>CM048750.1:290424076-291682401 GCA_026315105.1 Locusta migratoria | reverse complement strand
CCCTTCCCAACCACTGCGCCTCTTTCATGCCCTTCAAATCTAATAACAGCTGTTTGCTTAATGTACAAGATAAAACAATATATATAATAAATTGCACAGTAATATGTAATGTAATTTAAATATGTGAATATGTGCTGTCAAGTAAGTAAAATGTAAATCAGTGTAAAAAACGAATTTAATGTACACCTTAAGTGACGATCCCAACATATGCTACAGTGTCAATAATGTTAACATAGTTTTTAATTCATTAATATTTGAAATATAATGTGTTTCACCGTGTTCACTCGCAAATTACAATGTAAAAATGTTAAGGAGGCCACTGATTACGTGAACATAATTCTACATGGTAACAGATATTTTTTGCAATTCCAACAAATGTCATATCCAAAGACCAAGTAATCTGTGTATTGTATCTTTGTTTTACTATCTTTGAGAACCAAGCAATAGCGTCTTTGTCGACGCATGTCAACAGTTTACCTGACGATGGCCTAATAAGCCGAAAACTAGTTAGTAAATAAACAAAATTTAGTTGAACAAAAACAGTTTGTTTGTTGTCAACCTTAAATATGGAAGCGTTCTACTAAGAAGAAACGACGGAAGAATCCATTTATATAATGTACAAGTTGTAAATAACCTTATGTACCCTACATTTTACCCCTGCTGCCTTCAGAATCTGAAAGAGTGTGTTCCAGTCAACATTGTCAAAAGTTCTCTCCATATCTAGAGAAGCTAGAAATGTAGGTTTGCCTTTCCTTAACCTACCTTCTAAGATAAGCTGTAAAGTGAGTATTGCTTCCTGTGTTCCTACGTTTCTCCTGAATTCCAATTGATCTTCCCCGAGGATACCATCTATCAGTCTTTCCATCCTTCTGTAAATCATTCGTTTTAAAATTTTGCTGCAATGAGTTATTAAACTAATACATCTGTAGTTTTCATACCTGTCTGCGCCTACGTTTTTTTAGAATGGGGATTATAACATCTTTCTTAAAGTCTGAGGGTATTTCGCATGTCTCATATATCGTACCCAACAGCTGAAAGTGTTTTGTCATGGCTGGTTCTCCCAGAGACTTCAGGAGCTCTGAGAGAATGTCGTACACTCCAGGGGCCTTTTTTTCGACTTAGGTCTTTCAGAGCTCTGTCAAGTTCTTCTCTCAGTATAGTATTTCCTAATTCATCTTCATCTACTTCCCCTTCCCTTCCTAAAATATTGTCTTGAAGTTCATTTTCGTTGTAGTGGCCCTCCCTATACTCTTTCCACATTTAGCTTTCCGTTCCTTACTCAGAACTGATTTTCCATCTGAGTGCTTGATATTAAAACAGCTATTTTTCTTCAACTGTCTCTTTTATTTTCCTGTAGGCAGTATCTATTTTTCCCCTAGTTATACATTATTCTAGAGATTTGCATTTGCTTTCTAGCCACTCCTGCTTAGCCCCTTTTCACTTCCTATCTTATTTCTTATTCGTCTGTACTCCGTTTTACCTGCTACACTAGCTCCTTTCGTCAATTAAATATCTAAGAATTTTTTATAGGTCTTGCCTCCAAACCTATTTGGTCCACTGCTGCCTTGACTATTTCATCGCTTAAAGCTACCCATTCCTCGTCTATTATTTTATTTCCCCCTTTCTTTCAATTGTTGCCTAAATCTATCTCTGAAATCCTCAAGAAATTCAGGTTCTTTTAATTTATCCAGGTTCCACCTCCTAACTTTTCTACCTTTCTGCAGTTTTCTCATTTTCAGTCTACAGTTCATAACCAATAAGATATGTTCAGATTCTATATCTGCCCTGGGTATGTCTTCAAAATCTGTGCCTTTTCATTATAAAATTTGTCTGGTACCTTCCAGTGTCTCCTGGTCTCTTCCACGTACACAAATTTCTTTCATGATTCGTAAACCAAGTGTCTGTTATGGTTAAATTATGTTCCGTACAAAATTATATTAGGCGTCTTCCCCTTTCATTCCTTTTTCCTAACCAATATTCACCTACTATTTTTCTTTCCCTTCCTTTTCCTTTCCCTTAAGTGTCTGAGTAATTTCGTTTACCTCTTCATACATTTCTTCGATCTCCTCATCACCATCAGACCTAATGGGCATATAAACTTGTACTATTGTGGTCGGTGTTGGCTTCGTATCTATCTTTAGTAAGATAATGCGATCGCTTCGCTGCTCGTAGTAGTTTACCCGCATTCCCATTTTCTTATTCATTATCAGACCTACTCCTATAATACCCCAACAATTTGTATTTATAATCCTGTACTCGCCTGAGCAGAAACCTTGTTCCTGTTACCACCGAACTTCACTAATCCCTACTATGTCTAACGGCATCCTATCCATTTCACTTGTAAATTTTGTTACCTCCCTACCCGATTAAGAGATCTAACATTCCACGCTTTGATCCGTAGAATCTCGTGTTGTGTTTCTTGATGACGTCATCCTCCTGAGAAGTCCCCGCCCGGAGATCCTAATGGGTGACTATTTTCCTCTGGAATATTTTACCCGAGAGGATGCCATCATCATATGTTAATACATTAGAGCTGCATGTCCTCGGGAAAAGTAACGGCTGTAGTTTCACCTTGCTTTCAGCCGTTCGCAATTAACTGTGTGACAAAGCCACTTTGGCTGATGTTACAAGGCCAGCTCTATCAATCATCCAGACTGTTGCCCCTGTAACTACTGAAAACGCTGCTGCTCCTCTCCAGGAACCACACGTTTGTCTGGCCTCTCCACAGATACCGCTCCGTTGTGGTTCCGCAGTACGTCTATCTGTATCACTGAGGCACGCAAGCCACCCCAACGCGGCAGTGTCTGAGGTTCATGGGGATGGACCTTTTGAATATCAATAGAAATTTTTGTAATCTTTAGATAACGGTACTATATTGCAAATTTGTTGAAACACAATACAATCTCTTACAATGAAAGGGTTTAATGCTATTTTTCACCGTGTTTCACGAAACTGTTTTAAAATTTAAGTTCATTCTTGTGGTTAATTTGTATTTTTTTAAAGTATCCGTTTCACTTTTGCAGTCGCGCCACTCAAATGTCAGGTGATCAGAGTCTAACATAAGAGTCACGAAACTTTTAGTGATTTTTTGCAATTTCGCGAAATAATTGAGTAATTAATGTGTATTTGGAGTGAAGCAGCACATTCAAAATACCTTCGTATGTAGGAGCTTTTGTGACGCTATAAATTGTGACAACTATCAGAAATGTAATTCGGCAATCTCTCATTTGCAAAGGATGGACAGAAGTAAGAGAATAATGTTACGAATAACAAGTGTTCATTTACGGTGGTTTGTTATACTTTTAGGCACAGAAGTAAAGCCTTAACAATTCATTCACGCCCAAACTTCTGCTCTTAATCAGAATCACAAATATTTGGCCACCATTTCATAATATTACTGCTGTGTAAAAGTAATGTCTGCATGCTTCCAACAGCAATTAGCCTAACTATTCAGTAGAGCCTGCTTAGTTTCGAATCTGAGTTTCTCAAAAATTATAAGCCTGTATAGCAACATATTTTGGCTGGTACCTACTAGTTTGATAAAGTGAATGCGTTGCTCCAAATAAAATAATATGTCCATGTATAAACTGTTAATATTCTTGAAGATATTCAGATTGATACCTTCCAAGTAGCTAAAAAAATTACGAAAGGAACAGAAGCAAGGACAAGGTGAGAAGAGGGTTTAAAGGCGATGTTGAGTCTAGTTTCCTACAATGTAAAAATCGTGTATGGTTTTGAAAATATTACAGTGTTCGAAATCTGGCAAAACAAAACTCATGCAACATGTCTGTACGTACCGAGCACGTGAACATAAGCATAATCAGTTACTTTTATACTTTGAGGACATCAGGTTGCGATTTATTTCTGATTTCAAAAAGTTTTTGGACGATATGATTACGACTCAGGTATTATGAACTGTATGAATTACACTGCACTGACAATTCGTTATTATAGACTGCCATTAACAGAAGCAGTGATATTACTTTAATGATGTTTCCATATTTGTATTAAAAAGTTCACAACAACGTTCAGGGAATAGGAAATATGAAAGTAACAGCATGAACAACAGCAACTTCTCAGTTTGCATAATGCCATTCCTTTTGTATTCCCTGCTGGCCGCTTGGAGCGTTAGCATCGCTTCAGCTGCAGTTTTTTCCTAGAGAGTTTCGCTACTGTCTGTGATAGACTGTGGTTCGATTATCATCATTATTTTATTCCAAGAGTGTATTAATATCAGTGTCTCGATTATTAACACAAGATACACAACTTTAATAGTTGGATCTGTGAAAATCGTGACGGTCTATTATATTTATTTTGGCAACTTCGTACGTATAGATCGTGTTGTTGTTTTGAACCGTGTGTTCTCTGAAAATAAATCATGAACTATTGATTACTTTAATAAATATATAATTATGAATTTGGTGTCGCTTAGGGTTGTAGAGACGTCAAAGGAAAGGAAGTAGAGTTCAGATACATTAGTGAGTTATATTTTTATTCAGAACTAGTTTTTTAATCACATTTCATTTAATGAATAAACTGCACAGCTATGGACGGTATTTCTAGTGTTCAATTTTATATTTGCTTGTTGTCTATACTGATTTCGATTTGAACTCGTGAACTATATATGCATGCTGAGTGAAAAATCATGCTTATATCATACGCCTCGAATCTGTCATTATTACAACTTTCTTTCTTTCTTCGTTTCGGCCATCTAAGGACCACGCACCAATTTCAATGTTTCCTCCTTTGTTCTTCTTTCTTTTTCCTCCAGTATTCTTTCATTTTTTCACTATGAATCCTTTTTCTCTCCTCCGACCACTTAACTCTTGTCTTCTTCTCCCTCCCGCCTTGGAATCCTTCCATTTTTAACACTTTCTTCTTAAAAATTTCTCTTTCTGTTGCACCTTTTTCACTTATGTTTCTTTCCAAATCTTTCCTAACTTCTTGAATCCATGCTATTGTTGACTTCTTGTCTCAGAGATATATAAAAATCTCTTAGCTTAACCTGTTGTTGTTCATTCGGTATAAATGTTCATAAAAAAAACTCTTTCGTAGTGTTTTGGTTATGTTTTCTATGTTGTGATAAACGTCTGCATTACTTCTTAGTTTCCATACCTCTGTATTTCTTAGTGGACCAAGTAATTTTCGAATGATTTGTCTTGCTAGGACTTCAAGTTTATGTAATTTGTAATTCAGTAATAAACATTCACTTGCATAAAGACAATCTGGCTTTACTACTCTGTTGTAATGCTATATTATCAGATTTTTAGACAGAGACCTTTTGTTGTAAATGTTCCTGTCCATTTTATGTACTCTTTCTTCTATAGCAAATTTTTCTAAGCTATTTTCCTGATAATTTCTCCCAAATATTTAAATTTATTTACCCTCTTTATCAGCCCAATATCTGTTAGTAGGATTTCTGGAGCATTTTCTATGTTTGTCATACATTTTGTTTTCCCTAAAGAAATTCTTAAACCTCCTTTGTTGGCTATTTCTTCTAAGAGATTGATTTGGATTGCTGCATTTGTTAGGTTTTCAGAAAGAATTGCAAAATCATACGCAAATGCTAGACAGTGAATTTCAATACCTTTGTGGTTAGTCCCCAATCTGATTGGTGATAGCTTATGATCTTTTAGTTTTTGTTTCCATTCTCTATTTTCTCTATGACGCAGTTGAAGAGGAGTGGAGACAGGCCGTCACCTTGCCTTACACCTGTTTTGATGTTGAATGCCTTTATTTATTTACCTACAACAGTGTAATTCATTCATTAAATGCAAAGTGGTAGAAACACTAGTTCTGATTCAAAATATAACTCAACTATACGTTTTACACAACTCGTGACTTTTTCTACAGTTTCGTTCCAAAAGTAGGCTACGGTTAGTTATATGTCTCCAATATTTAATAAATGGTATTCATAGTTTCAAAACAGATAGGGCCCGTTGTATATGAGATAGTTTCTACGAAAGAAACTAATAGAAACGATTAGAAATCACAGAATATTAAATTCGTTGTTAGCACATAATACTGACAACTGTATAGTGTATGACAGACATATGTTCACCAATATGGAGTCGAGCGTTACGACTTCGCAATACACAATACTAACTCCAGATTATTTTTGAGCTCACTAGATTAGATTAGATTAGTACTTGTTACGTAAATCATGAATACGACACTTCGTAATGATGCGGAACGTGTCAGGTTAATGAAAGGTGTCTTTACAAATTATTACTTTGTACTAAATATTACATGAAACAATTTTTTTTTTTTTTTTTTTTTTTCAGACTTACTAATTTGTATCTAAAAATTCATCTCTAGTGTAGAAGGAGTTGACATTCAGAAATTCTTTTAATTCGTTTTTAAATGCTAGTTGGCTATCTGTCAGGCTTTTGATATTGTTTGGTAGGTGACCAAAGACTTTTGTTGCAGCATAATTCACCCCTTTCTGTGCCAAATCTAGATTTAACCTTGAATAGTGAAGATCATCCTTTCTCCTAGTGTTGTAGTTATGTACACTGCTATTGCTTTTCAATTCGGTGGGTTTGGTAATAACGAATTTCATAAGTGTATATATATATATATATATATATATATATATATATATATATATATATATACTGTGTAGCTACTGTGAAGCTCCGTAGCTCTTTAAATAAGTGTCTGCTGAATGAACTTGGATGGACTCCAGCAATTATTCTGATTACACGCTTTTGTGCCATGAGTACGTTTTTACTCAATGATGAATTACCCCAGAAAATGATGCCATACGAAAGCAGAGAATGAAAATAGGTATAGTAAGCTAATTTACTGAGATGTATATCACCAAAATTTGCAATTACCCTAATAGCATAAATAGCTGAATTCAAACGTTTCAGTATATCTTCAATGGTTTTTTCCAGCTCAAACCCTCGTCAATACATATACCTAAAAATTTTGAATATTCTACCTTTGCTACAGATTTATGATCATAGTCTATATTTATTAATGGTGTCATTCCATTTACTGTTTATACTGTGTTTTATCAAAATTTAATGATAGACCATTTGCTGAGAATCACTTAATGAATTTCTGAAAGACATCGTTTACAATTTCTTCAGTTAGTTATTGTCTGTCAGATGTGATAACTATACTTGTATCGTCAGCAAAAAGAACCAGCTCTGCATCTTCATGAATATAGAATGGCACCGATTAATATGCAGCAGTGTTTTTACACCTCAGCAGAGCGAGAAACTAAGCATGGAAAAAAACTATCACTGATATGCTTTGGGTACAAAATGTTCAGCGCTTCACATCCAAATAAATATGAAAATATTTCAAAGCTTGTGGAATTTGAGTTTTGTCTTCCTGGTACAAATGCAGTAGATGAATAGGGAACAGAAATCTGAGAAAACGCAAATGAAAATAAAGAGCTTAGAAGTATTTGTGATGGCAAAAATTAATTTTAAATACGGCTGTTCAGAATTGCACGACTATTTAAAGGGTATCAAACATTTGCTGAAACAAATTCATTCATCACTGAAGTAGGGAGGCATAAGCAACTGAGTTTTGAAGGCTGTATATAGTTACGCAATCAAGATTTTATGAACTTTTAATATTGGGCTGTATTGTAAGTATACAATAATTGTATGTGTCCATGATTTACATTTTTTGTATCTACATCTACATGGGAGTTAATCGAACCACCGTTAAACTATCTCCCGTTCCATTCTCGAATAGCGCGCGATAAGAAAGAACACCTGAATATCTCCGTTCGAGCTCTGATTTCTCGTATTTTATTCTGACGATCATTTCTACCTATGTAAGTGGGAGTCAACAATATATTTTCGTATTCGGAGGAGAATGTTGGCGATTGGAGTTTCGCAAGTAGCCCACGCCGCAGCGATAAGCGCCCTAGTTCTAATGAGTCCCATCCCAGATCCTGTATCATTTCCGTAACGCTGTCTCCCCTGTATCGTGGCAGTACAAAACGAGCTGCCCTTGTTTGGACTCTTTCGATGTCCTCCGTCAAACACACCTCATAAGGATCCCACACTGGGTAGCAATACTCAAAAAAAAAAAAAAAAAAAAAAAAAAAAAAAAAAAAAAAAAAAAAAAAACGGACAAGCTTAGTGTATGCAGTCTCTTTAGTAGTTCTGTTGCATCTTTCATGGGTTCTGCCATTAAAACGCAGTCTCTGGTTCGCCTTTCCCACGACATTATCTACGTGTTCTATCCAGTTTAAGTCTAAAGTAATAGTAATTCCTAGGTACTTTGTGCAGTTTACGGCCTTCACATTTGATTGATTTATCTTGCAAACAAAGTTTAACAGATTTCTTTTCGTACTCATGTGGACGACTTCACACTTCTCGATATTTAGAGTCAATTGCCAATTTTCTTATTCAGGTCGTTCTGCAGTTGGTTTTGATCTTCATATGATTTTACTAGACGGTAAATGACGGCGTTATCTGCAAACAGCCTAAGAGAGAATACTTAGATTTTTCCCTAAATCGTTTATGTAAATAAGGAACAGCAGAGGACCAATAACACTACCCTGTGAAACGCCCGATATCACATCTGTTTTAGTCGATGCCTTACCATCGATTACTACGAACTGTGTCCTCTCTGACACGAAATCCCCTATCCAGTCGCAAATTTGGGACGATATACCATAACCACGCAAACTGATTAAAAGCCGTTTGTATCATAATTTGGTGCCTATTAGACCCATGCGGAATCTTCTTTAATCTTGCGCAGACACCAAACGCCTGGATTCACCACTGGTACCAGCTTCGGCTTCCAGAAATGTAGTCACCTTAATTTAATGGAGTAAGAGAAGGTAAATTCTATTACAAACGAAAATATGCATATTATTCAATTTACACATATTTACCTTGAATATTTAAACATTTATCAAGCCGTTGAGCCAGATTTTGGATCACGGTATCAAAGAACTCTGTGGCTCGGCCGTTAAACCATTTAGTAAGAGTTTCTATCAACAAGATCTTGCCGAGAACTCGAAACATTTGTAGATCTATGTAAAATCGGTAAGCGAGACAAAGATCTCGGTGCAGTCACTTGTTGATCATTCTGGAGTGGTGATAGAAGATAGCAAAATGAAGGTCGAAATTTTAAATATGTTAAATCATTCACGCAGGATGACCATGCAAACATACCTTCATTTGTTGGTCGCACTAACTCCCAAATGGAGGACATAGTAATAGGCATAGCTGGTGTAGAGAGACAGCTGAGAGAGTTGGAAACAAACAAGTCGTCAGGTCCAGATGGGGTATTAATCGGGTTTTACAAAGAGTACTCGGCGGTATTGGCCCCATACTTAGATTGTATTTATCGCAAATCTTTGATCCAGTGCAAAGTACCAAACAACTGGAAAAAGGCAAAGGTAACACCCTTGCACAACAAAGGCAAAAGAACGGACCTACGAAATCACAGACCTATATCATTAACACCAGTCTACTGTAGAATTCTTGAACATATTATCAGTTCTAATATAGTAAATTTTCTTGAGACGGAATAGCTTCTTTCCTTGCATCAGCACGGATTTAGGAAGCATCGATCGTACAAAACCCAGCTTGCTCTTCTCTCTCATGACATCTTGCGAGCTATAGATGAAGGGAAACAGGTAAACTGCATATTTATCGATTTTCGAAAGGCGTTTGACACGGTACCGCACTACAGACTGCTAACGAAGGTACGAGCTTATGGAACAGGTTACCAAATATGTGAGTGGCTCGAAGATTACTTAAGTAATAGAACCCAGTACGTTGTCCTCGACGGCGAGTGTTCATCGGAGACTAGGGTATTGTTAGGGGTGCCCCAAGGAAGTGTGATGGGACCATTTTTATTTTCTTTGTACATAAATGATCTGACAAAGTGGGCTGCAATCTGCTGCTGTTTGCTGATGATGCTGTGGAGTATAGGAATGTATCGTCATTAAATAGAAGTAGGATGCAGGATGAATTGGACCAAGTTTCTAGGTGGTGCGAGGAATGACAACTAGCGCCCAAAGTAGAAAGTGTAAGATGATGCAGATGAGTAGGAGAAACAATCGCGTAATGTTCGAATACAGCATTAGTAGTCCCATAGATTTACAAACATTTGAATATTTTTGAATACTTGTTTCGTATTTAATGACCGAAAATCTAAGGAGCACTTCACAATCGGCGTGATTACTGAATGATGCGGCGACAAACGAAGCAGCGTAACCACACAACCAACACCGGCAGGTACGTGAAATTTAATGGCCATGAGAAGCTGAAAGGTGGAAGTTATATGTAGAAGGTCTGTGCAAAGGAAATAAACTTGAAAGCAGAAATGGAAGAGGAAGATAAGATAGGAGATACTACACTGCGAGAAGAATTTGACAGAGCACTAAAAGATTTGAGAAGAACCAAGGCCCCTGGAATAGATGATGTCCCGTCTGAACTGCTATTATCGTCATGAGAGCCAGCCATGAAGAATTTGTTCCACCTGGTATACAAGATGCAGACAAATGTGAAAATTAGAGAACTATCAGTGTAATTAGTCATGGTTGCAAAACACTTACACGAATTACTTACGGGCGAATGGAAAAACTGATGGAAACCGACCTTGGAGAAGATCAATTTGGATTTAGAAGAAATGTAGGAATACGCGAGGCAATACGCACAATACGACTTATCATAGAAGATAAATTAAGGAAAGGGAAACCTACGTTTGTAGCATTTGTGGACCTGGAAAAAGTTTTGACAATGTTGAGTGCAATACACTTTTTCAGATTCTGAAGGTTAGTAGGGGTAAAATATAGGAAGGGAAGATTTATATTCAACTTGTACAAAAACCAGACAGCAATTATTAGAGTCGAAGGACATGAAACGGCCGCAATGGTTGGGAACTGAGTAACAGGGTTGTATCCTTTCCCCAATGTCATTCTTTGTACATTTAGCAAGCTGTGGAGGAATGCAAGGAGAAATATGAAGAGGGAATTAATGTCTAGGGAGAGGGAATAAAGAACTTGCGGTTTGCTGACGACGTAGTAATTCTGTCAGAGTCAGCAAAGGACCTGGAAGAGCAATTAAACGGAATATACAGTGTTTTGAAAGAAAGGTATAAATGAACATTAACAAGAGTAAAACAAAAGTAATGGAATGTAGTCTTAGAAAATCATGCGATGCTGAAAGAATTGGATTAGGTAATGAGAAAATAAAGGTAGTAGATGAGTTTTGTTAATTGTGTAGCAAGATAACTTATGGTGGCCGAAGTAAAGAAGATATAAAATGCAGAATGGCTACGGGAAGAAAAGCGTTTCTGAAGTAGCGAAATTTGTTGACATTCAACATTAGTTTAAATGTTAGGAAGTCTTTTCTGAAAACATTTGTCTGGAGTGTAGCATTGTATGGGAGTGAAACGTGGACCATAAGGAGTTCAGAGAATAAGATGATAGTAGCATTCGAAATGTGGTGCTACAGACGAATGATGAAGATTAGATGGGTAGATCACGTAACTAATAAGCAGGTGCTCAACAGAACTGTGAGAAAAGTTTTGGCGTATCGTAACTAAGAGAAGGGATAGGTTGCTGGGACGCATTCTGAGACATCAAGAATCGTCAACTTAGCATTAGAAGAAAGTGTGTGGGGTAAAAATCGTACAGGGAGACCGAGGGACGAATACAGTAATCAGATTCAAAAAGATGTAGGTTGACGTTTGTATTCTCAGACGAAGAGACTTGCACAGGACAGGGTAGCGTGGAGAGCTGCAGCAGCAGTATTCGTTAACGTTGTGTAACACGTATGAAATAAAAAGCACGTTATTACTTGATAAGTACTTGTTCCGTCGGTAACTTTCATGTTCTTCTTGTACCTTTGGCTTGCACTGTGGTTCACCAAGTCAGTTCGTTTTTGTCGTAGCACTATAGCACTACTTCACGTGTTCTGTATTTCGCTTTCGTGTTGTCATCACTAACCTAATCTAACCTAACCACTTTTTTCCCCTCTGTTGGCCACGTGCAGTCATGGTCCAATCTAGGATCACGTTTTCTCCCCTTCCGCGTCACCAGCTTGTTTTCGATTACACCCTCCTCGAATAGTCTCCTCCCAAGTAGCGCCCGTAATTGATAAAACAGGAAATAAGGAACTGGCGTTTTTGTCCATACTGATACTTCGGAAGTGTTCTTCCCAACAAGAAAGGAATAATCAAAATATCCACGGGTGTACTGCCGGTCTATAGTGTCCAACGGGCACAATATTTCGGCGATCATACATGTTGCCATCATCAGGTGAAATGACGGACTGAGCTCCTGGAAACGCGCCGGCACGGAGATCCGCACGCTACGGCTGCTCGAAGGGAACTGGTTTCTAGCCCGGTAGCGGGCGATTTAAATACCCTCGGCCCGCGGAGCGACCCCTCCGCGGTCCGCGCCCCGCGCCGCGGCCGCGTAGTGGAACCGATTGCGACGGCCTCTGAGATGACGTCGGTGTGAGGGCTCTGTCCGCCGTGGTCGTCACTTCGTTACGTTTGCTAGATTGACTCTTAATTAACCCAATCGCTGGTTCCCAAGCTTTGCTAAGATTATAGCCACAGTCACGGTTTATGAGGTTGTCACTTGTGCGAATTTCAATGGCCTCTCAAACGATGCAGTCCCAGTATCTCGACGTCTGTACCAGAATCCTAGTGCCTTCATAGTCCATCGCATGATTCTCCGACAAAATATTGTGCCCGTTGGACACTATAGACCGGCAGTACACCCGTGGATATTTTGATTATCAAATACGCCGGGAGAAACTGAAGAATCACAAGAAAGGAATAGTTTGCTCTTTTGGGTTTTATTTTGCTGAGAAAATGTTCAAATGTTTGTATAGTCTATGGGACTTAACTGCGGGGTCATCAGTCCCTAAACTTACAAACTACTTATGAACTACTTACGAACTAGGACGGCACAAATATCCATGCCCGAGGGGAGGATTCGAACCCCCGACCGTAGTGGCCGTGCAGACCGTGACTGGAGCGCCTTAGTCCCCTCGGCCACCGCGGCCGGCGCTGAGAAAATGTCAGGTCGTTTGAGAGCTCCTTGGTTCTTCGGCGAGGAGCAAATCATAGCAGAGAGGAAGAGAGAAGAGACAGAAGAGCAACTTGCAGATGAAGATTTTGAAGAAGTAAACAGTCAAGTGGATGGCGATATTTTGCCAAACTTTGATACAGTTGCAAATAGTCTTCACGAGTTTGCCGCCGGATCGTATTGTGCAAATTCTCGGAAATCTGTTCAACATCTTCATGTGGTCGAATCTTGCTGGTGGCCAAGTACGGCTGACCGCACAACGTCATCCGGCGGCGAACTCGTGCAGACTATTTGCAACATATCCGCCGGGAAAGCTTGAAGAGTCACATCTGATACGGTTTCTCAAGGCTTCGTCGTTTCTCCTGAAAAACGTGGATCCATTGCAACAGAAAAATATAGACGAACCTGAAGACAGAGATGTCGTTTTAGCGAAGGATGGAGAGACAGTTTGTACGACTATGATAAATTCTGCAACCGGAACTACACGAAGGAACATTATTATACACCTTTCAGGTGTTAAATGGGGCTTCCCGAACAGGCAAAACTGCTATCTTCTTTTTAGAGTCATTCATGAGTGAGATGATATTCAGAAAGCTATACTTCATACAACTGGAGAAGTATGTAAAATAAAGGCTTTTGCTCTAAGTTGCAGAGGTACGCAGGATCGACTGATGTCCTTTTTGCAGACATATTTACTTAAATGAGAAATTGCGCTGTTGTCAAATTGATAGTTCCATCAAATTTGTATGTGTTTCTGTTGTCAATAAATTACTTAAGTCTTTTGGTATTTTAATATGATTTAATAAAAATGCAACCAGCCACTGTGACTTGAAATGATACTTTTTCATTCTATTAACCGGTTTTAGAACCTTTTCAGGTTCACTTTAGACGATGCATATGTTGCAGGATCATTTTAAGCGCGATGTTGGGTGCTGGCTCTGTGGTAAGATGGTAAAATACTTTAATAAGTCGACTTGCACGTTGTTTAGGTCGTGATTTGGATCTGGAAGATTTTCTTAAAAGAGTCACAGGTTCTAAAATATCCGTAATGAATCTAAATATCTAAATATTTTTTCATTTTGTTAAACAACAGTGAACCCAATTCCGCACCATTTTCTTGCATTGTTGATTTTCTGCAATGTATGAATGCTTTTTCATGCGCTTTTCGTTCTACCAGCCGAAATTGTGCTTATTGACGCTTGTAATTTGGAGTACGTACACGAAGGAACACCTGATTGTATTGTTTGACGCCAGTCCAATGCGATGATTCGGCGCCAGCGCCAAACACATGAGTGGTATCAGGCCCGGCGGTTCATATGTTTTAAGAGGGGCAGTTGTTCCGAAAAGTTGTCCCACTTTCTATAATCCCCCCCCTCCCCCGCTCTGTTAGTAATCTCTATATATAAAAATGTTCTGTTGCTTTGTGTATAGCCGTTAAACACCGAAAGTTCTTGACCGATTGCTTTGAAATTTTGAAACAACATTACATTGTAATACAGGGAGGTTTATAGGTACATAATTCTTGAATATATTGTATAAGCCTATTTGTATATTACTATTGCGATTTTCGTATCATTGTTTGCCCATTATAAAATCTATATAAATTCACGTATGACACATACTGAAAAATCGTGTATTAAAATATGCGCATATTCCAGTCGAACGTTCTGTTGAAATTTCAAAACATTCGGTCAACAACTTTCGGAGATATAAGATTTTGAACATAATACTAAACATGGCTTGAGGTTAAGCATAGTTCTAAGTGCCGGCCGCGGTGGCCGAGGTGACTGAGGCGCTCCGGTCACAGTCAGCACGGCCACTACGGTCGGGGGTTCGAATCCCCCCTCGGGCATGGATATTTGTGCCGTCCTAGTTCGTAAGTAGTTCATAAGTAGTTGGTAAGTTTAGGGACTGATGACCCCGTAGTTAAGTCCCATAAGCTTAACAAACATTTGAACATTTAGTTCTAAGTGGAGACAGAGGAGGTGGAGGAAATCGATGTAGAGAGGGGGAAGCAGACGAACAGGTAGAGAGTGATGATCAGGTGGATATTAACACGCAATTACTCATTAAAAGAGAAAGGTTCATTGCGACAATCGTTTCAAAAACTTTACTGTACTTTTAATACTACCGTAAACTGGGGTGACTTTGTGCCGCGCAGATGACTTTGTACCACCCGCGCTATCTTTCTAACAAATGCGCCCCGGCACTTCACGGCATTCCTACCAGAAGCGCTGATGCACTCTAAACCTTGCTGGATAGTTGTGCCATCTGTAGGTGTATTCGTCATTTACGTCATACTACGGATATTCCCGCCAGTTCTTGCAAACTGTTTTGAGTGTTTCGCGGAGCGACCGTGTTTGTTGACAACTTTCTATTGTGAGTTACAGAAGGAATAATTTCGGCTAACTCAGGTTAGTATATTGATTTTGTACTTTATACATTAGTCTGCCCTCAAAGTATGATTGTTCTATCACTAATGGTTTTTGCACATTATCGACATTTGTAAAATATTGAAAGAATTGGGGGTGACTTTGTGCCACGTTTCCACGAAGGTTTGTTTGTTTTGTTTGTTTGTATAGCTTATGGGACTTAACTACGAGGTCATCAGTCCCTAAACTTACAAACTACTTACAAACTAGCTAATACTAAGGACCGTGCCTGGAGCGCCTCAGTCCCCTCGTATACTTTGGGACACATGAACTTTCCATACGGAACTTATCTATTCATTTATGGCCGGCCGCAGTGGCCGAGCGGTCTGCGGCGTGCCAGTCACGGTCTGCACGGCCGCTGCGGTCGGGGGTTCGAATCCCCCCTAGGGCATGGGTGTTTGTGCCGTCTTTAGTATAAGCTAGTTCATAAGTAGTTTATAAGTTTAGGGACTGATGACCCTGTAGTTAAGTCCCATAAGCTCTACAAACATTTATTTCTGATTTTGCCTGCTGCCTCTGCTGCTGTTGTTCCTGTGTTGTTGTAATTCTTACCTCATTCTCGACAAATTAAATGCAGTTGTCACATTTCAAAACAATTGTCAAGTTACAATGTAAAAGATACCCATTTTAGTTCAATTTGCATCAAATTAAATATTCAATTTTTCATAAAATGCATTTTTTTAAAAACCATCAGCTGTTTATTAAAAACCTTATACATCTACCAGTTTCGGTCATTGACCATCTTCATGGATAAAAAGGTCTTAAAACAGAATGGTAAAATGCATTCTGTTAAAACAGAATGGTAAAATGCATTCTGTTTTAACACCTTTTTATCCATGAAGATGGTCAATGACCGAAAGTGGTAGATGTATAAGGTTTTTAATAAACAGCTGATGGTTTTTAAAAAATGCATTTTATGAAATATATTACGGCTCTTGACACTCGCCTCACCAAAGCGTTCTAAATATTCAATTTTTATTCAGGCCACTTACAATCTTTTATGTGGCAATTTTTTTAAACCCACGTAAAACATATACCTTTCACTGTTTCGAATTAAGAAAAGGTTAATGTTTTATTAGAAAGCTAAGATGCTATTCTATAAGGTAGGTAAAGTTGTCAACAATCCGAAGATTGGTTTGAACACCACAGTCCTTTACTAGGCATGGTCCTGTTTGGAGGTGGTGTGCCGTTGCCTTCCTCCGATCTTCAAACTGACTTACCCAGCCAGTTATAGGGGGACCTACAGTTTAACGTGGGTTCCGAACCACGGCGCTACTCGGTATTTTTCACATGAGCAATACTGCCAGAGGTGAAAGAAGTGGAAAGTGACAGATAAAAATCCCAGGACGTGGCGGGGATCGAACCCGCGACCTTTGGACGTGTAGTCTGGACGCTACCACTGTGCAACCGAGGCGCACTATAACGTGTCAAAACTCAGATCTTTAAACAGCATGGTTTCCTCAAAATAGAGAAGCATTCTGAAACTAAAAATTCACGCAGAATGAAAATTAGGCGTTTTTGTTGTTCACAAGCAACGGAAACCATGCAAGGAAAAAGAGTTGATGAAACGATGTGAGGTGGTCCTATGAACTGTGAAAATCGGAAAAGTGATTTTCTCCTTTTTTTTCTAGCCCGGCTTCACCGGGAGTGGCCATCCCTTCGCGCCTCAATGTAAAGAAATATTCCTTCAAATCAAGAGTGGGTATTCCCCCCCCCCTCTAAATTTTTGGAGTGAGTACGGGGCCTTTTTTGGGTCAGAACAGACCCCACGTGGCCAAAGGAGGGCTAAAAATGGATTAGTTTAACCATTTCTAAGAGAATAACTGTTTCATAGATTTTTTTCTGGTCTGGTGCCATTTCACCCCTGCATTCACTTGTTTGGTGTTGAACACCCACCTCTATCACTCATTATTCAGTAGCCTTGTAATTAAACGTTATCTACATCACCGATGTCCGATTCACTCGACATGGCGTTAGCACAAGGTATTAATGTATTGTTGTCATTTGGTGTGACAATAGTCGCTTTCGTTTATAATTCAGTCTTTAAGTTTCTCTTAGTGCCCCTCGGTTGCACAGTGGTAGAGAGCCAGACTACAAATCCAAAGGTCGCGTGTTCAATCCCCGACAGGTCCTAGGATTTTTATCTGTTACTTTCCACTTCTTTCACCTCTGACAGTATTACTCATGTGAAAAATACCGAGTAGCACCGTGGTTCGGAACCCACGTTAAACTGTAGGTTTCCCTATAACTGGCTGGGTAAGTCAGTTCGAAGTTCGGAGGAAGGCAACGGCATACCACCTCCAAACAGGACCATGCCTAGTAAAGCACTGTGGTGTTCAAACCAATCTTCGGATTGTTGACTGCTTTACCTTTTTTTTTAAGTTACTCTTGTCGACTGCCAATTGTCGGCAGCAACCAAATTTTCAAAATTCTTCAAATGCTTGTAAAGCTATCGGACTCAGCTGCGTGGTTATTAGTCCGTCGATTAGAAGCTACTTAAACCAAGGTAAACTAACCTAAGGTCTAAACACATGCCCGTGCACTAGGGGGGACTCGAACCCCCGACGTCGAACGGCCGCGCGCACCGTAGCACGGCGCTCAGTGCGCACGGCTAATCCACGACGGTTCTGCGGCATCCTCTACCTCTAGTGTATCTGACATCTTATTTGTTGCCACCTTACAATGTCCTAAGATCATTGATTTGAGAGAGAATTTGACAGGGTTCAGATTTGACTGTAAGCAATGTATAGAACATATTAAAACAATTTATTATGTAAATTAGTAAAGTTTTTTTTTTTTTTTTTTTTTTTTTTTTTTTTTTTTTTTTTTTCAATTTGAAATGGGTATTTAAAGAATTCTTTTACATTCAGCTAAAGGAAGTTCAATTTTGCTACATTTTTAACATTTTCAAAATTCCGCCGCTACGCTACACAGGTGTTACAATTGTACTACGCGTAGCGGAATTTCGCTCCGGTTGGTAACACTGCCCATGAGTGGACGACTATGAATGGACACGATGCACTATCGATTACTGTAAAAGTGACTCTCATTTATCAGTAACAGCTTTTGAGTCCTTAATGAAGAATCACCTTAGAATTTGCCTGAAGTAATTGAGGAAAACTAGGGAGAAATCGAAATAAGAAATGCACTGGTTCGAATTCCCGTTTGGTATAGATTTCTAATTAGTCAAGAGACATTCTTGATATCACCAGGCTTGTTAATCTGGTCGTAATGTGAGCAGTAAGGCGCAAAGATGACACAACTGGCAGAAGTATAGTTTGAAAAGTGTAAAAATAGTTACCGGTGAAATCAGCGATTCTTGACTCAAATGGAGCATGTGAAAAAAGGTCGTAATGTGAGCAGTAAGGCACAAAGATGACACAACGTGCAGAAGGCAGAAGTATAGTTTGAAAAGTGGAAAAATTGTTTTTTTTTTTTATATTTTTTTGCTTATGGGACTTAACTACAGGGTCATCAGTCCCTAAACTTACAAACTACTTATGAACTACTTACGAACTAGGACGGCACAAATATCCATGTCCGAGGAGGGATTCGAACCCCCGACCGTAGTGGCCGTGCAGACCATGACTGAAGCGCCTCAGTCTTCTCGGCCACCGCGGCCGGCTAAAAATTGTTACCGGTAAAAACTACGATTCTTGACTCAAATGGCGCATGTGAAAAAAAGGGTAACGAAATGTTCAAAAAATGTTCAAATGTTTGTAGAACTTATGGGACTTAACTACGGGGTAATCAGTCCCTAAGCTTACAAACTACTTATGAACTAGCTAAGACTAAGGACGGCACAAATATCCATGCCCGAGGGGGGAATTCGAACCCCGACCATAGTGGCCGTGCAGACCGTGACTGGAGCGCCTCAGTCCCCTCGGCCACCGCTGCCGGCGGGGGGGGGGGGGGGAACGAATTGCGGTGACTACTGTAGACTAAATGCTCTAGTTATATCTTGGTATGCGAGGTAGCGAAATCAAGTCTTGACTGCATATTTCCTTGTAGATGGTAATTCTTCGAGTGCACGTCACAAACAGTGGTGCAGATTTCAGTCATTTGGGTATTCCACAAAACGTGTCAGACATGCGCCTGAAGGAGTTAGATGTAAGGGAAAGTTGCCGTAAGGGTGAAAAAGCGGAAGTTGTAAACGCTGGCATATCCGCACTCACTGAATCATCCTCGGCCAACGTCTGGGTAATTATGACGTAATACCAAGTGGACTTTCTCACTTCAGCGGCTATTTCCCTAGACGAGGTTTACGAGGGGTCGTAAGACGGTGTCACACGCCCAGGGACCTGCCACGAGATTAGGTCAGACAGGTTTCTCGAGCAGGGGATGCGACCACGTTCCGCTGGGTGGATGCGCGTAATGCATACTCCAGTGCCGGCTCTCTGTTTTCATTTTGTTCGTGCTCCAGGTGGTCTCCTATTCTTATGCTTAGTGTGTTTAGGGCAGGTAGCTCAATCAAGCGTACAGGGAGATGCCGAAGCGACACGTAATTCAAATTATAGTTGTGGTGTCCCTTAACCCTCAACTTGTGAGGTGCAGTCTCCCAGACCGATCAGTAATTTTAAAGTTTTATGTTGGCACCTTGTTTTGTATTTGTTGAGTCCTACTTCTGTCTTCTTGAGCATTTTCTTAGGTTTCAGTTTGCATCCCACCGTTACCAAGTTAGAGCTGTAAGGTCAGGTAGCCATGTTTCGGGTACCATTTACATTTTCACAAAGTTTGTCAAGAGTAATGTTTCATAGAAAATGAAAATTTGTTCTTGAACGCACTATTCTATATCCTTTAAGGATCCATGTTCAAAATTCGTGTATTCTTAAAATATTTTGAACTAATTTAGCCGCGGTGGAGTAGCCGAGCGGTCTAAAGCGTCTCGCTGCGGAGCGCGCGGTTGCTCGCCGTGGAGTTTCGAGTCCTCCCTGGGGCATGGGTGTGTGTGTATTGTCCTTATGTTAGTTTACCTAGGTTTAAGTAGTTTGTAAGCTACGAACTGATGACCACGCAGTTTGGTCCGATAGATTTACAAACATTTGAACATTTTTGAACTAATTTAATGGAATTAAAGAAGCGCTCCTTTGACAAATCCTGAAAAAGGGTTCCTAATTTCGGATGTTAGCGGTCCCTAACTTCGGATGGTTGATATTAATGAAAATATGTGTCTTTTTGAAAGATAAAAAGCAACAACTTGATTTTAAGAGCATTTACTGCCACATTAAATTATTCAGAAGAACGTAAGTCACATACGTATGTTTTACAACCATGTTTGTCTGTACTTACAATTCGTGGGCCCACTGGAGACATTTAATGCATCTAATCCACTTCTCACCATGTTGATCATTTTTCTAGGGCTCAGAACAGTAGAGGCATGCCTCATCTGCCCTACTTTCATTGTCCATACTAACTGGGACTGGTTCGGAGGAAGAGTCATCAGAGTCGGTATTTCTGTTTCTATAACTCCTCTTTCTGGACGATTGAATTCAAAAATGTTCAAATGTTTGTATATCTATGGGACTTAACTACGGGGTCATCAGTCCCTAAACTTACAAACTACGTACGAACTAGGACGGCACAAATATCCATGCCCGAGGGGGCATTCGAACCCCCGACGTAGTGGCCGTGCAGACCGTGACTGGAGCGCCCTTAGTCCCCTCGGCCACCACGGCCGGCTGGACGATTGAGATGTCAATTTTTATATAGGGTATCTTTTCTTTAAAGTTCTTCCTCAGCTTCATTATACATGAGTCTTGTAGTTCCAATTTGTAAGGAGAACTCGTAAGCACAGGAGTTGTACCTCTCTTGCGCGAATTTCAATTTCTGGGTAGAGCATTGTAAATTAGTTCCTATTTAAAACATATGTTCTGTATAGTAATAATTTCTGCTTAATTTATGATACACTATTTTAAATATGTCACAAAATAGTTTCTAATTTCGGATGTCCGAAAATAGGCACCGCCAAGTATCCGAGATTAGGAACTTTACAACACTGCATTCAACATGGAATGTGTAGGTTGTGTGATCGTAACTTCACTTACACATAAATATTAGGGTAAATATGTTGCTTAGACATATCAAATAAAAGTAAGAAAGCCTTACCTTCTGTGTAAAAACTTGGCTCAGAAAACAGCAAAAAGCTCGGAACTCAATAAAACACATTCGAAGCTTACAACTACAATGGATCTCAAACAACAATTGAATAACTCCCAGCATGCTCTCCTACTACTACCAGAAGCTAACTGAAATGATTTCCAGTAGATAGCAGCACCTCCTATATGAGAAATTCCAATATCCGAAATTGGGAACCTATCCGAAATATGGCTCCCTTACCTCCCCGTATTATTAGCACATGCGCTTTTTTACGTACCTCACAAATACTTGCAATAGTCTACAAATTTTAAAAACTGAATAAATTATCATATATCATTTTAATCTACATCTACATCTACAACCATACTCCGCAAGCCACCCGACTGTGTATGGCGGAGGGTACCTTGAGTACCACTATCGATTTTCCCTCCTATTCCAGTCACGTGTTGTTCGCAGAAAGAAAGATTTTCGGTATGCCTCTGTGTGGGCTCTAATCTCTCTGATTTTATCCTCACGATCTCTTCGCGAGATATACGTAGGAGGGAGCAATATACTGCTAGACTCCTCAGTAAAGGTAAGTTCTCGAAACTTCGACAAAGGCCCGTACCGAGCGACAGAGCGTCTCTCCTGCAGAGTCTTCCACTGGAGTTTAGCGATCATCTCCGTAACGCTTTCACGATTACCAAATGGTCCTGTAACGAAGCGCGCTGCTCTCCGTTGGATCTTCTCCACTTCCTCTATCAATCCCACTTGGTACGGATCCCACACCGGTGAGTAGTATCAAGCTGTGGGCGAACAAGTGTACTGTAACCTACTTCCTTTGTTTTCGGACTGCATTTCCTTAGAATTATCCCAATGAATCTAAGTCTGGCATCTGCTTTACCGACGATTGATTTCATCCCATCATCTCTAAATGTGCAAAATAATTACTTAATATGAGTAATTTTCTCATAAATTTTTAAGCTAAATTAAAGCTAGTAACCTAAATCATACAAAAATACTATTTGTTTGACGTATAGTATTTTATTAGTTGCTATAGGCTAGTCTATTCGACACCAGGTCGCGACACTCATTTCTTGAAATGAATTGCGCGCAGCTGGTTTCGCGCCTGTCTGTAGACACGGCTCCATTACTACACACTTGTTTCGTTGTTTTGTGAGTGCCGCAGTCGCTGCATAAGACTAAACATAAATAAGAATATGAAACGTGTTTGGGTTCGTGACTGGATTAAAAAAAGATGTCAGCGACTTTGCTGAAAGAAATTGTGGGTGAAGACCCTAGAAGTTATTTTAATCAACTTAGAATGTCATCACAGCAGTTCACGCTCCTATTAAACGGAATTAGTAATTTAATAGAGGCATGTTATGCGTGAAGCATTGTTACCAGAACTGAAATTACAAATTGCATTACGTTTCTTGTCAAGCAGATATTCGTCTTTACACTATCTGTACCGTGTTCCGAAATCCGTAATTGCCATAGTTCGTTTGTATAGGTATTTTGAATTGAATGTATTTTTAGTCCGCAATTCACTAATCGTTAACCCATAATACGGACAGTAATGTAAAAACAACTGAACTTAACCGATTTAATGGTATGACAAGGAACTTCATCATGAACCAATACTTATGAATATGTGTATATTTGCAGCTTACTCCGCTGAAAGTAAGTAGAACATAAACATAAGAGAAACATAAGTTTCTATTATGGTCTGTTCTTACTATGACAAAGAGTTTTTGGACACGAATCAATTTGGTATGGAGTCTAATGATTCGCACCTTTTCAGGCTTCACGAGTCTTTCTTACACGCGCATATTCTTTTGACTGTGATTACTTTAGCTTAAGAAGATTATGTCTTGGAGATTCTTGCCGTTTTTGGTTAAGCTGAACCTGTAGCAACAATTGTGGAATTGGGTTCTTCTTTGTTGAAAACAGTTTGACTGCTTTTTCCGTTTTCTTGCCACGTCTGTGACGTTTCTCCTTCAGTTAGGGCTGTGTAGAGCTCCTAAATACCCAGGCTAAATCGTCCGCCATGTTTTCCCCAACATGGTTGGAATCGCGCTGCAGTAACAGCGTAGAGGCGCATGCCCTGCCATCTTTCACAAACGATTTTGCAAAAACTAATTGGTAGAAATATTTAATTTTTCCGCTACTTAAATCTTTATATGTCCGCATTGTGACGAAATGCTCGTCCTTTCGTTAATAGTCATAGTTAATAAGATATTGGCTTCGAAATAGAGACTGCACTACATTAGGAAAAGTTTGCAGTAAAAAATAGAGGCTGCTATGATATTCCGTTTGGTGCTTGTTGCACCATATGTTGTTGTGGATGAAACTTTCCTATAGGACTGAAGTTTATTTTCGACTTAGGAGGAGATCTTTACCTTTCACTCATACAGCTAAACTTTATTTTATTTAGCGCACTCATTTCCGATGGCGATCAGGCCAGAATGAATCATTGTGTTTCTCATACACGGTTAGTGGTATCAAAATGATATTTTGACAAATTATAACATGCAAAGAGGGGACTATTTTTCTACATGGTTACTACGCAAAACTTCATTTACTGTCGCGTTATTAAGAATGAAGGAGGACAGGCTGATTGGTCTCATATCCTTGGCCTTGGTATGATCAATTCTCGCTGGTTTAGGAATGAAGACAACCTTCACTGCCCTCCAGGCATTGGGAATGATTCCTGCTGCTAGGCTAACCCTGAATAACCTGCATAGGAATCTAATAAGACTTTCTCCCGCTTGTTGCAGGAGAGCTGGAAAGATTCCATCGGGGCCAGGTGACTTGAACGGTTGAAATGTTCCCACCGCCCATCGGACCTTACTGAGATCGACACACTCCTTGGCCAAATCCCAGTCCTCTTGCGAATACCTGAGAACCGTTGTCTCTCAGGAATCGCATTCTGGTCTGAGTTATCCCCCAGAGTATATTGAGGAAAGTGAATCTTGAGGAGCAGTTCCAGCGTTTCATGTGCTGTCTTTGTATACTCCCCATCCTCCTTTCTCAATGTTCCTCCTGGATTAGTTGGTACCCTAGTGAGGATTTTATGAAGTCTCGCTTGTGCAGCCGTGCCCTCCACTTCCTCACAGAATACTTTCCAGGATGCCTCCTTTGCCCGTCTGATGGCAAGGTTGTAATTGACAAGGGCCTCACGGTACTTTGCCCATTGTCCTTTGCACCTCGCAAGGTTAAACAGTCTTCGTACCAGTTTCCTTTGCATTTCCAGGTTATTATTCCATCAAGGCACACTCCTATTTGTGCACTTCTTGATGATTGAGCAGTTGTCCTGGTATGAGGTCACTATAGCAGAGGTTATGGCCTCTGCTACTTCCTCAAACTCTGCTGGATTCCTAATCGAAGTTTTAATTTCCGATAGGCTGAAGTCAAGGTCTTTCCTATATATCTCCCAGTCCGTTTTCCTGGTGTTCCTATAGGCCATGGTCTGTCTGATTCCCATTTCAACCTTGAATTTAACATACATGTGATCTGATGGCGATGGCTCCAGGACCACATGCCACTATTTGACGTAACTTCCCATCATCATGGAACCAAACGTTATGTCAATTACTTCTTCCCTTCTCCTATTCCTGAATGTAGGTTCATCACCCCTATTCAGGATCTCCAAGTTGTTAGATAGGAGAAATTCAAGAAGGTGCTCACCTCTACTGTTGGTGTCCCATGATAGATTGTGAGCATTGGCATCACATCCCACCACCAGTTCGTCACCTTGCCGATGGCAGGCTTCCATTACTCTCCTCACTTCCAAAGAAGGACGAGAGCTGTCTTCGTAAGGGAGGTATGCTGAGGCCAAAACAATTTCCCTTGTGATACCTTCCTCATGTTGCTGCATCCTGATGGTCACCAGGTCCCTGGAACAAAAATCCATCATTGGTATGAAAGGTATTCCAATTGTAACATAAATGCATGTTCTGGAGTTTTTTAGTTTTCTGGCATAAATCAGCTTACCTCCAGTACCACCGAGGCCCGATACACCCCCTTTGTATAAATAGGGCTCCTGTCTCCCCAGGCGACGGCTCAGGGCAGCAGTGACCCCTTTACATCTTGCTGCCATTATTGCCTTTAAGGTCTTTGATTACCCTGACGCGACCTGCGAGAACCCTAAAAACAATTTCAGGCCTTGCTCTCGCAATGCCTTCAGGGACTTCTCTTCGACCTCCACCACCAGGGTTCGTCCTTCCGGAACGACCTTTTGGTTAATTACCCTCCAATCCTCTGTTGAGACTTTTGGGTTCTGGACCCTTGTTTTCTCGAACAGAGTCTTTGGAGAGACATCCTTAAGGATCTTTGGTACCCATACTGATACCTTTGCGGTCTTCAGGAGTTCGGCTGCTGTCTTGACCAGCAGATTCACATCCTCCCATGGGGATATCATGGGCACCTTAAGTGTACTTAAGCCATTCTGCTGAGTGCTCCTCCTTGCAGACAAAAATTAGGGCACCGTGATCTAGATAGACCCTCCTTGGACCATCGTCCCCCCAACCTCTTCAAAGAGGGCCATCTGCACGAGCTCCTCCTGCTGCGAGGTGATGCTTACCAGTGGGTATCCTTCTTGGACAACCGCCATTCTAAAGACCGAGACTGCAGTATTATAGGTCTGTTTCCCTATTTCCTGCCTCGGATCACGCTTGTCCAGGGAGGAGGGAGTCTTAGATTCCTCCCTAATCCTCTTGCCACCTGTCTTTGATGTCGAGGGGGTCTGTGTATCCCCTTCTACCTGAGGCAGTTTCTTTTAGGGGGTCTTGGGCTCAAGCCCTTTTGATTCCCTCCACTTATGTTTAGGAAGACATTCTTTTCCTTCATTTTGCTTCTGTTCCTTGAGAAGTTTCTCCTCTGAGCCCCAGACAAGGCCTTAATCCCAATCTGGTCCAACTTCTCTGTTACAGTTCCTAGTTCTTGTTGCTCAGGTCTAGACCCTGACTGAGAAGTAGGAGTGCACTCCATCGGTCCTGATCCCGATGTCTGAGTATCTGAGGTCTCAGATTGCCCCTCGGATTCCTTTAAAATATTTTTTTCTCTGTGTTAATCTTAGTCCCACGAGATTTGGGGATTTATATGGTCCACACCACGATAACCCCGCGCGGTGCAAGGCTACTTACTCAGGTCGCCCGGTATCTCTGAGGCTCCGTTCGAGACACATCCGCCCATGTGCCACACACCCCTCGGCACGGATCGCATCACATCTTGAGTTGGGAAGGGAAATGGGAAATGACTGGGAGAGGATAAGAAAGACGGGACGTTGTGGGACACTCTTAGTCTCATCCATCAGCTTAGGTCTTTCCGGCAGTAGATTCTCTACCTTCGGTATAGCCCTCAGCTTCCCACGGATGTTCAAGCATCTCTACCCGCACGGACAGTGCTTCGTCAAGATGGTATCCCCCGGAGAGGTCAGCTCGGGTTTATAGGAGCCTTAGGTCTGTGGTGGCTGATGTAATACGATAAATACTGTAGTTATTGCATTCTACATACGTTTCCTACGTTCCACACTCACCGATTGTACTGGCATTTTAGTGAAGAATCGTTAACTTCCTTGAGTAGATAAGCGACGTCTTTCTCCCAAATGGCGGTTCTTCTCGTGTTTCCTAGCCATTTCTCTATTTTTAATAGTAAATGAAATTATTCAGTAAAAGCCTGTAGTTTACAAGGTAATTGTAAATAAACTTTGCTGCACTGTACTATTTCGTACCTTGTCAGGGATCTTAGGAAACCTAAACAGACGACGGTGGAGTTATTTTTAAGTTATTACGTATTTTATGACACTGCATACGTTCCTCAATGTAAAAAGTATGTTACAATCAATATAAACGGTACTATTCGGACTCATCCAATACCATATTCAGAAATGTGGCTTGCCGGCCGCTTGGAGCGCTGTTGTCTCAGGGTATAACAAAAATCTGCGGGAGTGTCGTGACTGTATGTGTTAGACTGTGAGCATTCCCTGATATTCGAGATCAAACCAGAAAAAGGAGAAATTTGCAATGCAAGTTCTTTTCCAGTGTGAAACAAAACACTGTATCAGACTGAAGCTGATAGTGCTCTATGTAGTAATTTTTTATTGAAATTTTAATAATGTTTCGCAATATTTGACCAAAACAGAATCAGATATGTATAAGAGAAAATTTCCAACAAAATTTTTAAATAGAGACTGACTTTTAACGATTCGTTATGCTGTCCATGCCTTCCTACTGAGGAGTAACACGAGTGTTGTGTGTGCCATTGTCAAGAACAGTCATGACTACAAACCTGGCACTAGATTCATGTTGTTGTGGCCTTCAGGGCTACGACTAGTTGGAGGCATCTCTTATTACTTTCCACATAATTCGATTTTAGCCTTCTTCCTGTCTACCTTTTTATTTTTTATGATGGCAATCTAAGCTCTGAAAACGCCAAATTTCAAATACAAAAGAAAAAAAATCAAATTACTGACAGCTAATTGTACTGAGAAAAAGTAGACACAATTAATACAAATAAATAAGGCCCCGCAGAATGGCCACGTGATCTAAGGCGTCATACTACGGACCGGGCAGCCGTTCCTGCCGGAGGTTCAAGTCTTCCCTCGGGCGCAGGAGTGTGTGTTGTCCTTAGGGTAAGTTAGTTTAAGTAGTTTGTAAGTCTAGAAACTGATGACCATAGCAGTTTGATCCATTAGATTTTCAAACATCAAATAAATTATATTAAAAACAGCTTTAAAACAGCATTCCACGTCCACCTTTAATATCAACAAATGGAAAACAGTTTGTTCTATAAAGACTGACAGGGAAAACGATCAAAACTACTTTAGCCGATTCGCTATGGAGAGCTTTATATACGAGGCGCGTCCAGAAAGTAAGTTCCGTTTCAATTTATCTCCGCTGCAGCGCTGCGATTGCAGTTCCGCACATGAGCTGTAGACGATGTGTATCAAGGAGAAGAACGTGCGCCATTTGGAGATCGCTGTCAGTTACGTACGCTTTATTGTTCTTGTTTGAAATGTCGGCGTTGATTGAAAATCCCGCCGCCTGTGAAATCAGGTCGGTGATTCGGTTTCTGATTGCGAGGAAAGTGAAACCAAGTGAAATTTATCGGTAAATTTACGATGTTTACGGACCAAATGCGATGAGTGATCGATGGTGAGAAGATGGGTCCGACAGTTCAATGGCGGGCGTAGTGACGTTCACGATGAAGAACGAAGTGGGCGTCCACCTTTGGTTACAGAAGAACTGGTTCACGCGATTGATGACAAGATCCAGGAAAACCGTAGGTTTACAATTAGTGCTCTCGCTATGGACTTCCCCGAAATTTCACGATCACTGATGTCTGAAATTGTTACCAAACAACTGGCGGCAGATTTCTATGAAGAAGGTATACAAAACCTGGTGCCACGCTATGACAAATGCCTGCAAAATTTCGGCAGTTATGTGGAAAAGTAGTTTAAGAGTTGTAGAATTTTGTGCAATAAAATTTTCTTCTGTATCTGTGTACAATTTCATTTTATTACCAAACGGAACTTACTTTCTGGACGCGCCTTGTATATAAACTTTCCTCCAAACTTCTTAGGGCGCACTGAAGAGACTGCGTGCTAAAGCCCCTGCAATCGATACGGTTTCACTCCAGACCGATCAACACTGTACAATGTTCAGTACGTCAGTCAAGAACCGACTAGCCCACAGTATGCGATTTTTATCGACTACTGTAAAGCATTCGACAGTATCATCAGACCGGCCGCGATGGCCGAAGGGACTGAGGCGCTCCAGTCACGGTCTGCACGGCCACTACGGTCGGGGGTTCGAATCCCCCCTCGGGCATGAATATTTGTGCCGACCTTAGTCTTAGCTAGTTCATAAGTAGTTTGTAAGCTTAGTGACTGATGACCCCGTAGTTAAGTCCCATAAGGTCTACAAACATTTGAACATTTTTAGTATCATCAGGAATATTCTCATGCAGAAACTAGACAACTACAAATAATCTACTCGATACGATGTCGATCCACCCCCATGAACCACAGACATTGCCGAGGTGGGGTGGCTTGCGTGCCTCAACGATACAGATAGCCGTACCGTAGGTGCAACCACAGCGGAGGGGTATCTGTGGAGAGGCCAGACAAACGTGTGGTTCCTGAAGAGGGGCAGCAGCCTTTTCAGTAGTTACAGGGGCAACAGTCTGGATGATTGACTGAGCTGGCCTTGTAACATCAGCTAATGTGGCTTTGCCACACAGCTACTGCGAACGGCTGAAAGCAACGGGAAACTACAGCCGTTACTTTTCCCGAGGACATGCAGCTCTACTATATGAACATATGATGATGGCATCCTCTCGGGTAAAATATTCCGGAGGTAAAATAGTCCCCCATTCGGATCTCCGGGCGGGGACTACTCAGGAGGATGTTGTCATCAGGAAAGACAATACTAGCATTCTACGGATCGGAGCGTGGAATGTTAGATCCCTTAATCGGGTAGGAAAATTAGAAAATTTAAAAAGGGAAATGGATAGGTTGAGGTTAGATATAGTGGGGATTAGTGAAGTTCGGTGGCAGGATGAACAGGATTTCTGGTCAGGTGAGTACAGGATTATAAATACAAAATCAGTTGGGGGTATCACAGGAGTAGGACTGATAATGAATAAGAAAATAGGAATGCGGGTAAACTACTATGAGCAGCACAGTGATCGCATTATCATTGTCAAGATAGATACGAAGCCAACACCGACAACAGTAGTACAGGTTTATATGCCAACTAGCTCTGCTGATGATGAGGAGATCGAAGAAATATATGAGGAGCTAAAGGAAATTATTCAGACAGTTAAGGGAGAGCAAAACTTAATTGTTATGGGAGACTGGAATTCGGTTGTAGGAAAAGGAAGAGAAGGAAAAATAGTAGGTGAATATGGACTGGGCAGGAGGAATGAAAGAGGAAGTCGCCTGGTAGAATTTTGCACGGAACATGATTTAATCGTAACAAACACCTGGTTTAAGAATCACAAAAGAAGGTTGTATACATGGAAGAGACCAGGAGACACCGGAAGGTATCAGATAGATTTTATAATGGTAAGACATAGATTCCGGAACCAGGTTATAAACTGCAAGACGTACCCAGGGGCAGATATAGACTCTGACCATAACTTGTTAGTCATGAACTGTAGGCTGAAACTGAAAAAATTGCAGAAACGTAGGAAAATACAGAGATGGGACTTAGATAAATTGAAGGAAAGTGAAGTTCTGGAGAATTTCAGAGGGAGATTTAGGCAACAATTGACAGAAACAGGCGGAAATAAAACAGTAGAAGAGGAATGGGTAGCACTGAGAGATGAAATAGTGAAGGCAGCAGAGGACAAAATAGGTAGAAAGGCAAGACCTACAAAAAATCCTTGGATATCACAGGAAATACTAGATTTAATCGATGAAAGGAGAAAATATAAAAATGCAGTAAATGAAACAGGCAAAATTGAGTACAGACGATTAAAAAATGAGATTGACAGGAAGTGCAAAATGGCTAAGCAGGAGTGGCTAGAAGCCAAATGCAAATCTGTAGAAGAATGTATAAGAAGGGGAAAAGTAGATACCGCCTACAGGAAAATAAAAGAGACATTTGGGGACAAGAAAAGCAACTCTACGAATATCAAGAACTCAGATGGAGAGCCGGTTCTCAGCAAAGAAGGGAAAGCTGAAAGGTGGAAAGAGTACATAGAGCAGCTCTACAAAGGAAATGAACTTACAGACAATGTGGTAGGAAGGGAAGAGGACGTAGATCAAGATGAAATAGGAGATGCTATACTGAGAGATGAATTTGACAGAGCCTTGAAAGATCTAGGTCGGAACAAGGCCCCAGGAGTAGATGACATACCCTCAGAGCTACTAAAGTCTCTGGGAGAGCCAGCCACGACAAGACTATTTGAACTGGTGTGTAGGATTTATGAGACAGGCGAAATACCCTCAGACTTTAAGAAAAATGTAATAATCCCCATTCCAAAGAAATCAGGCGCAGACAGGTGTGAAAATTACAGAACCATTAGTTTGATAAGTCATGGTTGCAAAATTTTAACACGAATTATCTACAGGAGAATGAAAAAGCTGGTAGAAGCTGACCTTGGGGAAGATCAGTTTGGATTCAGGAGGAACGTAGGAACCAGGGAGGCAATACTCACTTTACGTCTTATCTTAGATTAAGGAAAGGCAAACCTACATTTTTAGCTTTTGTAGATTTGGAGAAAGCATTTGACAATGTTGACTGGAATACACTGTTTCAGATTCTGAAGTCAGCAGGGGTAAAATATAGGGAAAGGAGAGTTATTTATAACTTGTACAAAAGCCAGACCGCAGTTATTAGATTCGAAGGGCATGAAAGGGAAGCATCAGTTGGGAAGGGAGTAAGACAGGGTTGTAGCCTTTCTCCGATGTTATTCAATTTGTACATCGAGCAGGCGGTGAAGGAAAGCAAGGAAAAATTTGGAATAGGGATTAAAGTTCAGGGGGAAGAAATAAAAACATTGCGTTTTGCTGATGACATTGTAATTCTGTCAGAGACAGCAAAGGACCTGGAAAAGCAGTTGAATGGAATGGACAGTGTGTTGGAGAGAGCTTATAAAATGAACATTAACAAGAGCAAAACAAAAATAATGGAATGCGGTCTTAGAAAATCGGGCGATGCTGAAGGAATTAGATTAGGTAACGAAACAATGAAGGTGGTAGATGAGTTTTGTTACTTGGGTAGTAAAATAACATGTGATGGTCGCAGTACAGAGGATATAAAATGCAGAATGGCAATGGGAAGAAAAGCATTTTTGAAAAAGAGAGATTTGCTAACATCGAACATTAATTTAAGTGTAAGGAAGTCTTTTCTGAAGGCATTTGTGTGGAGTGTTGCCTTGTACGGGAGTGAAACATGGACGATAAGCAGTGCGGACAGGAAGAGAATAGAGGCTTTTGAAATGTGGTGCTACAGAAGAATGCTGAAGATTAGGTGGGTAGATCGCATAACCAATGAAGAAGTACTGAACAGAATTGGTGAGAAAAAGAATTTTTGGCATACCCTGGCTAAAAGGAGGGATCGCTTGGTAGGACACATTCTTAGACATCGAGGAATCGTAAATTTAGCATTGGAGGGAAGTGTGTGGGGTAAAAATCGCAGAGGGAGACCAAGAGACGCGTATAGTAAGCAGATTCAAGTGGATGTGGGTTGCCGTTCTTATGAGGAGATGAAAAGGCTTGCTCAGGATAGAGTAGGGTGGAGAGCTGCATCAAACCAGTCTCCGGACTGAAGACCATAACAACAACAACGATGTCGATGTCATCCAAACAAGTGGGGCTCCTGCTAGGGGATCAGATAAATCATGTACTCTTAACACAATGGCAGCATACACTGGGAAGACTATAAAAGAGAACGCAGGAAGATTACGGTTTAGCGGCCCGTCGACGTCGAGGTCACTAGAGAGGGAGCTTACGCTGGAATTGTTTGGGTAAGGATAGGAAACCATCCTGTCATTTCCGAGGATGGTCGGAGGTGTATTTGAACCACCGTCCTCCCGAATGCGAGTCTAGTGTTACCACTGCGTCACCTAGGTCGGCCGGGAAAGAATATAAGCACAATAAATCTAAAATGGCTAATCTATACAGACGATGTTGTCATTGCCTGCAGCAGAATATATTTGCGATTAGCCAAGGAGATCACCACTAAGTGGGATCTGGAAATAAAGATATTCTTGAGAGGTTACGAGTAGCCTTCCTCTTTGGTGTCTAGGCCAGGCTGCAGTTTGCACAGCCTGTCATCTTCTCCGGGCAGTGCTCTAGAACACTTCTGTCTGCCGCTGTCAGCAGCGCTCAATGTTGCGCCGTGGCCGTGGCCCTGTGTGTGTGGTAGACCTGGAGGCACCCCGCCACGTGCAAAGTGTGTGGCGCAATGCCGCGTCCATAATCTCGACAAACTGTCTGGCGTATCGACCGAAGTGGACTACGAGTGGTGACGCTATTTATGGTTACAGCTCGAGCAAGCAGTCAACTTGCTGCTATGGAAATGGTAATACAAGGGTCACTCGCAAAAAGCCAAAGCTAGGGCTTGTAGCTGACGATTCGGATACTGTAAACACAACAATTTGATGAAATTGAAAATGAACATTCTGCTTTGATACTGATTGTCAGATGCACTAGGACTGACTAAGGAAGGGTAGGCCCATCTATATATCTTTCCTTGCTCAAAACAATTGAGGAGCGTTTTCATAACACTCAACATCTACAAAAGACAAAATTTTCAGGAAACGCATTTTATTGAATTAAATGAACAGTATAACTACTGATGTCTTACAAAATTATATTGCAAACGTAAAGTCTAGATACGTAATATAAGGGGAAAGTAACTTTTCTATCAACTTCCAGTTGCAGATAAAAAATACATGCAAATCATGAATTTTGTCCAATACTGAACATCTACAGATCAATTACATTACAACAGTAGTGTTCTGAGTCCTTTTAATCTGCTGAAGTAACAATAATTTAATAAATGGGTTCATTTAGGTACTGCACTTTATTATTATCATTCTCATTTTGATCACAACACTCTAGGGCCTTTCTACAGAACTCTTGGGTATCTTCTGATGATGTATCAAAGAACCTCAATAGTTTCTTTACGTCTTCAGCTTTCTTGACTGTCACATGATTTCTAGGTGTAATTAAACCTGAAAAATCAACGTCCTTCAAACTACTTATGTTTTTTTCTGCACTTCAACTATGAATGGAGAGAATAAGTATATTGTTTTGACTTTGCAGATGGGACACTTTTGTCTGTTTTCTTATAAATACCAACTCTGGTCTCAGACAGTTTGAATAGTAGCTTGTTTTTCATTAATCTGTTAGCAATGGTCTTAAAATCGTACACATGCCAGTCCTCGCACAACTAACAGTAACAAGAAAACAAAACCCATAATTTGTTGTACGTATTATTGAACAATACGTCGACAATAATGACCTTCAAACACTGCACCCAACCTATAAAGTTAAAACCAAGCGACTTCAACAATGAGGTCTTAGCACTAAATCTAACAGTAAAACAATATCTGTGACAAGCAGTAGGTAGATGTTCAGTTTTGGCAAAACTCGGTTTATGAAGATGTCGGGTTTAGAAAAATTTCACAGTTTTGTGTGCAAGATTACACAGGCAAATAGTAAGTTTCGATATATTCAGTGTCCTGCAATGGATGCATCTCATTTATAGGTATACGAATATGCATATAACTCATTTTTGCAAATTCTGTAGATTATGAGTTTTGTAAAAACGCTCCTCAATTCTTTACCAGTATAAACAATTTTACCTAGTTACGGAAATATTTAGTGATATCCATCAGCAATTGTCAAAGTTTTTGTAATATACAATTTTACCTGTTCTTTATTTACAAGGATCATAATTTTTGGTAACTTGAAATAAGTTTAGTTTATTGCAAAAAATATCCGCACAAAGTGCAAACCTTACCAGAATTTAAAAAAAAAAGTTAAGTAAAACGGGCGCAAGCTTGAAGACCCAGCGATAAAGCAAGGAATTAAAATCTGAAATTGAAACTTGACGCAAGGAACGGTATTTCCCTAACGCAATACTAACTCAAGAGATGCACGCAATCCAAAGGCGACCTCCTAGACCTCGCGCTACCACGGAGACACCGTTCACTGCGTTGGGTTCACCAGGGCTGAGCGGCTCCAGAATATGTAACAGCATCACAACAAGCGCATTAAACTAAGTAAAGTATAAAGAATAGTTCAATAAAACAAACAGAAAATTAACAAGGACAGGCAATCTTAAACAAGCATTAATACGACAATTATAAATACTCAAGAAAGCGCTATCGAAAAAACTGCTCATGGCCTGCAATTTTCGTGAATAAATCGCGTAAAGTTCACCTTAAGCTGAGACCTAAGAGATTAACCACTATAGTGTCACTGGCACAAGCAAGATAGCAAGAAAGGTGCCCACCAACTAGCTATAATTAGAGTACTTACACTCCTGGAAAATGAAAAAAGAACACCATGAATTCGTCTACCCAGCAGAGGGAAATTTTATTGACACATTCTTGAGGTTTTATACAACAGACGATCAGACAGGCAGAGCCGTACGGACGTGAGTACAGTCACCATAGCGTCCGCAATGTTGGCGTTAGTACCGTGTATATCCTCCTTTTGCAGCAATGCAAGCTGTAATTCTTTCATGGAGACGAGCGTAGAGGTTCCGAATGTGGTTATGTGGAATGGCCTGCCATGCAATTTCCACCTGGTGCCTCAGTTGGGCCAGATTTCGTGCCGCTCATGCAGACCACCCAACAAGACGTTTCATGCGATTCCAAACATGCTCAGTGGGGGAGAGATCTGGAGTTTGTGGTGGTCAGGGTAGTTGAAGTACACCTTGAAGAGCACGTTGGGTGGTACGGGATACATGTGGATCTGCATTGTCCTGTTGGAAAAGCATATCACCTTGTTGGTGCATGAGTGGTAGCAAAATGGGTTAAATGATGGTTTCAGTGTACCTTGCATTGTTCAATGTTATCTAGACGATCACTAGAGGAGAAACGCGAGTGTAAAATATCGCTCCCCTCACAATGATGCATGATAATGTGTGCCGTTGGAGCGTCCTCCGCTCACAACCCAACATCTTTCAGCCCGCCTCCAATGGTGTCATGGTAGGCGCTTTTGAAGGAACGAACGGAGACGTGTCGTGTTCAGTGATGAGAATTGTCGCTGCCCCGAAGCCAATGATGGTCGTACACTTGTGTGTGGTGTCGTGCAGGGGAGTGCGAAAATCTGGAGTGTACGCGACAGAGGCAAATGGGGCCGACACCTGGCATCATGGTGTGAGTAGCCATATCCTACATTGGCCGTTCTCCTCTGGCGTTCGTTGTGCAAAAATTGAACAGTACATGGTACACTGAAACCATCATTCAACGCGTTTTGCCACCGTTCATGCATCAACATAGCGATGTGCTTTTCCAACAGGACAATGCACGTCCACACGTACCCGTCCAACCCAACGTACTCTATGGGTGTACGTCAACTACGCTGCCCATCATTATTCCCAGATCTGTCCCCCGTCGAGCATGTCTGGCACCGGATGAAACGTCATCTTGGCGCGGTCTACACGTCCGGCAAGAGATCTGGTCCAACTGAGGTATCAGATGGAAATTTTACGGCAGGCCATACAGTAAGACTTCATTTGGTAGCCTTAAGATTGTCTTCATGGGAAAATTGCACCCTGCTTTGCTGCAAAATGAGGATATACAAGATACTAGCGTCGACCTCGTGCACGCTTTGGTGGCTGTACTGACGTGAGTATCGTTCTGATTGCGCGATCGTGTGTTGTGTCGATAAAATTTCGCTCTGCTGTGTTGAGGAATTCGTGGTGATCTTATTTCATTTTCCAGGAGTGTATACAGGCCAACCGACAATTATCGTAAGCCGAGGCGGCGGATACATCACACGTAAGTTTCAAGTGCCCAAGTTCACTTCAAACAAGTACTGCGCCGCGGCGGAGTGGCCGAGTGCATTGAGGCGCTATGCGTCGATGCGCAAGGCCGTTCCCCGTCGAGGATTCGAATCCCTCCTCGGGCAAGGATGTTTGTGCTGTCTTTAGTATAAGTTAGTTCATACGTAGTTTGTAAATTTAGGGACTGATGACACCGCAGTTAAGTCCCACAAGCTTAACAAACATTTGAACATTTTTGAACAAACACTGCCAGCCGCTGAATAAAACAGATCAGAGATTGCTTCTGAAACACACCAATAGTAGATTAACAGATTTCCTGAACACCTTCCTCAACATAACAAAGTTCACATGAATTGCGCCTCCATGCGCAAATGCTTAGACGCAGAGGACACACTAGACTGTGCTTAACTATTCTGACTGCTTGAGCTGTGGGCGGTGTTTGTTATTTTACTGCCCAAGTAACAAAACTCATCTACCTCCTTTATTGCTTCGTTACCCAATCTAATGCCTTCAGCATCACCTGATTTTCTTACACTGCACTCCATTACCCTAGTTTTGCTCTTATTAATCTTCATCTTATATGCACCTTTCAGCACACTGTCCATTCCGTTTAACTGCTCTTCCAGGTCCTTTGCTGTCTCTGACAGAATTACTATGTCGTCGGCAAAACGCAATGTTTTTAATTCTTCACCCTGAACTTTAATTCCTTCTCCAAATTTCTCCTTGCTTTCCTTTATAGCTTGCTCAATGTACAAATTGAATAACATTGGAGAAAGGCTACAACCCTGTCTTACTTCCTTCCCAGCCACTGCATCCCTTTCATGCCCTTCAACTCTGACAACTGCTGTCTGGTTTTTGTACAAGTTGTAAAAAACCTTACGCTCCCTAAACTGATGGTTCTGTAGTTTTCACATCTGTCTGCACCTGCTTTCTTTGGAATGGCGATTATAACATTTTTCTTAAAGTCTGAGGGTACTTCACCTGTCTCATACATCTTACACACCAGGTGAAACAATTTTGTCATGGCTGGTTCTCCCAGAGACTTCAGTAGCTCTGAGGGAATATCATCTACTCCAGGGGCCTTGTTTTGACTTAGGTCTTTCAGGGCTCTGTCAAATTCTTCTCTCAACACAGTGTCTCCTATTTCATCTTCATCTACATCCTCTTCCCTTCCTACAATATTGTCTCGAAGTTCATTTCCTTTGTAGAGCCGCTCTATATACTCTTTCCACCTTTCAGCTTTCCCTTCTTTCCTTCTTTGCTGAGAACTGGTTTTCCATCAGTGTCCTTGATATTCATAGAGCTGTTTTTCTTATCTCCAAATGTTTCTTTTATTTTCCTGTAGGCTGTATCTATTTTTCCCCTATTTATACATTCTTCTACATCCTTCCTTCTAACCATTCCTGCTTAGCAATTTTGCACTTCCTATCAATCTCATTTCTTAGTCGTCTGTACTCCATTTTGCCTGTTTCATTTACGGCATTTTTATATTTTCTCCTTAAAGATAAGATAAATGTTTGTAGAGTCTATGGGACTTAACTACGGGGTCATCCGTCTCTAAACTTACAAACTACTTATGAACTACTTACGAACCAGGACGCGCGAGGATGCCCGAGGGTGTATTCGAACCCCCGACCGTAGTGGCCGTGCAGACCGTGACTGGAGCGCCTTAGTCCCCTCGGCCACCGCGGCCGGCTATTTTCTCCTTTCATCGATTAAATTTAGTATCTCCTGTGATATACAAGGATTTTTTGTAGGTCTTGCCTTCCTACCTATTTTTCCTCTGCTACCTTCACTATTTCATCTCTCAATTTTACCTATTCCTCCTCTACTGTTTTATTTTCCCCTGTTTCTGTCAATTGTTGCCTAAAGCTCCCTCTGAAATTCTTAAAAACTCCAGGTTCCTTCAATTTATCCAGATCCCATCTCCTTATTTTCCTACCTTTTTGTAGTTTCTTCAGTTTCAGCCTACAGTTCATAATCAACAAGTTATGGTCAGAGTCTATATCTGCCCCTGGGTATGTCTTACACTGTAAAACTTGGTTCCGAAATCTATGTCTTACCATTATAAAATCTATCTGGTATCTCCCGATGTCTCCTGGTCTCTTCCACGTATACAACCTTCTTTTGGGATTCTTAAACTAGGTGTTTGTTATAACTAAATTATGTTCTGTGCAAAATTCTACCAGGCGGCTTCCTCTTTCATTCCTTTTGCACAGACCATATTCACCTACTATCTTCCCTTCCCTTCCTTGTCCTACTACCGAATTCCAGTCTCCCATAACAATTAAGTTTTGCTCTCCCTTAATTGTCTGAATAATTTCCTTTAGCTCCTCATATATTTCTTCGATTTTCTCATCATCGGCAGAGCTAGTGGGCATATAAACCTGTACTACTGTTGTCGGTGTTGGCTTCGTATCTAACTTGACAATGACAATGCGGTCACTGTGCTGGTCATAGTAGTTTACCCGCATTCCTATTTTCTTATTCATTATTAATCCTACTCCTGTGATACCCCCAATTGATTTTGTATTTATAATCCTGTACTCACCTGAGCAGAAATCCTGTTCATCCTGCCACCGAACTTCACTAATCCCCACTATATCTAACTTCAACCTATCCATTTCCCTTTTTAAATTTTCTAATTTTCCTACTCGATTAAGGGATCTAATATTCCACGCTCCGACCCGTAGAATGCCAGTATTGTGTTTCCTGATGATCACATCCTCCTGAGTAGTCCCCGCCCGGAGATCCGAATGGGGGACTATTTTACCTCCGGAATATTTTACCCGAGAGGATGCCATCATCATATGTTCATACAGTAGAGCTGCATGTCCTCGGGAAATGTAACGGCTGTAGTTTCCCCTTGCTTTCAGCCGTTCGCAGTAACTGTGTGGCAAAGCCACATTAGCTGATGTTACAAGGCCAGCTCAGTCAATCATCCAGACTGTTGCCCCTGTAACTACTGAAAAGGCTGCTGCCCCTCTTCAGGAACCACACGTTTGTCTGGCCTCTCCACAGATACCCCTCCGCTGTGGTTGCACCTACGGTACGTCTATCTGTATCGTTGAGGCACGCAAGACACCCCACCTCGGCAATGTCTGTGGTCCATGGGAGATCCTATACACTAATATTCTTTTTAGTTTTAGTGTTTGTAATACATTATGGAACTTTCTCAGTGTGTGCATGGAACGACGCGTTCGCCGCCCAATGGTTGGCCTAGCGACACCTATAGTTTTGACGCTCGGTAGCGCCGTTGGGTGACGTTGCCGGACACGGGTTCCCTACATAATTTTGTTCCTCAAACCATCCTCTACTACTCCACGAAGTTTGTCGGTATGATTTAGAAACACCCATATTCACCTTTGAAAATTTTTATTAACTACTCAATAAAATTTAATATTAATAGCAGTGTTCATAACTGCAACACTAGGAGAAAGGGTGAACTTCACTACTCAAGGTTATATTTAACTTTGTAGCGTAAAGGGGTGAATATTATTGCCACTGAGGTATTTGGCACTTACAAAATGGCATCAAAAGTATGACATATTCTACCATTTCAATACAAATATAAAACATTTGAATTTATTGTAAGATCATATAAAGGTACGTTTTATTAAACTGACACGTTCCACATCATTATAAAATTCTGTATTCATGACCTATGCAGCAAGTATTAACACTGGATGTATGAAACTTTTCCGTATCCCTACTAGTATCATGTGGATCATTTTTGACCCAAAGTAGGAAACTACCGTTTTATTGATATATGGGTGTTAATTTGGATTTCTATAGCTTGATATTACATTCAGGAGGACTCTAAGTTGGAAAAAAATATAATTGTGTCCCTACACAGCCAAAAGTAGATTTTCAGTAATAAATGTTATTAAAAATGTTCAGATGTTTGTAAAGCTTATGGGACAACTGCGAGGTCATTAGTCCCTAAAGTTACAAACTGCTTACGAACTAACATACACTAAAGACAGCACAAACGTCCATGCCCGAGGGGAGATTCGAACCTCCGACCGGAAACGGCCTCACGCATCGGAGTACAGCGCCTCAATGCGCTTTGCCAATCCGCCGCGGCTGTTGTTTTAATGTTACGGAAGGAATTTCACAGTTTTGTATCAAGCATCATTCAAACAAGTAAAAAAAATCAATTTTACAATGTTTATCTTCATATAAAGATTGAAACAGATTCAGACATACAATTTATGCGACTAGTAATTACCGTAGGTGCAACCACAGTGGAGAGGTATCTGTGGAAACACACTTGTGGTTCCTGAAGAGGGGCAGCAGCCTTTTCAGTAGTTACAGGGGCAACAGTCTGGATGATTGAGCTGGCCTTGTAACATCAGCTAATGTGGCTGAAAGCAAGGGGAAACTACAATCGTTACTTTTCCCGAGGACATGCAGCTCTACTGTATGAATATATGATGATGGCGTCTTCTTGGGTAAACTATTCCGGAGGTAAAATAGTCCCCCATTCGGATCTCCGGGTGAGGACTACTCAGGAGGATGTCGTCATCAAGAAAAACAAAACAGGCATTCTACGGATCGGAGCTTGAATGTTCTAACCCCTAATCGCGTAGGTAAGTATGAAAATTTGAAAAGAGAAATGGAAAGGTGAAAGTTAGATAAAGTAGGGATTAGTGAAGTTCGGTGGTCAGGTGAGTACAGGGTTATAAACACGAAATCAGTTGGTGCTAACGCAGGAGTAGGTCTGATAATGAATAAGAAAATAGGAATGCGGGTATGTTACTGTGAACAGTATAGTGAGCGCATTATCATAGCAAAGATAGACACGAAGCCAACACCGACCACAGTGGTGCAAGTTTATATGCCAACTAGCTCTGCCGATGATGAGGACATCGAAGAAATGTATGAGGGGATAAAAGAAATTATTCAGAAAATTAAGGGAGACGAAAATGTGATTGTGATGGGGAGACTGTAACTCGGTAGTAGGAAAAGGAAGAGAAGGAAATGTTGTAGGTGAATATGGACTGGGGAAAGAATTTTGTGCAGAACACAATTTAATGATCACCAAACCTTGGTTTAAACATCATGAAAGAAGGCTGTATACGTGAAAGAGACCAGGAGACACGGAACGGTACCAAATAGACTTTATAATGATAAGGAATAGATTTAGGAATTAGGTTTTAAACTGTAAGACATACCCAGGGGCAGATATAGACTCGGATCATAACTTGTTGGTAATGAACTGTAGATTAAAATTTAAGAGGCTGCAGAAAGGTAGAAAAGTTAGGAGATGAAACCTGGACAAACTGAAGGAAGCAGAGGTGGTTGAGGGTTTCAGAGGGAGCATTCGGCAAGAATGGTCTGAAACGGGGGAAAGTAATGCACTAGAAGTAGAATGGGTAGAACTGAGAGAGTAGCGAAAGCAGTAGAGGATCATATAGACAGAAGGACAAGGCCTAATAGAAATCCCTGGATAACACAGGATATACTGGACTTAATTGATAAGAGGAGAAAATATAAAAATGCATCAAGTGAAGCAGGCAAAATGGACTACAAACGTCTGAAAAATGATATTGACAGGAAATGCAGACTGGCTAAGCAGCAGTAGCTAGAGAACAAACGTAGAACCATAGAATGTATAACCAGGGGACAGATAGATACCGTCTACAGAAAAATAAAAGATAAAATCAAATGTTCAAATAGCTTATGGGGCTTAACTACGGGGTCATCAGTCCCTAAACTTAAAACTACTTATGAAGTAACTAATACTAAGGACTGCACAAATATCCATGCCCGAGGGGGGATTCGAACCCCCGACCGTAGTGGCCGTGCAGATCGTAACTGGAGTGACTCAGTCCCCTCGACCACCGCGGCCGGCAGACAAGAAACATCAAGAAATATCAAGAACTCAGACGGAAAACCATTCCTAAGCAAAGAGGGAAAGCTAAAATGTGGAAGGATTATATAGAGGGCCTGTACAAAGGAAATAAACTTCAAGGTAGTATTCTAGAAAAGGAAAACGAAGTGGAGGAAGATGAGATAGGAGATATGATACTGTGAGAAGAATTTGACAGAGCACTGAAGGACTTGAGTCGAGAGTAGATGATATTCCATCTGAACTGCTGATGTCGTTAGGAGAGCCAGTCATGAAAAAATTGTATCACCTGGTGTGCAAGATGTATGAGACAGGGGAAATACTCTGAGACTTCAAGAAGAATATCGTAATTCCAATTCCAAAGAAAGCAAGTGCAGACAAGTGTGAAAATTACAGAACTATCAGTTTAATAAGTCATAGTTGCAAAATACTAACACAAATTATTTATAGACGAATGGAAAAACTTGTGGAATCCAACCTTGGGGAAGATCAGTTTGGATTTAGGAAAAATTTAGGAAAACGGAAGGCAATACATTACGACTTATTTTAGAAGATAGGCTAAGGAAAGGCAAACCTACGTTTTTAGCATTTGTAGATTTGGAGAAAGCTTTTGTCAATGTCGAATGGAATACACTCTTCCAAATTCTGAAGGTATCAGGGTTAAAATATAGGGAGCGAAGAGTTATATTCAACTTATACAAAACCCAGACAGCGGTTATTAGAGTCGAAGGGCATGTAAGAGACGCAGAGGTTGGGAAGGGAGTGAGACAGGGTTGTAGCCTTTCCCCAATATTGTTCAATCTGTACATTGAGCAAGTAGTGAAGGAATGCAAGGAGAAATTTGGAGAGGGAATTAAAGTTCAGGGAGAAGAAATAACAACTTTGTGCCAGAATGAAACTTTCACTCTGCAGCGGAGTGTGCGCTGATATGAAACTTCCTGGCAGATTAAAATTGAGTGCCGGAACCGGGACTCTAACCTGGGACCTTTGCCTTTCGCGGGCAAGCGCTCTACTACTGAGCTACCCCGACACGACTCACGATACCGCCTCACAACTCTACTTCTGTCAGTACCTCGCCTCCTACTTTCCAAACTTCACAGAAGCTCTCCTGCGAAACTTGCAAAACTAGCACTCCTGGAAGGAAGGATATGGTGGAGACATGGCTTAGCCACAGCCTAAGGGATGTTTCCAGAATGAGTCGTGTCGGGGTAGCTCAGTGGTAGAGTGCTTGCCCGCGAAAGGCAAAGGTCTCAGGTTCGAGTCCCGGTTCCGACACACAATTTTAATCTGCCAGGAAGTTTCATATCAGCGCACACTCCGCTGCATAATCCAACATCTCGTGAATGACGTCAATACACGCCCAAAAATTATTTTGTGCCTAAGAACTGGCGTTACTGACACCAAATTGTGTTAAACTGTGTATGGGTCAAAAATAACCCACGTTGTACTGCTGGTATAACAAATTTTTCATACTTCTAGCATAGCCATCAATGCGCTCGGCCACTCCGCCGCGGCCATATAAAATACATTTTACTTTTCGTCGGCGTATGTTGCTGCTTTACGGAACCCCTGGTATTCAGGCATGCTCCTGGATGGTTGTTTTACGTTGCAGCTACTTCATCCTGTGACGACGACCCCCCCCCCCCCCCCCGGGGAGAAACACAACAACCCGTGTCATGATGTCACACCGACCATGCCGCGGTCGCCAGCTGACTGGCTGGCCGCTGGGGCACAGCTCACTGACTCGTAGCGGTCAGCCAGTCAGCTAGAGATCGCGGCCTGGTCGGTGTGACGTGATATGTGCTGTTGTGAGGCCTTGTATCTAGATGGTGTTGCTGTGGGTTATGACCTACAGGTTGAGAAACACTGCTATAGAGCATCTCAGGCCTTACCGCAACCTTATAGAGGTTTCGTTTCATTCTGCAGGTAATCTTCTTGTCACAGAGTATTCCACTCCGTTTCCTCTATTTCATCCATCCATTATGTATCCTATGCTGAATTTGAGCCTCCAGCTCTCTATCACTTTGAATGTAAAAGTAAACTTCAAAAAATGTTCAAATGTTTGTAAATCTATCGGACCAAACTGCGTGGTCATCAGTCCGTAGCTTACAAACTACTTAAACCTAGGTAAACTATCCTACGGAAAAACACACGCACAGCCATGCCCCAGGGAGGACTCGAACCTCACAGGCGAGCAACAGCGCGTTCCGCATCGAGACGTTGTAGACCGCTCGATTTAAACTTCTTGGACAGATTTACTTGTTCTCCTTGCAGGTTAATGTATGGCCTTCTGTTTCCTTTGCACACATACATTGTTTTCTCCCTGCTAATATGCACTCCTCTTACTTCCAGGGCTTTCCGCCACTGCTCCTTGAGTTCCTCGGGTGAGTTCACAGATTACCTCGTCATCAGAAAACCTTGTCCTCAGTAAAGCTCACTCATAACAGTAATACTGAAATATAGTAAACATGAGTTGTTTGATTCCTCGTTAAGGGAAGCTAAATGACTGGTTAAATTACGTACTGTCACCCGAAACAGCGTTAGTGGAAGGGCAGAAAACACTAGAAATCCCGTCAGCGATCCGAATGTAGTACCGCCTGACCAAAGGAAAGTGAACTTCTCTGTACTTGCCGCAAGGCAGGCGGTACCTCTAGCCATGAGCTGGTGCGGCACCCAACATGACGGAACAGCACCGGGCGATCACGGCCAAAATAACGGACCCTGTCGAAGTACTTTATCCATTTCAGCAACTGTTCAGGTTATAAATTAATAAAATTCAGCAACCAGTTGCTTGTAATTATTTATTTCAGACGACCGGTTTCGGACGCTTGAGTGCCCTTCTTCTGGTCTATTTTAGTATTGTTGCTTAATGAATGTAGCTGCATGCTATTAGGAGAATCAACACCGTCTCTACTTCCTAAACAACCACGGTATGGCGACGATTCAGAATCGATGTTCTAGAATTGGGCAAACTTTACTGGCGTTCGAACGGACCCGAGGCTTCCTGATACGTCGCAGCGTTAGATACAGTATCGAGCTTGTTCGAACAAACACGTGACTGTTGACTCGCGTGGCGCGGCTGCAAGCGACAAAGGGATGACGCAAGACACTGCCAACTAGCCATAAGAATGAGCTATATCCCGACTACCCACTGTGCCTCCTTATCACTGAGAATACTACCTTTGTCACGACGCAAGCAGCTTTCTTGCATCTCCATATACTTCACGGCGTACTTTACCGCCTTTTCCTTCCAATTCCTGAGGCACTCGGATTAGTTATTCTGTAACCACCATACATCTTCCTTTTCTATATGAAGTCCTCATCGCACCATTTACACGTATAACAGCGATACCGAGCGCCTCCTGCTACTAACATCTCATAGCTAGATTCTTTCAATAGTCATCTAAAGTTCATTCTCGTAATACCTTATTTCCGTTTCCAGCAGAATCCAAAGCCCTCGCAGAGAAACGGTTACCATGCACCAACAGCATTACTCTCTTTTGCTAATTAAAATAAGACAGTCTAGATCGCAATTTGTTGCGTTTATTGCTGGCAACCGGTTTCGGTTCTACAGAACCATCTTCAGGCCTTTGACACCTTGTTGGTGGACGGTGGCGGTGACCGGAGCAGGCGTCAACAAGGTGCCAAAGGCCTGAAGATGGTTCTGTAGAACCGAAACCGGTTGCCAGCAATAAACGCAACAAATTGCGATCTAGACTGTCTTATTTTAATTATTAAAATTTTTAAGATCGCTGGTCCAAAAAAATGCTTTCAAAAATTACTCTGTTTTGCGTTTTAAGCTGCACACAGCACATCAGGGTTTTGCTGAATCATTATTTAATCTGAGGCTGAAAAGCAACAGCATGGCTGCTTACTGCTTTCCATCCCCTGTGTGTGTGTGCGTGTGTGTGTTGGGAGGGTGGGGAAATACAAATAACAATTGAATAAAAACACCTAGCTGAAAAGCCCGGCTTTGTCCGTATAGTTATTTATTTATTGTAATAAAAGTTCCAGATCACTGCTTATATTTTATTAAATAGCGCTACAGCTGTTTCAGCTTTTCGTCATTATCAAGCACGTCTATGATGTTTATACGTTGTACACTAGTATCTGGCGTGACTGTTGTAAAACTGCAGTGAAATAATGACGTATTTCGCAGTTAGATATGTTTTTTTAGCTGCCAGGTTTTATGCAGCTTGTTACGCTAAAATGTTAAATAAAAGAAAGCTTTTATATTGTGTAATTAGCAACAATTCTGTCAAAAATGTTTGACATCTTTGGAAGAACTGTTGCTAATTACGCAAAATATAAAAGTTTTATGTAATTTAACATTTTAGCGTAACAAACCGCATAAAACCTGGCAGCTAAAAGACATATCCAACTGCGAAATACGCCATTATTTAACTGCAGTTTTACAACAGTCACGCCAGATGTTAGTATATAACGTTAAAACATCGTAGACGAGCTTATTAATGGCTAAAAGCTGAAACAGCTGTAGCGCTATTTAATAAAATATATGCAGCGATCTGGAACTTTCATTACAATGTCATTTAACGACATTTATCACACTGCAGGCCCAACAATCAGGAAGTTATGCATTTATTCCCGCTTTGAGTTAGTACTTCCATCCCTTCTCTCTCTGTCCATCTCCTTTTTTCTAAAAACGTGTCATATATATCGGAGAATAAATAAGAAAGAAGTCTGTCTCGCATAACGTAAGAAATTATAAGTGCAGTAGGCCTATCCAAACAAATAAAGGTAGTAATCAAAATACAAATGACATATAAAATGCGTAAGATCTCATATTTATTGAGTTATATGTTGTACAATTGTATAATTTTTCAGGTAAATAGTCATTAGTGTAAGTGCTGTATGTCTGTAAAACCTGTTGCGAATACAATTAGTGGTAAAGAAGTAATAGATTAAAACTAGGTGCGTGATGGGACGGCTTTCCATAAACGTTATGGAAACGTTTATGTGCTCATATCTCATGAACTACGTGCCGTACTGTGATACAATTTCGAAGGTACATTCATCTATATAAGTGTGTACACTGTCTTCAAAATTTCCTGCGGCTACAAGTTGTAGTGTACAAATTATAAATTGTAATGTCATACCGTATGCCGTAGTTTTACTCCATAAACAGCGGAAAAGTAGTAAGCGAGAAACTTTTTTTTTCATCATTCTGCTATGGTTGTCAGCGAAAAAAAGTTTAATAAAGGTTTGAAATTATGTTCAAAGTTTGTCGCAAGTCGCTAAGTACTCTCATTCTCATATAGTGTGTTTATGAAGTCTCGCCGCATTATGCGGCAGTTTATTGCGATTCCTGTTGTTTATGACGTCATATCTTTTGAACCATGTGTCGTATTTGATTCTTAACCCTGCAGCAATTGTTACCTCGCGGTAAGGAATGTTTGTACCAAATTTGGTTGAAATCGGTCCTGTGGTATAAGAGAAAATCAGCAGCTTTGTTGCTAAATGCAGCAGTTTTTCGCGCATCTTATTGTTTATGACGTCAAATCTCGTGAACTATGTATCGTACGTGATTCTTACACTTACGGCGACCGTTCTCATGGATTGAAGCTTACGTGTACAAAATTTTATAAAGATCGGAACAAAACTGTAGATTTGTATGCAACACGTACACACAAACGTACGGACACTCTGATTTATATATAAGAAGATTAAAATTTAACCTATATTTAGCATATGAGATGCATATACATTTTTATGATGATTAGCTGCCATTAGTTTCCAAATTCCGATCTATTTCCACCATTTCTTATCGTTAGTAAAATTGAAACCAGATTTGTCTCTAGAATACAATTATTGGATGTAAAGCAATTTTCTGTTACCAATCGGAAAACTCGTCTACCCATTATACGTGAAGTTAATAAATCCATCAGTAAGTGTAGTAGATTATCATTGCTAGAAATAACAGGTAAGCAGTAGTAAGCACCCACAGTAGACAATGACTGGACATCGTTTAGTTCACGTATGATAAACTTCAAATAATTACGGGCCGCGTTTACACTGATTGGAATTCGCGCTATGAGGCGACTAGGGGGTTTAGTACGAAGTAGATCCACCGTGGTTTAATAACTTGATTCTGAAACTGCTGAAGAAGAAGAGACCGTTGCACAAGCGGCCAAAAAAGAACAAGTAAATTCCATTAATATTTTAGGACATTAGCTTATTCCAGCAGACAGATTGATGTGGTCTTCACTCTGGAGACTGGTTTGCTGCAGCTTTCCACCCTACTCTATCCTGAGCAAGCCTCTTCATCTCCTCATAAGAACGGCAACCTACATCCATTTGAATCTGCTTACTGTATTCATCTCTTGGACTTCCTCTGCGATTTTTACCACACACACTTCCCTCAAAAGTTCACAATTCCTTGATGTCTAAGAATGTGTCCTACCAATCGATCCAACTTTAGGTTCCTTCAATTTATCCAGGCCCCATCTCCTTATTTTCGTACCTTTTTTCAGTTTTTTCAGTTTCAGCCTGCAGTTCATGACCAACAAGTTATGGTCAGAGTCTATATCTGCCCCTGGGTATGTCTTACAGTTTAAAACCTGGGTCCAAAATCTAAGTCTTACCATTATAAAATCTATCTGGTACCTTTCAATGTCTCCTGGTCTCTTCCACGTATACAACCTTTTCATGATTCTTAAACCAAGTGTTTGTTATGATTAAATTATGTTCCGTGCAAAATTCTACCAGGCGATCTCCTCTTTCATTCCTTTTGCTCAGTCCATATTAACCTACTATTTTTTCTTCCCTTCCTTTTCCTACTACCGAATTCCAGTCTCCCATCACAATTAAGTTTTCCTCTACCTTAATTGTCTTAAAAATTTCCTTTACATCCTCATACATTTCTTCGATATTCTCATCATCGGCGGAGCTAGTGGGCATATAAACCTGAACTATTGTGGTCGATGTTCGCTTCATGTCTATCTGGACTACGGTTATGCTATCATTGCGCTGTTCATAGAAGTTTACCCGCATTCCTAGTTTCTTATTCATTATCAGTCCTACTCCTGTAATACCCCCAACTGATCAGAAATCCTGTTCCACTTTCCACCGAACTTCACTAATCCCCAATATATGTAACTTCAGCCTATCCATTTCCCTTTTTAAATTTTCTAACTTCCCTACCGGATTAAGGGATCTAACATTCCACGCTCCAATCTGTAGAATGCCAGTGTTGTCTTTCCTCCTGAGTAGTCCCTGCCCGGAAATCCGAATGGGGGACTATTTTACCTTCGGAATATTTTACTCGAGAGGATGCCATCATCATATTTTCATGCAGTACAGCTCCATGTCCTCGGGAAAAGAAATGGCTCTAGTTTCCCCTTGCTTTCGGCCGTTTGCAGTAGCTGTGTGGCAAAGCCACGTTAGCTGATGTTACAAGGCCAGCTGAATCATCCAGAATGTTGCTCCTGTAAGTACTGAAAAGGCTGCTGCCCCTCTTCAGGAACCACACGTTTGTCTGGCCTCTCCACAGATACCCCTCCGTTTTGGTTATACCTACAGTACGGCTATTTGTATCGTTGTGGCACGCAAGCTACCCCACCTAGGCAATGTCTGTGGTTCATGGGGGTGGGCAGACAGATAGTCTTACATTAAATCACAGCCTCTAATTTCTTCGCGATCCTATTTTGATAAAAAGATGTCCATATGCTGCCCCTAACTACGCTGAAGTTACTTGTGAAAAGCCCATGAAAATTTGTCTAATTTGTGATATTAGTCTAGTCAAAGAGACGACGGTTTACCTTTTCATTATACTGCACAAGACAGAAGATCTGAAACCTGCTTTGCATTACTATTCAGGAAATGGTGTCCCAGGTCATAAAATCTGAATACAGAACAAGACGATTTCGGTTATAAATCTACGAGATAGACCTGTGGGAACAGTCTAAAACTCCGGATAACTGCGGTAAATTAGTTTCACTAGTAAAGTTTGTCTATTTGCTGATGATTTGGTCAAAACTCATATTTTGAGTTTTTGCACTTTTTTGTCAACACCAAAAGTATTAGAGATGTATCACGAACCATTTCAGAGCTGAAGTAGCTAAACGGTGACATCATCGTAGGATTTTTTTTTTTTTTGACATGACACAAAATACGAGGTACGTCCATAAAGTAAGTTCCGTTTGGTTATATAAAACGAACGTGTACGGATACAGAAGAAATATTTACTGTACAAATTCCATAACTGTTAGACTACTTTTGTATATAGCTTCCGAAATTTTGTAGGCACTTGTCATAGCGTGTCACAAGTTTTTGTATGCCGTCTTCATAGAAGGTTGTCGCCTGTGTTTTCAACCATGTGCTAACATGTTCTTTCAGGTCATCATCGTTGAAGTGTTGACCACCAAGGATAGATTTTAGGTCTGTGAAGAAGATTACTGTCAAAAGGTGCTGTTTCTTTCCATGAGAATGCCCGATCTCTTACGGCGAATGTGACCAAACAACTCTTACGGGAGTTTCACTGGGACGTGTTAGATCATCATCCGTACAGCCCGGACCTCGCTCCTAGCGACTTTAATCTATTTACACCTAAAACCTGTCCGTCGTGGTCAGCACTTCAACGATGATGACGAACTGACAGAACATGTCATCACATGGTCTTCTACGAAGAAGGCATACCTCTTAATAATATTCTGTGATCCTCTTTTCGGTGATCTGAAGAGTAGTTCTGATGTACAAGTGCGTGCATCAAGGTCGAGACGGTGGCTTGCTCACTTTTACACAGTGATTATTGGACAGTCTTGTTCCTTCCTCTTCAACTTTGAGGCTTCATTGAACATATGTCGTTGCTACTATGCAGAACTGCGCTTTGGAGAATTTAGCTAGCGAGGCCCTCTGAACTGGGAGCAACGCCACTTATCTCGTTCGACATTCACGTGACGCCTCCAGCTGTTTTGCGATAGTCCTATCGACACGTGACGAACTTCACTGTCGCATTACACGCATGTGTGAGATAGTAGTTTGCTGTTTTATTTCGCTGCCTTCTGCATTCGAAATTAAATTCTTAGTGCGCATAGAGGTGAAGTATTAGGTTTCTATGAGGGGGCATTGTCTATGAAAACAATAACCATCGCTCGAACGACTAAGCCGTTAGTGAGGCAGTAAAAAGACATAACAGTTTTCTTTAAATACTACACGCAAACTCGTATACATTGTTAATGATTAGTTCTTCTTTGTGAAAACAATGCCATGTTGTTTGTTTTCTACTAGGAGGATTGAAACGATACAATGTAAAAGATATATTTTATCCCGGAGATTTTTTCTTTCTCTCGTATATATCTGAACCCTGATCTTATTGCATTGTATCTTCCGAACTGTTTAGACGTACCTGTGTCGGCTCCTGTTATCCCTATTTTATCTATGAGAGTATGGTGTGATCATTTGTAAAACAAACCGTTAAAATGTTGCCAAAATTTAGTATGACGAGCATCTATCATTTTAGTTTGCGCAGTTTACAACTGGCGAAGTAAATTCAGCCTGGTTAAGTTGTACAATGAGTTTGCACGCTATTACGGCTGACGAACATTAGTGCAGTGATTGTTGCTAAATTTATTAACCCTCAAACAAAAACATTCCCATTCAAAAGTACTCTACTGGCCATTAAAATTGCTACACTAAGAAGAAACGCAGGCGATAAACGGGTATTCATTGGACAACTACATTATACTAGAACTGACATGTGATTACATTTTCACGCAATTTGGGTGCATAGATCCTGAGAAATCAATACGCAGAACATCCACCTCTGGCCATAATAACAGCTTTGATACGCCAGGGCATTGAATCAAACTGAGATTGGATGGCGTGTACAGGTACAGATGCCCATGCAGCTTCAACACGATACCACAGTTCATCAAGAGTAGAGACTGGCGTATTGTGACGAGCCAGTTACTCGGCCACCACTGACCAGACTTTTCCAGTTGGTGAGAGATCTGTGCTGGCCAGGGTAGCAGTCGAACATTTTCCGTATCCAGAAAGGCCCATAGAGGACCTGCAACATGCGGTCGTGCATTATCTTGCTGAAATGTAGGGTTTCGCAGGGATCGAATGAAGTGTAGAGCCACAGGTCGTAACACATCTGAAATGTAACGGCCACTGTTCAAAGTGCCATCGATGCGAACAAGAGGTGACCGACGTGTAACGAATTGCACCCAATAACATGATGCCGGGTGATACGCCAGTATGGCGATGACGAATACACGCTTCCAATGTGCGTTAACCGTCTTGTCACCAAACACGGATGCGACCATCATGATGCTGTAAAATGACGTTTTGCCATTCAATCACCCAGGTTCGTCGTTGTGTACACCATCGCAGGCGATCCTGTCTGTGATGCAGCGTCAAGGGTAACCGCAGCCATGGTCTCCGAGCTGATAGTCCATGCTGCTGCAAACGTCGTCGAACTGTTCGTGCAGATGGTTGTTGTCTTGCAAACGTCCCCAGGGGTCGAGACGTGGCTACACGATTCGTTAAAGCCATGCGGATAAGATGCCTGTCATCTCTACTGCTAGTGATACTGAGGCCGTTGGGATGCAACTTGGCGTTCCGTATTGCCCTCGTCAACCCACCTATTCCATATTCTGCTAACCGTCATTGTATCGCGACCAAGGCGAGCAGCAATGTCGCGATACGATAAACCGCAATCGCGATAGGCTACAATCCGTCCTTTATCAAAGTCGTAAATGTGATGGCACGCATTTTTCCTCCTTACACGAGACATCACAACAGTGTTTCACCAGGCAACGCCGGTCAATTGTGTATGAGAAATCGGTTGGAAACTTTCCTCATGTCAGCACGCTGTAGGTGTCGTCACCGGCGTCAACCTTGTGTGAATGCTCTGAAAAGCTAATCATTTGCATATCACAGCATCTACTTCCTGTCGGTTAAATTTCGCGTCTGTAGCACGTCATCTTCGTGGTGTAGCAATTTTAATGGCCAGGAGTGTAATCAGCATTTTAGAACCTGCAATCGCGTTTTCTCTTTGTAATCTTATACATTCAAAGTCGGATAATTCAGTTTGAGTTTTTCTCTGTAACTTACGACTGGACACTAAACTAAAATTTAACACACGGTCACCTGCACGAAACAGATCGCGTAACCACTCCAAAACCTATTCATGTCGGCGATTTACCTTAATAAATATGCATTTTATTACAGCTACAATACCAGAAAGATGTGATCTGATAAATGAGTGATAGTCAGGTAAACTCCGTCTCTTTTTATAGCGTAACTGCCTCCGACATTTACTCAAAATAGCTCTCAAAATCTTTAAAAATCCAAACTAATTGCACCATTTATTTAGTAATTCCTATCAGTGAAATAATTTTTACGAAATTTTAACAATCTTTCACCCCAATCCAGAGTTAGAAAACTTTTACGAAATTAAATTAGAACAAAAATATGAACCTTGCACTAATTCCAATCCCTATGGCAGTTCCATTATAAGATGCACTCGATATAAAAGTACAAATCGAGTTACACCTAGCGGTATACATTTCTTTGTGCTCTTAATTTTTAAAAGATTTCCATTAATCGGTAGAGTTTAATGTTTCATTGATTCTTCAAATGTAAAATGTGACCAACCTTTAGATAAGCAACCTGCGTTAACAAATTTCACCATGAACCGGCTTAGCTATTTACTAATACAAGAACTGCTTTTGGGTGAAATTCGAACAAATGTGTTTACAAGCTAACGAAACTCAATTAAAAAAATGTAAACAGCAGTTAATTATGAGTAAAATATCAATCGACCAGCTCAAAATTGCTCCTGGCAGAGTACGAAAAAGGAAAATGAGATTTTCCGTTTAAACAACACTGACAGAAACGCGGGGAACCAGCAGTCAGTCTCAGAACACACAGATAATATTGTAGGGAAAGCGAACCAAAGGCTGCGTTTCATGGGCAGAATACTTAGAAGATGCAACAGATCTACAGAAGAAACGGACTACACTAGACTTGTGCGACTTATTTTGGACTAATGCTGTGCACCGTGGGATCCTCACCAGGTGGGTCTGACTGACGATTTAGGGAAAGTTCAGAGAAGGACAGCTCGTTTTGTATTATCGCGGTATAGAGTAGAGAGTGTCACGGAAATACGGAAATGATGCACGAGTTCGTGTGCAAATCATAAAAAAAAGGCATTATTTGTTGCGGTGAGATCTATTTGTGAAATTTGAGTCACCATATTTCTCTTACGAATACGAGCCAATATTGTTATCAACCATATACATACATGATCATAATTATAAAATAAGAGAAATCAGATCGAAAACAAAAAGAATTAGGTGTTTCTTTCTCCCATGAGCTAAGAGATTGGAAGTATAGAGCAATATCATAAAAGTGGTTCGGCGAACCCTCTGCCATGCACCTCAATGTGACTTGCAGAGTATCCATGTAGATGTAGATTCCGCCTAACTCACCAAAACTTTTCGCATGCGAACGAGTTCGCACTCTTTTAACGCAGAACAAGCTAAATTCTTTAACTCAGTCTCTCATTGTGAGGTAGCTACACAATATCTTCTCTTCACTGCCACTGCCTACATATGTCCCACCCCCTGCCCTATTTTCCTCCCATAAGCACTTGTCTGTCACTACTACTGCTTTCGTCCGTTTCTCTTCATTTTGGCTTTCTTCTTCTTTGACTATGTCCCATTCTTTTTCTCTTGTAACTGCCTCATTCTTTCTCAAAGTCTGCTTTCTCTTTCTTCCATCACGATTATCTCCTGTTTATACTTATCCTTTCGGATGTTTTGCTCTGACTTCTAACTCCTTGAGCGAGAAACTCACACGCACGCTTGGGAGATAGAAAGCGAATCAATTTGCGAGATATTAAACATAAGGAGAGGCATTGACTTAAAATTTACGCTGTGGCCGGGACTCGAACCCCGGACCTTCCAGTTACTAGGTAGTTGCTTTAGACCACAGCTAACACAGCATTGTAGCCAAAGCAACTACACGTGTCCCTCCACACCACATATTTTAATTCTGCCTCTTGTTCCCTGTGATATTTGATACGCATTTTACAGGGAACATGAGGCAGAATTAAAATATTTGGTGTGGAGGGAGACGTGCTTTAACCCTTTATGGTCTGACGGGACTTCAAAGTCCCACTTCATGAAAATGAGGGTAAAACATTATTCGTCATTTGAATTGCCGCCGAAATGTAGCGCGCCACTTATTCTTGATTTGGCATATTGTTAATGCATCACAGTTTTTTTGTTTTGTTTGTATAGTCTATGGGACTTAACTACGGGGTTATCAGTCCCTAAACTTACAACTACTTATGAACTACTTACGAACTAGGACGGCACAAATATCCATGCCCAAGGGGGGATTCGAACCCCCGACCGTAGTGGCCGTGCGGACCGTGACTGGAGCGCCTTAGTCCCCTCGGCCACCGCGGCCGGCGCATCACAGTTCTTTCATTGATGTGATAACTGTGACGCCAAAGCAATTTGAATTTCAGTACGTAGATTCGGCACGTAGACCTTGGATTATTTAGTTGTATACGGGTGATTGTTCAGTTTGTATTCTGTGCATTTCCTGTGGGAGAAAGCTTTCTTCATAATCGTTTCCTGTTACTCGGTAAGTCAATTTATGATTATGATTGGTTAGGAATAATTTTGTAATATAATTTTGTACTTGTAAGTCTCTTCAGGCCTATATAATATCATTTGATTTGGTTTTTATTTATACTAAACACATTTCCCAACAACTAAAATACCACAGAAAAAATTCGAAATATCAAAGTGAAACGATAAAAATTCAGGCCATAAAGGGTTAAGACAGTCCGTATTGTTGCTTTGGCTACAACGCTGTGTTAGCTGTGTGGTCTGAAGAGTAGGAGGTACCAGGTTCGAATCCCGGCAACAGCATAAATTTTAATTCAATACCTCTCCTTATGTTTAATACCTTTGGTATAACGAGACAATGTTGTCTCAAGGAATTGTATTATTTGCTGATAAAATTTGCGAGAATTTCCGACTATAGGCGTTCTGCTGAAGTTGATCTGTTATTTGTTGCACATGAAAATTTCTGCCGCTTTTCGTGAGCGGTCGCCTTAACAACTTTTCTTTTCTTTTGATTACAGAAGAAACAAAGAGGCCTGTCCTATTTTGCACTGGTGAACTCGTGCATTAATCGCAGATAGAGAACTTGAAGGAATGAAAACACGTCTATTACTACTTCTAGGGCTAAACTGCGGCTTACCGGAATGCTATTGGTTTCCACTTATCATGTCAGTGAGGCCGCTCCGAAACCTTGAACTCGCAACGATTGGCGAATAATAGTCACGCGAATGCGGCCTGACTCAAGTCACCTCCCCGAAGCCACGTGAGGCCAGTCAATGGTGATTTCATTCTTCCGGTGGTTGCAGCAACCACAGACGTGGTTGCCTGAGGTCACGCTACGGTTGCCTCGAGTGCGACAGTCCTTGGTTTAATCTTCTGGATGCAAAAACTGAAGCTCATGAGCGAGAAAATAAGACAGTCAGTAAGAACTCGCCTTTTCGCGAGGTATGCATGCGAGGAAGCAATATGTTTGACGCTTCTCGGAAAGCGAGCTCTTGGCACGTTAACGTCAGGTCTCTCCTTGTAGCGTCCGCTATTGTATTTTGATGAGCACCTGCGTCACGGCCTTGCGCTTTCTAAAAGAATGCACCGTGAGAAATGAAACAGTACACTTACTACGTTCACGGAATGTATGACATTAACTGCGAATGAGTAAAGTTGAAACTGTGTACACAGAAGGAATGCGACCCCGTGTCTCCCGCAGTTGCGCTGACCCCTACACCACTGGGGACACGGCGATCATCACGCCTGCACGGATTACCCAAGTACGCCTCCCGAAAGATACAGTTTCTCAACTTTATCCTGCCCACTACAACCCAAACTTGTAGTTTTTGTAAACAGATTCCGGTAAGAGTAAGGGCCTAGGAGGACATGTTCTGGAGAACAGACATCACACATATAAATATGAATTGTTCAATATGCCGAGGACGGGAGTCCTAGGCCCTTACTTTTACGGGAATCACTTCAAAAAACTGCGAGTTTTAGTAATAGTACGCCGGTGATCGCTGTGTACCCAGTGGTGTAGGGATCAGCGCAACTGCCTAGAAGGCAGGACCAGCGGTTTCGAATCCCGGCTGGGTACACATTTTCAACTTTACCCATTCGCAGTTAATGTCATATATTCCGTGAATATGAATATATAATAACTGCAGGATCAAACTTGGCGTCTGTTCTTTCTGACATAAGTTAAATTATCTTATAAATGAGGGGTTTGTGCCTATATTTCACTCTACAGCCATAACTACACAGCGCAAACGAATATTGTTTGTATGTGGTAGCAGGTATCAGTCTCCAATTGTGTACTATGGCGGTAAAGGGTTGATAATATTAGGGTGGAAGATATGGGAGTTGAAATTTACCGACTTATAAAAATTCTACGTGTGGGAGTCAATATTTAACACTTCAGGAAAAACTACACAATGGAGACGAACGATCCTTCTGTGTTGTCGTAGTACAAAGTCTCCCTTTGTACAGTTCAGTGTCGATAGCTATAAAAGTATGAAAGATATTGCGGTTGAAAGTCGTCAGCTTATATAAAATTTGGACTGAAGACTAGAGATGACTTGTGTCACTATAATAACAAGGAGGTTATATCCAGCAAGCGAAACGTGATACACATTCTTCAGTTGTTTTTCTGGAACAAATGTACGAATAAAGAAAAATAAATGCATGTTGCAGTTTGAAAGTAAAACTACCAAGAAAGATGCCAAAGCGTAAGAACGAAATTTCGCGTTCTCGATGCGTTTCTAAAAGACAGAATACGGGGCTGAAAAGTGAACCTACAGACGATAGAAACTTGAAACTCGTAGAAGTTGCTTATAATACTGTAGGCATCAGCGATTTTTCGATATTCCCATCCCTAAGGCGACGAAATAGAGGAGGAACCTTTTTTTTTTTTTTTTTAAATACGTAGTTATTTAGGCAATTTCGAAGCAAGAAATACGAAACTTCTGATTTAGATTTTTGATTGGAATTTTAAAAACACGTGTTTTGATATTTTTGGAAATTCAACCATTAAGCGAGCGAAATAATGGAAAAGCTTTTAACGGTGCTACTAAGACTATTTTGATGCTATAAATGCGAGAATTTGGATTTGGAACCATGGTTATAATTTAAAAAAATGTGTTTCGGGATGTTTTGTATTCTGCCATTAATGGTGCAATAGGGGGTGGCAACTTGTATCAAAATACTTGATTAGGAAAGCATTTCTAAAGCTAAATCTATGAAAATTTATATTTAGAGGTAGAAACAACCAATGCAGATCACCCAGTCTACACGTGCGAAGCAGCGGGAATTAAACTAGTATATATAATTCAACTTATCGTTCCGCCGAGGATGAAGTACTAGAGCAGGCGTATCAAACTCAAGCAAAAAGCGGGCCATTTAAGTAAACTGGTCAGATACATGGGGGCCGCATCATAGTTATAAATTGTCTTCAAAGTATGGGTTGCAGTTACAATCTAGTAACAAAGAATAATTAAATTATCTGCAATTTACTGAATTCAGTACAAAAATATACGATCATAGTATACATTATTTTTAACCATTTAGATTATTTAATAGGGGGTAAAAAAAGGTAAAGCAGTCAACAATCCGAAGATTGGTTTGAACACCACAGTGCTTTACTAGGCATGGTCCTGTTTGGAGGTGGTATGCCGTTGCCTTCCTCCGACCTTCGAACTGACTTACCCAGCCAGTTATTGGCGGACCTACAATTTAACGTGGGTTCCGAACCACGGTGCTACTCGGTATTTTTTCACATGAGCAATACTGCCAGAGGTGAAAGAAGTGGAAAGTGACAGATAAAAATCCTAGGACCTGGCGGGGATCGAACCCGCGACCTTTGTTTGGATTTGTAGTCTGGCACTCTACCACTGTGCAACTGAAGCGCACTTAATAGGGGGTACATATTTACTAATGTAAGTGTTATAATTTTTTTTTTCTACAAAGTTGCTGGCGCTTTTCTCCTCTGTTTTCCAATATCTGGACTCAGAGACTGAGAGCAAACGTATCGATGTTTATCAATCACTCAAGATCAGTAATGAGTTTTATTTAATCTCATGCATCGAAACAGCTCCTCATATAAGAATTTCTTCCAAAAATGCATAAATCACCTAAACAAGGATATATTCCAGGAATTATTACTTTAGGATTTTTTTTTTTTTTTTTTTTTGTTTTTTTTTTTGTTTTTTTTTTTTTTTTTTTTTGGTAACTGATTAGTTCCGTAAATCAAGCTTCAAGGACGTCGAAGCTTTTCCAACCTCAAAGGAGAAAGGTCCAAAGAGAATGTTCAAATGTTTGTATACGTAACGGACCAAACTGGTGAGGTCGTCGGTCCCGAGACTCACAATACGTAAACTACTGTTACTCACACTAAGAACAAATCCCTGGTAAGGCGCTGTAGAACAAACGGCATTCCCACTGAAAAATCAAATATTCCTCCCAGTCCTTGAAATCAAGTAATGTTACTTTTTTTCTGTATTTTATCGCTGGTGTTGTCACAAGATCAAAGTTGAAAACCGGAATTGAAATTTAACTAACCGTAAGATCAGCAATGAATATTAATTTTTGAAATGGTTATCAGTTCTCAGTAGTAATTTAAGTTAAAAATTACAACACCAGAAAGCACCATTACATAAGAAAATAGCGGAATCAGTTACCTGGTATGCATTCATTGGTGGAAGCCGTGACACTGCAGTTGAACCTGTATGAATTGATTAATATCTTCGTTCTCGTAAACTGATGCTTGTTTTCATGACTATTAATTTTTAAAGTTTGATCACTATGGTTATTGAAAGTTAAAGAAATTATCGAACTTCGCTTTTAACAGAATGAAGATTTCCTGAAGGCATTGAAATCAATTTTTAATATAAAATGAGAGTAAATAAATTTTGCATCGAGAATGTTCTTTTGTCATCGTGAGACAATAGGCAACAATGACCAAGCATCAATTTACTAATATTGCTGAAAATCAAGTAATAAATTAAATGAAATAAGGAGGAGAAATAGTCATTATTTAAATAAGATACGAATTCCAAATGAAATTTAAAACTTATTACGTTAAAGAATACTAACCAAGGCTCACACTTATAAATTTCGGGATGTCGAGTAAAATACGTCCGCTCAGTATAAAGGTAGAAAAACCAAAGACGACAAGCGATTCCGTTTTCTCTCCAGATCGTTTGAAATAGTTGAATGTATGACTTCAAACAAGGATAATCAGAGATTTATTGGCAGAGAGAACGGCTGCTTGCGACAAGCGTCGCAGATATAATTTTCCAAGAAAAAAAATATTAATGTATCGCTACAGTTTATCAAATGTGTTTTTATTTCATCAATTTTATCAGCGATTTTTTTTTTAATGGGCAACTTTGATTTTCAGCTATTAACTGCTTACAAGTAGGAAAACGTGTCAAACAATTTTGACCCACTTTAGGTTACAGTAGTAACACTAAAATGGGCATTGACGATCGCCTTTTGACATATCTCGACATTTAAATGAAAATAACGGCTTCATATGACACTAAAAGCGAATAAACTAATTCTTAGAGGAGAAAATTCTCTACAACTTTGCTCTGTTATGTTCTTTTCATATCGAGTAACGTTTCAGAAATATTTGAAAAAAAAAAAAGGCAATTTGACACTGTCTTCGTGTGTCTGTCTGTGACGTGTTCCCACGTTTTAGGTCGAACTGTTCAAACGATTGGCACAAAATTTTACAGACGTAATATTGCAGGACCGCTAGCGACCAGAACCTCCCTTTTTCAAATACTTCGCACATAGAAACAAAGAGAGAAGACGGTCGCGATTAACACGGCGGAAGAATACGCTAACCAGATACTTAACCCGAAGCTGAATGTAATATACACGCGATAAATTTAATAAACTGAAGCAAAACTTTCACAGAACAGTTAGAATATGTCTCTTCTAGTAAGAAGTCGGTTAAACTGACAAGTATCGGTATGTTCTGTTGCGCTATGGTCTCGACAACGGCCACACAACGACTGAAATATTGTTGTTAAATGAATATCGATGTCTAGGGTATTGTGATGAACCTTATGTAAGGTTTTATAGTTACTTGGTTTGATCATAGACTTGTACAATAATAATCGAGCAGAAATAGTTCTGTACATAAGCCTCCTTTATGTGGATAAATTATGTAAATCATTACTTTCATACCATATCATAAATTATCTTAACTATGTATGACTTTCTTTGTGAGACAAAGATGACAGTTTGTCATATTCTCGACTTAACATATACACAATCTCTGACGTTATTGTCAACACAGTCACATGTAATTTTGTACTTCACACGGATTGCATCTTGTACAGCTGGTGATGAACTATGTATGAGAGAAATGAAGAGGTTATTCAGCACGCCTATGAGGAATGCTACCATTGTATTACTTTCTACTATACGTCAATGTGGATTGATGAATCTGCACTTATTTCGTATTGTGATAAGAGAAATGTATAGCTGTACCACAGTCTAACATATACAGTCGCGACACTCACTGATGTGAAAGTTGTTACCAACTGACAGTTGCTGCGACACTAGCGCTCCTAGCGGTGGGTAAGCTGCCGAAGGAGCAATGTTTGTTTATCATCATTTGTGTGCGTAATTAACAAAATAGATAGTATAATTTTTGAGTTACAAACATTAATAAAATATCAACAGACATACATAATACGGGAACTAATGTAAAAACAGCCGAATTTAACTGATTGAGTGGTATAACAAAGAACTTCGTCATGAACCAATACTTACGAATACGTGTATATTTGCAGCCTTTTCCGCTGAAAGTAAGTAGAATATAAATATAAGAAACATAAATTTCATTTACGTTGTGTTCTTCCTATGACAAAATGCTTTTTGACATGTGTCATTTCAGTATGACGTCTAATGATTCGCACACTTGTAGGCTTCACTCGTCTTTCTTATACGCGCATATTCTTTTGAGTGTGATTACTTTAGCTTAAGAAGACAATGTCTTGAATTTCTTGCCGTTTGTGGTTCAATTGTAGCAACAACTGTAGAATTGGGTTCTTCTTTGTTGACAACAGTTTGATTGCTTTTTCCGTTTTCTTGTCAGGTCTGTGACTTTATCTTTCAGCTACAGTTGTGGCGACTGATTTATTATGTTAAATACTGTAGTTATTACATTCTGTATTCGTTTCCTACGTTCCACCCTCATCGATTTTACTGAAATTGTAGTGAGGAAGTGTTGACGTTCTTGAGTAGAAAAGCGATGTCTTTCTGCCAAAGGGCAGGTCTTCTGGTGTTTTCTAGCCATTTTTCTAATTTTAATACTAAATGAGATTATTCAGTAAAAGCTTGTAGGATACAAGATAACAGTAAATAAACTGTGCTGTAATGTACCATTTCGTACCGTATCAGGGATCTTAGGAAACCTAAGAAAGACAAAGGTGGAGCTATTTTTAAATTATTGCCGATTTTTATGACACTACATACGTTTCCTGATGTAAAAAGTATGTTAAAATCAATATAAACGATACTATTCGCACTCATGCAATATCGTATTCAGAAACATAGCTTTCCGGCCGCTTGGAGCGCTGCTGTCGCAGTGTATAACAAAGATTTGCGGGAGTGTCGTGACTGTATATGTTAGACTGTGGCTGTACTACGTGAGATACTCTGACAACAATGCGTGTTAGGATCAATGAGGGAGGTATGTGCTAACATTTTAAAATTGTGATACATGGTAGCGACGTTATTTTGTGGTTTAAATAGTCCATTTGTGTTGTGTTTGTACTTTTCGAGATCAGATGATCTAGATGTCTAAGTAGCATCGAATTGAGTCATAAAATTGGCAATTTCCAAGAAAGCTTACACTGGGAGTTGTACGGCCGGAATCGATATCTATCGAATGACGATTACATTAGTATTAGCAAATGACTTTAGGGTTGCCAACTCTCCCGTATTATATGGGACCTTCCGTATTTTTCTTAATTTTTAAGTCAACTCCCGTTTCCCGTTTTTGTTTTATACGGGAGGTTGTATCTCCTGCATTTAAGGAAAATGACACCGATTAAGATTTAAACCTGCCGCATATTTTTCAAATCTCGTTACAACATTGATTAATCGATACGGCATAGTATTATCGACACAGTTACTAAAGCGTTTATATGGAACACAAAACAAAACACATACACGGTGCCGCGAGTCACGTTGCGATTATCTTGTTTGTCGTTCTGCCTCATCCGAGTTACGTCAAATGAAAGATTTAATGAAAGCTGAATTACAGATAAGTGTCAATTTTTGTTACACATGTGATGAATTTGTCAAATTTGTAAAGAACGATCGCAAACTTCATACTGCTGCCAAAGTGTAAACAAATATAGTTGTAAGTAAAAAATTCTTTAGACCTTCAGTTTATAATTGTTATGAAGAAGTTTTGTGACTGGTCCATGCAATAAAGCTGTTTTAAGATGTAAATAAATTGTGTTAGGCCTATTCATTTTGTCCAGTCGAAGCCTCCCTTATATTGGGGGAAAAAAAAAAAATTGGCAACCCTACGTGACTTACGTGTGGAGAACATGTTTCATCAGTGTGATCTAATTAATAAAGGGTATATACAATTGTTATCGGTAAATTTATAGTAATGTATTTGTACGTTGTACGTTATGATACATTTGTAAATATCCGTATTTACTCATATCGCGAGTGTAGTAACTTGTTTGTTATAGGTAGATTTCTAGTAATGAAAATGTATTTGTACGTAAATATGCTACGTATTGTAGCAAATATGCATATTTACTCATCTTGCTAGTGAAGTAACTTTGGTAAAATTTTACGACGCTTCTCGCCGGGCTCCAGTGCTTATGTTGGCAACAGATGAACAATGAAGTGTATAATTGCGTTAATATTTTTCACGAGCGACGGAGTAAATGTTATTGCTGCTCGTTTTCAGTCGCAGCAAAATTAATACTGTATCTGCTCTATAGTTGACAGGTTCTTGTATGTACCCTCGTCCGTTCAGAAAAAAATAATTTTAATTTTAATTGAAGTTGTCACGAAAAAAACATTTACTGGTCATCTGAGTTGCCGTCATTACCATTGGTGCCAACATAACCACTACAGCCCAGCGAGAAGCATCGTACAATTTAACCATATTTAGACATCTCGCAAGTGAATAGCAGCATAATAGAGATTCGATATATATTGATTCCGGCCGTACAACTTTTAGTGTAAGCATTCTTCGAAATTACCATCAAATTAAATATAATATCAATCTTGTCTGGAAACCATTATAAGAAAATTAGTTAAAGTTAAATATTTTCCTTTTCGTTAGAATATTAAAAGTGCGGATCAAGTAATGGGAGTAACCATAGAAAAGTGATAAAAACACAAATGAGATAAATAATTTGTGTTACGTTTTAAAACACTAAAGGTGTAAGACAATGAAGTATGAAATTATAAAGGTCATATCATAAAAGCCTCGACGTAAAATCCTATAAAATTCTCGTTTGTGCAGTTTAATACGGAAGCAGTCTGCACGGCGTCCAGCTGCTAGCCAATGTAGTCCAAGAATTCTGTGACGACGTAATGCTAAATTTGCAGAAATAATTTGCTGAAAACAAAAAAAAACAAAAATATGAGCGTGTAGGAAATTAAATTTCAAATAGAGTACCTATTTTATGAAACTCGAGCCTAAATGGTGAAATTTGCCGAGAAAATCCGCAAAGTTCTAATAAACGGTTTTTATTAAATAACAAAGAAACGATAACTTCGATGGGAAAATGTTAAATTAGAAAAGTTGCAGCCCTTACGATTATCAATTTGTGAAAAAATATCAGCAAGCTATTTCTTTAAAAGTTCCTTTCATAACATAAAAATATAAATAGTCAGTTGAAAACGGGCCCCAAAAAGTGCAAGTTTTTGAAAGTCATCCTTTGATACTTATAATTAACAAAATCTAAAAAAATATTTAATAGTGTGATATTACAACTCTTCACGAAGAAAACAGAGGAAAAACCGTTACTCTAGGTCGATCCCCTGACCAATCGCCAATTTTATATGAGCCTATGTCACAAAAAAATCGATATATCTCAAACAATACTGAATATTTTTAATTTTTTTTGAAAAAACCTTTTTTGACTTTTTTCGTGCCACATTTGTGGTAAATAATAAGTTTGGAAACATGAATTTTGTCGAGTTATAAAGAATCTAGTTTTCAAAGCATTCTAAGAGTTTGTTCGATATATCTCGATATGTATGCAATCAATCGATACCTACTAAAAAGCAATCGATAGATAATTTTAAGGGCTATAATTTTGTAATTTTAACATTTTCCTTCGGAGTTATAGTTTTTCTATTTATTTAATAAAAACCGTTTTTTAGAACTTTGCGAATTTTTTCGCCAAATTTCATACAATAGAAACTATTCGAAATTTAATTTTCTACACGCTCATATTTTTTGTTGTCAGGTAACAATTTTTGCAGCCACTTCTTCCTAATGCTTGGACTAATAGGACTGTGTGTGAGCCACACATTGCCGCTGTCACTTCTAGGTGAGTGGGACCCTACAGTGGTCCATAATCTTGAAAACGTAGCCAAAATGGAAAAACAAAAGTTTCTAGATGGGAATTTTGGACTATAATGTTGGCGGCAGCAATGCTGGGACCACTGAATGACGGCGGTGCGGAAGGCCAGATGTTCATTTGCTCGGTTATATCTCAGGTCAAATGCGGCAATTCATTGTTAGTGTGCGCGCAGCTGAAGGCTACAAAAAGTATTGTTGTTGAAGACAGTTATTTGCGATTTGTGCAAGTGAAGCCAATACTTTCAATATGGAAGGTATTCCAGGAGATATTTACTAATGGCAAAACATTTATATCACTATTAAATCATCAATTATGCATGCTTATTTTTCAATTAACGTACTACAGGAAAATAGACGAGGAAATTGGAAAATGCACTTAAAATGGAGGTAAGTTACGAATTCCACGACATTCCACATTCTTTTGCACAGTGTCCGCGAGTATACATTATTACCCTTGTAAATTAAGCTTCAAATCCTGCTACTAGAAGCTACTCTGGCTTTGAGCCCCGTTTAAAAAAGCAAACTGTTATTGTTGAGATATCTTCAAAAATGCCAATAGAATTAATTAAGAGTAGCATTTTTACTATTTAAATTATAATCGATGCAAGAATCATTCAAAATAATAAAATAATGAGGATTTTTTTCTTTTTAATTTATGTTTCATCTGATCCACCGTATTCCAGAATCGGATTTTCGAGAGAAGATATTTTTCTAAAACTTACAAAATAAATAATTCTATTTGAAATGAAATAGTTATTTGTAATATTTTACACCATCTTCTGTCCTCTGTTTGGTCCTTTCTTCGAACTTTTCTCGTTTTGGTATATATTTTAACCATTAACTACAACAACTCCTACACACAAGGACAGTTTACAACTAACCACAAAGACGCGGCGACGAGTTGCCACAGGCACATAAAAAAGACACACACATGCAACACTTCCAGCTGTCGACCATGGCCTTCTTCAGAAAATAGAACATTCACACAATCACACAGGCACACAACACAGTCATACAACCGTTACCTCCGGCTGCCGCACTTCGAATAAAGTGACGATTGTATGACTGTGTTGTGTGATTGTGTGAATGTTCTATTTTCTGAAGAAGGCCATGGCCGATAGCTGTAAGTGTTGTATGTGTGTGTCTCTTTTATATGCCTGTCGCAGCTCGTCGCCACGTCTTTGCGGTGAGTTGTAAACTGTCCTTATTACTATATTGTTAATTCCAACTTGGACTTTCTATTTTTATATATATATATATATATATATATATATATATATATATATATATATATATATATATAATATGATAAACAACATTTTTGGCCAAACAGACAACAAATGCATCTTATATGTATAGAGATTGCAATCGAAGTCTGTAAGTAATGTACTCTCCCCCATGCAATGACCGAAATTTTATGTAGACAGTAAACTTGATCTTGTTTTCAAGGTCAAGTGCACAAAATTTCATCAAGATCGGAGCATAACTGTGGATTTGGGCGAAATCCATAAGTACCCTCCACCATGCACTGAACGACATTTTATGAAGACAGTGCCCTTCCTCGTCTTTTGAAGATCAATTGTGCAAAATTTCTTCAAGATCAGTGCGAATATATAGATTTACACGGACACATTGAAAACGCACTTTCACTTTTTCTCAAATTGTCCGGTTCGTTTTCCAAAAAGAAAAAAATGGAACGAAACATGTTTAAGAACCTTCCCGATGTAATTCTGTGTACCTGTACCAAATTTCACGCTATTCGGTTGTCTGGATTTTGAGTTATAAGAGAACAGACAGATAGACAACAAATGCGTTTTATAAGTGTAGAGAAACCCAGAGTTTTACCGCCATCTTGGATGAATTTTTTAAAATTTCTTTTAGTTATTTTTTTTAAACTCAAGCCTTCATCATCAACCTAGATAAGTCCCTAAAATTACTTTTATATGAATAAAATGACTGTAGTGTGCATAGAGCCCTCCATCTTGGATCTACCATTTTGTTTTGAACTCATTCTCCATCAGCAACCTATATAATTTCCTAAATATTACATTTACATGAATGAAATGACAGTGGTGTACATAGAGCCCATCATCTTGGATCTGTAATTTTTTTCACCTTTTGATATCATATTCTTAATCAGAACATCGTTAACCTTTATATAGGCCTACTAAGTTTGGTACAAATTCAACAACTCCTTATATTTTGACCAGTGTTTTGGTATTCTGATCCAATGTGCGTCGTCCGGAGGCGCACCCTTGGAAGAGGGTTTCAATGTTTCTAAAACCACTCTTCTGATTTAATGAGATATCAGTCCCTTGCAACCGGTGTATAAAGATCTCAATTTCTTCCAGCATTGTCAGGAGGCGTCCTGCGTCTTCCAAATGCCTATCAATTGTTCCTACATTGTGATTATATATTAAAAGATGTTCTTCAAATACTGATTTGTTGCTGTGAACTGAATCAAGCTCTTTAAGACGTATTTCTCATGTTCTACCTTTCTGACCGGTACGTACATCTTTGTATAGTCTCCAACTTAGTTTATACTCCCCCTACTCTAGTTAATTTTTAGACTTTTTTTGTACATGCGATGCCTCAGTCTCAAGCGAGAAATATCAATGATCTGAAACCCGACATGCAAATTGGAGTTTCGAAACGGCCTAGTAATAATTTCTGAAAACCTTCGTTTATTATTTGTGGTCATGCAAATGAATTTCTTGTCTCTCTGCTCATCTGTTAGCGTACTTCCATTGTTTCATTGTTTTTCCGTTGTGTTCTTTTTTAACTTTTGGCAGCAATTTAGTTATTATTGAGGCTGGATATCTGTTTGCTTTTCTGAAAATTGTTTTATGATAGCAATTTCTTTGTTCTAATCTTCAGATACTTAAATGTATGTAAACCTAAGGGACGAAACTGTAGAGACATCAGTCCCTAGACCTACAATCTACTGTATCTTTCCTGAGATTACACATATCCGAGGGAGGACTCGAAACTCCGACGGGAACAACCACGCAATCCGATTCAGTGCAGCTTAGACCATGAGACCAGACCCCCGCGACGATTTCTTTGTTCCTCTCGTGCTCGCTTAATGCCAATTCTGATAATCTATTAGACGCAGAACGGAAGTATGCCAAGACTTTGAATGTATAATAACATCTGCAAAGTAGGTGTCCTGTATACACCAAAACGATGTTTGTCCGCCTCTGTTTTTATCGTAAGGTCCACATAATAGTTCCATTATTTTCGTGCTCAACTGTACACTTAATTTTTGGGCGAACAGCGCTATGTCGTTAACATAATTATGATTTCTTTAAATAATTTAATAGTATCATCTACGTAGCGGTAGCAGTAGAGAAATTGGTTGGCTATTGTAGGATTGTTGGTGAAAAATTAAAAACTTAAGGAAAATCTCGGCCATAAGGAGTTTTCCAAGGCTAGCCCTTCTGGTTGGAGATAAACTTACAGGATACGGGATAAAATTCTAACAAAATGTCAGTTTGGTTTTGAAAAAAGCTTTTCAACTGAAAATACCTTCACTGATGAAATATTAAATGCTTTGAATAACCGGACATCACCAGTTGGGATTTTTTGTGATCTCTCAAAGGCTTTTGATTGTGTAAATCATGGGATTCTTCTAGATAAGCTTAAGTATTATGGTATGAGTGGGACAGTGCACAAATGGTTTAAATCATACTTAACTGAAAGAGTGCTGAAAGTTGAAATAAGCAGTTCACAGGATATAAATGAAACAATTAATTCCTCTAAGTGGGAAGTTATCAAAAGTGCGGTCCCAAAAGGTTCGGTCTTGTGCCCTTTGCTGTTCTTAATATATATTAATGGCTTGCCATTCTACATTCACAAAGATGCTAAGCTAATACTTTTTGCTGATGATACAAGTATAAATATCACACTTGACAAACAGGAATTAACTGATGAAATTGTAAATGATATCTTTGAGAAAGTTTTCAAGTGGTTCTCTACAAATGGACTCTCATTAAAGTTCGATAAAACCCTGTAATACAGTTTCATACAGTAAATGGCATGACACCATTAATAAATTTAGACTTTGAGCATAAATCTGTAGCTAAGGGAGAATATTCAAAATTTTTAGTTGTTTGCATCGATGAGGGACTTTATTGGAAGAAACATATTGATGATCTCCTGAAACGTTTGGGTTCAGCTACTTATGCTATCATAGTCATTGCAAAATTTGGTGATATACATCTCAGTAAATTAGTTTACTACGTCTATTTTCATTCACTGCTTTCATATGGGATCATATTCTGGGGAAATTCATCATAGAGTAAAAAGTATTCATTGCACAAAAGCGTGTAATCAGAATAATTGCTGGAGCCCACCCAAGAGCATCCTGCAGACATTTATTTACGGATCTAGGGATCTTCACTGTAGCTTCACAATATATATATTTACTCATGAAATTTGTTATTAACAATCCGACCCAATTCAAAAGTAATAGCAGTGTGCATAGCTACAACACTAGGGGAAAGGGTGATATTCACTATTTAAGGTTAAATCTAACTTTGGCTAAGAAAGGGGTGAATTATGCTCCCACAAAAATCTTTGGTCACTTACCAAGTAGCATCAAAAGTCTGACAGATAGCCAACTAGTATTTAAAAAGAAATTAAAGGAATTTCTGAATGGGAACTCCTACATGGAGATAAATTTTTAGATAAAACTTAAATAAAATAAAATAATAAATAAATAAATAATAAAAATAAAAAACAACAACAATAACAAAAAAAAATGTGATTTAAAAATCCTTAAAATATTGATTGTCAAGTGTAGACAACAGTTACTAAACTGACACGTTCCACATCATTACGAAATGTCGTATATATGATCTATGGAACAAGTATTAATCTAATATAATCCAAACAGCTAGTTGTAGAACATAAATTCAACAATTTCGCCTCTAGAGAAATTTTGGTGCATAATAAAGCTGCGCTTAATTATTTCTATCGTCTTATGGAGAACCACGTTAGTATATACATTCATCCCATGTATGGCTGCAAATATGAAATCAGCTGGTATGACAGTATCCTTAAGTTGTCTGCAAATTCCTGTGAAATTTTTGGAATATACTGTTCGTAAAATGTGTATAGCGTTTTAAACCTTTGTGCTAGTGTAGCATTAATCGCAGCATAAGGACTTTGCCTGGTGTTTTCTTTTTATGTAGCTTTATCTGCGTGCTGGCGACTTGCGTTTGCGGATTCTTGAGAGGATATTGCTTTTTCCAGTCAAAAAACAGAAAAATCAGAATTTTGGATTTTTTTGTTTTAGCTGTGCATGGAACTATTTGTTGAATCTATAGCTACCTCGTTAATCTATTTATCAGAACAAAATTTTATAGTTTTACACAGTCTTCATCACTGACAAGGAGCACAACGCTGTCTTTATCCGCTCTTATGATTGGCGGTTTATGCCTATTTAACTTTTTATTTAAACTATTTGTGATGTTCGTGCCATTATTATGTTTACCATCTGACTGTAAGTGTGGTTTCAGCGCTTTCGTGACCTTAACTGCTACGTGTTTATGAATGGGGAGTTCTGGTAGCGCACTTCCCATCTGTCATAATTCTCTTAACATCTCCCTGTCGTCTTATCGTTGGTTTGGGATTACATCTTAAACCCCTGGACAAAAGAGATATCTTTTCATTCTTAAGAGAATCCATGATTTACAATATTATCAAATAATTAAAGTTATTTGGGCACTGTTTTCAATATTTCTTCATACTGTCAGACATGACAATTTCTTACGATACATTATAAGTAACAATAAATAAATAAATAAATAAATCCCGTCTCAGGTGCTCTTAGAGACTGGTAATACGAGGGAGTCTCCAGATGACACACATGGTGTAACTCATGCCAAGGTCCGTGGAGTCGGACTTCATGCTCTCTCACAGAGTATGGACTGTACTGCAGGCAAGGAGTTCGTCTGTGACCATTCCTACGGTCAAGCGAGATGTTGGTGGACATGCCGATATAAAAGGCATAGATGTAAAGGGAAGTGTTGTTTCGATTGTGGCCCTGACTTGATTGATGTAGTTTTTTTCTGTGGTGTGCCTGAGTATGTGGTTGTGAGAGGATGTATAGGAAAGGCTTTACCTTCGGGCCCATTGCAGGAGGGGTAGAAACCATTAGATAGGTAGTGTTGTAAGATTTGACGAGGTGCGCTGGAGATGTTTGCCGACAATGTCTGTAGGATAGTTGTGGGAGACGAAAGCATTGGGCAGATGCGATCGGTGAGGAATTCGTCATTGGCGCATATACGTTTGCCACTGACGCCTATGCTGTAGGGAAGATAGTGGCGGTACTGCTGTTTGTCTGACGCTTTAATAATGGACTGAAGTATGGACGATGGCTGAACAAATTGGTGTCAACATCTAGGAAGGTGGCTTGGGTTCCGGAGAAGGACTAGGTGAATTTAGGGTCTTGAAAGAAGTTCAGAAAAATTTCTTTACCATGAGTCCAGACCGTTAAGATGTGATCTATAAAAGTATACCAAGCCAGTGGGTTGCAACTGCTGTGTATTAAGGAATAGCTCTTCCATGTGGTCCATGAAAAGGTTGACATAGGTTCCTGCAGCTATCCCTTGAGTTGGTTGTAGGTCTTGTCCTCAGAGACCTGCAATTGGCAAGTGTGACAAGGAAAGAGATTTTTTGAAGGCTTTCAGATGGCACTGGGAGATGTAGTTTTTTAGGGCAGAATTGCCATGGGTGTGGTAGATGTTAGTGTAGAGGGATGTGCAATCTTTCAGGTGAGAGGATCATGTGTATGGATTTAAAGCGTTCCAAGAAGTGATTCGTGTCCTCTATGTGAGACGGAAGGCTGCGGGTCATAGGTTGGAGGTGTTGGAGCTGATATGTGTTCTGTTGAAACAACCAGGATGGTTCTCTCTGTAGATTTTAGGAAGTAGGTAGACTGTGTGGTTCAGGTAGAGACAGAAGTTCTATGGGGACGTTTTGAGGATTTTTAGGACTTCCTGTAGCTCAACCTGGCTGGAGGGTCTGGGATTATGAGGATCAAGTTTGTAGGTAGAGGTGCATGAGAGTTAAGCAGTCCCTATGCCATATACTCCATTTGGTGAAGTATCACTGTCGTGGAGTCCATGTCTGCTGCGAGCTGATTTCATCTCTCGAATGGTACTGGATTCACCTTGCTTGATGTTGGAAGTTTTCATGTGTTATTCAGGTAGGATTGGGAGCCAATACCGGATTGTGGTTTTCCTGGAATGCCTGCGGTACTGATCTGAAGTAGGTTCTGGCCTCTTTTGAATACGTATAAACAGAAGTTATTTGCTTTTGTTTTTGCTTGGTGGCATTCTGCGGCGTGCACTGTAATGTTACGTGAACCTGGACAGGAAATCGTTACGTGAGCCGCGCATACTTGTTACTATCCGTCAAGGACAACTGGTGATGTGGGCGTTGTGGGTAGTAACTTGATAAGATCCAGTTCAAGTGGGGCATTGTTACATCACATTCTCAGCCGTGTCTTCCAGTTCAGGCTCGATGGGTGGCTGTTAACAGTGAGAAAGGCATAATCATGCCGCTGGAGATTTCGAATAACGGATTGGTTTGGCGATTACGGAAATAATGACACGAAGCCGGCTACATTGGAATTCAGTTTTCTGCATTAAAGAAGGACAAGGTGACACAATAGGTATTAAATTAACACCATACAATAAATTCATGACCCAGAGACTGTATAGGGTCTCAATATATAGCATAAAAGAATTTCGAAAACGGGAAAATTCCTTTTCTAGATAAGTATTTACCAAATATATTATTAAAATTTGAGATTTTTCACCGATTTATTTGTTGTAATCACGATGAAAAAAGGGCTAAACTGATTGTAGCAAATTTGTGACTAAGTACGGTACTCAGGATTTTTGTAACGGATAAGGATATCACTAAAATTAAAATAGAAGTTTGTAAAGAGCAAGTGAATGGAATGAACATGTCTTGAAAGGAGGATATAAGACGAACGTTAACAAGAACATAACAATGCAATGGAATGTAGTGTAAAAAAACCAGGCGATACTCAATGATTTAGATTAGGTAATGAGACGATAAAAATAGTCGACGAGATTTATTATTTATGCAGGAAAATAACGTCTGTTGGTCGAAGTAAAGAAGATAAAAAATCCATAATGGCTATGGGAAGAAAATCAAATGTGAAGAAGTGAAATGAAAGTGAATATTAGGAAGTCCTTACAGAAAGTATTTGTCTGGAGTGTGGCATTGCATGGGAGTTTAAAGTGAACGATAAGTAGTTCAGAGATGACAGAAGCCTTTGTAATGTAGTAGTACAGGACAATGTTGAAGATCAGAAAGGTAGATCGCGTATCTAACGAGGAATCAGTAAACAGAATTAGAGAGAAGAGAAATTTCTGGTATATCTTCACTAAAAGAAGGGATGGACTGGTGGGACACATTCTGAGACTTCAAGGAATAGTCAGTTTATCATTGGAGGTGAAGTGTGTGAGATAAAAATCGCAGAGGAAGACCAAGAGACGAATACAGTGAGAATGTTCCAAAGGATGTAGGATGCCGTTCTTATTCAGAGGTAAAGAGGTTTGTGAATAAAAGGGTAGGGTGGAGAGCTGCATCACTCCAACCTTTTTTACAAAAATGTTTGTAAACCTTAAGGGACTTAACTGCGGGGTCATCAGTCCCTAAACGTACAAACTACTTATGAACTCCAGCACGCACGCCTAATTCGCCTCGGCTATCGGAAACAGCCCATGAATAAATGGTGCTATTGTTAGCCGTATAAGGCACACTCTAGACCACACGTAATGTAAAAAAATAACCGATTTTCGCAATTTGGCGGGATTGCAGGAAGTATGTAATGTTTAAAATATAAGTAACCATGTATTGCGGTATAGCTAAAATGTGTTTGATGTTCTGATATGTACACTGTGGTGTCGCACAAGTCTAAAGTGCGCGCCACCTACTTTCGCCGCGCGCCGCCATGCACGCACGGCGCGGCGTTATTACGACGTCAGCCACGAGCGCCTTCTGCTACAACTCCGCTCGTGGCCACCACTGAACGACATCGTTCACTTGGGACTGAGATAGGAACCAGCTAACTCTTCGGAATCAGATAGGCACCAGTGAAGACTTGGCTATCGGATAGGCACTAGGCAGGCCTCTAGCTCAGCATTCTCCAGTACTGAGCTATGTAAAAGTTAAGTATTACTAAGTCTTTATGAAATATATATCTCGTTCTAATTTACTCTAGTGTTTCTAGTTGCTGCTGTCCCACTGGCTGGTCACCTCCATACCGCACAAGCGTGCATCCTTTATTCCTGTGTCGGTCTTTCTACTCGGCCACCGACACCTACCAAAACCGGCGGAAACGAGACAAAAAATACACAAATGACACTAGGCCAAGCGCTGTGCAGAACACTTCGCCCCTTTCCTCTGCAATCAATAGAACTTGATATATGGCCTCTGAAGAATCTTTCGCAATTTATCAATCAGCGTTTTCGAACGTAATAATACCGCGCACTGCCGTGTATGGTATGACTAATGTTGTCCTGGCAGGGAGTGAATGGGTTTCATTCCTTTCTCATACATTGGACTGTCACTCACAAATAGTAAAGGTATGAAAAACTCCCGAAGCCCAATGTCATACTAGGCTTCATTCTAATAAGGTACATTCGCCAAGTGCCTCACAGATACTGAAATTATATTAACTACAATGGAAACTTAAGATGTAATCAGTAATTATTGTTACCCGTACGCTTTACAATTGGTGAAGGCAGAACGCATAGCTAAACTTTGTTTACGGCTAGATGGAGCCGAAGGCTTCCGATAATATTCATCATCACACGATAGACGCACGTGGCTTGGCATTCCACAGTCCCGTTAGTGTCACATTGCGGCTACGTAGTTTAGCGTCTACTGAAACGGATAGACTTCGCACAAGTATACGTTATCAGAGTACGTTCATAAGGAAAACATTTTATCTATACATCTTATAAAATAGGCTTTATGTGTGTAATTGGGTATGTATGTTCCACATCTCCTCGTAAACTACTGAACCGATTTCAACCAAATTTGGTACACATAATTCCTTACTATCAGTCAACAATCGCTGTCGGGGTAAGAACCACCTACGATACATACGTAAGGAGATATGACGTCATAAACAATATCAGCCGTGAAAAACGGCCGCATCATGCATAATATTCTACATCTGCTCCTTAACTAATGTACCGATTTTAACCAAATTTGGTGCAAATATTCTTTACGGTCAGGAATCATTTGCTATGGTTGTAAAACCACCTACAATACATAGTTCAGACGATATCACGTCATAAACAATGAAAAGTTTGCGGCGCGTGATAGCGTGATTATATTCGTCACCTATATGACGATGAGAGAACTTAGCGACTCGCAATAATAAACTTTGAACATAATTTCAAATCTTTACGAAATTTTCCTCGCTGACGATCCCAACCAAATGAAAGGAAAAAAGTTTATAGCTACTATTTTTCCGATGTTCATGATATATATTACGGTATTTGGCATGGCGTTCCAAGTTATTACTTCCACACTGTAAATTGTATTCGCGAGACAATTCACAGACAGTACACATACGTACCACTGAATGATCCTCCGAAACATTATCACAGTTCAACATGAGATATGAAGTGATAAACAATTTGGTTAATGAAAATTCACATCATCACGACTAAGGTTTCGATTTAATACGTCTTTATTGCTAACACTATTCACGACATATTTTGCAGGCATTAGACACATATACCACTGAATATACATCCCAATTGACATCATAGTACGACAAATAGTTCAGGAGATATGACGTCATAAACAATGAAATATCCGAATAATTGCTACATCATGTGCTATTTTTCCATATCTCCTCCTAAAACAATGGATTGATTTTAACTAAACTTGGTACACATGTTGCTTACTATGAGACAATAATCGCACTAGTGTTAAAACACCTACGACTCATAGTTCAGGAGATATGACGTCACAAACAATGAGTCACAAAAACTTTCCCATCGCAAGCACCAATAAATATTGGTTATAGTCAATTTTTGAATTAATGTTATATATAATTTGTATTTCATTACTATTTTTCTTTCTTTGGATGCTGCACTTAAAATTTCGTACACTATGCATATTTGTTTTACAGTTTAATAATTTCTAAGCTGTTTTTATGGATACATGAAGATGAAATCTTTTTCGGGATTTTATTTTCGTTCCTAACGTAACACTAAAAATGCATATATATCCGGGCAACGTCGGGTTTAGTAGCTGAAACGTGTCCATAAAAAATTATTTTGTAAGAAAATGTCCAATATTGTGCCTCCTGTTTTGTATCGAGTAACTTGCTTGCAAGAAAATGTATAATATTGCTTCTACTGTATGTATCGATATGTGTCCTTTATGAAGTTTCATCTTTGGCAAAGATCATGTATTGCATAGCATTGTAGCTCGCACTGAGAGAGAGTAGTACTAGTGGTTCAGCTCGCTTAGAGAGCGGTTGGGTTGTGTGTATGGCTCCGATGTAGAGCAGAGGCTGCTTTGCCAGCAAGTCAGAAGTTGTATTATGTAGGTAATGTAATGCTGATTATTAATAATAAGTAGCTTAAACTTTCTTTCATGTTTCATTTACGTAGTTAGAAAATTAACCTACTTCCTTCATTTGATAATTAATTATGAGTGGATTTAAAGTGCAGTATTGATGTGAATAATATTGTTGAACGGATTTCATTATTGGTGCCATAGTAAATGATAGTGAATTGACTATGATACTAAATTGATACTAAATTTCAATAATTAGAAACTGATCTGCATAAAATCCTCACAGTCAAGCATTAAGAAAGTGATTTGTGGTTTTTTTTTTTTAATATCTTTCTCGCAGTCAAAACTTTTGAGTATAGTCAGTGTCTGTTTCAAAAGGCTACATGTCACAGTTGTTTTGTTAAAAATATCCGTTGCGCACATAATCAGTTTCATGCACTGTTTCTCACTTAATAGCATATACATCAGTATCAGGGCCATAATTAAACCAAATTGCTGTGTCAAGGAACAATTTGTTGTCTGATCTAACGATAGGTTCAACATCCACACAACACACGTACAGCTTTTATCTGGCGCCCTTTCTTCCAGGATAGTTCACAAACAGGATCGTGACGTAGTTAGATACGTAGCCTTATTTAAGTTAGTTTGTCTTTTCCACTAAACAACTTATCTTTTGGCTCTTAATTTAATTTTTGTAGCACCATCCTTTGTTATAGCAACAGTAGCATAGTAATTGTTTCTGTAGTTTGTTACTTACCATTCTTGATAGTGTGTAGCATTGTTTATAGTAGATTAATTGAATATACAAATAATTGCATTACTACTGAACAAGTCTCTCTTTTATATTGTCTGATGTTTGTTGTGATGAAAGTTCTAGTATCGCGGAACTCGTGTGATAATTAACGGTTCGCGTAATCTCGATTGTGATTGTATGTTGCACTAGCCCGATTCAGCCTATTGTTCTCTCATAATTACTGTGTGTGATTTTCAAAAAATATGCAGTAGGTGAAAATAAATATTATTAGTCACTTTACTGCAAAATTCTGTTAACAATGTCGAAGAATAGGAGAGTCCGCGCTGATGCTAAATCTGCTTCCGAAAATGAGACCTCGAATGATGCAAGGAGAGAAGCTGAATTTTTACAAGAGTCTTCTCACTGCACTGATACAAATACGACAGTAAATACCGTGTCCGAAAATGCGGAACAGATTAGTTCAGGAATAGACAATATGGATAATGATACAGCACAGGATTCGACAATACAGAATTCCAATTCTTGTAACGTGGTTGCGGAAAATAATGCATCGGTTCCGCCTAGCTCTGCTACAAAAAATACTTGTGCGACGGCTATGGAAAACGTATTACCAAATGATTTCATGCAAATTTTATTGTCACAGCTCTCTAAATTAAATGAGAATAGTCAATTACAATCTCAGGAATCTCAGAAATTAAATGAAAAACTGGAGGAACAATCTCAGAAATTAAATGAAAAACTTGAGAAACAAGGTAAAAAACTTGAGAAAATAGAACAGACGTGCGATTCGAGGTTTGTGAGTATTCAAAGTAGCTTTAATAAAATAAATGAGGACAACAATCGGTTCAGGGAACAACTGCTCAATACTTTCAAACGTGAATCTCAACAAATAAGACAAGATATTCGCGACGAGATTAACCCGGTAGTGGAAAGCCTTGCGTCACGAGTCGAAAATATGGAAACTACTGAACTCGCTCAATTGAAGCAACAGAGTAATCTATTTGATGAAAAGTTGCAGAACTTCCAGTCAGTCACGACGGAAGAGATCAATAAAATTAATAAACAGTTTGAGGATATTACTGTTAAAATTGCCCAAATCAGCGATAACAGTGACAAAAGTTCTGATGTAACGCATCCTACCCCCTTTAATGAAACTAATGAATATCTCGCCCTTGACCGTTTCAAACAAGGTCAAATGACCATTAATCAGCAATACAAGGCTGAGGTCAGAAAATTAGATGATCGCGTGGCGCGAATAGAGAGGAAATTTGACCACACTTATGGAAATGCATACGAAGACGTAGAAGAAATTTGAACGAAAATGACAATGATGATTCGACTCAAGTAGATCGCTTGGTACGTCAACGAAGTGTACCTCATAGTAACAACAATGAAGGCGCGATGCGTAGTTTACGCCCACTTACACCGCACAGGCGAAGGGAAGCGTTTGACTACAAGCATTTCCTGACTGTACGTAAATTCAAGACATTCAAAAACTCTCCGAATGACTTGCACCCTAAAGAGTGGTTGCAGCAATTCGATTATTGTCTTCCCCCGAATTGGCCACTTGAGCACAGATTAGAATTTATATGTGGTTATCTGGAAGGCGAGCCAGCCACCAGAATGAGAGCTATTGCACAAGAGTGCTATAGCGAGAATCAGTTCCGACGCTCATTTCTATCCGCATACTGGTCGGAAGCGGCACAAGACCGCGTTAAAAACAGTATTGCGACGTTCAAAACTTTTGAGCGATCAAACTTCTCGAGCCCGGTGGAATATTTCCAACATTTAGTATACAAAAATCAATTTTTATCGGCACCTTACTGCCCTGCCGAATTAATTAGAATTTGTTTGAACAAATTGCATCTACACTTGCGTCAAATTGCCATTGCGGCACGATGCAAGAATGATATTGAAGCCTTTAGAAACCTCTTACAAGACTTAGAGGAAGAAGACGAGGAAAATTCCTCGCGCAGTCGATATTTTGATAGAAACAGATATGATCGCCGGTCGCAACAAAGCCCGCCGCGTACTAAACGTTATTCAGAGCACGACGATAAACCAAAAAATAAATCTTTCACTAATGAATCTTACAAACAAAATCGCGACAATGAGAACGGTGATTGTCAAGATCGTGAGAATAACCGTGGAAGTTTTCGTGGCCGTTACCGAGGTGGTGGCTTTGGTCGCGGAGGACGCCACAATAATTACTATCATAACAGCAATAACTCAAATGATACTAATTGGCGTGAAAGACGCAATACTGATAGTGATCGCGAGACTGAAAATAACAACAATAACACTGAGAAGCGTAGTCGGGAGGGCACACGCGATAATTCTCGTGATCGCCTTCCACGATACGAAAACACAAATCAGGGCCAAAGCAGATCGCGTACCCCAGAAAGACAAGAGCAAAACATTGAAATCAGACCTGCTAATCCACGCTACAATTCGTAAAAAAAAGGTCCGCGTCAGGTATGACTAGCGGACTCGATGGCAAATAATTCGGCCGTACAGGATTTATGTGATCCTAACTATACGCTGAAACTTGTTCATTGTGAACGTCCTCACAGAGAGGAAGGTTACAATGAACAACCTCCCGATCAAAACAGAATAGTAGTTTGTGCGGAAGTGCACAATACTGATGCTGGTAGCACCTCAGTAAGTGATAAGGCAAAACCGACACAAATTGTGTCAATACCTAAAGCCGTTACTCCTGAAAGTAATGACAGTAACAAAAATTGTACTATCAGATTTATCGAAACAAATGAAAAGGCATCGAATAAACATTATACTGCCCAACGGTTAAACGAGATAAATGTCGATCAGCAATATAATGACGACAATTCAGAGTGGGAGACAGAAGCTTCGTCTTCAGACTCTGAGGAAGACACTATATACGAAATAAAATTCTTACAGTATCAACCAACAATTGCATATGACAGACCGATTATGTACTTTGAAATGCAGGATACGGTACTGCCACACAATAATGCAACTAACAGTAACCTTGGAACAGCAAAAAATGATTTTGAACAATTAGATTTGCAGCACACCTCTGTCGTTGACTGGATAGATAATTACATGTCTTCTAATGACGATGATAGTGAATGCGAAGTTGGTGAACAATCAAGATTTGAAAAGCATTTATCTTGTGAAAGCCTCATTAATCTTGGTAACACTTGTCTCAACAAAGAAATTTCTTATGAACCTTCCACCGAACAAGACGTAAAATTTGTACAGTTAGATGACATAAAAGAGGCACTATTAGAAGAGAAGGTAGAATGTCTCGATATTCCAATTCACCCAATTGTATCTGTCAAAATTGGTAAAATCAATCTTTCTGCTGTCTTAGATTCTGGTAGCCCTGTGTCAGTAATTAGTGAAGTGACTTTCAAGAAATATCAGAACTTGCTTAATGGTCCCATTCTGCCTTTGCATTGCACTAAAATTCGTGGCGTCATTTCTAGCAAACCTGTCGAAATTCGACAGCAAACATACGTAGAATTTTTATGTCAAGGTCATCTCTTTTCTGCCAACCTATTGATTGTCCCCCGCTTAACTACACAGATAATATTAGGTGTGGACTTCCTATCCAAGTACAAGGTTATTTTAGATTTCAATACGGCTTGTGCCACTGCTTTTGTTCAGGAAAATGCCATTCAAATTAAATTCGAAGACTGGATACCAGATATGAAGAAGGTGCCAGTTGTTTAAAATTTTTATCTACTTCTAATGTGACGCAGGATGTCAAACCTGATGATGATATAACATTTCCAATATTAAAATTTTCAAGGCATAAAATTGGGGTAGAGAGTCCATTAATCTGTTTTGGACACACCAAGTGGCGATTGGTGCCCCGTTCTCGAGCTGAGTGTCACTATTCTTCCGCTTTTCCTTAGTGCGCTCTATCTACATCTTTTTCTCACTGTTACTTTTCCCTAACTCTGAATACTTATGCTCTGTGCTACGCTGGGATATTGTCATACAAAACTATGACTATCTTGCAATTTACATAAAACGAACTCTGTGGCTGTGCAAGACAAATAAAATTAATGGAAATTTTTGATTGAGTAATCTAATTAAGTTATTATGTTTCAGAAAATATCAGATTTCTCTTCTGTATTACTAATTGCATAACTTACGAACTTCGGAGCGAGTGAAGAAGATTTTGAGTTGACATAAGCATTTTGTAAGCCAATTAAGCAGTAAAAAAGAAAAAGGACATTCTGGAGGATGATGAGTAAGGCAATACACAATATGTCATGGTGGTCTTTAAAATGCACTATTGTTTATGGATAAATGATGGTAAGGAAGGTATTGGTAACAGTCAAAGATGTTTGATAAATGTAATTATGTGGACGAGAGTATACAATGATTATGAAGCAATTATGAGGAGAATCGCTCTGTTGCTAATGATGCTATGCTCTGTTCTTTTCTTATGTGCTTACTCGCACTGCGCTTTTGTGTTTTCTCTTTGTGCTTATGTGCACCATTTTGTATGTTGATGCATTGTGCCTTCAATGGCATGTGTGATTGGTGAGAATCATATCCTTCTGATGCTCTGTAATTATTTGTAATTATGTGTAATGAATATCTCTAATTATGCTTGCAGCTATGCTTATTGCTCTTGTAATCAAAGCTTACCGCTATGCTCACTAATTATGTACCTAAGCCCTACCACTATGCTAATTAATTTTATAATGAAGCTCATGAAAATGTATGATTATGCTTATACGTTGCACACAGCCATCTCTCTTGCGAACTTGCAGTTTTGCCATAAACTACGCCTAGTTAAATCTAGTTAATGCACAGAGATACTTTGCTTTTGCTTACTGCTATCTTCAAAATTTTATTGATGATCTTATTGATGAAAATCTGCAGCTATGCCTAACAAGTAGTGTACGTTATCGGATGATTTACTGTGATGTACATCTATTACTGTGCCAAAATTTGCCTTAATTGTTTTGTCTGACCCTACTGCTGACTCAGACAGACACAGACATGACCTGATGACTTGAACCTCTTTTGATATTCTCACGAAACTACCCTGATGTGTTATACCTCAAGGCAATGAAATATGTAACTCAGTTCAGACAAAAGCCTGGCCATGGCAACATATGTAATTTAATTGTTATAATTTGGTGGTAATGCAATCCCCACCATAGTGATGATGTCAATTTGACTAGTGGTAATTGGAATGTCAAGTTATTTGAAGTGGCTTCACGTTAATTGCTCTAATTATGACAACAAATTTACTTTACATGACCTAATGCCAAATTGATGACAAGCACCCTGAATGTATTTCATACGATTATGTGTTTGTAAAGTAATATGTACATAGTATGTAAAGCTTTATGCCTATATGAAATGACACTAATTTTGTAGATACTCTAGTATAAGAATTAAATTACTCATTACTATTCAAATGTATCCGTCTTCAAGACACTACTTGTAATGTAAAAATATGGTTTAATAATCAACGACTTTTCTTTCAGTGTAAACTGAAATATCATGACTATGTTACTAATTTGTGTGTAAAATGCTTTATTTCATGTACTTTGGACACGCATGGGAACTGGCGATTTCGCACACGAGATTCCATAATGCACACAGAACAATGGACGTGTTATTATACACCACTGATTTTGGGCCTTTTAATGAAGATGTTTTTTGGATGATGTTTGGCCACATAGTACTGTCCATTGCAGCCTTGGCCAACCACCATAACTTTGCTCTAATTTTGGCTATGCTGATGCAGTCTGCTAGTAGCCCCGTTGGTTGGAGCACACTTGGTTGTCGAATTGCATGGAGGAATACATCAGAACCTTTTCCCCATGACTTCAACTTCAATGCAACCAGCCAGCTCGCCTACAGTGTGGTGTAATCTTACAGTGTTTTGTGTTCGTGTGCAGACCTAAGATGAATGTTAGGGAATAATTGGCTATTCGTGTGAAGACCTAAAATGAATGTTAGGAGCTAATGTGCTATTCGTGTGCTTATACTATTCAGTGCCTCCCATTGCAAACGTTGTCCACAGGTTCATTACAAGTGTTTAGGTATATTTCATGGTTCTTTTACATTGAGTGACCAAAATAAAATTGTGCTCTTGATAGATAAATATGCTTTCAGAACTATAATGAGTCAATACACTTTAGTCTGAACTGTCATTGTAACTATTCGATTGACAAACGTAATATTGAAATCCTATTGTGCCGAAGCAGTGACATTATTTTGTACATGATCAGAAACCTATGTACTCAAAAATTTTACATGTATGTTCTAGCATCCATGAAAGTATGGCATCTTAAATGCATCACAGAATACAAAATTGACACTTTATCTTATACTAAGTGCACTAAAAATTTACATAGACTACATTGTGCACAAGATACAAATGTTCATTTTATGTTCCCAAAAATACTGATCTCTTGTACAAAATTTAGACGCATGGAACTTACACTACTGTGTGTATTACTTGTAATTACCTCATTTTCTTTAAAGAATGATGACATTAGTTAAACTACCTTTTGTAAAACTTTGTATATGTTCATGTTTATTATTGTATTTTTTTTTCACTTGTCTATTACTTCTAGCTATCTCATTTTCTCCACTATATCATTTGTCAAACTATGTTCTCTGAAATTCTCTATATACTTATGTTTACCATTATGTATATTTGTCATGTATTCCATTTATTGCTGATGTGCTGTACATTTTGACATTTGCTTATGCCTGTTACATCGTGTACCACTCCATGCATGACTTTTGATGGTACTGTCCTGTAAAATGGCATGTATTTATGACTGTAACATTTTTTAAAATTTTCTATGAACTTCATCTGTTGTTTTGATCTTGAATATCTTGTATAAAAATGTTTATCAGGTTTTCATATTTTTCATGTTATATTTTGGATGTCATTACTGGATTTTTAGACTTGAAATTCAGTAATTTTGCTGGCTAGGCAATGCCATTGGCATCACCCACCCTACAAAATTTTAATAGGTAGGAGGGGGGTGATGAAACGTGTCCATAAAAAAATTATTTTGTAAGAAAATGTCCAATATTGTGCCTCCTGTTTTGTATCGAGTAACTTGCTTGCAAGAAAATGTATAATATCGCTTCTACTGTATGTATCGATATGTGTCCTTTATGAAGTTTCATCTTTGGCAAAGATCATGTATTGCATAGCATTGTAGCTCGCACTGAGAGATAGTAGTACTAGTGGTTCAGCTCGCTTAGAGAGCGGTTGGGTTGTGTGTATGGCTCCGATGTAGAGCAGAGGCTGCTTTGCCAGCAAGTCAGAAGTTGTATTATGTAGGTAATGTAATGCTGATTATTAATAATAAGTAGCTTAAACTTTCTTTCATGTTTCATTTACGTAGTTAGAAAATTAACCTACTTCCTTCATTTGATAATTATGAGTGGATTTAAAGTGCAGTATTGATGTGAATAATATTGTTGAACGGATTTCATTATTGGTGCCATAGTAAATGATAGTGAATTGACTATGATACTAAATTGATACTAAATTTCAATAATTAGAAACTGATCTGCATAAAATCCTCACAGTCAAGCATTAAGAAAGTGATTTGTGGTTTTTTTTTTTAATATCTTTCTCGCAGTCAAAATTTTTGAGTATAGTCAGTGTCTGTTTCAAAAGGCTACATGTCACAGTTGTTTTGTTAAAAATATCCGTTGCGCACATAATCAGTTTCATGCACTGTTTCTCACTTAATAGCATATACATCAGTATCAGGGCCATAATTAAACCAAATTGCTGTGTCAAGGAACAATTTGTTGTCTGATCTAACGATAGGTTCAACATCCACACAACACACGTACAGCTTTTATAGCTAGTAATAAATAATGTAGTCCATCTGGGCTTCGTTCGAGAATAACAGCCGGCCGCGGTGGCCGAGGGGACTAAGGCGCTTCAGTCACGGTCTGCACGGCCACTACGGTCGGGGGTTCGAATCCCCCCTCGGGCATGGATATTTGTGCCGTCCTAGTTCGTAAGTAGTTCATAAGTAGTTTGTAAGTTTAGGGACTGATGAGCCCGTAGTTAAGTCCCATAGACTATACAAACATTTGAACATTTGAGAATAAGAAACGAAAAAATTAAAGCTTTCACACACAACGCATATTTTTGTAGCTAGAGTGGCGCAGTGGATATATCGTCTGTCGAATGTTATATGGTTCAAGATTTTTTTCATATCTTGATCGAAGACAATGACCACAATTTGTATCGATTAATGTGCTTAAATGTGGTTTTTAGGCCAGAATTTTTGTCATTAGATCACATTGTTGTTCATGTCATTCTTTATTTAATCGGAAAATTAGTATGCGTAATTTTACGTTTTTCGTATTAACTTCGATTTAATTGCTACAATTTTATTATTATTATCTTAATAGATATAAAATGGAGGTGTTTGTACCTATATTTCCCTCTGCAGCCAAAACTACACATCGCAAACGAATAGTATTTTATGTGGTAGTAGGTATCAGTCTCCCATTGTGCACTATGGTGATAGAGGAATGATAACGATAAGGGGGTGGAAGATATGGGAGTTGAAAGTTGCTGACTTACAAAAACTACACGATGGAGACGAACGATCTTTCTGTGTTGTTGTAGTACAAAGTCTCCCGTTGTACACCATAGCAGTTACGTGCCGATAGCTATAAGAGGAAGAGGGTTGAAGATATAGTGGTTGAAAGTCGTCAGATTATATAAAATTCGGACTGAAGACAACGATGACTTTTGACAATATAATAGCAAAGAGATTATAGACAGCCAAACGTGATGCACATTCTTTAGTTGCTTTTCTGCAACAAGCGTACGAATAAAAAAAAAAGTATATATTGCAGTTTGAAAAGTTAAACTACCAAGAAAGACGCCAAAGCATAAGAAAGAAATTTCGCGTTCTTGATCCGTTTCTAAACGACAGAAAACGGCCCTAAAAAGTGAATCTACAGATGATAGAAACTTGAAATGTGTGTAGACGTTGTTTATCTTACACTGCAGGCATCGGCGATTGTTCGATATTTCCATCGCCAAGTGAGTGAAAAAGGGGAGAACTTTTTTTAATTTAATTATTATTACTATTTTTTGAAAATACGTTGCTATTCAGCCAGTTTTGAAGCAAGAAATACAAAACTTCGGATTTAGATTTCTGATTGGAATATTAGAAACACTTGTTTCGATATTTTTGGAAATTCAACCATTAATCTGGTGAAATAAGGGAAAATCTTTCAAGGGTGCAACTAAGACTATTTTGATGCTAGAAATTCGAAAATTTGGATTTGTAACCAAGGTTAGAATTTAAAAAAAATATGTTTTGGGATGTTTTGAATTTTGCCTTCAATTGTTCAATAGGATGTGGCAAGTTGTATCAAAATACTTGATTAGGAAAGCATTTTTAAAACGAAATCTATGAAAAATTATATTGAGAAGTATAAACAACCAATGCAGACCTTAAAGTCTAAGCATGCGAAGCAGCGGGAATGAAGCTAGTAATAAATTAAAAGACTTTTAAACGAAGTAGCCGAATCAAAACAGTGATCAAAATAATTTCGTTAAAGACCTGGAAATGACGGTATTTGACCAACATACCATAGCATAAGAAGCTGAATTTCTATCCACTATTACTAAGCTGTATTAACTAACAACACTGTGTGTCTACGTTACAGCTATAGACTATCAAGTAAGATTCCGAAATTGTTTTCCGTTGATTACTCGTAAAGAGGCACTTCGCCAGCTGTCTGAATGTCTTCATTTATTTAAGGCTCTAGAGATTTGTGTAAAATTCCGAATGGTTTTTCATCGGTTACTCATAAATTAGGGGTCACCAGAGTGAATGGCCAACCTACATGAGAGTATAATATATGGTTTCAAAACGTCGATCCTCCATGGGGACCTCTTTTTCGTTTTTTGATTATACACAAATATTTCTATTTTATTTTAATTTCTTACTCTTTACTGTAGAAGAATGTAATAAATGCAAATATATTTTATCGGAAACGCGGCCAACTGAAGTAGATCGCGAAACAACTGTTTTAATTTTATACGATTTGATGTAAAAGAATGTATTCATTGCAAATGTATTACGCGTTCGCTTCACAGTTGTTCGATGGCAACACTACAGTTTTTTTGTTTTGTTTTTATTTCATACGTATTCCTATAGAAGAATCTATTAAAAGCGAAAGTACAGTTTTTTATGGTGTGCTGCAGCATTTTTTTACAGTTTTATGCTCTAATTGTTCATTTCGATTGCTTTTCTGTAGAACAATGAGTAAAAAAATTGTACATTTACCTGCAGCACGTAAATCAAGTTCAGTTCAGAAACCGTGTTACATTTTAATTGACCTGTTGTAAGGTCACTATGGTCCCTATATAGTTAATTTTCTGTAGTACTGCAGTTTGTGTAGACTACGTTCTCTTATAAATATCTCTGTTAATCCATGTTATTTCTGATTATTATAGGTACTGTTTGTCATTCCACATTGTACGTGAGTTGCTTTGTTCAAATTTTACAGTAAATATAGACAATGCAGTAGATTTTGTGAACTGGCCATCGATGTACATTGTACAAGGCGCAGTAATCTTGGGAAGTTCGATTGTAGAGTAAGCGCTCTGACTGCGAGGGTGCAGTTAGTGGTCAGTTGCGAGGAGTACCGTAGCGCAAGAGAGTCAGTAGTGGTAAGGAGAAGCTGTTGATGAAGGCAATCGTCAATACTTGATGTTAATTTTATTTTCTGTAATTTTTTTCTACTTTATATTTCTTTCATAATATACAATTTCAGATCTTAAATTTGCTTTCCGTGTTCTCATTTTTGTAGTTAGTTTCCCTTCCCTTTTTCTTCATTTGTGATTATTAACTTCATTATTACCTATCAATCATTTCTACATATTTTTGTAATAAGAATATACGAGGTAAGTCAAACTTTCTTTTTTATCTGTGTCCCAGCCAGATTGTCTTCCCGTTTCATTATTCAAGTTAATCAGTTTCGTTGTACCCTTCGGGAGTATAGGGCCGTAATTTGTCAGTATATTTGTTTCCCCTCTCCTCGGGCGTTATTAATTGATGTTATTAGGCTTACCTCAGTGGTCAGAGTCAGGACAATGTTTTGTGCCGCGGTGGAATAGCCGTGGGCATCGGTGCGCCGTGCTGCGGTACGCGCGGCCGCTCGCTGCTAAGGACAGAACTCACACCAATACCCATGCCCGAAGGACAACTCGAACCTCTGGCGGGAGCGGCCGCGGAATCCAAGACATGGCGCCTTGGAACACGTGGCCATTCCGGAGTGGCACTTGGGTTTAATTTTCAAAAAAATGTTCAAATGTTTGTTAAGCTTGTGGGACTTAACTGCAGAGTCATGTCCCTAAACTTACAAACTACTTATAAACTGAGTTATACTAAAGACGACACAAACATCCATGTCTGAGAGAGGATTCGAACCCCCAACGGGGAAGGGCCTCGCGCATTGGAGCATAGCGCCTCAATGCGCTCGGCCACGCCGCCGCGGCTTAATTTTCCACACGACGTTTATCACAAAACCTTTATTGTATTTGTGTACGAGTGATATAGTGTACGTCAGTCCGACAGTAGGTATGTGTCTGACTCTGGATTCATTTTCAAGCCATTAACAGGATGTATTCGTAATTCCAGGTAAACACATAAAGGTGACATCCATTCTACACGGCGCAACGTGCCCTGTTCGACCTTCTTCGCCAGAGGAAAATATGCGTTTACACTCGACAACATTGATATTGGAATCCACAGTCACAACGCTATCATCAACCTTCATGTACTCGTCCATAATAACTTCAGTGCACCAATATTCAGTGGCGTACAGGATCGTGGTTTGGTGGGGGCTGAGGTGGGTCACCGAACTGCCGTGATTTCTAGAAAAAAAAGGGGGGGGGGGGAGGGGCTGCGCCTTTACTCATATTGGGAGGATTGATCCCTTTCTCTCTCTCTCCTCTTTCTAGGGGAGGATGTAGCAAGGTTTGGAGGGGGGGGGCTCCAGCAGGAGTGTCTGGAGGGAGGGGGGGGGGGCGGCAGCAGCACGACAGCTCCCCCTCCTCCTCGCCCCTGGATACGCCACTGCCGATATTCAACAACAGGATCAAACATTACTGAAAAAAAAAGATACATTTCCAGTTGCATGTGATGCTTTTGATACTCATAATAGTATTATTTTGAATACGGAAGATTCAAGTTACTCAACACCCGACTCCAAAAAAAAAATCATCATTTATGCAGAGCGTCGGTTGCATTTATGTTTATTAGATTTCTTCACCATGACCCACTAACATGCTATATAATATGTACATTTAGTTAAATGGAAGAAGCAAATCTTATCTTAATATATACAGGGTGTTTCACTGTCTTTGCTTCTGTAACTTATAAAATAATAGGTGACGGGAAATTTAAATGCGGTAGGTCAACACAAGAAATGGTACACTTTCTGCGGAGCTATTAACACAGTTTATTGTATTATCTTCCAAAGGGTTACAGCACAAAGATATAATTTTTTAAATGGAACAGTAGTTTTTTCTATCGTGCACTGGAATCGTTGAAATCAGCTGCGTCCAAACCAATTTAAACTACATTCCTATCACAGTTTGGGAGCTACAACCCATCAAAGTTTCAGGGGCAGATACCACAAGCTGTACATAATACTTGGTTGTGTGGTGAGTGATGGGTGTTATGGCGGTGGGAAGTTGATTTACATGAGATGTTCGAATGTGTGTCCATGTTCCTCAATACATAATGCAATGCGCTGTCGAAAGGATCTGCGGACGAGATGTAACGTCCCCGGTGTGACGGAGTGACATGCGTCCTCGATGCGCCGTTTTAGATCATCTGGGAATGTGGACTCAGTGACATAAACACTATCCTTTAGATATCCCCACAAAAAGAAATCTACTGGTGTTAAATGGGGCGACCTTGCGGGCCATGAATGAGGACCATAGCGCCTCAACCATCTACCTGCAAACCTGTTGTTTAGTTCTTCCACAACAGCACGCGCAGAATGGTCTGGGTGAACATCGTGCTGCATCCACATATGGACTCTTGTGTATAGACACACATGTTCAAGGAGATCACGCAAACTGTCGGCTATAAAAGCGCGATATAACTCACCTGTCAGTGTACCTGGGAAGTTGTGGACCGATGATTTCATCCCCAAGGATTCCACACCACACGTTAATAGACCACCTGCGTTGACGGTCGACAGGTCGTACCCACCGAGGATTGTCTGCGGCCCAGTAGTGCATGTTATAGCGATTAACTGTGTAAAAAAAGAAAATATTTTGAGGTGGATATATTGGGTGAAAGGTGTTTATTTTATTTAAGAAAAATGTGAGTCGAGATATATTGGGTGAAAGATGTTTATTTTATTTAAAAAAATATATATAAATTTTGATTTACGTGTTATTAACTGTAGTGGCTGTTGTCATGTTTGAACAACATAATAAACCTGACCTTAATTTCGTGGTTGGTTACGTTAAACTCGTGATTAATGCAAGTGGTGTAGTTAAATTTTGAAATTATTAAGCAAGACAATTAATGTAATTAACAAATACTATGACCCTATCTGACAAACTTTTCAAAAGGTCATTCACCTTTCCTTACAAAATTTCCTACAGAGACTGTGCACACACCGATAGCAGGAATTAACTTACTCCGTCTGTGCAATGCGTACGACTCAATTAGTACGCTAATGGTAATGATAATTTAGAAAATTATGAGTAGTAGGATTTTTAACATCAAGTGATTGGCAAATGGGTGCAGTGCAACCACTATAGTCAGTATCTAATAAAAATTAATTCACTCAAGCAAATAGGAAATTTAAGTAAATCAGTCTTAATTGATGCTATGCATATGGCAATTGTACGAGTTTGGTTCTTTATAGAATAGATGTGGTGGTGGCTATTATTGTTGAACTCAGTGCAAAACGAAATAGAAAAATTATTCATTAATTAAACTGTCAGTTATCTTCTACCATCAATTTTAGCAAAATTGTCTCAATTATTATTATCACAGTCTATAATAATTGACACTCACTTGATTGTAAAATTTGTGTAGTAATATTATTCATGCATTATTGAGGATTGTCATTAGTTGTTCAAATAAGATAGCAAAAGTACTGTCTAATGTTCTTGTATTTTAACAAAACTTAAACATGCATTCATAGTGAATTACAACCAATAGCATTTAACTTATCTTATTTATCAGTCCAGCGATGTGGTACTCTGCAGTCATATAAATTGTACATAAATTCATACAGATATCATTTTGATGGTGGCTCCTCTTTTGGCAGCTTGCTAGCAGTTCGCCGTGATGCTTCGCGAATCGCGTAATTAATCGCAACCGTTAGCGTCCGCGATGACGCTACTGCGTTTCGGACGTCTGGGACGGTTACCGAACACGTAACGAATTCCTGCCTCAGCAGAACGAACGAATAAATGTTTCATTAAGATCAACTCTTGCTTCACTTATGTTCACTGGTTTCACATCAACTTTCATATCGTTGCACTTATAACAAATTATAACTTTCACTTTGTTCAACTTTTTTACTTGTATTGTTTGAGCACTCCGCGGACCGCGTTGGAACGTCTGATCTACGTCACGGGGCGGCAGATACTGCTGCTTGCCTGCTCTCCCACAGGGGAGCGCTGCTATACCATAAAGTCTCTGATCTAAGAAGCCACGTCGATTACTATTCAGATCGATATTTGATCTCGTTTACAGAGAAGTATTTTACATTGACAAATTAAACATAACAAGTAATCACAGACATCTAGAAAACATACAAAGTACAAATAAAATAAAATAATATATACATAAACAAATACAATACAGATAATAAATAAATGACAGAAAATGTTCACAGTTAAGTTACGTACATACATTGTGCATCACGATAATTAAGTCACATAAGAAGTTAATTACTACATATTCAGTATAAACAGGCTCAAACGAATAATATGTTCAAACTGAAGTTCATTCCTCGTTATAATGTAAGGCTTACCTTAGGGGTTACCTTACAACTGCACTATAATTTGTGAACGTGGACTCATAAGATAACATAACACTTTGTAAAGACTCCAGCGGGAAATTACGCATGGCCCACTCACAGAATGTCACTCTTGCACGGAAATCGTTCCCATGCAGCTCCTGGGTCAGTGACAGGCGGTACGGGTGAACCCTGTGGCCGTGTATTATACGCCACACAGACGTGAGACTGACACCAGCGACTGCAGCAACGGCTCGTAAGCTGACATGAGGATCGAGGTGTAGTGCAGCTAAAACAAACACCTCCGTCTCCTCACTTCTTGCAGGTCTTCGTCTGTTACTGCGACGCATTACCAAGCTGCCTGTTTCCCGAAGTCGTTGTTCAGCACGTAAGAACGTAATGGCTGCCGGGGCTCTTCACCTAGGATATCTCACGGCATACACCGTGGCTGCTTCAGTGGCATCGTGTCGGCACTCGCCAAGCATCAGCATCATGTCAACGTACTCGTTGTTCGTGTATGTCATCGTCATCCGATGTCAGTAACTGTGGTATATTGAGCCCCGGTTGTTTGTGTGGCTTCAATTGTCGGGTATACGGCCGTGTGCGGCGACAGTCGGCAATCTAACAGCGCATCGAGGAAGCTCCTCGCTCCGTGACACCGGCGACGTTACTACTCGGCCGCACCACGTTTAGAAGGCGCAGCGTTTGTGTATCTGCCCCTGAAACTTTGAAGGGTTGTAGCTCACAAACTAACAGTGATAAGAATGTAGTTTAAACTGATTTGGACGCAGCTGGTTTCAACGAATCCAATGCACGATAGAAAAAACTATTGTTCCATTTAAAAAATTATATCTTTGTGCTGTAACTCTTTGGAAAATGATACAATAAACTATTTACATAGCTCCGCAGAAAGTTTAACATTTCTTGTGTTGACTTACCGCATTAAAATTGAGACGTTACTGTCATACCGCCTCATTGCTCCACCTAATCGATTTTGCCAATTTCTCCTACCTTGCTCATGTTTTTCTCACTTATATTAGTAATGTTTGCTATCTTCAATATAAATTGATTTAAATTGAGCTTTATCAAGTGGTTTCATGGCCGACTGGCAAGGGCAAAGAAGTAGAAGCAGAGATGGCGAGTTTGTATTTTCTTATATTTTATTCCCTTTTCTTTTTATTCATGTCACACTCCCATGTTTCCCATCAAAGCGTGAGCGAAGGAGTGGTTGAGCATAGTTGAACCAGTAGGGGTACTTTAGCATGATGGTGGCGGTAGTTTGTGAGTTTTTCGCTTTTTGTGTAGGCAGCTAGTGTCGCAAAGAGTTTAACAGGCTTTGCTGCTGAAACTTCCTGGCAGATTAAAATTGTGTGCTGGAACCGGGACTCGAACCTGGGACCTTTGCCTTTCGCGGGCAAGCGCTCTACCGACTGAGCTACCCCGACACGACTCACGATGCCGCCTCACAACTTTACTTCCGCCAGTACCTCGCCTCCTACTTTCCAAACTTCACAGAAGCTCTCTTGCAAACACGCAAGACTAGCACTCCTGGAAGAAAGGATATGGTGGAGACATGGCTTAGCCACAGCCTAAGGGATGTTTCCAGAATGAAACTTTCACTCTGCAGCGGAGTGTGCGCTGATATGAAACTTCCTGGCAGATTAAAATTGTGTGCTGGAACCGGGACTCGAACCTGGGACCTTTGCCTTTCGCGGGCAAGCGCTCTACCGACTGAACTACCCCGACACGACTCACGATGCCGCCTCACAACTGTACTTCCGCCAGTACCTCGCCTCCTACTTTCCAAACTTCACAGAAGCTCTCTTGCAAACACGCAAGACTAGCACTCCTGGAAGAAAGGATATGGTGGAGACATGGCTTAGCCACAGCCTAAGGGATGTTTCCAGAATGAAACTTTCACTCTGCAGCGGAGTGTGCGCTGATATGAAACTTCCTGGCAGATTAAAATTGTGTGCTGGAACCGGGACTCGAACCTGGGACCTTTGCCTTTCGCGGGCAAGCGCTCTACCGACTGAGCTACCCCGACACGACTCACGATGCCGCCTCACAACTTTACTTCCGCCAGTACCTCGCCTCCTACTTTCCAAGTTTCATTCTGGGCTTTGCTGCTGGTCGATGGTAGGAGGTGGATTTGCGAACGAGTAAAAGGAAGGTGCCCAGTTGGCTGCACCTGCCTCCGCCAATCAGGACGCGTCTTCTTGGCGTGGTTCGAATTGGCGGACGGTTGAGGTAGAGGGAAGTGTGAACCAGTATAGATCGATGCTCAGGATAAAGCCTACGCAAAATTACCAAGCACATTTCATACTGTGTATGGAAGCCGTTGCTGTCAGTTAAACAGCGCTTGGGTAGGCCCACCCAGTGGTAAGAGGAAAAAAAAGTTAAACTGTAAAGTACAAACAAGAACGAAAGAATTAAGATAAGAGGGTACGTCACAAAATATCCCGTCACCTATTATTTTATTAGTTACAGAGGCAAACACACTTAGTGAAACACCCTGTATAAGAAATGAAGTGTTTGTTCATATCTATCGCTCTGCAGCCACAACTACACATTGCAAACGAATAGTGTTTGTATATGGTAGTAGTTATCAGTCTCCCATGTGCACTATGGTGGTAGATGGTTGGTAAAGATAAGGGGGTGGAAGATACGGGAGTTGAAAGTTGCCGACTTATATAAAATTGTACGTGTGGGTGTCAATATTTTGCTCTTCAGAAAAAACTACACCATGGAGACGAATGACCTGTGTTGTTGTAGTACAAAGTCTCCCGTTGTACACCATAGCGGTTCCGTGTTTATAGCTGTAAGAGGGTGGAAGATACAGTGGTTGAAAGTCGTCAGCTTATAGAAAATTCTGGCTGAAGACCAGCGATGACTGTTGACACTATAATAGCAAAGAGGTTATATACAGCCAACCTTGATGCACAATCTTCAGTTGTTTTTCTGCAACAAGCGTACGAATAAAGTACTACAATTTGAAAAGTAGAACTACTAAGAAAGAGGGCAAAGCGTAAGAAAGAAATTTCGCGTTCTCGATCCGTTTCTAAAAGAGAAAACGGCGATGAAAAGTGAATCTACAGACGATAGACACTTGAAATTTGTAGACGTTGTTTATCTTACACTGTAGGCATCGGAGATTTTTCGATATTCCCATCCCTAAGGGAGTGAAATAGGGGATGAACGATTTATTTTGGAAATACGTTGCTACTCAGCAAAATTTGAAACAAGAAATACAAAACTTCGGATTTCGATTTTTGATTGCAATCGTTCAAATGTTTGTTAAGCTTAAGGGACTTAACTGCGGGGTCATCTGTCGCTAAACTTACAAACTACTTATGAACTACCTTATAGTAAAGACGACACAAACATCCATGCCCGAGGGGGGATTCGAATCCCCGACCGTAGCGGCCGTGCAGACTGTGACTGGCGCGCCGCAGACAGCTCGGCCACTCCGACCGGCTTTTCATTACAATTTATAAACATATGTTTCGTTATTTTTGGTCATTCAACCATTAAGCGGGTGAAATAAGGGAAAATATTTTAAGGGTGCTATTAAGACTATTTTGATGCTACAGAAGCAAAGATTTGGTTTGGAACCACGGTTAGAATTTTTTTTAATGTGTTTCTGGTTGTTTTGAATTTTGCCATCAATGGTGCAATAGGAGGTGACAAGTTGTATCAAAATACTTAATTAGGAAAGCATTTTTTAAACTAAATCTATGAAATTTATATTTAGAAGTAGAAACAACCAATGCATATCACCCAGTCTATGTGTGCGAAGCATCGAGTATTAAGCTAGTATGCAATAAATAGAAAAGCAAATATTGCAACTTATGTGAATATAGAATCACCGAGAGAATGCTTCAATTATAACAATATCGTTCGTTAGGCTAATGTGGCTAAGTGAAACGAAAGATGTAAAAATATAGTTTCGCAGATACTCTTCGTTTTTTGTCGTTCGTGACGTATAATACACCTTAGTAAGAAGCTATTGTTTTCTACATTCTTCTCATCTATTTTCCATGCGCTATATCTCTCCCTTGCCAACGGCCGTGCCACAGTGGATACACCGGTTTCCGTCAGATCACCAAGTTGAGTGCTATCGGGCCTGGTTAGCACTTGGATGGCGTCCGTCTCTGCCGAGTGCTGTTGGCAAGCGGGCTGCACTTGTGACACAAAACTGAGGAGATACTTGATGGAGAAGTAGCGGTTGCGGTCTGGAAAACCGACGCAACGGCCAGTAGAACGGGGCACTGACTACGTCCCCCTCCATACCGCATCCAGTGACGCCTGCGGGCAGAGGATGACACGGCGGCCGGTAGGTACCCCTTGGGCCCTCACGGCCTGAATGGGGCGGAGTTTAGTTTAGTTTTATATCTATTTCTTGCTTCACCACTATCTACTTCTTCGCCCCTCTATCGAATCCCCGACCTCTTCATGACTCCCTTTTCTTTCAACCATCTTCAATCTCCTCCTCCACTCAGGGAAATGGTACGTTCATCGTGCATCAATTCTTTGAGTAGCAGGGTCGTCCTCCCAGTTGTCCGACTTAGTAAGCGACTCCGTTGCGCTCTGCTTGGTAATAGTATGTAACAGGGGACACTGTATAGACCACCTTGGAGAGTGATCGCAACAGCATGCTCTGTGATAGTATATATAAATAAAAGGCAACGTTCCGAGTGACTGACTGACAGACTGATTAAAAGAATGACTCATCATAGCCCAGCCAAAACCACTGATGATAAAAAAAATTGAAATTTGCAGAGGGTGTTCATCTTACACCGTTGGCGACGTTTAAGAAGCGATTTTACGATATTCCGTATTTAAAGGGGTGAAATAGGGGATTAAATTTGTTTTGAAAATACGCTGTTATCCATTCAACTTTGAAGCTAGACCCACATAAATTGGTATGTGGATTCTTGGTTAGAGTTTAAAAAAGGCGTCTTCAGCTTTTTCTGAAAATCAAAAAAGTGGGTGAAATAGGGGATGAAAAGATTTTTGAAAAATGCTGCTATTAAGCCACTTTTGAAGCCCGAACTAAAAAAGTTGATATTTGGATTCTTGGTTACAATTAAAAAAGTACTTGTATATCTCTCCTGTGCCTCTTTTTCATTGCCTACCCTTCCTGTATCTCATCTTACAAATATAACTAATTTTGTGTCCCTGCCTCGTCGCCGCTTTTGTGTCTCGTTTCTGTCGTAGGTGTCGGTGGCCGAGTGGAATGAGACCGACACAGGAATAAGATAGCACGCTGGTGCAGGTACTGAGGGGAGCAGCCAGAAACTAGAAACACTAGAGTAAATTAGAACGAGATATATATTGCAGAGAATGTATACAATACTTAACTTTTACATAGTACTGCAGAATGCTGATACATAGTTGAACTAGAGTCCTGCCTAGTGCCTATACGATAGCCAAGTCTTCACTGGTGCCTATCTGGTTCCGAAGGTCTTAACTGGTTCCTATCTCAGTCCCAAGTGTCGTTCAGTGGTGGCCACGAGCGGAGTTGTAACAGAGGGCGCTCGTGGCTGTCGTCGTAAGAACGCCGCGCCGTGCGTGCATGGCGGCGCGCGGCGGAAGTAGGTGGCGCGCACTTTGGACTTGTGCGACACCACACCCCTCCCCCCCTCCCCCCCCAAACCGCCGCGCCGTCGTTGCGTAGGGCTGAGGGCCACGGCGACGGCACTGGGAGGAGGGCCTGGGCGGGGGCGTTACTGGTGGGACGGGCGTCGTAGCTGAGGCCGGGATCGAGACGCCGTCCGCGCCCCGGCATCCACCTTGCGATCCTCCAGGAAACCGGCCGAAACCTGGGGAAGGGCGCACACCCCCGCCCAGAGGGAGCAGGTCATCTTCTGAGGTGCGTGGCCCAAGCTGGGGGGGGGGGGGGCGCACGGTCCCGGAGTCCCTCTCGGTGACGCTGTCATCTGCGGCGGCGACAGCGGCGGCGACGACTGCGTCGGAGGTGCGTCGACGTCCATAGGGATCTCGTAGTCCGAGGACGAACGATGTGGCTGTGCTCCCTGGCGGTGAACTGGGTCTGGAATCAAGAAACCGGAGACAGGACCGCGCGGCCTGTGCAAGCGCAATTGGTTTGCGTGGCGCCGCAGCTCCGACCCTGTGGAAGAACGTACAACATACATATTGCGACCGAGCACGCGCTGAATGGTGCCCGGCGTCCATCTTGTCTTGTTGCCAGCAAACACCCTGTACAGCACCGGCGTCGAAACCTGAAGACGCGAAGCGCCATACGAACCGACTCGGTGCGTGGGAGGCTGCAGCAGGTGAAGGAGAGTGCGGTGACGACGGCCGTGTAGCAGCTCGGCAGGAGACGGGCCGTCACGTGGCATGCAACGATACGTAGACAGGAAAATTTGAAGAGCTTGCTGCCTGGAGTGCTGACCTTTCATCTTTTCCATGTGAGACTTGAATGTTCGAACGAAGCGTTCTGCTTCACCATTGGACTGAGGGTGAAAAGGTGCGGTGGTAATATGCTGAATGCCATTCACACGACAAAACTGTTGAAATTCCGCACTAACAAACTGAGGTCCATTGTCACTGACGATAGTTTCAGGCAAACCTTCGATGCAAAACACTGATGTTAAGGCACTGATTGTACTAGACGCTGTCGTTGAGTTCATGGCAATCACGAAAGGAAACTTGCTGAAAGCGTCTACAACAATTAACCAGCGCGTATTCCAGAAAGGTCCGGCAAAATCAATGTGTAAACGTTGCCATGGTCCCTTGGGGCGTGGCCAGTCTGAGAAACGTTGCGGAGGAGCCGCCTGATGCTCTGCACAAACAGTACACTGTGACGTCATGCTCTCTATCTGGGCGTCCATACCAACCCAGGTACAATGACGTCTGGCCAATTGCTTTGTCCTAACAATACCCGAATGTCCTTGATGCAGGAGGAGTAACACTTCACGTGGCAGGGAACGAGGAACAATCACTCTTGTTTGGTCGTTGTCCGTATGTAACAACAGAACACCCTGACTTAAAGATAATGCATGACGTTGTGCAAAATAACGTCTAACCAGAGGCCGATCAATGTCTTTGGCTCTGGCAGGCCACCCAGAGCGAACAAAACTTGCTACCACACTTAAGTCTGCATCCGCAGCTGTTTCCTGTCCAACCCGACGAGAGTTCAAAGGGAAATCTGCGACAGCGGAAGCATCTCTGGAGTCTATCTGAAAACATGCCATTTCCGAAGAATCAAACGACACATCCTGTCCAACCGGAAGTCGGGAAAGTGTGTCCGCGTTGGCGTGTTTAGAGGTAGGTCGGTACAAAATCTCATACTGATAATTTGACAATATCAAACACCATCTCTGAAGCTTTTGCGCCGTTCGTGGCGGAAGTGGGTTTGTGGGTGAGAACAATGACGTAAGAGGCTTGTGGTCAGTCAACAAACAGAATTTTCTACCATAGAGATAATGATGACACTTTGTAACGCCGTAAATGATTGCTTAGGCCTCCTTTTCTATCTGACTGTAATTCTGTTGCGTTGGCATCAGAAGCTTGGACGCAAAGGCGATAGGTCGATCGTGAGATCCAATGCGATGTGACAAAACTGCACACAGACCGTACGACGAGGCATCAACTGCTAGCACTACAGGCTTCTGTGGGTCAAAGGGAATCAAACATGCATCACTGAGTAGTGCAGACTTTAATTTGTCAAAGGCAACCTGGCAATCTTTAGACCATACAAAAGGAACATTCTTCCTACGTAAGTGATGCAGTGGAGCTGCAATCTGAGAGGCATTGGGAATAAATCTGAAATAATAGTTAAGCTTTCCCATTACTGCTTGCAATTCATGCACATTTTTATGAGGAGGCAAGTCTTTGATTGCTCGAGGATGTGACTGTAAGGGATGGATTCCTTGGGCATTAATCACATGGCCTAGGTACTCTATTTCAGTTTGAAAAAACGAACACTTTGTTTTATTACAACGTAGACCTGCTGCTTTGAAAAGGCACTCTAGGTTTGCTAAATGTTCTTCAACTGTACGTCCGGATACCACAATATCATCTAAATAGTTCGGGCAACACGGTAGAGAAACTGTCAGCTGATCCACAAAGCGCTGAAAAATAGCGGGGGCGGAAGAACTGCCAAAGGGTAGGCGTTGAAATTGAAAAAGCCCCATGTGAGTATTAATGACGAAAAACTTTTTTGACTCGTCATCAAGTGGAATCTGTAAGTATGCCTCTGCTAAATCAATCTTAGAAAAGAAACGAGACTGTCCTAATTTGTCCATTAGTTCGTCAGGTCTGGGCAGGGGATAAGTATCTACAATTGTTTGACTTTTCACTGTTGATTTGAAGTCCGCACAGAGACGAAGTTTTCCTGACGGCTTGGGTATAATTACTAAAGGCGAGGCCCACTGACTCGCAGAAACAGGAGAAATCACCCCACTATCTTGCCAACGTTTAAGTTCTTCGGCAACTGTATCACGCAGTGCGATAGGTACTGGTCTAGCTTTACGAAATTTTGGAACTGCAGATTCTTTTAAAGTTACATGTGCCACGAAGTCTTTTGCGCAACCTAGTTCCGGCGAAAACAAGTCACTGTATTTTTCACACAATGCATTTGTTTTGTCCTGAGGCACTACTGACGAAATTTGAAGCACATCCCTTTGAATAGATAAACCAAACAAGTCAAAAGCATCCAATCCAAAAATGTTCTGTGTAGATTTGGCCTGAAGAACTACAAAAGCAACTGTTTTTGTTACACCTTGAAAAGAGGCGGGCAGGCTACACGTTCCTAGCACGGGAATATTTTGACCTGTGTACGCTGTTAGCACTTGTTGACACGGCGACTATTTTGGCGAACCCAGTAGTTCATTAGTGTCTTTATTAATTAATGTAACAGCGGAACCATTGTCGAGCTGAATTTGCACAGTCGTATTTTCTATAGAGAGATTCACAAAGTTTTTGCTTGTGGCGTTCGACAGGTGCGCGAATGTGGGCGACATCTGACACCGGTTGTTTGCGCATGCGCGGGCTGCGTAGTGAAGGAAGCGGCGCAGTATCGGCACATAGATTAATATCACTGTCACTAGATGGCACTATCGCCGGATCGGCGTCCGCGCAAGCATGCGAAGCTACTCCAGATTTTCTAACTACTGCACTACACTCTTGAGTAGCTACTTTATGTCTACTGTCACTAGCTACACAGTACTGGGCACTTTTACAATAAGAAGTTGCAGAAGGCACTAGGTTCACTGCAGGATTGCGCTGTACATTGTCACTTTGCTTGTCCCGAACCCATTTTCGTTGCACTGTTTTACGCGCTCGTCGGCGCTTGCGACGTGGCTCACTACATAGTTTTGCCGTAGGTGCAGAAAAATCATTCAAGCATCGTTCTAGTTGTTAGTGCGGTATTTGTTTCGTGTTTCGCAGTTATTATTTCTTACGTTTGTGTGCTATCGTCTTCGGCCGTTGTCTGCCGCCGCGACGTGCCGCTGTCGCCGTTAAGTGCCGCTGTCGCCGACTGCCGATCAGGGCCCCACCGCCCGGCCGCTCCGGACTGCAGCATCGTCGTGTCGCCGCACCGTCGGCGTCCGACGCCTCCGGTGTTTTCGCCGCCGCCCCGGAAGGTGCTCCTCCGGCCCACGCCGGTTTCGCCGCCGCCCAGCGCGCTCTGCCCGGCCGCCAGCCCGTCGGAGCGCGTCCCACCGCCGCCGCCGCGCCGCGCCGCTCCTGCCCCCACCTGGGCCGCCGGGAGGGACGTCCGCCGCCGCCGCTGATCCCGGAGCAGTGTTCTACATCTAAGGTGACTGTACGACTCTACCATGTCGACCCTGCCCCCTACTACTGTGTCCTCGACCATCATTTTTACTTCGCCCTCCCATGCCCCCACCACCATTTCCCGGAGCACATCCTCCCCTCTTCTTCCTGCCACAATTCCCTCCCTCCTCACCCTCACCACTCCCTCCACCGTCGCCTTCTCCTCTGCCCCCACACAAGCTGCTGCCCTCTTCTCACACTCTCCTGCCCCTTCATCCGTTCCCCCACTCGATTCCTTCCCTCCCCTCCCCGACTCCCGCGGTGACCGTGCCGCGGTTCGCACCCGGCAGACCGCAGTCGACTCCTGTCCTCTCCCACCCGACGACGCAGCCGCAGGGCCGGCTCCGCGCCACCTTCCAGTCTCCCCTGTCCCCACTCCTGCCTCCCAAGCCCTCCTAAAACCAAAGAAGACAAAACGAGCATCCACAGATGCCACCTCCTCGGTGACGAAAAAGCCCGCCGACCCTCTCGCCACTGGCCCACCGGTCCCGATGGAAGCAGCCCCTCTCACCCCTACCCAGCCTGCACCACCTCCCCCGCCGCCCCTCCTCCCCTCTCAACCATCTGCTCTCCACACTTTCGTCCTCAATAACCCTGACCCCCAACTCCTAGACTGTCGTGCCCTCACTCTCCTCTTTCGGCAGTATGCTCCTTCTGCCCCCATCTCCCAAATCATCCCACGGAGGGACTCTGTCCTCCTCAAATCACCTGACCCCGACCTCCACACACAGCTCCTCCACAAGATCCCCCGCGTCTGTTTTGGACCCCGTGCCACCCTTGTCCCCCTCCCCCCTCCAGCCTCCAATCGCCAATCCCCTCCTCCCTATCGTCCTCCCACGCTCACTGCTTTGATCACCAAATTGAACCCGGGGATCACAGAGGAAGAGGTGCTGGAGGAACTCCGGCGGGATCCCCGCCTATCCATCCGCTCAGCTCGTCGAATTAACAATGCGAAGGGCCCCACCTACCTCATGCGCGTCTTCACAGAAGACGCGCCATCCATCAACCACCTCCTCCGCATTGGGGCCCTCATTTACAACCGCCTGCACCAGGTGGAACCTTCCCGAGCACCTCCCCAGTCATACCGCTGCTCCCGTTGCCTCACATATAATGATCACCTGACCGAAAATTGCCGCCTTCCTCCTGTATGCCCCCACTGCAAAGGCCAACACTTTCAAACTTCCTGCCCTAACCTCGCCGCCACCCCCTCCTGTAACACCTGCGGTGGGGCACACCCCACCTACTCTTACAAATTTAAGTCCCGCCCCCCTCCCACCAAAGAAGAACTCACCATCCCTGTCCGTCCCACTGATCCCCCAATCCCCGCTAATAACTCCTTATACCCTCCCCCCACAGCAGAGGACATCATCCGGTTCCTGACTATTGTCCTCCAAAATATCCACCCTTTCCAGCGCCCTCACACCCTCCACCAAGTCTCCATCGCCGCTCGCTCCCTCTTCAACCTTGATTTTAAGGCTACAACCTCCCAAAATCTCATCCACTTCACCTTCTCCCGAACCGACCGTCCTCGCACCCTAGTTTAGTCCCCACACCCGCTCCCTTTTCCTCTCCCTCTCCACACCTTTCAACCTCATTATGGCGCAGCAACGATTTAACATCCTGTACTCCAATATTCGCTCCCTTCCCACCAATAAGCTCCTCCTGATGAACACCTTAAACCAACACCGCGTGGATGCCTTTCTCCTCAACGAAACCTTCCTCCTCCCTCACATACATGTCAGTACCACACCCTATATCCTACACCGTCACGACTCTCCCCATCCCCCTGCACGAGGTGGAGTGGCTTTCGGCCATCTCCGACACCACCCAGTTCGGTCACATCCCCTCCTCAACATCCCTTATGAACATCTCATCCACACCCTCTTCCTCCCTTCCCTCACTGTCACCTGTGCTACTATTTATATCCGCTCCCATGTTCCCATCGCTTATGACTTCCTTGCTCACATTGATAGCACCTTCACAACCTACGTGGTCGCCGCTGATCTCAATATCCACTCCCGCTCTCCCACCGAACTCCGTCGGTGGCATCAGTTCATTCCTACCATCAATGGCGACATTGTCCCACTCCCACGCCACACCCGACCCTGTAGCAACAACACCCCTGATGTCGTCATTGTCTCTCCCAATCTCCTTGGGCGCATCACTGCCGACGTTCTTGACCCCATAGGCAGTGATCACGACCCTGTTCTCCTTACCCTCATACACAATGTCCATCGCCCACAGAATCCTCGCCCACCTCCACCTCCTAAACTCGTCCATGACTACTCCCGAGCAGACTGGGATGCCTTTCGCCTCTCCATCACCCATCAGGTCGAAAGCCACCATCTCCCCCTACACTCTCCCGATGATATCGACCAAGCTGCCTCCTTCCTTCAGCAGACCTTGTCTGATGCTATCCATTCGCACATCCCTACCAAAGCTGTCCAGCCGCACCGTCCCACACTCCCTCCACAGGCTGTCCTTCTTCTGCGGGAATCCCGCTGCCTGTACCGCTCCTTCCTGCGAACCCGTGACCGGGATACAATCCTCCGCCATCGGCAACTCCAGCGACACGTGCGCAGCCTCCTGACTGCCAAAAAACGCCGGGACTGGCATCAGACAGTGACACGGCTTAATGCCCACCTCCCAATCAACTCGTCTCGGTATTGGAACGCCTTCCACCGCCTCACTGGATCGAAACCTATGTCCACATACCCTCTCCTCTACCTTGACCAGCCCCTTCCTGATAATGCCAGTAAGGCCAACCATTTTGCCTCTTTCCTCTCTGATGTATTCTCCATCCCTGAAAATCCTAACTTTGATTATTCCTTGTTCCCAGATGTCCATGAAAAAACCGATGTCTCCATCCCACCCCTGGCTCCTGGCTTCCATTACCTGGACCAAATCCCCCCATCGGACATTAACACCCCCATCACTGCTCACGACATACAATTGATACTGCGCACCAAACGCAACACAGCTCCCGGCCACGATCGCATCACATACCGCCACCTCAAAAAATGTCCCCTCGCTTTCCTCACCACTCTTGCTTCCCTCTATACCACCATCCTCTACACTGGCTGCTACCCCTGCCTGTGGAAAATCTCCCAAATCCTCATGTTCCTAAAACCCAACAAACCCCCCTCTGATGCCTCCTCCTACCGCCCGATTTGCCTCACCCCAGTGTTCAGCAAGGTCTTCAAATCCATTCTGTCCCGTCGCATCCATCTTCACCTCCACCTCCACCGTCTTCTCCCAGACACCCAATGTGGCTTTCGTCCTTCCTTCTCCACTGACGACCAACTCCTTCGACTTACACAACTCCTTTCCCTCCAGCTAAATTCCCGTCGTGCCGCCATCTTTGTGTCCTTAGACCTCGAACGGGCCTACGATCGGGTCTGGCACTCTGGCCTGCTCTTCAAACTCCAAACCTATGCTCTTCCCATCAACCTCGTCCGGGTCATTGCCTCCTTCCTCTCCGACAGCCCCACCTATGTTACCTTCCACAACACCGACTCCCGTCTTTTTTATCCCTCTACTGGTGTGCCCCAAGGCTCTGTCCTTTCTCCCCTCCTGTACCTCCTGTATACCTCGGATATGCCTAAGCCTGCCCCTCCCGTACACCTTTTCCAATATGCTGACGACACCGCTTTCCTTGCCTTAGCTCCCACCCTTACCCGTTCCAACCGCCTGCTCCAAGAACACCTTGACCTCTTTGCCGCTTGGTGCAACCAGTGGCTCCTGTCTATAAATCCTACCAAAACCCCGGCGATCATCATAGGTCGTACAACCCCTTCCTTCCGTCCCCGAGATTTTTATCTGACCCTCCATAACCGTCCCATTCGTCTCACCCCTACCCTAAAGTACCTGGGCCTCACTATTGATTGCACCCTCTCCTGGACTCCCCATCTACGCGCTATCCAAGAAAAAGCCCGCTCCCACCTCCGCCTCCTCAAACTCCTTGTTGGCCGAACATGGGGCCTCAACCCTTCTACCATCCTCTATACCTATAAATCCCTCATCCGCCCAGTCCTCTGTGTCGCCCATCCCGCCTGGATCTCCGCTCCCTCATCCTTCTACAAATCTCTGGAGATACTGGAACGCCATGCCCTCCGCCTCGCCTTCCGTATCCCACTTTATCCCCCTTTCCCCACGCGGATCCTCTATGATCTCATTACTTTCCCCAGACTCGTTCTCTTTATTGAAAATCTCCGCCTCCGTTACATATCCCGCAAATCAGATCCGCCTAATCCTCTAGTCCATCCCCTCCTCTCTGCACCAGGTACATTGCCGCGCCTCCACCACTGTATTCCCCCTACTCTCCACTTGTCCACCCTCCGGATCCTTTCCCGTGGCAACTTCCGTACCCTCCCCCTCCCGGATGATGCCCTCCGACCTGACATCTACCCTTCATACCAGCTTTGATCCTTCTCCTTGCTCTCTCTCCCCCTTCTCTCCCTGAGGGCCCCGACTATCCCTCCCTTCCTGTCCCTTCTCCCCTCCTCCGTCCCTCCGGATCCTCCTCTTACCGCCCTCCCCTATCCTTCTTCCCCGTGGCTTCCTGGGACATCCCCCCCGTCCCTTCCCTACCGGCTCTGTGGCTCCTCGCCACCCTCTCCATCTCCTTTCATCCCTTTCCCCCCCACACCACATCTTCAATGCTGTCAGTGCCCCACCATCTACGGAACCTCATTTGTGCTTCGACAAGTGTGGTGTGTTTTAGTTAAATTGTTTTATTCTACAACAGTGGACGGCCAACCCGCAGCCGACACCATCATTTTAACTTGTGTATCTCTCGAAGTGTGTGTTGTGTTTTTGTTTTAACTCCAACTAGCGGACGGTCTCACCATGGCCGCTGCCCTATGCTCATTTTAATTGTGTGTGTGCGCCACTGACATTCAAGCAACTGTTTTTATTCACCACTTTCGCCGTTCCAAGTGTTTATGTCACCACTGATTCCTCCATTTTATGTACTTTGTTTTATCTCCATTTTAAATCTCCGTTTTATGTCCGTATTATCACCAAAATTTTATCTCCTTTGTGTTTTTATGTTCTCCGCTGACAAATTTTATTTCTGTAGGCTGAAGAGCGCCAGTGAGCGCTGCCGGCCCGCCCCTTTTTTAGGGGAATTGAAACGACAATAAAGAAAAAAAATGCAGAAAAATCGTCTTGTATTTGAGAACCAAGTAAAGCACTGTTCAATTCCACAGCGTCTATGACATTGACTGTATGCACTGCTCTCGCACTTTGCGAAGCACCGTTTCTAACGTTACTGTTCTTTGAGTTTTTAATTTGCATACACACAGACTGCACATGTCCCGATTTGCCACATTGATAACAGGTTGCGTTGCGACTAGGGCAATGAGCACGCTTGTGGCGAGACACACACTGGGGGCAAGATTTACGTACATTTTTCTGAAATGAGCGTTGGCGCCCGTTATTCAAATCACTGTTTCTAACACGACGGGGCGACCTTTGTGTCGCACTTTTACACTGGCTACTGTTCACTGTCTGTGCAGCACGGCCGGCACAAAAATAAGAATCACTAGGGCTACACTGAGAACTACGGCTAGGAAAGCGTCCGTTGCGGCGCACTGAATTTATACTGTGGCTTTGCATTTCTACATCTGCTAAGTCAAAGGTATCATGCGCTTCTATAAGCTGCAGTACATTATCTAATGAGGGGTCAGACTGTTTTAGAATTGCTGCTCTAATTCTGGGGTCCTGAATGTTCTGCGTAATCGCATCTCTCAACATAACGTCACTATAAGAAAGTCCACAAGAGCAAGTAAATTTACATTTGCGGGTTGAGCCCTTCAACTCAGTGATCCATTCCTGGTGTGACTGTTGCGGTAATTTTTTAAGTCTGAAAAATCGGTACTGAGCCGCAGCTACGAGAACCTTTCTCTCATAATGAGCATTCAATGCATCTACTATTTGTTCAAAGTCCACATCACGAGGCGATGCGTGGGGAAAAAGTTTTTGAAGTAACACGAAAGTCTTGGTGCCAACTACGGCGAGAAAGAAATGTTTAACTGTCTGACCTGTTATTTGATGAGCCGCGACGAGTTCTTGAAACTGTGCGAAATAGTCGCTCCATTCTTCCTCACGTTCGTTGTACTGGCGAAACGTAGGAAGCGTTGCGGCGGCAGGTGTGGGCTGCAGAAGCGGCGGCTGTTGTTGTTGGTTAGCTGCTTGCGCTGTGAGCTGGGCCACTGCTTGCAGGAGTTGTGTGATTTGCGCCGTCTGTAACTGAATAATTTCCATTAAGTTTGGGTTCTGGTTAGTGGCCATGCTGACCGATTAGGCGCCGCACATAGAAGTAACTTATAACAAAACACAAATGCAATATGAAAGGAGGGCTCGCTCTGCAACAAAAAAGTCCACAAAACACGTAACTGAATATGTTCCCCCAAAAATTCTTATATTAAGGGTGGGTGGGCGGGAGCAATTTCTGCGTGCTCCGACTACTGCTGTCTGGCTGCTGCAAGCGGACTGGTCCAAGGTTCTTCTATCACTCCTCGTCGCCACTTTTGTGTCCCTGCCTCGTCGCCGCTTTTGTGTCTCGTTTCTGTCGTAGGTGTCGGTGGCCGAGTGGAATGAGACCGACACAGGAATAAGATAGCACGCTGGTGCAGGTACTGAGGGGAGCAGCCAGAAACTAGAAACACTAGAGCAAATTAGAACGAGATATATATTGCAGAGAATGTATACAATACTTAACTTTTACATAGTATTGCAGAATGCTGATACATAGTTGAACTAAAGTCCTGCCTAGTGCATGGCGGCGCGCGGCGAAAGTAGGTGGCGCGCACTTTGGACTTGTGCGACACCACAACTTAGAACCATGTTTAGTTTTATGTTCAAAATCTTATATCTCCGAAAGTTCTCAACCGAATGCTTTGAAATATTGATACAACGTACTACTGGGCTATGCACATGTTTTTGTATACCTATTTTTAAAATATTTATAATATACGAATTTATATAAATTTTGCAATGTGGAAAAGTTGTTGCCAAAAATCGCAAAAGTTTCATATATATATGCTCAAGTTTTCCTCACTGTCATTTCCTGCATATTCTGACCTCAAATCACATTCTTCTCGCCAAAACGAATCTTTTGATTATAAAGCAGATGGGGGACGGACATTTTCAATGATAATAATTACAATGTGATATGCACATCACTAGATCATGTCACAAGTGCGACAAGATCATCAAGGTTGACATGTTGGTGAACAGAAACCCAGAGTTGTAAAGCGGAGGCGAGGGCGGCTGTACGGCTGGACAAAAAAGCGCAGGTGGGCAGAGATCCCTACAATAGCCACCCCGGGTGGTCTTACGCATAAAAGCAACTTAAAAATCCTCCTTAAACTCTGGGGAAACGCGACACGGACATTTTCGAAAACTCTTTGAAAGCCATTTAAAAAGAACAGACAATAGTTTTTTTCTGACTAAGCATGTTTACTTGCAACTTGTTAGGACGCACGAGGAAAGTAAATTCTAGAAGGTGCTGTTTAAGTTTGAGAGGAATGCCTAAATGAGACATTATCTGACGTACTATTGGCTGGTGAGCCATGCGGTGATTTAAAACGCACTGTCCAACTGGCGGGCGAGGCATTGGTGGGGTAGCACTAGCGTCCCCGAAAGTGGAGCAGAAGAATACGTGCCCTCGCACCTGGCTGTGTGTGTTATCACTAGAGGTGCAACGCTCTTGCAGCGAATTTTGTACAGAAAGGCCATAAAGACTTCGGCACAGTGTTGTACTGCATATGCAGGGTGTCTCACTAAGAGTGTTCACCTCTATAACTTGGGAAATTTTAATGTGGAACGTCAACACAAGAAATGTTATACTTTCTGCGGAGCTATGAACATGGTTTTAATGCGGTAGGTCAACACAAGAAATGTTACTCTTTCTGCTGAGCTATGAACATAGTTTATTGTATCATTTACCAAAAAGTTACAACACAAAGGTATAATTTTTTAAATGGAACAATAGTTTTTCTATCTTGCATTGGATGGCTGTGTGGTGGGGTTGGGGCGCCATGGTCCTCATTCACGGCCCGTAAGGTGTGGGGATATCTAAAGGATCGTGTTTATGTCACTGAGCCCACATCCCCAGATGATCTAAAAAGGCGCATCGAGGACGCATGTCGCTCCGTCACACCGGCGATGTTACATCTCGTCCGCAGATCCTTTCGACGGCGCATTGCATTATGTATTGAGGAACATGGACACACATTTGAACATCTCGTGTAAATCAACTTCCCACCGCCATAACATCCATCTCCCACCGCCGTAACATTAATCACCTACCACACAGCCATGTATTATGTACAGCGTGTGGTATCTGCCCCTGAAACTTTGAAGGGTTGTAGCTCCCAAACTAACAGTGATAGGAATGTAGTTTGAATTGATTTGGACGCTGCTAGTTTCAACGATTCCAATGCACGATAGAAAAAACTATTGTTCCATTTTAAAAAAATATATCTTTGTGCTGCAACTCTTTGGAAAATGATACAATAAACTATGTTCATAGCTCTTGTGTTGACCTACCGCATTAAAATTTCCCGTCGCCTATTATTTTATAAGTTACAGAGGCAAACACACTCAGTGAAACACACTGTATATCATGCTTGAACACAGAGGTTACCGTGCTCACGGTTGCGGTACCTTTAGGGAGATGCTTGTCCACTGTTGGTCGAGCTGATCTCTGCTCTGCGAGTTTACAAGAGTAACTCGGGCGTCCGATCCTTGATTGTCATGAGTGCACTCGTGCTCTCTCGATAATCCATTTGCAGTCTGGGGCAACGCCCCAGAGATAAATTAAATTGGTCCCAATCCCCGGTTCCGACCAAGGGTTTTGGTTGTAAGGCGTATGCCTCAACTGGTAAGCCCCTTCCACCAATTGGGATCCCCCTTTGCCCCACTATCGGCTTGTCTGATAATTGGCTGAATAGAACCGCGACTCTTTATGGGGCGGATCTCAAACAGCGCGCTCCACTCCTCGGAATGGAGAATGAAAAGAATTATAAGAAGAAAAATTGTACTGTATGGAGCACCTCTGTCGTTGAGCAAATCTTAGTGGATCTCTAGTGGAGAATACTAAAACTTGCGCGTTGTTCACAGTGTTGACTTAGATACCTCATATCCGGTGTGAATGCAGAGAGCATTGGTTAGCGCCTGTGAGCGCATTTTTAAGTGGCAATGTGGTAGGTTAGTTTGAGACTGATGTGCCACGTCAATTTATAGCCAGACTAGCATTTATAGGTCGTTCTTGACTTATTGGTTTCAGCGAAGACACAGCTAGCAGCCGTCAATGCCGTCAGTATTGTGTGCGAACGCTTTAGGCGAACTTCATCATCCTCAAACAGCAATGACAAATCCATTTTTTTTACCATTTCGTAACATTTCGGACTTTGCGACAGTCTTGAAAGAAAACTGACGAAATTAAATTAATTTTAAAGTCAAGTAGGCGCAGTTGTTCAGCCATTCTACTTGCTTTATTTTGAAATTGCTTATACGATTCATCTATCCTGTCAACCTATCCGGAACTTGGAAATTAAAGTATCTAATTTATTGTTTTTATAAATTTGAATTTTCTAAAAAGGTTAAATAATAAAACAAGTGAGTCACAATCAGCTTTTTATTTCATTAACTAGAGACATCACTTTAGCACCCGAACTGATCCTCACTAGTTACACTTCGTTAATTTTAAGATTTTTTCTTACAGGACATGTCTTCTACATCTATCTTTATATAAGTGATAAGGTTTCACCGATTGTAGTTAGGCAGGGAGCAGCTTTCTCACTTGTACGTGACATGCTGTTGATGTCTTCCTTGCAGGAGCCATGGGTACCATAGGTCAGGTCCATTGCGCACTATAAATAGTTGGAAGAGTAGAATATAAATCTCAACAGCATAGCTTTCACGTTAGAATATTAAATAGTTAGGTATCAAAAATCCTTCCTGTGTTACAGTGCAACGTTGTGACAAATTTGGAGCTCAATCTGTGGAGAACTTTTTGAGATTTTCAAACACACACAAACCAACACAACATTTTTGTAGAGATTAACACCAAGATCTAACAATACCACTGATGTTATTGAGTTCACCATTTAACTTCTGTAAAACATTATTATAGGAGGAAATATTGTTTCTTTTCTGTAGTAATGTTCCCTTTGCCATTTTTTAAAATCTTACTCACCAAAGCCACCCCCATGAGCCACAGACATTGCCGAGGTGGGGTGGCTTGCGTGCCTCAACGAGGGTTATCTGTGGAGAGGCCAAACAAACGTGTTGTTTCTGAAGAGGGACAGCAACCTTTTCAGTAGTTACGAGGGCAACAGTCTGGATGATTGACTGAGCTGACCTTGTAACATCAGCTAATGTGGCTTTGCCACACAGTTACTGCGAACGGCTGAGAGCAAGGGGAAACTACAGCCGTTACTTTTCCCGGGGACATGCAGCTCTACTGTATGAACATATGATGATGGCATCCACTCGAAAAAATTTCCGGAGGTAAAATAGTGACTGTGATGGGAGACTGGAATTCGGTAGTAGGAAAAGGAAGAGAAGGAAAAATAGTAGGTGAATATGGACTGGGCAAAAGGAATGAAAGAGGAAATCGCCTGGTAAAATGTTGCACGGAACATAATTTCGTCATAAGAAGCACTTGGTTTAAGAATGATGAAAAAGGTTGTATACGTGGAAGAGACTAGGAGACACTGGAAGGTACCAGATGGTAAAACATAGATACCGGAACCAGGATGGGGCAGATATAGACTCTAAACGTAACTTATTGGTCATGAACTGTAGGCTGAAACTGAAAAATAACTGTAGAAAGGTAGGAAAATAAGGAGATGGGACTTGGATAAATTGAGGGAACCTGAAGTTCTTAAGAATTTCAGAGGGAGCTTTAGGCAACAATTGTCAGAAACTGGAGGAAATAAAACAGTAGAAGAGCAATGGGTAGCATTAAGAGATGAAATAGTGAAGGCAACAGAGGACAAAACAGGTAAAAGCAAGATATACAAAAAATCCGTGGATATCACAGGAAATACTAATTTTAATTGATGAAAGGAGGAAACATAAAAATGCAATAAATGAAACAGGCAAAATGGAGTACAGATGACTAAGAAATGAGATTGACACGAAGTGCAAAATTTCTAAGCAGGAGTGGCTAGAAGCCAAATGCAAATCCGTAGAAGGATGTATAAGAAGAGGAAAAGTAGATACTGCCTACAGGAAAATAAAAGAGACATTTGGGGACAAGAAAAACAGCTCTACGAGTATCAAGAACTGAGATGGAAACCAGTTCTCAGTAAAGAAGGGAAACCTGAAAGGTGGAAAGAGTACATAGAGGAGCTCTACAAAGGAAATGAACTTAGAGACAATGTTGTAGAACAGTAAGAGGAAGTAGAAGAAGATGAAATAGGAGATACTATACTGTGAGATGAATTTGACAGAGCCCTGAATGAGGTCGGAACGAGGCCTCGGGAGCAGATGACATTCCCTCAGAGCTACTAAAGTCTCTAGGAGAGTCAGCCACAACAATACTGTTTCAGCTGGTGTGTAACATGTATGAGACAGGCGAAATACCCTCAGACTTTAAGAAAAATGTAATAATCCCCATTCTAAAGAAATCAGGCGCAGACAGGTGTGAAAGTTACAGAACCATCAGTTTGATAAGTCATGGTTTCAAAATTGACACGAATTATCTACAGGAGAATGGAAAAGCAGGTAGAAGCTGACCTCGGGGAAGATCAGTTTGGATTCAGGAGGAACGAAGGAACACGGGAGGCAATACTCACTTTACGACTTATCTTAGAAGATAGATTAAGGAAAGGCAAACCTACATTTTTAGCTTTTGTAGATTTGGAGAAAGCTTTTGACAATGTTGACTGAAATTCACCCTTTCAAATTCTGAAGTCAGCAGGGGTGAAATACAGGGAAAGGAGAGATATTTACAGCTTGTACAAAATCCAGACCGCAGTTATTAGACTCGAAGGGCATGAAAGGGAAGCATTAGTTGTGAAGGGAGTAAGACAGGGTTGTATCCTTTCTCCGGTGTTATTCAATTTGTACATCGAGCAGGCGGTGAAGGAAAGCAAAGAAAAATTTGGAATAGGGATTTAAGTTCAGGGTGAAGAAATAAAAATCTTGCGTTTCGCTGATGACATTGTAATTCTGTCAGAGACGGCAAAGGACCTGGAAGAGCAATTGAACGGAATGGACAGTGTGCTGAAAGGTGCATATAAAAGAACATTAACAAGAGCAAAACTAGGGTAATGGAGTGCAGTCTTAGAAAATCAGGTGATGCTGAAGGAATTAGATTAGGTAACGAAACAATAAAGAAGGTAGATGAGTTTTGTTACTTGGGCAGTAAAATAACAAATGATGGTCGCAGTACAGAGGATATAAAATGCAGAATGGCAAGGGGAAGAAAAGCATTTTTGAAAAAGAGAAATTTGCTAACATCGAATATTAATTTAAGTGTACGGAAGTCTTTTCTGAAGGTATTTGTGTGGAGTATTGCCTTGTACGGGAGTGAAACATGGACGATAAACAGTGCGGACAGGAAGAGAATAGAGGCTTATGAAATGTGGTGCTACAGAAGAATGCTGAAGATTAGGTGAGTAGAGCGCATAACTAATGAAGAGGTGCTGATTGGGAATGGTGAGAAAAGGAATTTTTGGCATACCTTAACTAAAAGAAGGGATCGCTTGGTAGGACACATTCTTAGACACCGAGGAATCGTAAATTTAGCATTGGAGGGAAGTGTGTTGGGAAAAAATCGCAGAGGGAGATCAAGTAAGCAGATTCAAATGGACGTGGGTTGTCTTTCTTGTGAGTAGATGAAAAGGCTTATTCAGGATAGAGTAGGGTGGAGAGCTGCATCAAACCAGTCTTCGGACTGAAGACCATAAAAACAAAAACTCACCAAAGCAGTTTCTCTTAAATTTGCATGTTACGTATGATTATATATCAGTATTAATTGCTGTACAGTAACTGTACTGACTGTATTGGGCAGTGAAAGCTTCTCCAGGAAGCTGTGGGTTCTTTTACGAAAAAGATACATACTGTATAGACTGAAGTATTGTACTAAGTACCTTTTCGTAATTATTCACAGTGTCTTAGTTATTCGGAATATTTTTAACCATTTAAGTGGCCAAAATATTTGATGACAATGGTATTTAGTCAGTGAGCACTTATCAATTATTTTTCATAATGTGCATGATCTAGCCGGAATGAGATTGTTAAACATATCTTCTTCAACAGCCTCCTTACTTTATCAACGAAAATAAGACTATTTCAGAACAGCAAATTTATGCAATCCATACGTGTTAAAGAAGTGACACTCGGCATACCAGTATTTTATCGGATTAGCAAAACAGAGTCATGTCCAACATGTAAATAACGACAGCGAACATAGCATTCGGATTTCGAAATCAGATTTTCTTCTTTTCTGCAACTAGTTTCGCGTATGAATACTTTGATAGACGGGCGGCACTTGAAAGCGCTTCACTTGAAACAATACTGGAGTGCATCCCCTTACTGCTTCACGGTCTTAATTTATGCGCTGTGTAGGACACTTACTAGCACATTAAAGTGTCTCTGCGTTACGCAAGAACATATTTCACTCTCTGGCGGGCGTTGCACTGTTCTCGGCTTACAGAGCTGAATTTAACGACCGGCGGTGGCGTATTTGCTTACCCCGGGAAGTGACGTCAAAGCTGTTGCGTCACGGCGTGACGTCACACCTGTGACGTCAGTCGGTTCGATACGGCGTGACGTCACACCTGTGACGTCAGTCGGTTCGATACGGCGTGACGTCACACCTGTGACGTCACTCCGTTCGTTCGATAATCGCTACTGGCGGTTGTACAGATGAGCTCTCGGCCTACATCTTCGGCCACACTTCAAAACGTGTGGATGAAACACGACTGTATTTAGCATTTTTTAGAAGTAATTATCGTTTGTAGAGAAACAGTAGATCTAATTCTGAATTATGCAGATTAATGCGGACGCTGGATGAACAGTAAAGAAACGCGAATAATTGAAAATGCGTATATTTTTGTACTGGAAACTACCACTTGCTGTATGTACAAAACATGCTTTAACTAGACAATGTGTCATAGCAAATAGTCGTCTTCCAGTAGGTTTGTGCTCCCAACATCTGCGTTTCTGAAAGTCATTGTACAGATGTCCCCTCTAGCATTACATTTCGTCACAGCATTTTTTGTTTATTTGTTTGTTTGTTTCTGTGCAGTTTCTTATCAATCGATAACTGTCGGTTATTTTCTTCAACAAGAAGTGCCCCACGACGGACTATAGATATCTAGGATAAGCATCGAGAGCTGACATCAGTCAGTTATATTAATGTGGTATGTCTTTATGTTAAACTAAATCGAATCCTCTTTATTTTTCTTTTGGGAATCCGAGTATTAGGTATGCGGGATGCACAATTTTCCCACAGTAACTGGGCCTTGAAACCATAACTTCTATATTTGTTGTATGCCTAAATTTGCGCGCTTGTCATACTCTAATGCAGAATTCCTCTCAGACATTGCCGATGATATTGTTTCAGGTTTTTAACGTTCTGACTTCAATAATTGAATGGATTAGAACAATAACATTATCCGGCAGGAATTACAACCGTATTCGTGCTTCAGTAAAAAACATGCGAGACGGCTTATTCCTCCCTTTCTGATCCACTAGAATTTCCCTCTCACTCTAGATACTGTTACAAATGTGAAATCAAATTCTTCAGCTTCTCCCGGCGTATTTGATAATCAAAAAATCCACGGGTGTACTGCCTGTCTATAGTGTCCAACTGGCACAATATTTCGGCTATCATACATGTCGCCATCATCAGGTGAACTGACGGACTGAGCTCCTGGAAACACGCCGGCACGGAGATCCGCACGTTACGGCGGCACATCATAAACCTTTGCGGGGAGGAGATGTATCGCAGCATGAAGCAATTTGAAAAGTTGCGCCACCGCAGATGTCGCTTGCTAAGTACTCTTGCCTTTCTAAAGAGATGTCGTTCCAAGAATGTTGTCCCAAATTTTGCTAAGGTTACGCATCACATCGATTCTGCAGCAGCAAACAGAATTAAGAAACGGGCCAGCCTCGCATTGCTTCGTGAAAGAGTCCATTTCACCCGCAGTAGCCTATTCGAACTGCATTTGCAACTGGCTAGTCATTTTACTTCTTTTTCCTTGGATTGGATTGATGGTGTTACCTGGGTTGCAGCTGATTCCGCCCATAAGAAGACAACGGGACGTCAAATAGCTAAGTTCTCACGCCTCCTTGACAAACCACCTCTACTGGTTCCGTGCAAGACTGTCATCAGTCTGAGTGGCATGGAGTTGAGTGATGATGCGATCTCGGTTTTGGAGAAAGGACTCAACTTTGCTCCTACCCCTAAGTTCACATCGGTCGCAGAAATTGAAGAGGTTGAATAGGTTGCCGCTCGACTTCCGCCTGAATCAGCTGAGGAAATACGTCGTTAAACTTGTCGTGCGCTGACGAAATCCAAGCCCATGAAGTCGAACATCACTAGTAAAGAGAGGGCGGCCATTCGTGACCTGAGGGAGCGCCCTGAAATTGTTGTCTTACCGGCTGACAAAGGCAATGCTACGGTTGCTGTCTCCCATAAAGACTACACTGAAAAGATGCAGAGCCTGCTAAATGACGATCCCTACCGGAAGATCACCGTTGACCCCACAAAGAAGGTGGAGAACAAGACGAGTGTGCTTCTCAAGGTTGCGGATTTAACGGAGGGTGTCGCCAAGAAACTGCTACCTCAAGGTCCGGTACCGCCAAGACTTTATGGACTCCCTAAGGTTCAAAAAGATGGGGTGCCGTTACGCCACATTGACAGTAACATCAGAGCACCTACATATTTTATTGGCCAAATACTTGACGGGAATATTAAGTTCTTATGTGGGTAAATGCTCTCATCACATCCGTAATTCCGTGGATTTTGTTAAACGCCTTAACAGCTTCAGGCCGGATGAGTCAGATATCATGAGTTTTGACGTCGTTTCGTTGTTTACGAGGGTGCCCCTTCACGAGTCATTAGATTTGATTGGTCAGAAGTTTGAAGAAAAGACCACCGAACTTTTTAGGCATGTCTTGTCCTCCACGTATTTTCTTTTCAATGGCGAATACTACGAACAAACGGAGGGAGTCGCCATGGGTAGTCCACTCTCCCCTGTGGTCGCAAATGTGTACATGGGGAATTTCGAGGAGGAAGCCCTGGCATCATCTGAATGGAAACCTACTTACTTTTTCCGTTACGTGTACGACAATTTCGTCATCTGGCCACATGGTATGGATAAACTCCTTGGCTTCCTTATACATCTGAACTCCATACACCCCAACATCAAATTCACTATGGAGACTGAATAGGAGGGGTAAATTGCCGTTCCTTGACGTCTTGGACAAGAGAAGAGCTGATAGCACCCTGGGTCATGGTGTATATCGGAAGACAACGCACACTGATCTGTATTTACACGCAGACAGTTGTCACCACTCTTCACAGAGGAATGAGGTACTCAAAACTCTAGCACATAGGGCGCGCACTATCTCCGACACAGAGAGTCTACCCCAGGAACTGGAACACCTGAGAACTGTATTCCGAAAACATGGGTACTCAGAGTGGCAGATTCAGCGGGCTCTCCGCCCAACCACTACAGCACAACCTGCGGAAACGGATGAAAACACGAGGGAGGGGGTAGGCACTGCGTTTATTCCATATAACGGAGCACTCTCGGGAAAGGTCGCCCGCATTTTGAAGAAACACCAGGTTGGAACTACTGTGTTTTTTTTTTCTTTTTCTTTTTTTTTCTTTTTTTGTCCGCCGAATAAAATTTGTGCGCTGGTGGGGAGCGCCAACGTTGATCTCGGCGTGTACCAGATTCCGTGTCAGTGTGGAAAGTCATATATTGGACCGTCGAGGATCGATGCCTTGAACACCAGAGGCACACACGATTGATGTATCCGAGCAAGTCGGCGGTCGCTGAACATTGTTTGTCGGAGAGTCACGCGATGGAGTATGAACGCACTGGAATTCTGGTACAGAAGTCGAGATACTGGGACTGCGTCGTCAGAGAGGCCATTGAAATTCGCACTACTGACGACCAAATAAACCGTGACTGTGACTATAATCTTAGCAAAGCTCGGGAACCAGCGATTGGGTTAATTAAGAGTAAATCTAGCAAACGTAACGTAGTGACGACCAAGCGGACAGAGCCCGACGTCATCTCAGACGCCGGCGCAATCGGTTCCACTGCGCGACCGCGGCACGGGCCGCGCGGACCACGGACCACGGAGGGGACGCTCCGCGAGCCGAGGGTATTTAAATCGCCCGCTACCGGGCTAGAACCCTATTCCCTTTGAGCTGCCGTAGCGTACGGATCTCCATGCCGGGGCGTTTCCAGGAGCTGTCCGTCAGTTCACCTGATGATGGCGACATGTATGATCGCCGAAATATTGTGCCCGTTGGACACTACAGATCGGCAGTACACCCGTGGATATTTTGATTGTGAAATCAAATGTTCGTAAACCCAAGGAACCAAATCTCCGAGGTCATCGGTTCCTAGACTTACAAACAACGTAAACTAACAGACTAAGAACAACACACACACACACACATCCATGCCCGAAGGAAGACTCGAAGCTCCGACGGATAGCGGCCGCGTAGATCATGACAAGACGCTTTAAGTTAAGTTAGATTCATTGATTTTACGATGATTCACATGAATATCACACGTTTCATGTTTCTGTGGATACACGATTGGTCCGGAAATTGCCCACCAAATACCATTATTAACATTATGTGTCGTTCAGTACAGAGATGAAGATTTTTATGGTGCATAAGGGCACTGATTTTGAATATTCACATATCCGTTCAGGGTGAACGAGATCTCATCTGAGGAAACGAATGTCCAGATACAACTTCATTAATAAACCATTGGCAGCTAAATGCATCAAAATTTTGTCCGATTGCTTAGTTCTTGCACATCGTGGAAAGAACACGTAGATAATATCGTGGGAAAGGCGAACCAGTGACTGAGTTTTATTGGAAGAACCCTTAAAACATGCAACAGAACTACAAAAGAAGTGCATACACTACGCTTGTCCGTCAATTTTTGGAGTATTGCAGCCCAGTGTGGGATCCTTATCAGGTGGGTTTGACGGAGGACATCGAAAAAGTCTAAAGAAGGGCAGCTCGTTTCGTATTGTCACGATACAGGGGAGACAGCGTTACGGAAATGATACAGGATATGGGATGGGAATCTTTACAACAACGGCGCTTATCGCTGCGGCGTGGGCTACTTGCGAAACTCCAATCGCCAGCATTCTCCTCCGAATGCGAAAATATATTGTTGACTACCACTTACATAGGTAGAAATGATCATCAGAATAAAATACGAGAAATCAGAGCTCGAACAGAGAGATTCAGGTGTTCTTTCTTCCCGCGCGCTATTCAAGAATGGAATGGGAGATAAATGGTATAATTGTGGTTCGATGAACCCTCTGCTAGGCACTTAAATGTGATTTGCAGAGTATCTCATGTAGATGTAGATGTAGAAGTACATTTTCAGTGATAAAAGGTTCAGCCCATGGAGAGGCAACACCTTTTAAGAATATTGGCCTCGACGGTCTTTTATTTCTCATTTGTACCGCTATTGGCGAGTTTGGACTAGTGCCAATAATTTTCTAATTGTCTCTTTGCTGTTCAGACCACTTCGTTACAAAATGTCTGAAAAACTTTCATTTTGGCACTCTGTACCATAATTGAGATTATTGTTACCATATTGGTTACCGGAACATTCACAGTAAAATAGTACCTGGTCTACTCAGTAGCTGGGATGGGGGAGTAAATTGTACTTGAAGTGGCTGGATTAAGAAACCTACGTCAACATTGTAAATAAGGAGCTTTTTTATTACTAGCTTGCGCTCACCGACGAGTCATTTTCAAATCTAAAATTCTCTTGTGAAGTATTGTACTGTTTTTGTCTCGATTTTTCTAATTTTTCTTTGTTATTAGTTGTTTCACGATTCTGCAATAGCGAACAGATAATGTTCCACAGTCGATTAAAAAACTGTTGTTTCTTTGCATTATGCTTAAAGGAAATGTAGCAGAGTTTTAGATATATTAATGTTTTAAAGTCACGACTTTGCCAGTGTTAAGTCATCCGATTAGTTTAGACAACATATGAACATTGTAACAGTTCTCACGGCATATGTATTAGAGTATCTCAGTTTGCAATTGTTTTTGTATTACCTTTGATATTAATAAACTTAAGTTGTTGATGTGAGTGACTTGCTCTTGATTTAACGTATATTTTGACGCCGAAACCCGGCAAAGGTCGTGGACAAATTTCTGCGAGCATTTCCCCGTTCATTAATAAGGAGGAGCAACCACGTAATCATATTGAGGTATGATGAACGACGTTACGGTGTAGGATCACGCTTGCGGGAAGGAACCGTTTTATGGTTGTCACGTAATTCGCTTTGCTCTGCATTTAGACTAAAACTACCAGCCCTTCAATTACTGTCATTAATAATGCACTTACTAGAGCTGTAGCAAACCGTATTTATTCGGTACTGAGTAAAGAATACTTTGCCTAATTCGAAGTACTGAACCGTTACGCGTGTTCAACATTTCGTTACTCGCATCTACCGTATCGATATGAACTCTGTAACATAAACCAATATGGAGAACGGATACATTTTGTGACATGATTTAGTATTAGTAATTTATACAAACATACGTGACGAATTTTGAGCGCCTATTGCGTAACTCTACAATTTTAGATGGTTATTCATGTTATTAAAGTTTCGATTATACTTTTTGGCCCGTGTCTGCACGTTAATTCTCGATGATCTGACGTCCGCTTCTAATGCAAACCTACGTTTTATTGTATTTTTACCTGTAAATATGTTAGTTTAATAGTTATACGTATTTCTTTTTGATTTTGTCTACTACACAAAAGTTTTTTGAAAAGTACTCAAAAGTTATCATCTACACATTTTCATTTATGACGGTACTAGTTGAAGTGTGCGAATAATTCGCACTCTATCCTTATTAGTCACAGATAGGTAAGATAATAATGGAGAAAAGGCAGATGCAACTACATGTATAAAAGATAACAAAATTCGAATAGTAGAAACGAATATTAGTCTCATTGTAAGAAAATGTATATAATTAAATACAATATGATTAATTGTGAAGCATACAACAACTCAGATATTGACATTGTCATGTTTATTTCATTTTTTGAAAACAATGTTGGTAGTTGTAATGTGATCACGCAGTACACAACGCTTGCTTGAACAAAGTGAACAATTCCAACAGCAGTTGTGCATCGACGTGTGAAACAGAAATCTCGTGAAAAACTATGCTTGCCTAAAGAATCTAAACCACTGTAAGAGTTGTCGTGCCTGTTAGTTAAATTAAATTATTTGTATATTTTTCGTCGTTATATCCACGTATATACCCGAAATCGTGTGATAAACTATGCTTGCATCAAACAAAATCTTTGGCTTGCATAAGGAATCTAAACAACTGGAACAGCTGCCGTTCATGTTAGTAAAACAATGTGTCAACAGATGGCAACTACTACATTTGCCTCGCAAACTCAGTTAATACTCGGCGCGGTGGCTGATGGGAGCAACCGTAAAAATACTTGTTCCATTTACGATTTTTCGCTGGGAAACTATGTAAATTGCACAAACAGTATAAATTTTTCCAAAATAAAGTTTTTTTAAACTATCTGTATTTTTCGTCATTAGTGGAGAACGAAACCTTGAAAATGATACCTCAATCATTAATTTTGGATAAGTAATACAGAAGATATGGCGTACGCACGAAAAAACACCGATGAGAAACAATACGCAGGGTGAATCACCTAACACTTGCACCACAAGTATTGCGGAAACGGAAAGTGCGATTGATGTGCGGTTTTCACAGAATGTATTGGTAGTCAGGGGCTCGTATTTTTAGCCAACAAACGGAAAGTGTTCAAATGTTTGTTAAGCTTAAGGGACTTAACTGCGGGGTCATCAGTCCCGAAACTTACAAACTACTTATGAACTACCATCCATGCCCGAGGGGGGATTCGAACACCCGACCGTAGCGGCCGGCTTTAGAAAGTGTATTTTTTATGCATACATACATATTTTTAAATGGAACAATGTTTGTTTCTATTAATCACTGGAATTTTTGACACCAGCTGTGTACAAAGAATTTTGAATGACATTTTTATCACGTTTAGTTTGGCAGCTACAACCTTTCAAAGTTTCAAGAGCGGAGGCTGCGATAGCGTAGCTGACTGGCCCAGTGGCTGGCCCCTGGGGCACGGCTCGCTGTCTCATGACCACCAGCCAGTCAGCTACGCTGTCGTAGCCTCTGTCCCCAAAACTTTGAATGGTTGTAGCTGCCAAACTAAACGTGATAACAATGTCGTCCAAAATTCTTTGTACGCAGCTGGTGTCAAAAATTTCAGTTCATGATCAAAACAACCATTGTTCCATGTGAAAAATGTATGTTTGCATAATAAATACATCTTCTAAGTATTTTTGTAATCTGTTTATTGGCAAACAATACGAGTCCTTGACTACCAATCCATCCTGGAAAACCGCACATCAATTGCACTTTTCCTTCCCGCAAAATTTGCGGTGCAAAAATGTTCAAATGTTTGTAAATCTATCGGACCAAACAGCGTGGTCATCAGTCCGTAGCTTACAAACTACTTAAACCTAGGTAAACTAACCTAAGGACAACACACACACCCATGCCCAGGGGAGGACTCGAACCTCCATGGCGAGCAACCGCGCGTTCCGCAGCGAGATGCTTTAGACCGCTCGGCTACTCCATCGCGGCTTTTGCGGGGCAAGTGTTAGGTGATTCACTCTGTATAGTTTCTTGTGAAACAACAAATTTAAACTATCTGTGTATTTTTCGTCATTAGTGGAGAACGAAACCTTGAAAATCATACCTCAATCATTAATACGGGAGATATGGCGTCCCCACAATAAAACACCAGTGAGAAATAATATATTTAATTATCTTAATTGTTAATGTTACAGAATACAGTACAACAGTCCCGCTGTCGCAAATGTAGTGCTACTGCTACGATTGGTTCAAATGTTCAAATGTTTGTTAAGCTTATGGGACTTAACTACGGGCTCATCAGTCCCTAAACTTACAAACTACTTATCAACTACCTTATACTAAGGACGGTACAAATATCCATGCCCGACGGGGTATTCGGACCCCCGACCGTAGTGGCCGTGCAGAACGTGACTGGAGCGCCTCAGTCCCCACGGCCACTGCGGCCGGCGCTACGATCGGTCACACTGGCATTCGTCACGAAATATTTCGATTGATTCTGACATTCCGTGGGCGAACTGCGGGTCAAGCTTCTAAGCAGAGAGCGGAAACTACTTAAAATGAGTGTCGTGGGTGGATTTGATTTTGATCAAATTGTATGGCAATTTCAATTTAATCACAAGTTAAATGTACTGTACTGGTCCTATCCTACGTAGAATTATCGAGTCAAAAACTGCCATAGGCCTACAGTATCTACGTGGCAAATTTAAATTTTGAAGTAGTATTAACAATAACAGTTAAAATTTTTTCACGGTTTCAAACACGGCATAGAGTCGTATTTCTAGGTGGCACTGGTAACGAGTTTGTAACGAGTACTGTTTATTTTAGTAACGGATTCATACAGATACACATCTTTTCGGTACTCTCACAGCTCTACCACTTCCTGCGGAGATTCTGATGTACTGACTACTGAAGATCTACGTAGCCGCTGCTTAATGCTATCTCTGGTTGAATTCAGTGCTTCTTTTGTCACTATTCAGTTGTAACCTGGAGATGTCCTGACTCTGACAAGTGAGGCCAGCAAACTGCGCAATCTGACATTTGTTTGTGTATAATAGTTCTAGTCTTTGAAATGCACACCATATCTAAGTAAATACTCCATTGTGACTGTCAATTTAGTGATTTGATGTAAAGAGGACAATATTCACACAAGGTTTTAATCGAGAAATCTTTGTTTTGGGCACAAAAGCATGGCCCTCTGACTTCAACCAATGCCTGTTCTCAGCAAAGGTAACGCTACCTCCCTTTATTCTAACCTCCTTGGGTGTACCCACTAAAGCACAGTATAACATATACAGCACAGTCGTACAGTAAGTGCGCTGGCTAACTGGCTGGGTTTAGTGAAGCTTGACGCCGCCATCTTATCCACACAAACGTTAATATGTTTTGTATGTGTGTCAGACAACTTTTGAACTAAAATGACATTTTAATCTTTTGGCAGCGGTTCAAACAGTTTCCGAAGCTGAGTTAATATTTGCTTATTAACTTAATGTAATATAAAAATTGTAGAATCGTGTTCAAGATAAAGATACAGATGCCCACATTTAAAGTAGACTGCAGTTTTCCTAAGAACACTCCAATGAATACGGACACAAGCACTACTCTAGAAAAAAGATGGAGACACATTAAAAATTACAGTAACACCACTGACGGTACTTCTCATTACCATTATGTAGTCGTCAAGAGTATAAAGGTGACGTTCTTTTAAGTTAGTAATTGTTCACAAGCCCTTTATAGTATGGTGACGTCTTCTTCAGTGACACCATTGATGTTGCATAGGGCATTGCAGGACTCGTTCTGAGCATAGAACTGTAGCGTGCCTACATATTCACATGTTTTGCACACGATTTTGACACAGTCTATCACACACAGCCGCGAACTCTCTAGGGAAAAATGTGCAACTGAAGCTATACTAGCGCTCCAAGCAACGAGTAAGGAATAACAGAGGAATGACGTGATATAAACTGAGGAGTTGTTCTTTTTAATGCTGTTGCTTTCATATTTCCTAGTCACAGCAGGTTGTTGTGAACTTTCTAAAAAATGTTCAAATGTTTGTTAAGCTTATGGGACTTAACTACGGGGTCATCAGTCCCCAAACTTACAAACTACTTATGAACTACTTACGAACTAGGACGGCACAAATATCCATGCTCGAGGGGGGATTCGAACCCCCGACCGTAGTGGCCGTGCTGACCGTGACTGGAGCGCCTCAGTCACCTCGGCCACCGCGGGCGGCGTGAACTTTCTAATACAAATATGAAAATATTATTAAAGTAATATCACTGCTTCTGTTAATGGAAGTCTATAATAACAAATTGCTAGTGCAGTGTAATTCACACAATTCACAATACCTGAGTCATAATCATATCGTCCAAAAACTTTTTGAAAGCAGAAATAAATTCAACCTGATGTGCTCAGGTGTAAAAGTAACTGATTATGATTATGACATGTTGCATGAGTTGTATTTTATCGGATTTCGGACATTTTAATATTTTCAAAACTACACACGTTTTTATACATTGTAGGAGACTAGACTCTACATCGCCTTTAAAACCTTCTTTCCACCTTGGCCTTGCTTCTGTGCCTTTCGTGTACCTATCACAATTTTTTTAGCTACTTGGCAGGTATCAAAGCGGAATATCTTCAAGAATGTGACGTGCTACTATTAACAGTTTATATATCGACATATTATTTATTTGCAGCTACGCATTCACTTTATCAAACTAGTATGTAACCGTCAAAATATGTAGCTATACAGGCTTATAATTTTTGTGAAAGTGAGATGCAAAACTTAGCAGGCTCTATTGAAACATTCAGACATTACTTTTATACAGCAGTAATATTATGAAATATTTAAGTATTTGTGATTCTGATTAAAAGTTGGACGTGAATGAGTTGTTAAAGATATACTTCTATGCCTAAAAGTACAACTAACCGCCGTGAATGAACACTTGTTATTCGTAACATTATTCTCTTACTTCTGAGCATCCTGAGGACTGTTGATAGTGCGAATGGACCGGTCTACTGCCTGTTCAAATGTTCAAATGTTTGTAAATCTATCGGACCAAATTGCGTGGTCATCAGTCCGTAGCTTACAAACTACTTAAACCTAGGTAAACTAACCTAAGGACAACACACACACCCATGCCCCAGGGAGGACTCGAACCTCCACGGCGAGCAACCGCGCGCTCGGCTACGCTTTAGACCGCTCGGCTACTCCACCGCGGCTACCGCCTGTCGGATCTGTGTAACAGTTATGAAGTTAATGCCACGAAGAGGTTCCTTCATCTTCGTAAACAAATCAGTCATCAGGTCTTAAGTCCTTGGAGTATGGTGGATGATACACTGATTCCCAGTCCCATCGACCGAACAGAGCAGCCCCAGCTTGCGCTGTATGTGGCCGCGCATTGTCCTGCAAAATGATGGGTGGATTGCGCAGAAAGTGTTGCCGCTTCTTTCGCGAGGCTGGTCGCAGGTGATGCTCCAAAAACGAACAGTAATACTGTTCATTGATGGTCGGCCGTGGAAGAACGTAATGCGTTAGGATAACACCATCACAGTCGTACACGAGAATTACCGTAACTTTCAACATACTGGGATTCTGAACATCTTAAAGACCTTGATGACAATGTCGTGCTGTACGGCCTCTGGAACATTAGTCTTGATCCAATTCCGTTGTTCCTGTTTCGAAAACATAGTGACACTGTCAAGTTAGAGCGGTCGCTCACAAGTGACTGATTTTTCTCGATTGTGCGCACGCCGGTGACGTGGGACGGGCGAGTCCATTTGCTCGGAGGAAACGTAGGTGTGTCAACAACGTGTTCTATCAGCGACAATAGTAGATTCCATTGCATAGTGTCTCCACAGCCATGTTGCCAAAGTTCCAAGCCTCGTAATTACTTCCTGTATCTTTAAGGGCTAAAACTACTAATCAATAAAGTTATTTTTGAGATCTTGAGGTACGATTATTAATCCATAGAGTTTAAAATAACCTCACGATCTATGTTAAATACCAACATAGACGTTTTACTATTTTGTTCTCGTAGAACAGAAACTCTCGGACACTAGACATGGACGGCTCTTCATGTCTACCCAAAAGTAGGATAGAAACACAATGCATAAATTAAAAAACTGAATGAGAAGAGAATTAAAAAGAAAGAGAAAAATTGAACCACTGAACTAGTGGAGTGCATGATTTCATTCGGATTTGGTAGAAGGAGGGTGACGAACCCAGCACTCCCATCACTTTCCCATCCGCCTTCGTAGAAACAAGACTGGTACACAATATGAAGGCAATGTGTGTGGTACGTTTCCGACCCGCATGGACTAAAATAAGAGGAAGATTCACACTCATACATAGGGCTGAATTTGGGTTTCGGCGTCTAGACTACCACGGCTCTAAGGCCTATATTACGCCATCGAATTTTCTTTGACAAAAAGTCTTCGTCAAAAAATTGGACAGTGTAATATGGAACTTTTGTTAAAATTGCCTTTCAACAAAAGTTCGTTTCTGCTGCTCACCTTAGATTTGATCAAAGAAAGCGTTCGTCTTCTGTTAACTGCGGTGAGAAATGTGACCGCATGAAGCAGTTTTTGACGTACTGTTTGAAAATATGACCGCAAAATTCGTATGGTGTGTCGCTGAAAGACAAAATTTATAGGGTTATATGAGGCTGATTATAATCACCGGCTGTATAGGGCCGAAAGCTAGACAACAGTTGCGGAGATCATTAGCGATAAAATGACTGGTTGCACGGCAGACGACTTAAGAAAGAAAATTAATGGTCTCCGCACCAGTTGTGCAGCGGAGAAGGCAAAAGTTCACAACGAGACTAAATTGAATTCACTACATACGTCTATTCAGACAAATAATATTTACAGGAAATATATTTACATATAGTTGCACAAAATATAAATATTTCAATGCTTTTGTTGATTGCAGATGCGACAGAGTTCTGACAGAAGTGTAAACAGTGCGCAGGCTCGTTAGCAGCCACACGTGTACTGGTTCCTCCTCTTGAAATTTTTAGAGCAGAACAGCACTGCAGACGCGAGTGTCACCAGTGTTAAGAGCCACGAAATGTCTAGCCGCTGCAGTTACTGTACATGCATACGTAGAGTATAGATATTTATATTCTTCGTATGCAAATGTTCATCCGCCATTCTCAATGCACTTTGACAGGTTCTTGGTAAAAGACAATTTGTCAGTGTAATTTTTCCAGTGATCTCTGAATATCCCCGTTTCACCACGCCAAAGATACTTTGTCAAAGAATAATAGAGAAAGATTCTTTGACAAAGAAAATTTGATAGTGTACTTACGGCCTAAGATTCGATTAGATTAGGTCGGGTTTCCATAGGCTTGATTTTCTTACACATGCATTCCCCCACCACTATTACCTATATATATGTTGTAAGGGTTCTAGTGTGGGGGTTAAATTTATTTTATTGTTAGCTTTATATTTTTATTATGATTCTACAGGGTGTTACATAAAGGTACGGCCAAACTTTCAGGGAACTTTCCTCACACACAAAGAAAGAAAATATGTTATGTGGACATGTGTCGCTTAATTTCCATGTTAGAGCTCATTTTAGTATTTCTCTTGAAATGTAAAATTGTAAATTTTTACAATCAACATGTGTGGGCTGACGAGTATCCGCACGCAATTGTGCAATCATGTCATCAACACAGATTTTCTGTGAACGTTTGGGCAGGAATTGTTGATGTCTTGATTGGGCCTCATGTTTTTCCACCTACGCTCACTGGAACACGTTATCATGATTTCATACGGGATACTCTACCTGTGATGCAGAATATGTGCCTTTACAAGTACGACACAATATGTGGTTCATGCACGATGGAGCTCCTGCACATTTCAGTCGACGTGTTCGTACGCTTCTCAAAAACAGATTCGGTGACCGATGGATTGGTAGAGGTGGACCAATTCCATGGCCTCCACGCTCTCCTGACCCCAACCCTCTTGACTTTCATTTATGGGGGTATTTCAAAGCTCTTGTCTACGCAACCCCGGTACCAAATGTAGAGACTCTTCGTGCTCGTATTGTGGACGGCTGTGTTACAATACGCCATTCTCCAGGGCTTCATCAGCGCATCAGGGATTCCATGCGACGGAGGATGGTTGCATGTATCCTCGCTAACGGAGGACATTTTGAACATTTCCTGTAACAAAGTGTTTGAAGTCACGCTGGTACGTTCTGTTGCTGTGTGTTTCCATTCCATGATTAATGTGAGTTGAAGTAATAAAATGAGCTCTCTAATGGAAATAAAGCGTTTCCGGACACATGTCCACATAACATATTTTCTTTCTTTGTGTGTGAGGAATGTTTCCTGAAAGTTTGGCCGTACCTTTTTGTAACACCCTGTATATGCGCGCCCGGAGTAAGAAGAGTTTTGCAGTGGCGATCGGATTAACAGCTAGCTGGTAGGCAGAGGCGACGTAGTTCCCACGGCAGGACTCGCTGTTAGGACCTGTTCGCTACTGACAAGTAGCAGACATGCTCTCAACGTCGTTAATACCCCTCAGGGGGCTCACCGCTCTGTGGTGAGTACGTGCGTGGCGTGCACGGGGCCCCAGCCCTTGTAGCACTCCTTCCTTTCCGTGCTACATGACACTTCTTCTACTGTCCTTTTCCACCTCTCTTGGGGACTGAGTCTGTGCATCCTTCGGGGAACCGAAGTTCTGACCCTTTTGGCTTTACAGTCTTCTTTCACCTCTTTCTTTGCCTCCGCGTCTGCGTTTGAGGCTTCTCCTCCTACTATTTCTCTCTTCCTCCTCCCTGTACGCACTTGAAGGCCACCCATATGGGTGACTGGGTAATGCGTAAGTCCCAGCCCCGGGCTGGCAAGTAGGGTGCGTGCGTACCCCCTGGTTAAGGCCAGGCCAGGGGAGGGGCGATTGCCTGCGCTGATACCGTCCGTTTTTGTTGGTGGGAGATTTCAATGCCCACCACCCCCTTTGGGGCTCCCCACGACCATGTCCACGGGGCTCCCTCCTGGCAGATATACTGAACCACCTTCAGCTCATCTGCCTTAACACTGGTGAACCAACTTATCTTTCGGACACCACAAATACTTTCAGCCATATAGATCTAGCTATCTGCACTGCTCAGCTGGCACGGCGTCTTGAATGGTCTGCTCTCTCAGACAAACATTCGAGCGATCATTTTCCGTGTGTAATTCACCTAATGATGCCTGACACCCTTGAGCATCCACACCGCTGGCAGTTATCTAGCGGACTGGGAGCTCTACACGTCACTGGCGGATTTTGGTACTTACCATTATCCTAGTATAGACGACCAAGTGGAACACATTACCACAGTTATTCTGACAGCCGCGGAATGTTCCATCCCCTGCAAGACTTCCCACGCACGTCGTCCCCTTGTCCCGTGGTGGACCGCGGAATGCCGTGACGCTCTGCGAGCACGGCGACGTGCCCTTAGAATCTTCAAACAGCGGCCCACGCTCGACAACTGCATCCGATACAAACGGCTGCGGGCCTATTGTCGTCGCCTCTTTCGCGACTGTAAACGCGCCAGTTGGCGCTCATTCACGAGCTCTTTTAATAGGTCTACCCCTTCCTCCATCATTTGGGGTAACCTTCAAAAAATATCGGGGACTATGGCTCATTCCCCGATTCCCGGTCTGTGTGCCGCAACTGACACCGTCGTCGATCCTCCACAAATAGCCAACGCACTGGGTCGATATTTTGCAGAGGTCTCTAGCTCTTCACATTACACTGACGTTTTCCTAGCTAGGAAACGGACGGTGGAGGCGACTCCATTGCCCTTTACCTCTCAGAACAGTGAATGCTACAATACCGAGTTTACTGTACGAGAGCTTCACCACGCACTCTCGTCTTCGCGGTCCTCCGCTCCAGGACCAGATGGCATTCACGTGGCGATGCTGCAACACCTTTCGCCAACGAGCTTGCACTTCCTACTGGCCACCTACAACCGCATATGGATAGAAGGCACCTTTCCGCGACGCTGGCGTGAAGCCATAGTCATTCCCATACCAAAGCCTGGGAAGGACAAATGTCTCCCTTCCAGCTACCGCCCCATTTCCCTCACCGGTAGCGTATGCAAGGTGATGGAACGCTTGATTCACGGGCGCCTGGTATGGTGGCTTGAAACGCGACATCTCCTGTCTAATGTCCAATGTGGGTTTCGCAAGCACCGTTCTGCGGTGGATCATCTTGTTGCCCTATCTACCTCAGTAATGAATAACTTTTTACGGAAGCGCCAGACAGTAGCGGTGTTCTTTGATCTGGAAAAGGCATACGACACCTGCTGGAGGATGGGCATCCTCCGCACTCTGCATACATGGGGTTTTCGGGGTCGCCTGCCAATTTTTATCCGCGAATTTTTAACAGACCGTGTCTTTAAAGTGCGTATTGGTTCGGTTTTATCGAGCACTTTTAATCAGGAGAACGGAGTCCCCCAGGGCTCGGTCCTGAGCGTTGTTTTATTTGCAGTGGCAATCAATTCTATAGCCGATCACCTTCCACTGGGAGTGTCGGCGTCCCTATTTGTTGACGACTTCGCGATCTACAGCAGCTCTGAGCAAACGGGTCTCCTGGAGCGGCGCCTCCAGCGGTGCCTAGACAATCTCCACGCGTGGAGTATGGACACTGGCTTTCGATTCTCAGCTGACAAGACAGTCTGCATGAACTTCTGGCGGCGGAAGGAGTTCCTTCCCCCGTCCCTTCGTCTGGGCCCCATAGTACTTCCATTTGTGGATACCACGACGTTCTTGGGACTTGTTCTCGACAGGAAGTTAAGTTGGTCTCCCCACATATCCCGTTTGGCAGCTCGCTGTACCCGCTCTCTCAATGTGCTGCGGGTGTTAAGTGGCACCTCGTGGGGAGCTGACAGGTCTACTCTCCTCCATCTGTATCGCACCATAGTTCGGTCCAAACTGGACTATGGTAGCATCGTTTATTCTTCTGCTCGACCGTCCATACTGCGCCGCCTTAATACAATCCACCACCAAGGTCTCCGTCTGGCGACAGGAGCGTTTTATACTAGCCCCGTTGAGAGCCTCTATGCCGAGGCCGCCGAACTACCCCTTTCTTACCGTCGGGAACTCCTGCTTAGCCGTTACGCTAGTCGTTTGTCGTCCATGCGAGGACACCCGATGTACGCAGTTTTTTTTAACGACTCACTTGACAGTCTCTTCGCTCTGCGCCCGTCTGCTCTGCTACCACCGGGAGTACGCTTGCGTTCGCTACTCGGCCAGCTTGGCGTTACAATGCCTGCTATCTTCTCGGCTGGAGAGAGCACCTCTCCACCGTGGCGAAGCCCCGAAGTCCGTGTTAACTTTGATCTTCATTCTCTTCCAAAGGACTCCACACCTCGTTTCGTCTACCAGAGAGAATTTCACGCACTCCGGTTTAAATTTGATGACAATTTGTTCATTTACACTGATGGCTCAGACCAGGGTGTTGGGTGTGCTTTTGTACTTGGCAACGTCTCTTTTAAATATCGTCTTCCTGAGTGGAGTTCAATTTTTACAGCTGAGCTGTATGCATTATACCAAGCCACACAATACGTCCGGCGAAACTCGCTCAGTAAGACTGTCATTTGCTCGGACTCTATGAGTGCTTTGTTGAGCCTTCGCATGCTATATCCGGCCCATCCCCTGGTACAAAGCATCCGCAATTGCCTTACTGCTCTTTCAACGAGCGGAACTACGGTGACGTTTCTGTGGGTCCCTGACCATGTGGGAGTGTTGGGGAATGAGGCTGCGGATACGGCTGCCAAGGAAGCAGTTCTCCTTCCTCGGCTATCTACCTTTTCCACCAGCTCTGATGACCTTCGCGCTGGTATCTCCCAGCGTATTATCTCCCGTTGGTATCTACATTGGTCATCCCTGTCAGGGAACAAATTGCGAGCCATTAAACCTGTGCCTGATCTCTGGTCAACGTCATCTCGACCCTCCCGCCGAGAGGAGATTGTTCTGGCCCGGCTTCGTATTGGCCACTGCCGTTATAGCCACCAGCATTTATTACGTGGTGGTCCTGCTCCCTTATGTGAGCACTGTGATGCACCTTTTACTGTGAACCATCTTTTAGTGCAATGTCCGTTTTTTAACCGTCTCCGTCATGATCTGTGTTTCCCACTTGAAATGTCTGACATTTTAGCTGATGACCCGCAATCGGTTAACAGAGTTTTACTTTTTATACATCGTGCAAATATGGCGAAAGCCATTTAATTTCTAACCCCGGTTCTTTTTTACTATGGGCAGTGTTGGGCGCTAATGACCACAGCAGTTGTGCGCCCTAAAACCACCAAAAAAAAAAAAAAAAAAAAAAAAAAAAAAAAACGTCGTTAATAATCCGTACTGGTTAGGGTACAAGTTATACATTTTTGTCGTTGTATTTTGGTGACGTCATTAATAAAACACCATAATTGGCATCCTGCATTTCAAGAAGCTACCTACCCGTAAAGAGTTAGAAATTTTCAGCTCTAGCATTTACACCGATACTCCAGTGTGCTATCAATCTACAAAGGGGACGTCAAGCAACGAGAGCGGTTCTACAAAAGCAGGTAGGACAGGAGCAGAGCCGGCCGAGGGGACTGAAGCGCTCCAGTCACGGTCAGCACGGCCACTACGGTCGGGGGTTCGAATCCCCCATCGGGCATGGATATTTGTGCCGTCCTTAGTATAAGGTAGTCGATAAGTAGTTTGTAAGTTTAGGGACTGATGACCACGTAGTTAACTCCCATAAGCTTAACAAACATTTGAACATTTTTTTTTCTTTGACATGAGCAGAGCCTTATAGTGTGCTCACCAAGTCAACACAAGAGCGGGTTGGCTTACATATGCAGGTCCCGGATGGACAGTGTGGGTCAGTAAATCTGTACGCCACAGTTTTCCATTTTCTACGGACACAGGAAGGAAGGAAGTTTAGAGTTTAACGTCCCGTCGACAGCTTGGTCATTAGAGACGGAGCTCACGCTCGGATTTTGTGGGTAGGGATGGGGAAGGAAATCGGCCGTGCCCTTTGAAAGGAACCATCCCGGCATTTGCCTGGAGTGATTTAGGGATATCACGGAAAACCTAAATCTGGATGGCCGGAGGTGGATATGAACCACCATCCTTCCGAATGCGAGTCCAGTGCGTTACCACTGCGCCACCTCACTCGGTACTACGGACTCAGAACTAAAACTACACAGTACAATAGGTTTGGTCCAAGTAGGGGAATCTTACACTTGGCTGCGGATGTAAAATGTAGGAAACGCTATTTACGCGACTTTAAAGGTGCCCCCTAGTGAAATTTTTCACGCGGCAGATGTACAACTTTTAGCTGTAGAGTTCATACAGAAGTTGACGAAGAAAAAGCAGATGCACTACTGCTGATTAGAGAAGTTTTTGGGGGGCAATAAAATAAATTGCGAATCAGCTTTTTGTAATCCCAGTGTCAGTGTAACGTGCTAATATTAACGACGAGGTCAAAAATTGCTGTTTGAAAACTGTCATAACCAGAATGAGGGGGGAAAAATCTTTCATTTGGACCACGAAATAAATAATGAATACTGTTCCTGCTATATGGTGTGTAGGGTCTTGCATTTACCCTTGTCTAATCAGTAAATTAGACTCGTAAAGCGAACATTTCGCTGGCAACAAAGCACAGCGTCGCCGCTTCCTTCAGAATCAACCCAATTTTGGAAACCTTTCGATCAGTATTTCTGGTATAATACAGAAGTTAAAACACGTACGTGAGATACCATGTCAGCTCGTATTAATTTCCAAGGTCATTTGGCTACTGGAGATACTGCAGCACAGACATTCTGAAGAGCACTATTTTTACCCTATGTTATCTACAATTAACAGAAGATACATCAGATAAGGTTTATATCGGTACTAAGTGCAGCAATATTAAGTGGAAAGTAAGGTTTCTGTCTCAATAGTTCCTCTGTTAAGGATTAGTCTAATTTCTGACAGGTAACAAGTGCCGAAAATACCGACTCACTACTTACTTTTGTAAGCAATCTTGGATCTACTCTACAGATTAATCTTTACACAATTTTAATGCCGATTTGAACCCTATTTAGCCGAGACAAAGAAGGAAAATTAGGGGAAAACATTCGTGGAGTCCCAATTTTTTGTACAATGGTAGCGGGGGAATGTCATTTACAACATACTAAAAATCTTGACCTGTAAGGTGTGGGCGTTGGGGTGAGTTGGGTGGGTGGGGGGGGGGGGGCGTTTAAGGGTCACTTTTTCACGTTTTTCTTAAATAACTCGAAAACTATAGCTTTTAGTGAAAATATTTCCTAGTACAAAATTAAAGTACGTTACATTTCCTACAGAAAATAGGTCATATTCATTTTTTTCTCTTGGACCCATAGTTTTCTCATTACAAGGGATGAAAATATGGCAGTTTATGGAAACAATCTTTTAATGATCAAAATATCCACGGGTCCGTTGGACACTATAGATCGGCAGCACACCCGTGGATATTTTGATTATCAAATACGCCGGGAGAAACTCAAGAATCAATCTTTTAATGGTATAAAATTAATGTTTATTGTTAAATGAAGTGGATTAAGACCCAATATCAAAAGCCTATACCTCATTTAAGTACAGTAGAATAGTAATGAGGGATAAATTTTGTTCTGAGGATGTGCCAGCATGACGCTGGAATGATGTCAAGCACTTCCCTTATTTGTGCTTCTGCAAAACAAGGAGCGAGCTAGTGAGTCCCACTCCTTCTACCCCATTAGGTTGCAGAAGCAACTGCAGGGTGTGTCACCAAGTTAAACCGATCTTTCCACAGAACACCTCTTAATAACTGGTGACACAGTATGCTGACACACTTGGAGAGTGTTGATATTCGAGAAAATACGTTGTACAATGATGGTTGTTGGAAGTGTATATTTTCCACAAATACATTAACACTAAATGGAATACAGGTATTAGTTACTAATAGAACTACACAGTACATCTCTGCACATCGCCTTGCACCTGCAGGTGGGAAATTGTTTGTTGGGCATACAATTTATTTATTTATTTTTATCCACGTAGGGGTTACTTGACCATAAATAGAACTGCTTTTTCTTGGGCAGGGGTTTGTTCAGACATGACCATAGAACAGACCCTAATGTGCTCCGAGAACTTTTTTTTGCAAGGACTCCGTCGCGAAAGACTTCGTAGCCATAACAGTAATGTTGTTTTCATATATCTCTATTCCTTTTTTAAGTAAAGGGTTGAACCCGTAGAATCGTGGTGATGCAAACACTACTTTGATGTTTGTATTTAAGAGTAGTTATGAACTTATGGATCCATAAAGGTTCTACTGGTTGCACGGAATTCGTTCATATGTGCGGCAGTTCCAGTATAGCCGCAGTTCCAGCGAGAGGTCTTTGACGCTGGACGGTCATCAGCGGCCGCGAGATAACGTTAAGTGGCGTTATAAGTGGAAAGAGCCGCAGACGCTCTATTAGGCGGATCACAGTTATTTTTTCTCCAATAACAGGCGACATTTCCCCTTCAGCTCCGTTAGTCGTCACAGCTGGCTACGTAATGACTTCCCTCGTATCACTGTTCTAACAGTCCACCAGCTGCCGCGGCTATTGGTGGCCAGACAAAGACACTTATCTCTTGTTTCGTCCCTCTCGCTGTTAGAGAATCGCTGCTTTTATCACGTCATCCAGATGTTGAACTTCAGCTGTCTGGGCATGACAGCCGAAGATGTTCGTATTTCGTTTCTTGCTAAAAACAACATGGCGGCTACGAATATTACCCAAGTCTAAGGCCGGGTTTTCACAGGCATGAATTTCTTAGACATGCATTCCCCCACCACCATCTAATATATAAAAGTGAATGTTTGTCTGTATGTCGAATGTTCATAAACCATTCATTCGATTGCAATGAAACTTTGGTGAACTGTTCACCGTACGCTCAGGAAGGTTCCTGACTCAAAAACAAAAGTATACGACATATAGCTCAGGAGATACAAATAATGAGAGGCCACATAGATGTATGCGTCAAATGGGAGTAGTTAGGGACCTGCAACAAAGTTCGCATGTAATTTCGGACCTATATGAAGCGTTTTGTAACTGACCTTCACCCCCCCCCCTCTCCACACACACACCGCTCACAACAATTTCACTATAGATGCCGTAAAACTGTCGCATCAGGCGTACCGAACGTCCGATTGCGATAAAATTTTGTCAACTCATTGTATGCACTCGAACGAAGGTTACAGGCATACTAACATTAACTTAGTATGGTGCATGGCGTAGGGTGCTTTACAATTATTTAATTCGTTGCTCACGCCTTCACGCTGAAGAGACTGGATGGATATGAATGAAATTTGGAACAGAGGTAGCTTATACCCTGATTAATACATGGGCTACCTTTCGTAAACCAACGTATGGTGCGTGGCGGAGGGTACCTTGCAATGGTTAATACGTTTGTTACGCTTCACGCTGAAACGGCTGGACGGAATTGAATGAAATGTGGCATGAAGATGGCTTATACCCAGATATAATACTGGGCAATCTTTCGTAAGACTCCGTATGTGCATGGCGGAGGGTACGATACATCAACGACCAAGTCGTTTTAATGGTCACAATGAAAGTCGGCTCATAACTGTATGTTTTCATGAAGGTGATGCAAGCCACTGAATTTAGTATGGCGAAGGATACCTTGCGACTTTGACACCGTTTGACCAGTCATCATGAAACTTGGCCCATATCTGTATGTTTTCATATATAGGAGGGAGAGGAGTAGATGGAGGAAAAGACGGACGGAAAGGGGATAGAGGAGACGGAGACAAAGATGGCAGAGAAGGAGATGGAAAGAGTGAGGGCAGAGGAGGAGAATGAGAGAGGGGAGATGGTGAAAGACAGGTGAAAGAAGATGAACAGAGGGAGGGAGAGGAGGAAATTGACAGAGAAAGGGACGAGAGGAGACGGGGGAGGAGGAGGTGAACAGAGAAAAGGGAAAGGAGGAGATGGACTAATATTTAGCGTTAAATTTCACTAAATGTATTGATTATTGACTACAAAATCAATATTTGTATCTATCATTCGTAATTAAACAGCTAACACTTTTAAATTTCACACGTTATTTTTACGATTATTTCTTTTGCCGCAGCAACACGCCGTGTACCAGCTAGTTACCTATATACTTGTTATCGTTTCCACACGTCGATCTAGGAACACTATTTATGCGACTTTAAAGATGGTCCCTAGTGAAATTTTTCTGATGTACACCTTCTAGCTGTAGAGTTTATACAGAAGTTGTCGAAAAAAAAATTGCACGAATGCTGAATATAGAAGTGGGAATTTTGTAGGAAGTGTTTGGGGCGATAAAATAAATTGTGAATAAACTTTTAGCAGTGGCAGCGTAACGTGATAATGTTAGCGACGACGTCGGAAATTGCTGTTTGAAAACTGTCACAATCAGAATGAGGGGAAGAAAATCTAACGTTAAATCTTTCGTTTTTACCGTGAAATAACCGCCTCAGTAGTATAGTGGACAGCATGGTGGGTTACCACGCAGGGGGCCAGGGTTCGATTCCCGGTCGGGTTGGAGCTCTTCTCTGCTCGGGGACTGGGTGTTGTGTCGTCCTCATCATCATTCCATCATCACTGACACGCAAGTCACCGAAGTGGCGTCAGCTAAGAAGACTTGCACGAGGCAGGCTGAACACGACCCCAGTTATGGTCTAACGGCCATAAATGCCACACGATATCATCGTCACCACGAAGTAAATAATTAATGCTGTTACTGCTCTATGGTGTGCAGGGTCTTGCATTTACCCTTGAGTAAATTACACTCCTAAGGCGAACATTTCGCTGCCAACAAAGCACAGCGTCGCCGCTTCCTTGAGAATTAATCCAATTTTGGAAATTTTGTGAGCAGTATTTCTGGTATAATGAAAAAGTTAAAACACGTACGTGAGATACCACGCTAGCTCGTATTAATTTCCAAGATCATTTGGTTACTGGAGATATTACATTACACACATTCTGAAGAGCACTATTTTTACCCTATGTTATCTACATATAATAGAAGATACATCAGAAAATAACTTTTATATCGGCACTACGTGCAGCAGTATTAAGTGAAAAGTAAGGTTTGTGTCTCAGTAATCTTTTAAGGATTAGTCTAATTTCTGATGCATAACAAGTGCTGTAATATACTGATTTACTACTTAATTTGTAACCAGTCTTGGATGTACTCTACAGAAAATTCTTTACACGATGTCAATGCCGATTTGAACCCTTTTATACTCACATAATATTTTTATGATGATTAAAGTTGGCCTACTTTTGAATCTCTGAAGCCACATATAAATTTTTGTTTGATCAAAATGTTTACGGTCAATGATGAATTATTATTAGGCTTATACTGAAAAAGAATATACGTTTCAAATATTAACTGTTATGTAATACTATGAACATTAGGAACTTAACACTGTTTTCAAATCAAATGATGGTATGTTACCATACGTATAAATGTTTATAAGGAACAGCTCAGTTCTAAATTGATGTTACCATGGAATTGTTTATAAAAATTTTGTCACTTTACAAATGTATACATTTACTTAATTAAAGACAAAAGTAATTATTTTGATATGACGCAAACTCTCCATGTATATAGAAAAAATGTTCAAATGTTTGTTAAGCTTATGGGACTTAACTAGGGGGTCATCAGTCCCTAAACTTACAAACTACTTATCAACTACCTTATACTAAGGACGGCACAAATATCCATGCCCGAGGGGGCCGTGCAGACCGTGACTGGAGCGCCTCAGTCTCCTCGGCTACCGCGGCCGGCATGTATATAGACAAACTAGTTCTAGATCCATGTTCCGTTCTGTCGAACGAGTAAGGCCAGTAAGGCCAGAATGAAAGCAGATCCACCTATCGGCAGTTGCTGAAACTCGTAAGCGATTGTGGGGGAAGCGACACCGTAAAAAGTTAAAGAAGTATAAGAATGACGAGTGAAGCCTAAAAATGTGCGAATCATTAGACTCCAATCCGAATTGATACATGTCAAAAAACTCTTTGTCATAGTAAGAACAGATCATAATAGAAATATATGTTTCACTAATGTTTGTATTCTACTTACTTTCAGCTGCAATATACGCATATTCGTAAGTATTGGTTCATGAAGAATTTCTTCGTTATACCACTGAATCAGTTAAATAGGGTTGTTTTTATATTAATTTACGTATTATACAGGGTGAGTCACCTAACATTACCTCTGGATACATTTCGTAAACCACATCAAATATTGACAAACCGATTCCACAGACCGAACGTGAGGAGAGGGGCTAGTGTAATTGGTTAATACAAACCATAAAAAAATGCACGGAAGTATGTTTTTTAACACAAACCTACGTTTTTTTAATAGAACCCCGTTAGTTTTGTTAGCATATCTGAACATATAAATAAATACGTAATCAGTGCCGTTTGTTGCATTATAAACTGTTAATTACATCCGGAGATATTGTAACCTAAAGTTGACGCTTGAGTACCACTCCTCCGCTGTTCGATCGTGTGTATCGGAGAGCACCGAATTAAGTAGGGATCCAAAGGGAACGGTGATGTACCTTAGGTACAGAAGAGACTAGAACAGCACATTACGTCCACATGCTAACACCTTTATTAGTCTTTTTCACTGACGCACATGTACATTACTATGAGGGGTGAGGTACACGTTCACACTTGGTTTCCGGTTTTAATTACGGAGTGGAATAGAGTGTATTCCGACATGTCAGGCCAATAGATGTTCAAAGTGGTGGCCATCATTTGCTTCACCCAACTGCAATCTATGGCGTAATGAATGTCGTACACGCCGCAGTACATCTGGTGTAATGTCGCCGCAGGCTGCCACAATACGTTGTTTCATCATCACGCTAAACATTCTCCTTTTACGTACCCCACAGAAAGAAGTCCAGAGGTGTAAGATCAGGTGAACGGGCTGGCCAATTTATGCGTCCTCCACGTCCTATGAAACGCCCGTCGAACATCCTGTCAAGGGTCAGCCTAGTGTTAATTGCGGAATGTACAGGTGCACCATCATGCTGATACCACATACGTCGACGCGTTTCCAGTGGGACATTTCCGAGCAACGTTGGCAGATCATTCTGTAGAAACGCAATGTATGTTGCAGCTGTTTGGGCCCCTGCAATAAAGTGAGGACCAATGAGGTAGTCGCCAATGATTCCGCACCATACATTTACAGTTCACGGTCGCTGTCGCTCTACCTGTCGCAGCCAGCGAGGATTGTCCAAGGACCAGTAATGCATGTTCCGTAGATTCACTGCCCCGTGGTTTGTGAAACCCGCTTCATCGGTAAACAGGTAGAACTGCAACGCATTCTGCCGGCCGCGGTGGCCGATGGGGCTGAGGCGCTCCAGTCACGGTCTTCACGGCCACTACGGTCGGGGTTCGAATCCCCCCTCGGGCATGGATATTTGTGCCGTCCTTAGTCTTATGTAGTTCATAAGTAGTTTGTAAGCTTAGGAACTGATAACCCCGTAGTTAAGTCCCACAAGTTCTACAAACATTTGAACATTTATTTTGCAGCGCATTCTCTGTTAATGCCTTTTGTATCCCATCCTCGTCGCCACTTTTGTATTCCATCCTCGTCGCCACTTGTGTGTCCCAGCCTCGTCGCCGCTTTTGTGTCTCGTTTCCGTCGTAGGTGTCGGTGGCCGAGTGGAATGAGATCAACACAGGAATAAAGATATCACGCTGGTGCAGGTACGGAGGGGAGCAGCCAGAAGCTAGAAACACTAGAGTAAATTAGAACGAGATATATATTGAACAGAATTTATACAATACTTAACTTTTACAGAGATCAGTACTGCAGAATGCTGAATACATAGTTTAGCTAGGGGCCTGCCTAGTGCCTGTCCGATAATCAAGTCTTTACTGGTGCCTATCTGATGCCGAACTGTTGACTGGTCCCTATCTCAGTCCGAAGTGAACGATGTCATTCAGTGGTGGCCACGAGCGGCGTTGTAGCAGAGGGCGCTCGTGTCTGTCGTCGTAAGAACGCCGCGCCGTGCGTGCATGGCGCCGCGCGGCGAAAGTAGGTGGCGCGCACTTTGTACTTGTGCGACACCACAATGCCCATTTACAGAATTGCACTCGATGACTAATGTCATCACCATGTAATTGCTGATGTAGCGACACATGAAACGAGTGAAAGCGGTGACGATGTGCGCATGACACTACTTTGACTCAGTCCATCGGCTCTCGCAATGTCCCGAGTACTCCTGTGTGGGTTCACGGCAACAGCAGCTAACACACCAACTGCACCCGCTTCTCCTGTGAAGGGCTTGTTACGGACCCGTTTGCGTGCTATGACCATACCTGTTGCATGGAGTTGGCGGTAGATGTTTTGAAATATGCGGCACGTTGGATGCTCTCTGTCCGGGTACCGTTGTGCATACACCCTGCAGGCTTCAGCTGCATATTGTTGACACTCGCCATAGATGAGTATCATCTCCGCCTTTTCAGAGTTCGAATACACCATGGTCACAGTTCCTACAACACTACACTATCACAGACGTCTTGTAACACAGTGTACTACAGATAGTCTGCGTGCAAAGATGAATGCAGAATAACAATAGCAGCAAGCGCACACTGCGACAGCTAGACCAAACCACAACAGTGCACTACAGCCACACTCGTAAGCACGGTCGTCATCGTAAACATGTTCCTGCAGATGCTGCTCGCCGACCGTGGCCTGTGTTTGTTACAACACGCAACTGAACGTCGGAGGTTTCAAGCGTCAACTGTAGGTTACAATATCTCCGGATGTAATTAACATTTTACAATACAACAAACGGCACTGATTACGTATTTGTTTATATGTTCAGATGTGCTAACAAAACTAACGGGGTTCCACTAAAAAAACGTAGGTTTGTGTTAAAAAACATACTTCCGTGCATTTTTTTTATGGTTTGTATTAACCAATTACACTAGCTCCTCTCCAGACGTTAGGTCTGTGGAATCAGTTCCTCAGTATTTGATGTGGTTTACGAAATATATCCAGCGGCATGGACGTCACCGACGAGGGGGGGGGGAGGACGTGTCCCCCCAATATTTTTTGAAAAATAGTTTGAATTTTTTTTCTTAGTTGACAAATAATGACATTGTTGAATGAATATCTCCAAGCTTAACTAATAATGCGTGCTGGAAGTTCTTATGCACTGTGACTTAATTATTTGCATGATTTACTAACGTGCTAGTAAAGCAACAGTGAATATTATGAGTCACAAAGATCATTGTCACAATACAGTGTTACCAAGGTCCGTAAAACAAATAATGTTGAGCAGTAAGCGTTCTGTGTTGCTATTAACTGAGGATGTGACGTCACGCAGGAACAGCGACTTTATCGGGAACCGCGCTAAAGTATATGGTTCGCGCTTTTGAGTAGTGCGCTTGTGGTGTATTTCACTTTCTTTTGAAACAATCATGAGATTTGCTGTTCTGCTATTGCTCGAATGATATTGCTGAATTCTGTAGCTTCTATAGTCTTCAGACAGACACTTCTTACTCCGAAAGTTCAAGCATCTATCGAATCGAAACATACAAAAACAAACGCAAAGTGTAGCCTGTTTTTGCACTTGCCTGCCAATCTAAATGTTGTAAATGAGCATTCTATTTGCTGACTTGGCTCTGAGAGGAAGTTAACTTGTAAACAAGATCTACGGACACTGTCGTTTTCTCTCGAGTAATTCGTTCCCTCTTAGTATTTAAGCCTGCATTTTCATCACCAGTCAAACGTCATTTAAAGTACCTGAGTTGTAATAGAAGCCGCGGCTTACCCAAGATAGCAAGACTACCTCTGCAGGTAAAGGTTCGAGCTTTTCCTTGAGAAAATTGTAGATTTTCTGCGAAACGGCACATAAAGTGGTCGATTTCCCAATGTACTCTTTTTTTTCCATCGAACTTGCTTTGAAACGTTTAGAGGACTACTGATTTTATTAGGTATACATATTTTGCCTAGTATACGATTAATTTCAAGAGACAAAAATATTTTGTTAGTTTCCTTTTGGTGCAGACGTCGTTACGGTGATGACAACTGAGTTCCAAGATCTTTATTGTTCTTGTTGTTGTTGTGGTCTTCAGTCCGGAGACTGGTTTGATACAGCACACCACAATACCCTATCCTGAGCAAGCCTCTTCAACTCCACATAAGAACGGCAACCTACATCTGTCTGAGTCTGCTTACTGTATCCATTTCTTGGTCTTCCTCTGCGGTCTTTGCCCCACACACTTCCCTCCAACGCTAAATTCACGATTCCTTAATGTATACGAATGTGTCCTACCAATCGATCCCTTCTTTTAGTCAAGGTGTGCCAGAAATTACTTTTCTCCCCAATTCTGTTCAGTACCTCCTCATTAGTTACGCGATCCACCCACCTAATTTTCAGCATTCTTCTGTAGCACCAAATTTCAGAAGTCTCTATCCTCTTCCTGTCCGTACATCCTGTCGTCCATCCTGTCGTCCATCTTTCACTCCCTTACAAGGCAACATTCCACACAAATGCCTTCAGAAAGGACTTCCTAATATTCGATGATAACAAATTTCTTTTTTTTTTCAAGAACGCTTTTCTTCCCATTGCCATTCTGAATTTTATATCCTCTGTACTGCGAACGTCATTAGTTATTTTCCTGCCCAAGTAACAAAACTCATCTACCTCCTTTATTGTTTCGTTACCTAATCTAATTCCTTCAGCGTCACCTGATTTTCTTAGACTGCACTCCATTACCCTTGTTTTGCTCTTGTTAATGTTCATTTTATATGCATCTTTCAGCACACTGTCCATTCTGTTCAACTGCTCTTCCAGGTCCTTTGCTGTCTCTAACAGAATTAGTATGTCGTCGGCAAAACGCAGTGTTTTTAATTCTTCACCCTGAACTTTAATTCCTTCTACAAATTTCTCCTTGTTTTCCTTTATAGCTTGTTCAATGTACAAATTGAATAACATTGGAGAAAGGCTACAACCCTGTCTTACTTCCTTCCCAGCCACTGCATCCCTTCCATGCCCTTCAACTCTGACAACCGCAGTCTGGTTTTTGTGCAAGTTGTAAATAACCTTACGCTCACTATATTTTACTCCTGCTTGCTTCATAACTTGAAATAATTTATTCCAATCAACATTGTCAAAAGACTTCTCCAAATCTACAAAAGCTCGTTATAACTGCTTCCAATTTCAGACATACGTTTTAAAATGAGGATTTCCCCTCTCTAAGTGTTACAGACTGTCTGAGGGTGCACACGAGCGATTTGTCCAGCAATTTCTACGAGACTTACGAACGCATATACGTCGGCAAATTCTGGGATGGAAAAGGCTCTTTTATTTTTAACAGCATCCTGACGACTAATACGTTTAAATGATAAGGTTTAGAAAGGGGAATTGTAATTTATTAAACTTGTTTTGAATCCGTTTTTCTAGGAAGTTTTGGTAACACTTTTGGTGCCGCCAAGTGGGTTGTATACATCTTTCTGGGAAAGTATGACACTTTCGTAGCGTATTCTTGTAAAGTAATAGGTTTCCAGCGTTGTGATGTTTTGAAATGTGCATCTTTCTTACTGATTATTTTCTCTTTTGTAAACTGGTCTTATTAATCAAACGCATGCAATATTTAATTATGTAGATTTCTTTGTTTGGTACTGTTTCACTAAACCGACTGAGTTGTAGTTGTGCATGAACGAAGTTTTGATATATGTAAACATCTTTAGACTCTTGCTATTTCGAAATATTTTAGCATTTCATTATAATAGCTGATTAAATGATTTTCATTGTCATTTACAATATGTAACGGGCTGATCAATAGTTTCGACTGAGAAAAATGCGTACATATACACGGAAGAAATAAATTTATTTACTAGTAATTAATTCGTCTTTCTGAATTACTTCAATGAACTACAGTAGTTCAAATGAGCTACATAGTTAACTTTAAGTAGTTCAACGAACTAGCCACACGAACTACATACTTCTTAAGTAAATATATATACTGTGAAGCTACTGTGAAGATCCCTAGCTCTTTAAAGTGCCTGCAGGATGATCTAGGATGGGCTCCAGCAATTATTCTGATTACACGCTTTTGTGCAATGGATACTTTTTTACTCAATGATGAATTACACCAGAAAATGATGTCATACGAAAGCAGAGAATGAAAATAGGCATAGTAAGGCAATTTACTGAGATGTATATCACCAAAATTTGCAATTACCCTAATAGCATAAGTAGCTGAACTCAAACGTTTCAGAAGATCTTCAATGTGTTTTTTCCAGTTCAATCCCTCATCAATGACATTTTCTGATGTCTCAGAATGTGTTCACTAATCGAAACCTTCTTTTAGCCAAGATATTCAAGAAATTCCTCTTCTACCCAATTCTGTTCAGTAACTCCTCATTAGATACACGATCTACCCATACAGTCTTCTGCGTTCTCCTGCAGCACCACTTTTTAAAAGCTTGTATCTTTTTTTTCTGAACTTATTGGCCACCTTTCACTCTGGTACAATGCTACCCTTCAGACAAATACAGGGCTATTCAAAAATAAGGAATAGGTTTCAAACATTTATATGTTGCAAACTGCAAACGACAGAACCATAAGTCCAATGTTCCTGGACAGAGAACAGTGTCAAGTTTGTACATGAAACAGATTCCCTGAATTATGTCTGCTGTGCGATATCTCTTTACAGAGTTTATGGGTCTTTCCTGTTCATGGAGTAAACTGTGACAGGACCAATCAATAAAAAAATGGTTTAAAATTGGTTGAAGAGGATTCGGATGGCTTAATATTCATGCACCATGGTTCTCTGACTCATTTTAGTACCAACATACAACGTTACCTGCATGACACTATTCCAGGGTGTAGGATTGAATGAGGAGCAGCAGAAGATCAACTCCATCAACCATGGCCTCCCACATTTTCGGCCCTCACACATTGTGAATTTTATCTGTGGGGTGATCTAAATGACAATGTTTCTAATCCCACCGTTGCCTGACACCTTTGAAAGTCTTATACATCAAAATATTGAGGCTGTGAATTTGATAACGAAAATCAGCTGCTTTCTGGCCAGAACTGAGCCACTGTTTCAATATTTGCCATGAAACATATGATGCTCATATTGAATGTATAAAAATTTGACCTTTTCTCTTTCCAAGAACATCGGAATTGTGTGTCTATCTTTCATAGTTTGAGAGAATAATTTTTTTGAAATCTGTTCCTTCATTTTGAAGAGCCCTGTACTTTCAGAAAGGACTTCCTAACATTTAAATTACTATTGGATGTCAACAAATTTATCATCTTCAAAAATGCTTCTCTTCCCATAGCAATTCTGCACTTCATATGTTCTTTACTTGGCCATCAAAACACTTTTGCTAACCAAGTAACAGAACTCATCTTCTACTTTTATTATCTCATTACCTAATCTAAATACTTCAACATCGTCTGATTTTCTTACAGCACATTCCATTACCTTTATTTTCATTTTGTCAACGTTCATCTTATAAGGCTCAATTCAAGACTCTGTCCAGCCCGTTCAATTGGTTTACCAATTTCTTTGCTGTCCCTTTGCAAACCGCAAAGTTTTTATTTCTTCTACCTGAACTTTAATCTCTTCTTCAAATTTCTCCTTGCTTTTCTTAACATCTTCCTCAATGCACAGATTGAATAATATTCCCTTCCCTGCTCTTTGATCTTTGTGGAATCTATGTATAACTTTTCGTTTCCGATATTCTATCCCTGATTCTTTGACAAATTGAAAGAGAGTATTCCAGTCAACATTGACAAAAGCTATCTCTAAATCTACAAAAGCTATAAACACCTGTTTGCCTTTCCTTAACCTACCTCCTCAGATAAGTCGTAATGTATTGCTTCACGTGTTCCTTACATTACTCCTAAATCTTAACTGAGCTTCCCCGGAGATCGGAAACTATCAATTTTTCCATTCGATTGTAAATCCTTCTTGCTATTATTTTGCAACCATTACTTATTAAACGCCGCGTGGTACAGGCCGAGCGGTTCTAGGCGCCGTTTCAAGAACCGTGAGACTGTTCCCGTAGGAGGTTCTAGTCCTCCCTCTGGCATGTGTGTGTGTGTGTGTGTGTGTATGTATGTGTGTGTGTGTTGTCCTTAGGTTAGTGTAACTTTGTGTAATTAGTTTGTAAGCCTGTGGACCGATGAGCGTAGTAATTTGGTCCCATAGATTTACAAACATTGAACATTTGAATTTGAACTTATTAAATTGACAGTTTTGTTATAATGACATTTGTGTGCACTTGCTTTCTTTGAAATTGGAATTATTACATTCTTCTTGAAGTCTGGTGGTATTCTTTTCTGCCTCATAAATCTTGCGCACAAGGTGGAACACTTTCTTCATGACTGGCTCTCCAAAAATGTTCAAATGTTTGTATAGTCTATGGGACTTAACTACGGGGTCATCAGTCCCTAAACTTACAAACTACTTATGGACTACTTACGAACTAGGACGGCACAAATATCCATGCCCTAGGGGGGATTCGAACCCCCGACCGTAGTGGCCATGCAGACCGTGACTGGAGCGCCTTAGTCCCCTCGGCTACCGCGGCCGGCACTGGCTCTCCCATCGATATCATCAGTTCAGTGGGGATATCATCTGCTCCGGAAGTCTCTGTCAAAGTCTTTTCGCAAGATCGTATGTCCTACCTCCACTTCATCTACTTCCTCTTCCATTTGTACGTTGTTGTTGTTTATAGGGGACTAAACTACAAGGTCATCAGTCCCCCATTTTTACGATTCTGCCTTATTTTCCTACTACAGGTGCTCTATGCCGTATATTCCTTCAACCTTTCAGCGTTTCCATCTTTGCTTATTACTGCTTTTTTAAGCCCTCTGTACTTTTGTGTGCTTCATTTGTTTCATTTTTATATTTTCTTCTTTCATCCGTTAAATTCAGCATTTCCTGTGCTACCCAAGAACTTCTATTAGGTCTTGTCCTTCTACCTATATGATTCTCTGCGGCCTTTACTACTTTGCCTCTACCTATTGTTCTTCCACTGCAATAATTTCCTTCGTTTCGATCAATCTTTACTTAATGCCGTCTCTGAAACTCATCACAACCTCTGTTTCCTTTAATTCAATTAGAATCAGTATACTGAAATTAGTAGGAGTTTGCTACTTGAAAATTACGGTAACTGTCTACGATTGGAGAGAATACAAAATGAAGTCCGGCATTAGTTGGAAAAGCATTTGTGAAATGGAGAAATCTGTACAATTCGACATAATTGTACGTGTTCGGAAATCTTTCTAAAAGTATCTGAAGCCAACATTGTCGCATAGCGTTGTGGCTCCATTTCAAAGATGAGCGATTCGGTGATTTCTGCAACGTGCTGCTCTGTATCAAACTACACGCCTCCCCCCAAATGCTGACAGCTGTGTGTACTGTTCAGGCGTCTGTGTGCCACTCAGAGGTACTGCACAGCTGAGTACATAGAGCGAAATACATGAAGATTTTATGCGCAGATATTGACATGTGCCTTGTTTACTGACGTTGCCAGGTGTGTGGCTGAATTACGCTGCTGCTTAACACATTAATACATCCATCAATTGCAAATGTTTACAGTTTTTATTTTTATTTTCAGTCGATACAAATATCAATTTGCGAACAATTCTCACAGCTCCTCGGTGCAACGATTTTTTTTTGTCTTTTTCTTCGTCTTAGTGTGTTTATGATGGCACAAAAATCTTTCCGGCGGAGATATCAGAAAATTGTGATCCGAACCCGGATGTTCCTTTTAGGCTATAGGGACGCGTTACCCGATCAACCAAAATTCCAATATGCTGCACATCCGAGCGACCAAGTTCCTTTGCTTGCAGCCTGAATCTGATGTTACAGTGGGTGAAAATTATTATTGTGCACGTTTTGAGTGAAACCGTTACTTGCTCGTCGCAGACTCTCTCGTGATTGAACTAACAATGCTCAAAAAACTTTTAATTTCCTCATATTTGAAGGGTAGGATGATCTTTAATTTCAGTTTAGCTAAGGTTGTAATATTTTTATTTCTGACTAGATGACTCGATGAAGTTCGTATCACTTACCCCTTAATATAAACCATATTAATTTAAATCATATGTATTTTAGACCCAGTAGGTTTATAAAGGCATCATCAGATAGTGTAAGTATCGGATCGATAGTGGGCGGAAAGAGTGGGCATATCACGCACACATGTCCAGGATAATGTTCAATGTGAAAGTTCAGCGAAGGTTTAAAGGGTGATAAAATATTAGAAAATTGCGAGAAAAATTTAGATATAAAACATGTAAAATAATGACTTGGTTGTTTAGTGCGTTCAGAAATATACTTTGAAAAAGTGAAGTTCGCTTTACACGATCTGAACCCGTATATGAACTGTCAAAGTTAAAAATGAATTGCTGTTCGTTAGTCTCGCTACACTGTAAAACTCGAGAACGGCTGAACCGATTTGGCTACATATCATACATAAACCGCTGAATATATTGTGATGAATTCTGGTGTGGAGATAGCTTGAGCTGAAGTATCGGATATTTTTTGATTTGACGTATATAAAGCGAAATATGGAACAATAATTACTCTCTGGAAAAGCTATTTACTCTTTGACTTCTTAATTTTTTCAGAAGTTATAATTAACTTTTAAAAATGCATTGTCTGTTTTGTAAAAAGTGGATAAAACGGCAGAACAACAGAAGTACTTGTCCTGGTTGCACAAACAAATTTTTAAGATGCAACGAATGTTTAACAATAACCGCTGATACCGTCAAGTTTTGCATCAAATGTGGTCACAATTTGAGCGGAATTATACGAATTAATAGGGCTAAGGAACAAACAAAAATCGAGTGAAACAACTACTGTTATTAAAACCGAAGTACAACGCAACAATGTCAATAACATTTTCAGAACTTAATTTAACTGCCGAAGAACTAAAGGATTTGTATGAGATAAAAAATAGTCAGGAGCACAACAGCTGCAATACTCTGGTTCAACCAGACGTGTCCGAGTCACCGAGGCCTCCAGCCATGCCGTCAAATGCTGGCGAGTCAAGTCAAGACATCATCAGAAAGACGCGTTCGCCTGTGATTTTAGATTAATTATTACTTATATGTTGCCGATACAAGTATCAGTTGCGGAAATGTCTGAAAATATGTTTATTACCGTAAAGAGTGATTAATATAGTCCATAATGAAACTTCACTCTGCAGCGGAGTGTGTGCTGATATGAAACTTCGTGGCAGATTAAAACTGTGTGCCGAAACCGGGACTCGAAGCTGGGACCTTTGCCTTTCGCGGGCAAGCGCCCTACCGACTGTGCTATTCCGACACGACTCACGATGCCGCCTCACAACTTTACTTCCGCCAGTACCTGAAGTTTGGAAAGTAGGAGGCGAGGCACTGGCGGAAGTAAAGTTGTGAGGCGGCATCGTGAGTCGTGTCGGAATAGCACAGTCGGTAGGGCGCTTGCCCGCGAAAGGCAAAGGTCCCAGCTTCGAGTTCCGGTTTCGGCACACAGTTTTAATCTGCCAGGAAGTTTCAATATGGTCCATAATTATAAATATTTGAAATGTATGAAAATGAATTTTATTTCAGACATATGTATTAGTAACAACATATATACCCAAATGAACACATATACGCATTAAGTAATTCCTATTTTACATGGTTTAAATTTTGTTTGGTTATTAAAGAAATATTGCTATCGATTAAAAATTAATGCAATAGTTTTGTCTACATGAAATACAACACAGTTATGATCATCATCATATTGGCAAAAATACGTCCACTGCTGTATATACAGAGCAGCTGGCTATAGAGTTAATTAATTTAAAGCTTTCTCATGAGCTATAATTTTTTGTCTTTTTTGCGGTGTGTAAATATACAAAGATGATGGTTTTCCGACGCGCGAAAACGCAACGTATAATTGCCATGCGCGAAACAGGAAAACTCCAAGTTGATTCCGCAAACTTGCAACGATTGGCCTTGCGATTTATTGATGGTCATAACTAAAGCCAGACGCACAGGAAACTGTAAATGCTTAAAAGTAAATGGCAATCCGTTGGAATCATCGGTATACGCCGGATCAAGAAATCCTCTCCTTTGTATTTTCCCTTGATAATCTTGGGTTCGATGACTTTATTCATTAGTTGCTTCACAGCAAGTCTCGTTCCATTGCAAACTCGAGGTTGATTTATGATACGCAGTAAGATGACAACTGATCCTAATTTTAATTGCAAATTATGTGGTTGCATTCCAGGCAATTCTAATGAATTTAAAAATTCTGTGGGATAATTAACTACCTCATCGTGGTTTGTAGCTATGTCAACTGATTTGTAAGTAAACAACTCTCCTGGAAGCAAATTCTGAATTGTCGCATTGAGATCATCGACATCTTTGTTTTTTTTTCCGCCAATATCGTGCGTTCACTCAGGTAATTATGGTCATTATATTGTTGATTTTTGTCCGGAAAAACACGCTGAATAAGCTCCTCTTTCTACTTTTTCTGAATTTTCCAATTTTCCGGGAAACTTTTCCAAATTTTTATTTCATAAGAACATTACTCTTCCTTTGAAAGTCAAATATGCAAAATTTTAACGCATTAAGACGAATGATATCCCATTGAAATAAGCTTTTTCCGTTTCTCGCGAATTTTCAAATTTTCCGGGTAACTTTCCCAAATGTTTAGTTCATAAGAACGTTCTTCTTTCGTTGAACATCAAATGATTAAAATTTTATCGCAATCGGATGAACAGTTCTTAAATTACAGTGTTGAGTACATTTAGAAAGATTTGAAAAAAAGGAACTTAGTTCGATTTTTGCGTCTTTTCTTTTTAAATGTCCCTTTTTTTTTACTGAAAACGTTTCCAAGACCTCAATGAACAAAACAAAAAAAGAATTACCCCTCTCCGTCGTGCGAATAGTCAGTTACAGTGCTGAATTCAATCAAAACATATTAAAACGCACTTTCAGCTTTTTTTTTTCAAATTTTCCAATTTTCGGGTCGATTTTCCAAAAAAATTATTTCATACAAACCTTGTAGTGTTAAGCCGTACTCAAGTAATGCTCTTACAACCAGGTGGCAATTGAATTTTACTCATACAAAATCACTTTCGGTTTTTCCTAAATTTTCCTACTTTCCGGGCGAATTTATTTGATGCAAACCTTCATCTTGCTTTCAACATCAAATGTACAAAATTTCATCGCAATTATACGAACGGTATTAATAACTCAGTGGAAAAAGCTATTTCAGTTTTTCCCGATTTTCCTCTTTTCCGGACAACTTTTCCATATTTATCACCGTTTAAACCTTCCCTGGACTTAACGAATATTTTACGACTAAAATTAACCAAATCGGTTCAGCCGTTCTCGAGTTTTAGCGAGACTAACGAACAGCAATATATATATATATATATATATATATATATTAGTCGTCCCGGCAATGCTTCGCATTTGCTAATATGTATGTACTCTTGCTTTGAACGTCAAACGTGCAAAATTTTATTGCAATCGTACGAATTTCATTGATATCCCAAAGAAAACAGCTCTTTCAGTCTTACACAAATTTTCCTATTTTCTGGCCAACTATTCCAAACTTTTACTTCACTCAAACCTTCCTCTCGCTTTGAACGTCGAATGAGCAAAATTTTATTGCAATCAGATAAATGGTTTTGATATTTCATAGAAAAATCACCTATTTTTTCTTAATTTTCCAATTTTCCGGGTGACTTTCGCAAATTCCTAGTTCATAAGAACGTTCATCTTTCGTTGAACGTCAAATGATCAAAATTTTATTGCATTCGGATGAACGGTCGTCAAAAAAAGGTCTGTAAATCTATCGGACCAAACTACGTGGTCATTAGTCCGTAGCTTACAAACTACTTAAACCTAGGTAAACTAACCTACGGACAAGCACACACATCCATGCCCCAGGGAGGACTCGAACCTCCACGGCGAGCAACCGCGCGCTCCGCAGCGAGGTGCTTTAGACCGCGCGGCTACTCCACCGCGGCAACGGTCGTCAACTCATAGTGTTAAGTGCATTTATAAACACATTGAAAAAGGAACTTGGTTGGAATTTTGTGACTTTCCTTTTTAACTGTCGCTCTTGTTTTTTTCCTTTTTTAATCAAAACTTTTTCAAGACCATAATGAACGAAACAAAAAAAGAATTACCCCTCTCCGACGTGCGAATAGTCAGTTATAGTGCTGAATTCAATAAAAAAAAAAAAAAAAAAAAAAAAAAAATAAAAAAAAAAAGATAAAAAAAACTCTGAAAAACGCACCTTAAGTTATTCTCAAATTTTCCAATTTCCGGTAGATTTTCGAAAAAAAAAATTATTTCATACAATCCTTGTCCTGTCAAGACGTACTCAAGTGATGCTCTTACAGACATGCGGCAATTGATTTTTATTCATAGAAAAAATCGCTTTCGGTTTTTCCTAAATTTTCCTATTTTCCGGGCGACTTTTCCAAGTTTTTATATAATGGGAACCCTCCTCTTGCTTTCAACATGAAATTTACAAAATGTAAAATTGGACGAACGGTATTGATAGCTCACTGGAAAAAGCTCTTTCAGTTATACAGACTTAGCTTTTACCCGCTGCTTTCCTGGTGTTGATGTGCATGGAATGTACAATAATTTCGAAACTTTGTTATTGAGTTATGACCAGGATCATCAGGATAAAATAAATTTCCAAATTTCTGCTTTAAATATAAACCGTGCAGTAAGTACAGTCCTTCTTTTTTTAGATAAAAATAAAGATGTTGTGAAATACGAAAAGAAACTCGGTTTGTTACAACATGACTAAACCGCTAACTGAAGAAGCTATAGGTAAGTTATACAAATGTAAATTATGCAAGATTCAAATTTCATGGAAATCAATTTGGCGGTTTGAAGAAGCTGATGTCCTGTCTAAGTAATGTATTAATTCTGTTGATTCGTATCACTTATCACTTATCAAAAGTATTTAATCTCTATATAAAAGCGAAAGGACACTCATTCACTCACTTACTCAGTTACTCACTCACTGGCTAAACACGAAATCTCGAAAACTACTTCACCTATGAAGCGGAAATTTAGAAGGAATGTAGTTATTAGTATAAAACGTCAGTTACGAAAGGACTTTACGATAGGGCCGATAGTTCAGGAGATATGATGTCATAAACAGTGAAAACTTCCTCGTCTTGCGGCACGTGATAGTGTGACTTTATCAGTCCACTATTTGAGAAGGAGAGTACTTAGCGATTTCTAACAAACTTTAAACATAATTTCTAACCTGTAGGAAACTTTTTCTCGTTGACTACTCCAGCAAAATAATGAAAGGAAAAGAGTTTGGCGCTTACTACTTCTCGGCGTTCATGCAGTAAAATTACGGCATTTGGCATGACGTACACTAGTTATTGTATTCGCGAGAAATGTGAAAGACAGTACACACACATTTCACTGAACGTACGTTCGAAATTTTATCATGGTACGACACACAGTTCACGATATATGCCGTCATGAACAATGATATGCGAGGAAAACAGTTACATCACGCAGTAAAATGATGAAAGGAAAAAAGTTGCTCGCTTACTACTTTTCCGCTGTTTGTGGACTAAAACTACGGCATTCGGTGTGTCGTTACAGTTTATAATTTGTACACTACAAATTGTAGCCGCAGGAAATTTTACAGACAGTACACACACATATAGCTGAATGTACCTTCGAAATTGTATCACAGTACGACACGTAGTTCATGAGATATGAGCACATAAACAGTAACGTTCATAGAAAACCGTCCCATGACGCACCTAGTTTTAATCTATTGCTTCTTTACTACTAATTGTATTCGCAACAGATTTTACAGACATGCAGCACTTATACAAATGAATATATACCTGAAAAATTATACAATTGTAGAACATATAACTTAATAAATTTAAGATCGTACGAATTTTATATGTCATTTGTATTTTGATTGGTATCTTTCTTTGTTTCGATACTGCACTTATAATTTTGTACATTATGTGAGACAGCCTTATTTCTTATACATTTTCCGGCAAATATAACATGTTTTTAGAAGAAAGGAGATCGGCAGACAGAGAAGGGATAAAAGGCAGGAATAAATAAATAAAAACCCGGGCAACGCCGGGTTTTCAGCTAGTAAATGTGATAAATTTTAAACGTCAAAGAATTTATTTATTTGCTTGGAGCTTTAGTAATAGTCCGGAGCGTAGTTTGTTCAATATCTGGGGTACACAACACTGGTTTGTCAATTTTGTCGAATCTGGACTTAACTGCGCGGTGTAAAGGCATACCATAAGCTCCGTCGTTGTCGTGATTTGACCCATATTTGTGGTGGCTTTGATGTATCAGTAAGATTCAATCGCGATAGGATTCCACGAAGGTGGAATTGCTTTGAGTCAAGAGGTACACATTGTCTAGTGCCAGTGAAAGTATGTTTCGAAACATTGTCGTCAATATTCAAACAGAAAACTGATGCGCTGGAATATACCAAAAGCATTATATTAAATCACAAATATGAGTCAGAATTGAAGTTTGTGCTGTGGAGTGAGACTTGATTTAATACAGTCCACACAATCGCGATTTCCACAAGGGCGCTGTGGCTTAGGGGTTAAAGTGCTTTCCTAACAAGTAGCAGGTCCCAACATCGACTCTCGGCTGTGGTACAAATTTTAATTGAATGTGTTTCCTTCAATTTAATGAAACTAGTATTGTCTGTGGTCGAAAATCGACCAATCGTGTTTACAATGGTCACTGGGGGTAAAATTTTACGTATCATGTCGGCGGCCTCGTGTGATTATGTTGGCAACATCAACAACACGATAGAAAATCTTTCCATTTGTTCGAACTACATAGAATGACTCGATTAGTGTACCGTACAGACCATGAATTAAACAAATAATGCTGTTCTTGCTTTATGGTTGACAGGTTCTTGTATGTACCCTCGTCCGCTCAGTAAAAATAATTGCCCTCGAAAGCGAAGATTCCATGAGAAAACATCAGCGTTGTCAAGCGATTGGCTAAAATGAAGACTCACATGCTTCTCACTATTCAGCATCTGTTGCCAACATTGTCATAGGAGGCCGCTGGGATATATGGTAAAATTTAACCGGCACTGGAAGTTATGAAACGGTATCTTTTACGTGTTAAGGAAAATGCCTGCCACAAAAACAACAAATAAAATACTTCTCATGCCATTTTCGAATTATATAACTTTCATTAGCTTAATATTTGAAATGGAACTACAATTTCGGTGTTCGTAAATTTATTCAACGCCAAGAAATAATGTTATTTCGATACTGCGACATTCAGAATTCCAGAACTGACATGTCGACTTCGTAGTTCCACCCGTGCACCGTTACATGCCTCTCCCGGCGCATCATCATTTATATCTGCATTCTTGACTTCGTAGTTCCACCCGAGCACCGCTAGATGCCTCTCCCGGCGCATCATCGTTTATATCGGGATTCATATGAAAACATCCATTTCCTTTAACCACTCTTAATCACTACGAAAATGAAGCATTTGAACGGCACAAGAAAGTGAGTTGGGAGCACTCCATGTTTCGATATTCACTTACTTTAATACGTTATTTTAATACTGTAGATGCGCTGCATTACAGCGTCTTTGGTCGAGGCGAATAGCCAATCAGTGAGCTGATTGTTGGAGATTGTAGAACTTGATCCAAGCTGTAGATAGGAAAATTTCTACTCCCTTTTACCACTTTTAATGGCTAAATGCACACATAATATTTATATTAGTGAAATCTACGACAAACAATCTTTCGAATTATGTAACTTTCATTGGCCTTCTTGTACGAATAAATTAGTAATCTGTACCACAATTTTCGTGTTAGCGTATTTATATAATGATTACAAAGTGTTTCAACTGTCTAAAGGTTTTAGCGGTTTCTAACTCATCCTCTGTTTCTCATACCTCAGAGAGTAGTTGGACAAAATCTTCATTGTCATTTTCGAATTGAGTTCGGTCATTAAAAATAATAATAATCTGCAACAATGAGGCTTTCCCAGGATGGCTTCAGTTCTTTATTTCTGACCGGTTTAGATAGAGCTGCGGTGACATAGATCTTGCACACATTACTAAACGTTCATGACTCACAGGTCACACATTGATACCGTGCCTTCTGCCAGGATGAGGATTCCAGAACGTCAGCACGTCAAGTGTAAAAAAGGAACCTACATAGAAGTGTCGAAACTGTTCAAAATAAAAAAAAATCTGAAGCGGTCTTGTGCAAGCTTGATATCTGCACATTATGCAGCAACGCAGATTGCCTCCAGAATATGACGCAATGTTAGGAATATATAAAATAGTAATAGTAATACAGCGGCCCATTCATTCCAAGAGTTGATATCATACAAGACAGAAAAAAAGTGTTTGTATGACGTATTATCCAGCAATGAAAATAAAACAGCGATTCATTAACGGTTGTGAGGTTTAAATAAGGCAGTTCAGACTTTGCAGAGATAAGGCGCGCGCTTAAATAGAGCTGGAGGCGTGCCCAGGACTTATCCGGAGTGGCGGCGTGCAAAGTCCGCACGTGACGGAAACTTCTGAGGCCTTCACACGGGACGAGGGGCTGCCCCCTGCTGTGACGTCACGATAGCGGCCGACTCAGCGGGCCGGTTGTAAGGGTCAAGCGCTGATCGAGACCACGAGGAAAATTTTCTCGTCCTCTCTATGTCCGGCAGCGAATCTTTCACTGCCTCTCTCTGCGGAGAGGGTTGTTTATACGCACAGTAGTTGCTGTCTGAGTGTCGGAAGTTCAAGGCAGACCATAGTCAGTGGTTGTGCAGTTTTAATGCGTTTCTTTATTTAGCCATCGTGTGATGTGGGGCAGTGGTTAAGACACGGGCAGGACCGGCCCGTCCATATAGGCAAACTGGGCAATTGCCTAGGGCGCTCGAATTTAGGGGGCGGCAAATTTGTCGTGCGCAACGAACCCTCATGCGCTCGTGCTTTGAGTTGCTGTTGCTGTTGTGTTTCCAGGAGTAATGAATTCACGGTTACTACACATAGACAGAGCAACAGGCAAGAGACAAGACGCAAGTCAATGTTACATGCATACTCATGGCTCTTCAGAATTTTGCTAGTAAGCGTTTAATGTCACACACTAAAATAGTGAGTGAGGTAAATATAGGAAAGGTTGGGGAAATGCCAGCTGACTATATTATAACCCCATACTGCTTCAACAAGCCTTTCAGTATAACAATTGGAAGTAGGGAGCAGTGGGAGAAAATAGTTCGACACCGTACGGGGGATATTGTCTGGTTAACTGACGGGTCGAAATCAGACCAAGGCGTTGGGGCCGGGGTATACGGGGTGCAGTCAAGACTGGAGGGCGTCATCTCTCTAGGGAAACTAGTCTCAGTATTCCAGGCCGAAATCACTGTCATCAGGGCATGTGTGGAGGAGAATTTGCGTAGGTGCTACAAAGATCGTAGCATCTATATCTATTCAGACAGCCAGGCAGCCCTGAGATCACTGGCAGCTCCGGCAACAAGGTCTAAAATTGTTGCAGAATGTCACTGGGTTTTGGTGGAGCTAGGGGAAAGCAATAGAGTAAACCTATTGTGGGTCCCTGGCCACTCGGGGATCAGTGGCAACGAACATGCCGACAGATTAGCCAGGATGGGGGCAGAGACTCCATTTATTGGACCGGAACCTGTACTGACAATCACCAAGGCAATGATCAAATTGGAGCTACGCAACTGGCTCAGAAGACAGCACGTAGAATATTGGACCAAAGTCCATCAACAAAAATATGGCAAGGTAATGATGCCAAAGCCATGTTTTAAAAGAAGCTCTGCAATCCTGGGTCTGAACAGGAGAGAGATTAGACTCATGGTTGGGTTGCTGACAGGCCATGGGAATTTCAAAAAACACCTACATACAATGGGAATAACAGAAGAGGACCCTAAATGTAGGATCTGTGATGACGGTGATGAAACTGCATCACATCTAATCTTCAAATGCATTGCATTGGAGAGTAAAAGGCACAGAAAATTTGGGATAACCAGACCCGAAGAAATTGTGTCTAATAAAGAACTGGTAAAGGGACTCCTTGCACTGTTCAAGGGCATTGGTTGGCTTTACTAGCTATACGGGGAGCGATACCGCACAATAAACTTAGTTTCGGTGCGGGCAGTGGCGGGTTGGACCAAGACTGTTTTGACTTCACTGGAAAAATCAAATCAAGCGTTTAATGAATAGACGAGTAGCAGTTTGCAACTAATCATCTCGTGATCAAAGCTAGCGATACTGCAATAAATTCAATGGACGAGAGATCTGATCAGATTAACAACCTAAATCTTGTATTTGGCTATCCGTACAAAATACATGATGTAAAAAATACAACTCCCAAAGCTGTTCCCGAAGAAAGTTTTAATTTGGAAGGGTCTCTAACTCACAAAGACTCTAAACATATTGATCCTACTGATCTATGCAATGAATTACAAGTCATTGCTATCAGAGTACCGAAGAACTCAGGCTCACAAGATGTTCTGAGTTATATTTGTAAAAATGGACTTATAGACATTGTACCTAATTGCACTAAGTGTGTTGCTTACTCTTCTTGTGTCTGTAGCCAGGATGAGCGCAGATTCTCGAAATTAAAACTCATAAAAACATATCTGCCATCCACAATGACTCGAGAAAGACTTGTGGTGTTGGCAACTTTGTCAATTGAACGAAAAACAGCAGATACAATTGATTTAAGTGAGATCGTTTCAGAGTTTCCAAAAGCCAGGGCAAGAAAAATGAAAATTGTGTGACTCTTTATAGAATTAAGCTTATAATTGTATCAATTACTGAAAAACTATCAACCGAAACATTTTTCAAATGTTCAAATGTTTGTTAAGCTTATGGGACTTAACTACGGGGTCATCAGTCCCTAAACTTACAAACTACTTACGAACTAGGACGGCACAAATATCCATACCCGAGGGGGGATTCGAACCCCCGACCGTAGTGGCCATGCTGACCGTGACTGGAGCGCCTCAGTCACCTCGGCCACCGCGGCCGGCAAACCTTTTTAAAGGACAAAATGTAAAAACGATGAAAAAGTAACATTATTGTATTATGTGTCCCAATGTAATGGAGAAATATGTTTATGTAAGGTATGTGTTGTGATTATGTATTTGAATAAAAAAAGATGCAATTTACATTTTACATTGATGTTTTATTGCGATTTTATTAAAAGGGGCCCCATTAAAATAATTTGCCTAGAGCGCCGAATTTGTTCGGGCCGGCCCTGGACACGGGGATTACATTCTAAAGGCGTGGCGTTCAAGTTACTGTCAACACGTTAGAAGTTGTTTCCTTATATTGTTCATAGCCAGGACACTGAATCTTAATTGTCTTTTCTTTTTCTCTTCTTTCGTACTATTTGGAGCCGTTAAGAGAACATGCTCCATTGTTTAAAATCTCGGAGGACGGAATACTAGGTACCCAAGATCGCAACACTATACATTTATTTGAAATGATTAGTTTCGGTAAACATAGTTACGGGAGTTGATTTTTGCGTTTTTGCTACCTCCTTCCCTTCTCCTCGCGAGATGTGAGAATTTTCTCGACCTCCCACCCCCGTTCCAAAATCTCACGTGAGATTTTTGAATACGCGTATTTTAGTGAAAATATGTTAATCTATGCTTGATTTCGTTGGATCAATTAAAACTAATTTTGATTATTTTTATTTTATTTTAGACCAGTTTAAAGCTTGTGTAAATAACATAAATAATACAATATCTTGAATGGTGGTAGACAAATTATAACAAAACCTGTAAAATTATATCATTTTAAGCAGCAAGTATGTAATACTTTTATTCATGATCTCTTAGGGATAGAAGTTCCGCGGTGCATTAGCCTACGCACTGGGGCGCCGTGCTGCGGTGCGCGCGGCCGTTCGCCGTCGGGGATTGGAGTCCCCTTTGGGCATGGATGTTTGTGTTGTCCTTAGGTTAGTTTACCTTAGTTTAAGAAGTTTGTAAGTTACGGACTAATAACCACGCAGTTGAGTCCGATAGATTTACAAACATTTTAACATAATAAGTAGAAAGGACAGAAGTTCAGAAGATAATAAGAGTATGAAATATTTATTTAAAATATGGCAAAAATTAAGGAAGAAGTGGTGACCGTGTGTCATTCAGTCAATCTGGAGACCATGTGTGGTTCATAGGCAGGAGTCTTTCATTGAAGTAGTGCTACAATAAAGGATGTCTCTTATAAACGAGCGTGAAAAGAACGCTCGTCTGGCGGTATCCCAGCTGATTGCCCTGGTCTTCTATTCACACAGCTTCACGTGAGAGAGGCGCCCGGGTGGCCAGCACTGTTGCTGCCGCGCTTCTTGCGTTCCAATTCCGACGAAAATTTGCGTTTTGAAAAAGATCGTCAATCCTCAAAGAAAGAAACGCGGGTTTACTGTGTTACTGCCTTGACATCAGTTTCCTATAGAATTTTGGAGCATATTCTCAGTTCGAATATAGTAAATTTCCTTCAGACGGAAAAGCTTCTTTCCACGAACCAGCACGGGTTCAGGAAACATCGTTCATGTGAAACTCAGCTTGCCCTTTTCTCACATGACATCTTGCGAGCTATGGATGAAGGGCAACAGGCGGACTGTGTTTTTCTCAACTTCAAAAAGGCGTTTGCCGCGGTGCCACACTGCGGACTGCTAACGAAGATAGGAATAGGTTCACAAATTTGTGACTGGCTCGAAGACTTCCTAAGTAATAGAACGCAGTACGTTGTTCTCGACGACGAGTGTTCATTAGAGACGAGTTTATTGTCAGGCGTGCCCCAGGGGAGTGTGATAGGACCGCTATTATTTTCTGTCTATATAAATGATCTGACGGACAAACTAACTTGTAATTTGTGGCTTTTTGCTGATGATGCTGTAGTGTATGGGAGGGTGTCGTGTTTAACTGACTGTAACAGCATACAGGATGACTCAGACAAAATTTCTAGTTGGTGGGAAGAATGGCAGCTAGCTCTCAATGTAGAAAAAATGTAAGGTGATGCGCTTGAGTAGGGAAAACAATCCCATAATGTTCGAATACAGCATTAGTAGTGAGCTTCTTGATGCAGTCGAGTCGTTCAAATATGCAGAGCGATATGAAATGGAACGAACATGTAAGGACTGTAAGGCGGACAGCCGACTTCGGTTTATTGGGAGAATTTTGGGAAGATGTACTTCATCTGTAAAGGAGACTGCGTATAAAAAGCTTGTACGACCACGTCTTGAGTATTGCTCAAGTGTTTTGGATCCGCAACAGATCAGTTTAAAGAAGACATAGAACTAAGTTAAACTAATCTAAGGACAACACCCACACCAATGCCGGAGGGGGGGGGGATTCGAACCTCTTTAGAACGCTTGGGCACTCCACTGCTGCTTTTGCACTTCATCACTAGGCACATGCCTAGCGTCACCAAGGATCACAACATCGTCAGCAAATTAAAATGGTCACGGCTTAATTTTTCTAAGGACAAATTGAATAATATTGGCGCCGGCGGATCGCCTTCTCTTAATCCATTTTGGATTTCTGGTGATAGCTTGTTACCAAATCGCACTTGAGATGTTGATTAGGAGTAGCAAGCTACAATTTAATGTATTTTGATGGGTTACCAACATCCTCTAACGTTTCTCATAATGTGGCACTGTCTCTGCTGTTATAAGGTTGTCGAAAATAGATGATTGAGGTAGAATTTTCCTATCAGCTGCCTCAAAGTTAATTTTCGACCGTCCAGAGACTAACGCACATTTGATAGGTACCTACAATTCCTTCAGCCAGTTGTTTCATGCAGTTTAGTAGCAGCGTTGTATCGGCTTTGTATCAGATTTCAAATAATGAAATCCTTTGATAGTTAGATACTTGTGTAGTATCACTCTTCTTGAAGATGGGACATATGCAGAGTGTCCCACTTATCTTGACCACCCAAAATATCTCTGGAACAACAACAGCTATTGTAAAACGACTTTCACCGGTATCAATGTACGGCTGGGGCTCATGAATATAAATATTTTGAAACTTTCTAAAACGAAAACATATGTCTTTTTAACACAAACTTATGTGTTTTTAAATGGACACCCTATATTATTTCATCAGCAATCTATAGCATGACACATCACTTAAACAATGGCGTTGACTGCATCGCAATACGCCAGTAACATCCGGAGGTATTACGAAGCGAAGCTGATGTTTCAAATACACGAAACGCGCGGCTAGCGCACATCCTGAGTTTCTGGCGAGAACCCCATGCTGCACAGGATGTGCGATAGACGCGCGTTTCGTGTATTTGAAACATCAGCTTCGCTTCGTAATACCTCCGGATGTTACTGGCGTATTGCGATGCAATCAACGCCATTGTCTAAGTGATGTGTCATGTATTAGATTGCTGATGAATTAATTTAGGGTGTCCATTTAAAAACACAAAAGTTTGTGTTAAAAACAAATGCTTTCGTTTTAGAATGTTTCACATTATTTACATTCATGAGCCCATATCTTCAATTGATACCGGTGAAAGTCGATTTACGGTAGCTGTTGTTCCAGCTGATGTGGACTGAAGAAACAAAGTCATCACGCTCGTTTTTCGAGGCCTCACGATTTGCCGCGCGTTTCGTGTATTTGAAACATCAGCTTCGCTTCGTAATACCTCCGGATGTTACTGGCGTATTGCGATGCAGTCAACGCCATTGTTTAAGTGATGTGTCATGCTATAGATTGCTGATGAAATAATATAGGGTGTCCATTTAAAAACACATAAGTTTGTGTTAAAAAGACATATGTTTTCGTTTTAGAAAGTTTCAAAATATTTATATTCATGAGCCCCAGCCGTACATTGTTTGGATGATCAAAAGAACTGGGACATTCTATAATTGCGACCTCGCGTTCTTCAGGAATTATTTCTGCTGCCAAAACGATAGATATTAAATGTTTGAAAGCATTCATCAGTGTTTCCCCTCCCAAGTGAAGCACCTCAGCTGTGATACCACTACCTCCTGGGGCGTTGTTGTTCTTGAGTGCTTAGGGTAACATTCACTTCTTCCTCGGACGGTTCAGGGACTTCTAATATAGGGCACCTGTCTAAGTTGTCACCGATGGTGGAATGTCCTGATTCAGTAGGTTCTCAATTTAAAAAAAAAAAAATAGGTTTGCCTACTCTACTGGCGGTACCACTTTACTCGCTTCATTTGTTGGAACTAATGTACATTCTTGGTAGACACCTCTGGCAAATCGTGAGGCCTCGAAAAACGAGCGTGATGACTTTGTTTCTTCAGTCCACAGCTTTTCATGGTGTTCCCGTTTCTTCTTTCTTATGAGTTGGTCCGTGTTACACCTCGCTTCGTAGTAGGCTACCATTGCTTCTTCCGAGATTTGTTACAGCCATGGCATCCTCTTCGTCGATCTTATCCCAATAGATTGTCGACATTCTTCATCGAATCAACATTTACCTCTGCGTTTTGGATGGTAAACAAGTTCTTCATTAGCACTATCTAACACTGCATTCCTTATGGTCTTCCGATATTGTGAGATGTTCTGAAATGTTATTTATATATATAAATGAATGTTTGTTTGTATGTCCTCTATGTATTCATAAACCATTCATTCGAGTGCAATTAAACATTGGAGAACTGTTCACCGTATGCCCAAGAAGGTTCCTGACCCAGAAACAAAAGAAGACGACACGTATCTCAGGAAATATGACGTCATAAATAATGAGAGGCCAATGCGTGAGAATACCCAGATTGCGTCAGTTACTGGAACATGGGAGTAGTTAGGGACTTGTAAAAAAGTTTGCATGTAATTTCGGATGTTTATGAAGCGTTTTGTAACTGACCCTTCCCCCTGCCCCCCTCCCCCCCCACACACACAAAATGATGAAACGAATAGAAGTCTACCGCTCACAACAGTTTCGCTGCAGATGCCATAAAACTGTCGCATCAGGCATGACCTTGTTTTGTTTGATTACTGCTGACTGTCTTCGCAACATGTTTTGCATACAGTATCGATATGTATCACTAAATGTGGCATCAAATTCATATCACTCTACGTCACATACTTTAGGACATAACTAATACATAAAAATTAATGTTTGTTATTGTATTAGTATTTTATGCACGGCTATGCCCTATATCCGATTGCGATAAGACATTAACTCATTCCTTGCCCTCGTACGAAGGTTATACGTATACTAAAATTAAATTCGTATGGTGCATGACGGAGGGTGCTCTACAATTAGCTAATTTGTTTCGAATGCCTTCACGCTCTAATGGCTAGACGGATATGAATTAAATTTGGAACAGACGTAGCTTATACCCTGATTAATATGTGGGCTACCTTTCGTAAGGCACCGTATGATGTATGGCGGAGGGTACATAACAACAAACATCAAAATTGTTTCACTGGTCATGAAAGTCAGGACATAAATGTATGTTTTCATGAAGGAGATTTATATAGTCTGCAAGACCGTGAATTTAACATGGAGGAGGGTACCTTGCGACTTTGACACCATATAACCAATCACCATGAAACTTGGCGCACATATGTGTGTTTCCATATATAGGAGGGAGAGGAGTAGGTGGAGGAGGAGATGGGCAGAAAGGGGAGTGAGGCGACGGACAAGCTAACACTTTCAAATTACAAAAGTTATTGTCAAAATTATCTCTTCTGCGGCAGCAACGCGCCGGGTACCAGCTAGTATTTCATATATTTTATTCATATACCTTCATATGTTATTTCATTCATATATTAAAAAAACATATAGCTTGTGTCCGAACGAATGTTCATAAGAGCGTTACGGTACGTAAAAATCTGGAGGACTTCTTGTCAAGAACTTATCGATATTTTTACTTACAACGTTAAACTACTTGTCGTTGTGTAATACAGAAGTATACACATTGAGACGTAAATTCCTTGGTCTTGACTTTGCACTGGACTGTTCTGTGTTAGAGTTCCGCCTTGCCTTTCATCAGCTCTGTGACGTAAGAAGTTTTACGCACCAGCGCTCGAAAACAGACTTTTCATTGTACGTCAACAACAGTGCCGTACATACGCTACCAAGAAATCCCAGAAAATGCCAGGCTTTAAAAAACCTCCCCGAGTTTTCATTTGCGCCACAAAATGGTCTTTTAAAGACGCAGTCAAAATGAACTTTTTCACGGATCCAGTCATCGTCCTGCCTTTGCCAGTCCTATAATAACCAGAATCATGGCAGACAACTATTAATTTTATGTTACTCTGCCTTTATCATTTCTGCTGAAACAGTTACAGCCTGATGTTTTACCTTTCTTCATATCTCGCATATCACTTCATGTGTAATAATTTTTGTAACAACACTGCTTTCATCACACTGTATTATTCATTAGTCTATCGAACTACAAAGATATTAGCACGCCGCAGAAATGTCTACATTTTACAGACCCATCAGTTTAGTAAGTTATGGTTGCAGAAGTCTAGCATGAACTATTTACAGAAGAACTGAAAAAAAGGACAGCAGCCGATCTCGGGGAAAGATGAGTTTGGGTTGAGGGTAAATGAAGAAACACGCGGGCAATACTCATCCTACGACTTAGATTAAGGAAAGGCAAACCTACATTTATAGCTTTTTTAGATTTGGAGAAACCTTTTGACAACAGAATAAACTCTTTCAAATTATGAAGTTTGCAGGGGTAAAATATAGGTACGAAAAGTTATATGCAAGTTGTTCATAAACCAGACAGCAGTTATAAGAGTCGAAGATTATGAAAGAGAAGTTATGAAGGGAGTAAGACAAGGGTGTAGTCTTTCCCCAATATTATTCAATCTGTACACTAAAGAAGCTTCGAAGGAATGAAGGAAAGCAAGGAGAAATTTGGAATGAGAATTTACATTCAGGAAGAAGAAATAAAATATTAGCAATTTCCGAATGAGATTATTCTGTCACAAACAGCATTGGACCTAGAAGAGCAATTGAACGGAATAGACATTTTCTTGAAATTTTGGGTATAAGATGAACATTAACAAGAACAAAACAAGGGTAATGGAATGTACCCGAATTAAATCAGGGGATGTCGAGAAAATTATATTAAGGACCGAGGTAATAAAGGTGGTAGATGCTTTTTGTTACTTGTGCAGTAAAATAACATAGGATGGTCGGAGTAAAGAAGATATACAGACAGCAATGGGAAGAAAAATGGATATATAGTTCAGATGGGAAGAGGACAGAGGATTTTGAAATGTGGTGCTACAAGAGAATGTTGAAGATTAGATTGGTATATCATGTAACTAATGAAGGGGTACTGAACGATGGCACGAGAAAGAAATTTCGTGGATCATACTGGATATTCTAAATAGACGAAAGTATAAAATATAAAAATGTTGTAAATGAAGCATTAGAAGGTGAGAACAAACGTATAAACATGAGACTGAGTGAAAGGGCAAGGTGATTAAGCAGAGACGCAAAGAGGACGAATACAAGGATGTAGAATCATGCACAAATAAGGGAAAGAAAAAGTTAATCTGTAAGAAAATTAAGGAGGGCTTTGCAAAAAAGAGAAGTAGCTGTTTGATAGCCAAGACTTAGAAATAATGAAGTATTAAGTAGAGAAGGAACATAAGGACTATGCAAGGAAATTCTTGACGGCAGTATTATACAAGGGGTACAAGCCAGACTCCTAGAATAGAAGAAATTCCATCAGAATTATTGAGATCCTAGAGAGAGGTAACAATGACATTACTAATCCCTCTTGTATTTAAGATATATGAGACATCCAAAATACCTTCGGAATTCAAGATGAATTACATAATTCCAAAGAAGTCAGGCGCTGACAGGTATGAATATTATCGAAATGTCCGATTAATAAGTTACTGGCACGAATTGCTTACTCAAAACAGGGAAAACTACAAGAAGCTTGGAAAAGCTCTGGTAAGGCTTCGTTCATTTCTCTAAATCACTTGAGCTAAACGTCACGATGGTTTTGTGAAAGACCTCGGCTGCTTCTCTTCCCTGTCCTTGCAAACAGCCCAAACATGAGCTCCGTCTCTAATGACCTTGTTGTCAACTAGACGTTAAACCCTAATCTTCCTTCCAGTATTTGTAATATTTGACGCTGTTCTGGTCCTAACTCTGACAACTACCTGACATCGCAGGATGGAGGCGATCGGTATAAATTCCAAAATGAAAAACGCAAAGATCGCAGTATGATTGATTGATTGACGACCGGTTTCGATGGGCTATGTCATCATCTTCTGGTCGTATATGTTCTACAATAGGATCATTTTTTTAATGGAGGTTAAACAGAAAGTGCAACATACACTTAGACAGAATATGAAATACAGATGTTATGAATTGCTTGTAAGAGCAATTCATAATACGTGTGTTGGAACTATACGAGGGTGGCAGCTATTTATTCACAACCGATACAAAAGTGTTACATGTTTGTATCTTATGGTGCAAATGGAGCGGGCTACTGCCTGTCGAATCTCTGGAACAGTTCTGAAGCGAACACTACGAAGTGGTTCCTTCATCTTCGGAATTGCCGCGGTGGAGTAGCCGAGCGGTCTAAAGCGTCTCGCTGCGGAGCGCGCGGTTGCTCGCCGTGGAGGTTCGAGTCCTCCCTGGGGCGTGGGTGTGTGTGTTTGTCCGTAGGTTAGTTTACCTAGGTTTACGTAGTTTGTAAGCTACGGACTGATGACCACGCAGTTTGGTCCGATAGATTTACAGTTTACAATCTTCGGAATTAAATCAAAGTCACGCCCGGGAGTATGATGGATGGTACAGTACCTCGCAGTCCCATCGACCGAACAGGGCAGCCACAGCTTGCGCTGTATGCGCCCGCGCATTGTCGTGCAAAGTGATGGGTGGGTTGTGCAGAAAGTGTTGCCGCTTCTTTCGCACAGCCGGTCGCAGGTGATGCTCCAAAAACGCACAGTAATACTGTGCATTGACGATCTCTGTTGTTCCTGTTTCGAAAACATAGTGACACAGTCACAAGTGATTGTTTCCCTTGATTGTGTACACGCCGGTGACGTGGGATGGGCGTTACATTTGCTAGGAGGTAAGGTAGGCATATCAATAAAGTGTGCTATCAGCGACAATAGTAGATTCCATTGCATAGTATCTCCACAGCTTTATTGCCACTATGTTTCAACTATCGTATAACTTGTGTTCAAATGTTTGTTAAGCTTATGGGACTTAACTACGTGGTCATCAGTCCCTAAACTTACAAACTACTTATGAACTAAGGACGGCACAAATATTCATGCCCGAGGGGGATTCGAACCCCCGACTGTAGTTGCCGTGCAGACCGTGACTGGAGCGCCTCAGTCCCCTCGGCCACCGCGACCGGCTATAACTTGGGTATTTCATAGTAAGAGCACTTCGTAATACAGAGTGCCCACAATGACACTCCAACATTTGAACTCATAGAATCCGAGAGAAAACACAATTTATTGACGAACATATACAGGATAATCATACAGCAGCTCATCAAGTTTTCATACGCAGGTGGACGGTTCAGTACACTTGAACATGGGCGCCATGGGTAGCGCGAAGAATACCAAGTCTATAATCGATTTCGTGCCATGTGTCGCGGAACACCTGTTCTGTGACAGAGTTGATGACAATTCTTATGCGCTGTTTCAAGTCTTGCAGGTCCTTCACTGGTGTAGCGTATACTCGGTCTTTCACATAACCCCGCAAGAAAAAATCGAGCGGGGTTACTATGTCGGGCGAAAGTGGTGGTCAAGGAATTGGAACTCTACGGCCAACCCATTGTTGCGGGAATGTGTCATTAAAATTTTTTCGGACATCAAGGCTCCAATGGGGTGGTGCACCGTCCTGTTGAAACATCACATTGGCTGCAGGTCTATTATCTGTGGCACGGCAAATTGTTCCAACATGTCCAGGTAGATGGCTCCATCCATAGTCGCTTCCTGAAAGAAAAACGGCCGAACAATGCGATTTATCATCAAACCACACCACGCATTAACTTTCGGACTGTCGCAAATGTGTTCCTTAAGTGCCTGTGGAGTTTCGGACCCTCAGATGCGCACATTCTTACGATTGACAGCCCATGACAAATGAAAGGCTGCCTCGTCAGTAAACATCACGTGTGATAAAAATGTCTCGTCCGCGGAAATGCGATCTAACATGACACATACAAATTCTTCTCGCTTTGATCGATCATCAGGCTTGATTTCTTGCACAACCTGCACTTTATATGCGTACAAACGTAATCGCTTACGAAGCACTTTGTGCACTGTTGGACGTTTCATACGAAGTTCTCTTGCTGCCTGTCACACTGACTTCTGTGGACTTCGTTCGAATGACCGCCGCACTTGTTCCACATGATGTTCGCTGATCCCAGGCTTACCACCACCATGCCCTTTCGCAACACTCCCAGTAGCCAAAAACTGATCACACTACTTCTTTATAGTCTTGAACGATGGGGGCGCTTTGTTGTAAACTCGACGAAAGTTTCTTTGCACTTGGGTCGCCGATTTTGTATCTGCATACCACCAGACCACTTGTGCACGCTCCTTCATATCCGCCATTTTGCTAAAACAATTGATTGCAGTTCCACTACGGCCACTTGGTGTATCAAATTTGCACACCGCAACTTGTTGAGTTGCTCTGTCTGCCCCTTCAGGATTCACAGGTCGACCATCTGAAATGAGAAAGATGTAGGATATTAAAATCTTGGAGTTTCATTGTGGGCACCCTGTATAACTTGTGTATTTCATATTTGGACTAAATGCAATGTTGCACTTTCTCTTTAATATCCATACAAATTAAATAAACCATGACCACATATACAGTATATACGACCAGAAGATGACGGCATAGCCTATCGAAACCTGTCGTGAATCAATTAATTAACCATACTGCGATATTATCGTTTTTCTTTTTGAAGGTAATTACGATTATCGTGGATAAAATATGCAGAATAAGCGTTCATGTCTCTTTCTCACGGCACTCACAACCCCGATGAATGGCTGCAAAACTTCAAGGGACTTCGGTCCCAAGTAAGTTTTTCTTGAGGCAGATGCACACGTTCCTGTACAAGTGAAGCATGAACCAATGTTTTTCAGCCTCATGTATTTTGAATGGTTATTCAACCATGGGAAATATGTTTATACCTGTAACGTAGGGTCATAAATGCTTTAATCGCGACGACTTTTCTGTTACATGCAAGTACTGAAGATAAATTTCCTTGGTCTTGTCCTTTAACAGAAGAAACGCGAAGGAACCTCAATTTAGCTATGAAATTATCTGGCTATTAAAATCTTAAAAATGGGTGCAGTCAGTAAGTTTGAAGAGGTTGAAATAATAAACGAACCATTTCGTTGGAAGCTTTTACCCAGTTTTCGATAATATGCCCTATTTATATTACCTTCTTCGCAAGATGAATACACCTTAATTAAATGTTGGACAAATAAATGTGAATAAAGACAAGCGATTTTTGTGTGGGATATTGAAACATAAGAAAAATCACAAGTTATGTTTTAAGCGTTTTCAGTATGTACAGTACAACACAGTAATGGTATCGGAATAAAAGTTTACCTACAGTCAAATTGCAAATGTTTCATTCTATAAGCTTATTTTGAAACTTAGGCCGCCGGGGCGACCGTAGTCTCCGTACCTCCTTGCCTGCTTCGTGCGCCAGCCAATAGGAAGAAGGGGGCTCGCCTACATAGGCTGACATAGCACAGCTGCACAAGACAGTTCCAGAGAGTACAGGACAGTTCCATGCAGTTCGTCAGCTTCGATCGACAAGTTCAACAGAGCAGGGCCAGCAGTCTACTTAGCTCAAGCCGGAACTTTATTGGCAGAAATTGTAATGATGCATTGCAGAACTGTGAAATAGGAAGAATATTGTACCAACACAAGCACAGAAAAGTTAAGTATTCATTTCATTGTGTTAATAAATACATGTGGACTAATCAGACCCATGTCCACATACTTGCTAGTCACGGCCCACCTCCCTCCTATGCTCCAAGCAGACATTCAACAATCTCCTGCTCTCTCTTCTCTTTCTATGCGTCTCCTCCACCCCAGTGTTACCAACTTAGTGGATTTTCCACTAAAACTGGTGGTTTCTACCCTCTCTTTAGTGGCGAAATATGACTTCTAGTGGCTGGTGGATTTTATAGTGGTTTAGAATAATTCAGTTTCAGCTACGGAAAATGCGATTTCAAATCACTACTCTATATATGTATTTCGAAATATTTTTTCTTTTACTCGGAAGACAACAGTGATGCATTACAATATGACATCAAACGAACTATCACACTCCAACAGATTACATACGGGATTTCCTGTAAAATGAACAGTATTTAGTAACAGGTAGATCATTAGACGAGGGAAGGCGGCTTTCGCAGGTTCAGGGAATGCTGCAAGCAGTTTCAAACAATGGGTGCTAACTTATTTCATTGTCGCTCCGAATAACCTCTGAGCGCTTCTTGGCTCACGCAGGGTGCGGCACGCCACATGTGCCGAAAAAGTACTTGAATGTCGTCGTTAGTGATGTACACTGTACATTATTGTGAATCTCGGTGTATAGTATTTCACTATGCCAAAACCACAATATATGCAAAAGTTTCGGGATTCTTGGCTTCAAGACCCACATTTAAAGGATTGTCTTCAAGTTAATGAAAGACTCAAGGGTCAGGTAGTGAAGTGTAAATTTTGTGGTACAATTTTAAAGAGTCACTATGGAGATTTGAAGTCGCATGGTACGTCAAAGAAGCATCTACAAAAAGTAGTGATCTTTCGTTTGTTAAATTTTGGTTGCTATCCCGGCTGCCTTGCGTGATAATGTTGGCAAAGGATGCTGAATCCCGTCAATGTTAATGGCGTGAAAAGGCAACTATTTTGTCACTAAGTCTTTCTTTTACATGGGAAATTAAATTTACTGATTGAAATAGGATACATTCAAGAACCTGTTAGCAATAGAGCAGTCACAGCATTATTTATTTACTTCATGGTCTGTACGAATCTCTGATCAAGTCATTATTGGGCCGTTTAAATAAAACAGAGCGGCTACTAATAATTGTGAATATTTTCTTACTTAAGAATAAAGGAAAATAATTACTAATATACTGAATGTTTTCATTCAAAATAATTAAAAAACATTTAGTGGGAATTTTAGCGATTATGAGAGTAGGGGCATTTTATTAGTGGTTTTCTAGTGGTTTTGCACTTGAAACTGGTGGGGAGCTCACTTTAACTGTTGGCAAGACTGCTCCTCCTTCTCTACCCGAATCCGCCTTCGTCTCCTCAAACTCCTTCTCATCCTCCTAATCCTCCTCTCCATCCATCCCCTTGTTTCTGCATATCTTTCCTCCTGGTGATACAAGTGTGGTTTACTAATATACTGAATGTTTTCATTCAAAATAATTAAAAAAACATTTAGTGGGAATTTTAGCGATTATGAGAGTAGGGGCATTTTATTAGTGGTTTTCTAGTGGTTTTGCACTTGAAACTGGTGGGGAGCTCACTTTAACTGTTGGCAAGACTGCTCCTCCCTCTCTACCCGAATCCGCCTTCGTCTCCTCAAACTCCTTCTCATCCTCCTAATCCTCCTCTCCATCCATCCCCTTGTTTCTGCATATCTTTCCTCCTGGTGATACAAGTGTGGTTTACTAATATACTGAATGTTTTCATTCAAAATAATTAAAAAAACATTTAGTGGGAATTTTAGCGATTATGAGAGTAGGGGCATTTTATTAGTGGTTTTCTAGTGGTTTTGCACTTGAAACTGGTGGGGAGCTCACTTTAACTGTTGCCAAGACTGCTCCTCCCTCTCTACCCGAATCCGCCTTCGTCTCCTCAAACTCCTTCTCATCCTCCTAATCCTCCTCTCCATCCATCCCCTTGTTTCTGCATATCTTTCCTCCTGGTGATACAAGTGTGGTACGTATAATTTACAGTAATATTTCCTACACCACCCCCATGAACCACAGACATTGCCGAGGTGGGGTGGCTTGCGTGCCTCAACGATGCAGATAGCCGTACCGTAGGTGCAACCACAGCGGAGGGGAATCTGTGGAGAGGCCAGACAAACGTGTGGTTCCTGAAGAGGGGCAGCAGCCTTTTCAGTAGTTACAGGGGCAACAGTCTGGATGATTGACTGAGCTGGCCTTGTAACATCAGCTAATGTGGCTTTGCCACACGGTTACTGCGAACGGCTGAAAGCAAGGGGAAACTACAGCCGTTACTTTTCCCGAGGACATGCAGCTCTACTGTATGAAAATATGATGATGGCATCCTCTCGGGTAAAATATTCCGGAGGTAAAATAGTCCCCCATTCGGATCTCCGGGCGGGGACTACTCAGGAGGATGTTATCATCAGGAAAGACAATACTGGCATTCTACGGATCGGAGCGTGGAATGTTAGATCCCTTAATCGGGTAGGAAAATTAGAAAATTTAAAAAGGGAAATGGATAGGTTGAAGATAGATATAGTGGGGATTAGTGAAGTTCGGTGGCAGGATGAACAGGATTTCTGGTCAGGTGAGTACAGGATTATAAATACAAAATCAGTTGGGGGTATCACAGGAGTAGGACTGATAATGAATAAGAAAATAGGAATGCGGGTAAACTACTATGAGCAGCACAGTGATCGCATTATCATTGTCAAGATAGATACGAAGCCAACACCGACAACAGTAGTACAGGTTTATATGCCAACTAGCTCTGCCGATGATGAGGATATAGAAGAAATATATGAGGAGCTAAAGGAAATTATTCAGTCAGTTATGGGAGAGGAAAACTTAATTGTGATGGGAGACTGGAATTCGGTAGTAGGAAAAGGAAGAGAAGGAAAAATAGTAGGTGAATATGGACTGGGCAGAAGGAATGAAAGAGGAAGTCGCCTGGTAGAATTTTGCACGGAACATAATTTAATCATAACAAACACGTGGTTTAAGAATCACAAAAGAAGGTTGTATACGTGGAAGAGACCAGGAGACACTGGAAGGTATCAGATAGATTTTATAATGGTAAAACATAGATTCCGGAATCAGGTTATTAACTGCAAGACATACCCAGGGGCAGATATAGACTCTGACCATAACTTGTTAGTCATGAACTGTAGGCTGAAACTGAAAAAACTGCAGAAAGGTAGGAAAATAAGGAGATGGGACCTAGATAAATTGAAGGAAAGTGAAGTTCTGGAGAATTTCAGAGGGAGATTTAGGCAACAATTGACAGAATCAGGGGGAAATAAAACAGTAGAAGAGGAATGGGTAGCATTGAGAGATGAAATAGTGAAGGCAGCAGAGGACAAAATAGGTAGAAAGGCAAGACCTGCAAAAAATCCTTGGATAACACAGGAAATACTAAATTTAATTGATGAAAGGAGAAAATATAAAAATGCAGTAAATGAAACAGGCAAAATGGAGTACAGACGACTAAGAAATGAGATTGATAGGAAGTGCAAAATGGCTAAGCAGGAGTGGCTAGAAGCCAAATGCAAATCTGTAGAAGAATGTATAAGAAGGGGAAAAGTAGATACCGCCTACAGGAAAATCAGAGAGACATTTGGGGACAAGAAAAGCAATTCTACAAATATCAAGAACTCAGATGGGAAACCAGTTCTCAGCAAAGAAGGGAAGGCTGAAAGGTGGAAAGAGTACATAGAGCAGCTCTACAAAGGAAATGAACTGAGAGACGATGTTGTAGGAAGGGAAGAGGAAGTAGATCAAGATGAAATAGGAGATATTATACTGAGAGATGAATTTGACAGAGCCCTGAAAGACCTAGGTCGGAACAAGGCCCCAGGAGTAGATGACATACCCTCAGAGCTACTAAAGTCTCTGGGAGAGCCAGCCATGACAAAACTATTTGAACTGGTGTGTAGGATGTACCGGACAGGCGAAATACCCTCAGACTTTAAGAAAAATGTAATAATCCCCATTCCAAAGAAATCAGGTGCAGACAGGTGTGAAAATTACAGAACCATCAGTTTGATAAGTCATGGTTGCAAAATTTTAACACGAATTATCTACAGGAGAATGGAAAAGCTGGTAGAAGCTGACCTAGGGGAAGATCAGTTTGGATTCAGGAGGAACGTAGGAACACGGGAGGCAATACTCACTTTACGGCTTATCTTAGAAGATAGATTAAGGAAAGGCAAATCTACATTTTTAGCCTTTGTAGATTTGGAGAAAGCGTTTGACAATGTTGACTGGACTACACTCTTTCAAATTCTGAAGTCAGCAGGGGTAAAATACAGGGAAAGGAGAGTTATCTACAACTTGTACAAAAGCCAGACCGCAGTTATTAGACTCGAAGGGCATGAAAGGGAAGCATCAGTTGGGAAGGGAGTAAGACAGGGTTGTAGCCTTTCTCCGATGTTATTCAATTTGTACATTGAGCAGGCGATCAAGGAAAGCAAGGAAAATTTTGGAATAGGGATTAAAGTTCAGGGGGAAGAAATAAAAACATTGCGTTTTGCTGATGACATTGTAATTCTGTCAGAGACAGCGAACGACCTGGAAGAGCAGTTGAATGGAATGGACAGTGTGTTGAAGAGAGCGTACAAAATGAACATTAACAAGAGCAAAACAAAAATAATGGAATGCGGTCTTAGAAAATCAGGCGATGGTGAAGTAATTAGATTAGGTAACGAAACAATGAAGGTGGTAGATGAGTTTTGTTACTTAGGTAGTAAAATAACATGCGATGGTCGCAGTACAGAGGATATAAAATGCAGAATGGCAATGGGAAGAAAAGCATTTTTGAAAAAGAGAAATTTGCTAACATCGAATATTAATTTAAGTGTAAGGAAGTCTTTTCTGAAGGCATTTGTGTGGAGTGTTGCCTTGTACGGGAGTGAAACATGGACGATAAGCAGTGCAGACAGGAAGAGAATGGAGGCTTTTGAAATGTGGTGCTACAGAGGAATGCTGAAGATTAGGTGGGTAGATCACATAACTAATGAAGAGGTACTGAACAGAATTGGCGAGAAAAGGAGTTTTTGGCATACCCTGACTAAAAGAAGGGATCGCTTGGTAGGACACATTCTTAGACATCGAGGAATCGTAAATTTAGCATTGGAGGGAAGTGTGTGGGGTAAAAATCGCAGAGGGAGGCCAAGAGACGCGTATAGTAAGCAGATTCAAATAGATGTGGGTTGTCGTTCTTATGAGGAGATGAAAAGGCTTGCTCAGGATAGAGTAGGGTGGAGAGCTGCATCAAACCAGTCTCCGGACTGAAGACCATAACAACAACATTTCCTACACTATGTATTTATTCGAATCTTGCATTCGTCCATCTCCTCCATCTTCTCTGTATGTTCCCCTATCTCTCACCACTTTCTCTGCCTTTGTCCTCATCCCCGTGCCTCTGTCCGTCTCCTCCTCCCATTCCGTATCTCCTCCTCCACGGGATTTCCCTAAATCACTCCAGAGAAATGCCAGGATGGTTTCTTTGAAAGGGCACGGCCGATTTCCTTCCTCCTCCACACAGTCTGTTGAAAACAGTGATTCGAGATTGGGGGATTTTTTTGAAATTTTGGTGATTTTACTGGGGGGGGGGGACTTTGGGAAAACGGAAGCCTTGGGAAATTTTCGCGGGAAATATTTGAACTATTAGGGTAATTGGGGAAGAATTGTATCTGCATACGTTTGCTACTAATGTCATCTGACATTTCAGTTCAAACAACATGAACTTAATTTACAGTAAAACACTGTCTGGGTTGCAACCAAACTGTGTCTGATTAGAAATTATTTTACACTAGAGGACCCGTGCCAATACTTCGCACTGTTAGTGGAATGGCAAAAAAAGGGAAAAATGCAAGTGTTTAAAAGCGCAAATGAAAAAGCTTGATCCGCTGAATGTTGTTAGGTGAAAAAGAACTGCGTACCTTAATTAGTACCGAAGATCTCGTAAAACAAACCGATTAAAATATTCAAAGCAAGGACAGAATGATACCGTGTTTGAATACAAATAAAGGATGGAGAGACTTAATTTAATTCTGATACTTGATGACTAATCTTCGAATGAATACCTTTCGTTTAAAGCAAAAATGAAGGAAATCGGTCGGATAGAACGGCCTGACCGACTGACTTTAGTTTACAGCAAGGACATCCCCATAAGAAATATACGGAAGGAAATCGCGACTGAGTATAGAAAAAGGATAGAGAGAGTTATGTAAATTGTGATACTTGATGACAGATATGTGGATGAATACCTTTCGTTTAAAACAAAAATGGAGGAAATCGGCCTGGTAGTTTGATCTGGCAGACTGATTTTATTTTTCATAGATTCTTTTAATATATAAGATGATTGGTTGCTGTATCAGACCTCCTGATGGAGTGGAAGATCGTTTACGATATACGTAATTTTCTGATTGTTGTCTGTCTGTCTGTCTGTCTGTCTCTCTCTCTCTACTCTCTCTCTCTCTCTCTCTCTCTCTCTCTCTCTCTCTGTCTCTCTCTCTGTCTATCTGTCTGTCTCTCTCTGTCTGTCTCTCTCTTCAAATCAATTGACACACCATTCGTTTTGTAGTCTTTGAGCTGCTTAGCAAATTTAAGGGGGATCATCGGTTCTACGAAGTGGAGACAACAACATTACGGCAACCCAGATAATTAAAATAAGAAAAAGTTGCTGCAGTCGGGGTTGGTGTTGACTTGTGTTTACAAACGAGTTACACAAGCAGTATGGTTCAGATAGTCTAGTGAGCAGGTACTGCAGTGCGACAAAAACATGAGCTACGCGAAGCTATGGCATGGAGAGCCATACGAAGGTTGGAAGCTGGAAAGAAACAGAGAGAGGTGGCTACAGAAATTGAAGTGTCCCAGAGTGTAATTTCCAGGGCACAGGACGCGATTTCAGAAACCATTAAAGGAAGGAAGACCAAGGTCGTCAACGGGTAACATCAGCAATAGATGAGCATTATATCCAGTTAACAGCCCTTCGAGACAGGAGGCCGAATGCAACTCAGGGGCTACGCAGCCTCCAAGCAGCAACATGACACGAAATATCAACACATACAGTCCGAAATCGCCTTCGGCAATGTGGCCTCTGCTCACGGAGGCTTATGGTGTGTCTCGCATTAAAACTACGACTCCGTTTAGCTAGCAGAAATTAGGCGGAGAAACATCGGGATTGGAGTCGTAACGAATGGCGCCGGACTCTGTTCACAGATTGGTCAGGATTTTGTATTCAACGGGACAATCGTCGTTCCCTCATCTGCTGAGAACATGGAGGTGGACGAATGGTGTGGGCAGGAGTCAGTATTAGGGGACGTTTGGACCTCTATGTCGTTCAGAATGGCGCTTTCACTGCTCGGAGGTATAGAGACGAGATCCTTCGACCTTTTGTTGTGCCCTACGCTGGTGCCATAGAAGATGGGTTCCTTCTGGCGGACGATAACGCTCGTGCCCATAGAGCTGCATTAATGGAAAAAATTGCATGAAGCTGAGGGAATGGAGTGGCCAGCTTGTTCACCAGACTCAAACCCGATTGACATGTGTGGGATGCACTTGGCAGACGCGTTGGAACAGAATAGAATCTCCCACAACGGTTGAAGAGCTGGATATTGCACTTATGGAAGAATGGCCAAATAACCCTAAAGAACTGATTGATAAATCATACTGCCCTTGACACGCAGGTGTGCAACTGTACTGGCGTTTGAGGTGATGCCACACCATATTAAAGGACACCGAGAATGACTTTTTCACTCTTATGCTAGCCCGATGCTGCCTCTCTCTAAGTGAAACCCACGTAAACTTCCAGTAAAGAGCTGAGACAGCAAAATATCTTACTGCATCACATACACACAAATTACAATTGTAACCAATATCTGAATAAAATATTTTAACATTTGTATATTGCGTATGATATCACACCTGATCCCCTAATTGTTTCGAGGAGTGTTTATAATATGGCGCTCTCACTGTCCTGTCATAATAAATATGGTTACACTGATTTTATTGTTGTTTAAATTCCATATAAATGATAATAAAAATTATTGAAGTCAGTAAGATGGTTACAGTAATGTCGCGTAACTTGATTTATCGTTCCACGTAACAAAATATATTTACTTTATTCAACTATAATTTTTATGTCAGAGACAATTTATACTTGGAGCTGGTATGAAGATATTGAAAAGATATTTCTGTTACGCCATCATAATTGTACGTTTGGAACCTAACTTTCTCATATAGTTCTGAATTTACTGTACCATATATTGGTAAATCAAATAATAATGGAAAATTCACAAAAAATCAAATTGGTACCGCAACAGCAATCTTATTTTTAATTTTTCTTACTGTGTTCTGAGCTGTATTTACATTATAAAATTTTAGTTATGTACTTTTTTTTATGTGTGGCAATTTATAGTTCTGAACACCAAACTACATCTCTGCAAGCTGCCAACACTGACAATAAATAATAATTTGAAGGAATAATAAGGTCTAAGATATTTGGGGAAAAGTCGCTAAAATAGTGTCATTTTGTAGAATTTTTTTGTCTGCAGTGGGAAAATTTCGAAATCTCAATGTGGAAACGCTGATTGAAAACACCTGCCAAATTTAATGGAAAGTGATCAAACGGTGTCGAGGCCTCCCCCATCTACCATAAAGCGGCTTGCAGAGGGTAACAAACGTCTAGATGAAAACGCACATACATGTTACATATTTCATGGTGATTGATGAAACGGTGATGAAATTCGTTGCAAGGTACCCTCTGCCATGCACCATACGATGGGATGCAGATCGTAAGAACCTTTTAGATAAAAAAAATATAAAAGTATGACAAATTTGATGGTGATCAGTGAGACCAAATACGTTGTTTCTATTGGCAGCTACGATAGAGAGTGCATTCGAAAATTAATAATTTTGCACTTTGTTTCGAATTACCCGAATTTCGTTCGTAACGTCGAGTTACGAAACAAAAAAGAATTGTGAGTTGTGATGTTAAAATGATTCAAAACCACTGAAATATGCACTTCAGTTTTTCTCAAATTTTCAAATTTTCCAGTAGGTTTTCCAAAAATTTTCTTTCATACAAGCCTTGCCTTGAGAATTACGAATACAACTTAAGGACAGCCATATCTCTCAAACCGTTCTCAGGTGATGCTCTTACATGCGGCAATTTACTTTTATTAATATAGAATTTTACTTATGGACCTATAATTAAGGAGATATTAGCCTGTAGGTTCAGTGGGTACAGTTTTTTTATGTAAGTTTCATAAACATAGCAGAAACGTGTGTCATTGTGGATTAATGCTTTTAAGCGATCTTCATCAAACCGCGAAAATATTCCTGACCGTGGAGTGTCACTAACAAAGAAACGACCCCCCTTAAAACGAGGAAACCAGTGCCAGATCCACCTTTGCGGCCATTCGCTATGGGATGGGTGGGATAAAAAAAAAAAAAAAAAAAAAAAAAAAAACAGAAAAAATGAAAGCAACAAAGGGGAGCAGGAGAAAACATAAAACACCGCTCTATTATTTTACGAACAAGGCGTCACTGAGCGTCTGGGCAAAATTGCTCGTCGGGCAGACAACAAGCCAATCTTCCGCAGCACCAACAGGCCCCCCTCTGATGAAATCTAACAGAAGAATGTGTCGAAATTTTTCCGATTTCTCCACTTTCCACACCATTTCCTAGCGTCCACAGCACTACTTACTACCTACAAATGACAGTACGTAAATTCGGTAATTTGGAAGAATCCTTATACATAATCGCGGCGCTGCTGCGGTCGATATGTATCGAACGGTTAACTCTCGAGATTCTGTCGGCGCAAACGACAAACCATTACTGATATGTAATCAGGCAATAAGAAGTCAATAGAACACAATGTAATACAAAGTGTGTAAATGTAGGCAATCAAATGTTTCCTTTATGCGGACAAGGGTACATACAAGAACCTGTCAACCATTACAGCAGAAACAGCATTATTTATTTACGTGATGGTCTGTACGAAGCAATAATGAAGACATAAAAAACAAATGATGTTCCTGCTCTGTGGTTGACAGGTTCTTGTATGTAAACTTGTCCGCTCAGTAAAAGGCAATAAGAAGTAAATAGAAAACGATGTAATACAAAGTGTGATTACACGTCACTAATATTACCAGTCCTTATTTCGACACGCAGGAATTGTCTCTGGCCAATGAGAACTCGCTAGCTGTCAGCCAATGAGATGTTGCGCGCTTCTTAACTAGGGTTGCCAGATCGAACTCGAGGCAGGCCCGGAGACCAGACGTGCCCCCCCCCCCCCCCCCTCCCCCTTGGCCAATGACTCACCCCCCCCAACCAGGATTACACGTGACTTCTAAAAAAAAAAAGAAAAAAAAAACCTTCCAAATTAGGGGATGTGTTTTTTCCTCACCCCGTGCTACATAATACATCTTTAAAACTCGCCACATCTTAACAAGACGGTCCATAGCTGACTCCAAAGACAACCATCGCAGTATTTCGCTGTAATAATGCTGAGCAAACTCGCAAAATGTTTTTAGTTCCTCCGAATTTTTTGATGATGAAGAAAAGTCTGAATATATTTTAAGAACTAGAGTTTCTACGTCATATTTTAGAAGCTTGAATCGAAACTTAGCACAGTTATGTAAAATATGACAACAACAATTGGCTTTGATTAAATTTTATTTTCTTCTTACAATTTAGTGAAGACAGAATTGTGTTTCCCGAAATTAACTGTTGCATTGTCAGCTGAATACGAAACTACATTATTTAGTGTCTAACCATTTTACAAAAAAATGGATTTTAGTTTGTTTGAGATGGCTTCTGCAGATTCGTTAACATCTTCGTAGAATCGTAGAAATCAAGAACTTCATTACATTTTCCCTTATCTTTGGAGAAATATATTACAACTATCGTATAATGTTTTTTATTGCCCTTGTTTGAAGCGTCTGAACCGAATGAAAACGGAACATTTTGCTTTAATTCGCTTAGTAGCTTCCCTTTAGCATAAGGCAGAAGCACATTTTTTACTAATGCCTCGCTTTTTGTTCGGCCGCATCTTACTTTCGTTGCCACTGAGGAATCTCTAAAAACATAAGGATATAGCTTATTACCACAATCTTGAGAACTGTAAGAATGGTGGTGTTTCACACCATGGTAAGTCAAAGTTAATTCCGTTGCAGTGACTTTGTCGTCTTCTGCAGAAAATTGTTTCGGCAAGAATTTAAGAAGCGACTGATTCTTCTTTTGTGTGGTAATATTCGCTTTTGTCTTTCTGATTGTAAATGTTTATTCACAGCTTTCATTCCGTCGTACTTAACAGTAAATGAGATATTGCATATTCTGCACTTACACATACATTCATCACTATCGACTTTTTGTAGCCACTCTTTATAATTTTCTTCCTGCAACCATTCTTCACGGAACGAACTTAGATATCGTCTCTTCATTTCACTGTTATTACTCACTAATCTGAGTTAATGTAAGCTTGTCTGTTCACACACGATCTGAATATTCAAAAAATTGCCGGTAAACTGATAACAAACAATGAACGAACGAACACAAATAATAGACGTCGCCAGTTGACACGTTGCCGCAACAGTGTTTGCTTAATAATGCGCTAGCCGATTACTACCGACGCAACAAGGAAAAGTTTTCAGAGGAAGAATAGAAAAGTAGCGTTTTGTTGCAATAAGAAATTGACATATATATAAAGTTATTCATAATTACTAGAGAGGAGCTGGCCGGGAATGGCCGAGCGCACTGAGGCGTCTTGCCACGGTGCGCGAGGCTGCTCCCGCCAGAGGTTCGAATCCCCCCTCCCAGGGCATGGATGTTGTGTTCGTCCTTAATTTAAGTTACGTTAAGTTCGATGTAGATCGTCGCTACATGAGCATAGTACTTAAAAACCGTCGTAAAAAAAAGTTAAGATGAAGGTTACATTCAAGCCCGGAGATGAAGAGTCTTGGCCCGTAGACCCGGAGAATTCATTCCAAACCCGGGCACTCCGGGCGGCGCCCGGAGATCTGGCAACCCTATTCTTAACCGCAGATTTGGCCGCCAAGTGCCCTCACGTACTAAAAAAAATCTCTTGTTTAACCTATAAGTTACCTAACCTTTCACTTTAAAAAAGTGATCTGTAGCGTAGGCTTAAGAAGGTTAGGTATAGGTTAAACAAGAAGGTTCTGCGTGTCTAAATAAGGACTCGTACTAATGTTTCGTCGTATGCGCCGACAGAATCGCGAGAGTGAACCGTTCGATACATATCGACAGCAGCGGCGCCACGACTTCGATGTACACGGATTATCCAAATTACCGTAAATTACAATAACAGCAATGAACTACAAATAAAATATCAAACTATAAATAGACTGATAGCAGTTGGAATACCAACATCCAAAATAAAACGCTGCTAACTCATGAACCAACCTAATATTTGTAGCTGTTACTGTATGTAATATTCTAGAACGCCTGAATGACATTATGTAAAGGAACAATACGAACAGTAGCAATAAAGTTTTAACAGTCGCCTCCAAGCAATGAAGGTAGATAATTGATAATTGAAACGATGGAAAGCTCGGGGAGTAGGCTATTACAGCAACACTTTTAAGATTGCCACTTACTACACAGACGTCAGGCTCAGTCGCAGAAACGCACACTTGAAAGGCTTCTCGATAATGCTCAGCTCTTGGCACGTAGAGCCTCCGTCAGAAAGACACACACACACTCTCTCTCACACACATACAAGACCGATGTCTCCAGCCGTTATGGCCCGAAAGCTGAGGATTAGCGAGAAGCCTTTTAAGTGTGTCTTTCTGCGACTCTTCGCGACGTCTGTCTGGTTAGTAGCATTATATCCTTTCCGAAATAATAATTTACTTGTTCGAAGTAATGGTAGGCACTGAAATTATCAAGTCACTTTGTTGAAGTCTGCCGCTAGAGAAGACAAAACGGCGCAGTCCGCTCATGAAAAGTACTATTGTGTGGCACGTAGTTAGCTCCATTTAATGAGAACAACGCAATAACAATTCATTTTGAGTCAGTGGGTGTGTACAGGGTACGGCAACAGTGCACTATCCTGAATGGCGGTAAGGCAGAGGATCCATGTTGAGAAATAGAATACCAGCCGATCACAATAGGGGCGACCGTAGATAAGAGGAAAATACACTCTACGAAAACTTGTACTCTCAGGGGGAATTATTCGATTAAGACAGTAATCGGTTAATATGATATACATATACAGAGAATGCGTACAAAATCAGAATAAGTGTGTGATTTATTCAAAAGAATTTTAAAAACTAAATAAGGTCACTTCTGCATCTTATGCAAGCAGTTACTGGGTTTGGCATTGTTTGGTAGAGTTCTTCGATGTCCATGTCCACATAAAGGATATCTGCCAAATTCTGTCCTATTGGTGCGTTACATCATCAAAATCGCGAGCTGATGAAGAGCTTTGTCCATAATAATCAAAATGTTCTCAGTTGGGGAGAGATTCGGCGAAATTTCTGGCGAAGGGAGGTTTTGGCAACCATGAAGACAAGCGTAGAAACTCTCGCAGTATGCGCACGGGCGGGCATTGTCTTCCTGACATGAATGCCTAAATAGAACCGAGTATGTTGTCATCCATGGCGAGTGTTCATCAGAGTAGGGTATCGTCAGGAGTGCCCCAGGAAAGTGAGATAAGACAGCTATTATTTTCTATGTAAGTGACCTGACGGCTTAGAGTGGGTTGCAATCTGCGGCTATTTGCTGATGAAGTGTAGAGGAAGGTGTCGTTACTGAATGACTGTAGTAGGATGCAAGATGACTTGGACCAAATTACTAGTGTTGTGAGGAAAGGCAGCTAACTATAAATGGAGGAAAATGTCTAATGATGCAGATGAGTTGGAGAAACAATCTCACAATGTTCGAATATAGCATTAGTATGTGTGCAGCTAGACAGATTCGTGTCAATTAAATACGTAGGCGTATCTCTGCACAGCGATATGAAATGGAACGAGTCGTGGGGAAGATGGATGGTTGACTTCAGTTTATAAAGGAGACCGCATATAAAAAGCTTGTACGACCCAGTCTTGACAATTACTGAAGTGTTTGGGATCCCCACCAGATCGGTTTAAAATAAGGTATTGAAACAATGACACTGGTAGGTTCGATAAAGACGCGAGTCACTGAACTGGTGTGGAAGCTCAAATGGAGATCGCTAGAGGGAAGGCGACTTTCTTTCCGAGAAGCACTGTCGAAGAAATTTATAGTGCCGGAATTTGAGGCGGACTGCAGCTCGATTCTACTGCCGCCAACCTACATTTCGCGTAAAGACCACAAAGATAAGATCAGAGAGATTAGGGCTCGTACAGATGCATACAAGCACCTTCGTTATATGTGGGAGCGGAGCAGAAAAAGCAAGCCACGCACCTTTGGATGGATTGCGGAGTATGTATGTAGATGCAGAAACAGGACAGATTATCGTCGCCTTTGCGCTGTGCTGTAAGGACACCATGGATGACAACCAAATGGGTCCTGCTATGAAATGGCAGCCCAAGCCGCCACTCCAGGATGGCATGCCGTTTGGGTGGCTACAGTCAGATTGGCAACCATTTCACTTATGTCCCAGAGTAGCCACGCCTTCGTTGATCGTCGGTGCTGAATTCGAAACTGGGCTTGCTACTGATTATTCGACTCCAGTCAGTGGAATTCCAGGCCAATTGTGCCTGATACCACTATAAACGGGTTTGTTAGTGTACTGTGGTCAATGGTAGTCGGGCAAGGACCACCGTGAGCTTAACCCCCTTTCTGTGGGCCGCCTGTCAATCGGAGGCCTACCTGTGGCCCCTGAGACACCTTTGCACGACGAATCGATGATGATGAATCTGGTGGACCTCAGTGCCAGACGCTTCCTGTTCAAATGTTTGTAAATCTATCGGACTCAGCTACTGGGTTAAAAGTCCGTAGCTTACAAACTACTTAACCGAATTTAATAATGAGGTCATCCATATGATCACTAAGAGAAGTCCGTTAATCTCCATTTACACGATAAATCAATCAAAACTACAGGCCTAGGAGTAACACTTACAAACAATTTAAATTGGAAAGAACAGTCTGGGTATCTCTCTTAGATTGTTCGCGGATGATGCTGTGACTGTAGGAAAAGCGAACCGAAGACTAAGTTTCGGTGTCAGAACACTCAGAAGATGCAACAGTTCTACTAAAGAAACTGCCTACACCACACTTGTGCGTCCTATTTTGGAGTACTGTTGCGCATTGTCGTATCTCCACCAAATGGGACTGGCAGACGGTTTAGATAAAGTTCAGAGAAGGGCAGCTTGTTTTGTATTATCGTGATATAGATGGGACAGTCCCACGGGAATAATGCACGAGTTGGGCTGAAAGTCGTTAAAACAAAGGCGTTACTGGTTACGAAGAGATCTATTTGCGAAATTTCTTTCACAAATTTTCTCTTCCGATTGCGATGTTGTTAGCACCCACCTACATGGGAAGATATGATCATCATAATAAAAAAAGATAAATCAGATCGAAAACGGAAAGATTTAGGTGTCCCTTTATCCCGCGAGCTATTAGAGAATGGAACCGTAAAGAAACATCATAAAAGTGTTTCGATGAACGCTCTGCCATGCACTTCAATGTGACTTGTAGAGTATTTATGTAGATGAGAAGAAGAAGAAGAAAAAAAAGAAGAAAAAGGTCAGCATTGGAAATCTGCAGTAGTACAGTGTATTAAATGACAACATAACTATTATTTTGCCGCTGCGCCAGCATATATGAACGTGATTGTGAGGCACGAAGTGATGCAATGGGCAGGGGCGTGAGGCGAGCTACTGTGAGCGGTTTTAATGCCGCCGCGACCAGCTTTGAGGCTGCCGCTGTTCTGATGTGACGCGCCGATTGTTGATATGCGGCGACCCGATGCCAGCATTTCTGTTGAGGAATAAATTCCAACTTTTCTGAAGGCGTTTCTGGATTTAAAATTGTATGAAAGTTGCTTCTGTTCGGCTTATCAGTCGGGTTTTCTTTCATGTAGTAGTCCAGACCCTTGGCCTAGTGAGCCTTCAGTGTTTTATACACACCCACATCAAGTGCCTGCAGCAGATGTGATGCGTGGGCTGGAAATGTCAACAAGAAAATTTGATTGGCATTAGGAACTGCTGTGATATCAGGGTTGTGGTGTCGCACAAGTCCAAAGTGCGCGCCACCTACTTTCGCCGCGAGCCGCCATGCACGCACGGCGCAGCGTTCTGATGATGTCAGCCACGAGCGCCCTCTGCTACAACTCCGCTCGTGGCCACCACTGAACGACGTCGTTCACTTGGGACTGAGATAGGAACCAGTAAACACTTCGGAATCAGATAGGCATCAGAGAAGACTTGGACAGGCACTAGGCAGCCCTCTAGCTCAACTTTGTATCAGCATTCTGCAGTACTGAGATAGGTAAAAGTTAAGTATTGTATAAATGATGGGCAATATATATCTCGTTCTAATTTACTCTAGTGTTTCTAGTTTCTGCTGTCCTACTGGCTGCTCACCTCCGTACCTGCACAAGCGTGCTACCTTTATTCGTGTGTCAGTCTTCCTACTCAGACACCGACACCTACGACGGAAACGAGACACAAAAGTGGCGACGGGGAGCGATAGAAGAACCGTGGACCAGCCGACTTGCAGCAGCCAGACAGCAGCAGTCGGAGCACGCAGAAATTGCTCCCGCCCACCCACCCTTATTATAAGAATTTTGGGGGAACATTCTATTACGTGTTTTGTGGACTTTTTTGTTGCAGAGTGTCCTCTTTCATATTGCATTTGTGTTTTGTTATAATTTACTTGTATACGCGGCGCCTAATCGGTCAGCATGGCCACTACCCCGAACCCAAACTTAATGGAAATTATTCAGTTACAGACGGCGCAAATCACGCAACTACTCCGAGCGGTGGCCCAGCTCACAGCGCAAGCAGCTCACCAACAACAACAGCCGCCGCTTCAGCAGCTCACACCTGCCGCTGCACGGCTTCCTACCTTTCGCCAGTACAATGAACGTGAGGAAGAATGGAGCGACTACTTCGCCCGGTTTCAAGAACTCGTCGCTGCTCATCAAATTACAGGTCAGAGAGTGAAGAACCTTTTCTTATCGATTGTGGGCCCCCAGATTTTCGTGTTACTGCAGAAACTTTTCCCCCACGCATCTCCTCGTGATGTAGACTTTGAACAAATAGTAGAGGCACTGAATGCTCATTACGAGAGAAAAGTTCTCGTAGCTACTGCGCGGTACCAATTTTTCATACTGAAAAAATCACCGGAACAGACCCACACACAATGGATTACAGAGTTGAAGGGCTTAACCCGCAAATGTAAATTTACTTGCTCTTGTGGACTTTCTTATAGTGACGTGATGTTGAGAGATGCAATCACGCAGAACATTCAGGACCCCAGAATTAGGGCAGCTATTTTAAAACAGTCTGACCCCTCATTAGACAATGTACTGCAGCTTATTGAAGCGCATGATACTTTTGACTTAGCAGATGTAGAAATGAAAAGCCACAGTGTAAATTCAGTGCGCCGCAACGGACGCTTTCCTAGCCGCAGTTCTCATTCTAGCACTAGTGATTCTTTTAATTCTACCGGCCGTGCTGAACAGACAGTGAACAGTAGTCAATGTAAAAGTGCGACACAAAGGTCGCCCCGTCGTGTTAGACAAAGTAATTTGAGTAGCGGGCGCCAACGTTCATTTCAGAAAAATGTTCGTAAGTCTTGCCCTCAGTGTGTATCTCGCCACAAACGTGCGCAATGCCCTAGTCGCAACGCAACCTGCTATCAATGTGGCAAATCGGGACATGTACAGTCAGTGTGTATGCAAATCAAAAATTCTAAAAACGGTGCCATTAGGAACAGTGCTTTACTTAGTTCTCAATTGCAAGTAAGTGCTTCTGCGCCTATTGCAAAACTAAGAAGTGAGCCACGCCGCAAGCGCCGACGAGCGCGTAAATCTGTGCAACGGAAAAGGGTTCGGGACAAGCAAAATGACTATGTACAATGCAATCCTGTAGTGAAACTAGTGCCTTCTGCAACTGCTTATTGCAAAAGTGCCCAGTACTGTGTAGCTAGTGACAGTAGATTTGATGTAGCTACTCAAAGTAATTTTAGTACAGCAGCCTCGCATTGCGCGGACGCCGATCCAGCAGTAGTGCCATCTAGTGACAGCGATATTAATCTATGTGCCGAGTCTGCGCCGCTTCCTACCGTACGCAGCCCGCGCAAGCGTAGTAAACAAGTTCAATCAGACGTAGCCCACATTCGTGCACCTGTCGAGCGCCACAAGCAAAAACTTTTTGTGACTCTTTCTATAGAAAATAAGACTGTGAAATTTCAGCTTAATACTGGTTCCGCTGTCACATTAATAAATAAAGATACTTATGAACTTCTGGGTTCACCAAAATTGTCGCCGTCTCAACAAGTGCTAACAGCGTATACCGGTCAAAATATTCCCGTGCTAGGAACGTGTAGCCTGCCTGCCTCTTTTCAAGGTGTAACAAAAACAGTTGCTTTTGTAGTTCTTCAGGCCAAATCTACACAGAACATTTTTGGACTAGATGCATTTGACTTGTTTGGTTTATCAATTCAAAGAGATGTGCTTCAAATTTCGTCAGTAGTGCCTCAGGACAAAACAAATGCATTGTGTGAAAAATACAGTGACTTGTTTTCGCCGGAACTAGGTTGCGCAAAAGACTTCGTGGCACATGTAACTTTGAAGGCACCTGCAGTTCCAAAATTTCGTAAAGCTACACCAGTGCCTATCGCAGTTGCCGAAGAACTTAAACGTTGGCAAGATAGTGGGGTGATTTCTCCTGTTTCCGCGAGTCAGTGGGCCTCGCCTTTAGTAATTATACCCAAGCCGTCAGGAAAACTTCGTCTCTGTGCGGACTTCAAATCAACAGTGAACAGTCAAACAATTGTAGACACTTATCCCCTGCCCAGACCTGACGAACTAATGGACAAATTAGGACAGTCTCGCTTCTTTTCCAAGATTGATTTAGCAGAGGCATACTTACAAATTCCGCTTGATGACGAGTCAAAAAAATTTTTCGTCATTAATACTCACATAGGCATTTTTCAATTTCAACGCCTACCCTTTGGCAGTTCTTCCGCCCCCGCTATTTTTCAGCGCTTTTTGCAACAGCTGACGGTTTCTGTACCGTGTTGCTCGAACTACTTAGATGATATTGTGGTATCCGGACGTACAGTTGAAGAACATTTAGCAAACCTGGAGTGCCTTTTCAAAGTGTTGACTGCAGCAGGTCTACGTTGTAATTAAGCAAAGTGTTCGTTTTTTCAAACTGAACTAGAGTACTTGGGCCATGTGATTAATGCCCAAGGAATCCATCCCTTACAGTCACATCTTCAACCGATCAAAGACTTGCCTCCTCCTAAGAATGTGCATGAATTGCAAGCAGTAATGGGAAAGCTTAACTATTATTTCAGATTTATTCCCAATGCCTCTCAGATTGCAGCTCCACTGCATCACTTACGTAGGAAGTTGTATGGTCTAAAGATTGTCAGGTTGCTTTTGACAAATTAAAGTCTGCACTACTCAGTGATGCATGTTTAATTCCCTTTGACCCACAGAAGCCTGTAGTGCTAGCAGTTGATGCCTCATCGTACGGTCTAGGTGCAGTATTGTCGCATCGTATTGGATGTCACTATCGTCCTATTGCCTTTGCATCCAAGCAACTGACGCCGACGCAACAGAATTACAGTCAGATAGAAAAGGAGGCCTTAGCAATCATTTACGGCGTCACAAAGTTTCATCATTATGTCTATGGCAGAAAATTCTATTTGTTGACAGACCACAAGCCTCTCACGTAGTTGTTCTCACCCACAAAGCCAATTCCGCCATGAACGGCACAAAAGCTTCAGAGATGGTCCTTGATATTGTCTAATTATCAGTATGAGATTTTGTATCGACCTACCACTAAACATGCCAATGCGGACACACTTTCCCGACTTCCGGTTGGCCAAGATGTGTCGTTTGATTCTTCAGAAATGGCTTGTTGTCAGATAGACTCCAGAGATGCTTCCGCTGTCGCAGACTTTCCTTTGAACTCTCGTCGGGTTGCACAGGAAACAGCTGCGGATGCAGACCTAAGTGTGGGAGCACGTTTTGTTCGCTTTGGTTGGCCTGCCAGAGCCAAAGACATTGATCGGCCTCTGGTTCGACGTTATTTTGCACAACGTCATGCATTGTCTTTAAGTCAGGGTGTACTGTTGTTACATACGGACAACGACCAAACAAGAGTGATTGTTCCTCGTTCCCTGCAACGAGAAGTCTTACGCCTCCTGCATCAAGGACATTGGGGTATTGTTAGGACAAAGCAACTGACCAGACGTCATTGTACCTCGGTTGGTATGAACGCTCAGGTAGAGCCTATGACATCACAGTGTACAGTTTGTGCGGAGCATCTGGCGGCTCCTCCGCAACGTTTCTCAGACTGGCCACGCCCCAAGGGACCATGGCAACGTTTACATATTGATTTTGCCGGACCTTTCTGGAATAAGCGCTGGTTAATCGTTGTAGACGCTTTCAGCAAGTTTCCTTTTGTGATTGCCATGAACTCCACGACGTTTTCTAGTACAATCAGTGCCTTAACATCAGTGTTTTGCATCGAAGGTTTGCCTGAAACTATCGTCAGCGACAATGGACCTCAGTTTGTTAGTGCGGAATTTCAACAGTTTTGTCGTGTGAATGGCATTCAGCATATCACCACCATGGAAAAGATGAAAGGTCAGCACTCCAGGCAGCAAGCTCTTCAAATTTTCCTGTCTACGTATCGGTGTATGCCACGTGACGGCCCGTCTCCTGCCGAGCTGCTACACGGCCGCCGTCACCGCACTCTTCTTCACCTGCTGCAGCCTCCCACGCACCGAGTCGGTTCGTATGGCGCTTCGCGTTTTCAGATTTCTACGCCGGTGCTGTACAGGGTGTTTGCTGGCAACAAGACAAGATGGACGCCGGGCACCATTCAGCGCGTGCTCGGTCGCAATATGTATGTTGTACGTTCTTCCACAGGGTCGGAGCTGCGGCGCCACGCAAACCAATTGCGCCTGCACAGGCCGCGCGATCCTGTCTCGGGTTTCTTGATTCCAGACCCAGTTCACCGCCAGGGAGCATAGCCACATCGTTCGTCCCCGGACTACGAGATCCCTATGGACGTCGACGCACCACGGACGCAGTCGTCGCCGCCGCTGTCGCCGCCGCAGATGACAGCGTCACCGAAAGCAACTCCGGGACCGTGCGTGCCCCCGCCGCCTGGGCCACGCACCTCAGAAGAAGATGACCTGCTCCCTCTGGTCGGAGGCGGGTGCCCTTCCGCTGGTTTTGGCGGGTTTCCCGGCGGATCGCTAGGTGTATATCGGGGCGCGGACGGCGTCTCGATCCCAGCCTCAGCTACGACGCCCGTCCCACCAGTAACGCCTCCGTCCAGGCCCTCCTCCCAGTGCCGTCGCCGTGGCCCTCAGCCCTACGCCACGACGACGCGGCGGTTTGGGGGGGGGGAGGGGTGTGGTGTCGCACAAGTCCAAAGTGCGCGCCACCTACTTTCGCCGCGCGCCGCCATGCACGCACGGCGCGGCGTTCTGATGACGTCAGCCACGAGCGCCCTCTGCTACAACTCCGCTCGTGGGCACCACTGAACGACGTCGTTCACTTGGGACTTAGATAGGAACCAGTAAACATTTCGGAATCAGATAGGCACCAGAGAAGACTTGGACAGGCACTAGGCAGCCCTCTAGCTCAACTATGTATCAGCATTCTTCAGTACTGAGAAATGTAAAAGTTAAGTATTGTATAGATTTTGTGCAATATATATCTCGTTCTAATTTACTCTAGTGTTTCTAGTTTCTGCTGTCCTACTGGCTGCTCACCTCCGTACCTGCACAAGCGTGCTACCTTTATTCCTGTGTCGGTCTTCCTACTCGGACACCGACACCTACGATGGAAACGAGACACAAAAGTGGCGACGAGGCTGGGACACAAAAAGGGTTAATATGCGATGCGTGAGAAGCCGCCAGGAGGATGCCAGGTCGATCAGAAGGGATGGCAGCCACAAAAAACAGAACCATTTTACAAAACAAAATCACTGACAATCCAGCCTTCCGGAGATTGTTTAACTAATGAATTTTGAAGACTGTCATGTTCCAGCACATCGCTCTACCGAATTCTTTTCAGTATAATTATAGGTGGAATCCACGTTCCATGAGCACAGATACAACCTAAAAGTGTATGCAGCTCTCTACGGTCTGCGTAAGTTCTCTTGTAAGCGTATCGCTTTCCAACTGCTGTAATGACTTTATTTGCTTTCACGACATAGGACAAATTAGTATCCTCAAAATTCCATAATCGATCAGGCAAGTTCTGAATTTCTAATTCTTCCACCATTTTTTTTTTAATTTGGAAAATAAATCACGAATCATCTCTTTATTAGGCATAAAAGCCCTGCAAGCGGCAAGGTTCTCATGAGTTCGCAAAGTAAGATTGTACCTCGTCTTGTAGCCCAGCCACCACCGTTTTCTGGCACTTCCTTTTTTGGAATTGAAGAAATTTCCACGACCAGCTCGTTTCGCTAATTCGTATGCCTCTTTTCTCACCATCATACCTCTCAACCAGAAAGCCAGTTCTTGCATCTTTATCATGTAGTTGTGTGGTTCTACCTCAGGATCTGGCGTTAGAGCAAATGGTTTTCCTAATTTAGAAGGATCTTACCGTCTTTACTATTTCTGTTGAGATAGTCTTTTAGTGTGCTCCGCGGAACATCCATTTGCTTTGATGCTTGGTATATTGACACAATATTAACTGAAACTTCCTGGCAGATTAAAATTATGTGTCGGAACCGGGACTTGAACCTGGGACCTTTGCCTTTGGCGGGCAAGCGCTCTACCGACTGAGCTATCCCGACGCGACTCACGATCCCACCTCGCAGGTTCGAGTCCCGGTTCCGGCACACAATTTTAATCTGCCAAGAAGTTTAATATCAGCGCGCACTCCGCTGCAGAGTGAAAGTTTCATTTTGGACATTATGAACTGTCACTAATTGAGCAGTAGCTAGAAGTTGCTGAATAGTATACCTGCGGTATTTTGAACGCTCCCTTGGCATCTTGTATGTGACCTGCTATAAAAGTTGGTAGGTAATTTTATGGTAATGTAAATGTAGGTAGGTAATTTTGTGATATGTCAAAGAACGTCCTTGCGTGTACTTTCTAGAAACCTGGCATCAATCCCACAGACCGCATCAAGTGAGATGTCGGTGTCTCTAATCCAGCTGAGACCAATCTGCGTGAGTGGTGGGCAGCGGTTGAGTGGATTAGCATGGCTCCCCCGTGCTACCGCCGTCTCGTGGAGGCCACACAACGACGTGAAGCAGAAAGGGGATGCTGCCCCTTACCAGACAAGATAGCTCATTCTAACTCGATTGCTCAGGGGTATATTCTTCTTTCCATGTGTGGCGTGTTTTTGGGAACAGTGTCAATGTTTTCATCTATTGAATTCCTCTTCGATACGTGGCAGTAGGTAATAATGTTAGAAAAAGGAAACTTGCGAAAAATCAAGAATGATTTTCTCTTTTGTCAAGGTGAAAATATAAATCATTCAATATTTGGCTCGTTAAACTTTAGCTTGCTTTAATGGGTATGGTACTGTTGGAGTTCGTGAGCCTTTCCAAAGTTTTGTATTGACTCATCCAGCTCGTTACAGGAGGCAGATCAGTTTAGTCGATATAGGATATTTGACTGCTATCGAAAAGTAGTCTCAATTACTTAATTATATCATATTAGATTAGATGATTACATTAAGTTCCAACTAATCCACAGTGAAGAGATCCTCTTGGCTGTAGAAGATCTCAAAGAAACGAACACATAATAAATACAAAATAACAACAAATATGGTAGTGTACTTTCCAAAGATCCCAGCTGAAATTTCCCTTGTGGGTGTGGAATCGGTCAAGAAACTGATATCTTAAGCATATTTCCATTTAAAACGACATAACAACTTGTACAAAACAACATCCATGATCCAAAATTCATTTTGTATTTATATAACCGGTTTCGGCAGGTTATCTAGAATAAAAAAATAATTTGGGATCTTGTCTGTCGTTTCATATAATAATGTACTAGATGACAGTGCGTATACTTCGCACCGTTAGTTGAAATGACAAAAATGTTGGGTAAAAACGGAAGTCAAGTTGAATCTGCACGCATAGATTTTTTCAGTATCACTTAATTCCAGTGAACATGAAATAGATTTATCCGTAGAGCGTTCTTAGGGCAAAAGAACCGCGTAGCTTAATTAGAACAGAAGATATCGTAAAAAATGATTAAAATACAGCAAATACAGAAGGATGTCGCGTTGGAGTATCAATAATCGAAGGTGAGAGTTAAGTGAATTCTGTTACTTGATGACAAATATGTCGATAAATACCTTTTTTAAAACAAAACTGAAGGAAATCGGTTGGATAGAACGGCGTAGCCGACTGGCTTTAGTCTTCATAAATATTTTTAATATATAAGTTTGATAAGGACGCCCAAAAATTAAAATGACAAACATAAACACTTGTTTAAAAAAGGAAACTTTCAATATACTTAGGTGCATATTATAATTCTAAGGCCATTTTAGCTACGCATCATCATATAAAACTAACTAAATAAATAAATATACACCACTAATTTTCAACGATGGTCTTATTGCACAAGATTTATACAGAAGTCAGATTGTACAGTTTATTCACATCATTAATATTATTAATAGAGTAAATGCATAAATCGTTTCTACTAAGACATTCATCAATAGAGTAGAAGAAGTTGGTCAGTAATAAATCCCTTAGACTCTTCTGAAACTGAACGTTATTGTAGTTAAAACTTTTAATGGCTGCTGGCATATTAGGGAAAATGTGTAGGGGAGAGTAGTACACAGTGAAACAAAAATTACCCTTTTGATTGTTTCGTATAAAATACTACTCACAGAACAAATTTTCTTTATTTACTTGAAAGAACAATACTTTGTCAATATTTTGGAACGAATAATAATAATTTTGCAACTAATTAGTAAGTGAAATAACAATGTTAAACAACCTCCGCAAATGTTCCACTGTGTACCGTGTACAGTGAAACAGCCGGCTGCGGTGGCCGAGGAGACTGAGGCGCTCCAGGCACGGTCTGCACGGCCACTACGGTCGGGGTTCGTATCGGGCATGGATATTTGTGCCGTCTTTAGTATAAGGTAGTTGATAAATAGTTTGTAAGTTTAGGGACTGATGACCCCGTAGTTAAGTCCCATAAGCTTAACAAACATTTGAACATTTGAACACAGTGAAACAGCTCCCATTTTTTTTTTTGTATTTATTACGTCTGAGACACTTATAAAACATCAATATGTTTGTTAAATACAAGTGCAAACATTAACAGATACTAAATTTTGTTCAGAGAATATTAAGTCCACTAAAATTGATTGGTAAACGAATATACTGGTGCTTGGAGAGTCTCTTCGTAGCCGTAGGCAACATAGGTGGCAAAATCATTGCAATGTCCTTATGCGAAACACAGACTATGTCTTCTGCAACTGGGAATAAAAAACAAGTAATTTTTTTTCTTTTTTTACGGAGGTATGAGACTTCATACTCAGTACCACAAACTACTGACTTCAAGACGTTAGCTACAAAATATACATTGCTTTGGAATTTCTCCTTTTCTTCCAGCTCTGTCCTTTTTCTCAAAGCTGTTTGCTCTGGTGTTCATGTTAATACTAGGCTTCTACCTTTGGAACGTCCACTTGTGTATCTGGAAGGTGCTTGGGGCAAACCACGAAACTCTCTTGGCGAGCTGTGTGGTTTGCTGTTGTTACTGCAATGGCTTCCTCAACATCTTCCATAGTACCCTCCATATTGTTAGGAGTAGTCATACATCCATCTAAGGCCAATGGTCCGGTTTCACTGTGTACCACATACAAATGTTTCACTATGTACCAAAGTCACCATAAACTAAGAGGTTAGTCACAACTATTAACCTACGTATCTATCAAATCTACAAGTGGTCAATATATAGCTAAAGACGTAATATTTCTTTCAGCTTTATGTTATTAAACTTACAAAGAGACGTTAACTGTAACTTCTGACCACCGAAAACCAATAGTAACGTATAGAAACAAGAATAATCAACCAAACTGTCCACTATTAGAGTCAAAGATGTACTTTATCATAATAAACATACTGGGATATCAACAAGTAGAAAAAAATTACTAAAAACAATTGAGATGGAATGTTTCGCTGTGTACTACTCTCCCCTACTGCTGAATAGTTCAATGTTTGGAAAGTTATGGGGCCTAACTGCATTGGTTATGTCCCTAAACTTACAATCTGCTTAAACTAACTTATCCTAAGAACAACACATACACCCACGCCTGAGGGGGGACTCGAATCTCCGACGTGGAAAGGCCGCGCGCACCGTAGCAGGGCGCCTTAGTGCGCACGGCCATTCCGCCGCGGCTACTGAATAGTGAACATCTTTCTGGACCAAAGTGATTTCAAATAATGACAGATTTCATTAAGGAAGAAATGTATTGGGAAGCCGTAATTAGTATCCCCCAATTCCTTTAACAGTCCTTTGCAGAACGTTTTCGACTTCACATCACTAATAATAATGTCATTGCACAATATTTGGCTCGTAAAACTTTAGGTTGGATTACCACACTAGCCCATAAAATAATCCCATTCAAAACACTACGGAATGAAAGTAAGCATACCATGCTAGCGTTTTCATTTTTATATCAACTATGTCTGACAATATTCTGCTGGCAAATATTTATTTAGCCAGAAAACCTTTCACAAGTTCTAAATTGCATGTTGTATGTTTTTTCAAGGTTTAGCGACAGAGAACTGGCTAGGAACCATTTATTAATGTTTATGAAACATAAGTTACCTGATCTTTCTAAGGCTGCACTTGATTTACTATTTATTGCAATGTTCGTGTCATCTGCAAACTAAATAAATTTGGCATCGTGTAGTATTACTCACAGAAGGTCATTGATACACACAAGAGAGAGTAAGCGACGCCATATGATCCTAACATGTTCCTCTTTCCTTTAAGAAATGAGATTTAAGTACTTTGAAAGCTTGCTAAAACACTGTGATGTCACTGACCATCATGCTGTCACTGGTGCCGAAAGCTCATTCACAGCGATACCTTGGTTTTGCAAATAATCTGCTGTATCAAATTGTACAAAATGTTCAAATGTTTGTAAATCTATCGGACCAAAGTGCGTGGTCATCAGTCCGTAGCTTACAAACTACTTAAACCTAGGTAAACTAACCTAAGGACAACACACACACCCATGCCCCAGGGAGGACTCGAACCTCCACGGCGAGCAACCGCGCGCTCCGCAGCGAGGCGCTTTAGACCGCTCGGCTACTCCACCGCGGCTCAAATTGTACAGATACATCAATAAAACCTCGTGAAATATTATATTTGAGTGTGAATGAGAAGATAGGGAAAATGTAGTTGCAACTCTATCAGAGAGAACAAAATCACACAGAAGTCAATTTGGATATTTCTAAGTGACTCATTTTCATGAAAGGAAGCACTACACAAGGAACTTTTTGTTCTATTATTGCACTACAAAGTATCATGACCTGCAACTACAAAGGTGTAAAGTATTATTCCATGCAGGTGAGTATGTTTACTTTTATCTTTAAGTAATATCACTTCATAATGTGACATACGAACGACATGTCCCTAATTGAAGTCGTGTTGTTGAGTACAAACTTCAACACTACAAAGTATTAGGGCGCAATCAGAAAACGCTTACTTCTTTCGGCATTAGTTCCTTTCTGTTTCACAATGTCACATACTTTCATGACAACAAAAGAGAAAAGGGGGGGGGGGGGGCGAAACAAGATACTACTGGGTTGAACATGGGCTACAAAATTGGTAAGCGTCTTGACCAGCACGCTTTTCTGTGACTTATTAAGATACTGCTCGAACAGACTAACCCGCTTCAAAACTTCGACCACGATTAGAAAAAAAAGAAAATAAAATAAATTAATTAATTAATTAATAATGGCACCTAAGGCAAAAAAGCTTCTATTATTTTCACCCCGCTAAGTAGTTTAGATTTCTCCTGACCAGTTTCCACTCAAGTATCATATCAGAAACAGTGGACCTAGAGATGTTTAGGAGTGTGGAATTCTTGCGTATAGACTTCTAACACAAGTGATACCCAATCACGTTTTAAGTTCGTAAGTTCCGCAGTGTATCCCACTCTGCTCTTTCACGACATTTGATGATTAGTGAGGTCACTGATATGGAGTACCTGGCAGTGGGTGACAGCACAATGAACCTAAAATGAAAACCGTACGTTTTGGAAAATTTCGGAAGATTCACTAGAAATTTCCGGAAGGTTCGGGAAATTTCGGAGGCTTCACTCAAAATTTCAGGAATATTTGGAAAATTTCGGATGATTCATTTCAGAATTCGAATTTTCTGGAATAATTAAAAAATTCGGAATATCTTCTGATGTTTTGGAAGAATTGGCTGCGGCCACAGACTTGGCACAGCGGCTACAATTTTAATATTATTTTCCTTAGAACAGAGTAACACTCAGCGTCTTTCGACTTATTGTTGCGTCGTATTGCAAAACTTTACTAGTACTGTGAGATTACCGCCCAATAGAAATATTGGTAATTAATAGCATTTGATAATTAAACAGTATGAAGTTCACTGCAAACATTGACCATGCCAATGCACTAAATGTTACACAATTTTAATCTTATTAATTATGGTAGCTATGTATGTACACAGTTGGGTGACAACATTTATAGTTAGGCCATAGGTAGAAATTCTCCACGTTGAGATTTGCTGTGTGCTTGTAGCTGACGGGAGGCCAGCGAGCAGGCCGACGTTGGTGGCTTGTTCCAGCTTAGGATTTTCCAGTTCGTTTCCGGTGAGGGGAGAGAGCGACAATGGCGAGTGCCAGGCGCAGTGCAGTGCACAGCGTGAAATAAAATATTCTAATACTAGAATGAAACTTTCACTCTGCAGCGGAGTGTGCGCTGATATGAAACTTCCTGGCAGATTAAAATTGTGTGCCGGAACCGGGACTCGAACCTGGGACCTTTACCTTTCGCGGGCAAGCGCACTACCGACTGTGCTATCCCGACACGATTCACGATGCCGCCTCACAACTTTACTTCCGTCAGTACCTCGCCTCCTACTTTCCAATTATGAATTGAAAATTATTATGAAATTTTTTGTTAATCAGATGCAGGAAATGAAAGCTGCGAACGTGTGATATCATCCCCTAGAAAACGAGTCAAGCAGTAGCAATCGCAGTTCCAGTGTTTTTGCATGTTTAGGAATTTGGTTCGCAGTTGGTGGTTGTGAGTTTTAAAAATTAAACTTTCCCAATTTAAACTCTCACCCCAAACTCTCACCCTCGCAGTACCCTTTGTACAAACCGAGCAGAAAACTCCCAGAATCCCGATTCAGCACTCGGGCTTTCGAACATATTTATTACACTCCTACCACTGTGTAACAACATCGACAGTTTCAGACAATTATTAACGAAACCTTGGTTTCCTTTTCAACTCGATTGTTACAGATATTGTATTGTACATCCTTCGCACAAGAAGGTCGTGCCGTTCCTCAAGAGAGGCTGACTGGAAGTGGGGTAACTTTCCGCTCGCTTATTATACAAGCGACCACCTAATGCACAGTGATAGACGGCACTTCTGGTTGCGGGTCAAGTGGCCGGGTTAACGCGGCGTGGTGCATCAGCTGCTTGACCCTCCAGCGGGCTGGACTCATAATGGACAGACGGCCTCCCAGCATGCGCTCATCGCTACTTCAGGTTCACTTGAACCCCGGCCGCAATGATTGAACCTCCACATAGCTCAAACACACACATTGCTAGAGGTATTTCGGGTCAAGAATTTTAGCATGTTCTTATCTGTGTTCAACGCTGAGTTTGCTTTAAAACAGAGCTCCATTCCTCTATCTTCCTAATCGTTACCATGTTCTTTTTTTTTTTCTTTTCTTTTCTTTTAGCACTTTTGATTCTCTTCCTTAAAGGGGGGGGGGGGGGTGAGCGGGCCTTGTCAGAGTTTGCTATACGCTTTTTATCGGCCTGTGGTTATAAATTATTTTACTTTTCGAGATAATTGTATATAATACAATTGTTTGCAAAGTGCTTGACAGTCATTTTGGAAAAAATTTAAAACCTTTTCTTTGAAAATTAAGGAAATTTATAATTTAGTAAAAATAGATTTTTCAGTCTCATTTTACTTACATTAATAGTTAAGGCTATGTCAGATATTTAGTATTATTCAGATTTATACATTTTAAAATTTTGTAAATAATCATTCATTAACATTTTCCATCATTCAGGTGGCATAATATTTCGTTATTGATATTGATATTTTCGGTGCGCCTCGGTTGTACAGTGGTTAGAGTGCCAGACTATAAATCCAAAGATCGCGGGTTCGATCCCCGCCAGGTCCTAGGATTTTTATCTGTCACTTTCCACTTCTTTCACCTCTGGCAGTATTGCTCATGTGAAAAATACCGAGTAGCACCGTGGTTCGGAACCCACGTTAAACTGTAGGTCCCCCTATAACTGGCTGGGTAACTCAGTTCGAAGGTCGGAGGTATTCAAACAAATCTTCGGATTGTTGACTGCTTTTTTTTATTGATATTTACATGTAATGGGGAAGGGGGAAGAGTACTTTATGATAAAGTGAAATATATTTTGCTAGAATTAACTTGTCACGATGTGATTCGTTCTCAATGTTTTGTTTCTGTACTAGCTAGTTTGTCTGAGGTGTTTTGACCTCATCTGTCCGGATGCAGATGCTGGTAGTCTGTATTTGTGAAGTTGTGTTTTAGTGTATGTGTGTGAGTTTCTTGGTATGGTTTGTATCGAAGGGAGGTGGATGGGTTTTGTGTGTGTATGTTTTGTATTTGTGTGTGGGAGGATGGGTGACTGTTGGTAATTTATGTTCAGTTACTAGTCCGTATGGGGATGATTGTGGGGATCTTAATCTATGTTTGGGGTTGAGATTTGAATTATTCTCTGCCATCTAGATGTGGAGGTGTTGGAAAGTTGATAGTTGGGATCATCGTGGGTGCTAAATCTGCGTATATCTTGGGGGTGTACTGTGCTACTGTACGCGCTCGTTACCATGTATGTATTGCACCGAATATCATCTACTGAATGCATAATAGAGCTGTGAGAGTGATGAAAAATGCGTATCCGTATACATCCGTTACTAAAAGAAACAGTAATCGTTACTCGTTACTCACGTGCAACCTAGAAATACGGCCGCTACACTGTCTTTCAAACCGTGGAAAAATTCCAACTGTTAATATTACTTTAAAATTTAAATTTTCCATTTAGATACTGTATGTCTGCTTTCTGAGGCAATTACACTAAGAAAAGGATCAGTACAGTCCACTTCCCTCGTGATTAAAATGCAATTGTCATACAAATTGATCAAAATTAGCGAACCCACCCGCGAACTCCATTTCCCGCACTTTACTGAACAGCGCGGAATGACAGATTCAATCGGAATATTTCGTGACGAATGCCAGTGTGACTGATCGTAGTAGTAGCACTACCCTTGCGAGAAGCGGGTCTGTTGTACAGTATTATGTGACGTTAACAATGAAGATAATACCGTCATGAATAAATATGTATAGATGATAACTTTTGAGTACTTTTTACAAAACTTTTGTACAGTAGACAAGATCAAAAATAAATAATTAACCATTAAACTGAAACCCTTGCAGGTAAAAAGATACAATGTTTGCGTTAAAAGCGGACGTTAGATCATCGACGATTAACCTGAAACATGAGCCAAGAGATATAATCCAAAATGTTGAAAAACAAAAATAACCATATAAAATTGTTAAACTTCGTCACGCATGTAAATATACTCACCTCATAATAAATAGTATCACAGAACATATACATGCTCAATATTGGTTTTCGTTAGAGAGTTCGTGTCGATACGATAGATGCGAATAACGAAATGTACTCATAAGTAAGTTCGTATCGATACGGTAGATTCGAGTAACGAAATTTATAAACGAGTAATGATTCAGTATTTCGTATCAGCCAAAGTATTCGATACTCAGAACCGAATACGTACGGTTTGATACAGCTTTAATGCATAACATCCTTGATTGCCAACGGCGATTCATTCCCTCAATAGCTCCTTCAGCTATAGTTTCAGTGATATACTTGCGTCTTGGCGTGTTTCCTACAAATTTGTCTCTTCTTGTTTTCATGTGCCTACACAGAAATTTGGTTTCCTGTACTCTTCCAAGCACCTGTTCACTTGTTACTCTCTCTTTCCAGCTGATCTTCATCATCCTTCTCCTGCACGAAATCTCCAGCGCTTCTAGCCGCCTTCTGCCTTCTTTCCACACTGCCCAGGCTACACATCCTTATGGGGCCATTCTTCAAACAAAACGTTTTGATGATACGGTTCCTTATTTTCAGAATGATATTCTTGTTGGTGAGTTCCTTCTCAAATTAAAAGCAATTTTGGCCTAAGCATTCTGCTCACATTTTCCTTCTGCCGTGTGCCATCCCTCGTGATTTTGCTTCCAAAATAGATAAACTCCTCTGTGACTTCCAGCGCCTTCACTTCTAATTGTTATTGTTAAAGGTCCATATTCTCTTTCAGTACTGCACCATCACATTAGTCTTTTTTTCTTGCTTATTATCATTCCACACTGATTACACGCATCAGAATGACGCTCATCACGTTTTTAGATAGTCCAGATATTATCCAGAAGGAATATCTACCTGAGGGAACGGGGTTGAACACTGCAAAGTTTGTTGAACTTTTGGCCCTTTTCATGCAACGTCTGCGCAGGGTACGACCCCAGCAGGCACAACAAGGTTCCCGGGTTTTTGTTCACGACAACGTTCGCCTATTCCGTCGACCCAAACTCGCTTGGAAAGGAAAGACTTTTCACGATATTCCTGAAATCTACATCTACATACATACTCCGCAATTCACCGAAAGGTGCGTCGCGGAGGGTACACTGTACCACTACTAGGCATTTCCTTTCCTATTCCACTCCCAAATTGAACGCGGAAAAAAGAATGCCTATATGCCTCCGTACGAGCCCTAATTTCTCTTGTCTTTGTGATCTTTACTCGAAATGTAAGTAGGCGGCAGCAAGATCGTACTATACTCAGCTTCAAATTCCGGCCCTCTAAATTTACTTAACAGAAATTCACGAAAAGAACGTCGTCTTTCTTCCAGCGATCCCCAATTGAGTTGCCGGAGCATTTCCGTGACACTCGCGCTTTGGTCGAACCTACCGGTAACAAATCTAGCTGCTCGTCTCTGAACCGCCTCTATGTCTTTCTTAAACTGATCTGCTGCGGGTCCCAAACACTTGAGCAATACTCAAGACGTGGTCGTACAAGCGTTTTATACGCGGTCTCCTTTACAGGTGAAGTACATCTTCCCAAAATTCTCCCAATAAACCGAAGTCGGCTGTCCGCCTTACTCACAACTGTCCTTACATGCTCGTTCCATTTCATATCGCTCTGCAATGTTACGCCTAGATATTTGAACGGCGCGACAGCATCAAGAAGCTCACTACTAATGCTGTATTCGAACATTATAGGATTGTTTTTCCTACTCATGCGCATCATCTTACATTTTTCTACATTGAGAGCTAGATGCCAATCTTCGCACCAACTAGAAATTTTGTCTAAGTCATCCTGTATGCTATTACAGTCAGTTACAGACGACACTCTCCCATAGACCACAGCATCATCAGCAAACAGCCGCAAATTACAACTTACTCTGTCCATCAGATCATTTATATAGACAGAAAATAATAGCGGTCCTAACACACTCCCCTGGGGCACGCCTGACGATACACTCGTCTCTGATGAACACTCGCCGTCCAATCCAACGAAACGTGACGAGACTTTTGAACACAATACCAAAGGAAGACTTCGCGCAAAGTTTCCAGGAGATGTTTAGCAGAGCTAAGCGGTGCATTGTCATAAAAGGTGACTATTTCGAAAGACAGTAAGGGACTGCAGTTCAAGTTCCATCTACGTTAATGTTACACGACTATTCAGAGGACTTTTTTTGTCAGAGTTTGTATATAAGTTTCATTGACCTCCTTGTGTAATTTCTGTTAAAAAATCCATATTTTAATTTCCGTCTTCCCTTATTTAAATAATGATATGGGAAATAAGCGACGCTGTGTAAAAGCCTTTTAATTGATCATTGTCCGACTTTCTTTTAAATTCTCGTTTTAGTCCTCCCTATCTTGTGGCATTGGTTGCACAAGATTACGCTCGCCTTAACGTCGCGAGGTGTTAGTGGCCTCACTTCTAGGAACGCGGCGTCTGTGTTTACAGGCATTACCTCACCAAGACGAATCGGACGCTGTGGAGAAACAGTGTAGCTCAGAGTTTATTGTCCTACGTACCCTCGCGCCGAAGTCTGACGTCAGGGCGCGTATGAATCACCATTTCGCAGAGCTCCGCCCTTTCTGTCTGGGGAATACGCTCAGGGGAGTCCGGTGTAAATATTAGCGCGGTGTCTGTGGCCACTCGGGAGGCGCTGACAGCCAAGCACTTAACGCGCCCACAAGTGCTTCTCTAAGCACGTTTCAGGAGTGCTTATAGCGCCGTTAAAATGTGATACATCTCATGTTGCTGAGAGCTACTGCAGTAGCGAGGCGCGTAACAGCAAAACCTTGGTGAACGAAAAGTTGCACCCGTAAAAACTTTTCAGCTCATTTTTATTCCTGTCTGTCTGTTTATTTCTTTCTTGTGTAGTTCCTTATCCTTCACCTCTCTCTGTTCATCGCCTTCTGCTCCACTCGATATCCATTTCTGTTTCGTTTTCATGCAGGTCAATCCTTATGAAATGTTCAAATGTTTGTAGAGCTTATGGGACTTAACTACGGGGTCATCAGTCCCTAAACTTACAAACTACTTATGAACTAGCTACAACTAAGGACGTCGCAAATATCTATGCCCGAGGGGAGATTCGAACCCCCGACCGTAGTGGGCGTGCAGACCGTGACTGAAGCGCCGCAGTCCCCTCGGCCACCGCGGCCGGCTCAATCCTTATGACTTACATCTCCTGAACTGAGTCCTACGCTAATGTAATTTTCAATTTTCGTAGAGTGGACTATTAGGAAACTGTCCGTCATATGTGTTATGAATGGAGTTGGTGGTAAAGACGTAGTCTTATTAATAAGCGGCCTTAGTGTGTGCAGTTTGCCGGCGACAGGACCGCGCATACGCAGAGCTGTTGTCCATTTCCATAAGAATGCGCATGCGCAGTCTTGCAGTGTACGTATGTGCTCATGGAGGTAAAAAGAGGGGAGTGGGCATGACGTCACAACCTTGACGCCGACAAACCTAGCTCTGCCGCTACAGTTTGTACAAAACATTAGTTTCTGCTGATCTGCTGTGTAGACTTGTCGAAGATTTGCAATTGATAATGCCTTTGTGCGTTTTTTGTAGTTGAACTCCACTCCCATGAACCACTGACATTGTCGAGGTGGGGTGGCTTGCGTGCCTCAAGGATACAGATACAACCACAGCGGAGGGGTATCTGTGGAGAGGCCAGACAAACGTGTGGTTCCTGAAGAGGGGCAGAAGCCTTTTCAGTAGTTACAGGGGCAACAGTCTGGATGATTGGCTGAGCTGGCCTTGTAACATCAGCTAATGTGGCTTTGCCACACAGTTACTGCGAACGGCTGAAAGCAAGGGGAAACTACAGCCGTTACTTTTCCCGAGGACATGCAGCTGTACTGTATGAAAATATGATGATGGCATCCTTTCGGGTAAATATTCCGGAGGTAAATAGTCCCCCATTCAGATCACCGAGCGGGGACTACTCAGGAGGATGTGACCATCAGGAAAGACAACACTGGCATTCTACGGATCGGAGCGTGGAATGTTAGATCCCTTAATCGGGTAGGAAAATTAGAAAATTTAAAAAGAGAAATGGATAGGTTAAAGTTAGATGTGGTAAGGATTAGTGAATTCGGTGGCAGGAACAACAGGATTTCTGGTCAGGTGAGTACAGGATTATAAATACAAAATCAGTTGGAGGTATCACAAGACTAGGACTGATAATGAATAAGAAAATAGGAATTCCGGTAAACTACTATGAACAGCACAGTGATCGCATTATCATAGTCAAGATAGATACGAAGCCAACACCGACAATAGTAGTACATGTTTATATGCCAACTAGCTCTACCGATGATGAGGAGATTGAAGATATGTATGAGGCGTTAAAGGAAATTATTCAGTCAATTAAGGGAGAGGAAAACTTAACGAAGCTAACACCGACAATAGTAGTACAGGTTTATAAGCCAACTAGCTCTGATTATTCAGTCAATTAAGGGAGAGGAAAACTTAATTGTGATGGGATTGTAGTGGGAAAAGGACGAGAAGGAATAATATTACGTGAATATGGTAAAACTTAGATTCCGGAACCAGGTTTTAAACTGTAAGACATACCCATGGGCAGTTATAGACTCTGACCATAACTTGTTGGTCATGAACTGTACGCTGAAACTGAAAAAAAAAAAAAAAATGCAGAAAGGTAGGAAAATAAGGAGATGGGACTTGGATAAATTGAGGGAACCTGAAGTTCTTAAGAATTTCATAGGGAGCGTTAGGCAACAATTGACAGAAACGGGGGGAAATAAAACAGTAGAAGAGGTATGGATAGCATTGAGAGATGAAATAGTGAAGGCAGCAGAGGACAAAATAGGTAGGAAGGCAAGACCTACAAAAAATCCTTGGATATCATAGGAGATACTAAATTTAATCGATGAAAGGAGGAAATATAAAAACGCAGTAAATGAAACAGGCAAAATGGAGTACAGACGACTAAGAAATGAGATTGACAGGAAGTGCAAAATGGTTAAGCAGGAGTGGCTTAAAGCCAAATTCAAATCTGTAGAAGAACATATAAGAAGGGGAAAAGTAGATACCGCCTACAGGAAAATAAAAGAGACATTTGGGGACAAGAAAAGCAAGTCTACGAATATGAAGAACTCAGATGGGAAACCAGCAAAGAAGGGAAAGCTGAAAGGTGGAAAGAATACATAGTGGAGCTCTACAAAGGAATTGAACTTAGAGACAATGTTGTAGGAAGGGAAGAGGAAGTAGATCAAGATGAAATGGGAGATACTATACTGAGAGATGAATTTGACAGCTCTGAAAGAGTTAGGTCGGAACAAGGTCCCGGGAGTAGATGACTTTCCCTCAGAGCTACTAAAGTCTCTGGGTGAGCCGGCCATGACAAAACTATTTCACCTGGTGTGTAAGATGTATGAGACAGGCGAAATACCCTGAGACTTTAAGAAAAATGCAATAATCCCCATTCCAAAGAAATCAGACGCAGACAGGTGTTAAAATTACAGAACCATCAGATTGATAAGTCATGGTTGCAATATTTTAACACGAATTATCTACAGGAGAATGGATAAGCTGGTAGAATCTGACCTTGGGGAAGGTCAGTTTGGATTCAGGAGGAACGTAGGAACCTGGGAGGCAATACTCACTTTACGACTTATCTTAGAAGATAGATTAAGGAAAGGCAAACCTACATTTCTAGCTTTTGTAGATTTGGAGAAAGCTTTTGACAATGTTGACTGGATTACACTTTTTCAAATTCTGGAGTCAGCAGGGGTAAAATACAGGGAAAGGAGAGTTATTTACAACTTGTACAAAAGCCAGACCGCAGTTATTGGACTCGAAGGGCATGAAAGGGAAGCATAAGTGGGGAAGGGAGTAAGACAGGGTTGTAGCCTTTCTCCGATGTTATTTAATTTGTACATCGAGCAGGCGGTGAAGGAAAGCAAGGAAAAATTTGGAGTAGGGATCTAAGTTCAGGGTGAAGAAATAAAAACATTGCGTTTTGCTGATGACACTGTAATTCTGTCAGAGACAGCAAAGGACCTGGAGGAACAATTGGACGGAATGGCCAGTGTGATGAAGAGGGTGTAGAAAATGAACATTAACAAGAGCAAAACAAAGATAATGGAATGCAGTCTTAGAAAATCAGGCGATGCTGAAGGAATTAGATTAGGTAACGAAACAATGAAGGCGGTAGATGAGTTTTGTTACTTGAGTAGTAAAATGACAAATGACCGTCGCAGTACAGAGGATATAAAATGCAGAATGACAATGGAAGAAAAGCATTTTTGAAAAAGAGAAATTTGCTAACATCGAATCTTAATTTAGGGGTAAGGAAGTCTTTCCTGAAGGCATTTGTGTGGAGTGTTGCCTTGTACGGGAGTGAAACATGGACGATAAATAGTGCGGACAGGAAGAGACTAGAGGCTTTTAAAATGTGGTGCTACAGAATAATGCTGATGATTAGGTGGGTGGATCGCATAACTAATGAAGAGGTAGTGAGCATAATTGGTGAGAAAAGAAATTTTTGGCATACCTTGACTAAAAGAAGGGATCGCGTGGTAGGACACATGCTTAGACATCGAGGAATCGTAAATTTAGCATTGGAGGGAAGTGTGTGGGGTAAAAATCGCAGAGTGAGACCAAGAGACGCATATAGGAAGCAGATTCAAATGGATGTGGATTGCCGTTCTTATGAGGAGTTGAAAAGGCTTGCTCAGGATAGAATAGGGTGGAGAGCTGCATCAAACCAGTCTCCGGACTGATAACCATAACAACAACATGTGGTTGAACTAACCGTTTTGACAGCACTAAAAAGTTGTAGGGAATCACGTTCCATTCTGGTCTGTGAGTCTTTTCAACAAACAAACATGGCTGCAATCCGGCTTCAAACAGAAGTGCAACAGACGCCCTAGTGACATCTCCTTTTAGCTCCATGTATGTGTCAGCACAGTCTAATAGTCTTTTTATTTATGTATTTATTACATTTTCATTCCCATCCCTTAGGGGGATTAGTGGGCTGCTCTAGGGCTTGCATTATGTCCTTTTGAGCCATGGTTTAGGTAGTTTATTCAGCCAGCCGCAGTGGTCGAGCGGTCTGCGGCGCGCCAGTCACAGTCTGCACGGCCGATACGGTCGGGGGTTCGAATCCCCCACTCGGGCATTGATGTTTGTCTTGTCTTTAGAGTAAAGTAGTTCATAAGTAGTTTGTAAGTTAGGGACTGATGACCCCGCAGTTACGTCCCTTAAGCGTAACAAATATTTGAACATTTGTAGTTTATTCTGTGGTGACTCTGTATATTTTTGGTGCAAAGGAGGCGAGGGAGTGTTTGTCCCAATTGGGAATATTCCGTTAGCGTCAGCAAGCCGAATTACCGACCGACTGTCGTCTTCTCTTAGATCTAGATCCGTCCTTCGTTGACCCATCGCCCTAGGCGTCGTATATAGCTGTTTTTTCGTTTTTTCGTGAAGTAACTGAGAGAGAGTAATGTGCTGTGCTGGAGTTGATCGATATTCATCGCTGTTAGATAGACACTAGTGTTAGAATAAATTTTTAAAAATATTTTTATACTGATGCTATTATCATAAGTGACGGATATATGTTACAACTGGACAGAGACATAGAGTTCAATATAGAATGCAGCTTTATATATACCTCTTTCGATTGTGGCGTGGTATCCTGGACCGTATCAAAATTTTCTTAGAGAGTCCAGTTGAATCTTTACGATGGAGATACAGATGGTTATATATTCATACCACCGATGTGCTGATGTTTTAGAGAACTTAACAACGATGTAAGAATATCAATGTTTCCCACTAAACACCAATGTGTATCAAACAGCGATGACTATCGATCAACTCTAGCAGGATTGCCGTTTCAATTGAGACGCAAACATTTTCCTGTAAAATTTGACTTTGCTATGACCATCAATAAATCTCAGGGGCAAACGCTCAAGCGTGTTGCGTGTTGGCATTTTTTTTACCTGAGTCTGCATTCGGACATGGTCAACTTTATGTTGTCTGTTCAAGAGTCCGTGAAAGAAAGTGCGTAAAGTTAAAAATTATTGATGGTCCTCTGCAAGGAGAGCTTAATAAAGATGGAATGATTTATACAAGAAATGTTGTGTTCAAAGAAATCTTTGACATCTAAATTAACATTTGATTATTTAAATAACCTTTATTTATTGAGCTGGCTGTGGCTCTTTACAAATGCACCGCCAGTGGTTTCCTCCGTTGCACTCTACTTCGAGCAATTTAGCAAGTAGGAGGGGGACACCGCCTGTCGCAGTAAGCAAAGGGGCGTCCTCGCCGCCTGCCCTGGGTAAATCAATTTGAATCAGCAGACACCTTGCACAGATATTCTTCATCACAATTGATAATGTCTAGAACAGCAGTCACTTCTGTTGACAGCCGGGCTTTTACTAATAAGTTATAACCACAAGCGTGATGTGACGAGCTTTGAAACATTTCTAAGATACAGGATGGCAAAAAAGTCAGTATAAATTGAAAACTTAATAAATCATGGAATAATGTAGATAGAGAGGTAAAAATTGACACACATGCTGGGAATGACATAGGGGTTTTATTAGGGGGAAAAAGTTCAAAAAAAAAAAAAAAAAAAAAAAAAAAAAAAAAAAAAAAAAAAAAAAAAAAAAGTCCGACAGATTGCGCTTCATCTGATCAGAAAAGCAGTAATTAGCATAACAAGTTAAGACAAAGCAAAGATGATGTTCTTTACAGGAAATACTCAATATGTTCACCAACATTCCTCAACAATAGCTGTACTCGAGGAATAATGTTGTGAACAGCATTGTAAAGCATGTCCGGAGTTATAGTGAGGCATTGGCGTCCGATGTTGTCTTTCAGCATCCCTAGAGATGTCGGTCGATCACGATACACTTGCGACTTCAGGAAACCCCAGAGCCAATAATCGCACGGACTGAGGTCTGGGGATCTGAGAGGCGAAAGTGGCGGCTGAGCAGACGATCATCACCAAACGACGCGCGCAAAAGATCTTTCACGCGTCTGGCAATATGGGGTGGAGCGCCATCCTGCATAAAAATCGTACGCCCCAGCAGGTGTTTATCAGCCAGGCTGGGGATGATGCGATTCTGTAACATATCGGCGTACCTCTCACACGTCACGGTAGCAGTTACAAAACCAGAATCACGCAGTTCCTCGAAGAAAAAAAGGCCCGATAACGGTAGATCTGGTAAATCCAACCCATACCGTGACTTTCTCGTCGTGCAATGGAGTTTCCTCGACATTTCTAGGATTTTCGGTAGCCCAAATTCTGCAGTTGTGGGCGTTGACAGACCCTCGAAGCGTGAAATGAGCTTCGTCGGCCCACAACACGTTACTCAACCAATCGTCATCTTCCGCCATCTTTTGAAACGCCCCACCGCAAATGCCCTCCGCTTCACTAAATCGCCAGGTAACAGTTCATGAAGTCGATGGATTTTGTAAGGATAGCATCGGAGGGTACCCCTAAGTGCCAATGAAACAGTAGTGTATGGAATGCCGGAGCGACGTGCGACTGCACGAACGCTGACTTTCCTGTGCATAGACGAACCCGGGTCTATTGTCTAAACAACCCGTGGCTTCGAACTTAGAAATCATTCTCGCCACAGCTGCATTTGTCAACGGACCTTTACCCGTTCGAATCCCCTTCCTATGGCGATAGAATCGTAACGCTGAACTAGCACATTCCCCATTCTGATAATACAGCTTCACTAAAAGCGCCTATGCAGGTAACGTCAACATGCTGGGACTGCTGGTGCATCTGATTCTCTTTCTCATTACAACTCCTTTTATACACGATTTTCATGCGCAGTCACTGACGTTTTGCTGTCCAGCGCCATCTGTCGGACATTTTTGAACTTTTTTTCTTCTTCTAATAAAACCCCATGTCATTCCAAGCAGGTGTGTCAATTTTTACTTCTCTATCTACATTATTTCGTGATTTATTAAGTTTTCAAATTTATAGTGACTTTTTGATCACCCGATACATTCAGTGCCTTGTGTGCGTACTGCGTGCAAAATGCCCCGCGAATGCAAGTACCCATGTGGAAGTAACAAACTGTAACGTTGTTCCGAATGTCGTAGTTGTACTGTATGAATATCGGAAAAGCGGTAAGCTATAAACTTCTTTCCTTTCATCATTTTGCTGGGGAATTATCAACGAGTAGAAGTGTCGTACAGCCTAAAATTTATACGTTGAGTTTATTGCATGTCGCTAAGTGCTCTCGCTCTCAAACAGTGGATGAATTAGTTACGTCGCATGACGGGACAGTTTCTTCTGAGTCTCAGTTGTGACGTCAAGTCTCTGCAACTGTGTGTCGTAGGTGCTTCTTATCCACACATTGACTGCTGTCTCATAATAATGAATATTGGTTGAAAACGATATGATATAACACACATACATACACACTACGTACATACATACATAAATTTTTATAATTTCAGAACCACATAACATTGTAAAAATGTTCCAATTTTTGTAAAGTTGTGGGACCAAACTCCAGTGTTCATCAGTCCATAGACCTAAAAATTACTTAAACTAACTTATACTAAGGACAATACACACACACACACACACACACACACACACACACACACAGTCACATGCCCGAGGCAGGACTCGAACCTCCGACGGCGAGCAACACACACTCCGCAGGATGGCGCGTTAGGGCACACGGCCACTCCCGCGCGGCATAACATTGTAACGCAGCCTCTAAATGGTTGCCCTGTTCCACAATGCATGCACTTCTTTTGTCATTATTTGAGGCCACTTTGCAAAGCTCATTAGAACTGATGAAACTAATCGCCAATAGTATTTAATCTTTTGTTCTGACTTGAAGGTATGTCAACAGGTTTTAACGGGGCACACACTATAGGCCTCCGTGCGTAGAGGCCACATTCCCAAAGGCGATTTGTGACTGTTTGTATTGATCCTATTGCTGCCTGGAGGATGCGTTGCATCTGGGTTACATTCAGCCTCCTTTTTAGACGGGCTGTTAACCGGAGATAACGGACATCTATTGCTGCGTTACCTGTGGACGACCTTGGCTTTACCTTCTTTTAAGGGTTGCTGTTATCTGAAATAGTGTCCAGGTCCAGGAAATTACAGTTTGGGACACTCCAATAGCTGCAGCCACCTCCCTCTGTGTCTGTCCCGCTTCCAATCTTCCTATGACTAATAATGCCATAAGTCACGTTGTTGTTGCATTGCAGTACCTGATCACTACACTATCTGAACCCAACTGCTCGTGTAATTCGCTTAGTAAACACAAGTCAACACCAACCTCCTCCGCAGCAACTTCCTATTATCACCACTATCTCGGTTTTCGTAATGTTCTCGTCCCCACTCCGTAGAACCGACAGAAAGACGTCGAACCATTTTAGTTCAGTCTGCTGATGAAAATACTTCAGAATTTAGATATCTGAGCTGGTCCCCGAATTGTTTTGGTCAGTGTATGTAAGTGTGTTCCATATCTCCTCCTACCCTCTTGGGCCGATTTCAACCAAACCTGGTACACACATTCTTTACCGTCAGGCAGCAATCACTGTGAGGTTAGAAATCCCTACGACACATACTTCAGTAGATATGTCGTCATAAACAGTGATAGTCGCAAAAAGCTGCCGTTTAATATGATGCGTGAATAACGAGACTTTACTCAGAGATTATTTCGGAATGAGAACACTTAGAATAGATTTGATTTGCGAATACCTTTACGCATAATTTCAAAGACTAACGAAACTTTCTGTCTGAAAACCCCATCAAAATTTTCGCTGTTCGGGCAATAAAACAACGACATTCGGGATGTCGTTACAATTTATGACTTCTTCACCACTAATTGTATTAGACATTTTACAAACATTATACAGACATAACACTGAATGTACCTTCTATTATTATGAGACAATAAGACACATAGTATCATAAACAATACATCATTATTCATCATCATCACCAGTGTTCTGCCAAAAGGCCGGTTTGGACATCGCAGTTCTCCACGCTGTCCGGTCTTCTGCCATCTTCTTGAGGCATCATCTTGTATCTCCTTCTTCCACGATCTTCTCTCACAAACCAGTCCTTCCAAGGCAACTGCTAGCTGCAACGAATATTCCAGCCAGATCTTTTTCCTTTCTCTTATAACCTTCAGCAGACATCTTCTCTCCCCAACCATTTCCAACACTCTTCCATTGCTCACTTTTTCCATCCAGCTTATCCTTTCCATTCTCCTCCACATCCACCATTATCTAATTTGCCACATAAGTCTCCTCTTTCTGTTGAATGTCTCATTCGCTATGGCAATTAGAGTTCTCACCTCCTTTGGACATCTCAAATCTTCAGTGATTGCTCTTCCAAGATATTTAAATGCACTTACTTGGCTAATGGTAGCTTGTCCTATTTTAATATTGGCCAGTCTGCTTCTAGTACTGATGACCATACTCTTTGTTTTTGCTGTGGTTATTTTCATCCCATATTCCACACAAGCTTCATTCACATCTTTCAGCATGTTGTTCGCTGTCCCGCTGTCCGCTCACTTTCTGCCACTAAACCATGTCATCAGAAAATCTTATACATTCTATTATCTTTCCATCAACATGTATTCCTCTATTCTCATGTAAGCCTTTCACAATAATCTTTCCAAGGTATACATTAAACAACACTGTATGTATGAAAAAATACCATCACAGATGAGGTTGTAATTTATTACATCTGCACTACCTACTCTATTTTCAACATATCTTTCAGAAATTTCCTAATATTGCATTGTAAGTTTGTGGAATATTACTATATTGGAAGACACATAGTTCTAGAGATATGATGTCATAAGGAATGAGCGGCATGAAAACGAAAACGAAATGGACAGAGTGTGGGGCAGAAAGGGGAAGAAGAAGAAGATGGAATAAATACACAAACGGGAAAAGCCAGAAACTGACGCTAGTAGGGAAAAATCACAAATATAAAACCTTTAGTTAAAATCTCAACTTGTTCACATGTTATTTAGTGTCCACAAGGCAGACATTCCGAACGATGGACGGATTTAGCGCGGTGAGAGTCGTTTGAACTGTTGCATTGTGCATCTACATACGTCTTCTGCATCCAGTATCGTGTTTGGAGTGATAGTGGAATCCACTACCGCATCGGAAAGAACGCATCGGCTGTATACTATAGTCAGCGGCATGTGTGAAGGCGGCCCAGTTTTCGGCCGTTCTGCGCATCCCCCTCCATTACTGCTCTGGCAGCCAATAATGTTCATTCTCTAGACGCGTGGCTGGCCGCGAGTTACGCAATGTCTCTCCTTCAGGCTACACTGTTGGCACTCGGCCGTAACTCTTCCCCTTTATGCTTCCCCTATCTCTCCGCCTCTATGCGCGGAAGCGTCTTCCTGCATGACACCAACTATAACCAGCCAGCCTACATGTCCGAAGTGTTCGTTCTGTTGTCCTCCAATACGTTTGGAGCTAGTTGATGGTCACATTTCATCAGGACAATGCGCGACCGACTGCAGCAGGTGATGTTAAAGACTTCTTCGTCACCCTGTGGATTGCACTACTGCTTTGGTCTTCCTGTTCTCCCGATCTCTCGACTACTGAAAACGTCTGGTAGATGATTGTGAGACGACTGGCTCGGAAAACATTACCCACTGCTACAGCAGATCAATAACAGAGAGGCGTGTGTAGCAGCGCTTGTAGCCAGCAATTTCAGCAACACTCAATACCGATTTTATCACGCTCGTCTCTTCATATGGCTGTGATATCTCCGGTCCTCTTGGTGTTACATTTCACGGTCAGCTTATAACGCCGCAGTTAACGTTTATTATGCACTGGAGTATACGATAACCGATTATAAACCAACAAAAAAACCCTTTTTTTACCTTTTAACACCTTCTGCGATACTTGTGCAATCTAACCTTATCTGTCTATGGTTTGTCATGAACTTTGAAAACAATTTGTTTCATTTTATATCTTATATTACATATGGCCTGCAGCGTGGTAAAGGTCAGAAAAGTGATATAATAATAATAATTAACCAAAATGCTGCTATTTAATATTATTTATTTAAACACGACGGTTCCATTTCGGCTTAAAATGCCTTTTTCAAGTGACCTGCGGTGCAAATTGGGTGATATCTCTATATATAAAAATGAATTGCTGTTCGTTAGTGTCGCTAAAACTCGAGAACGGCTGAACCGATTTGCCTAATTTTAGTCTTGAAATATTCGTGTAAGTTCAGAGAAGGTTTAAACGGTGATAAAATATGGAAAAGTTGTCCAGAAAATAGGAAAATCGGGAAAAACTGAAACAAATTTTTCCCGTGAACTGTCAATACCGTTCGTCCAATTGCGATGAAATTTTGTACATTTCATGTTGAAAGCAAGAGGAAGATTCGCATAAAATAAAAATTTGGAAAAGTCGCCCGGAGAGTAGGAAAAATTAGGAAAAACCGAAAGCTATTTCTCTTTTAAATAAAAAAAACAATTGCCACATGGTTGTAAGAGCATCACTTGAGTACGGCTTGACAGGACAAGGTTTCTATGAAATAATATTTTTGGAAAATTGGAAAATTTGGGAAAAACTGAAAGTACGGTTTTCAGTGTGTTTTTGATTGAATTCCGCACTATAACTGACTATTCGCACGTCGGAAAGGCGTAATTTTTGTTTGTTTGTTTGTTCATTATGGGCTTGGAAAGGTTTTTAGTAATAATAATAATAATAATAATAGGGACAGTTAAAAAGGAAAGTCGCAAATTCGAACCAAGTTCCTTTTTCAAAGTGTTTCTAAATGTACTCAACAATATAAGTTGAGAACCGTTCATCCGATTGCGATAAAATTTTGATCGTTTGACGTTCAAAGCAAGAGCAACATTCTTATGAAATAAAAATTTGGAAGAATTTCCCTGAAAATTGGAAAATTCAGAAAAAATAGAAAGATTTTTCTATGAAATATCAATACCATTCATCTGATTGCGATAAAATTTTGCACGTTCTACTTAAAAGCGAGAGGAAGGTTTGAGTGAAGTAAGTTTGGAATAGTTCGCCAGAAAATAAGAAAATTTGGGGAAAAGTGAAAGAGCTGTTTTCTTTGGGATATCAATATCATGCGTACGAATGCGATAAAATTTTGCACATTTGACGTTGACCGATACTTAGACTATCTGATGATGCCTTTATAAAACTACTGGGTCTAAAATTCAGGTGATTTAAATTAATATTTAAATTTATATTAAGAAGTAAGTTATACGAAGTTCACCGGGTCATATAGTTTAAGTAAAATAAATTATTACATTATGGTATAGTATTACAATATACAGCTTAACATTTACTTACGGTTAGGTCTAGATGGCCTGACATACATACGACATTTGAGGCGTCCCTATATTAACTGTCAAAATTGGTTAGTACTTTTAATTCTGATTTGGTATTTTGACAGTTACAGCCATGATGTCGTATGTTTACAAAGCGTGTAAATGTCATATTTACGTCATTAGAATTTGTATAATCTTTGGAAGTATTTTGTGTGCTATGAATTTAGAGCTGCTAAGAATAAGGACGCATATATGTTGTTTTATTTAATACGGATGTAGTAATTTTGTATGTTTCTCCGTACTGTATGCCGACTATCTCTTAGGTGAAGAAACAATTTGGACGATTATTTTCTGTATTCATAATGTGTTCTTAAAATTAATTTATCTGCTATATATTGGACTGTATTTAGTTCTTTATGGATTGTGTGTTCTTCATATGATAGATTTTGTAATCTGTTGATCGTGGAGCGAAAATAAGCACTAAGATTGTTGCTCGAATAATATAAACGTATTGTAAATATCAAAATATATAGGAAAACACTTGTAAATTGTAAAGAAATGATTTAAATGTTCTGACGTGAACCTTTTGAGATCTGCTTAATACCATTAAAGAAAGGGAAAGCTATTATCTCACTACTTCACTTAGGATGGACTAATAGCAGTTAAGTTGTAATTTGAAGACATTTCACATGTAAATTTTAGTAGTTCGACTTTTTTTAATATTCTGAAACGCACCACAAGATTCAAAACCAACACTTCCAGAAAAAGTCTGATCATGCTTTTCAACACACTACTTTCATTGCGCTGTCTACGTTTTTATATGTTTCTTTATGTCATACTGTTTATATGAACAATCAATGTCTATATTAATAGTTTAAGTGTAAATTGAGTAATTATATATAACTTGTAGGTGAAATCTCAGAGATGCTACGTCAAATAATGTGCTTTCTATAAAAGAATTTCGACAAGCTCTCTGGGTTCAGTCTAGTGTCCGTCACGCCTGTCTAAGGTTGTATTAGTCAACATTAGAAAGTGTGTGTCAAAGAACTTGATGTAAATAATGACTACTTTAGTTATATGTTTGTACAACTGGCGGACAGGTATTGGAGTCGTTACGTGATTCGAAATAAATTTAAGTGTCAACACACCTAAGTGCTGAAAAATTCCATTATCAATCTGTTACAAAATCCGGACCTTCTTTTAAAGTGAGAATCAACTACCTAGTTCACGTGACCTTCAAGACTACAAAATTTCTACATCATAATTATTTGTACCTCCAGTCTCCAGAATTTAACTCTGTTGCCATTTTCACAGTTATCTATGACGTGAATACCGATCATAACTTTGAAATTGTTGCAAAGTTTTCAGTGACTTCTAAGTGTTACGAGCTGTGTAATTTGAGCCCTTGCAGTACTATTTACGCAGTACTTCAATTGTTCGTATGATAACTGTGCGTATGGATTCGACATCGCTGCTCGCCAGCATTTTTTCGGTCGGCTTGTGTAGCATTTAAGGACGAAGAAAAATGTTGAAATGTTTGTATAGTATATGGGACTTAACTACGGAGTCATCAGTCCCTAAACTTACAAACTACTTATGAACTAGCCAAAACTAACGACGGCACAAATATCCATGCCCGAGGGGGGATTCGAACCCCCGACCGCAGTGGCCGTGCAGACCGTGACTGGAGCGCCTCAGTCCCCTCGGCCACCGTGGCCGGCAAGGACGAAGACTTACTATAGTACGTACCTGTGGTAAGTAGAAGAGGTTGACTACTGAACACAATGACGATCTGCCTAACTAGTCCTGGAGCTCATCAGCCTTTCGCTACCAGAAAAGCTTGCTAGACTTTGAGCCTCGGTCGCTATTGGTAGATCAGGAACGTGTGACTTTTTATTGTTTTTGAGCTAGTAATAATACGCTTGAAGAGCAATGTGGCATAGTACGCATGAAAAGAGATGTGACCTAATCTTAAGGCTGTTCTCTTTTTAATTTATGAAGAAACGAAAATTCATTACAGGTACAATCAATTCACCCATTAAGAATGCAAATGTTGCTAGAATGTACTTCTTGTTGAACAAAATTTCGTGAAGGTCGTAAGCAGCGCTAAAGTTTTGATGTGCGATATTAGTAATTACACAAAAGTGAATGAGTATCTGATAAACTGTTAGCAGATAGACATTATCAGTGTTCCTCAAAGTGGCTCCACTTTGTAATTACGTTTATTATCGGGATATGTAAGTGGGTAATCAGTTTTGAAGGAAAATCTCCATGGAGGGAGAGACTGCGTTACATAATTAGAGGAATATACCGTAAACGAGAAAGAATAGACTAAATACGGTGTGAAATTGTGATTATATATTTTTAGCCTTGAATTAAGAAATCGCTGCTTACACAAAATAGTGACTGTTGGTGAATCCACTAGACAAGTGTTTCCCAAACTGGTGGGCCGCGATTCAGTATTGGGTCGCGTTATCCATTCAAGTGGGTCGAAAAACGACTGTAGAATATCAAAGTAGAATACCCTACGGATTGAAAAAAAAAATCGGTAAGTGTGTTTTATAATATTTATTAGTTTCATGATATTATTTTTCATCCGATAAAGAAAAGAAACAATTTATCCCTCTTTATTTAAAATGATAACGGAATGCCTTATGGTTTAAAAATTTTATGAAGTAATATTTTCACGTCACGCCTTTCAAATTATTATTGTTTGGTATGTGTATTTCTTAAAATTGGTTATTGTTATTACTTTTCAAAATTAATTGTGATTTGTTGTCGGTAAGGAACCGTCGGTAGAGGACAACCTCAAAAAGCAAAACTATCAACGTCTCAGGATGACTCCCTGAGAACTATCATCTGATTCTTCTGTGGACACTCAAGTCTTACTTAATTTTAACTGAGAAAAGGGATAGTATCGGCCGGCTGCGGAGGCCGAGGGGACTGAGGCGCGCAAGTCACGGTCTGCACGGCCACTACGGTCACGGGTTCTAATCCCCCCTCGGGCATGGATATTTGTGCCGTCCTTAGTGTTAGCTAATTCATAAGTAGTTTGTAAGTTTAGGGACTGATGACCCCGTAGTTAAGTCCCATAAGCTATACAAACATTTGAACATTTTAATTTGATAGTATCGAACAGGCCCGGCGGTTGAAGTTGGTACCTCGGTAGCTGTACCAACTCAAAAAATTGAGAATGGTTAAAATACCCACTCTTGATTTGTAGGGATATTTATTTACATTCAGCCGCACGGGTATGGCCACCCCCAGTCGGGCCGGGCTGAGAAAGTTTGTAAAGTTGTAGGACCTAAATGCAGTGGTTATCGTTCCCTAAACTTCCAAACTACTTTAACTTATCCAAAGAACAACATACCCATACCCGAGGGAAGACTCGAACCTCTGACGGCGAACGGTTGTGCGCACCGCAAGAAGTTGCCTTAGTGTGCACGGCTATTCCGACGCGGTCGGGGCTGGGAAAAAAAAGGGGGAAATCACTTTACCGATTTTCACGCCGTAGGACTACTCCATATCGTTTTATCAACTTTTTTTTTCCTTACAAGTTTTCCATTGCTTGTGAAAATCGAAAATGCCTAATTTTCATTCTGCGTGAGTTTTCAGTTTCATTACGCTTCTCACTCTACTTTGAAGAAACCATACGGTTTAAAGATCAGATTTTTTTGACACGTGGTAGTACAGTGTCTTAGCTTTCTAATAAAACATTAACCTTTCTTATTTCGAAACAGTCCTTTTTTTAATTACACTCTTTGTCAAGTATGTGTACGTAACTTATTCAAAAAGTTCGATAGCGAATAGTTTATTGTTTGATGCTTTTTAGACCATACATTACAGCGAGTGAAATAGAACTAAAAGTGCAGAAAAGTTTTTGAAACGGTTGTCATAATGAAACTTTCTCGTTTAAAGAGTAATTGCGTGTTCATCCCACTATGTCATCACCACTCTCCACCTGTTCGTCCCCTTCCCCCGCGCTCTATATCAGTTTCCTCCGCCTGCTCTGTCTCCTCGTAGAACTACCGGTATATCGAACCTAGAGGCATATTTAGTGTTATGCTCAAAATCTTATATCTGCGAATGTTTTTAAATTCTAACACAACGTTATACTGGAATATACGCATGTTTTATACTCACAATTTTCAAGTACATGTCATATATGAATTTATATAAATTTTATAATGGGCAAATGTTGATATGAAGAAATCTTTATGTATTAGAATGCAACGTTGTGTCAAAATTTCAAAGCAACTTTCGGAGATTAATGACTATAAACAAACTATACAAACCAACAGAACATTTTTATGTGTATAGATTACTAACGGGGGGAGGGAGGGACTAGACACGGGTTTAACTTTTGGTCAACTATTCACTCTCAATAAATATGAACCGCCAGGCCTGGTATCGAATGTTTGCAATTACAGCTTTGAAAGAATTCATGGATTCACAACTACTTACTTATGCAAGAGTCCATTATCTAGTTTCTTAAATAAATATAAAAATAAATTGCTTAGAAAACATATTACGTCTAAATCAATAAGGTTCAATCTATATACGTAAAGTGCTATTAATAACAAGAACTAATAATGTAACAGATATCACCGATCTCAACATTTAAATCGTATAAAGCAAATTTTTCAGCGAAAAACAGTGGTCTTTTGGACAAGTAAAGAAAGAAAAATATTTGTATGCACTGCACTAGCTGTAATTTGCTGAACCAAACTTAGCTATCGGCGGACAGTGGACGGACATGTTTGAACTAGAAAGTTCGGAACCGCAGCCAATGCTTAGAATAACACTTATTCATGGAAAAAAGTGGTCTTGTAGGGAAGCAAGCTCTCCCATATTCCAACTGAATATCACAGGATATGTGCCTCCTACACAGCCAAACTTACGAAAGATTGCACAACTGAGCGTAACATGTCGTGATACTCAGGTGACGTTCGGGTAGGTCGGCGTGGGAGGTAAGGTGCTCTTCGCCCCCACCCCCATAATACTTTGAAGTATGGGTCTCACCCCCCCACCCATTGTTCTGACACAGTATTACTTAACGCACCATTGTGTTTAAACGAAGCTCGCTCTTTGAGAACATTCAGAACACCGAAAAACGTGCGCAAGTACAAAAATGCAAAGTCACTGTCCAATGTAATACCTCATATGATGACCCCCTGCCCTCCAATAATACACACATACCCTTGTTCCAATGTCTCCTGCTGAAGACTAACTTTGAATGTGTATATTGCATCAAGAGCACAGTTTCTCAGATTGTCCATACATGTTACTCAAGCTGCAGAATGATGTAAACAGCCATCTAAGAGCAGCACCAACAACGAAGTGGGTAAGATGGCCGATCGATTCCAGTCATACCACCAGAATGGAAGTAAGGTCACTTGGGGTATCTGGGCCTAGGGGGTTCCTGGGCTATGGGATTTCTTCATAAAAGTTGTGAGGATAATTTCACTTCAAGTGTTTGGCACCACTGAAAAACAATGGCTTGTCCCTTGAACAAGCAGTCTCACCTAAGTGTTGTAGTTTTCGTGTGGCTGTTTTTTCAATTTTGTAATGCTGGATTTCTGTAGCAATGTGATGTCATCCTTGCTTTACGGAGCACATACATGTTCACTGTTAAGTATTATCACTGTGATAGGTATTTTAACATAACGTAGAAGCACAACAGTCACTTGAAACATTACTGGCAACATGTGTTCTCCTTCATTTTATTAGTTTGTAGTGGTGGCCCAGTTACCCCCAAAAATTTTCAAAACTGGGGTAAGTGGGCCAGGTGTTTGGGTTATCTGCGCCCGCCTGGTACTCATTTACTCCAAGCACACCCATTTACCCCTAGTATATTATCATTATTGATTCTTTTTAATTCATTACTGAAATCAATTTGTATATTTTTTCCTTGTGAATTACGTTAATTTTATCTAGTATAAAATTCTTGAATATCTGCCTACAGATCGCTTTTATTTTGTATAACATGACCGGTTTCAGGACAGCTGTCCATTGTCAGATCTGTTAACAAATGTCACAATTAAGTCTATGGAAAATCAAACGTAAATTTCAGGGTTTACATGGCAAAAGTGACAAACAGTCAAATGCTGGATGTGAAGTCATGTTTTTGAAACGACACTTCAAAACCACGAAAATACAAACAGGAGAAGAGGCATATATTACCGAAAATGATATAGTAAGGAAGCTGCCAAAGCCTCTTAAAAGCAGCTCTGCTAGATTCAAAGGCATGATCAGCTTCACTGATGATGTGATTGACTAAATGAACACTTTTTTAGCAAGATAAAATTAAATGTTAATAACTGAATTTGGGATTATTAACTTTACTTGTGTAACTGCAACTTCTGTTTCATAATAAAAGTTGAGTTATTCAAAAATTTGAATTAATTTCACACCCAGTCAATCTGTAGAGATTCACTTGCATTGTCGATAACTCGACTACGTTGTTGTTATGGTCTTCAGTCCGGAGACTGGTTTCATGCAGCTGTCCACCCTACTCTATCCTGAACAAACCTTTTCATCTCCTCATAAGAACGGCAACCCACATCCACTTGAATCTGCTTACTATACGCGTCTCTTGGTCCCCCTCTGCGATTTTTACCCCACACACTTCCCTCCAATGCTAAATTTTCAATTCCTCGATGTCTAAGAATGTGTCCTACCAAGCGATCCCTTATTTTAGTCAAGGTATGCCAGAAATTCCTTTTCTCCCCAATTCTGTTCAGTACCTCTTCATTAGTTATGCGATCTACCCACCTAATCTTCAGCATTCTTCTGTAGCACCACATTTCAAAAGCCTCTATCCTCTTCCTGTCCGCACTGCTTATCGTCCATGTTTCACTCCGGTACAAGGCAACACTCCACACAAATGCCTTCAGAAAAGACTTCCTTAAACTTATATTAACATTCGATATTAGCAAATTTCTCTTTTTCAAAAATGCTTTTCTTCCATTGCCATTCTGCATTTTATATCCTCTGTACTGCGACGGTCATTTGTTATTTTACTACCCAATTAATAAAACTCATCTACCACCTTCATTGTTTCGTTACCTAATCTAATTCCTTCAGCATCGCCTGATTTTCTAAGACTGCATTCCATTATCTTTGTTTTGCTCTTGTTAATGTTCATTTTCTACACCCTCTTCATCACACTGGCCATTCCGTTCAATTGCTCCTCCAGGTCCTTTGCTGTCTCTGACAGAATTACAATGTCATCAGCAAAACACAATGTTTTTATTTCTTCACTCTGAACTTTGATCCCTACTCCAAATTTTTCCTTGCTTTCCTTCACCGCCTGCTCGATGTACAAATCGAATAACATCGGAGAAAGGCTACAACTCATGGAGTTTACATGTTACCCAAGAGGCCAAATTACCTGAATTGAGGCAAAAATAATTAGTAAGGCACTAAGACCTCTTGTTCCAGTTACCACACTCTCTGGGGGTGTCTGGGCCTATTTGTGCATTTTTTCTTTTCTCCTTATCAAGTTTAAATATAATGCAGTTTAAATTCTGTTATATTTGTAGGTAGAATGTTGTATTATAAGAAAATACGTTTTGAATGGTATCTGGGCCTATTTGTGCATTTTTTTCTTTTCTCCTTTTCAAGTTTAAATATAATGCAGTTTAAATTCTGTTATATTTGTAGGTAGAATGTTGTATTATAAGAAAATATGTTTTAGATGGTAATTTAACGTATTAATACTTCCTTGACTAGTTTTAAGTTAGGAAGTTCGCACTCACGTTGTAATATCACGTCCCAGATGTCCCAACCGACCTTACATTACTTGTGTTGACAGTAGGTCGACTATGCCTAGAATTCAATTGTTTCAGGTGGGAAGTTTTCAGACTTCTCGGAGTGAACCAAAGCGATGTTATTCGGACGTGTAAAAGGCATGCAGGAACTATCGATGGCTTGCTCGCTCTGGCCGCCCAGAGACAACTACAACGGCTGATGACCGCTACGTACGGATTGTAACTCGGTGGAGCCCTGAGAGGAACGCCACAGGACGTCTCGTTCCGACTCCGACTGTTTGTAATACGTTGTATTACTCCACTGCCTACGTCAATGGCGAGGTCAAGCTTTGGCACCTAGACACCTTGAAGCCCGGTATGGAAGAGCCCAACAGCGTGCTGAATGGACTTGTCAGAAATGGCATGAAGTGTTATTCATAGATGCAGCTGCCCCTAGGCAGACATCGTCGTATACGTTTTTGGAGGCAGCTCTCTACCTACTAAGCTATCCCGGCACACTTAACAGTCCATCGGCACAGCTTTACTTCCGCTAGTTCTGGAAACATCCACTACGCTGTGCCAAAGCGATGCCTCCATCACATCCTTTCTTTCAGGAGTGATAGTTCTGCAAGTTCTGTGAAATTTGGAAACTAGGAGGCGAAATACTGGCAGACTTAAAGCTGTGAGGACGGATAGTGAAGCGTGCTATGATAGGTCTGTTGGTAGATCTGTTTCCCGCGAAAGGCAAAGATCCCAGGTTCGAATCCCGAATCCGGCACACAGTTTTAATCTGCCAGGAAAGTTTCATCGTTGTATTTTGTTTGTGGTGCATTGCAACCTGGAGGGCGTTTGTAACTATACGATGTTACATATGTACCCGCTCTCAGTACATGTTTACACGGATAGGACGGATACTCGTCATTGCCGAATTCGTCCAAAGTTATGGTACATGTAGGGCGTGGTGAGATATGAAAGTGCACCAAGTGGGAACTCCAGATGGTCAAGCTTTTAGGAAATAAAAGGAATTTTGATACGGATCTACCAACATATGCACCTTATCAACTGCCCCTGAGAGAGTCTGTTTAGAAAGCGCTGTTTGGCTCAACTATGGTGAACGCTAACAGAGGAGGCCTCAGTTTAGGTTACGTTATATGCCTTTGTTCAAATATGCCACGAATGATGAAGCATGCCGGAAGTGATATCATTTATACAGTTATTTTCCCACTATGGCGAGGCACATTATGTTTTAGTTGACAAATTTCTTCCAGATAGGGTACTGAACTTCATTTGATTTCATGATTATAATAATATAATAAAGGCTTCAGTTTGTAAATAAAAATGGATCCTTTTTGTAACCTGTAACGATACTGCTGACCCCCTCATCTCAATGTTATCGTACGATACCGTCTGCCTGGTCCTCTCATCTCAATGTCATCCTACTATACCGTCAGCGTCGGATCCGGAATCGTGTGGTTCAGTTGTGATATATGTTGCGTGTGAAGTTAGTTAAAAACGATATAGCCAGCCTAGGAATCAGTGCAGGACAGTGTCTCGGCGATAGTGTGATTAAAACAAGTTATAGATATCATTAATTAAGAGATTCGTTTAGATGCTTTTCAGACAGTTCTATAAACAATACTTTTGTTATCGTACATTATTTCAATAAATAGACAGACGAAGGGTACAAACTTTTGTAAAACATAAAGATATGAAAGTAAATAGCATTGTATGTATGTTAGGCTCATAAACAAGTTGTGTAGACCAGTTAATTGAGTAATTAATGATGTACTCGAGATTTGAATATTGTATTTCTTTGTTTATATTGACTCACTTGAGATTTTGAACCTATTTTGAGAATTTCCAAGATTTTTGATGTTTCAATTTATGTTAGGAAAATGTATGATGTACTCATTAACAAATTAATTAACATTTAAGATCGCACTTTGTTGTCAACAGAAAGATCGGAAATTTCGTCTTAAAAATACATGCGCCATCTAAAATTATTATATGCATAGTTTTTATTTTTGTGTACATGAAATGTTTTCTTTGTGTGTAAATCAGTATATTCAATTGTTTTGAACAATGGATAATGTAACGTCATTATTGCTGATGTTATATATTTGCCTCACCGCCTTGCGTGGGGGAGTTCGAGTTTTGTCTTTTGTCGAATACTCTGGAATCTATGTCAGTCGGTGTTGTTGTGGTAATTTGTGTACGTTTTTTAATGTTTTGGTGGAGAAGTTTTGATTCAAATTAAAGAAGAAGTGAAAAATTGTATCTATGAGTATTTATTTGTACCACGACGCCCCAGGAAAATAATGTTGCAGCGGGCAGAACACCCATACATCGCAATTACGAAGAGCTGAGTATCGGTAGAATAAACTGTAATTACTTAAAATATATTAAAACACATTATAAACCCTACAGTTCCTATATAAAAAAATAAAAAAGTCCCATCAAAAATAAATAAATAAAAACGGTAAGAGATCGGATTTTTATTGAAAGGTTCGCGGGTTCGATTCCGCCCGGCGGCAGATATTTTTCAGAATGTCAGTCAAGTTTGTTTTTCTGTGGAGAAATTAAAAACAAAAAACAAAAAAAAACACGTAACTAAAAAAGGGCGGCGTTCATAACGTGCGCAAGATGAGGTCAAAATTAATCCTTCCCCGGTACATGTAATTGATCAATTGCAAAAGAAATGAAGTATCGATTTACACACATGACGTCCCCAAGTACACGTGAACTACAGCCCCTTTTTAAATGTTTGTAGTTCCGGAATTCATCAAATGTCCTTTCTTTTTTTGCTTATATAAATTAATAAAATAACCTACATGATGTTGCAGTTAATTGTGATGTCAGTCTATATCAATACTCTGCAAACCACTGTGAAGTGCATGGCAGAGGGTACATCCCACTGTACCACTTATTAGGGTTTTTTCCCATTCCATTCACTTATTGAGAATGGAAAGAATGATAGTATAAATGCCTCCTTGGCTGCTGTAGTTACCTAATCTTGTCCTCACGATTCCTACGGAAACAATATGTAGGTGTGCGCATTGCCAAGGAGCAGAAAAATAATGGTGCCGGTGGGGTTGAACCCGCGACTTTCTCCATACGAATCCGATCTTTCACAGTTTTTTTATTGTTATTTTTTTTTATTTTTATATAGTAGATCTATGCTTCGCGGTCGTTGGTTCAGTTTGTCCTCGGCTGTTCGTTGATTGTTTGGCACAGCTTTTTTTTATTACAGAGGGCGTTTAGCCCCTGACCGGGCGCGCTGAGCTACGGCGCCCGGCACCGCTGAATCAAACACCGCTTCCTAAACACGCTGTCACATGGACAGTTGTTAAGATGCTTATGGTGATAGGTCCGAATCAAACCCACTTTTATTTACTAAACGTTTGGTCATCTGGAGTTCCCAAGGGTCGCTTTCGTGTCTCACACCATAAATTTGGACGAATTCGGCAATGACGAGTAGGCGTCCTGTCCTTGTTAGAGGCACAACATGTTTTATGATGTGCTTGTTGTACAAGTTCTGCAAAGATATGTTTATATAATTTTGTAAATGCTTATTTTTTAGAAACACTTTGAAATTGTACCCGTATCTACACATTTCTCTGTGTTCATACATGAAGCAGTGCAATAGACCTATTGTAATCTCAAGATGGTAATTTATACAGGGTGTTACAAAAAGGTACGGCCAAACTTTCAGGAAACATTCCTCACACACAAAGAAAGAAAATTTGTTATGTGACGTGTGTCCGGAAACGCTTAATTTCTATGTTAGAGCTCATTTTATTACTTCTCTTCAAATCACATTAATCATAGAATGGAAACGCATAGCAACAAAACGTACCAGCGTGACTTCAAACACTTTGTTACAGGAAATGTCCTTCGTTAGCGAGGATACATGCATCCACCCTCCGTCGCATGGAATACCTGATGCGCTGATGCAGCCCTGGAGAACGGCGTATTGTATCACAGCCGTACACAATACGAGCACGAAGAGTCTCTACATTTGATACCGGGGTTGCGTAGACAAGAGCTTTCAAATGCTCTCATAAATGAAAGTAAAGAGGGTTGACGTCAGGAGAGCCTGGAGGCCATGGAATTGGTCCGCCTTTACCAATCCATCGGTCACCGAATCTATTGTTGAGAAGCGTACGAACACTTCGACTGAAATGTGCAGGAGCTCCATCGTGCATGAACCACATGTTGTGTCGTACTTGTAAAGGCACATGTTCTAGCAGCACAGGTAGAGTATCCCGTATGAAATCATGATAACGTGCTCCAGTGAGCGTAGGTGGAAGAACATGAGGCCCAATCAAGATATCATCAACAATTCCTGCCCAAACGTTCACTGAAAATCTGTGTTGATGACGTGATTGCACAATTGCGTGCAGATTCTCGTCAGCCAACACATGTTGATTGTGAAAATTTACAATTTGATCACGTTGGAATGAAGCCTCATCCGTAAATACTGAAATGAGCTCTAATATGGAAATTAAGCGTTTCCGGACACATGCCCACATAACATATTTTCTTTGTGTGTGAAGAATGTTTGCTGAAAGTTTGGCCGTACCTTTTTGTAACAGCCTGTATAGTCGAAACATCTAAAAAAATTCAAATGTTTGTAATCCTATGGAACCAAACTACTGGGGTTATTGCTCCCTACACTTAGAAACTACTTAAACTAACTCGCGCTAAGGACAACACAGACACCCATACTCGAAGGAGGACTCGCACCTCTCGCGTCAGCGGCTCCGCAGTTTCGACATGACACCTAGAACCGCGCGGTCGTTCCCACGCGGCGAAACCGCTCATTGTAAATAAATAAACATTTACGATTTTGGTTTAAAATCTTTAAAAATACATTAAAATTCTTGCTTCGTCAAATAAACTGCCTTATGCCAGTAACTGTCAACATTTCGTAGACACAGATTCCAGGTTCCACAATACGTGCGCAAATGCTGAGACATGTTGTGCATTCATCAAAGTTGCGTCTGGCTATGCGGAAACGCAGACGAAAGGTGGCGTGTTGTTATTGTGTCACGAAACAATGCAAACCCGCATTCCGCAGTGGTCGCAGAAATCTTGTTGTCTGGCAGACTCCAGTAAGCGACATTCGATCACAATCCAAACACAGAACTTTACTGTGTTTCTGTTTTCTAAATGTAAAGCGATATATGTCTAGCCGTACCGACGGGAAAGCCCTCAGTGACATTGCTGTGTCCTGGTTTCAGCGCAGAACAAACGCACCGTATGAAGTGTTATTACTCGGACAGTATGACGTGTCAGATAGCCGCGAGCGCAAGCAAATGAGGACTATTCACGTAACCATACCGCTTTACAAGAGGTAAAGCCGCCTTCGCCAGAGTTGTTTGCTCCGGGAAAGAAAGGCTTTCATTCTGTGAAATGACTTGTCCTCTGACAGAGAATAAAGAATGTTTATTTTTCTCATTTGTTTACTGTCGCGGTGACTGTTACGTTACAGTGCCCGAGCAGGATGTATATATATATATATATATATATATATATATATATATATATATATATATATATATATATATATATATAACTGGCCGGCCGCGGTGGCCGAGGGGACTGAGGCGCTCCAGTCACGGTCTGCACGGTCACTACGGTTGAGGTTCGAATCCCCACTCTGGCATGGATATTTGTGCCGTCCTTAGTATTAGTTAGTTCATAAGTAGTTTGTAAGTTTAGGGATTGATGACCCCGTAGTTGAGTCCCATTAGCTGTTCAAACATTTGAACATTTGAGGAGATCGCTGTGTCGCTTTGTTGTAGTAAGTATTTCTCTGGGTTTTAGGTGGCTAACAGAAAATGTGTGACAGATGGTTTGTATATCATTATTGTCGCGGGTTGGGTTTCAACGATTTAGTTCAAATTATGTGAGACGTAGCAGGTAAATTCAAATTACTGAAATATTTCGCCTGTGTGGGTGATAGGAAGAAAGATGACGCTGGTGAAAGATTTCCGAATGCAGTGTAAGTGAAGCATTACTGATTTTGAGTATCATAACGATGTTGGTGCAGTGCCATTGCCTAACATATCCATTTCAAAATTTTCAGGCCAGGTACAATTCTCGCTACCTCAATTTTTTATATTTTACGTTATTCCTTCCAATGTAAAACTTTTAATTATAAAATTTATGTATACTTACACATATCAGTGTTCCTGAATTGCTACATCAACAGGGAGTGTTATCGTAGGGGAAAAGATACTATTAAAGCACATTGAATCATTTCAGTGCTCTTTTTCACCCCAATAATGCAATTTGCTTCCTCTGGATCAAAACTGAGAAATGTTCTGGCTCAAAAAAACTAATATACAAAGCAGAGTGTTCGTATGTTTGTGTGTACGTCTTGCATATAAATCTACAGTATTGATCTAATCATCCATAAGGACGGACTCCGTTAGTGTAAGAATCACGTAAAACACATTGTTTACGAGATATGACGTCATAAACAATGAGAAGCGTGAAAAACTGCCGCATTCAGCGATAATGCTGCTCATTTTCTCCTAAACCACTGGACCTATTACAACCAAATTTGCTACACACGTTCCTTAACTTGAGGTAGCAATTTCTGCAAGGTTAAGAATCACATACGACTCACGGTTCAGAAGATATGACGACATAAACAATATAAATACATTATGTGAGAACGAGAGTACTTAGCGACTTGCAACAAACTTTAAACATAATTTCAAACCTTTATTTTATTTATAGAAAAATGATGAGAGAAAGAAAGTTTCTCGCTTACTACTTTTCAGCTGCTTATGGAGTAAAACTACGGCATTCGATATGACGTTACAATTTATAATTTTTACACTACAAATTGTAGCCGCAGAAAATTTTACAAACATTGTACACGTAAATAGCTGAGTGTACCTTCTAAATTGTATCAGAGTACGATATATAGTTCATGAGATATGAGCACATAAACAGTAACAACGTTCTTGGAAAACCGGCCCATCACGCACCAAGTTTAAATGTATTACTTCTTTACTACTAATTGTATTCCCAAGAGATTTTACAGACATACAACCCTTATACAAATGAATATATACCTGAAGAATGGCAGGAATAAATAAATACCCGAGACCGCCGGGTTTTAAGCTAGTGCTTTCATAAACTATGCATTGTGTGATTATGTTTTTTTGACTATTATAATCTTAAAAAATTAAATTTAACTGCCGCAGATAGTTAATTGCTATAATTTTGGGAAATTTTATTTTCATTCAAATCTTTATCGATTTATGAATTAATTGTTTAAATAAATCATTTAATTAAATAACATTTATTGCAACTAAAGCTGAAATACTAAACCATGGAGGAGTACCACTACGTAGTACCATTGTATGGAAAACAACATTGCCGGCCGCGGTGGCCGAGGAGACTGAGGCGCTCCAGTCACGGTCTGCACGGCCACAACGGTCGGGGGTTCGAATCCCCCCTCGGGCATAAATATTTGTGCCGTCCTAGTTCGTAAGTAGTTCATAAGTCGTTTGTAAGTTTAGGGACTGATAACCCCGTAGTTAAGTCCCATAAGCTATACAAACATTTGAACATTTGATTGAAAACAACATTCCGCAACAGCATAGTGTGAATCACTGCTAATATATATACAGGGTGTCCCATTTATCTTGAACACCCAAAATATCTCTGGAACATTCTAAAACGAAAGCATATGTGGTTTTTAACACAAACGTATGAGACTCAGGCGAGAACCTCATGCTGCTCAGAACGTCCGCTTGCTGCGCGTTTCGCGTATTTCAAGCGTCAACTTCGCTTCGCAATACCTCGGGATGTAATTGGCGTATGCGATGCAATCAACGTTATTGTTTATGTAAATTGTCATGTTGTAGATTGTTGATGAAATCACATAGGGTGTCCATTTAAAAACACGTAAGTTTGCGTTAAAAAACACATATACTTTAGTTTTCAAATGATTCAAAATATTTACATTCATGAGCCCCTCTCTTACATAGATACCGGTCAAAATCGTTTTACAATAGCTGTTGTTGTTCCAGAAATATTTTGAGTGGTCAACATAAATGGGTCACCCCGTTCATATAAATCTCAGGAGGCAAAATGTTCAAATGTTTGTTTGTTAACTGCGGGGTCATCAGTCCCTAAACTTACAAACTACTTATGAACTACCTTATATTAAGGACGGCACAAACATCCATGCCCTAGGGGGGATTCGAACCCCCGACCGTAGTGGCCGTGCAGACTGTGACTGGCGCGCCTCAGACCACTCGGGCACTGAGGCCGGCTCTCAGGAGACAGGGAGAATTAAAAAAAACTGCAGAGAAATAGCACTAGATCTCTGCCTAACCTCTTTAATGCAGCCTTGGAAAGAGTTCTTAGGAAACTCAAACGTTTATCTACTGGGATCAAAATGTTCAAATGATGATCATGTGGCAATTTTTTGCAGTTTGACCGCTGCTGGGTTCGTTTTCGGTCTGCCTGGAGCAAGTGTTTAGGTGACGCCCCTTATATGATGATGAAATTATAATGAAGACGACACAATTCCCAGTCTCTGAGCGAGGAAAATGTCAGAGCCGACCGCGGTGGCCGAGGGGACTGAGGCGCTCCAGTCACGGTCTGCACGGCCACTACGGTCGGGGGTTCGAATCCCCCCTCGGGCATGGATATTTATGCCGTCCTTAGTCTTAGCTAGTTCATAAATAGTTTGTAAGCTTAGGGACTGATGACCCCGTAGTTAAGTCCCATAAGTTCTACAAACATTTGAACATTTTTTTGAAAATCTCAGATCGCACCAGGAATCGAACTCGGGGCCCCCCTCCGTGGCAATCTACCACCCTGTCAACTGGACTACAGAGGCAGAGCATAAATTTGCATCTCTGTGATGAAACTACTGCGGTCAAAAAATGTTCAAATGTTTGTATAGTCTATGGGACTTAACTACGGGGTCATCAGTCCCTAAACTTACAAACTACTTATGAACTACTTACGAACTAGGACGGCACAAATATCCATGCCCGAGGGGGGATTCGAACCCCCGACCGTAGTGGCCCTGCAGACCGTGACTGAAGCGCCTCAGTCTCCGCGGCCACCGCGACCGGCTACTGCGGTCATCAGTCCGTAGGGAACAACCCAGTTAAACTAACTTACACTAACCTAAGGACAACATAGGTACCCATTCCCGAGGAAGGACTCGAACCTCCGGCGCAAGTGGCCTCGCAGTCTCTGACATGGCGCCTAAACCGAACGGTCATTCACGCGCACCTCTACTGTTATCATAATATAATAATGTTTGTATAGCTTATGGGAGCCTATGGGGTCATCAGTCCCTAAACTTACAAACTACTTATGAACTAACTAAGTCTAAGGACGGCACAAATCTCCATGCCCGAGGGGGGATTCGAACCCCTGACCGTAGTGGCCGTGCAGAACGTGACTGGAGCGCCTCAGTCCCATCGGCCACCGCGGCCGGCTCTGTTACCATATACAGACGATATAGTCTCTGTGGAAGCAGTGAAACAGACATTAAGACAATTATTTGTGGAACTCGCAGTTGATGGATTGTGAGACAGGAGATACAATTCTAAGAGAAGAATTTGGCAGAGCATTGAAGATTACGTAACGAGACCATAAAAGTTAGAAGGTCGTGTTTAAAGTTTTTGAGTGAATGGGGACGTTACTGCTAGAGAGGTCGGTAAATGAACGACTCTGTTTTAATATTGAGTTAATTGGAAATTGGCCTGCTTATGGTCTGAAGTGACGAGAACTATCTTACTTCGTTTGGAATAGTACATTTTATTAAGCAATGAATATGAAGTTTATTGAGCATTAAGTAGCTACCTGCGTATCTTGTTAATGATCCCTTCCAAAATGACAAATGGGAATGATGAAAAGATGGCTGAAATAAAATAGTTCACACAATCTGAAAATTTATCATCGTATGGTGAAGAACAAAGATTACATATATGCTTAAAAATTGAGAGACAAAGCTGTGGATCGGGGGAATACCGAATAATTCTATTTCTTTGAATGCCAACAATGCTATGGCGAGTTAGCAAGTTCTGCAAACCTGTGACTATTACTACCACGGATACTGGAATAGACGGTAGGGTTGAACCGCCGTCTGCGCAGTCGTATGCCACGCCACTGACGTCATCAGGAGACCAGCACAGTTTTCCCGCGCGTTGCTATTATGAGTGTATCTCCACAGAAATGGTTTCCCACTGGTTCTTTATAGTTTGTGTATGTATTAAGCAGTTTTAAATGATAAGTGATGTACGAACCACGGCAGACAGATGAATGCGATATTTCACAGATTTCCGAGAGATAAAGAGGATAAACGCATGTACGCGATTAGATGCTCTCAACCATGATACTGGTCGTGTATGTTCAGAACATTTTAAAGAGTCTGATTATGTTCGAGACTTAAAAAGTGAACTTTTGAACCTTCCATTGAAACGTATATTAAAGGCAAATTCGGCCCCTACTTAGAAGCTGCCTAAGTGTATTGACTTAGTCAAGACAGGTTCTTATGAATGCCGTGAAGTCCGAGTAGAAAGACGGACAACCGAAAAGATGTACAAAAGTTATTGTTAACAACAAATGACAAGGCTGACAGCGCAAATTGTATAAATAATCCCGTTTAGGAAATGAGTAGGTGTACTGATTCCGAACCCCCTCAGCGAGCACTGCCGTTGACAACGATGGAATCGATGGAATAATTGTAGCTGAATTAACTTAAATGAGTTGACCATTTAAGAAGTGACAACAATAAACTAATTCATGAAATAATTATTTACTTCGACATGTTCACAACATTCATACGCAGCAACATATGATCTAAAATGAATAATACGCAAAGTCTACGCAATGCGTTTTTACCTCTACAAAATCATAAGATTTATTGCAACCATTCACTTCATTTGATACAGCAAAAAAAAAAAAAAAAAAAAAAAAAAAAAAAAACCCTCAGATTTTTTTCACCAAATAGTTTTTCTGCAATCGTTTGGTAAGTTTTTCGTGGCGGCCGTTCGTGTCTACTTTGGTCACCTGGTGACGTCACAGCGCACGGCCTGCCCCCTCCCTCCCCCCCCCCCCCCCAACCTGCCCGTGACCCCTGACGTCTATTCTAGTAACCGTGATTACTACCATAACAAATTGCTGGTGTCGTAGGCTCTGTGAACGACAGAGACAATGATTTTGTAGCTGAATTGCTGCAGTACATTACCAGTATGTGGTCGACTAATGAGAAGCTGCGTCGTGTTGGTGCTGAAGACAATGAAGACGGTTGCGCCGAAGACTGAAAAACCCGTCGCGAAAAATGGAACAATTCCGGTGCAGATCCAGAAGGGACGCCGCTGTACTAAGGTTAAATAGAGCCACGAGTCCCGGTGGAGCTCGTTGTCAAGTTAAGGACTCGCAGTTCTGTCGTACACCACTTGACCAGGTCATACACTTGAGCCGCTAGGCTTCAAGGATGCAACTAACGTCTCAGAGCGAGCGTTCAGACACAGAAAATATAGTTTTCTGTGACGAAAACGGATTCGTCAAATGAAACAGACCTGCTGGTCGCCGTTACGGTTCCAGGGCTCAAGATAGGCTCACCTAAATCTCCGAACTTTAAACTAGCTAGCACGGAATAGAGAACTGCACTCTCGCACAATTAAAGGAAATTTCCTAAGGCTTCCATACTATGTGGAGCCCTCGTAGACACAACTGCATTCTGCCAAGTCCCATGGCGATCTCCTTCTAAAGTAGTAGATGAGGACTGTTATTTGGATGGCAAAATAAGTTACGATGTGCCGAAGTCGGGAAGATCAGAAAGGCTATGGGAAGAAAAGCATTTCTGACAGAGAGAAGCCGGCCGCGGTGGCCGAGGGGACTGAGGCGCTCCAGTCGTGGTCTGCACGGCCACTACGGTCGGGGGTTCGAATCCCCCCTCGGGCATGGATATTTGTGCCGTCCTTAGTATTAGTTAGTTCATAAGTAGTTTCTAAGTTTAGGGACTGATGACTCCGTAGTTAAGTTCCATAAGCTATACAAACATTTGAACATTTGATTTTTTTGACAGAGAGAAATTTGTTGACATCTAATATTAACTCAAGTGGCCTGACTCTTTTCTTTGAATGAAATAAATAGCAATTAGCGATCAGTTATGGCTTTACTGTACTAGGTTTAGATGGAATACCAAAGTGCGGCGAATGACAATTTGTGCCCGGCAGAGATTCGAACCCGGGATATCCTGCTTACTAGGCAGACGCCTTGACCACTCCGCCACCGTGAACACAGTGACGAGACCGACTGCAGAGGACTCTTCCCTGCACGTCACTGAAGCCATAACTGATCACAAATTGTGATTTATTTCATTCATTGAACTCTGTAATGTAGTCAAAAATATATAATTGTATACAAGCCAACAATTTATTGTGTCTTGATATCTCATGGTCTGTTATCCCTGATGCGGGAATGCAGTATTGTGGCTGCGAGCATTACAGAACAAATAGGCTGTGGTAATAGGAAAAGGGATAGCGTGGTGAATGGAGATTTGTGTGTGGCGGGAGACGTGCAGGGAAGAGTCCTCTGCAGTCGGGATGGTCACTGTGTTCTCGGTGGCGGAATAGTCAACGCGTCTGCCTAGTAAGCAGGAGATCCCGGCTTCGAATCCCGGCCCGGCACAAATTATCATTCACCGCACTTTGGTATCCATCTAAACCTAGTAAAGTGAAGCAATAACTGATCGAAAATGTTCAAATGTTTGTATAGCTTATGGGACTTAACTACGGGGTCATCAGTCCCTAAACTTACAAACTACTTATGAAATAGCTAACACTAAGGACGGCACAAATATCCATGCCCGAGGGGGGATTCGAACATTGGCCGTGCAGACCGTGACTGGAGCGCCTCAGTCCCCTCGGCCACCGGGGCCGGCTAGTAACTGATCGCAAATAGCGATTTATTTCATTCATTGAACGCTGTAACGTCGTCAAATATATATACAATTCTTTTCTTTGAAATCATTTTCTGGAGGATAGCCTTGAATGGAAGTGAAACATGGACGATAAGGAATTCAGACAGAAAATGTGTTGCTAAGGAGAATGCTGAAGACTAGGTGGGTAGATCGCGGAAACTAATGATGAGGCACTGAACAGAATTGGGGAAAAAGGTATTTCCGGCATATCTTGACTAAAACAAGAGATCGGTTGGTGGGACACATTCTGAGACATCAAAGGACCGTCAGTTTAGTACAGGAGGAAAGTGTGACGGGGGAGGGGTAAGAATCGCAGAGGGAGACTGAGAGTTGATTTCAGTAAAAATTGAAATATTTATAAACTTAAGAGGAAAAACTGCTGAGGTCATCGGTCGGTAGACATACAAAATAATTACGCTGACTTATCTAAGGACAACAGACACCCATGTTGGAGGGAGGATTCGAACCTTCGACGGGAGCGGTCATGCAATATTTTCATGACGCCTCAAAACTCGCTGCCATTTACGTGCGGCACGCGTACAGTGGAGCAGGTTGAAAAAGGGGCTTAGGTTGCCGTTATTATTTAGAGATGAAGAGGCTTGCGCAGGAAAGGGTGGCGTGGACAGCTGCATCAAAACTGTGTCTGGACTGAAGACTACAGCAACGCAGTAGAAGCATCGAGACTTGTTGCCAGTCCGTGCTATGTTTCGGTGAAGCCCGAGTGCTGGCGTAACAACCTTTTAGTGTGAGGAGGAAGATCAGAGAGGGCAGAGAATTGGCCGATCGGTCTGCGAGTGTGAACAGAGAAGACGGGTACAGATTTCCGGCGTCTGGTTGCCAGCAATGTCAACCCTACGAAATGACAGCGTGCGGAAAGCAACCCAGCCAAGCACGCGGGAAGCAACAGTACACCCCGAACCAGCGGAACTGGAAGTTGCTGGAGGCAAGGCGACGTTCTTTTTGAGAAGCACAGTTGAAGAGATTTAGAGGGCCTGAATTTGAGGCGGACTCCAGAATGATTCCACTGCCACCAACCTACATTTCGCGTAAAGACCACAAGGATAAGATCAGAGAGATTACGTATGGCTCATACGGATGCATACAAGTATTCGTTCTATATGGGAGTGGAACAGGAAATAAAGTAGCTAGGTAGTAGTACCGAGTACCGTCCACCACGCACGTTCGGATAGATTGCGGAGTATGTACGTAGATGTAGAAGTCCATTCTGCGTGGACGTCCATAACCGAGTCAATAGGAGTGACAATGTTCACGTCACCATTACAACCAGCACTGTAGCAAAACTGACGCTTCATGTCCAAATAATGTGGAAATTGTTCGAAAGAACAATCCCGCCATAAGGAAGGCGACAATTTTACCCCTTTCAAACTCGCTCATTTGGCTGTATGCTTTTCCGTGGGTTGGTGCCTGTTTGCTTCATACCTTCATATCACAATGAACTACACGGCTGCAAACATTCCCTATAAAACGGTGCAGACAAATGGAACTCTGGCAGCTATGTAACTACGCTATAAGTTGGCGGACCACTTTAAAAGCATTATGCCCACTATCCACAGGCGGCACTTTCCTGGATGTCATATTTCCAGGTGCACAAATTTTTCCGGCAGTGTAAATACACAGCCGCATAGAAGTATTCAAATGTTCAAATGTTTGTTAAGGTTATGGGACTTAACTACGGCGTTATCAGTCCCTAAACTTACAAACTACTTATCAAGTAGCTTATCCTAAGGATGGCACAAATATCTATGCCCGAGGGGGGGATTCGAACCCCCGACCGTAGTGGCCGTGCAGACCGTGACTGGAGTGCCTCAGTCCCCTCGGCCACCGAGGCCGGCCAGAAGTATTCACACACAGTCTTGTTAGTAGTAGGTCATGCTTTTATAATGAAGGTGATGAACTCTCGATTTTGTTATGTCCATCATTCACGACATGTGCCCAAAATGTTTGCCTAAACACAATTTTTTGGCCCACTTTAGGTTACTGTAGTAACACTAAAAGTGGACCTTTGCGATCGTTTTTTGACAGCTCGAAATTTAAATGAAAATAATGGCTTAACCATTCATCTAACACGAAAACTGAATAACTGAATTTGTAGAGGAGAAAATTCTCTACAACTTCGCTCTCTTATGTTTTTTTCATATCTCGTATCGTTTCAGAGATATTTGCAAAAATAACGGCGATTTTGGGATGTCTGTCTGTCAGTAATGTGTTCCCACTTTTTAAGACGAATCGTTCACCAGCTCAGAATCAAATTTTACAGACATAATTGTAGAACGTCAGAGACCGGAACCTCCCTTTTTCACTTTTTCGGACACAAAATACGGCAGTAATAATGAAAAACCCGTTTGTAATATAATTGTAATTGCAAACGAACCGTTTATCTGACACGAAAATTGAATAACCGTATTTGTAGAGGAGTAAATTCTCTACAACTTTGCTCTCTTATGTTTTCTTCATATCTCGTATCTTTTGAGAGATATTTGCAAAAATAACGGCGATTTTGACACCGTCCATTGATTTTACGAAAACCAGCCGTTCGCAGATGTCACTTGACATTCCACGCCCAGAACTCTCTCTGGCATACGCCATCTTGCGTTGCGTTTAGATGATTTTCTTTTTGTAACTTACACGTTGTTATTTCAAAGCAACGTCGCACTGAAGAATTAACAAAAACACGTCCTTCTTCGTACAATAAATGATAATCTAGTATTTAAAAATGCCATATTAGCATCAGTTAACATCTGCCATCAATAGTAAGAAAATAAAGGACGACTTTCTTAACTGTTCGCTGCAGTGTAGTGGACAGTGTGTTGGATTGTGATGCACATTGTCCGTGGTTCGAGATCCGCCACTTCCAAATACTTTTTCTCCTTTCTTCCTAAAAGGGTTACGTATTGGGTGTATTATCACAATAGTAGAGTCGTAATCATATCACTATAGTTTTTTATTATTTACATTATTATTTTTGTCCGAAATGTTTGCAAAAAATGATAAAACTACAAATTTAAAGTGGGCCGTAAAACACGTCAGCGCGATTTTTTAAAAATCCTAATGATTGGTTAAGCCAGAGAGCAAAAAGCTGATAGGTGTTCTAGTTGACGCAGACAGATGTATTCACACACCGGCGGTACAATGCAAACACATCGCCACAGTTTAAAGCTGAATGTCGCTGAGTGAAGACAGCTGCAAGGTCAGTGTGTCGAACACGCAAGACGCCAGTGACAACAACATGGGTAGGAAAGGGAAGGGATCGTTAAGAGCAGCCGTTATACACTGTGCAGTGTTGTTAACATGTACAACACCTAAAACAAGTTCATCCGACATTGCTGTACAAATACACGAGCTTTATGGGAAACAATTTCACCTAAAGACTGTATGGAGAATGTTTCATCGAGCAGGCTACAAAGCTCGACTTCCAAGGAAGAAGCAATATAAAGCAAGGCAAATAGGAAGAAAAGTTTGCAATTTACACATCAATATGTGATCAAGGACTCAGAGTTCAGGGACAGAGTTATTTCGTCTGACGAGAGTAAATTCAACGTTTTCCATCAAGATGGATGTATTGTAGTGTGGAGAAGACGAAATACCGCGTTAGCACCTGCTAATATGGCCTGTAACGTAAAATATGTTGGTGGCGGTATTAAGGTGTGGGGTTGCATGGCTGCGTCAGGTGTGGGGAAACTGGTATTTATTGATGGATCTCTGAATCGTATATTTTAAAGAGAAATTGGAAAGTTAGTGTTGAAAAACTAGGTTTGAATACTGGCTACCGTTTCCAACAGGACAATGATCCGAAACATACAGCATACAATCTACGTTTGTGAATTGTGTATAACCCCCCCCCCCCAACCATCACCACCACACCCTACAAACAGCACCTCACTCCCCAGACATGAACTATATTGAACATTGCTGCGGTGGAGTAGCCGAGCGGTCTAAGGCGTCTCGCTGCGGAGCGCGCGGTTGCTCGCCGTGGAAGTTCGAGTCCTCCCTGGGGCATGGCTGTGTGTGTTGTCCTTAGGTTAGTTTACCTTGGTTTAAGTGGTTTGTAAGCTACGGACTGATGACCACGCAGTTTCGTCCGATAGATTTACAAACATTTGAACATTTTTATATTGAACATTTGTGGGACGAGTTAGAAAGAAGAATCAGAAAACATGTTTTCAGTTAAACACAACCGAAGGAGAGCGATTGTTCAGTAATGGGGAAAGATTGACACAGCAGTAACTAGAAAGCTATTATAATTAATGCAGGACAGGCTGAAGGCTGTTGTTAGAAGCAAGAGAATGAATACACGCTATTAGTTATATGAAGCTAAATCAAAGAGTGCAACATAAGTGACTGTCTGAATACTTATGACTGTCCATTATCACAGTATAGCCGAAACTAATATGTTTTTCGGAACAATATTAATGATTATTTATGTTTCACTGTGGTTAAGAGGATATAAATGGAGAATATACTGTTTCAATTTGGTCGCTTGTATTTACAAATGATGTAAGTAGTTTAAACTTCAGTAGCATTTATTGACTTGCCCAAAGGCTGCTTACGACACAGTTCGGAGAGAAGGTGTAATCAGCAAAATCCTTAAAGTGATTCCTGTAGGAGTCTGGCCCATCTTATGAATAACATGCTGAGTGACAGAACATTTCGTTTAGTCATTGGGGATGTAAACCCAAAAATCTAAATAATGTACTCCCGCAAGGGTCAGTGCTTGCTGCACTATTGTTCATTTTATGCGTCAGATAAACCCCCTACAGGATCTAGGAAATTTTGGTATGTAGATGATTGGGCACTCGCCACCAAAGACCTATGTTTCGAGAAGACAGAAGAAACGTTGACAGAAGCTCTCTCTGTTTTAGGAAAATTCTGTCGAAACTGGAGACTCCAACCGGAAATTTCTTGTTTTCGTCTAAACAACTGATGGCTTCAAGCGACCTCAAAGTATACTTTGATAACACTCTTCTCCGCCATAATAGGCACCCCATATATCTAAGTGTTACAATCTAAAGAACACTGCCATTCCAAGAACATCTGGGGAAGACTGATGCCAAGATTCAGACACATAACAACATAATTCGATAACTGTGTGGTTCTTATTGGAGTGCAAGTGCTACTACTCGATTCTGATCAGCTCTAATTTTAGTTTACTGTACTGTTGAGTATTGTGCCACCGTCTGGATGAACAGTCTTCATGTTAAGAGAATAGATGTTAAGTTAAATGACAGAGATTGATCACGGGCACAATCTGATCAATCAACTGCAACCCAATTGTTGCCAGTACTAAGCCATATTCCTCCCCCCTCCCCCCAACCTTTGTAGATGCATTGCTCTGATGAATGAATGCAATGATCCAGAATAATCAAAGATTGCGCATTCATGAAGATATTCCCCTCCTACACATAGACAGATCTAAGTCAAGAAGTCCACCCATCTGTACGGCGGAGAACCTTTTAGTCAACAATTTTAATCTCACTGAGAGATGGTTTAATATTTGCTCGAGCAGAATACTCAGAAATGCCATGCATTACACGGAAGGTACCTGGCTTTGAACAAGAGCGGAAAGTATCGTCCAAGTTAAACCGGATCCGGACTAACCATGGTGTGTGTGCAAATGTGCTGTATAAATGGAGGAAAAAGTCATCATCTTGCTGCGACTGTGGTGCTAAGAGGCAAACTTACTGTGAAGCACATCACACAAAGATGCCCACTGAAACGTTTCGCTGGAGAAACGAATTATATGCCATACAATAAATAAATAATAAGTAGTAGTCTAAATATTAAATGTACGTTTGATGTATTTTGATGTGTGAATACTTCTGTCCACCAGTGTACGAGGGGCGTTTGAAAAGTCCGTGCAAAAGTAAAACCTACTAACGAGTTTGGGGAAAACCATAGTCCGAGGGAGCTAAGTCTGGAGAATAAGGGGGATGTTGGCCCTATTTCCAATAATTTTGCGACCACAACTGCATGGTGCATTGTTGTGATGCAAAAGAATGTTTTTATGGGCAAATCGCCGGCGTTTATCTTGCAGCTCTGTTTTGAAACGATCCAGTAACGATGAATTTATACATCTGTAATAGTTTCACCTTGTTCCAGATAGCCTATGAGGATTTTCCCTTGCGAATCGAAAAGACCGTCGCCATAACCTTTCCGGCCGAAGAACTGGTCTTTGTCTTTTTTGGTGCAGATTCACCCTTGGTAACCCATTGTTTAGATAGTTCGTTGGTCTCAGGAGTATATTAATGTATCCACGACTCTTAAAGTCCTGCGGAATCTTCCTGAATAGCTGCAAACCTTCCTTGCAACACTTCACACAATTCCGTTTTTGGTCAAGCGTGAGTAGTCGCGGCACCCATCTTGCGGATAGCTTTCTCATGTCCAAATGTTTATGCAAAATATTATGTACCCGTTCATTCGATATGCCCATAGCACTATCAATCTCGCCCACCTTAACTCTTCTGTCATCCTCACCATATCATGGATTTTATCAATGATTTCTAGAGTCGTAACCTCCACAGGGCGTCCAGAACGTTCAGCCTTGTGTCCATATGGCCTCTCCGAAAATTTTTAAACCACTTATAAACCGATCTTATCGAAGGTACAGAGTCACCATAATGTTTATCAAGCTTCTCTTGAGTCTCCTAAGGCCTTTCATAAAGTAAAGTTTAATCAGCATACGAAATTATTTTTTGTCCATTGTTTGACAGGCACTCGACTTCCTTGATTCATATGAAAGCTAAACACAAAGAAATAGGCCAATATGCCTGAATCGTGGTGTGCGTTTAAAGCAAACCAGAAATTAAGAACCTATATTAACAAAAATGGCAATAGAAGCGTGCTTCCGTTATGAAGAGTTAGCACGTAGTGTGGAATATATCTTGTTCGCTTCATTCTAACAGTGGAAGAACAGAGCTTCGGAAGCTCACTGCCGCAGCTTTCGCTGAGGTGTGGGGGAGGGATGGGGTGGGGTAGTGCAGCCAACAGCGCGCCAAGGCTTCGGAATCTCTTGTCGCAACACAAAAACGACTGCTTCCGAAATGTGCCGAACGGATACGACTCCCTCTTGGCGAACTCCGCGTCAATTTAAAGCAACAGAGCGTGTAACGTTTCACAACAGCTGTATTGGTGTTATTTATTTCATACTCTGCAGTATACTTCGACAGTTCTTAGTGCTAATTCTTAAAAATGGATGGGCAATGTGTAATTAAACAGTTATTTGGATTCTCCGTGCATAAATATGTAACTTTTGTATAAAACATTTTTTTTCTTTTCGTCATAGATGGCACTGTAATAGGCAAAACTAAAAATGTGGAAATTGTTGAAAAACGGTAGTATGTCAAACAAATACACGTCACATCAGGAAAATCAGAGTTCAGTTTTTTATGTTTTTGTTATTGCTATCTCGTGACATCTCCCAGAATCGAATGATACACAAACTATGAGCATGCCATCAGTCCACGGCCAGACAGTTTGCTGTATTTCAATGATGTGGACTGTACCCACCTGTACAGAATTGTTCCCCCAATGTTTACGATTGCAGAGTGAGAGTGGATGTTTCCTGGTACTATGAGGTCCACAGAAATGCTGAGGAAGGTCGTCACAGGTATGCTACACTTTAATTTTTTTTCGACTACTGCGCCATTTATCAAGAAAAAAAAAAAAAAAGGTTTCATACGATAGTTGCATATCTTTTCACGAAGAATCCAAATCTGCAATAAAAAGTAGGCATTCCTATAAAACATTTCAAAGTTGCCTCCCACAATCCATCGCGGATTTCGGTAGGGGGTGGGGGGGGCGAGTGTAGTGTCACCGGATGTCCCCCTGAACGCTTTAGCATTTGCCGGTAACCGTTTCTTCGTTTGCTGCTGATATCTTGAGATATTTGGCACGGTCACTATCAACACAATCTAACATACCAGTCACGACACTCGAGCGAATTTTTGTTACCCGCTGCGATCGTAGCGCGCCAAGCGGACAGCAGGGGACCCTATCTCGTGGTATCTCGTGAATTGTGACGTGTAAATTGCAGCTTATATTCGTTTTTGTGATGGTTTTTGGAACCGCGAAGGCTTGTAGCGCAATTAATTGTAGCAACAAGCAGAAAAAGACACAAGATTTACCATTTTTCGGATTTCCTAAGGACCCTGAAAGGTTTGTAACATTATCTTACTTATGAAATATTTTCGTTTCGAATCATCTGACAATTACATAAATTTAAGTATAATGATGATTCTTTGATCTTTTCAGGAGTAGAAAATAGCTCATAAATTCCAGAAGAAAAGATCTCCTGAAGAAAGATACCGTTTACCTGTACAATAACGTAAAATTTTGTTGATTGCAGTTCATGAACGCAGAAAGGAAGAAACTGGTATGGAAAGATATACCAACATTATTCGTAATAGCTGCCACAATTGTCCTTGGAAAGGAAATTGGCACAGCTACTACAAAGTTTTAAAACTTTCTAGTTTAAGAAAAAAAGAAAATTGTGAAAATAAGGTGAAAAACCACCTGCAACATTGTGAGGGAGGAGACAGGCAGATATCCAACAGGTGTAGACGATATTAACAGCAAAATCAAATCTGGTCGTCAGTGCTCGTACTTGCCCAATTTTTTGAAATAAATGTAGTTAAATTGTGTTTGCTGTGCACCTCAACGTAACAAGGAAAGACTAGTAATGTTTCAGCTACCGGTAAAATAAAGTCTTCAACCTACTTCTACTGTTACTTGACAGTAGGCTACCTCATCCAACTGCGAAGTAAACACACAACGGAACGGAAGTTGCCACACCCGTTTATTTATGGAGCTACGTGGTCACGCTTCTTACTCTGCGTGTCGACGTACATTATCTTAGCGGCAAAATTTTTTCGATCGGAGTGTATTTCTGCGCGATTTCGCCGTTTAATTCATCTGATGTAGCTGCAGAGGTTTTAAATTTAACGTAATCCTTTTCGACCGATTTTAAACTAACGCCATCGACTCTAAAATAAAACAATCATATCGGAAATTACGCAGAAAAGTGTTGAAAATGAAGTGTTACAGGCATGATGTTAAAAGGCAGCTCCCTTGCTCACCGCTTGGAGCGCTAGCTCCTTACTTAACAGCCATATACAACCGCTCTCTCAAAGAAGGATCTGTACCAAAAGATTGGAAAGTTGCACAGGTCAAACCTATATTCAAGAAAGGCAGTAGGAGTAACCCACTAAACTACAGGCCTATTTCATTGACGTCAATTTGCAGTAGTGTTTTGGAACATATCCTGTATTCAAATATTATGAATTATCTCGAACAGAACGATCTATTACCCCAAGGTCAACACGAATTTAGAAAATATTGTTCATGCGAAACACAACTAGCTCTTTATTCACACGAAGTGATTGGTGCTATCGACAAAGGTTCTCAAATTGATTCCGTATTTCTTGATTTCCAGAAGGCTTTTGACACCGTACCTCACAAACGGCTTTTAATCAAATTGCGTGGTTATGGTATATCGTGCCAAATTTGCAATTGGATAGGGGATTTCCTGTCAGAGAGGACACAGTTCGTAGTAATCGACGGTAAAGCATCGACTAAAAAAGAAGTGATATCGGGCGTTCCACAGGGTAGTGTTATTGGTCCTCTGCTGTTCCTTATTTACATAAACGATTTAGGGGAAAATCTTAGTATGTCTCTTAGGTGGTTTGGATATGACGCGGTCAATTACCGTCTAGTAAAATCATCTGAAGATCAAAACCTGTGGTGTCGCACAAGTCCAAAGTGCGCGCCACCTACTTTCGCCGCGCGCCGCCATGCACGCACGGCGCGGCGTTCTTACGACGTCAGCCACGAGCGCCCTCTGTTACAACTCCGCTCGTGGCCACCACTGAACGACATCGTTCACTTGGGACTGAGATAGGAACCAGTTAAGACCTTCGGAATTAGATAGGCACCAGTAAAGACTTGGCTAACGGATAGGCACTAGGCAGGCCTCTAGCTCAACTATGTATCAGCATTCTGCAGTACTGTGCTATGTAAAAGTTAAGTATTGTATCAATTCTGTGCAATATATATCTCGTTCTAATTTACTCTAGTGTTTCTAGTTGCTGCTGTCCCACTGGCTGCTCCACTCCGTACCTGCACAAGCGTGCTACCTTTATTCCTGTGTCGGTCTTCCTACTCGGCCACCGACACCTACGCCGGAAACGAGACACAAAAGCGGCGACGAGGCTGGGACACAAAAAAACCAACTGCAGAAAGATGTAAATAAGATATCAGTATGGTGTCAAAATTGGCAATTGACTGTAAATAATGAGAAGTGTGAATTCGTCCACATGAATACGAAAAGAAATCCGTTAAACTTTGTTTACAAGATAAATCAATCAAAAGTGAAATCCGTAAACTCCACAAAATACCTAGGAATTACTGTTACTTCAGACCTAAATTGGAAAGAACACGTAGATAATGTCGTGGGAAAGGCGAACCAGAGACTGCGTTTTATTGGCGGAACCCTTAAAACACGCAACAGAAGTACAAAAGAAACTGCTTACACTACGCTTGTCCGTCCATTTTTGGAGTATTGCTGCCGAATGTGGGATCCTTATCAGGTTGGTTTGACGGAGGACATCGAAAGAGTCCATAGAAGGGCAGCTCGTTTCGTATTGCCACGATACAGGGGCTACAGCGTTACGAAAATGATACAGGACCTGGGATGGGAATCATTACAACGACGGCGCTTATCGCTGCGGCGTGAGCTACTTACGAAACTAGAATCGCCAACATTCTCCTCCGAATACTAATTCCACATAGGTAGAAATGATCATCAGAATAAAATACGAGAAATCAGAGCTCGAACGGATAGATTCAGATGTTCTTTCTTCTCGCGTGCTATTCCAGAGTGGAATGGGAGATAAATAGTATAAGGGTGGTTCGATGAACCCTCTGCCAGGCACTTAAATGTGATTTGCAGAGTATGCAGTGTAGATATAGATGTAGAAACACAAGCTATGATCATGCTATCAGCCGCGGCCAGACAGTTTGTTGTATTTCAATGATTCGGACTGTATCCACCCACCTCTACGCAGTTATTCCCAGATGTTAACAATTGCAGAGAGAGAGAGAGAGAGAGAGAGAGAGAGAGAGAGATTAGATCATTTCCTGGTACTATGAGACCCACAGAAATACCGAAGAAGCTCGTGACAGGTGTGCTACACTTTTATTTTTTCCGATTACAGCGCCATTTATCATGAAACGAAAAAAAAGAGGTTTCATACGAAAGTTACATATTTTTTCACGAAGAAACCAAATCAGCAATAAAAAGTAGGCGTTCCTATACAACATTTCAAAGTTGCCTCCTACCACCCATCACGGGTTTCGGTAAGGGATGTCAGGGTGGGGGGGGGGGGCTGGAAATTAAAATGTTCAAATGCTTGTATAGCTTATGGGACTTAACTGCGGGGTCATCAATCCCTAAACTTACAAACTACCTTACACTAAAGACGACACAAACATCCATCATGCCCGAGTGGGGATTCGAACCCCCGACCGTAGCGGAGAGGGAGGGGGGGAGAGCGGGGCGAGTGTAGTGTCACTGGGATGTCCCTCTCAACCCAACGCTTTAACATTTGCCGGTAACCGTTTCTTCCTTTGCTGCTAATTTCTTGAGATATTTGGCACGATCACTATCAACATATCGGAAACAGCGCAAGAAAATCAAATGTTTGTAAATCTATCGGACAAAACTGCGTGGACATGAGTCAGTAGCTTACAAACTACTTAAACCTAGGTAAACTAACCTAAGGACAACACACACACACACACACCCATGCCCCAGGGAGGACTCGAACCTCCACGGCGAGCAACCGCGCGCTCCGCAGCGAGACGCTTTAGACCGCTCGGCTACTCCACCGCGGCACAGAGCGCAAGATATCGATGTTTTTTGCGTAGCATTTCTTTCTCGGTACAACCTTATAAAGTGAGATAGTCGTGACAGTCCAAGTTACGAACGCAGCATCAGCCACTGCTTTGCACGGACTATTCAATCGCCCCCCGTAAATCAAATTCCTGACGTGGTATTGAAAACTGTGTCCTGTGACGTGTGTCCCGTGGCACAGACAGGTGGCCCGACCGTTGTTTTGCGCGCGCCACCCGTCAAAGCGTTGCCGGATGTGACGCAGACGGAGGCGCGTCCCGTGTAGCAGAGCGCGTCACTTGCAGAGTGTAGACGGCGGCCGGCCGTCGCGTTGGCCGTGGCCCAGCACCGCCTCACGGGCGCCGCACGTTGCGTAACGCGACGCGCTCACCGCAGCCGCCGGCGCAACATTGCGACACACCGGCGTGCCGTGCCGAGCCCACTGACTCACCGCCGCACACTTTGTTGAGCCGCCAAGCAGATAACAAGGCTGCCGGAGAAACGTTCTGCCAACACAAGACGTGCCAAATTAGGCCTAAAACCTATTGCGCTAGCGGGCGGTTTGTGATTTCATGTCTCCTGAACTGTGCACCGTAGGTGGTTCTCACAACTATACCAATTGTTACCGCAGGGTAAGGAATGTGTGTCTCGGAAGAATGCACTCTCCAGCACTCGCCAGGTCTACACCGTACGCCCAAACGACCATCGCCAGCGGGCATGCTGAATTATCTTTCATCGCTGAAGACCACGTCCCGCCACTCCAAGTGATCCTCTGGCCATACCAGTCGAGCCCTGAACGTCGATGCTGTGGCTTGAGAGCATGACGGTCTAGAGGCATGTGTGCCCGAAGTCCCACTGCTGGTGACCGATTGGGAACAGACCGTGTTGACATGTTGGGCTCACAAATGTATCTGTGCTGTGGGAGCTGTACGAGCTGCCTCTGCTGCGCTTACGATATGCCGATATTGTTGGATGTCTGTGCTGCGGAAAAGTCCAAAACCTCGTCAACTAGCGTCGAAATTTTAGCGTGGTCGTTGCAACCAACTGACTCAAGTACGTCCAAATTGTGCGTCAGTTTTAGGAAACTACTACCCGCCATTCGGAAGTCCACAATTTGTCCCTTTCAAACTCCTTCAGTTGGCTCAGGAAGCACGAGTGCATCTCGGTGTCATGGCGTCTGTTTGCTTCACACATTCATATCACGCTGAGCCTTACGGTGGTAAACTTTAAGTGTACACACGGATGACGCCTTGGCAGCTGAGACACTATGGTGTTGGCAGACGACACTGATACCATTATCAGCACATCTACTATCCACCAGGTGGCATCTGCCGTCATCGGCTCAAAATCAATTTCGTCTTTCCAGATGTACCAATTTTTTCCGGCAGTGTAGTTTTTCCTGGTCCTGAGCGACTGGTATGTGGACATCGATTGCAATGGATCTTACAGCTCTTCAATAATTGTCTGGAACGATGCCAAATCCCTAAAATCTGGAGGAAAACAAAAGTGTTATCGTCCTGAAACCTGGTAAGCAACCTACAGATCCAAACAACTTAAGGCCAATATCACTTCTGTGCCAACTTTATGGAGTTTTTGAAAGACTGACATTGAACTGTATAACATCATTGATCGATCCCGTTCTGATTCCAGAGCAGGCTGGATTTAGGCAAGGAAATAACTGTTGCACACAGATTCTTAACCTAACACAGCACATAGACGATGGTTTTCAACGAGGCAGTATCACTGGTGTATCTTTTTTTGATCTATCATCAGCCTACGGCACCGAACAACATCAGAACGTCACAAAGAAGATTTACCACCTTACAATTGGTTTCAGACTCACGTAAATCATTGCTGCTCTGCTGCAGAATAGACGTTTCTTCGTGGAATTCCAAGGCAGGTGAAGCAGATGGAAAATGCAAAAGAATGGCCTCCCACAAGGCAGTGTCTCCGCACCAATGCTATTTAACATCTATATCAATGATCATCCACTTCCACTCCACAGAAGAAGCTTCGAATACTCAGACAACTTAGTGTTAAAGACTCACAGTAAAGACTTTGGGATACTAGAATGAAATCTCACTGCTGCTCCGAAGACACTCTCAGAATACTATGAGCAAAATAATCTCAAACCAAACCTATCAAAAACTAAAAGATGTTCTTTTCATCTAAAGAACAGAGAAGTTTCACGAAAGCTGCGTGTGAACTGGAATGGAAAGGAGCTGGAACACTGCAGTGCTCCAATCTATATTGGTGTTACGTTGGACCGCTCCCTGACCTTCAATACACACTGCACCAACCTCAGAGCTAAGTTTCATCAAGACATTGCCTACTGCGCAAGGTGACTAACACTGAATGGTGTGCCCATCCACAGACAGTAAGAACAACCGCTCTGGCACTCTGTTATTCCACTGCCGAATGTGCTGCTCCAGTGTGGTACAATTCTGCACACACAGATGAAGTTGACAGAGTCCTGAATGATACCTGCAGACTAATCACAGGGTGCCTGAAGCCAACTTCCATACAAAAACTGTACACACTCACAGGTATTGCCCTACCCTTATCAGACGCGAGTTTGCTGCTAACAAAGTGAAACAAAATGCTTCCAGTAACACAGCCCACCAGCCTACACGAACATCAGCATCCACCATCACGACTGAAGTCCAGGAAGAGCTTTTTACAGTCGTCTTCTACAAATAACATAGACTGCAGCGTAGCCAGGGTTGAGCTTTGGAGAAAAAGATATCCTGTCCATCCGGAACGACACAAAATAGAAAAACGCTTTCACCTGGTCTCAAAAAAGGGTGGTGCACATGGAAGTTCTTAAACAGACTGCGCTCCAGCGTCGCAAGATCGAAGGACAACCTGAGGAAATGGGGCATTGCCAAGGAGAAGACACGTCGAGTGCGTGTGGAGAAGAACAAACCACAAGCCACTTACTGAAATGTTGTCTCTGTCCAGATTCCTGTACAGAGCTGGATCTGGCTCTGGCTCACAGCAACGCAGTCAGTGTAGCCAAATACTGGTCACAACTGTCTTAACAATTCATATTATGTAAATACTGATTATGTTACACTATTTCTTTTACCTATGTATGCATTTTATTGTATGTGCTTTGACTTACGGGTATATTTTTCATTTTATATAATCTGTATTTCTCCTGGTACTTCTAACACGAATAAATAAATTAATACCGATTGCCAGCTTTTGATACTCAGGGGCTGTTCACGTGTATCCGTCAAAAAACGTGGAAGCTGCACTCACGCTGACCTGCATTTCTCGCATGCTGGTTCTGAGTCACGACCATTCGCGCAGAAACAAAGAAACAGCCTTCAGCAGCGCACGCATTTGGGCTTCTCAGAAAGATTGCGTCCAGCTGCGCCTCACACTGTAATACATGCTAAGACGACTAGATAACACGGTTACTATATTCTACAGCTACATCTGTATTCATATTCCGCAATCCTCCTCACGGTGGCGGAGGATACTTTGCATACTTCCTCCTAATCCAGTCGAGTATGGTTCGCGAGAAAAAATGATTACCTTTATGTCTCTGTGTGGGCCATAATCTCTCTCATCTTATCTTTGTGGTCGCTTCGCGAGATATATGTAGGAGGAAGCAATGTGCAGGGTGTTTCAAAAGGGACTTTACAACTTTCAAAATTCATATGAATTTATTGAAAAGAGATGCAGAGCTGGTTTTAGTGTTGTTTCAAAGGAAAACACATCAAGTTTCTACCTTGAACTACAAGTGTTCGATGTGCCTTCCGTTGGGTATCCTGCAGACATCCCATCGGTAACTGATTTCTAACCAAACTCGCATCAGCATTACAGGTGTAACGTGCTCTGTGGAGGCATAGATTCTTGCTCTAAGTTGTGATAGAGTGGCCGGTAAAGGAGGTACGTACACCATATCTTTGATGAAGCCCCAGAAGAAAAAGTCTAGCGGTGTCAGTTCTGGGGATCGGGCAGGCCATGCAATTGGCCCGGCACGGCCAATCCATTTACCTGGAAAACGGTCACTGAGAAAATCCCAGGCGTCAGTCAGATAGTGTGGTGGTGCGCCGTCTTGCATGAAACACTGTCTTGAATCAGTGTCTTGAGAGACGAGTGTGTCTACTGCAGTGCCCCTGGCGTGTTATTTCCGAAGTGCGTCTCGCCTGTCTTGAATAGTCGTGTTCGTTTAGACGTAAACACGAAAACTGTAGAACGTCTGCTATAAAGTTTCGCAACTGAATGAAGAAGTGAAGATATGAGGTCACTTTTTACGTAGGAGCAGGACAAAGATAATTTAGTTTATTAATAACCAAAGGGTAATTCATAGTTGATGTTCTCATCATATGTCATGTAGCAAATTTTGTACACAATTGAAAAAAAAAAGTTCAAACGTTTGTATAGCTTATGGGACTTAACTACGGGGTCATCAGTGCCTAAACTTACAAACTACTTAGGAACTACCTAATCCTAAGGACGGCACAAATATCCATGCCCGAGGGGGGATTCGAACACCCGACCGTAGTGGCCGTGCAGACCGTGACTGGAGCGCCTCAGTCCCCTCGGCCACTGCGGCCGGCGTACACAATTGAGAACCTAAATAATTCAACTGACTTTGTGGAACGTCTCAAGAACCTACGAATCTCTAGCACAGACATCATGGTCAGCTTTGATGTTTTGTCTCTATTCACGAGATTACCACTCCAGGATACACTCGATTTAATCAGTGAGATTTGATGGAGCTGTACTGGACTTATTCAAGCACATTCTGATGTCGACTTACTTCCTTTGTGGAGGGCAATTCTATGAACAGACTGAAGGAGTAGCGCTGGAGAGCCCCTTATCCGCAGTGATGGCTGATCTGTTCATGGAGAAATTCGAGGAAGAGGCATTGACAACTGATGCCTACCAGCCAATGTGTTTTTTCAGATATGTGGATGACACATTTGTCGTTTGGCCACATGGCCGAAGTAGGATGGACCATCTGAACTCAAGACACCCCAACATTAAGTTCACCATGGAACTAGAGAATGAAGGTCAAATTCCATTCCTGGACGTACTGGTGAAGAGGAAGCCAGACGGCACTTTAGGCCACAGTGTGTACAGGAAACCGACACACACGGACTTGTATCTACAAGCCATCAGCTGCCATCACCCAGCTCAAAATAACGGGATACTGAGAACATTGGTACACCGAACGGAAACACTATCCGACTCAGACAACTTAGCAACAGAGCTGGATCATCTTCAGAAAGTGTTTAGAAACAACGGTTACTCGAGCAGAGACATCCGCAAGGCGCTACACCCCACCAGACGCCCAGATACAACAGGGGAAGAAGAGACCGGGAAGGTAGCCTACCTACAGCATGCAGAGCCTATATCTGCCAAGATCAGCAGAATCTTAACGAAACACAAAATCAAAAGTGTTTTCTTCCCACCAAACAACATTAGGGCATTCATTGGGGGCGTCAAGGATGATCTGGGACTACGAAAACCGGGTATCTACCAGATATCCTGTGAATGTGGTATGACTTACATCGGTCAAACCACCAGAACCGTTGACATAAGATGTAAAAAACATCAAAGACGTACCAGACTACGACAGGCCACAAAGTCTGCTGTAGCAGAACATTGGAGTTGGACCATACTATGGATTACGACAAAACCAGGATCTTGGCTCAAACCCCCCAGGTTCTGAGATAGTGTCATAACTGAGTCTATTGAAATCAAGATGGGGGAGGGCCTGATAAACCGGGAAGCAGGATATCAACTCAGTACTGCATGGAATCCGACTCCAGAACTGCTACAGAAGCCACGGAAGAAAGGCACCCTCTCCACAGACCCAGGGAGAGAGCTACAAATGACAACCAACGCCCCGAGTAATTGCGTGCTACTCCAACAACAGCCTGATGCGTCGGGAAGCATACCTCGCAGGCGCATACCAAACTCCGAAGTACAGAAGAGTAGCTTGGCCACGACAACATTCTGTAATGGTAACCAAAAGCAGAAGGATCGCCCTGAAAGTGCTAGGATTGCGCGCGGCGGGCGCGGACCACATATGGAACGTCATTAGCCGGAGACGGCCGCCACTGGGCGCGGACCGACGATGGATCATCATACGCCAGACACCATCGGCAGACTGGAGAACATTGGGCGCGGACCACATAGGAAGCACCAGACGCCGCCTAGGCATAAATATGGGACTCAATCGGCTTGTTCAGTCTCAGGGAACTCCTGAAGAAGACGCCGAGTTACGGTGTCGAAATATCGTGTATGGAAGACGCTGATCACCGGCAGTACACCCGATTCCACGAGATGACAACAAATCGCCGAGACAGCCTACGAGATGGCCTTGAGACGCCTGGGCATTGGTAGTCAAGGACTCGTATTGTTAGCCAATAAACAGATTGTTAAAATACCTAGAAAGTGTATTTTTATGCAAACATGCAATTTTTAAAATGGAATAATGGTTGTTTCTATCATGCACTGGACGTTTTGACACCATCTGAGTAAAAAAAATTTTGAATGACATTGTTATCACGTTTAGTTTGGCAGCTACAACCATTCAAACTTTTGGGGTCAGAGGCTACGACAGCGTAGCTGACTGGCTGGTGGTCATGAGACAATGGGCCGTGCCCCAGGGGCTAGCCACTCGGCCAGTGCGCTACGCTATCGCAGCCTCCGCCCCAGAAACTTTTAACGGTTGTAGCTGCCAAACTAAACGTGATAAAAATGACATTCAAAATTCTTTATACACAGCTAGTGTCAACAATTGCAGTGCATGATAGAAACAACCATCATTCCATTTAAAAAACTGTATGTTTGCATAAAAATACGCTTTCTAAGTAATATTACAATCTGTTTGTTGACTAAAAATAGGAGCCCCTGACTACCAACCCGTTTTGTGAAAACCGCACATCAATCCCACTTCCAGTTTCCGCAATATTTGCGGTGCAAGTGTTTGGTGATTCACCCTGTATATCAAAGAAATATATATTATCCGGATGTTCTTTACAGTATCAAGAAGAATCTGAAGTAAATGCGTCAAGAACGTTTATAAAATGTTGGAAATATCATACGCCGTTTATAAATTATTTACGTAGTTATGTATTTTGATTTATATGTACTCTATATCCTTCTGACATGATATCGTGTAAAATTTTGTTTATAATCGACGAAAAACTTTTAGATCATTTTGGTAACATTTGCCCCCGATATAGGGCGATATTTACAGCACAAAACAATACAGGGATCACGGATCAGATGTATTTATTCAGATATTGGTTCGAACTGTAATTTGTGTGTGATACAGTACGATATTTTCTGTTTCAACTCTTTACTTGAGGTTTACATGGCGTTTACTTAGAGCGAGGGACCTTGGGGTACCACAATAGCGACAAAGTCATTCTCATTACCCTCACTCACGCTCACGCTTTTTGAACGGGCCTCGACCTTGGCCCGATGTGTGTAGAGACTAAGCAGATAGTTGCTATTCCTCTTTTATCCTGGCTTGTTGGTGTTGATGTTGCCTGGCTTCTTGGATTGTCCTAGTCGTGCTGGTCCTGCAATAGATAAAAGAAAATCCTGGCTGCTAGCAACAGCTAGCGGTTAGTTTTCCCTCGTGCTCCACTAGGGAGCGGGTCTCTTAGCTCCTTACTCTTGAACCATCTTATGTAATCATCTGCCCCGCAACAGATGACTTCCCACTGATCAGGGGAAAAGATGGGGTGGGAGTTGAGGAGTTTGAAATCCTTGCTCGACAGGATAGGGGTCAGATGCTCTCGCAGATGTTGCGGGAGGCGGACAGGTTTGTGTGGGAGACTGAGTTTGAGATGGTGTAAGAAGATTGCCTGTTGGAGGTCGTAAAAAAATCTCAAAATTCAGAATGCGTAATGATATGCTCTAGTAATAATAATTTTGTTATTGAATGTTGTAGCAAATCACAACTAATGGGTCGCAACAACACTTTCGCATTGTAAGTTAGAATTTTGAATAAATAAAAAAAATTGATATTAATTAACTTAAAACAGTCACTGTAGTAATTAATTAAGCTTGGCCCTATCTGACTTAGCATTGACTACAGCCTCCAACTAGCACCTCTTACGATTCACGAACAGCACAACTTCACTAACAAATGTGTCAGAATTCATGTAGTGGTGATGGCATGTTCGTGTTATAATCAAAATTGTAATAGCAGATAGACTCTAATTACAATGATAATAGCTCAGTACAGTGAAACTCCGTGGTGCAATGAGCTTCACAAATACTACAGTTAAACTTCTCAATAATTTTGATAATATTCTTTAAAGCATTCAAGTTTCTTATAAAACTATACGTAAACTATTATTATTATTTTTTTTTTTTTTTTTTTTTTTTTTTTTTTTTTTTTTTTTTTTTTTTTTTTTTTTGGTAATTGGTCCAGGGCCTGGGTAGCGTACGCGTGTAACTAGCTGAGCAAAGTTTGGCATTTAACGTATTTCATAAAAAATTACTTCAGTCAAGTCTGGTTACTTTCTACATAAATGAAATCAACTTTACTTTACTTGCAAACTCTCTCGCACTTTAATTACTAGTCTCTGTGGTTGTAACACGTTTAGCAATTGTTTAACTCATCTAGCAATTTCTTTAAAACTGATCGTAATTACTTTGAAAAATGATTGATCTTGTTGGTCAATGTACAGGCTTGCATAATCAACATAATCTAATAATGGTGATAATGGGGTGACTACAACTACTTACAAAATTAAGACTGGTTTCAAAATAAGTCATGTATAATTGAACCAAAGTTCTGATTGGGTTGACACTACATTTACATGCATACAAAATAAAATGTTACAAAAGTACTTATCTGCTTTCGTCGTCTTCGTCGTGAAGTCCATACAAGACAGATATGATTACAATAGGTACTCTTACTACAACGATCACACTCGGTGACAATAGACTTGATACCAAACAATTACTTTTCTTGCACACATGAAAAAAGATTACACTGATCGAGTATAAATAAACTTATTTCGCACTTTCTTCAATACATTAAACAGTACGCCTCTCAGGCTTATTGCAATTGCATTAAACTCGCGCCACACTGCGCCTACCGTGCCTCTGCACTATCAACAAAACATTTATGTGTTTACTATAGCGAGTCCGTTCCGCGACTGCATTTATGTCTTTACTTTGGCGAGTCCGCACCGCGACTGCATTTAGCAGCGCGACACTCACAGCTACTACTTCTGTATCAAAGACAGTCTTTGATAAAGGTTCAACATTGTCTCTGGCGCATTGCTAACTTACAACATAAGAATGTCCTTGCATTCATGCGGGTTTACACTAAATGAGTCAATATAGAAAATGACGTTACATAAGAAATATCTCTAGCATACAAGAAATGAAAAATACATGAAATAAACAAATTTAAGACAAATATATACATTACTTTAAATCAAACTGTAAGATACACCAACAGGTGTACTCTTACAATGGGAGGGCAGGAAAGGATAAGAATTGTCAAGGTGGGGATATGTCCGGTCTCGGATGGAGGAGACGAGCTTGTCAAGAACCTTCTTGACACTTTGCTTGTCCGGCATGCGCAAGCACTGTTTCGCTTCCGGAGCCTCGTCCTCCATGATCATAGTTTCTGTGGTCATCTTCGTCCATGTCCATACTTCCTCCTGTTCTTCGGACTCTTCCTGTCTAGGAGGAGATGTGTCCACCTTCATTTGCGCCCCATCGGCCTCCTGCATTGCTGCAGGGACCGTGGAAACACTTGGCGGTGTGGCTTCGTCTTCTGTCTGCGTCCCAGTGTCCACCCCTGCTTTCCTCCCCGCTAGTGGGTTGGCAGCAAGGGCTGTCGCCTCTTCTTTCGCGGCGCGAAGTTCCCGCACCAGTTCTTCAATTTGGCGCCGCGCCGCGTCGAGTTCGGCGCGAAGCAGCGCTCTCTCCTCCACCATGACAGATTTGAGAGCGCGCATAGCGTCGACGGCCGTAGACGTCGCTTTGCAGGTTGGTCCGCTGTCCCCTCTTGGGGGAGGGGGCGGATCAGCAGCGGGTTCTTCTTGATTCTTCAACCCCTCAATGGAGCCCTTGTTGGCGTGCCTACTTCCTCCGCCGTTCCAGCTACAGATGTAGCTGCAGCGGCGAAAGTTGGCGGCGTGAGGGCCACCACAGTTAGCACACTTCTTCGTAGCTTCCCGCGTCTTCTTACAGTCGCGAGTGTCGTGCGCCTCAGTGTACTTCAGGCACGCAACTGCGTTCTTGCAGCCCTTGGCCAGGTGACCAAGTTTCTTGCAGTGAAAGCACTGCACCGTCTTCTGCTTCTTCTTCTGCTTCTTCTTCTTCTTCTTCTTCTGCTTCTTTCTCTCGTCGTTTCTGACCATATGCAACACCTCGCAAGCGAGATGCTTCATAATAACCGAAAGAAGGCCATTCTAAAATGATGTGTGAACTGGCTGGTAGGTTGGCTGTATGAGATACGGGGATCAAACTGCTAAGGTTATCGGTTCCCCGCTGGGAGGGGAAGGAGCGAGGATAGGAAAGTAGGAGAAGGGAAAGGAAACGCAGTCCAGGAAGGAAAGAAGGAAGAAAGACTGCAATAGCTCGGGGCCCCGTGCTCGCCACACACGTGCTCACGAAAGAACCGTGAGCCCCCTGGGGTGGATAGGGGGTGGGGGGGGGGGGGGTGATCACCTCAAACGGCAGTAAAGTTGCACGCCTGAGTGACATGAACAGTGTGAGATTAGCCATTGAGGGGTATTAGACCTTTCTTGAAGAGTGCAATATCCAGCTCTGCAACCGTCGTGGGAGGAGTTGTTCTGGTGGCAGTGCGTCTGTCAAATCCATCACAGACATGCTCAGTCAGGTTTAAGTCCGGTGAACAAGCTGGCCAATCAATTCGTTCAATTTCCTCAGCTTCAAGCATGTCCACTGTTGTGGCGCCACAGACCAGACGTAAGAGAACGATCGTGTAGAAGGCAGCGATCGACCGAAAGCCAATAGCAAGCAGGCGCCGCGCATGCTGGAGGGAGTAACCGAAGATGCGCGCCCTCTACAAGCGGACAAGCAGCTTTATCTAGGCAGACATACGTCTGGAAAGCCTGGCGGTTACTAGCGAGAACTCGTCAGTTACTATTCAGGACTCGGGTTAGTTACTATTCAGAACTCATTTACTAGGCAGCTACGAAGTAAGAACTCAGGACAGTACTAAGTCTGAACGCGACTACGAATTTCAATAACTAGGTCACAGCGCAGCTAGTATTATAGGGACGACGCCGAGAGAAGAGAGAAGAAAAAAAATATATGTTCCAAAGTTGAGTATTGTATATTTCAGTCAATAAATATCTTGTAATACTAACTTCGTCAATGTTTTAGATGTCAAAGGATCCTGTACCAATACCTTTATTGACAACCAGATCGGGACGAGTAAACAACAAAAAGGTGACGAGGTCACAAAATCCACCAGTGCAATTCTGTGGCGTCGATTGTTAGCGCCATCAGAAGGAACACATCTCCTAAGGTATTAGATAGGACACAAATAAAGGTCGAAGGATCTCGTCTCTATACCTCTGACCAGTGAAAGCGCCATTCCGAATGACGTAGGGGTCCGTACGTTCGACAGTACTGATTCTTCCCCACACTATTCGTCCACCACCATGATATGGTGATGTTTCCTGCAAATACACATGATTATTCCAAGTTACACGTTCTTTCCAGATGACGGAACGACGATTGTCCTGCAGAGCACAAAATTTTGAGTCATCTGTGAACAGAACCGAGCGCCATTCGTTACGACTCCAATACTACTGACTCTACGCCCAGTTTCTGCGGGAAAAATGTGTCGTGGTTTTAATGGGACACACACCATAGGCCTCCTTGGGTAGAGGCTACATTCTGTAAGAGAATTTCGAACTCTTTGTAACGATGTTGCGCGTCCTGTTGCTGCCTGGAGGGTGAGTTGCAGCTGAATTGCATTCGGCCTCCTGTCTCGACGCGCTGTTAATCGGAGAACACGGTCATCTCTTGCTGTCGTTACCCGTGGACGGCCTTGGCTTCTTTTAACGTCTCCTGTGGCCTAAAATCACGTCCAGGTCCTGGAAATTACGCTTTGAGACACATCAATAGCTGCCGCCACCTCTCTCTGCGCCTGTCCCGCTTCCAACTTACCTATGGCTCTCCATGTCGTAGCTTTAGGTAAGTCACGGTGTTGTTGCATTGCACTATCTACTCACTACACTGTCTGAACGCAACTGCTCGTGTAATTCGTTTGGTACGCACAATACCAATGTCCTCTGCAGCACGTTTTTGTTATTATTACTATCTCGGTTGCCGTAATGTTGTTGTCTGCGCTCCGGAGAACCGACAGAAAGTCGTCGAACCATTTTAGTTCAATCTATCGATGACAATACTTCAGAACCTAAACTGATCCCTTGTTTTAACCAGCGTATATATGTGTTGTTATGGTCTTGAGTCAGTGGACTAGTTGGATACAGCGCTCCATGCTACCCTGTCCTGTGCCTCCTCTTTACCTCCATTCACTTGAACCTGCTTACCGTATTCGCCTCTCAGTGTCCCTCTACGATGTTTACTCCACACACTTCCTTATAATGCTAAATTGACAATTCCTTGATGTCTTAGAAACTGTCCAAGAAATCTACTCCTTCCATTAGCCAAGATATGCCAAGATTTTCTTTTTTCCTTAATTTGTTCAGTACCTCCTCATTATTTTCGTGATCTACTCATATAATCTTCAGCATTCATCTGTAGGACCACATTTCTAAGTGTATACCATAGATACATACAGATATTGAAAAAAAATAGTTTATGTCCTCCAGAACGCTTATATGAGTACCGTCTAAAGTGTGAAATATATTGTCGAAGTACTTTTGGGGATTTTTGGCAACAATATTCTACTGCGATTTGTCTCTATTGGGTAGTACAGAAGATAAGTAAATTATACTTGTCTGGTGTGGGCGTAGTAGAAAACTGAAGGTAATTTTTATTGATTTGCCTCCTAGATATCATTCTCCTAGATATCATTCCAAGTCGTTTACAGTTGCGAACATCGTTACCATTTTCCTAACGGCGTTGCAAAATTTTGCAGCGAAAGTATTGAAGGAATCTCTTGGGAAATGTCATAAGTAAAGAAACACTGTTCAAAACGCGTAAATAAACTTCGAAATACTGAGTGAGTGAACATGAATGTACTCTAAAAATGTGCGGTTGTTATACATAGATTTTTGGCGTGGCGTATCGAGAAAGGGGTGCTGTTCGTTATCGATGTGTGACCCCGTAAACAATAACGTCACGAAAGCTACAGGTTTGATTCTGTTGTCTATAACTGTGTGTCGAGTCACGTGACCCAGCGGCTCGAAGTAAGGATGAGAATCAGGCATGTTGGAGGAAATCGCCGAGTCACTGCAGTGAGGGCGCTTGTGTGCAGGTGCTATGTGCAGACTCATGTGACGTCAGTACAGCCGCAGCATTTGGCTACGCAGCATGAGGCAGCAGCTGTGCGTGGCTGTTCATCGCCAGTGCGGTCAGCCATGGCATTCTGAACACCAATGTGGTGTGCCTCAAAGGACGAATTCATTGTTTTAGTGGTGTAATGTTCAAATGTTTGTTAAGCTTATGGCAATGAACTGCGGGGTCATCAGTCCCTAAACTTACAAAATACTTATGAACTATCTTCTACTAAAGACAGCACAAACATCCATGCCCGAGGGGGGATTTAAACCCCCGACGGGGAACGGCCTCGCGCATCGTACCATAGCGCCTCAATGCGCTCGGCCGCTCCGCCGCGGCAATGTTGTAATCTGACAACCCTACTACACAAGGCAACTGAGGGGTACAATTCAGAGAAATAAGTGCAAGGCCCTTATTACACTGTAAAAGACCATTGACAAAGGTATTTTATCAAAGCCCTTTGGTGAAATCTTTGACGGTGTACTAGGACATCTTTTATAAAAGATTTATTGTATAAAGGATATTTGATAAACGTTCGAGCGTGGATCTAGCTTTTATAGAAGTTCGCCATTGTATGCGTGCGTCTTTCCTTTTTGGTGCCTCTTAACCTACAAATTACCGTCAGAGTGTATTTGTTGCATGGCTACTGCCGCAGTGATCGTTGCAAAGTAAGAAATGTACAGAACATTTCCTAATACAAAGCACAATGGCTAAAATATGCGGTTAGAATAGTATAAATAAAGAGCTACTGCCGTCAGTCATATTCAGAGTGTCTCACTGCAGGTGATAAGGAAGAATTTAAATGAACCAAAGGATGTATTTGTACCCTAACCTAACCTTCAATGTCTTACATTCGTCCGTCCCACGTCACCGACGTGCGCACAACCGAGGAAAACACAATGACTAGCGAGCGATCCGTCTAATGTAATGGTGTCACTATGTTCTGGAACAGGAACAATGCAGTTGGATGAAGTTTGAATGAGCCAGAGGTCGTTCAGCACGACAGTGCCATCAAGGTGTTCGAGAGGCGTGCGGGATATCGGCATTGCCGTACAGAACAGTGGAACGTTGGGTAAAAGCCTTCAACGAAGGTCGGCAAACTGTGACAGACATGCATCTGGCAGATCGTCCTAGCGTCTCTGAAGAAGAACTGCGTACTGTTGCCGCGACCTGAGATCAGCTTTGTGAAAGAATCGAGAACAGTTTCTGTGCGACCCACCCATCACTTTGCACGACAACGCACGCGCCCATACAGCGCAAGCTATCTCCCTTCTGTTCGTTCGACGGGACTGAGAAGTACTGTACCATGCACCATACTCCCCGGAGTTAAGGCCTTGAGACTTTGATTTGATTCCGAAGATGAAGGAACCACTTCGTGACATTCACTTCAGAACTGTTCCAGAGACTGCTCAATTCGCACCATCAACAGAACAGGCTCTCCAAACGTTATACTACGCCTTCCACACCGCTTGCAGCGGGGTTCTACACAACACTGGTGATTGCTTTGAAGGACAGTAACAGGTCCAAACATGTAAACGCTTTTATATCGATTATGAATAAAATATATATATTCCTCCGAAATTACTGTATCGTTTCACCATATTTGATTTGGTACACGTACTGCTTGCAACATGAAAATTAGCACTATGGGGATTATAACCTACTAACTGCTATAAGAGATGAGCCTGTTTTCCAGCCCCTGTCATATAGGCTGCTATGCACAGCAGATGGGTTGTGTGTAGGGTTACCAACTCACAATTATCAAAAGTAGGACATTGCTTCACAAAAAGCCTGACATTTTTTTTTAAAAGCCTAACAGTTTATTACAGAATAAAAATTGTTTATATTTTAAACGTTTGGGTAATAAAAATGCTTTACTCTCAATAGAAACAGAAAGGAATATATTGGAAATATGCTGGAGTATTAAAGAACAGTATTTATTTCAATATTATTTATCACCTGGGAGTTCTTTTTCAGCATTTTTCATTTGTTTCCTTTTTGAAAGTGCACTTTTCAATAGAATACACTGCCGAGAGAAGAGGTAAATTATTATCTTTAAGTATGCAGTTATAAAATTGCACACAACACATGTCCTTGAAATTGTACTTGACAAGTAAAATTCCTGTTACTGAATCCATAATCAAACGATTCCTCTCTTTTGTCACTAAACAGTTATGAGAGAGAAAACACGTTCAGTAGAAGCATTGCTACGAGGAATAGCAAACAAAAATTGGCAAATTTTCAAAATTTCAGAAAATATTTCCATATATATTGACACTTTTAAACAAACAACACCAGTGTTGGTCTAGCTGAGAGTTTTCGTTCATTACTGTGGTTTTGGCACAATCCTTGATGTTGCAGAATTGATCAAACACTTTTGAATCATCTTTGTTCACACCTTTGTTTTGCATTATTATGCAGACATGGAAGATTGTCCTCAAAAACAAATGTCTTTTAAGTCTTTGAGTTTAAGCCATTTGAAGCACTTCAATTCTTTCATTGCCTGCATGCACTTTTCAAGGCAAATAATATCTTCATTGAGATACCGTATATGTTGACTATGAATGCGACATTTCTTCAACAGTTACATCATTGGTAGCGAAACTCCTGAAAAAATATGTAGTCAGTTGTGTGCAGCTTATAATTTGGTGCAATTACGCTACACTGAAACTCGTCAGATTATGAAATTACAACTTTACTACCAAAAAGCTGGACATTTTATGAAAAACAAAAATTCCGGCATGACATTAAAAAAAGCATAAAAAGCCGGACTTGTCAGGAAAAAGCCGGATGGTTGGTAATCCTAGTTATATCGGAATAGGATCAGCATGCCTTACCGACCTGTTGTCTAGGGCAATGTCAAGAGAAATAAACGACGAGAGAATTGTAGGACGAAATGGACAGGGAGAATGAGGTGCATGGGAAGAGGAGAAAGATACAGAGGCGGAGAAAAGGGAAGGGGTATGAGGAAATGGCGAGAGACAGGCAGGGGAGGAGATATAGAGTTGAAGGGTGGAGGTGTACTCCTACGAGAGGTTGGGATGAAGGAGAGGGTGGTCAGAGAGAGAGAGAAAGAAGGGGGGGGGGAGAAATGGAGGAGGAAGGGATGGACATAGAGAGAGAGTGGTGACGAGGTGATGGACAAACAAGAGTAGGAGGAAGTGGAATGAGACAAAGGAGAAGAAGAGATGGGGATACAAAGAGACGATGCACAGACATTGATTTGGGATCTGGAGACGGCCATAGAGAGATGCGAGATGAGGAGATGAAGAGATAAAGGAAGAGATAGTTATAAATGAAAGGATGAGAGGGAAAAGAGAGGTTGGGAGGAGGAGATGGGAAAATACAGAGTGTGCAGAAACAGACATGTGAGGAACAGGTAGACAGAGAGAGCAGAGGTGTTGGCACTGGACATTGGGGAGGAGAAGACTGGCAGATAGGGTAGGAAAAGATGCAGAGAGAGAGAGAGAGAGAGAGAGAGAGAGAGAGAGAGAGAGAGAGAGAGGAGGGGGGAGGGTGGAGGGTGGAGGGTTGGACAGAAAGAGATAGGGGAGATGGACAAGAGGGATGAGGCTAAGAAGGCTGCAGATTAAGGGAGGATGAGATGGATGAGGAGGTGGGGAAGAGGAATGTGCACAAAGAAACGGCACAGAATACATCCGTGAGTTAGGTGTGCACATAGGAATGCCTGAGCCTAGAGGGGAGGAGTGGAGATGGAGGGTGAGGTAGAGCGGAGGTTTGACAGAGAAAGTGGCAGATGGAGATGGAAAAGAGTGGCGCAGGAGGTAGACATAGAGAAAGGGCGAGGAGGACATAGAAAGAGGTGCGGACAGGTGATGTGAAGAAAGTTAAACCAAAGGAAATTCATCGGCAAATCTGCGAGGTTTACGGACAAAATCCTGTGAGTGATTCAATGTTTAGAAGGTGGGTGAGACTGTTCAATGAAGGACGTCATCAAGTGAACGATGAAGAACGAAGTGGACGCCCCTCTGTGGTTATTGATGAACATCCTCCGTACAGCCCGGACCTCGCTCCTAGCGATTTTCACTTGTTTTTACACAACAAATATGTCCTTGGAGGTCAACACTTCAACAATGAGGACGAGCTGAAAGAACATGTTAGCACTTGGTTGAATACATAGGCGGCAACTTTCTATGAAGAAGCCATACAAAAATTTGTGCCACGCTATGAGAATCCCAAAAAAGTTCAAATGTTTGTTAAGCTTATGGAACTTAACTGCGGGGGTCTCAGTCTCTAAATTTACAAACTAATTATAATCTAACTTACACTAAAGACAATACAAACGTCCATGCCCGAGGGAGGATTCCAACCCCCGACAGGGAACGGCCTCGCGAATTGGAACATAGCGCCTCAATGCGCTCGGGCATGACAGTTCCATACAAAATTACGGAACCTATGTACAAAAGTAGACTCCTGGCCATTAAAATTTAACCGACAGGAAGAAGATGCTTTGGTATGGAAATGATTAGCTTTTCAGATCATTCACGCAAGGTTGGCGCCGGTGACGATACCTTCAACGTGCTGACATGAGGAAAGTTTACAACCGATTTCTCATTCACAAACAGCAGTTGACCGGCGTTGCCGGTTGAAAAGTTGTTGTGATGCTTCGTGTAAGGAGGAGAAATGCGTACCATCACGTTTCCGACTTTGATAAAGGTCGGATTGTAGCCTGCCGCGATTGCGGTTTATCGTATCGCGACATTGCTGCTCGCTTTGATCGCGATCCAATGACTTTTAGCAGAATATGGAATCGATGTGTTCAGCAGGGCAATACGGAATGCCGTGCTGGATCCCAACGGCCTCGTATCACTAGCAGTCGAGGTGTAATGCATCTTATCCGCATGGCTGTAACGGATCCTGCAGCCACGCCCGATCCCTGAGTCAAGAGATGGGGACGTTTGCAAGACAACGACCATCTACACGAACAGTTCGACGACGTTTGCAGCAGCATGGACTATCAGCTCGGAGACCATGGCTGCGCTTGACCCTTGACGCTGCATCACAGACAGGAGCGCCTGCGATGGTGTTACGCAACAACGAAACTGAGTGCACGAATAGGAAAACGTCATTTTTTCGGTTGAATCCAGTTCTGTTTGCAGCATCATGATGGTCGCATCCGTGTTTGGCGACATCGTGGTGAACGCACATTGGAGATGTGTATTCGTATCGCCATACTTGCATATCACCCAGCGTGATGGTATGGTATGGTTACACGTCTGTCACCTCTTTTTCGCATCGACGACATTTTGAACAGTGGCCGTTACATTTCAGACTGTTAACACCCGTGGCTCTACCCTTCATTCGATCCCTGAGAAACCCTACATTTCAGTAGGATAATGGACGACCGCAATGTTGCAGGTTCTGTACGGGCCTTTCTGGATACGGAAAGTTTTCGACTGCTGCCCTGGCCAGCACATTCTCCAGATCTCTCACCAAGTGAAAACGTCTGGTCAAGGGTGGCCGAGCAACTGGCTCGTGACATTACGCCAGTCACTACTCTGATGAACTGTGGTATCGTGTTGAAGCTGCATGGGCATCTGTACCTGTACACACCATCCAAGCTCTGTTTGACTCAATGCCCAGGCGTATCAAAGCCATTATTACGGTCAGAGATGGTTGTTCAGGGTACTGATTTCTCAGGATCTATGCACCCAAATTGCGTGAAAATGTAATCACATGCCAGTTCTAGTATAATATATTTGTCCTATGTATACCGGTTTATCATCTGTATTTCTTCTTGGTGTAGCAATTTTAATGGCGAGTAGTAAGTTTTTATCGATAAATATTTTTCTGCATCTGTACAGGTTTGTTTTATATAACCAAACGGAACTTACTTTGTGGACATGACTGTATCTCTACAATTAGATCAAGCTGCGATTCATGTCACCAAAATAGAAGTTTAATTAAAGCCATTCTGACGATGCAACAGTCACTTAACGACGATTCTTTCCAATGCATTGCAGCTCATCAGCAAATAATAGCAGATTCCTATGCGTCCCATACGTTACTTTTTTTCGTATTTAGAGAAGGAGAGCGAAGCGCTCTTAGATGCACAGGTTCCGCTACGGATAGCTTACTGAGCACTTTTATTTAAAAATTCTTCCAGCCGGCCGCGATGGCCGAGGTGACTGAGGCGCTCCAGTCACGGTCAGCACGGCCACTACGGTCGGGGGTTCGAATTCCCCCTCGGGCATGGATATTTGTGCCGTCTTTAGTCTTAGCTAGTTCATAAGTAGTTTGTAAGCTTAGGGACTGATGACCCCGTAGTTACGTCCCATAAGTTGTACAAACATTTGAACATTTGAAATTCTTCCAGCCACTCGTACACTTGAGAAACCTTCGGTAACTGTCTTCAGTGGGCCCCTGTGTAACATACCTGTCACAGGTACCACTTGGACAGCAGTTTCGCGACCGGACGTGTGACACTGTATTTCTACCCATAACAGATGTGGCAACGTGTGTCAGCAGACGGAGTGAAACGCAGCTGCAGCTAGCGAGAGTGTGACGTCCGCGGGCAGTGAGTGGGAACTCTGGGAACGCGTCGACCGCTGCCAAACTGCACGGAGCAATAAACAAACACGTCAGCCCGCACACGCCTACCAGGCTAAAACAGAACGCCCACTCGCCGCCCGGTAGCTTCGCAGTAAGGCGTAGTTTGCTTCTTGAGTTCTATCAACACCACCTAGAAGACAAGGCCTGACAACTGGCCGTGCCTACGTCACACCGAGAGGCAGGGCCGGCGCAAGGCACCTGCGAAACGTGCGGCCGCACGGGGCGGCACTTTCCAAGGGGCGGTAAATCTGTCGCCCCTTTTTAATTTTTTTTTTAGGACAAACTAAACATTAATGCCCAGAAAGGGATTCGAAACCAAACCTCCGAGGGAGCGGCTTCGGGAACTGTGGCATGGCGCCTCGACTACCTGCCGGCCGTCCCTATTGAGCAAGGGAAGGGAGGACTAATTTCTTCCTCACCTCTGTGACAGCACCCTCATGTTTACGCCGCAGTAACGGAGAAGGGGAAGCAGTCTGGCGTACACGCCAGTATTCTTATGAGTGGAGCGCTGCTAGCCTGTAACGCGCCTTGCGTTTACTCACAGTTAATTTGGCAGAAGGCGAAATCTTATTTGGAAATTCAAATGCAATGTTCGTAAGTGCGATTATGTGTTAAGCCTGAAGCAATTTTGCTAAGCCCTTCAATGTCAGTTTCCGAGTGTTTTATTCTTCCCGCATTATATAAAAAAAAAACTCTGAACATTACTACAGTCAAACATGTCCAACACCTTCAACGGCTAGAGGTATACCGAATGGGTAAGTAGGCTGCAAGTAATTACAAGGGATAAAGACATTGGTAGTAAGCCTGGCATATGTTGGGTTTCGACGTATTTTTCAAAAGTTTTGCTATCCGTTTCTTAGTGATAGTCGGACGTTTTGGTTTTTGAGCCATGAAACTCCTGCCTGCGCCTTCATGAACAACAGTTAAACTCTGACCGGCGCTTTTGTTTGACAATACTACTCGCACACAATCACTTTCTCAACATTTATTTACTGTATACTATCTTCTGTTGAATACATTATCTGTTCACAACCACTGAAAAATGTTTATATACGTTAATTGTAAGTTCATGCCGCGCGGGATTAACCGAACGCTCTAAGGCGCTGTAGTTCATGGACTGTGCGGCTGGTCACGGCGGAGGTTCGAGTCCTACCTCGGGCATCGATATGTGAGTTTGTCCTTAGGATGATTTAAGTTGAGTAGTGTGTAAGCTTAGGGACAGATGACGTTCGCAGTTAAGTCCCATAAGATTTCACACACATTTGAACATTTTCGTATATTCATAATGCTCATTAAAATTAGCTTGATTTCTTCAATCAGGTTTTACTCCATTTTTGAGCTGGTGTCCAGTGACTGTTTTGTACAAATCTGTAGACAATGTCACCAACCAGTCGCAATTTCTGTTTTTATTTTCCCGATCTACATAGATTTCGGGCACAGTGTGAAAATCTTTAGGTAGATCTGAAAACTAAAAACAAAAATTATGATTGGTTGCTGACATTTTCTACAGATTTGTTTACATAAAATTCCACAAAAAAAAAAAAAAAAAAAAAAAAAAAAAAAAAAAAAAAAAAAAAAAAAAAAAAACGGGTGAGGGGCGGCGATTCAGCAGCTCTCGCACGGAGCGGCACTTGGGCTTGCGCTGGCCCTGCCGAGAGGCGGCGGACGCAAGCTGACTGGCCGGCCGCTACGAGGCGGTGGACGTGCCCCAGCGGCCAGCCAGTCAACTTGCAGCCTCCGCCTCTTGGTGTGACGTAGGCACGGCCAGTTGTCAGGCCTTGTCTCTTAGACGGTGTTGGTTCGATGCGTTCGCTCGCCACACGTCTAGGATTAGGTGGGCCCCTGAATCTATGGTAGTGTGTCCGGAAAGTCTCTTAACAGCGGCGATCTCCGCGTGTCTCGCCTTGCGGGACGCGTAAGGGTGGCAGCAAAATTCAAATGTTTGTAAATCTATCGGACCAAACTGCGTGGTCATCTCTACGTAGATTACAAACTACTTACACTAAGTTAACTAACCTAAGGGCAACACGCACACCCATGCCCCAGGGAGGACTCGAACCTCCGACGGCGAGCAACCACGCGCTGCGCAGAGAGGGGGTGGCAGCACATTAATATCGTTGTATAAGCTAGTGGCCGGGATTTACTGCTGCTAGTTGCAGTTATGTTGCGAGATGGAATTCAACATTATTACAATTAAAACAATGAAATTAATTAGTGATATTAATTACAAGAACATATACTGTGTTCAAGATTATCACAGTAAGGTGCTCGAAATGATTTCCTGTTTCTTGAATACATAGTTCAACACGTTTACATTTATTTTATAATACTTTAACCAATGTTTCACGTGTAATCGAATGCAGATATTCAGTTATCGTTGTCTTAAGTTAATATATTGTCACTGAATTATTTTGATAAACAAATGATTTAGTTGCACCCCAAAGGAAATCCAATCATATAATTGTATACAAGCCGAGGATAGTCCCCTAACGACAATAAATTGTGTCTCGATACCTCATGGTCTGTTCTCCGTGATTCTGGATTACAGTATTGTGGCTGCGAGCATTGCAGAACACATAGGCTGCGGTAATAGGAAAGAGACAGCGTGGCGAATGGAGATTTGGGTGTGGCGGGAGACGTGCAGGGAAGAGTCCTTTGCAGCTGGGTTGGTCACTGTGTCCTCGGTGGCGGAGTCGTTTGAGGCAAGAACAGTTCGAGCAAGAACGAACAAACACGAGCAACGTCCGTAACAAACAGAACTACCCACAGAGAAAGAGAGAGAGAGAGAGAGAGAGAAAAGAGTGTACAACACGTCTGCCTAGTAAGAGGAGATCCCGGCCGGACACAAATTTTAATTCGCCGCACTTTGGTATTCCATCTAAAGCTAGTACAGTGAAGCCATAACTGATCGCAAATTGCGATTTATTCCATCCAAAGAAATTGTCGGGAGGAGACAAATCCGGTGAGCGGAGGGAGCCAGAGAGCTTTTGTAATTATACTGTCTCCAAAGATTTCATCTAAAACTCGTAGGGATTGGTGTGCTGTATGAGCAGTAGCGTTGTCTTGCTGGAAAAATGTGTGATTGATCTCATCTTCATTCGGCAGCGCAATAAATGGATAAATTATCTGTGAACAATAGATTTCGTAGGTGACGGTAGTTTCGAAAAATATCGGCCCTATAATTCGCGCTCGTCTTATGGCAACCGACACCCCGATCTTCACTGCGTGTAATGGCGTTTCTCTTAAGGCATGCGGATTTTCGGATGACTGAATAGTCGGCCGCAGTGGCCGAGCGGTCTGCGGAGCGCCAGTCACAGTCTGCACGGCCGCTACGGTCGAGGGTTTGATGTTTGTGTTTAGTATAAGCTAGTTCATAAGTAGTTTGTAAGTTTAGGGACTGATGACCCCGTAGTTAAGTCCCATAAGCTTTACAAACATTTGAACATTTGATGACTGAATACGTGAATTTTTAGAATTAATCCAGACACATAGGTGAAACCAAGCTTTATTAGTGAAAAATTTTCGATGTAAAACACCAACTCCATGTCTGTTAATAAATTGCTGAAACCATTCACAATATGCTATTCTTTTCGTTGGTCCATACAATGTAATTGTTGCACTGCAGTAATTTTATACGGACGTAGCCTCAGTTCTTTCGTTACGGCCTTATATGCTGTCGTACGTGAGACTTTAGCCTCTTGTGATAATTTCCTTACTGATTTTGTTGGGCTCCGCAACATAATGTCCGAAATGTCGTCGAGCTTCTGTTCTGTTTAAACCATGGGCTTATCAGTTCCCATGGTACATCATGAACTGTACCCGTTGTCTGGAATTTGCGAATTAAATCACGTACAGTGTCGCGATGTGGACACATCGACGTAGGAAAACGCAGTCTAAACTGTCGTCTCACATGCTCCGTGAAGTTTCCTCCTACCTGAAGACCTCTTACTCTAAAAGGGCTCTCTCTGCAACGGTAAGCATTCTCACTACACTCAGCGTATTCAAGAACAAGACAATAACACAAGTACCAGCTGTAGCGCACACGCAACACTACCCCTACCCTACTACCTAGAGTTGGCTACTGATTTGATGTTTCGACTCAGTGAATCGAGTCAGCGAACTGTTCGACTGAGTCGAAACTTCAATCGGCACTGTTTCGAAACAACGGATCTTGTGATTCATGTATCGGATGCTACATACCGTTAGCATGCGTTTTGCTGTCCACGCCTGGGTGAGTTCGACACAGCGCCCAGGCGTGCAACGGGTTTGAAGTTGTTGCCCTAATGCGCCACGCGAGATTTTGAATTATGCTACCGGTACCCTTTAACTGAGGTTTGAAAACTGGGATACCACCGATAAAAGTTTTAAAGTCCTTCGGTGTTTTGAGGTAGTTCCGCATGAACCAAGCGTTGTTATGCATTGTTGCTACATCTGAGCCAGGTGAACGCATCTATTCGAAGCAAGGGCAACAAATTTCAGTGAGACGAAATCGCATTCTCAGTAAGATGTCAAAAATTATGTTTTTTAATTTCAGTTTAAAGAATCTGTAACTGACTCTCATTTATTTGATTGACTGAAGATGTTCAAATGTTCAAATGTTTGTTAAGCTTATGGGACCTAACTACAGGGTCATCAGTCCCTAAACTTACAAACTACTTATGAACTACTTACGAACTAGGACGGCACAAATATCCATGCCCGAGGGGGGATACGAACCCCCGACCGTAGTGGCCGTGCAGACCTTGACTGGAGCGCCTCAGTCCCCTCGGCCACCGCGGCCGGCATATTTGTAGTAATACCTGTTTATTGCATCACATGTCTTAGGGACAAATCTTAAATATTTTGTTTATATTGTTTGGTTAGAAAAGTTATTCATTTCTGGATGCACGTAGACATTTGAACTATGATCTTTCTTGTTTTATTTAAACTTAATTATGGAATTTTGAAGGTTGGAAAAAGTTTCATTACTTTGGAATATGAACATTACTATTTTGTGCTTCCTTTGTTACAATATTTGTTTGTATGAAAATACGAGTAATTTAGGAAACGTTTACGCTTGAACACGATTGTAAAATCGTAGTAGCAAACAAATACTGAGCTGTTCAATTAAGTCTAGTGAATAACGTATTAAAACCGTGTTGATATTCCATAAATATTTCGTATTTGCTGTATCGCTCAACTGCAGCTTTCTCAACTCACGTAATCAGCGGAGGTAGCAGGACGCACGTGAATCAGGGAAGGTAGCGCCACACACGACTCTGCGGCATGCCACATGTTCCGTGTGCCGAAACAGTGGGCCGACTCACTAGACTCAGATGATCCGTATGTTTCGAAACAGTGAAATGATCGCAACTGCCCATCACTACTACTACCACTGCAGGTCCACAGAACAGGTGCAGGTGCGCTTTGTCTGTGCTGCCAACCTTACATGCCCTGCAACGCGGCACACGCGGAGATTGACGCTGCGGAGAGACTCTGAGGACACACTGTAGTATGATAGGAATTTGAGTCCTAGTCGTGCTGAGTAACAGTCCAGTGGCGCTGGTACCCTGAAAACGTCCTGTGCCAGCCCGGGATTCGAAACCAAGACCTTTGCATTTCGCGGGCAACTGCTGTACCGACTGAAACGTCCCAATGGCTGTGGCTAAGCAATGTCTCTAAAAGATCCCTTCTTCCAGGAGTGCTTGCCTCGAAAGTTTCGCAGGAGAAGTTCTGTGAAATTTGTAGAATGGAGACGAGCTACTGTTAAATCTAAAGGTATGAGGAAGTCACGTGAGATGCGAACAATGTGAAGGGTGCTGATCTGTAGCCATTTGCTTGCTCTTTCATATTTTATTACGTAAGATACCTTTTACAGTAGTGCGAAGCGCATTACGTAATATGTATTGTGAGTAAAACATAGAGCATATAGCCAGGTGCGGAAAAATCTCCCATATTTCCATCTAAAATTCGATTGGTTATTACTTGTAGTCTCAGTTCTCCAAAACCCTCCGGCAATTTTATTAATATTTAACATACCACAATTTATTTACATATGTCTCTTTATGTTATGTAATTGTCTTGTGTAGTTTGGAATAGTTAATTAAATGTTAGTTTAATAGAACAGGGTTAGGCAACAACAAAGCTTTTGTGATCTACTATTTCATACCACCGTATCAAAGTGATCTACTTCTTTACAAAATACGGTAATTCATAAATTTTTACTGCTACGAAACAACTACATTTAACAAGAAAACTTATGTATCATCACTGTTTGATCAAAACATAAAAATATTATTTCATAACATTTTGCAAATATTATCTGACATTTAAAGTGATACATGAGCACATTTTCTCTTAATCACGTCCTTGATATCTGGTGTATGCACTTATTCGAATGCAGGGGTCCAGCTTTTGGAGAGACACTTTGATCAATGGTTATTTTTTATAAAATTGACATTTGAAAGCAGTGATTTGCACAGGTAAGTAGAAGAAATAAGGCCTTTATTCTTAGTGCAACAGTATTAATTCAGTGTATTTCTCTTGAGCAATTAGATTGCGTTCTGCAACATTTATGAGACCCAAATAATTTTCGTGGTATTATTTCATGTGCTTGGTAAAGTTGTATACCTTATTAAATATCAGGTTCAAAAACTTCCAAAAATGCATAAGATCGTAGTTCACCGTAACAGTACCAAAGAAAGTATTCGTTACTTCTTGAACGACACGAAATACACTGCTTTCTCCAGGCAGGTACCGAACCTGTAGTACAGACTGAACAAAGATGAATGAAATACTGTAGCAACGAGTGGTGCACAGATAGCGCTGACTATTTGGAGAAACACAGTTTTAGATGTTCAAAGTGATGTTGCTACCACTTCTACACGATTGTTAATAAATAAAACAAATCCGTAACGAACGACGGGCATTTTCACTGGAAAGAAAAACAGTTGTTAATTTTAGTCAACAATTTTTCTTGTGCACACTCTGAGTACTGACGCGATCTACTGCATAAAAAAAAATGTTCAAATGTTTGTAAATCTATCGGACCAAACTGCGTGGTCATCAGTCCGTAGCTTACAAACTACTTAAACCTAGGTAAACTAACCTACGGACAAACACACACACACCCATGCCCCAGGGAGAACTCGAACCTCCACGGCGAGCAACCGCTCGGCTACTCCACCGCGGCATCTACTACATAAGCACTCCCGATCTACTGGTAGGTCCCGACCCCTGCTCTAGAATCTTCCGTTGGCACCAAAATGTAGCTATTGTAGGAACATTGGCACGAAGTGTCTTGGTAACAGGACCGATGGTAGAGAGAAGGGAAAAAGAAAAATTGTGATTAACTTACGGACTTACTCATTTTCAAATAATTAACTTCCACGAACTATAAAGACCTTAGTCGCACCTTCTTCTCTTTTAACCCCCTTGGTAACAGGCTGATCAGTCGGTAGAGCGCGTTCCTGCGAAAGGCAAACGTGCTGGTTTCGAATCCGGTAGGACGATTCATGTCAGCACCCTCTCCGCCGCAGAGTGAAAATTTCATTGTGGACTGTACAATCTTGCTTGCTACACCTATATCGGAGCCTTATAGTCCATTGAACTATCAGATAAGATAGGTTCCCACAGACAGTGTTAATTTGATTAAAATCACTATGGGTGTTATGCCGCGTCATTATCAAACTTTCATACTACAGTACAACCGGTGTTTCGGCCATCATTGCAACGGTTCTCTTCAGTGCAACTAATTTGTGAATTATTTATTTTCTTTATTGTGATTTCAACTGGGTGCGGATAAAACCACTCTTCAGCGAAAGGGTGCAAACATTAGAAAAGTGTTCTAAAACATATGAAATAGAATGACGAAACTTCACGAGGATTCTGTAGCACAGATAAAATAGATCACTAATGTTAATGTGAATGAAGTTATGCTGTAATGGTGATGATGGTCATATTTGAAAGTCGACGTGGTCGTGACGGTGGTGGAATGTTGAGGATGATTATGGGGCCCTGGGGAAATGTAGTTGACGGCTGAAATTTTTTAATTAGATTAAATAAACAATCTTAGTATATATAAAAATTAAGGTGTTTGTGCCTATATTTCACTCTGCATCCATAACTACAGATCGCAAATGAATACTGCTTGTATGTGGTAGTAGGTATCAGTCTCCCATTGTGCACTATTGTGGTAGAGGGTTGATAACGATAAGAGGGTGGAAGATATGGGAGTTAAAAGTTCCCGACTTATATAAAATTCTACATGTGGTTGTCAATATTTTGCTCTTCAGCAAAAACTACACAATGGAGACGAACAATCTGTGTTGTAGTACAAAGACTCCCGTTGTACACCATAGCAGTTCCGTGGCGATACCTATAAGAGAGTGGAAATATAGTGCTCGAAATTCGTCAGCTTATATAAAATTCGGACTGAAGACCAGCGATGACTTTTGATACTATAATAGTAAAAAGGTTATATACAGCGAAACGTGTTGCACTTTCTTCAGTTGTTTTTCTGCAACAAGCGTACGAATAAAGAAAAATAAGTATCTACATACTGCATTTTGAAAAGTAAAACTACGAAGAAAGATCCCAAAGTGTAAGAAAGAAATTTCGCGTTCTCGATCCGTTTCTAAAAGACAGAAAACGGCGCTGAAAAATGAATCTACAGACGATAGAAACTTGAAATTTGTAGACATTGTTTATTTTACACTGTAGGCATCAGTGATTATTCGATTTCCCATCACTGTGGGGGTAAAATAGGGGATGTACTTTTTTTTTTAAATACGTTGCTATTAATGCAATTTTGAATCAAGAAATACAAAACTTCTCATTGTAAAAACATGTGCTTCGAAATTTTTGGAAATTCAACCATTAAGCGGGTGAAATAAGGGAACATGTTTTAAGGGCGCTACTCAGACTATTCTGATGCTAGAAATGCAAAAATTTGGATTTGGAACCATGGTAAGGATTTAAAAAAATGTGTTTCGGGATGTTTTGAATTCTACCGTCAATGGTGCAATAGGTGGTGGCAATTTGTACCAAAATACTTCATTAAGAAGACATTTTTAATGCTAAATCTCTGGAAAGTTGTATTTAGATGTAGAAAAAACCAATGCAGACCATCCATTCTACGCGTGCGAAGCAGCGGCAGTTAAGCTAGTTTGTAATAAAGCAGCTGAAACCAATGGAAAAGCAGAATACGTTATAAAAAAAGTTAGTTTAATTGTTCGTGCAACGTGAACGAGCAAAAACATTTCGTTTTTCATCAGTTTGATTTCATCTTACTCGAAGAAAGAAAGTCATTTTCTTTGAATCACTTTTCTTTGTTTAGTATGTAGCAGAGGAATTTCATAACTTTCTAAATATATTAACAAAATTTCTCTCCTAATATTCAGACAAGATTCAGTGGCCAGCAGCAATCTCCGCCGTGAACATTCGGCAGCATTGTGTAGTAAAACCATTCACGATATCGATGTTCATGTAATTGGTACTGGATATAGGTAATGTTTTCTACTAAATTTCTGCGAAGGTAATGAAAAGGCGTGCAGTCCGGCAACACATGTTTGTTTCAGAAAGTGCCATCGAGATAAAATTGCCACTTCATTAGTGAAGCGCTTTTACGGGGCTTCTCTCGTTTAACGTAATTAGAGGACACGTGTTAATTGGGATGAAAGTAGTGCCGTGCGCACGTGGCTTGTTGTGCAACACCCTAGAGATCCGCTTCCTCCATGAGGTGCTTCCGTGTACTAGCAGCGGGACTACCAAGCGAGCGAAATGCAACGAAAAACTGAAATAAGCATTGTACACCCAATTTCTCTTTACGAAATCTTTCTGTTTAAAAGTTTGTTTTAATAGTATTGTTGGTTACTTGCTAAATTGCAAATTGTAAATTTTAAAGTGTAAACGTTCACAGTTATTAAAACATTCCGCATTATTCTGCCGTGGTCGAATGCATTTATTTTTGATACCCAATGATTCGTTCCCACTGATTCGTTCCCAATGATTCGTTCCCCAATTTTAGGTGATCTAGTATCTTCCAGGTGGGTTCGCAAATTACGGTGATGTTCCGTTTCATCAAGAGTTTTCGTATTCGGACGGCGTCGTCCTTAATTAAAGGCAGGGAAACTTTCCATTTCACAGGTGCTTGTTGTTGTAGTCTTCAGTCCAAAGACTGGTTTGATGCAGCTCTCCACAATACCCTATGCTGAGCAAGCCTCTTCAACTCCACATAAGAACGGCAACCTAAATCTGTCTAAATCTGCTTACGGTATCTATCTCTTGGTCATCCTCTGCGGTTTTTACCCCAAACACTTCACTCCAATGCTAAGTTCACGATTCATTGATTTCTAAGAATGTGTGCTACCAATCGATCCCTTCTTTTAGTCAAGGTATGCCAGAAATTCCTTGTCGTCCCAATTCTGTTCAGTACCTCCTAGTTAGTTACGTGATCCACCCACCTAATCTTTGACATTCTTCTGTAGCACCACATTTCAAATGCCTCTATCCTCTTCCTGTCCGCACTGTTTATCGACCATGTTTCATTCCCATATAAGGCAACACTCCACACAAATGCATTCAGAAAAGACTTCTTTACACTTAAAATTAATATTCTATGTTTACAAATTTCTCTTTTTCAAGGACACTTCTCTACCCATTGCCATTCTGCGTTTTATATCTTCTGTACTGCGACCATCATTTGTTATTTTACTGCCCAAGTAACAAAACTCACCTACCTCCTTTATTGTTTCGTTACCTAATCATATTCATTCATAATCACCATATTTTCTTACACTGCACTCCATTTCCATTGTTTTGCTGTTGTTAATGTTCATCTTATATGCACCTTTCAGCACACTGTCCGTTCAACTGCTCTTCCATGTCCTTTGCTTTCTCTGACAGAATTACAATGTCGTCGGCAAAACGCAATGTTTTTAATTCTTCACCGTGAACTTTAATTCCTTCTCCAAATTTCTCCTTGCTTTCCTTTATATCTTGCTCAATGTACATTGGAGAAAGGCTACAACCCTGTCTTACTCCCTTCCCAACCACTGCATCCCTTTCATGCCCTTCAACACTGACAACTGCTGTCTGGTTTTTGTACAAATTGTAAATAAACTTACGTTACCTATATTTTACTTCTGCTTGCTTCTGATTTTTTTATGTGTTGGTCTTGACGCTTTCGTTATGTTAGTGAATGAATACCCATTCTTGAGCAATGCATTGGTAAGGTGATTCAGTTTCACGTCAATTTGTTCTGGTTCGCTTATTTTCGTTCCTCTTTCCACGCCTCGCTTATTGTGGGGTGAGGTTCATCGGTAACCCACGCACCCATAACCATTATCTACACCGGGATTCAAGTACCACCCACTTTGAATGGCAATGGGTGTTGTGGATCATGAATTTGTTATGTGAGAAGGACAGTGGAGGCGTGTAGTCCCCAGGTTCGGCTTATTAGTAGTTTAATTAGTGTTAGTGTATTGTGGCCTTATATTGAATGGTTAGTAGGTGAAGATTCCGTGTCAGTTGCCAGTCGAAGGTGTCTCAGCAGGATAGGACGGTCATAAATGGCGAGGTAAAAGTCATGCAAGGGCGGGTGAAACATCCTATAACGAGAGGGTAGAGAGACGACAGTCTTGAGACACTCCTGCAGCGGTTGGGGGGCTTGGGAATTGGCATAAAACTGTTTTTCTACTTTGTAGGACAACCACAACTGCTTCTGTAATTTTCCACGTTGATTAAATTCATTTCCCGTCTATTAGTACCTGCAATCATTCTTGCCAGTTTCAAATCTGTAACCTGTACCTTATGAATAAGGTAACCTATATCCACCCAAATTTCACTCCCATACAACAAAGCTGGTCGAAAGATAGAGCGGTGCACTGCTAACTTAGTCTTGGCAGGAGGGTGTCCATAATGAGGAAATCAAAGAAAAACTGGGAATGAACACCATAGATGAAGCAGTTAGAGCGAACAGACTGAGATGGTGGGGTCATGTTACACGCATGGGAGAAGCAAGGTTACCTAAGAGACTCATAAGCTCGGCAACGGAGGGTAAGAGGTGTCGAGGTAGGTCAAGAAGAAAGTACTTAGATTCAGTGCAGAATGATTTTGAAGAAAAAGGCATAATATCAGACGAGGCATCAATGTTAGCATTGAATAGGGGGTAATGGAGGAATTTTATTTGAGGTACTATACTCCAGACTGAACGCTGAAAGGCATAATCAGTCTCTAATGATGATGTTGATTAAATTCAATGTTTATGTGTGTGTGTGTGTGGTGTCCCTTCTTTCGGTCATGTCTTATAATAACAATTCTTACCTGCGTCATTGCGGGCTAAAGGAACAACAAAAGTGAAACACAGTGGTGGAGCCACCCTACCTCTTTCTTCAGTTGGCTTTGCCGGATTATACAGTTTTCAGAACGCGATATCTCGCAAAAATAATTATACCTACACACGGATTAAGAATGAGCGACGACAACGATTAAAAGTCAACCACTGTACGTAACAAGAGCCTTGTTTTATCGCTAAAATTAGTAAATGAGGTCCGTGTGAACTACTGGTTACTCCCTGCTATATAGCCTTGTTCCCTGGCCCAAACTGAGAACTGACTCGTTTCAAATTACTTCAGTAACAGGAAGTTAATACTAAAGTGGTCAATATACATAATATACATAGCAGCTCACACGTTATTGCACACAGACATTAATAAGCAAGCCACCACAATTAAAGTTATCTTAGAAAGGTGGCTAAGAAAACATTTATGGCGCAACGGAATTTACACTTAAGAAAATTTGCATCTGAGGATGTTCTCGGCACTTGTGAAGAACAATATTAAATAAAAGAGGGAAGGTGCTCTAAAACTACAATTTATAGGCAACTTACGGATTAAGCTGAACTTAGACTTGTTTATTCAGATAGAAAACAAGCAAAATGGGGAACCAATTTTGTTAATATAATAAAAATGCATCTCTTACATGGATTAATGCGGACGGTGGCCAGCCTAAATTGTACATGATTTAACACTACTAGGGGGAAGGATTCACAAACAACACTCATTTTCTCACACACACGCAATGCCACGGCGAAACTCAGCAAAATCAGTGTGCTGAGATGAGGCGGAAGCAGGCGCCGCTATCGTAGGCGAAATTCAGCAAGTCGGAGGTAGCAAAAAACACAATATACAAACACTTTGAAGCTGAGTCTGGTCTGTCGTGCCTGTTTTGAGATGGTGTGACTGTATAGCTAAGTTAAATTACATCGGAATTGAACCGCGAGCAAGTACGCTAACGGCGACATACGGTTACATTACATGAACGTACTCCACTGAAGGTGAAGTGATTGAAAGTCGGATTCATTATACAAAATCATGGTGGATTCTTAAGTTTCAGTCTGTTAGAAATCGATCTAGGTACTGGTTTTATATGAGAAGTGGCGTGAATTCAGGCGACTAGCTGCAAACCCCGGAAGACAGATCTCGGACCCACGTGGTTCCGAAAACCGATAAAATTGAATATATTCAGTTTCCGAAAAAATAAAGAAAATTAACTACAGCATGCAACCCATAGAAATGCTTAGAATTATATAAGGAAGCGAATGAAATACAGCTAGACACGATAGGGGGCGATTACAGAGACGGATGAAGTCCTGTCTCAGGAAAACCACAAAAATGAAATAATTAGAAAGTACGAAAAATAAAAATACGAATTACGGCATCCAACCCATAAAAATGCTTAGAATTATAAAAGGTAGCTATTGACGTTGTACAAGGCTCAGAGAGAATTACTGGCACAGACAGAGTGCGTACTATAAGTCGGAGAAGAAAAGGGAGAATTAAAATAGGCTGGGAGAGAAGATCGCGAAATATTAGTGGAAATCAGAAGGATACCCACATAGGGTACCCCTCTGCCAGGCACTTAAATGTGATTTGCAGAGTATCTATGTAGATGTAGATAGTTACTTGCGGAACAAACAAGAGTGAAAGCTGAAGGCTCTGTTCTATGAACCAACCAGGTGGACCACATATCACTCACGGAAGGAACCGATGAGAAGATCTTTACATGCACTGTACAAAATGAACATATCCCCTATTAGAAATTAGGCCCCACAAAGCTAGAAAGTATTTACACAGAGTTCATACACCGCCACATGATCACAAAAGGTTTTAACATACCAGTCCGTTATCAAACTACAGCTAGAATCACGCACACCACGTTTATCTATTGGAAATCACTCAATTCAAAAACGAGAACACTTTTCCACACACGATCGGAGAAAATATTCCAAAAAATGTTTCTAAGCTCACGAATCTAAGTTAAACGTGCTACCATCTCCAGAAAGAAGAGCAGAACCAACCTTACCTCACCAGACGACCCGCCCAGAATGATCAGCCGAGCGGCCACCGGGGCACGCGAAGTGACCGGAAGCCGAAAAATCCAAGAAACAGCGGTGGTGGGGACGAACAGCGAGACTCGCGCTAAAGAAGGGTCACTGGCTGGACTGTAACCATTGGGTGTGGAAACCTCTTTGGTAGTATCAGCAGCTATCGATACTGAGCCGGAGAGAACGATGCAAAGCGAGCTATCACTCCCCACATTCAGACAGACATAGATTCTCATACCCACTAAAAAGTAAAACAATTGCACATTCTCACAGGGACAGTGGCGTAGCGGAGAAGCCGTATTTATGCCACATTAATTAATATAATAATATAAATTTACTTTATATGTGTGGTGTCGCACAAGTACAAAGTGCGCGCCACCTACTTTCGCCGCGCGCTGCCATGCACGCACGGCGCGGCGTTCTTACGACGTTAGCCACGAGCGCCCTCTGTTACAACTCCGCTCGTGGCCACCACTGAACGACATCGTTGACTTGGGACTGAGATAGGAACCAGTTAGCACTTCGGAATCAGATAGGCACCAGTGAAGACTTGGCTATCGGATAGGCACTAGGCAGGCCTCTAGCTCAACTATGTATCAGCTTTCTGCAGTACTGATCTATGTAAAAGTTAAGTATTGTATACATTCTGTGCAATATATATCTCGTTCTAATTTACTCTAGTGTTTCTAGTTTCTACTGTCCCACTGGATGCTCACCTCTGTACCTGCACAAGCGTGCTACCTTTATTCCTGTGTCGGTCTTCCTACTCGGCCACCGACACCTACGACGGAAACGAGACACAAAAGCGGCGACGAGGCTGGGACACAAAAATATGTAAGGTCCACCTTGAGCAAACACAAGTGTTTTTTGGGAAAAATAAAAAAAAACATTTGTGTTTGCTCAAGGCGGACCTTACATATAAAGCAAATTTATTTTGTAAGCAAACACGGAGATTGAAGAGTTTTTCAAACCTCAATATAATAATAAATTATTAACATAACAATATAAGAAAAACCTAGCAATATTAACTAATATTTTAACACACGAAATAAAAATGCTATTCCTCAAGCCTTGAAAAGAATGGGGTTCAAGTTTTAACAAAATGATAATCTAGCGACATTAAATAAATTATAACTTTACAGAAATATACAAAAAATATATGGAAGACGACAGACGGTCGTCTTTCACGATGACCACTGCCGGAGCGTCGAAACTAAATAAACAGGGAGAAAGAATTGTGGGCCCACAGAGAGGAAATGGACAACGCTGGCCTCTGTTACGTAAGGTGCAAAGTGCGTGAATGTGTAGTTGCGTTCACGCTCCTGTGAGACGGCAGTTTTCCGGGAACAGAAGGCGCGACTCACAGCCAGCTGACTCGCATTCGGTAGGCTTCCAGACTGAGGCGTCACGCTGACAGGCGCGTTGAGGAGCGACCGATCACGGAGAGACAGGCAGGGGCACGCCTCCACGCCATCATGACAACTAGTATCACACCCGATACTCACGTAGCGTTCAAACCTAATAACACAGCCTGTTCCTTAATCTTCATACACTGCTCAAAACAATTAGGGCATCAGGTGAGATGTCGTACACAATATACACTACTGGCCATTAAAAATTGCTACACCAAGAAAAATGCAGATGATAAACGGGTATTCATTGGACACACATAATATGCTAAAACTGCCTTTGATTTCATTTTCATAGATCCTGAGATATCAGTACCCAGAACAACCACCTCTGGCAGTAATAACGGCCGTGATACGCCTGGCCATTGAGTCAGACAGAGCTTGCATGGCGTGTACAGGTACAGATGCCCATGCAGCTTCAACACGATACCGCAGTTCATCAAGAGTAGTAACTGGCGTATTGTGACGAGCCAGTTGCTCGGCCACCATTGACCAGACTTTTTCAATTGGTGAGAGATGTGGAGAATGTGCTGGCCACGGCAGCAGTCGAACATTTTCCGTATCCAGCCTGAACAGAACCTGCAACATGCGGTCGTACATTATCCTGCTGAAATGTAAGGTTTCGCAGAGATCGAATGAAAAGTAGAGTCACGGGTCGTAACACATCTGAAATGTAACGGCCACTGTTCAAAGTGCCGTCGATGCGAACAAGAGCTGACCGAGACGTTTTGCCGTTCGTGCACCCAGGTTCGTCGTTCCGTACATCATCGCAGGCGCTCCTGTCTGTGATGCAGCGTGAAGGATAATCGCAGCCATGGTGTCCGAGCTGATAGCCCATGCTGCTGCAAACGTCATCGAACTGTTCGTGCAGATGGTTCTTGTCTTGGAAACGTCCCCGTCTGTTGACTCAGGGATCGAGACGTAGCTGCACCAACCGTTACAGCTATGCGGATAAGATGCCTATCATCTCGACTGCTAGTGATACGAGGCCGTTGGGATCCAGCACGGCGTTGTGTATTGCCCTCCTGAACCCATCGATTCTATATTCTGCTAATCGTCACTGGATCGCGACGAAATTGAGCAGCAATGTCGCGATACGATAAACCGCAATCGCGATAGGCTACAATCCGACATATTTCAAAGTCGGAAACGTGATGGTACGCATTTCTCCTCCTTACACGAGGCATCACAACAACGTTTCACCAGACGACGACGGTCAACTGCTGTTTGTGTATGAGAAACGGTTAGAAATTTTCCTCAGGTCAGCACGTTGTAGGTGTCGCCACCAGCACCAACCTTGTGTGACTTCTCCGAAAAGCTAATCACTTGTATATCACAGCATCTTCTTCCTGTCGGTTAAATTTCGCGTGTGTAACACGTCATCTTCGTGGTGTAGTAATTTTAATGGCCAGGAGTGTATAATAAACAGCTGATAGTTGGTAATATGCACATTTTAAAGTACATTACGGCTAATACCACACATGTCAGTAAAAATTTGAATAAATGCACAGCCGGACCACTATATGTGGCCTTTATAATCCTACAGCGTTCATAATAGCACTAAAAATTAAAACTCCAAAATGGGCGCATACCTTATCAGGGACTTAATATCACATCTCGAATTCTTTTATGAATGTTATTAAGGAGCTCGTTTATTTGAATTTTAATCAAGGTTGATAAATGATTTGTTCTACTAAATAGCCACTGGTTTCCATAAACCTTACCAGGCCTGCTACTAATCGTTTTCCTCTATTACAACGTCACAACCAGTATCATATTCCGCTCGTCTTCCACCATTTCCTCCTCCTCCTCGAACAGTATACATCACCCTGCCCCTGTGTATCTCCACCGTCCTATTACGTAATTCACAATAACATTTCCTATGTACGTACTTATTACATTGTTCCAATGGTCCATCTCCTCGCCGCGCGGGAGTAGCCAAGCGGTTGCCGGACGCCGTGGCTCAGCGCGGTCGAACAGAAGGCTCAACACCCTCTTTAATAATAAAAAAAAAAAAAAAATAGGAGCCAAGAACACATGGAACAACAAGGAACTAACACGATCAGCGACCGCAAGGACCGGAACTAACCATAGAGAAAGAAAAAAAAAAAAGCTGTCTGGAGTGCCACGTTACGGATCGCGAGGCTTTCTGCGTCGGAGGTTCGAATCCTCCCTTGGGCATGGATTTGTGTGTTGTCCTTAGGTTATTTAACTTAGGTTAAGTAGTTTGTAAGCTAGGGACTAATAACCATGCAGTTAAGTCCAGTAGATTTACAAACGTGTGAACATTTTTTTTTCTATCCTCTCCTTCGCCCTCTCTTTTCCCTCTGTTCGCCTGTTGCTGTCACCTGTCCATCATTTCCTGCACCTCTTTGTCTGTCTCGTCTCCTCCCCTTCTTTCGTTCCGTCTCCCCCTGCTCTCTTGGCGCATCTTTTCCTCCGCACTGTTAATCCTCAGTCTCTCTTGAATCTATCTCATATGTCGAATAATTGCATATATCTGACTACTTTCATGGTGATCAGTGAAAAGATATCGAAGTTGATTACAATGTACCTTACGCTGAGCACTGTACGGTGTCTTGCAGAATATCAAAACCTTCTCCACGGAAACATGGGGACATGAATATCATAACATTCACGGTGATCAGTTAACCGGAGTACAGTCAGTCGTAAGTTACCCTTCAGCATGCACCGAACGAAATATTACAGACACATTGATCATTGATCTTTCTTTTTGTTTTGAACGCAAAATGGACAAAATCTGCATGAAATTGTGCACTGTTGTCAGATTCTGCACGTAAATTACCCTCCACCATGCACCATATGGAAGTTTATGTAGACAATGACCGTCCTCTTATTTTGAAAGTAATTTGTGGAAAATTTCATCACAATCGGAATAAAATTGTATGAATTACAAACAGAAACAACACATGTAATGCGAAATAAATTGTAGCATCATGAAAAATTTTGAAATCGATTGTAATAATAATACTGTCTGACTCAGTAGTCCGGTGGAAGTCTTTCGATTAGACGCCACTTCGGCGGCTAACATTCCTCTAACCTAACCCCAGTTATCCAACCGGGAGGAGATGTACAGTTTAACGTAGAATCAGAGCTAAGTGTCGTTTCTAGTGACTCCTGACATGTTTAGAGGTCAAAGCTATATTAAAACTCAAGGTGTAGAAAAAATCTTGAATTTCGAACCCGTAACCTTTCACTCTCCAGCCGACAAGTTCGCCGTTAACCCAGACTGGAGGTTAAAGGACACTCTAATCACTAGATACTTACCAAAACTAGACAAAAACATTTAATTTGCAATAATAAATAATATTAAAAGAATGGAATCAGCGATGCTCACCACAAGGTTCTTCACTTCCAGGAGAACAAGTTCCATGTGTGAAAGAAGATCTTTGGGATCTACAAAAATTCGGGGTCACAACAGAAGAAATTGTGAACGGGGAGATCTTTAGGAAAAAGGTTGCGGAGGTGAAGGACTTCTTAGAGGAGGAAACGAGGAAGAACAGAGTATTCTCGGCAGAAGAACATGTACGAATAAGCCAACGGATGAAGGAATACTGGCGAAAGAGGAAGGAAGACAACTTTAGAAAGTGAGGGAGCTTGTGTAAATGTAGCCGATAGATGGCTGTAACGAAAGTAAATAAATAATTGAGGTTATTGAGATAAAAACTATGCTGTCTTTTAAGTTGGACCAAATAGCACACAATGTGCAAAATTTCATTAAGATCAGTTGAGTAGTTTCGGAGTTCATCTACATCTTTATAGATACTCTGCAACTCACATTTAAGTGACTCGCGTAGGGTGCATTAACCACTTTCATAAACTTTTTCTACCGTTCCATTTTCTAATAGCGCACGAGAAGAAAGAACAGCTAAATCGCTCCGTTTAGGATCTTATTTATTTTATTGCGATGGTCATGTCTCCCTATGTAGGTGAGTGCTAGCAAAATGTTTTCACATTCAGAAGTAAAAGTCGGTGATTGAAATATCGCCATAACGAATAATGTCTATCTTTTGATGATTTCCACTTTAAATCATGCAACATTTCCGAAACGCTTCCCCTCTTCTAACGTGATAAAACAAAACGAGCTGTTGCATCTTCGAAGCGTTCTGTCAATGAAACGCAACCTTTGGATCGCCTTCCCCACAATATTTTTTGTGTGTTCTCTCCAGTTTAATTTGTTCGTAGTAGTAGCTCCTAGGTATTTGGTGGAATTTACGACCTTAATGATTGACTGTTTTATCGTGCAATTGAAGTTCAGCGGATTTCTTTTAGTGGTCATGCGTATTACTTCACACTTTATTTAGTGTGAATTGCCAATTTTCGCTCCATGTAGAAATTTTGTCTAAATCGCTTTGCAGTTACTTTCGATCCTCTGTTGACTTCACTAACCGATAAACGACATCATCATCCGCGAACAGTTTAAGGGAGCTATTCAGCTTGTCTCCTAAATCGTTTATAAACACAAGGAAGACTAGGGGACCCAAAACGCTTCCCTGGGGAATGCCAGATATCACGTGTGTTTTAGTCGTTGACTTATCGTCAGTTACTACGTTATATCAGATAATACAGGCCGGCCGCGGTGGCCGAGGGGACAGAGGCGCTTCAGTCACGGTCTGCACGGCCACTACGGTCAGGGGTTCGAATCCCCCCTCGGGCATGGATATTTGTGCCGTCTGTAGTCTTAACTAGTTCATAAGTAGTTTGTAAGTTTGGGGACTGATGGCCCCGTAGTCAAGTCCCATAAGCTCTACAAACATTTGAACATTTGAAGATAATACAGGGTGAATCTAAATTCGCGCACTCGGGCTTCGCAGCGCGATTCCTCACATGCTAGAAATAAAAAAAAAATGTCTCTCACAAAATTTCGTCCTGCGCACATTTCCGGCAGTAAATGAACGTCGAAGATTGGGATGGGTGTGTGTCCGATACATCAGTGTGTTTCAGAATTACACTACTACACCAACAAACTTCTAGGGGATGTGGGAGGTGTCTCGAGGGACAAAGTGAGCAAAGAAAACCATGCCCGGAAACGTCATCCAATGACGCTACAGAGTGTCGAAGTTGCTGGAGAGGATGTCTAACGGCAGGAGCTGGTGCCTCGTTGAATGGCGTTTCCGGGCTTGGGTTTCTTTGTTCCTCAAGACGCCGCCCACATCCCCTAGAAGATTTTTGGTGTAGTAGTGTAATTGTGAAACACACTGACGTATGGGACACACACCCATCTCAATCTTCGACGTCCATTTACTGCCGGAAATATGCGCAGGACAAAATTTTGTGAGAGACATTTTATTGTTAGCATGTGAGGAATCGTGCTGCGAAGCCCGAGTGCCAGCTGTCTTGTCCATCCAAAATATCTCTGGAACAGTAACTGCTATTGGAAAACGACTTTCACCGGTATCAATGAACGGCTGGGGCCCATGAATGTACATATTTGGAAACATTCTAAAACGAAAGCAAATGTGTTTTTTTAACACAAACTTATGTTTTTTTTTTTTTTTTAATGGACACCCTTGAAATACGCGAAAAGCGTGGCTAGCGCACGTCCTGAGACTCAGGCGAGAACCCCATGCTGTTCAGGACGTGCGCTAGCCACGCTTTTCGCGTATTTCAAGGGTGTCCATTTAAAAAAAAAAAAAAAATAAATAAAAAAAAAAATAAAAAATAAAAAAAAAAATAAAAAAAAAACATAAGTTTGTTTTCAAAAACAAATTTGCTTTCGTTTTAGATTGTTTCCAAATATGTACATTCATGGGCCTCAGCCGTACATTGATACCGGTGAAAGTCGTTTTCCAATAGCTGTTATTGTTCCAGAGATGTTTTGGGTGGACAAGATAGCTGGGACATCCTATATATATATAGAGAGAGAAAGAGAGAGAGAGAGAGAACTGAGAGATTATGGGCCCAATACAAAAATGTTTGAGAATCATTTATAACTGGATCGTGAACATTTTTCCAGAAAGATTTTGGGCGCCACACAAGAAAGTTTGGGAATGCCTGGAGTAGACACATGAGCACAGCGAACGGTGGCTCTCTCTGAGGTCAGTGTATGTATGTGTGTGTGTGTGTGTGTGTGTGTGTGTATGTGTGTGTGTGCCACTGCAGCGGGCGTCCAGCAGGGAGTTGGGCGTAAGCACACACATAAAACACCGCGCCGCTCCCAGGAGGGTTCTGAGGGAAGAGAGGAGGCGTGTGTAGAGGCCAAGGACTGCGACAGAGGCCGAGGCGCCGCTGTCACGTGACACGCAGTCGTAGCCTCAGAGCCGTCCCACCCTGCCAAACTAATGTCTTTGCACACTTCCATGTAAATATCTATCGACTGTACGCCCTCTTACACAATTCTCTGAAGGGTTTCATATTGACATTCTGTTTTAATCAGTGCATAGATCTTACGCCTGGTTTGTTGTGGTAACGTCTTCACTTCAGAATGGCAGTTGCACCGTACGTCTGCGATTATTCGATGTATTCAGTCTTTTAGCGCCTGCAGTTCCCTCTAGCGGTATGGAGGTCCTTCCAGGATGCCTTCCCACAACTGCAGTGTGAAACACGACCACTGAATGTGTGATCGTGTTCCATTTTGAGTTTTGAATTGTAAAAATGTCTACTTTCATTACTCTTAAGTGCTTCTTTGTTTATCTGTACATCAATTATTTCATTCCTTTATTAATGTTTATATGTTTCCACTCGTGTGATTGAACTTGCGTGTTCATATGAGTGTGGAAGGTTGTTTTTAACATTGACTGACTGCCGCGCATGTCTTAGAGTCGCGCGTTAGGACTCGTTTACTATAGTTAAGAGCTCATGGTTTCGTATGTTGTCTGCACTGCCGTCTGATACGTAGACAGAGACACCCTTACATGACAAGATGGCGAGTTGGCTTGTTCTTAGGGTGGTACCAACATAATTATGGACCAGAGAGGTAACAAAAGAGACCTCTCTGGAACAGTAGTAGAGAGTATTATCTCCCTCAGGTAGCGCGGGCTGGTAGATAGTAGCGTTGGGAACGCTCTGCGCGTGGTCTGCGACCGCCGATGTATTTCGTCGAATCATGCTGATGGGATGGCATACTGTTAGAGCTTTATTTGTGATCAGGCAGTCTCGGGTTAATACTGAAAGTTTTTCTTAAGTAATTCTTTCGCTATTCAGGGCGAAGTGTTTCTTATTCTTCAGAACTAGAGTAATTTAGTGTAAATTTAGTATTTGTGTTTTCAATGTGATAATCAATATTGTGTCTTGTTTTCTTAAGTTAGAATACATGTGTGTGACCTCCAGCCTTTGCGGAAACTTAGTATGCTTGAATTGGTTGCTGTTTTTAAGTAACGTTTTCGTGTGGTGACTATTTCCGCGAACATGCTAAATTCTCTCTCAAAATTTCTGGATTGATCCGTCTTTCCTCTCTTGGTATGACTGACTGCACAACGTGCTTTCATAATGGTCATTACTTCGGCGCCGCGGTGGAGTAGCCGAGCGGTCTAAAGCGTCTCGCTGCGGAGCGCGCGGTTGCTCGCCGTGGAGGTTCGAGTCCTCCCTGGGGCATGGGTGTGTGTGTGTGTTGTCCTTAGGTTAGTTTACCTAGGTTTAAGTAGTTTGTAAGCTACGGACTGATGACCACGCAGTTTGGTCCGACAGTTAAAAAAAAAAAAAAAAAAAAAAAAAAAAAAAAAAAAAAAAAAAAAAAAATTACTTCGGCCTTCAGCCATGCTCTTTATAGATACCAGCTTTCTTCTGTTGAATTCTCAAGTGTGCTTTCCTTGTTTATTTTAAATTAATTTCTTTTTGTAAATTCTTTGTAATTCATCGTGTTCGTACACCACGCGGTACTTAACGATAGTATGCCGCTGCCTCCCCGCAAGTGAGTTTGTTGATGCATAGTATACTTTTAAATTGTGTTTGAAGACATCTGCCATCTCGTCAAAACGTCGCTGACGCTTCGTTTTGCTACTACCATGACTTGTTCCCAATTCAGAAACTGTCTCAAGCATTATGCGTGTGCCTGTGAGTGAATGAGTGTGCTTTCTTTATTCCCTGTGTACTTGCAAGTGTCCTCCCACGTTCCCTCCATTTTCAGAAAGGGCAGAAACCATTTTATTACAGGCACTAACTTAATAATTTACTTCATTGTTGTACGAGGTGTGTGCTTTATCGTGCTTATTTGGTCTCCCCACGTTTTTTGCTTGGGTATTTTTTGAATAGATAATAATCTAAAGTATTAAACTACTGGTTTATAATTTCATGCTCCTTGTCCCATGCATATTTATCTATTCCTTCTTATACACTATTTTTGTCTTGTTAAAATGTTGACGGCTCCTTTAAAGAGTAAACAGTTAGATAAATTTCCGTTGCGCACGAACTGTGGCCATTTGCAAACTAATTTGGAGCAGCAGTGAGCGTTTTAACTTGCCTTTTCCTGATCTCTACCGCCAGAGATCTTTCAATTTAAAAAAATTAACAAGGTGCTTTCAAGTGGTCATCAGTCCATAGACTGACAAACTACTTACACTAACTTACGCTACGGCCACACACACACTCTCTCTCTCTCTCTCTCTCTCTCTCACACACACACACACACACACACCTATGCCCGAAACAACACTCGCATCTCCGACGGGGTGCAGCCCTTACAGCGCATGCCCTTTCCCTCGCGGGTGTTTGTCAGTGTTTACCTTATGTTCCTATCTTCGCGTTTTCTACAGAGCACCTCCTCATTCGTTATCGTATGAGTCGACCTAATTTTCAACATTCTTCTCTAGCACCACATCTCAAATGATTATTAATATAGTATCTGGTTGACATTGAAAGCCCTAAATTAACGAATTTTAAATATTCCAACATCTCCGTCGTTGCAGGGCACTGAAATAAATTGAGTAGCTAAGTTGAAAATTTGCACGGGACCTGTATTCGAAGACGGATTACCTCCTTCGGACCAGCTACCCAGACACGCTTCCCACTGCCCAAATTCTCAATATAACGCATGCTACGATGGTTGTTCCCCATGACCTTCCTTCCTCTAGCTCGCAGCCTAACTGTAAGGGATCGAGAGTATTTCTGAATCCGCACAAAAACTGTCAGTTGTCTGAAATATGTAATTTGAATATGGTGTCAGTTCTTTCGGAAAGAACGGACACCGTATCGTTGTATGGCTCCAAAGGCAAATGATAATTTCTGCGTAGGAAACTGTAAGCAAGGTGAAATAATGGGCAGGGGTCACTTCCATCGTACTGTACGGTATGTTGAGAATTTGGGTAAGACTGAAAGCATGCCTGGAAAGCCTGATTAGTTAAGGTGACTGCCGGCCCGAAGCGAGTAATCCGGGTTCGAGTCTCTGTCCAGCACAAAATTTCAACTTCACCATTCAGTTTATATGAGTGTCCTGCAACGGCCGACATGGCTGAATGTTTCGAAGTCGAGGATCCAAAACGCTTCGAATATGTTATATACTGGGTTTCGAAATGTACATATTTCAGTTCCATATAAAGCTGTGCCCCCAAACGTACATTCTCACAAATTTCTTACTCACATTAGTGTTAGTGTTTGATGCAAATGGACTCCGTTTGGCCATGAATAGCCTCTTAGGTCGTCCCAATTTACTTGTTTCTTCGCGCCTCATAGGTGAGTATGTTCACGACACAGCACAATTTCTTAATTTCATTTACTTAGTGATCAACGTGCTGATGCTAAATATGTTGCTTATATTGAGTTACGGTTTCTGTATACAGAGCTTTTCTTTCAAATTTTTGTATATTATAGTTTCCAGAATGAAATTTTCACTCTGCAGTGGAGAGTGCGCTGATATCAATCTTCTTCGAATATTAAAACCGCGACTGGAACCCCAGGACTTTTGCGGGCAAGCGTTCTGGACCTGAAAGCTGAACCTCCGCTAGTACCTAATCTTCCTCTTTCCAAACTTCATAGAAGTTGTCATGCGAATCTTGCAGGACTAGTAATACTGAATGAATATTGCGGAAGCGTGACTTACTCACACCCTATGCGTAGTTCCCATAATGAAAATTTCACTTTGTAGTGAAGTCATGTGTCGTGGTCAGATATCTCTGCCAATAGATCGCTTGCCCTCGAAAGACAAACGTCATGGGTTTGAATACAGGTCTAGCAGACAGCATGTTGCCAATAAAAGTTATTCTATTTAATTATTTTAGAGTTCTGTGTAAACGGACAACACACAACCATGAAATAGCGTTGCAACATCAGGATTCTAGGCGTTCATGACCCTTTACCATAATTTAGGACAGAGATATGCAAACACCGCATGAAAAAAAAATGATAATTTGTACACAATAACATAGACATACTGAAACTATGTTCCAGATTGCAGCATACACTGGAAGCCCAAATACCAGATAACACGCCCTCTTGCACAGATACACTACTGGCCATTAAAATTGCTACACCAAGAAGAAATGCAGATGATAAAAGGGTATTCGTCGGACAAAAGATATTACACTAAACTAACATGTGATTACATTTTCACGCAATTTGGGTGCATAGAGCCTGAGAAATCAGTACCCAGAACAACCACATCTGGCCATAATAACGGCCTTGATACGCCTCGGCATTGCCTCAAAGAGAGCTTAGATGGCGTCTACAGCTACAGATGCCCATGCAGCTTCAACACGATACCACAGTTCATCAAGAGTAATGACTGGCTTATTGTGACGAGCCAGTTGCTCGGGCACCATTGACCAGATGTTTTCACTTGGTGATAGATCTGGAGAATGTGATGGCCAGGGCAACAGTCGAACATATGCGTATCCAGAAAGGCCCGTACAGGACCTGCAACATGCGGTCGTGCATTATCCTGCTGAAATGTAGGGTTTCGCAGGGATCGAATGAAGGGTAGAGCAATGAGTCGCAACACATCTGAAATGCAACGGCGAACAAGAGGTGACCGAGACGTGTGACCAATGACACCCCATACCATCACGCGGGGTGGTACGCCAGTATGACTATGATGAATACACGTTTCCCATGTGACTTCACCGCGATGTCGCCAAACACGGATTCAACCATCATGATGCTGTAAACAGAACCTGGATTCATCCGAAAAAATGACGTTTTGCCATTGCTGCACTCATGTTCCTCGTTGCGTACACCATCGCAGGTGCTCCTGTCTGTGATGCAGCGTCAAGGGTAACCGCATCCATCGTCTCCGAGCTGATAGTCCATGCTGCTGGAAACGTCGTCGAACTGTTCGTGCAGATGGTTGTTGTTCTGGCGACTCAGGGCTCGAGACATGGCTGCACGATCCGTTACAGCCATGCGGATAAGATGCCTGTCATCTCGACTGCTAGTGATACGAGGTCGTTGGGATCCAGCACGGCGTTCCGTATTGCCCTCCTGAAGCCACCGATTCCATATTCTGCTAAGAGTCATTGAATCGCGACGAATGCAAGCAGCAGTGTCGCGATACGGTAAACCGCAATCGCGATAGGCTATAATCGGACCTTTATCAAAGTAGGAAACGTAATGGTACGCATTTCTCCTCCTTACACGAGGCATCACAAAAACGTTTCACCAGGCAATGCCGGTCAACTGCTGTTTGCGGCACTCTTATGTGAAAGGGGTCCGAAAGACCCCATGGTCAAGAATGAAAATCTGCTATACCTGAGACAGGCCGTGCAGCCACAGGCAGGGCACAGCAGACTAGGGTTTTGACCGCTAAGTATTTTTCGTTTAGTAGCCTTCGCTGCGCTCGTAAGCGGAAACTATTAATTTTACAAAAAAGGTTTGGACATTAATTGCAGGAAATTTTCTCTAATTTATCGCATAACTATTTTCGTCGTAAAATGCGTCGGGAAAGAGATATTGTCAAAAAACTGATTTTGGTCGCCATTTTTCCAATATGGCGACGCGAGCGGCAAAGATACGAGGTGGCAAAGGGAAAATTCGAAAAGACCATATCAAAATCTATAAGTATATCTATTTTCAAAACTCCTGCAAAACTTTCCAGGTAACCCCCTTTTTCGACACCAAATGACTGGAATAATATCCGAATCTACTTCTACATATATACTCCGCAATCCACCGTGAGGTGCGTGGCGAAGGGTACACTGTACCACTACTAGGCATTCCCTATTCCACTCTCAAATAGAATGAGGAAAAAAAGAATGCCTTTATGCCTCCGTACGAGCTCTAATTTCTCTTATCTTGTCATTGTGATCACTGCACGGAATATAAGTAGGGGGCAGCAAGATAGTACTACACTCAGCTTCACATTCCGGCCCTCTAAATTTACTCAACAGAAATTCACGAAAAGAACGTCGTCTTTCCTCCAGCGATCTCCAATTGAGTTGCCGGAGCATTTCCGTTCCGTGACACTCGCGCATTGGTCGAACCTACCGGTAACAAATCTAGCTGTTCGCCTCTGTACTGCTTCTATGTCTTCCTTTAAACTGATCTGCTGCGGGTCCCAAACACTCGAGCAATACTCAAGACGTGGTCGTACAAGCGTTTTATACGCGGTCTCCTTTACAGGTGAAGTACATCTTTCCAAAATTCTCCCAATAAACCGAAGTCGGCTGTCCGCCTTACTCACAACTGTCCTTACATGCTCGTTCCATTTCATATCGCTCTGCAATGTTACACCTAGATATTTGAACGCCGCGACAGCATCAAGAAGCTCACTACTAATGCTGTATTCCAACATTATGGTATTATTTTTCCTACTATACGCATCACTTTACATTTTTCTACATTGAGAGCTAGCTGCCGTTCTTCACACAAACTAGAAATTTTCTCTAACTCATCCTGTATGTTATTACAGTCAATTATTAAAGACACTCTTCCATATACCACAGCATCATCAGCATACAGGCAAATTAAAAGTTACTCTGTCTATTAGATCATTTATATAGATAGAAAATAATAGCGGTTCTATCACACTCCCCTGGGGCACGCCTGATGATACACTCGTCTCTGATGAACTCTCGCCGTCGAGAATAACGTACTGCGTTCTATTACTTAGTAAGTCTTCTAGCCAGTCACAAATCTGTGAACCTATTCCATAAGGTCGTATTTTCGTTAGCAGTCTGCAGTGTGGCACCGCGTCGAACGCCTTTTTGAAGCCGAGAAAAACACAATCCGCCTGTTGCCCTTCATCCATGGCTCGCAAGATGTCATGTGAGAAAAGGGCAAGCTGAGTTTCACATGAACGATGTTTCCTAAAGCCGTGCTGATTCACAGAAAGAAGCTTTTCTGTTTCAAGGAAATTTACTATATTCGAACTGAGAATATGCTCCAAAATCCTACATGAAACTGATGTCAACGATATTGGCCTGTAATTATGTGGGTCAGTTCTCTTTCCTTTCTTATAAACGCGAGTCACCTGCGCTTTTTTCCAATCACTAGGAACTTTGCGCTGATTTAAAGATTCGCGATGAATGCAAGCTAAGTAGGGGGCCAATGCCGCAGAATAGTCTTTGTAAAACCGAACTGATATTCCATCCGCACCAGCAGACTTTTTCGTATTTAGCTCTCTCAGCTGTTTCTCTACAGCGGAAATACTTATTACTATGTCGTCCATTTCAGAATTAGTACGTTGATGAAATGATGGTACATTTGTGCCGTCCTCCTGCGTGAAAAATTTCTTAAAGGTTGAATTCAGAACTTCAACTTTCTGGTTGGTTTCTTCTATTACTGCCCCGGAATGATCAACGAGTGACTGGATAATGGGCTTTGACCCGCTTATAGCACATTAGGTGTTCTTTTGATTAAATACCGAGGCGTGTATCAGCGGTTATAGCGAGGAATGGTGCCACATTCAAAACTGATTTCGTCATCTCCCTCTCTTCACACAGGGCCTTGATCTTTGTACAACGTATCTCATAAATAAATTTGGCTGCGTTATCACCAGGCCTACTTGCTGTTGCGTTCTGGATCGGCAACAGAGTGGAGTCCACAGTGGAACTGTTTACCCGTCTCTGCAGTAAGATACTGGGAGTTTCCGCAGCAAGGACGGCGGCAACGGTCCGAAAGCTTCCGCGACTGTGAAACAGCGAGTCGTTAGCGAGTGTAGCAGGAAAAATAATATTGACACTGGCGGCCGGTGGAGGCCGCGGGGGCGTGGCGGGAAGAGAGGGAGGGGGCAGAGCAGGGCAGGGCTATAACGGCACGGCGCCGCGGACGTGGCCCGCGCAACCGCTGCCGCCTTGCGGCTTTACGTAACTCGGGAATCAGCGGGGAGGCGTCTCCGTTCAAGGCCCGACCTAGCGGGCAGCGCGCTACGAAACGGGCACCGCTCTGTCCGTGTGGTCTTGGCACAGGAACGGGCACAGCTATTCCCGTGAGCGGGACAGGTGACCGGCGAAACCCGATAGACTTACTCGAGCCAGCCGGCCGCGGTGGCCGAGGGGACTGAGGCGCTCCAGTCACGGTCTGCACGGCCACTACGGTCGGGGGTTCGAATCCCCCCTGGGGCATGGATATTTGTGCCGTCCTTAGGATAAACTAGTTGATAAGTAGTTTGTAAGTTTAGGGACTGATGACCCCGTAGTTAAGTCCCATAAGCTATACAAACATTTGAAACATTTACTTGCGTGCTTATGGAATATCTTCCCATTTGTGCGATTGGATTCACGATTTCCTACCAGAAAGGACACAGTTCGTTGTAATTGACGGTAACTCATCGAGTAAAACAGTAGTGATATCTGGCGTTCCACAGGGAAGCGTTATAGGTCCCCTACTCTTCCTCGTGTTTATAAACGATTTAAGATACAATCTGAATAGCTCCCTTAGACTGTTCGCGGATGATGCTGTCGTTTATCGGTTAGTGAAGTCAACGGAGGATCAAAAGCAACTGCAAAGCGATTTAGACAAAATTTCTACTTGGTGCGAAAATTGGCAATTGACACTAAATAAAGAAAAGTGTGAAGTAATACACATGACCACTAAAAGAAATCCGCTGAACTTCAATTACACGATAAATCAGTCAAACCTTAAGGTCGTAAATTCTACCAAATACCTAGGAGTTACAATTACGAACAACTTTGACTGGAGAGAACATATAGAAAATATTGTGGGGAAGGCGAATCAAAGGTTACGTTTCATTGGCAGAACGCTTCGAAGATGCACCAGCTCCACCAAAGAGACTGCCTACACACACTTGTGCGTCCTTTCCTGGAGTACTGTTGCCCCTTGTGGGACCCTCATCAGGTGGGACTGACGGAAGATATTGAGAAGGTTCAGAGAAGGGCAGCTCGTTTTGTTTTATCACGTTACGGGGGGAAAGCGTCACGGAAATGTTGCACGAATTGGGGTGGAAATCATTAAAAGAAAGGCGTTATTCATTGCGGCGTGATATGTTTGCGAAGTTTCAATCACCGACTTTTACTTCTGAATGTGAAAATATTTTGCTAGCAGCCACCTTCTTAGGGAGACATGACCATCCCAATAAGATAAGAGGAATCAGATCGAAAACGGAACGATTTAGGTGTTCTTTCTTCCCGCGCGCTATTAGAGAATGGAACGGCAGAGAAAAGTTATGAAAGTAGTTAATGAAACATCTGCCAGGTACTTAAATGTGATTTGCAGAGTATCTATGTAGATGTAGATGTAGATGTACTCGAGCCACAGCTTACTTTGGGATTCTCTGATACAGACTCCAAGTTATAGCTAAAGGTTGGTTGCACACGCACCGATCCTGGACGGCCGGTAAAATATCAGTCGATATTTTATTGTTGGAGCGCTGCTTGTACACGCGCCGGATTTTTACCGGTCAAGCGAGCAGCCTCTTGGCTGTCATGGCCAACAGAAGTTGATTCCTATTTTGCATAATATTATATTTCAAATATTGCTGACATGATACAAAGAAGTAATCGAGTACCGTATCACAAAATATTATACCAGTTACGAAATGCATTTTTTCCTTTGCTCTCCATTTCTGCATAACCCTCATTCGGTTCGCAGGAAACTTGTCTCCATATATCTCTAGTCGCATTTAGAAGTGTCCAAAGACTTTTCCGCTACCGAAATAAGTATATAATTTATCTCAAAGTAACTTAATCCGTTGCACACATTTACGTATGTAATTGTGCGAGGCGCGTCCAGAAAGTAAGTTCCATTTGGTAATAAAATGAAACGGTACACAGATACAAAAGAAATTTTTATTCCACAAAATTCTACGATTCTTAAACTACTTTTCCACATAACTGCCGAAATTTTGTAGGCACTTGTCATAGCGTGCCACAAGTTTTTGCATGCATCCTTCACAGAAGGCTGCCGCCTGTGTATTCAACCATGTGGTTACAGCTCTTTATCATCGTTGAAGTGTTGACCACCAAGGACTGATTTTAGATGGAAAAAGAGATGAAAGTCGCTAGGAGAGAGGTCCGAGCTGTACGGAGGATGATCAAACAGGTCCCATTGAAATTTCCGTAAGAATTGTTTGGACACATTCGGTGTGTGAGGCCAGGCATTATCGTGAAAAAAATCTTTTGACAGTAATCCTCTTCTTACACCTAAAATCTGTCCTTGGTGGACAACACTTCAACGATGATGACGAGCTGAAAGAACATGTTGCTACATGGTTGAATTCACAGGTGGCAACATTCTATGAAAAAGGCAAACAAAACCTTGTGCCATGCTCTGACAATTGCCTACAAAATTTGGGAAGCTATGTAGAAAAGTAGTTTAACAGTTGTATATTTTTGTACAATAAATATTTTTTCTGCATCTGTACCCGTTCGTTTTATATAAGCAAACGGAACTTACTTTCTGGACGCGCCTCGTATGTATGCCTCAAACAGGCAAATGACTATTTGTGTGCGATAAAAAGCTAAGTTCGATCCCTTGCGCGAAAACACATAAAGCTGCGAGAAAGTGGATCAATGGACGCTTGTAGTACGCGATCAGGAACTGATTTGGGTAGGACAAGAAACGGATCTGGACAATCGAGCGCTCAGAGAGCTAATCGTTCTCCGTAATAATGCAAACATGGCGAAGAGCTCAAGAATATCATACCAAAACGACACGATCTATCCGAGGATCAATAAAACAAAAAACAAGAAAAGAAAACGGGTTCGAAATACAGTCTGACATAAAATTTCAACTTCGCCATTGAATTTAATTCACTGCCCTGAAAGAGACTAGAAGCTGAAATTTTTGCAATGTATTGCAGCGGTTCCCAACCTATGGGCCGCGGGTAGCCTTGCACTGGACGCGAACGCTCGTAGAGAGTCGAAGACGAGGTAAAACGATCGGTAGGTTCAGGAGTTTCACTTGTCAGTTGCCAAGGTCACCATGTAAGAAAATGAAATAAGAGTTAAATGTATCACTAGGAAGTCGTCAGATGAGTCGCTTCCTTGGTTCAAAAAATGTTCAAATGTTTGTAAATCTTATGGGACTCAACTACGGGGTCATCAGTCCCTAAACTTACAAACTACTTATGAACTACTTACGAGCTAGGACGGCACAAATATCCATGCCCGAGGGGGGATTCGAACCCCCGACCGTAGTGGCTGTGCAGACCGTGACAGAAGCGCCTTAGTCCCCGCGGCCACCGCGGCCGGCCTTCCTTGGTTCAGCGGAAACATAGCAACGTATATAGATAGGGTCTTGCAGTGAAAGGTTTGGACGAATATCTCAAACTCTTTACGATGCAATAAAAATCGCCATTTCTATTAAAGCAAAGTAAATAAATTTGGGACTAGAATGAAACTTTCACTCTGCAGCGGAGTGTGCGCTGATATGAAACTTCCTGGCAGATTAAAATTGTGTGCCGGAACCGGGACTCGAACCTGGGACCTTTGCCTTTCGCGGGCAAGCGCACTACCGACTGTGCTATCCCGATACGACTCACAACTTTACTTCCGCCAGTACCTCGCCTCCTACTTTCCGAACTTCACAGAAGCTCTCCTGCGAACCATGCAAGACTAGCACTCCTGGAAGAAAGGATATGGTGGAGACATGGCTAGTGCGCTTGCCCGCAAAATACAAAGGTCCCAGGTTCGAGTCCCGGTTTCGGCACACAATTTTAATCTGCCAGGAAGTTTAATATCAGCGCACACTCCGCTGCAGAGTGAAAGTTTCATTCTGGAAACATACCTTAGGCTGTGGCTAAGCCATGTCTCCACCATATCCTTTCTTCCAGGAGTGCTAGTCTTGCATGGTTCGCAGGAGAGCTTCTGTGAAGTTCGGAAAGTAGGAGGCGAGGTACTGGCGGAATAAAGTTGTGAGGCGGCATCGTGAGTCGTGTCGGGATAGCACAGTCGGTAGTGCGCTTGCCCGCAAAAGGCAAAGGTCTCAGTTTCGAGTCCCGGTTCCGGCACACAATTTTAATCTGCCAGGAAGTTTCAAATTTGGGACTGTTTAGTGTATTGTGTCATGAAAAATGAACACAAAGAGCTTCTACTACGCTCCAAAGTTTAGTGGCTGTCGGGAGGTAAAGTATTGTCAAGATTTTTCAAACTCCATGACGAACTAAGGATTTTATTTATGGGTGAAGACTGTGCTGGAAAATCTCCAAAAGTTCCAATGTGACCAAAGAAACCTTGTTGACGCGGTTACCTTATTTCACTTATTACCTCACTCCTGCACCACTTATCAACCTTCTGCATCCTACCCTCCCTTTGCAAACTCGGGTTTCTCAAAAACTGAGCAAGTTGCTGTAATATGCCAAAAATTCAATAGTACACGGTGACAAAAGTTTAGGTATTCTGCTGACTAGACTCTGCAGCAGTGTGTAAGTATTTTCATGTTTCTTTCAAGGACTACTTTCCTAAAACTTGGGGTGAAATTCAGTAGATTAAAAATCTCTTTGAAGTGGATTACTTTAAAAAACTGAAAATTCCATGAGACGAAGAAGACTTGTTAACTGAACAATAAAGTGACCAGGCATTAAAATCGTTTTTCGGAACAACGCCATTGGTCCTATTCTAGATAAGGGTCCGGCAAGGCTATCCAGCAATTGCCAAAATTCCTCTGAATAACTCAATGGCCTTTTCGACAACCTGTTTATATGAACGAGACATTCCAACATTACTCTTTTTGAAAAAAAAAGTACTGGAGTAGACTGAATGTAGCGAGTGATTTGTAATAAATGAAACCAGTTTTAATCCAAATATTGACTGTATTGTGACAGTGTCAAATATCCCTCCGGTTTTTTTTTTTAAGATTGCCTACTTGATTATGAGATTTCGTATACTTATTATAATTAAATAAATATAATAAAAATCATATATATATACCCAGCTATCTTGTCCACCCAAAATATTCCTGGAACAATAACAGCTATTGGAAAACGACTTTCACCGGTATCAATGTACGGTTGGGGCCCATGAATATACATATTTGAAAACTTTCTAAAACGAAAGAAAATGTGTTTTTTTAACACAAACTTATGTTTTTTTAATGGACACCCTATATTTTTTCTTCAGCAATCTATAACATGACAAAACACAAACAATGGCGTTGATTGCATCGCAATATTCCAATTACATCCCGAGATATTGCGACGCGAAGTTGACGCTTGAAAAACCCGAAATGCGCTGCTAGCGCACGTCCTGAGGCTCAGGCGTGAACCCCATGCTGCCCGTAATCGTGATGTGATTGACATGCGTTTCGGGTTTTTCAAGCGTCAACTTCGCGTCGCAATATCTCGGGATGTAATTGGAATATTGCGATGCAATCAACGCCATTGTTTATGTGATTTGTCATGCTATGGATTGCTGAAGAAAAAATATAGGGTGTCCATTTAAAAAAACATACGTTTGTGTTAAAAAACACATTTTTTTCGTTTTAGAAAGTTTCCAAATATGTACATTCATGGGCCCCAGCCGTACATTGATACCGGTGAAAGTCGTTTTCCAATAGCTGTTATTGTTCCAGAGATATTTTGGGTGGACAACATAGCTGGGACACCCTGTATATATTGCGTGCATGCGCACACTTTTTAGGTGTTGGTCATTTTTACTTTTTATTAAGTTACTGAACCTTCCGGATGTTTTTACGTAATGGGTGGGCCGTAGAGCAAAACAGGTTCGGAACCGCTGGTATACAGAACTCACAGCTGAATCAATATTTTACATTTTAGCTAAATTGTCAAATTCGACTGTATGGCGAACAGTCATAGTGAGAACTGTGGTTGGGCAGACGGCCGCTAAAAGATCGTTGCGTGTGCAAGCTGCCATTTGACGACGTGCCGCTAGCTGACCGGCTTCTACATCTACATGTACATAGGATGCTCTGCAAATTGCATTTAAGTGCCTGGCAGAGGCCTCAAATGTTCAAATGTTTGTAAAGCTTATGGGACTTAACTACGGGGTTATCAGTCCCTAAACTTACAAACTACTTATCAACTACTTACGAACTAGGACGGCACAAATATCCATGCCCGAGGGGGGATTCGAACCCCCGACCGTAGTGGCCGTGCTGACCGTGACTGGAGCGCCTCAGTCACCTCGGCCACCGCGGCCGGCCAGAGGCCTCATCGAACCACCATTCTACTATTTATCTCCCATTCCATTCTCGAATAGCGCGCGGGAAGAAAGAACACTTGAATCTCTCCGTTCGAGCTCTGATTTGTCGTATTTTATTCTGATGATCATTTCCACCTATGTAAGCGGGAGCCAAAAAAATGTTCAAATGTTTGTTAAGCTTATGGGACTTAACTACGGGGTTATCAGTCCCTAAACTGACAAACTACTTATGAACTACTTATGATCTATGTCGGCACAAATATCAATGCCCGAGGGGGGATTCGAACCCTCGACCGTAGTGGCCGCGCTGACCGTGACTGGAGCGCCTCAGTCACCTCGGCCACCGCGGCCGGCAAGTGGGAGTCAACAATATATATTCGCATTCGGAGGAGAATGTTGGCGATTGGAGTTTCGTAAGTAGCCCACGCCGCAGCAATAAGCGCCGTTGTTGTAATGATTCCCATCCCAGATCCTGTAACGTTTCCGTAAAGCTGTCTCCCCTGTATCGTGACAATACGAAACGAGCTGTTCTTCTTTGGACTCTTTCGATGTCCTCTGTCAAAACCACCTGATAAGGATCCCATACTGGGCAGCAATACTCCAGAAAAGGACGGACAAGCGTAGTGTATGCAGTCTCTTTAGTAGTTCTGCTGCATCTTTCCTTTGTCAGTTATCTTGTCTTATAACAGTTAATACTCATGCCTATTAAAACTACTAAAACATTACGTACTCTGCTCTATGGCGCCAGCGTTGCGTTGGATCTTTAGGAGATAGAGTTTCATGAAGTTTTGTTGGGTGTACTGAAGTTACAAACTACTTATGAATTAGCTAATACTAAGAACGGCACAAATATCCCTGTCCGAGGGGGGATTCTAACCCCCGACCGTAGTGGCCGTGTAGACCGTAATTGGCGCGCCGCAGACCGCTTGGCCACCGCGGCCGGCACTGAAGTTTCACTGTCTGAAACTTCATCTTCTTCTTCACATGCTATCAACTGCGTTCCTTGATTGTGAACTACAGCGTCATCATCACCACTGTCCTGATCGATTTCGATAGCAGAACAATTAGCATCAAAGACCGTATCCATAAGCTGAGCAGTTTCTGAATCAGATAGACCTGTCAACATTTAGATTTAGATTTTTAATTCACGTTTGTGAGGTTTTCTTTGTACTGGAAGCTTTAGTAATGGCTATCACATTATGAAATCCGTGAAATACGCACTAAAAGCAATAAAATAACGATTTAATAACATAGAATGGAGAAGTCCGCCATTTCCTCACAGACATATGAAATGTAGTCACAGAGACTTGATGTATCATATATGATAGAACTACTAAAATAAGATTTTTCAGGAGAAAAACAGTTTTTCACGTTACTTTCTTTCATACAATTGTAATCAGGCATATGTTAGCAACATTAGTACTGCTTTAAAAGAAATCATTGACGAATTGGCAATACCAACCATTCTTTCTTGAGGCTATGCTTACTCGTCCAAAACATACTTGTCACCAAGGAGGTTAGAATACTAACCTCCTTGCTTGTCCCTGACTGCTCCTGACACCTAGTGGTCATTCTGAGAACAACGAGTAGGCTGCCTCGTTGTTCTGTGGATTGTAGCTAATACGATACAGGCGGCACTTTTACAAAAAAACAGCACCCAACGTGATGGAACCACGTTTGAACGGATGTATCATATAATATGATAAATGAGGTCGTTAGAAGCTAGTCAAGTCCCTCAGAATGACAACCAGCATTCCGTTTTCTATCAGTCATCGTGATTTGATTATTCAAAAATATCTGGGAGTCACATTAGATAGAACCCTGAGCTAAAAACGACACCTCATCAACACCGCTGCAAATATCGTCCAGAAAGTATGTGGTACCAGCTGGGGCTCCACCGCCTCTGCCCTGCTCTGTTCTGCTTTGGATCTCGTCTACTCTGTGGCAGAGTACTGTTCCCCTATTTGGCTAAACAGCACTCACACCAAGACGGCGGATTCAGTACTGAACCAAACAAAGTATGAAGATTATTTCGGGGACAATAAAATCAACCCACATTCACTGGCTACCTATACTGAGCCATGTACCGCCACCTCATTTGCGAGGAGAACATATGCTTCTCAGAGAATATATAAAGAAAAGACAACCCGCAACTTCCAATTCACGCTTTGAGCAATGGCATTGACAGATCGCGCTCCAGACATCCACATCTTGTTAAGTGCCAAAGATCTGGTCGAAAATAGGTTCAATCTTGCAGAACGCTGGAAAGTGGAATGGGAAGAATCGGCACCGTCACGGTTAAAGCATCATCCCCAGAGTGCCCTCTGAGAGCCTACTCTGGTCAAACAACGGATTTCATGGATGTGACTTAAGAGTGCAGTTGAATAAATTAGCAGCTTAAATGTTAACTTGTAATTGAACATACGTTCTTCATGACATAATCTTATTTAATTATTCTTGTATTTAATTGTCAATGTTATACACATAAGGTTATTGAAGCTATATATTTTTTTTCATAAACGTGATTTGTACTTGCCGTACGTTAAATAAATATGGGTTCTAGCGCTTTAGTACTGGCCCCCATTCTGACTATGCAACATAATTACAACTACAATCCGACGAAAAAATGTTCAAATGTTTGTTGGGACTTAACTACGGGGTCATCAGTCCCTAAACTTACAAACTACTTAGGAACTAGCTAAGACTAAGGACGGCACAAATATCCATGCCCGAGGGGGGATTCGAATCCCCGACCGTAGTGACCGTGCAGACCGTGACTGGAGCGCCTCAGTCCCCTCGGCCACCGCGGCCGGCCAATCCGACGAAAACATAATTTGCGGCCGAAACCGAAAATTCGGCTCCTACTTTCGACCGAAACCGAAAATTAGATAATTAAATTAAAATTTCGGTAAATTTACATTATACCAAAATCACGAGTTTCTCCACATTTTGCAAGATCCCCGAACAGTACTATGCCTAACCAGGAGTCCGTAGAAGATGACACAGAAGGCGTAAAGATTTACTGCAAACATGCCCAGCAAATACTACGAAATGCTAGAGCCTGGACGTGACTACCACAATACAAAATACGCGGAAAACAATAATTTGTAACCTTTACAATTTTTTTCTTTGAAGCGCTAGATTCATACAGCCATCTTCTTTTCCGGTTTTGCCTTTTTGGCATTCCTAATTACATAAAAGTTACAATCTTTAAATCGACTTCAATCGGTGCTGCAGAAAGTATTTCGAAAAATAACGTCACAGTTCCGTCTAACAGTATGATTGTTGCCAGTGTAAATCTACGTTCACTGAACAGTAAAAACTGGCAAATGATGAATGTTTCCTACATCCATATTGGTTATTGAGAAGCCTCTCGCTTTCAAGGAAACGCGTTAATAAATCTTTGCAGGATAACAATATGACAACCCGTTCCATTAAGTACAATAGTAATAAGTAAAATTGTTACTAGCACAGTGTAATAATAATGTGTGTTTGAAAATGAGGATCTCAGTTTTTTCGGCGGAGGCAGAGAGAGAGAGAGAGAGAGAGAGAGAGAGAGAGAGAGAGACATCACGGTAACTGCAATGACACGAGAAATAAATCATGGGCGGCTAGGGTTCTGTTGGGTACAACCACAAATCACAGTTGGTACGTGTCCAAGTTTGACCTACACGAATGACATCCTGTGACCCATAGCAACATCACGTAGATTCAAGGCCTCACAACAGCCCGGGTCAGTCACGCCGAACAGGCCGAGACCGCCAGCTGACTGGCTGGCTACTGGGGCACAGCCTACTGCCTCATAGCAGCCAGCCAGTAAGCTGGTGGTCGTGACGTGGTAGGCTTGACATGACACGGGATGTTGTGAGGCATTGTCTCTAGATAGTGTTGCCTGTACCCATCCAATGCGACACCCGAGACGCAATGTTTCAGCAAGACAACACACGATCAATACTGCTGCAACTACACGTGCCTCATCGGTGTCCTAGGATGTCAGCATTTTAGCCTGACCCATCAGGTCAGTATGTTTGGGATATGGTGAAACGTTGGCAACGGTGCTGTGACACAATGGCGACCACAACAGATGAACTTTGGAACCAGGCGAATGCAGCATGGCTAGCTGTAACATAAGACGAGATTCACACCTTATACATGTAGATGCCATCAGGCATGGAACAATTTATTGGGCCCATGGCGGATCATCTGCCAACCAGGCAAAAGAACACACATGCTGAATCGAGCTTACTGAAATTATAATGATACCATCAGAACGTACTAATGCAAAAATCCTGTGAATATGAACTTCGTATCTCTACTCTGTCAAGGTTTTCAACTTCTTCCTGAACATGAATGTAGGTATCTCTATTCTGTCGAGGTTTTCAATTTCTTCCTGAACATGGATGTACTTGAAACAAAGCACTGCTGTTTGTTGTGTCCTTGGGATGCTGAGGTTCGAAAGGTGGTCGGGCCACGGCTAGTAGGGATTCTGGACAAGGTCTGCAACTAAAAGAAGTGATTAGTTCACATATACTTTTATTACAACTGAAGATAATACTCAACTTTAGGTGTTGTGCTTGTGGTAGCTACAAAACATTTCTGCAATGCATCAGTCAACAGTAGACTTCTGGCTCTCTGTTGACGGATCTCCTGGAACAGTAGCACTCCTAGGTCTGCTTCGTGTTGAGAGCTAAACTCGTTGGTAGACTGCCCGAAGACTGTCGGGAGTCCTGCGCTATACTCGGCTGTGGTGCGCCACTCTGTCAAGACGACCCTCTTCTTCCGATTGGCCGGCGCGCAGAGCAGGCAAAGATGGAACGAGGCTGGAGCCGCCCCCGGCGGTCGAAGTGAAATGAAATGAGCGTATGGCTTTCTTGGCCGGGAGAGCCCTTGCAGGATTGTTCAGCCGCCTTAGTGTAAGTCTTTTTAGTTGACACCTCGTGGGCGACTTACGTGCCAACGATGATGAGATGATGATGATGAGGGCAACACACAGTCCCCTGCTGGGAATCGAACCCGGGCCTCCTGCGCTGGCACTGAGCTACGGAGGCGGACGGCGCTCGAAGTACTGAGCAGTGACGCCACAACAGTTTATCCCCAGCTGAATGCCGAAGTGAAGCCATAAAAATGAACTACGAAGGCGGATCAAAAAGTAAGTGGCACTAACTCGTTGCAGGATCCCGCTGCGTGACGCAGTCCTGGGCAAAGAGGGGAAAGTAGGACGGCTGCTGTGTGTTCTGTGTGACTAGTGGGATGAAACCAATGGCGCGTCAGCTGGATGTTCACCGCAAATTGGAGGTGAGGGCAACAATCCGATTGTTATGGCCCAAACGTTGAACCGGTTGCGTAAAGCAATTAAAGAGAAGCGCCGGGGGAAGTTGAGTGCCAGTGTGATTTTGTTGCTCGATAACGAAGCACCTCACAAGGCCCGCCAAACGGGCGAACTGCTGCAGCGATTCAAGAGGGAGGTGTGCCAACATCCTCCATACAGTCCCGACTTAGCGTCGTGCGACTTTCATCTTTTCTGTAATCTCAAAACGTATCTCGGTGGACAACATTTCAAAACGATAAGGAGGTGAAAGCGACTGTCTCTGTGTGGTAAAAAAGCCCAGGAGGAGATTTCTCTGCATCCGGAATCGAGAAGTTGGTTGATCGTTCCGAGGAATGTTTACAGTCCCTTTGGGACTATGTGGAAAAGTGAACTTACGTTGTATATTCTAATAGCCGTATTGCTTTTGTATAGGTGATTTAATAAATGGCCATAACGCGAAAGTACAACTTACTTTTTAATCTGCTCTCATAGTAGCGTTATCATTATCGCTGCAGATACAGCGAAAATAGAGGAGCAAGGACTAGGAGTTTTTCTCCCACAACGACTGGCATTACTCTAGTGAATAATTCGAATCCTGAGAGTATTTAACTGACCAAACAACGGAACGTGTGGAAAAATTCAGCCTTTCAATTATTGATTTCAAATTACAGGTATAGTATGCTTTCAGCAGTTCTAGAAGCTCAAAGTATACAATGTTTTAGTGACGAGTTGAAACTAAGACCATTTTCTTTCAAGCTACCTGCCATTAACGTTTATTTCCCAGATACTGTTGCAGTAAAAGGGCTAAACGTCCTATGCATGAAAAGAATTTTAGGTGATAGCTACGAGAAAAGCCTATATAATGCCTTTTACTGTGTATGGAGCTGTTTCTGTCCCGTTTACGGTCTAGAGAGATAGCACGAAAACTTTTACATTGATACAGAATACGACTTACAAGACAGAGTAAAAGACGCTGGTATAGTCACAGAATAGTAGGGCGAATGATCGATTAACGGAAATGACCTGACGCGTCACTTCAGCAATATCTTGAAATGGATAGATTGGCTCTTTCATATCAAGTTGTAATTTTGTGCTTTTAGTGTACTACACGGCACAAGAAAGTGGCAAAACAGAAATGCGTGTAAATAATCTACTGCAGTTAGAGAGAGCAATAGAAAGAATAGCATACCGTTTGCTCTATAAATTTTCCGCCTGCGCATAATTCATTCTTTAGCAAATAGCAAATATCTTCTGCCTCGGCCCAGAATGCCACAGGATTAAATGAATTTCTTTCCGTCGCAAGCCGACAACGGATTAGCTTATCTCGGAAGCTGCTTTATCCTCGCAGGCGTTAACATGCGACAGTTAGTCTCTTATGCTGCTCTGGTATGACATTTCCAGCAGATGATCTGATAAAGGAAGCGTCAGACCTTGTCGGAGAGTTTCCTTTGATGTAACATTCATACGGACCGGAAAAAAAATTCTAGATTTAACAACTTAAATATTATAACGCTAGTTAAATTGCTGTTAATCTTCACTACAAAAGCCTATCAAGGTTGGCAAAGACCTGTCTAACGGCTTCCAGACCGAAAAGAAATTTAATTTTCAACATTTCGCTTGATTATTGACCGATTGTAAAAAACGTAAAACGCTGTTATATAAAATTCGTCAATACATATAATATTATACAAAATTCAACACAATAATAGAATATTACAAGAAGAAACGTTCTTTGGAAGCTTATAGAACTCAAATATGCCAAATTTGTCCATTAATTACTTGAAAATGATAACATTTAGCTGCTTCCAACACCGTGTATAATAAAGGCCTTAAGGACCTTTTTATCGCTGACATTTCCCACGAAATGGAAGTAATATGTTTACCCATTACAAGATTTTGTGTGTTCATGGGATCAACCGAGCAAGGTGGCGCAGTGGTAAGACACTGGACTCGCATTCGGGGAGGGGGGGGGCGGCGGTGGTTCAAATCCACCTCCGGCTATCAAGATTTAGGTTTCCTGTTATTTCCCTAAATCACTTCAGCCAAATGCCGGGATGGTTCCTTTCAAAGGGCACGGCCGATTTTCTGACAAATCATTAGGCAAAAATCAGAGCGTAAGCTCCGTCTCTAATGCCCACGCAGTCGATAAGACTTTAAACCCGAATCTTCCTTCTTCCTTCCCTGTGGTCAAACTTCTCCTATCCCTTATGACTCTGTCCATCTTCACCTGCTTACGCACAGGTTGCCTCTGATCTGAGGCCAACCATCATATTTTCCGTGATGAAGAACAAGCGCGCAATTTAATCAACTTGACAGATTTAGTATCCACTCAGGCGTGTCATTTATACAAGACACAATTACTGGGTCGCGATGATTAGGAGAGAAACGGTGTGTGTACCGCATTGGCACTGTACTCAAAGGAGAATGTAACCTGAATATGACGAGAGCTGTCCCTTAAATCTCTTCGGTATTGGCCGATACCTGGGATGAGTCTCAACATTCCTGATCTGACTTGGAGAGATAGGGATGGTGATGACGTCCCCACCATGCACGATCGAGGTTTAGGGTGGAGTCAATAGGTTTTCAAAATGTTTGTATAGCTTATGGGACTTAACTACGGGGTCATCAGTCCCTAAACTTACAAACTACTTATGTACTAACTTATACTAAGGACGGCACAAATATCCGTGCCCGAGGGGGTATTCAAACCCCCGACCGTAGTGGCCGTGCAGACCGTGACTGGAACGCCTCAGTCCCCTCGGCCACCGGGGCCGGCAATAGGTTTTCTTCCCACATATTTAAAGTAGTGGTGCTGCAGATATAGATAGTAGTAGTTAAGGTACCTATTGTAGAATTTCGACAGTTCAGTTATACTAATGTATGAAATTACTAATAACTGTGTAATTTGTGTAAATAGGCAATGATCGTCAGATTAGAACCCGCCCACGCCCTCTCCGTTAGCGTCGGGAGTTGGTTATTAAGGCTTACTAAGTGGCAGTCCTTTTGTAAACTGAGATAACTTAATATTTATCTAACTGACAATTGTAAAAATTCCTTGTTTAGTAGAACTGTATTAGTAATAGAGCCGAAAGGCATGTAATGGTCGCATTGGTTGGGAAGGGAGTAAGACAGGGTTGTAGCCTTTCTGTAGTAACTTTAAATAACTTTTCAATTCCACTTCCCGAATTCATACATAACAAAACACACTTGAAAAGGTAATACATGTATACACTGAAGTGATTACACAGGAAATGTCCTCGTGGCTGCGCGCTACCCTGCGCTGCGTTCTGGTTAGTGCTTTTGTGGCACTATTTTGAGAGCAGCGCTCCTACAGTCAGTCACGCGGAATCTAACGGCGGCCGTTTCAAACATAGCGCGCAAAACCACAACGTTTTACCCAATGTTGTTCAGTCTGTACATTGAACAAGCTGTGAAGGATTACAAGGAGAAATTGGGAGAGGGAATTAAAGTCCAGCGAGAGGGAATAGAAACCTTGCGGTTCGATGATGACAAAGTCAGTGGCGCGCTAGACTAAGGGGAGGAAGGGGTGGGAGAGGGACGCTCCAGGCCACTCCTCTTGGGGGGGGGGGGGGGGCGGGGGGCGCTCGAAATACCTCAAAAGCACGCTTTTTTTATTTTTTATTGTTATTTATTTATTGGGCGCTCTTAGCTCTTTTTCTGGGGCCTCCAAATCTGGAAAGCTACTTTAGTTTTAGACTGTCCCGTGTCTCTCGTCCTGAGGGCCTTCAAATGTAAAAATTTACATTTTTATAATAATACATGTATTTCCAAGTTGACGGGGGGGGGGGGGGGGGAGGGGAAGCTCATTTTGTTTTGCCGCCGCCCTGGGCCTCCGACAGCCTTAGTCCACCACTGGACACAGTAATTCTGTCTGACAAGGAAAGCACTTGGGCTCGAACAAACACATATACATCAAAATCGTACGAGAGATAATGAAAAGATCCCTTATTGCACTAGTGACACTGCCGCATCTGCAAAACTCTGCAGTCATCCGTTAGAGGCCTCTGCATGTGCCTTGCCACATTGCACTTTAACCTGTCGGTTCGCCAGTAGGGACGATGCAGTGTGCCTCCGAAGATGCGTTTTGTGACATTTGTGTGGTGAAGCGTCAGATGGAGCGGCGATTGATAATCAATCCTGCTAAAGTAATGCGTTTGGTTGAGATGAAGTTACGAAGAACCATTCTTCGTGAAGATGGTATTAGTGCAGATGATGAATCATTCGCATGCTTTCTCGTATCTGTTATGGTACAGAATTATGAGCATTTCTAGCGGTAGTGCTACCGTAAGTGCCGGAAGAGGCGATGGAAGCAGTGGCAGTGAATACTAACAGAAAGTTAAAGTTGCAACTATCATCACGGCTTTTGATGACAATACGCTAGAGAAGATGATGGATGATTATTACATAAGTTATAGTTCAGATATCTGCATTACGTATGGCGTCTACAATTACATCTACAGTGCTATCTAGAGCATGATTGCAATGTTTTGCATAAAAACGACAGCCACCAGCACATTGAGGTGTACGTAGAGATACTGTAACCAAACTTTCATACAGATATGTTTGTTCGAGCCCAAGTAATTTCCTTGTGAGACAGCAAAAGACCTGAAAGAGCAATTAAATTGAGTGGACAGTGTCTTGGAAGGAAGATATAAGTTGAACTTTAGAAAAACGAGGTTGTTGGAATGTAGTGTCACAAAATCAGGCGATGCTGAAGGAATTAGATAATGAGACTATAAAAGTAGTAGATGAGTTTTGTTCTTTGGGTAGCAAGATAATTTCTGATAGACGAAGTAAAGAAGACATGGAATGCAGAATGGCGATGGGAAGAAAAGCGTTTCTGAAGAAGCGAAATTTGTTGACACCTAATATTAGTTTAAATGTTACGAAGTTCTTTTTGAAAACATTTGTGTGGACTGGGAATGAAACGTGGACGATAGGGAGTTCAGTCAATAAGATGATAAAAGCTTTCGGAATGGGGTGCCTAAGACAAGTGATGAAGATTGGATGGATACATCACGTAACTAATAATGATGTGTGTCGGTGCGCGCCACCGCAAGCCGCGCCCCGTCCGTCCGCGGCATACGAAAGACGCGCCACGGCCGAGTCCGCCGCACGATGGCGCCGCCTGTGACGGTGTCTGTGACTGGCATTCAGGGGGATGAAACTCATATAGGGATTTCCGGTAACACGATGGTGGTTCGCTGCCAAGCCACATGGAGCGCTGCGAGCGTTGCGATTTTTCATCTCGCTTTCCTATTAGATGATTTACGCTTGACAGTTCTCCATATTTGTTTTGATTCGTAGGTGGTGTTCTGTGCTGAGGTGCTATAGCAACTTCTTCCTATTGCGATCTTCTGTGTGCATTTTGTGAGATTCATAAATTTCATTTATTTCAACTGTACAGAAGTTCCATTTCATATGACTGAAGATGCATAAATAGTAATCAACAGAAATAAAAATAAATTGGGTTTTGTAGACATCACAGTAGGCCTACATTCTTGTTTGCAGGACAGTGTATATGGCTGTAAAATTATTTATTTGTACAACCTACTACTCCTCTTTTGGTGGATATAATTGTGCCTTAGCGTATGTGAAAACTGAAAAATGATTTACATAGTTGCATGCAATATCAGATGATTTTTAGTCTGACATGCGCAAAATCACATTTATTTCCATGGGATAACGCCACACGGTGAAAATCGCAGTACCGAGTTTTAGAAACAAACAACTTTACGGTGAAAAAGATTAACACGACATCATTTACGAAGTTTGGCCGACTTTAAACAGCAGCCACAAGCTATTGATGTTAGTTTTTGATTCAAATTTCTCGTATGTATTACTTTGCAAGGTTTCAAAAACTTTTCTATGAAGTCCACCCTCAAAGAATAAATGAAAAATATTGTCATCTAACACCAATAAACGTTTTCTCATTCGTGTATTTAGAAGTAAACATATGGATTTTCGCGCCACATTTTTCGGTTTGAAAGTTCACTGCCAGGCCACTAGTAGCGCTGCTGTCGTTCTGTGTTTCCGTGTGATAACATGGTCTTTGCACTTCTGTTATTTTTGGTGTTCTGTGCTGGCATTTGTATTGTACCGTTCACCTGATCTATGTTGTAGTGCCGTCCTCTTGTAAGAAATAAATTATACTGTTACAACAGTATAATTGGCGACGAGTTTCGTGCTGACACGTGCTTCTATTCTCGGTTGTTATGGATCCGGCGTTACTTCAGTTTCTGCAAAAGCAGTAGCAGCAGTTATATCAACAGCAGCAACAGCTTGTTTTGCTTACGAAGTTGATTACATCTTCTCGTCCCGCTGCGGCCCCTTCGCCACTGCCTCAGGCCTCCCCCTCCCCACTCCTCCGGCTTTTCCGGCTTTCCAAGAGTCTAAGGAAGACTGGGACTCGTACGTGCGACGTCTACAACAGCATTTTGCTGCTTTCACGGTAACGGATCATGACTAACAAAAATCTTTCTTCTTGTCGTGGATCGAGCCCGACGTCTTTCGTTTACTGCGAAAACTAGCTCAGCTGTCAGAGCCCGCCGAGTTGTCTTTTTCCCGTATGTCGGAATTGCTCAGTTCTTATTGACGGCAACAAACGCACGTGTTGCCTTCCCGACTGGATTTTCATCAGAGCAAAAAGAAACCTAGTCAGTCGTATCAGTCATGGGTGGTAGACCTCCACGGTTTGAGTCGTAAGGGTGGTTTTGTGTGTGCAAATTGTCAGCAGTCGTATGCAGATTCCTTAATTTGCGACGTTGTTGTCCGTTCGGCTCCTGTAGGCCTGTGCGTCGCAAGGCTTTGCGGTTATAGGATCCCAACCTTGGCGAGGTTCTGTCTATTGCACAGGTGTCTAAGGCGGCAGCGGATCAGTTTGAGGAAATGGTAGAGGTGGCGGCGGTACAGTCCTCGCGCCTCCTCAGGCGTTGTTATTCACCCTCCTCTTCTTCTTAGTGTTCTTCAGGATTACCTTCCGCCGTTCCATACCGACGACACGAGTTTCCCTCTTGTCCGGATTGTTTTCGGGCGCACGATCGCCCGCGCTGCCCCTTCCGCCGCTCGCGGTACACGTCCTGCCGTAAACAAGGCCACGTGGCAGCTGTTTGTCGGACTCCTGCACGCGGTCAGCCGCCGTATTCTGACCAGTCCCAAATGGAAGTAAACTGTCTTTCTACCGCACCTGGACAGGAGCAGGTCACTTCTTCAACGATTTGTGTCACACTTCTCTTCGTTCCGTTTTCAAGTTTACACCGGTGCCTCCATCTCTCTTAAAAATTTGGATACGTATTTGGCACTTGGGAAGCCACCTCTTGTTCAGACGTCACGTCATTAGGTCGGTTATGGTGAACAGCCGATTCCAGTGCTCGGTCAGTTTACGACTGAGGTGGAGTACCAGCACGTAGTGCGCGCCGTCACGTTTTTGGCCGTCACAAGCGCGGCTTCAGAGAACATTTTTGGCCTGGATGCGTTCACGGCGTTTGCGTTCAGCGTTCACGACGCTGTTCATCTTGTGTCTGACTCCATCCCGTTTAATGAATTGGATTTGCTTTGCCGCGAGTTTGGAGTAGTTTTCCGCCGGGTTTGGAAACGGCCATTGGTTACGAGGCGCACACACTCTCAAACCTACAGCGGTTCCAAAATTTTGTCGTGCCCGGCCTATTCCTTCTGCTTTGCGCCCAGCTGCTAAGGACGAGTTGGATCGGTTGCACGACTTGGGTATCATCGAACCAGTTTCCTCTAACCTATGGGCGACGCCTCTGGTGATAATAAAGAAAACCACAGAAGCCCTTCGGTTGTGCGGTGATTTCAAGTCCATGGTTAACTCGCAGTCAGTGATAGATTGTTTTCCCATTCCCCTACCGAACGACATTTATGCGAAGTTGGCGGGCAGTGAGTGTTTTTCTAAAATTGATGTGACGGAAGTGTATCTCCAGCATCCCTTAGATTCTAATTCCCAGCAATTCGTGGTTCTCAACACCGTTTCGGGCTGTACCGTTACAAACGTCTGCCATTTGGTGTCGCGAGTGCGCCCGCAATATTTCAGCGTTTCTTGCAACATTTGTCGGACGACAGTCCGTGCTGTGCAAACCGTCTGGACGGTATCATTGTCACCGGTTCCTCCCGCACAGATCACTTAAACGACCTGCGATTTTTTTCACAAAATTGCACGCGACAGGTCTCAAGTGCAATCTTCAAAAATCACAGTTCTTTCAACCTGAAATTGAGTAGTTAGGACACCTGGTGTCACAAGATGGCGTCCGCCCTCAGTCGGAATTAGTTACGGCGCTTGATCATCTTCCTCGCCCAACCAATTTGCAGGAACTCCAGTCATATTTTGGCAAGGTCATTTACTATTCCAAATTTCTTCCTAATGTGGCGGAGGTCACTCACCCATTGAACGCACTGCGAAAGAAAGGTGTTCAGTTTGTGTGTCTGCTGCTTGTGAGGCAGCATTTGCCCGCATCAAATCGATGTTAAAGTCTTCACCTTGTCTCGGCACATTTACACCAGGCCGACAGCTAGTCCTAGCTACGGATGCTTCTCAGCACGGGATTATAGCAGTGTTGGCCCACAGACTGGATGATGGTTTCGAGTAGCCCAATGCCTACGCGTGTAAGACGCTGTCAAATGACCAACGTAAATATTCTCAGATTGAGAAAGAGGCTTTGGCGATTGTTTACGCTGTTTGGAAGTTTCATGTGTTCCTCTACGGCATTAAATTCCACCTTATGACGGGTCACAAACACCTGGTGGCACTGTTTGGTCCACGTTCTCATCTTCCGAACTGGACTTTGCAACGTCTCCAGTGGTGGGCTCTGTTTTTGACTGCCTATCACTACGAAATTCATTATTGGCCTTCGTCGCACCATGCCATTGCTGACACTTTGCACGACGCTTTTGAGAGACTTCCGAATACAGCCAATCGAGTCGTGCAAGCCACCTGTCGGGACCCTGTGCTCTGTGAGGTGCTTAAGCATGTTGACACCGGCTCTCAGTCATCGACGGTGTCCGCCTCCTCAGAACCTATTCCGACAAACCTCATGTCGTTGTTCTGTCCGACTTACGGGCCCGTATGTTATCTCTGTTACATCGGGGTCACTGGGGTATGACGCGCATGAAGGTGCTCGCTCGCCGTTTTTATCAGCCATGGATCGATACCGCCATTGAGCAGTTGGTTCGTACGTGCTCTCAGTGTGCTAACCATCAAGCTGCTCCCCGGCGCACGTTTTCCCTGTAGCATACCTCTGCTCCTTTCCACCTCAAATCTAATGGGGAGGCAGAGCGTATGGTGCGAACTTTTAAATCACAACTTTGTAAGTGCCTGGAAAAGATATCCGCCGAGGCGGAGCTCCCCTTATTTCTTAGTACTTATCAGACAACACCAATTAATGGTCGGAGACCTGCGGAGGTCCTCCACGGCCGCCAGCCCCGGACGCTGTTGCACCTACTGTGCCCAGAAGCGTCCGCGCCCCTCTGCATTACGCACCAGGCACTTCTGTCGGGGCACTCACCTTTGGCCGCCGCCCAAGGTGGACGCCAGGGGTAGTACAGCGATTGTGTGGTCGACAGATGTGCACGGTAGATGCAGAAGGGTGACGATCTCCCGCCATCTCAATCAACTACGTCCTAGGTGACACCCCACCCCACCACCTTCAGCTCTCAAGTCTGTGCCTATTTGATACCTCTCGGTAGCTTCGGAGGTCGAGGGAGGCATCCACCCGACATCGCGGTAGTACCGGCCTCCTCCCGCTGACAGCTCTTGCACAGAGCCTCTGCTGCGCCCTCGCCCCCGTCCCAACAACATGACAACACCTTACCGTTGGAGCCGATGCTCGACGAGCCTCGGGGAAGGGGCGCTACAGACGGGCGTCCACAACGCCAACAGTCGGCCGCTGAAGACGACATCGAGATGCAGCCTCTCCCTCTGTGGGTCGACGCAACGGCCGGTTCCCTTCCATCGCCCCGCCTCCTGCCTGCTCAGGTCCTGCTACGGACCCAGCTGTGTCGTCTCCCGCACCGGTGGTGGTGGGAACGCCGGCAGGGGAGGCGTTTTCCCCCAGTGGCGACGTCGAGATGCGACCGGCCTCTCTGCCACTATCATCCATGCTAGCGGGGACCCTGCCCCGACCTGGTCGCCGCCGGCGTGGGCACTTCCGCCCCTACGTGCCCCCAGAGTGGTTGGCCGCGCAACGACGTGCTGACGACATCCCCTCCGACGCAGATGAGGCGATGGAGACGCACACCGACTCCGGCCGCTCCCGCCCCGCCGCGGTTGCCCTTGCCGCAGAGTCACGTGCGCGACTCCCTTAGCCGCCACCACAGAGTAACATATACAGAGGAGAAGCCCCCCCCCCCCCCTAAAACTCTGTCCTACGCTGCCCTCGTAGTTCTGTAAGATGCTAGCAGGTGTCAGACGGTTCCCCGGCTTAGTACCGGTAGACCACACTAGAGGCGCTTCTGAGGGTAGCGTGGAGGGGAGCCTGAGGGGAGAGCTCTTGCCGCCTGCCACGAGGCCACGGCTGTGTCTGGCGTGCGGGCGTTTGAGGGGAAGTGGTGGTGGGAGCAGCTGCTACCTGCCGCCTGCTCTGGCCAGATTAAAGGGCTGCTTCTGACTGCAGCGCCATCATGGGACATATTACGGAACCTTCCCTCCCTGCACCCCTGATCGTGTGACCGGGCCCTTACGGAGGTTTCCCGTCAGTATATATTTGTCTGTGCCGTCACGATCCAGCGTCACCGGCCATCGTTCGCCTCCACCTGCGGTGTTGGCTTCGCGGAAGAAGGAAGGTATGTTGCAGCACGCCACCACAAGCCGCGTCCCGTCCGTCCGCGGCATACAAAAGACGCGCTACGGCCGATTTGTATTGTACTGTTCACCTGATCTATGTTGTAGTGCCGTCCTCTTGTAAGAAATAAATTATTACAACAAGGTGCTCAACAGAATTTGGGAAATAGGAGTTTCTGGCATATCCTGATTAAGAGAAGGGATAGGTTGGTGGGACAAATTCTGAGACATCTTAGGAATCGTCAACTTACCATTAGAAGGAATTGAGTGGGTTAAAAATCGTACAGGGAGACAGAGGGACGAATACAAGAAGCAGATTCAAAAGGATGTAGGTTGCCGTTCTTATTTTCAGATGAAGAGGCTTGCACAGGACAGGTCAGCGACGAGAGCTGCATCAAACTAGTTTGCGGACTGAAGACGACAACAACAACAATAGATGGATAAAAGTATTAGCAATAGCTAAGATTTCTATTAGCTGGTGATTCGGCTTGTGATTGTTTTCAGTGCATTGCTCTGCGATGTCCGACTTGTGCTGCCATAATCGTGTATGTCGCTCATATCCTGAACACCCGTACTCAGTTGTGCGACTTCTTAGCTACTCCAATACAAGTTTTTCCACAATCACATGGAACTTGGTACACACCTGTTTTTTATTTATGTATTTATTTATTTTGGTCCAGATCGAAGATGCATCATTGGAAGGGGTGTAGTACGGCGTTGTTGCCTTTCCCTTTGTTGTATAACTTAAATTTTGAAAATATTATTGCTAAATGCTTAGACAAAAAAAAAAGGAATACGTAGTGGTGGGAAGAGAATAGAATGTCTAAGATTTGCGGATGAAATGGCGTTAGTGGCAGAAATCGATAAAACTGTAAATAATATACTAAAAGATCTTAATGAGGCTTGTGTTAAAATTGGATGGGGTTCAAGACCGAAAAAACAAAGAGTCTGGTGATAGGCAAAAGAAGCAAAATGGCAAATATTAAGATTGATCAAATAGATATAAACCAAGTCAGAACATTCAATTATCTTGTACTATCAGTGAGGATTTGAGACATCACCAAAAAGTCAAAACTCGCATTGCTATAGCGAAGGAGGCATTCAACAGGGATAAAACATTACAAAAACAAAACAAACTGGGTAAAGACCTGAGGAAAAGGCTTGTTATGCATTTTTTTAGTGTGGCACTCTATGGGGCAGAAAAATGGACACATGCGAGAGAATGGATGAAGAATATAAGCATTTGATATGTGGATGTGAAGGAAAGTAGAGAAGATAAGCTGTATGGAAAGAATGAGCAACGAAAGTGCGTTGGAAAGGGTTTGTGAGAGGAAAAGACTGCGGAAGGTTGTAATAGAAAGGAAGAAGAACTGGATGGGACATCTGTTGACACGAGAGTCTTTAATAAGGGACGGTTTAGGACGACTAATTTGTGGGGTAAGATTGAGAGGAAGGAGGAGATACAAGTTGATAGACGATATAAAAATGTTGAAATGTTTGTAGAGCTTGTGGGACTTAACTACGGGGTCATCAGTCCCTAAACTTACAAACTACTTATGAACTAGCTTATACTGAAGACGGCACAAACATCCATGTCCGAGGGGGGATTCGAACCCCCGACGGGGAACGGACTCGCTCCTCGTAGCATAGCGCCTCAATGCGCTCGGGTGCTCCGCCGCGACATAGACGATATAAAGGGAAGTAGAAAATATGCAGACGGCGGAAGACAGGACAGCATGGAGGCTTACCTTTCTATGGGTAGAACACAAATGATGATGATGAGATCGTCTTTCACATTCCATAGTAAAGATTGCATTTTTGGGACTCCATTCTCAAAGCAGCCATTGAAATCTGGCTGACAATATAACCGGTAGGGACACTGGGCTCGATCTCAGAAAGGTATGAGAGTTCTATTTGCGAAATTTTAATCACCGACTTTTACTTCTGAATGTGAAATTATTTCGCTAGCACCCACCTACATAGTGAGACCATTCCAATAAAATAACAGAAATCAGATCGCAAATGGAACAATTTAGGTGTTCTTTCTTCCCGCGCGCTATTAGAGAATGGAACAGTAGAGAACGGTTATCAAAGTGGTTAATGAACCCTCTGCCAGGCACTTAAATGTGATTTGCAGAGTATATATGTAGATGTAGAATACTCATCTCCATCAAAACAGAACACGGCACTAGGACGCGATATGCGGCGGTTCGACGGTCGAACGCCAACTGAGGCTCTCCTCAGTTCCTGGCAGATTAAAACTGTGTGCCGGAATCAGGACTCGAACCTGGGACCTTTGCCTTTCCGCGGGCAAGCGCTCTACCGACTGAGCTATCCCGACACGACTTACGATCCCGCCTCACAACTTTACTTCCGCTAGTACCTCGCCTCCTACTTTCCAGAGAAGTATACAAAGACATGACAAAATTATATATTATCAATTCCTTACAAACTGAAAGGGCCATTGACTGTATAAATAGTTATGTCTGCCTACTTGGAGACACGCTGCAGCCAGTCGTCTTCACTAAAAGCCATGGAATTGTAATGTATGACAGTGTGCTACGTCACTGGGCCAAACGTCTTTGTAATAGATGTATAGCTGTAGCTCCATACTAATGCGGAAAGTGGGACAACGGCTGGTTGAAATTATGAACGAAGTATGTTAAAAATATGTAAAAACCAACAGCCGTAACAACAATGATTTTTTTAACAGGCATCCAGTTTCAGTTTCAGCACCTCATTAGTGCGCCGGCCGCGGTGGCCAAGGGGACTGAGGCGCTCCAGTCACGATCTGCACGGCCACTACGGTCGAGGGTTCGAATCCCCCCTCGGGCATGGATATTTGTGCCGTCCTTAGTATTAGCTAGTAAGTAGTTCATAAGTAGTTTGTAAGTTTAGGGACTGATGACCCCGTAGTTAAGTCCCATAGACTCTACAAACATTTGAACTCATTAGTGCCATCTTCAGGCCACCAAGATACGCAGGATAGAAATGTGTTGTATAAGGCTGAATTTATCTGGATTCACAGTCTCCATATAATCACGTTTGCACCATCCACATACAAGGCAAAGTTGCTGTCTTTATGTGGATGGTGCACACGTGCGCATATGGAACTTTGAATCCATTTCAATTCAGCCATATGGATCACACTTTCATCCTGGATGTCTTGATGGCTTGAAGATGGCACTAATGAACTGCTGAAACTGCTTGTTACTGCTGTTGGTCTTTGTAATAGGCTGAGGAACATTCTGAACAGTTGTAGCCAAAGTTTCACCACCCAGATGGCCCGACCTGATTCCTATCGATCATTTGTGGCCCTAATCGTGAGGTCAGATCGTACACAAAATCCTACACCGGCAAAACTTTCACAAATGTGGACGGCTGAAGTGGCAGCATGGTTGAATGTTTTTGCAGACGACTAAAAAACAACACCTTCATCAGTTCACACCATGTCAAGTTTCTGCACTTCGCTGGATGAACGTAATTGCAACACTATATTAGGAAATATCCCATGGCTTTGCGGTGGCCGAGGAGACTGAGGCGCTCTAGTCACGGCCTGCACGGCCACTACGGTCGGGGGTTCGAATCCATGCCCGAGGGTGGATTCGTACCCCCGACCGTAATGGCCATGCAGACGGTGACTAGAGCGCCTCAATCCCCTCGGCCACCGCGGCCGGCAAACGTGTTTTTAGAGGAGAAAATTCTCTACATCTTTGTTCTCTTATGTTTTTTTCCCATAAGTCGGACCGTTTCAGATATATCTGCAAAAATATCTACGCTGTAACACTGTCACTTCATTTTACGTAAACAATGATAATAAATTTTAAAAAGATGACAAATTACCGCGACAAGACGGGTGATGATATTTTAACGGAAAAAAGTTAACCGAAATATGGAAAACGTATTAAAATAATAGTTTAAAGACTTGAAGGTTCTATATATATATAATTGTTCAAATGTTTGTATTTCTGTGGGACCAAACTACTGTGACCATTAGTCCCCAGACTTACAAACTACTTAAACTAAACTAACCTAAGGACAGCACACACACTCATGCCCGTGGGAGGACTCGAACCTCCGACGTGGGAGGCCGCGCGATCTAGACCACAACGCTACTCTCGTGCGGCAAACTCTGAAATATCAAATAAATTTGGCTGTGTGTTAAAATACGGCCAGAGGGAATTTTATGCGTTGAGTGCTTAGATATTATCACAATAGTAGAGTTGTAATCGTATCTTCCGTCAATATTTTAAGGCCAGAAATTCTTATTTTTTATTTTTATTACTATTATTATTATTTTTAATCTAATGGACTTAATTACGGTAGTCGTTAGTCCCTAGGCTTACAAACTACTTACACTAACTTAAGTAACTTATTCTAAGGAAAACACAAACACCATGCCCGAGGGAGGACTCGAACCCCCGACGACGAACGGCCTCGTGCACCACAGCTGGGCGCCTTAGTACGCACGGCTATTCTGCCACGGCCAGAAATGATTTGTTCAAAAACAGTCCTCTTACGACTAACTCGGTGTGCTCGGCACAGAATTTCACGAGTGTTGTTTTGTTTTTTTGCGAACATCTTTTTTCTTTCTTTTTTCCATAAAATCTCGTGCGAACTGCCGTATGTCCGTAACTTTTTGCCACGATATTTCGGCGCAGAGTCTTCTGGCCATCTTCAGGTGAGTACCGCCGAAGTACTGGCGAAGACGCACTTCGGCGGTACTCACCTGAAGATGGCCAGAAGACTCTGCGCCGAAATATCGTGGCAAGAAGTTACGGACATCCGGCAGTTCGCCCGAGATTTTATGGATATATCTGTACGCCGGGAAAGCTTTAAACATCACATCTTTCTTCTTCTTCTTCTATAGTGGTCAATCCAAGGACTGGTTTTCAACAGCTACAAAGACAGCTTTTCTCCATTCAGTACGTCTCTCCGCTTTTCTCTTCTTTTCTTTAGATCTTACATCACACATCTTTCACGATTTGATCCATATACCTCAGGCGTGGTATTCCTCTTGGTCTTTTTCCCTCGACTTATCTCTCTACGATTGTGTTCTGGAGTCCTTTATGTTTTGATAGATGGCCTGTAAATTGCACTCTTCTTTTAACAAAGAAACTCCAGAAGCTTTTCTTCACACTTGCTTTTTCCAGAACCACCTCGTTTGTGACCTTGTCGATCCATTTTATTTTGAGCATGCGCCTACAGCACCTCGTTTTAAAAGAATTTAACTTCTGCTCTTCGTCTCGTGAGTCCATGTTTCACACCCATAGCATGACACATGGCAGACATATGATTTCAAAAATATTTTCCTGTTTTAAAGGCTGATGCCCTTAGATGTTAAGATGTTTTTATTCTAGTTAAAAGCAGCCGTTGCTTGAGCAATTCTGTTTCTCACTTCTGCCTTGTTCCTCCCATCCCTGATAATCTTACTGCCCAGATAAGTAAATTTATCAACGTATTCAAGCAGTTCATTGTCTACATGAACTTGGACTTTCGCTTGATCTTTTTTGTCGCATGCCATTACTTATGTTTTTGCTTTATTAATTCTCATATTATATCCCCCCCCCCCCCCAAATAACTTTATCCATTCTATTCAGTAGGGCTACAAGATCTTAATTTTCAACTAGGACAGTTATATCATCGGCAAATCTGACCATATCTATTTGTTGGCCATGAATTACTACACCAGTCTGTGAATTTTTCTTTACTTTTTAAGCGCCTCTCCAATGTATAGATTAAAGATAACTGGGAATAGTACACAGCCTTGTCGGACACCTTTCCGTATCTGCATCTCTTCTTGGTTCCTCCGTCCACGGATAACAGCTGTGTCGTTTTTGTACATTGTGGTGTCGCACAAGTATAAAGTGCGCGCCACCTACTTTCGCCGCGCGCCGCCATGCACGCACGGCGCGGCGTTCTTACGACGACAGCCACGAGCGCCCTCTGCTGCAACTCCGCTCGTGGCCACGACTGCTGCATCGAACACTTGAGAATCAGATAGGCACCAGTTAAGACTTGGGAATCAGATAGGCACCAGTGAAGACTTGGCTATCGGATAGGCACTAGGAATCATCAGTAGGCAGGCCTCTACCTAAACTATGTATCAGCATTCTGCAGTCAAGAACTGTGTAAAAGTTAAGTATTACTAAGTCTCCATGAAATATATATCTCGTTCTAATTTACTCTAGTGTTTCTAGTTTCTGCTGTCCCACCGGCTGGTCACCTCCGTACCTGCACACGCGTGTATCCTTTATTCCTGTGTCGGTCTCTTTCTACTCGGTCACCGACACTTACGACAACCGGCGGACGAGACTCAAAAGAGCCTACAAGGCTGGGACACAAAATACATGTTGCATATCATTTTTATATCTTTATAGTCTATTCCTACTTTTATGAGTATCTCAAACATTTTATCCCATTTAGCATTATCAAAGGCTTTCTCTACATCTACGAAAGCTATGAATGTTGTCAGGTTCTTATCTACTCGTTTCTCTATTATTAGTTTTAGGGGAAGTATTGCTTCGGTCATCTTATTATGTTCAAATCTATGCGCGATCTTTACATTGTTGCAGTCTATGTATTACATCTCCTAATAAACGTATTTTTCGCATTGCTTTTTTTTTTCTTTTTTTTTAAATGTCATAAAAGTAGAGGAAAACCGAAAGTGAGCCGTAAAAAACGCCAGTGTGATTTTTTTGGTTACAAAAACATAACATGCAGTTTCTGTAAGATAATTCATCCATGAATTCATATGTAATTTCAGAAATATTGCATCGGCCTCAGGTCCGTGTAAAACTGGTTTCTGTTATGCTGATGTCAAGCTACTATTTCTCATCGGTGTTTTTATGTGGGTACGCCACATTTTCCGTATTACTTACCATAAATTAATGACTTACAAGGTTTCTTTCTCCACAAATGACGAAAAATACCCAGATATCATGTATATTATTTCTCATCGTTTTTTTTTTTTTTTTTTTTTTTTTTTTTTTTTTTTTTTTGTGGGTACGCCATACTTCTGTATTACTTACCCATCATATACATTATTTCTCATCGGTGTTTTTGTATGGGTACGACATATATCTCGTATTACGTACCCTAATTAATGATTGAGGTGCCACTTTCAAGGTTTCGTTCTCCAATAATGACGAAAAATGCACACAAAAAACTTTATGTTGAAAAAAATTCTACTGTTCGTACCATCTAAGTTGATTCGCGGCGAACTATCGTGAGTGGGACATGTATTTACGGTTGCTCGCATCAGCCACCGCGCCGATTTAAATTATGTTGCTTACAAATCTTAATGTTAATCAGGGATTAATTAAGGGTGCAAGATTAGTGGTGACTCACTTAGGCGGGTACGACATCACTGCTAAATTCATTGACTGCGATAAAACTGTGCTAATACCCCGCATTAGCCTCACACCTTCTGATCCAACCATGTCTTTCCAAAAGATAAGAAGACAATTCCCATAAATAAATCACAAGGTCAGACGCTTCAAGGGTAGGATTATATTTACCAGAACCTGTATTTGCATGGACAGTTATACGTGGCTTCTTCACGAGTTCGCTCATTCAGAGATATTTATGTTTGCGCTAAAGACACCTTATAACCACAAACAATTTTTTCAAACAAGTTTTGTAAAATAAACAAGTTTTCCAAGAATAAAATAAACATGTAAAGTCAATATCTGATTTTTATATGTTTCACAATTAATCATATTGTATTTAATTTATGATTTTTCATACAATGAGACTAATATATGTTACTATAGTACAAAGTTCATTACATTTTTTGCATATGTACTTGCATCTACCTTTTCTCCATTAGTGTCTTACCTATCTGTGACTGATCAGGATAGAGTGCCAATTATTTGCATGGGTCAAGTAGTTTTATGTATAACAGTGATATGTGTTTCTAGCGATAGGAGAACACAAAGAAACTGTGTCAGTAGTTATCAAGAAAATCAGCAACACAAGAGTAAACAAAAGTGAATAAACATACGTAGTAATGTTTTCGTCCTTACTTCCTGCGATATTTTGCCTCAGGAACATCTCTTCGTAAGTTCCAACAGTAGTGGATATCGCTCACTTTCGTATAGAAAGTAAAAGATTATTTGCTTTTAATTGTGGAGCTAGAAGCTAACCTTATTGTTTCGACAAATGTAAATCACGAATAACTCGTTGAGATCTCCTTCAAGAAAAAAAGGAAAGTAAAAAATGTGGCACACTTGAGTTGGCATCTTGTTACCTTCTTCTAGTACTTCGTCTCCATTTCCACTCACTGTCACATTTTCATGAGGCACCAGTACTGGCCGTTCTTCACTGTGACTTATAGGTGTTACATCCGATAGTAAATTAGGATACTGCTCAATTTTACTAGTTCCAGAGCTGATTTCAGCTATTTTTATCACACAGAAATAGCAGTCTATTGTGTGACTTGTTGGTTGCCTCCAAATGATGGAGACACCAAAGGACGTGTTTCGTGATTATCTCAACCAGCCTGTCAGGAGTGCAACTCATATTAAATTTCATATGTGGGGGCCCCATTTCTTGCTTGGTAGTCAACCTTGCACCCAAAATAACGGCAGTTTATTTATACAGTTGAAATCGAGCGAAACATAAATCTTCAGAAACCTACAGGAACTCACTTCAAAAGATTAGAGCTACATCACTGCTGAGGGCGACGCAGCGAACACAAAGCAATGAGAGAATGACTCATCGACCTCCTTCAGGGTGTATTCGAGGACAAGAAGAAAAGAATTCCCGGACTTTCCCAGATTTTTCAGATAAAAAGCAAAAGTTTCCCGGGTTAACATACACTTTTTCAGAGAGAAAAACACTTTTCCCTGGGTGAATTACGCTTTTTCTATTATAAGTAAAAATATACTTGATTTGGAGCAGTAAAACTGTCTGTTAGATGCCACCCACAGTGCTGGCCACACAAGACTATGATAATTACAGATAAATCTCACACCTTAATGTAACTTACAAAATCCTGTCACAGTATTTACTCAAGAGAGTGATATCACTAGCAGAGGAATTTATAGTGTGGTTTTAGAAGAGATAGGTCAACTAGCGACCAATTGTTTACACTTCGACAGGTAATTGATAAAGCCTGGGAATATAAAATGGAGATCCACATGGTATTTGTTGGCTTCAAGAAAGCTTACGACACCATACACAGAAGCACAATAACCAACGTCCTCAAAGAGTATGAATATCATGGAAAGTTAATAAGCCTAGTGTCATGTACGGGTGGTTCGCCTGACGAGCGGACAACCCGCAATGCAGGATACAAGCGCATGGATGCATAACAGTGAGGCGTTCCACAGCGGCGGTTCCCGAGTCACCAGAAGACGCAACGAGCACCGCCAGAGAGCGCACTAAACCGGGACTATTTTCCTCCGCACAGTCACGTGAGACCAGCTCTAGACTGCCACGTATCACTGCGCGCCGACTATTTAGCGGGGCGCAGTGCATAAAGACTGTAGACAAGGCCGCAAATTCTGGAGCAAATTCAAAACACTCTCAGGACAGAACACAAACAGAACTTACAGGCTCACAATCGACCATTCCCCGACCACCAACCCAAAATAAATTGACGAAGCCTCCAAAGAACAACTTGTCGAAACTCTCAGCTTCCCCACACGCAATCTTTTTAATGTACAATTTCGACAAAAAGTTGAACTCGAACTCCCACTTCTACTTAAATGTCCCAACAAATGACGACCATGACCTCCTCAAAGAGATCACATACTCCGAGGTCACAGACGCAATCAACGCCGGTAAAAACTCTGCCCCTGGAGGAAATGGCATCCAAAGGCTTCATCTCAGAAGATGTCCCATCCATACCATTTCTCCCCTCCTCACACTAATCTTTAACTACTGCATCACAAATCCGACAATCCCCACAACATGGACAAAACCTAAGACGATTATGATCCCAAAACCGGGTAAACCAAAGGACAATCCGAAATCCTACCGCCCCATTTCCCTCATTGATGTACTAAGGAAGAAGTTTGAACGAATAATTACAGACTAAACAAGTACACAGAAAGACGGCAAATCATACCCCACCTTCAATCCAGCTTCCGCAAAAACCACTCAACAAACGAACCTCTCCTCAGACTAGCTACCGACATCACCAAACACATAAACCTGGGACAATGCACGCTCGCAGTCTTCCTAGACATCGAGCGTGCATTTGACAAAGTTTGGCATGACGGACTGTTTTGCAAGCTACTCGAGACAGGGTTTCCTCCCAAGACAGTTCAACTTATACAATCAGTACTCCAAAACAGACAATGTCAAGTCCGCGACAACGACGAAACCTCTTCTCCCTTCTCTCCCCAAGCTGGTGTGGTGTGGCATCATATGCCCCTGCTCTACTCTCTTTACATCTCCGACATCCGTACGACAACCAGACCAAACGAACAGACCCAATTATACGCAGATGACACAGCTTACTGGAATTCAGGACCAAACACCACCACCATCAACCGACAAACAACACATTACGTGACTAAATTCGAAAACTGGATGCAAAAATAGAGAATAAAACCAAACCCAGACAAGACACAGCTAATACTATTTGGACACCGCAACATAACGAAAAAGACCAAACAACTCCCTGACAACATCACAATATCGCTGTGGGGATCCAGACTTCAGACTCACTGACCTAGTTAAATACCTAGGAGTTACCCTTGACAAATACCTTAACTTTAATGAACACATAAAACAGACGTTAAACAAGGTACGACAAAGGCAATCTCAAATCAGACGAATACAAGGGAAATTCGAAGGCTGCAGCAACAAAACTGCAATCAACACATATAAGACATTTGTTCGACCTCTGTGTGAATACGCAGACGCCTCCCTTGCCGGTATACATCAGAACGAAAGCAGAAAAACTTTCCAGACAGAACGACGACTACTGAGAAGCTCACTGAGACATCCCCCGACCATCCCTAGAAAAGATGCCTATCAGGAAGCAAGAATCATCCCCCTCCAAACCCGACTCTCCCTCCTCAGAGCTAGATATGGTCGCCGAATCCTCAATTCCCGCCCAGACATGGCACAAATTTTCACACAAAGTCCAAGAACCACCAACAAATCAAAATTCAAGTACACATATCCCCCACGCACCATTCTACAGAACACTATTAAATCCTTTCCAGAAACAGTACATAATCGCGAACACTCAAATCAACTTCTAATGCTCACACAAGGACATCACACACCACAACATCTTCTGGCACTGGATCCTGCCCCAACCTAAATCTCACTCCATACCCCCACCCAAAATACTTTATACAGTGTAAATAAGATTATCAAGTATCTTCACTGCAAACAAACAATATACAAACTCTATGTAACCATCGGAAATGATAAGCAATTGTACTCAAATAGCACAAAACGTAACTACGAAATAACCTTTTGCAAAATTAAAAGTTAACTGAAAAATAACGAAAATGAATTACGTACATAAATATGATTTATAATCTTAGCATGTAAGCTTAGTTATAAGTTAAAGAAGAACTAAAACTAGAATGAAACTGCCAGGAAGTTTCAGAAATATAACTGTTAAATAAAGAAATATGGCTTGTACCTAACTGGTGAAGAATAAAACTTTTAGTTGATGTTTATTGTTTTTGCCTGAGTTTCAAAAGTTTGTTAGTTTCTTTTGTTTCCAGAAAATGATTAGTTTGTCTTGTCAATAAACACAATTTCCGTATCAGACAGCGTCTTTCAGTTATTATCTCCTGAGGCGAGATATAGCACCTAGTTCAGATTGTAAAGTAAAGACCAACACAGGGGTATCTAAGCTGTTTGAAGTCAGAACAGGCCTTAGACAGGGAGATGCATTATCCAGATAAGGAACACAAAAAATCTAACCCAGTTGAAATAAAGATGGGTCATAATAAAATACATTATCTTGCTTATGCAAACGATAGTGTAATAAGTAGCAATAAAGAAGAACTGTAACACATGATACGCTCTTACAGAAAGATTGCAAAGAAAGCAGGGTTAGAGATCAACGTGAAGAAAACAGAGTACATGGTCGTGAGCAAGGTACCTAATGATGACAGTCCTCTGACAGTTGATTATCTCACTTTTAAAAGAGTAGACACCTTCAAATATTTGGAAATCATCGTCAGTGAACAGAATAAAATGGAAACTGAAATTCAAGTGAGGCTAGCAGCAACAATATAGCCTATTTTGGCCTACGAGATGTATTACGCAGTAAAGCTGTGTCGAGAAGTTTCAAACTGAGTGTAATTCTGCCAGTAGCTCTGTAAGGGTCAGAAAGCTTTACATTTAGAAACTCAGATGAATAAAAATTATTAGTTTTTGAAAGAAAAATTTTACGAAAAATCTTTGGCCCCAAGAGAGACCCAGATACAAGGGAGTAGAGGATACTGAAAAATAAGGAACTGAAAGAGCTGTATGAAAAGGATGATATAAGTCAAAGGATGAAGAGAAGAGTTATGTGGGCTGGACATTAACTAGGATGGAAGAGGAAAGACTACTTAAAGTAGCATTCTCTGAATCTATGGACGGAAGACGAAAGAGGGGAAGGCCACGTACTAGATGGAAGGATGACATCGAGGATGATGCGGTGACCATGGGCCTCAGAAAAAGAGAATGGACTGCAAAAGCAATAAATAGAGACGACTGGAAGAGGAATGTAGAGAACGCGTGTGGTCTCCAAGGCCCAAGCGACAATCAAGAAGAACTATTGTCCATTTCATGCGACTAAAAATATTTACTTCTATTAAGGCTTCCTTAGTTGAAGCCGAAATCATGGTTAAGTAATCAAGCTGTAGCTTTCCAAACGATGAGCTGTATTTTTGAATGTTAATCTTCCACGAAAGGCTGCTGTTTCAACAGCCATGTTTAAAATTGTAAGAACCAAATTAATTGAGCAATACCAAAGTAAACAATATGCAGCATGTTCAAGATTTAAAAAAAATATTATTAGTATTTGGGGGCTGCATACACGAAATCTGAGCCTGATAGGAAAAAACGGATTTCATTTTGGAAATCAGAGACTTCGACTTAGGTAAGAACGTCATTCACACCATGTGTAACATCTACATCTACAACTACATGGGATACTCTGCAAATCACATATAAGTACCTGGCAGAGGGTTCATCGAAACACCTTTATACTATTTATCTCCCATTCCATTCTCGAATAGTGCGCGGGAAGAAAGAACACCTGAATCTCTTCGTTCGACCTCTGATTTCTAGTATGTTATTCTGATGATCATGTCTACCTATGTAAGTGGGAGTCAACAATATATTTTCGCATTCGGAGGAGAATGTTGGCGATTGGAGTTTCGTAAGTAGCCCACGCCGCAGCAATAAGTGCCGTTGTTGTAATGATTTTCATCCCAGATCCTGTATCATTTCCGTAAGGCTGTCTCCTCTGTATCGGGACAATACAAAACGAGCTTCCCTTATTTGTTTTTTTTTATGGCCTCCATCAAACCCAATTGTAAGGATCCCACACTGGGCAGCAATACTCCATAAAAAGGACGGACAAGCGTAGTGAATGCAGTTTCTTTAGTAGATTTTTTTCATCTTTTAAAGGTTCTACCAATAAAACGCTGTTTCTGGTTCGCCTTTCCCACGCCATTACCTACGTGTTCTTTCCAGTTTAAGTCTGAAGTAATAGTAATTCCCAAGTATTTTGTAGTGTTTACGGCCTTAACAAAAATTCTTGTGATCAGTGAAATCAGCATGGGCAGCTATTATTGTACGCAATACTGTTCCATCTCCGTGCAAGTATCAGCAGTTCGCATGTTGAAATGAGAGGTTCCATTGGTCGGGAGTTCGCATCTGTGATTATTCGGCGACCAAGAGAAAGTCTTTTTATTTGACGCCTAGTGGACGACTTGCATGTTGATGATAACACAACACCCAGTCCCTCACCGGGAATCGAACCCAGGCCCCTTGCGTGGTGGTTGGCGACGTTGACGAAGGTGTGCATAGTTATCGTATCTGATTACAAGCGGTCCATTGATGCAGCGTCATTCCACCTGTTAATTTTGCCCGTAAGTGATTTAGAAGTAGCTCTGTCACTGCTTATCCGCACGCCTTCAACGTAAACATCACCCATGACATCCGAGCCGCGTTATCGGCGCTTATCTGCTTATCTAAATACCAACAGCGATGTTAACATTGACGCCGCTGTCCATGGCAGAATTATTAGACGTCGAGTACGTGACGCAACTTCTAACTCCGATACGTATAATCGCTGTGAGATAATCTTACAATATTTTCTGCGTAGTCTTAGCGACAGAATTTAAGTAGTGGAGGGGAGAATCTTGCAGATAGTGTAGGAGGAAAACTCATTTTGTGTAAGAAGTGAATTAAACTGGAAGGCATTGCAAGAACCTGTCTTGACTGCGAATCACCTTTAACTGCCAAGATTAATTTTGGACCATGCGTTAGTACGCCACATTGAAATCACAAATATTACTTGTAAAGACAAAATGATTTTTTTTAAATTGCGTCACGTGTCTTCTTTTGAACATCTAGAACTAAATTACTCAAAAAATCTTCAAGTTGTGACTTATCTGGACTGATAGCAAGTGAGAAACATATACGACTGACGTGGCCCAACAACTACATTTAACACAATTACGATCTGTAGCCTGTGGTGTCCTATAGTATGTATAGTGCGTGTGTGTGGTTTTTGTCTGTTGCTTGTACCAATGTATAAGAATAAGAATGTTGTAGTGGTGTAAAAGTATTTCTGTACCTGACATGTACCAAACCAATCATAACTTCATATAAGTTTTCAGTAATTAATAAAACTATTTTACTAGAAAATCAGTTCATTAAACATTCTCCAATAATTGACGGTGGCGTGTAATTAAAGATTGTCCACCTAAACTTGTTTTTTACACTGTTCATGGAACGTAGAGATTAGGTTCACATAATACATATCTGAATTATTTCTTTTCAATGGCTAGCGTTGAAATATGATAATCTGGCTCTGAGATTCTTTAGTAATGGTACAGTCTTTAACCTCCACACAACTAGTTTAAACACCGCAGAAAGTTTCATGTATAGATCTGCCAAAAATTGTGAATAGCGTTTTCTTTTAAAATTCTGCACTGTCTTTCATATAGGTAATTTCACTACCCACGCTGAAGATTTCGTCTACACACCAATACTTACGCAATTGGCCATTGCTGTAATAATCTAAAATTGCTATAGAAATTAAATTTCCTAACAGTTTTTAGTTTCATTATCGTCTTTCATGCAATTTAATCAGTTCTGCTTTATTTTTGTCCGCCGCTGGTTCGAAGCAAATTAATGGCAGCCTTCCGCCAACAATGGATTTATAACAGCGGCGCCAAATATACTGAAAATGCTCAAAATCTGTGATTAACCTCTAAGTACTTAATTGAACACATCGTGTTTTAAATATCACTGTATTTTCAAATAATAACAAAATCAGTTTTCATTACAGACCTTGATTATTTACCTGCAGCATTATAATCTTTTTGAAACTTCCTGGCAGATTGAAATTTTGTGCCGGAACCGGGACTCAAACCTGGGACCTTTGCCTTTCGCGAGCAAGCGCACTACCGACTGTGCTATCCCGACACGACTCACGATACCGCCTCACAAATTTACTTCTGCCAGTACCTCGCCTCCTACTTTCCAAACTTCACTGAAGCTCTCCTGCAAACACTCAAGACTAGCACTCCTGGAAGAAAGGATATGGTGGAGACATGGCTTAGCCACAGCCTAAGGGATGTACCCAGAATGAAACTTTCACTCTGCAGCGGAGTGTGCGCTGATATGAAACTTCCTGGCAGATTAAAACTGTGTACCGGAACCGGGACTCCGCGAGAGGCAAAGGTCCCAGATTCGAGTCCCAGTTCGGCACACAATTTTAATCTGCCAGGAAGTCTCATATCAGCGCACACTCCGCTGCAGAGTGAAAGTTTCATTCTCAATAATCTTTTTGTTTTATCATTACGTACATATCAAGCAACCATTTCTTACAGAGAGCAAAGCAAGAAGACCACTCTTCCATCTAGATTATCATCCATGTCTATTACTCTATATTCAACATACATATTTTAATAACCTCTAGGGTAAAAGAATAATTATGCAACTAGACACTCTGTGATGTAACTTAGTGGCAACATGTAAATCTCCGCTTACATACAACTAAAGTGGCGTCAATAACAGATATTATATTTATAGTTCAGGTAGAACTTTACAAGCCACATGCGGTCGCGGCGGATTATGCGTGAGAACTGGAGCGCCGTGTTGCGGTGCGCGCGACCGTTCAAATGTTTGTTAAGCTTCAGGGGATTATCTGCAGAGTCACCAGTCACTAAACGTACAAACTACTTATGAACTACCTTGTACTAAAGACGACACAAACATCCTTCCCGAGGGGGGATTCGAACCCCCGACCGTACCGGCCGTGCAGACTGTGACTGGCTCACCGCAGACCGCTCGTTCACTGCAACCGATGCTGCCGTTCACTTCGGAGCTTCGATTCCCCCTTCGGACATGGGTTTTTGTGTTGTCCTTAGGTTACTTTACCTTAGTTTAAGTTGTTTGTAAGCTACGGACCAATAACCCAGCATTTGAGCCTGACAGATTTACAAACAAGCAACATGAGGCATATGTGGCTCACATGCTTGTAAAGACACAATAGGTATAAAAATCGTTTTATCAATCGTTTTATCAATCAATTTAATCACGGAGATTTTGGTGCTACTCTGTGTGCAAACCATTTCCTTTTTCAGTTTTCCCAATATTAGTTTTTTGCTTGCCTTTTGTGTTATTCCTAAGAGTGCCAACAAGTTAGGTAGAGGTAATCATTAGATCTGTGGCCAATGATACACTACTGTACCGCGTGTCGCAATACAGTGTCCGCCCATTGTACAGTAAAGGGTCAAGTAACTCCATAACTACTTTCATACGAACATCGGAGTGTTCAGTGGAGCCATCATTTTTAAACACAGCGTTGGAATGTATTGTATGTGAGCCCCATGAGGTTCACGAGGCCTCTAAACACGAATCGTCATGTGAGCCAGTTATGCTCACGCAGGGCAGTGCAAATTGTATACGTGAACCAACTATATAACCCCTGTAACTGTGAGCCAACATTGGTTCAAGTGGCAGCCATGTGATAAAGATAAAGATCCGGAAGGCTTTTGACAATGTACCCAACAAGCGGCTTCTAATGAAATTGCGTGCTTATGGAATATCTCCCCAATTGTGCGATTGGATTCACGATTTCCTATCAGAAAGGACACAGTTCGTTGTAATTGACGGTAAGTCATAGAGTAAATCAGAAGTGATATCTGGCGTTCCACAGGGAAGCGTTATAGGTCCCCTACTCTTTCTCGTGTTAATAAACGATTTAGGAGACAATCTGAATAGCTCCCTTAGACTTTTCGCGGATGATGCTGTCGTTTATCGGTTAGTGAAGTCAACAGAGGATCAAAAGCAACTGCAAAGCGATTTAGACAAAATTTCTACTTGGTGCGAAAATTGGCAATTGACACTAAATAAAGAAAAGTGTGAAGTAATACACATGACCACTAAAAGAAATCCGCTGAACTTCAATTACACGATAAATCAGTCAAACCTTAAGGTCGTAAATTCTACCAAATACCTAGAAGTTACAATTACCAACAACTTTGACTGGAGAGAACACACAGAAAATATTGTGGGGAAGGCGAACCAAAGGTTACGTTTCATTGGCAGAACGCTTCGAAGATGCACCAGCTCCACCAAAGAGACTGCCTACATCACACTTCTGCGTCCTCTCCTGGAGTACTGTTGCCCCTTGTGGGACCCTCACCAGGTGGGACTGACGGAAGATATTAAGAAGGTTCAGAGAACGGCAGCACGTTTTGTTTTATCACGTTACGGGGGGGGGGGGGGGGGGAAGCGTCACGAAAATGTTGCACGAATTGGGGTGGAAATCATTAAAAGAAAGACGTTATTCATTGCGGCGTGATCTATTTGCGAAGTTTCAATCACCGACTTTTACTTATGAATGTGAAAATATTTTGCTAGCACCCACCTACGTAGGGAGACATGACCATCCCAATAAAATAAGAGAAATTAGCTCGAAAACGGAACGATTTAGGTGTTCTTTCTTCCCGCGCGCTATTAGAGAATGGAACGGTAGAGAAAAGTTATGAAAGTGGTTTATGAACCCTCTGCCAGGCACTTAAATGTGATTTGCAGAGTATCTATGTAGATGTATATGTAGATTAATACTGCTAAATTGTACACAATGGAATTTCGCTATCTGAAGTAATGGAACGACACAGAAAACAAAATTTATTATTGGTCAAAATTAATAACACTTTTACAACAGTAACTTGTAGTACTCGCTTTATAAAACAATAAACAGTACAAATGCTCCTGACACAATAAGCAGTTAATGAACGCAAGTGGAGTTACAGGAAAGAAAATGATAGTTTTGCACATTATGTCAATGACTCGCATAAACATCTTGAATTCTTAAATTACATACTAGCCAGTGGTTTATTGTATATCAGAAAAACAAATCTGTCTTCCTAACTTTCAGACAGACTGAGGGTTTGGTCGACTTGGGATACATCTACATCTACATAGATACTCTGCAAATCACATTTAAGTGCCTGGCAGAGGGTTCATTAACCACTTTCATAACTTTTCTCTACCGTTCCATTCTCTAATAGCGCGCGGGAAGAAAGAACACCTAAATCTTTCCGTTTTCGATCTGATTTCTCTTATTTTATTGGGATGGTCATGTCTCCCTAAGTAGGTGGGTGCTAGCAAAATATTTTCACATTCATAAGTAAAAGTCGGTGATTGAAACTTTGCAAACAGATCACGCCGCAATGAATAACGTCTTTCTTTTAATGATTTCCACCCCGATTCGTGAAACATTTCCGTGACGCTTCCCCCCCCCCCTGGAACGTGATAAAACAAAACGAGCTGCCCTTCTCTGAACCTACTCAATATCTTCCGTCAGTCTCACCTGGTGAGGGTCCCACAAGGGGCAATAGTACTCCAGGAGAGGACGCAGAAGTGTGATGTAGGCAGTCTCTTTGGTGGAGCTGGTGCATCTTCGAATCGTTCTGCCAATGAAACGTAACCTTTGGTTCGCCTTCCCCACAATATTTTCTGTGTGTTCTCTCCAGTCAAAGTTGTTGGTAATTGTAACTTCTAGGTATTTGGTAGAATTTATTGAAGTTCAGCGGATTTGTTTTAGTGGTCATGTGTATTACTTCACACTTTTCTTTATTTAGTGTCAATTGCCAATTTTCGCACCAAGTAGAAATTTTGTCTAAATCGCTTTGCAGTTGCTTTTGACTTCACTAACCGATAAACGACAGCATCATCCGCGAAAAGTCTAAGGGAGCTATTCAGATTGTCTCCTAAATCGTTTATAAACACGAGGAAGAGTAGGGGACCTATAACGCTTCCCTGTGGAACGCCAGGTATCACTTCTGTTTTACTCGACGACTTACCGCCAATTACAACGAACTGTGTCCTTTCTGATAGGAAATCGTGAATCCAATCGCCCAATTGGGAAGATATTCCATAAGCACGCAATTTCATTAGAAGCCGCTTGTGTGGTACCGTATCAAAAGCCTTCCGGAAATCCAGAAATTTGGAATCGATTTGAGATCCCTTGTCGATGGCACTTTAACACTTCATGTGAATAAAGGGCAAGCTGTGTTTCGCAAGAGCGATACTTTCTGAATCCGTGTTGACTATTGGTTAATAGGTCGTTCTCTTCGAGGTAGTTCATAATATTCGAACAAAGTATATGTTCCAAAATCCTTCAGCAAATCGACGTCAATGAGATAGGCCTGTAATTTTGGGGAGCACTCCTATTGCCTTTCTTGAATATTGGAGTAACTTGGGCAACTTTCCAGTCTTTGATTCAATTCCAACCTAATAAGTCTGTGGTGCGAATATGCTCACCAACAAGTACTGTCATTGCGTTGGATGCGCTGACGTGGGTCACCTAAAGATTCGACACCGTTCATCTACCTCGAGATCCCTCAAAGTCGTCACTAAGGAAGCTCAGCGCACAACCCCGCAATGACCGCACCCTCGGCAAATACAGCCACGGGCAGTCGCCGCTCAGACGACATTTTCTTTTAGTTTCTCAGCTCATCGATATTCATTCGTAACATGAAGTTCAGACTTCAGGCGTCAAAGTACTACAAGTTACTGTTGTAAAAGTGTTATTAATTTTGACCATTTATTAATTTTGTTCTCTGTGTCGTTCCATTACTTCAGATAGCGAAATTCCATTGTGTACAATTTAGCAGTATTAATCTTATCACATGGCTGCCACTTGAACCAATGTGTTATATTTTTGGTTCACGTATACAATTTTCACTGCCCCGCGTGATCATAACTGGCTCACATGACGATTCGTGTTTAGAGGCCTCGTGAGCCTCATGGGGCTCACAGACAATGCATTTCAACGCTATGGTTAAAAATGGTGGCTCCACTGAACACTCTGATGTTCGTAGCAAAGTGGTTATGGAGTTACTTGACCCTTTACTGTACAATGGGCGGATACTGTATTGCGACGGTTGGTACAGTAGTGTATCATTGGCTACAGAACTAATGATTACCTCTACCTACCTTGTTGGTACTCTTAGGAATAACACAAAAGGCAACCAACAAACTAATATTGGGAAAACTGAAAAAAGCAAATCGTTTGTACACAGAGAAGCACCAAAATCTCCGTGATTAAATTGATAGATAAACGAGATGTTTTGATAATTTCTCCCAAAACGACTTTTATACCTATTGTGTCTTTACAAACCACATATGCCTCATGTTGCTTGTTTGTAAATCTATCAGATTCAACTGCTGGGTTATTGGTCCGTAGCTTACAAACAACTTAAACTAAGGTAAAGTAACCTAAGGACAACACAACCACCCATGTCCGAAGGGGGAATCGAAGCTCCGAAGTGAACGGCAGCACCGGTTGCAGTGACCGAGCGGTCTGCGGCGAGCCAGTCACAGTCTGCACGGCCGCTACGGTCGGGGGTTCGAATCCCCCCTCGGGCATGGATGTTTGTGTCGTCTTTAGTACAAGGTAATTCATAAGTAGTTTGTACGTTTAGTGACAGGTGATTCTGCAGATAATTCCCTTAAGCATAACAAACACTTCACTTTCGCATCGCGTATTTCCATGATTAAACCCAATCAATTACTTTAAATCATTACCTTTTTCATCTTAGAATCAGCATCCCTATTAACAGTTTTTGTTAATTTCTTTAGCAAAATGTATTACACAGTCCGGTAAGAATGACCTGCGGGGTGAACAGTCTGAACATTAATTTATTGCGGAAAGTATCATAAAATTTATCTAAACCATTCCACAGCTTAACATTTTCAGCTGCTGTGATCATGATTTCAAGAAAGAAGCTTCAATGGGTACTTTCCGCAAGTTTTCTTGGTAACATTATTTTTGTGTTGCCTCAACCCCAATCTGTATTACGACATTTGCCGCGGTGGAGTAGCCGAGCGGTGTAAAGCGCCTCGCTGCGGAGCGCGCGGTTGCTCGCCGTGGAGGTTCGAGTCCTCCCTGGGGCATGGGTGTGTGTGATGTCCTTAGGTTAGTTTACCTAGGTTTAAGTAGTTTGTAAGCTACGGACTGATGACCACGCAGTTTGGTCCGATAGATTTACAAAAATTTTTTTTATTACGACATTTCATTCTATTCAGTCATTTGGTGCATTAATTTCATCCACTCCTGTCTAAATTAGTTTTTATCTGATATTTCTAGGATCAAAATTTTAACAAAAATTCTTAACCTTTTGATCGCATTTTAACATTAATATGTACAGGCAACATCACAACAGTAAGTTACAATTCCTTAACGCTTGTAAATTAAATTTCATTACAATAAATGACACGTCAGACGTCTTATCACAATCTGTAAATATCAAGCTTTAGTCCAGGATTTGATTTTGAACCCATTGTTAACCATACAAATCTTGTATATCTGATCTAGAGTTTGGTAGGCATAAACAGAAAAACAAGGGCGAATGTATGAACGTGTGAATACATAACGATAATTTTAACACAGTACTGGGTTTCTCATGGAGAAGTAACCACTAAAGATATGTAATGTAGTGCATCTCACAAATGTGATCGATCAGATTATCTGTTCGTTCCATAGATCCATATTGAGGACATCCTTGTGAATATGGAACATGTCAATACAGACTGAAACAATAATACTAATAATATGGTTGCATACAACACATTATTTGGTCCTATTAAGAAAGTCATCAGTGGAGTAGGAGTTGGTCACTAGTAAGCCATTCAGGCTCCTCTTAAACTGATCTTCATTTGTAACTACATTTATGTCAAATTATTTAAAATGTATGTTCCTGAGTAGTGGCCCACATTTTTTCTAAAGTAAATGATTTTAAGTCCTTGAGTAGATCTTTTTTTTTTCTAGGTGTTGTATGTATAAACTGAGCTGTTTCTTGGAGAAAAGAATATATTATTAACGACAAATTTCATTAACCCTTTCAACCCCAAATTTTACTAATTTATGAACAAAAATATTTCTTTACATATATCTATAAATAATTATTTGAATAATGTATACTTCACAGAATTTTTCATTATTTTTAATTTTTAGAGGGAATTTTGGAATGACTACATAAAACATCATTGGGCAAGATATGTTTCCTTTATCGTAACTAATAACATTTTCAAACTGTTTGCTACTAATTTAGACATTGAACAATTATTTATTAATGAAATTTTTAAAGTACATTATTTCGTTTTCCTTGATATAATTATCTGAAACTCTTGCTGCATGTACTCCAACTTAGACATGAAGCAACGGTACATAACGCACTGTAGCCTAATGCTCTCTGTTTCCTCAAGGTAGTTTTAAACAACCTAGTCACAATAAATTGTTGACAGTCCTGCAGTGTTGTTGACGGTATTTGGACAAATGGTTGTGCCTAGAGGAACAGATAAAGATGATGTAGCCATATGGCAACACTGACAGGGAAAGGGTTAAGGAATGAATATACTGAGGGGCAGTGATTAGTATACCCGGTTCTCTGAAGAGACTTCTACAGGATGTCCGTGAATTTACTACACACGCTTTTGTACTCAGACAACTTTTGTTTGATTTGAAGTGTTACTCCAATATATTATACTACATGACACTATAGAATAAATGTAAGCAAAGTTGCAAGGTTCTTTATTTTTATGTCACCTACGTTTGCTAACAATCGAATTACAAATACAGATTTGTTACGGAGTTTCTGCAGTTCTGTGGTGTGCTCCTTCGAAATGAATCTATTACCGAGTTGTAAACACAGGAATTTAATACTGTCAACATCTACTATCTGCTCTTCCTCATACTTTATGCACATGTTGGACGGAAACCTCTTACATGTTCTGAACTGGATGTAGTGAGTCTTTTCAAAGTTTGGCAGTGAGTTGGCTTTGAAACATTTATTAACGTCTATGAAAATATCATTAGCTGACCTTTCTAGAACTATGCTCGACATGATATTAATTACAGTACTTGTATCATCTGCAAAGAAAACTAACTATGCTTTTGGCAGTGTAACTGATGAGAGGTCATTAAGGTACACAAGAAAAAAGGAGTGGCCCTAAAATGTGTCCTTTGTGGGACACCAGATGTAATTTCTTCCTAGTCTGATGATGACTGATGACTCAATTCACTAGTCCCTTGTACTGACGCCCATGCAGTGTAGTAAAGTTGTGATGATGGATGGGGATTAGACCTCAGTATCTATATGAATTGTTAAGTAAACAGAATCACATGTCAGATATTAAATATATTCACTAATGTAGTGATATTCGAACCTGAAATGACGATACAAATTATTTTTGTCTGGCAATAATTAGAAGCCGGCATCTTTCACTGTTGTATTATAGCACACAAACAGAAATGAAATTTTCTAATCTTTCTTCACCGGTGCGCGTTGTATCTATGGTCGTCTTAGACGGCTAGAGGAAGCATAATGTGTAATCCTGTGCTGTCTGGGTCTCCAACCTGTATATCATCATTGTTGACCACACACGATGAGTTGTCAACTATCACCTTCTTGTTTACTCGCAGTTAAATCAATCTATTTGTATTGATCTGGAGCAGTTTGGCATCTTAAGGAAACAACGAAAAGACGGGTCAGCATCATGTCGAAGGGTTGAAATGCAAAGAAAAATTGATATCGGTTCTTCAGACTCAGTCTAATGTCAGTATTTTGAAAATATCTCGGGTCAATGAAAATATAAAATGAAGATAGTACGGCTTTACATGATGCTTAGTTCGTAAACTAAAATTGCGTCACTGGTGTAGTTAAGCTAACTAGAGACAGAGTTTCTGCAAGCAGCGGCTGCCGCCTCTGACGGCTAAAACTAATGAAACTCAATCAGTAGCGAATGGACATGTGTATTGCTGATTCGAAACTAGGGCACAGCCCTGCGTTCTTTACTTGGCATTAGGGAAAGTGGAGAAGGTATGTTTGTGGTTGTTACCCCAGCGGAAAAGAAACTCCTATCTTAACCACTACAAGTTAGCCTCCGACAAGTAAACCTCCGAATTTCACATGAGTTTTGGTCATAAAAAGTGCACATCACACGATACAACAAGTGTTGACTTCCACTTGAGCCGCTGTTATCGATCACGGTACAGTAGGCAGTTTTAGAATACATTTCTGGAGAAACAGCGATCGTTAATGAAATTATATTTTTAAAAACACTGTCTCGATCGAGACTGTGTTTGTAAAAAATAAATAAATGTACATATAATAGTAGGCAATGATAGTAGGCAATGCCATGCAGTACGAACGCAATGCCATGATATCAAATCCATCCTTTTCAAATTGTCTGCTAAGAGCACAGGTCCGACATAAGGTAGGAGAAAGTTTCGATCAACTTCTAACCCTACAGTCAATAAATAAATAAATAAAAAATCGCACTGGCGTGTTTTACGGCTCCTTTGGGTTTTCCTATAGTTTTGATTTTTTACAAATATCACACACAAGACAGCGGAGCAAGGACAAGGTGAAAACGACGTTTATAAGGAGATGTAATATCCAAAAATCGCCTATTGATTTGAATATAATAAAACGTCCGAAATCCAGAAAAAAAAAATTAAAAGCTCACTCGTAAAATTCTGAGACCAGCACGCCGATTTAATCACAATGAATTCCTTTGGAGCACATCAGGTTGTAAATATTTTCTGGTATAAAAATGTTTACGTACGTTACGATTACGACCCTACTGTTGCGATAATATTTATGCGCTCAACACGTAATGTTCTCTCTGACCGTATTTTAACACCCAGCTAAAATTATTTGATATTTCAGTGTTTAAGACAAAAATACTATTTTTTAACTTTGAAAGACCACCGTTAATTGTAAAATTAACTCTGGCTGAAAGGGGTCAGTTAAAAGCTTACTTTAAACATATAATACTGGCCGTAAAAAACCAGCTAGAGGATTCGCGTGAACTACTAACTACTTCAGCAACAGAATCTTGTTCCCTGGCCCCGAATTTAGAACTGACTCAAAATTTACTTTAGCAGCAGGAAGACAACACACATAGTAGATCACGAGAATTACACACAATCATTAAAAAGCCACCCCGAACTAAACCATTTCATGAAGGTGGCTGTGAGAACATTTATGGCGCAACGAAATTAAAAATATGATAATATGCATCTGAATTTTTTCTCAGCACTGGTGAAAAACAACACTAAATAAAATGGAGGGTATTCATTAACTAATATTCATAATTAGAACAATATTTCTCTGACAATATATTATTTATTCAGTTCAAACATGAGAAAATGGAGGAAACAATTTCATTAAACAATAAAACTGCAGCCCATTGAAGGTTGACTTAAAGTAATCTGAACTGAACATCGTCGGAGGAGGAATTTACAATCAACAAGCAATCAGCCACTCACACGCGCGATGCAAAGAGAAACTACCCAACTCAGCGTGCTGATACGAAGCAGAAACAGGCGCCGCTGTCATAGGCAAAATTCAGCGAACCAGGATGTACCACACAACACAAGGAAAAAAAAAACCTTTGTAGGGGGCTCTGGTCTGGTACGCGATAATAGCGAGATTAATTTCCATTTAAATCAAACCGTAAGCATGCAGAATTACTGAGACACAGTGCACGTGTCTGCTGCATTACATATTCGCACCCCACTGAAGGCGAAGTGCGTAAAGGTCGTATTCATTTCAACAAAAATCAACGGAATCATAGATTACGAAGCAAGAATACACAATAGTAAGGCACTGGTATGTGAGCAGTGGCGAGAACTCAAGTGACTAGTTATAGACCACGTGGTTCCGAAAACCAGTAAAAAATACAAAATCCAATTTCCAAAAATAAAGAAAAATAGCTGCTGCCTGCAACACTTAGAAATGCGTAGGTTATCATAAGGAAGCTAAAGAAATACAGTTAGACGCGACTGGGAAGGTTTTACACGGATGGACGAAGTTCAGTCTTCAGAAATCAGAAAAGTGGAATAAATTCAAAGTCGGAGTAAATCAACTAAGAAATACGGCATGCAGCCCCTAGAAATACGTAGCTAAATAAGCAAGCTAATAAAGGAGGTAGTACAAGGCTTGAAGAGAATTTACTGGGGGAGTCTGAATGCAAAGTACAAGTTTGGAAACGAAACAACAATTTAGATATAGACGGAGAAGAGGTCGCCAGGTACTAATGGAATTCAGAAAGATATATGCATAATTTCTTGCCTGAAGGGCATAGAAACCGACACAGAAAGAGAAGGTACTAATCTCTAATCCCGAAACTCAACCTTGATTTCTTTAGGGGAAAATAAAGATGAGATAGCCTGAGTGGGGAATATTCCATTTCATTGAGAAAATCGTCACAGCACATATAAATTTTTTAAGTAGGATAAAATTTGATAAGAAGGTATAGAATCAGGGAGGAGGCTCTGTTCCTATATAACAACCATCACAAAAATTATGGTAACTAGACAACGTGGACAGTTAAACACATGGGTAATCCACAAAGATCAACGCTAGGGCCCCAACCTAATGATGACAGCAGAAAATGAAGTTGGGAGTTTTGAAGGTGACAGCTACGTCAAATAATGTAGGCGACTATGACAAAGATATTGTGAAAGAGAAATTTTTGGGATACGTGATAGACCTATAATTATGATGACACTCATAGTTCCACAATAATTAAGACAGCAGAGAAGAAAGATGGAAGATCAGGTTAAATTAAACAACACTTTTATCCTATAGAGGAGACGATGAAAGGGATTTATTAGAGCAAATAAGAATATGATCAAAGGACAGAAGCATTATATTATGACAATGTAAGCCTAAAGAAGAATGGATGAAGTGGGAAGAGGTAAATAGAAAGAAGAATGGAAGAAGTGGGAATAAACAAAGTGAAAGAAAAATGGAAGAGGAGAGAAACAAACTGAAAGAAGAAAAAAAATGGGCTTAGTAAGAGAATCATGGAGGACGTCAAAAGTTTAGCCATTGTCATTCATTTGAAAGAAGAAGCTTTAAATGTTTCGATATGGGAGAAGATGTATGTAATGCCAACCAATGACACACCAAGGGTTTGTTTGGAGAAAGACGGCGTGAGAGACAGAGACACATATAAGCACTTGGCACACCTTGTCCCAGCGATTGGCTGGTGGTGGTGCAGATTGGTTTTGGATCAGATACAATTTAGTGGGTGTAGCTAATGTGGTGTCCGTGACGAACTCAACAGAAAGCAGTTGAACATAGAATTAGCATAGAAGGCGTAATCTTGATATGACGCTTGCTGTTGTTGTGGTCTTCAGTCCGCAGACTGGTTTGATGCAGCTCTCCACGCTTTCCTGTCCTGTGCAAGCCTTTTCATCTGAGAATACGTACGGCAACCTACATGCTTTTGAATATGTTTATATCAGTCCCTCGGTCTCCCTCTACGATTTTTACGCTACACACTTCCTTCTAATGCTAAGTTGACGATTACTTGATGTTTCAGATGTGTCCCACCAGTCTATCCCTTCTCTTACTCACTATATGCCAAAAAACGTCATTTCTCCCCAATTCTGTTGAGCACGTTCTAATTAGTTACGTGATCTACCCATATGATCTTCATATTCGTCTGTAGCACCACATTTCGAAAGCTTCTATAACATTTTTGTCCGAACTCCTTATCGTCCATGTTTCACTCCAATACAATGCTACACTCCAGACAAATGCTTTCAGAAAGGACTTCCTAACATTTAAATTAATTTCGCTTCTTCAGAAACGCTTTTCTTCCCATAGCCATTCTGCATTTTATATCTTCTTTACTTCGGCCATCAGAAGTTATCTCGCTACCCAAATAACAAGACTCATCTACGACTTTTATCGTGTCGCTATCTGATCTAATTTTCTGACACTACGTTCCACTACCCTCGTTTTACTCTTTTTAATGTTCATGTTATACCTTCGTCTCAAAACACTGTCCATTTAGTTTAATTGCTCTTCCAGTATGTCTCTTAACAGACCATATAACGCCTGAAGAATCAAACTATGAACATTTGGTTCATACGACATTACTAAACATTCCTGAGGGAGTTGTATCGCTATTATTGTAAGTCCACATCACAGAAACCTTATGTCAATTTTCGACTGATGTAAGTCAGTTAAAGGGCAGTTTAGACCGGACAGATTACAACGACTTTGGAAGATACACAACAAATGCAGACGACCGACAAAGATTGTAGAATGAAAAGAGCTGCAGGATTCTGGTTAATATAACGTTCTTTGGGGGGAGGGGGGGCGAGGAATGAAGCGCAAATTACCTTCTATTTCTGCTTCAATCAGAGAAGAGAGTTAATGATGGAGTCAGTCGTAGCATCATTGATGAAGGTTGTACAGAAATTAACACAGAAACGGCAGTGCAAGGAAGAATAGTTTAGCCCATGACCAGCGTTTCAGAACAGTTAGATAAATGTTTTTCAAGAAACATAAGTTTTCATGGTGAACATTTTTATTTTTAAATTGGGAGTATGTCTCATTGTTACATCAGTATTTTTATTGATTTTAGTTTTATTCAAAATTGGTTTTTGAAATATTCAAATGTTTGTAATGGTAAATGACCAAACTGGTAAAGTCATCAGTCCCTGGATTTATAGATTACTTACAGCAACTTACGCTAAGGACAGCACAAACACACGTGCCTGAGGGAGAATTCGAACCTCTGGCAGGATCAGGTTGAAATATATCTTCCTAAAAATTATTTCTTGTAACAATAATAACAGTAATAGTTGTTTAAAATTCAAGATTCAAGTGCGGCAAAAAAAAAAAAAAAAAAAAAAAAAAAAAAAAAAAAAAAAAAAAAAAAACCTGCTCCGCCAATTAATTGAAATTCTATCACAAAATTTGCGTAAAGTTAAGAACTGTATTTGGCGCATAATACTGACCGGAAGATATATTGCAAGTTATTGGTGTCGTTGCATTTACATTTAAAGTTATGTGTCTGCATTCATAAGTGCGTAGAAAATTAATCGGCACAGCAAAAGTAACGCACCATTCAGTCAATCTACTAAATAGTCTTGACTGTACTGATCCTGCTGATGGTATCCGCAATTGAACATAACTGTTGGAAGCATGTTTCACTGAATTAATCCAAGTTGACCACGACTAGCACAAAAAAGTGAAATAAATTTATTAATCGACATAAAATAATCTCAGGAAAGTTTTAGCAGAGCTATAAATGAAAAAAAATTAATTTCTACGAAGGAGACATTATTTAATCAGCACGTCTCCAACAATTAGTTTCTTTTCGAAAATGGTCGCGGTAACCATAATCGTTGTTTGCTATAAAATAAAACACATCTTACTTTAGTGATGGGAAAGAAAAATGAACTTTGATTAAATAAATTCAATTACAAAATTAAAATGAAATCATGCTTATTATTAGTAAACATATTCACCATTAACACTTCCTTTTTACAATGATTATGTTTTCTTCTTGGGTAAAATATTCCATAGGTAAAGTAGACAAATGTTTTTTAAGCTTAAGGGACTTAACTGCAGGGTCATCAGTCCCTAAACTACCAAACTACTTATGAACTAACTTGTACTAAAACAGTACAAACGTCCATGCCCGAGGGGGTATTCGAACCTCCGACGAGGAACTGCCTCGCGCATCGTAGCATAGCGCCTCAATACGCTCGGGCACTTCGTCGCGGCGGCAAAGTAGTCCCCTATTAAGACCTTCAGATGGTGAATACTCGGCAGGATGTCATCATTAGGACCAACAAAGCAGATCGTGAAATTTCTATCGGGTAGGTAAATTTGAAAAGAGAAATGTATTTTTTGAAGTTACGTATGGCGGGGACAAGAGAAGTTCAGTGGCAGGATGAGGTAAAACAAGTTATTCAGAAAGATAAGCAAGAGACAAACTTGATGGGGCAGTGGTACTCGGTAGTTAGAAGAGAAGGAAAAATGGTAGGTGAATATGGACTGGAAAAAGAAAGAGGGAGTCATCATGTATAATTTTGCACAGATCAGAATTTAATCGTCAGAAACACTTGTTTTAAGAATAATGAGTGAAGAATCTATACTTGGAAGAGACCCGGTGACACCGGTGTAGGTTTCAGATTGATTTGATAATGGTAACATAGATTTCTAAAAGATTTTAAAACGTAAGACATATCCAGAAGCAGATATAGACTGACCATAAATTACTGGTTAATAATAATAACTTTGTGTGGCTCATTGTCCTTCGGCCACTTGCGTGTCTATAACCTACCCAGTTATCCATCTGGGGAAAGGGGCCTACAGCTTAACGTGGAATCCGAACCACGTGTCGTTTCTGGCGACTACTCATATCGTTCAGACGTGAAGGCTGGGTTAAAACGACGACTGAAAAATTCCGAGATCCAACTGGATTTCGAATTCGCGACTCTTTGGTTTCCAGTCAAATGCTTTACCCCGAGACCGCCATTCCCTACTTGTTATGACGTGTAGATCAAAACTTAATAAATTGCAAAAGGATAGAAAATTCAGGAGATGGAAGCTGAAAAAACTTGTAGTGTAACCACTTACACTACATATCTGCCTGTATCGATACCAGATGACCAAAAGATAATTAGCAAGTGAGAGGTCAAATATTGCCCCAGACCTCTTTTCTGTTTAGGTATTTGGCAGCCTGTCAGTAGCAAGTGGCAGCGATTGTATTTGAATCAAAAGACGCTGCATGGACGATGAATATTGAAGAAGTAAAAAATAATGGAATCTTTATGTTATAATTTCTATGTTAAGTTGATTGGCTTTTGTTATTACTGTTAGATTGCTGCAGAAGTTTATACTAAGACACGGATGTACGGAGTGTCTACCTGTACTTGTGGGAAATAAATGTCATTGTATTTCACCCAACTGACCTTGTGGGCTACAGTTATTTAGTATTTAATGCCTACACATTAGGAAGCAGTTCTTTATATATATATTAACTTAGTAAGGAGAAGAAGTCTGACTGTACACTCAAGAAGAGTACATCGTAGTATGTAGGAACAGCGTAGCTGTTTCTCTGGTGTATGAACTACTGTCTTGGAAGTGCATCTAAAAAATTCTACAGAAATTATGTGGGTGCTCTACAGGAGACAAAAAACACGGTCACACTACATAATAATGGCGACAGTGCCATAGGACTCGAACTGAGAAAAGCTGGCCGACTGGAAACGAAACAGAGCGAGAGAGAGAGGCAAAATCTTGAGAAAAATAGGGAAAAAAATTTCCTTAGACAGGGAAAATTCCCGAAATACAGTTCTCAGGGAAACTTGGTCGTTGCCCATAGCAACCGCAAAATGAAACGTAAAATACTAACTGGCAAGAGGTAACAACATTAAAAAGGTTATTTCTGCTACGAAGAAGAATTAAAAGACATCAAGAGTGGACGTCAGATCAGAGAGGGCAGCAACTTCACGACGAACCAGGCTGGAACAGCGACGGAGCGACGCAAAAAGGGCCTCGCCGACGCAACTAGCCGAACCGTGCTGATCGACGTATGCAGCCGTCCCAGAAATTCAACCGGGGTGAGCGTACATATTTCATGTTGTTGTTGTTATGGTCTTCAGTCAGGAGACTGGTTTGATGCAGCTCTCCACCCTACTCTATCCTGAGCAAGCCTTTTCATCTCCTCATAAGAACGACAACCCACATCCACTTGAATCTGATTACTATACGTGTCTCTTGGTCTCCCTCTGCGATTTTTACCCCACACACTTCCCTCCAATGCTAAATTTACGATTCCTCGATGTCTAAGAATGTGTCCTATCAAGCGATCCCTTCTTTTAGTCAGGGTGTGCCAAAGATTCCTTTTCTCACCACTTCTGTTAAGTACCTCTTCATTAGTTATGCAATCTACCCACCTAATCTTCAGCATTCTTCTGTAGCACCACATTTCAAAAGCCTCTATCCTCTTCCTGTCCGCACTGCTTACCGTCCATGTTTCACTCCCGTACAAGGCAACACTCCACACAGATGTCTTCAGAAAAGACTTCCTTACACTTAAATTAATATTCGATGTTAGCAAATTTCTCTTTTTCAAAACTGCTTTTCTTCCCATTGCCATTCTGCATTTTATATCCTCTGTACTGCGACCATCGCATGTTATTTTACTACCCAAGTAACAAACCTCATCTACCACTTTCGTTGTTTCGTTACCTAATCTAATTCCTTCGGCATCACCTGATTTTCTAAGACCGCATTCCATTATTTTTGTTTTGCTCTTGTTAATGTTCATTTTATACGCTCTCTTCAACATACTGTCCATTCCACTCAACTGCTCTTCCAGGTCCTTTGCTGTCTCGGACAGAATTACAATGTCATCAGCAAAACGCAATGATTTTATTTCTTCCCCCTGAACTTTAACCTCTATTCCAAATTTTTCCTTGCTTTCCTTCACCGCCTGCTCGATGTACAAATTGAATAGCATCGGAGAAAGGCTACAACTCTGTCTTACTCCCTTCCCAACTGATGCTTCCCTTTCATGCCCTTCGAGTCTAATAACTGCGGTCTGGTCTTTGTACAAGTTGTAAATAACTCTCCTTCCCTGTATTTTACCCCTGCTGACTTCAGAATTTGAAAGAGTGTATTCCAGTCCACATTGTCAAACGCTTTCTCCAAATCTACAAAAGCTAAAAATGTAGGTTTGCCTTTCCTTAATCTATCTTCTAAGATAAGATGTAAAGTGAGTATTGCCTCCCGGGTTCCTACGTTCCTCCTGAATCCAAACTGATCTTCCCCGAGGTCAGCTTCTACCAGCTTTTCCATTCTCCTGTAGATAATTCGCGTTAAAATTTTGCAGCCATGACTTATCAAACTACAAATGCTAATTAGAGTGAAATTGTGAAGTGTATTGTATCACGAGTGTGACTTTAAAAAAAGTTTAGATTGATGTTTTCAAAATTGTCAGTAGTTGAACGAGGAAATAGTGAGGCAGTGCCCTCCTGTGTGTTACAGTTAAAAAAACATTTAGTTAACGATATCACAAAACAATCTGACGATTTAGCTAATGGTATCAAAAGACAATCTGACGATTTAGCTTACGGAATTAAAAAACAATGAAGATCTTAAGCAAGTGTCTTTAGATATTAACAATAAATTTGTGGATCAATCGAATAGGCTAGACTCCTTAACAGAACAATTGAATGCCCATGTACAGGAATGTAAGGAAAGTAATGTACGCCGCGGTGGAGTAGCCGAGCGGTGTAAAGCGCTTCGCTGGGGAGCGCGCGGTTGCTCGCCGTGGAGGTTCGAGTGTTTCCTGGGCCATGGGTGTGTGTGTTGTCCTTAGGTTAGTTTGCCTTAGTTTAAGTAGTTTGTAAGCTATGGACTGATGACCACGCAGTTTGGCCCGATAGACTTACAAACAGTTGAGTAACTTACGTTTGGAAAGATAGTTTTTTTACCATTAAACAGTTATTATTAATGAGGGAAGATGTACAGGTAATAGCTAAGCAGGCTACTAGTGAAGTTGTGAAATCCGAAAAAGGTAACTTAACAGAAGAAATCTACGCAAAATTTTCTGGTAAGGACTTTGAAATCTCTGATAAATTCCAGTCTTTAGATTCATAATTGTCAAAAACTAATAAAAGATTAGAAATTCTTGAATCCACCTCCAAGTCTGAATTTTCCCGAGTATCTAAAAGACTAACTGATACTGTAAACAAAATAAACTCAATTGAAAGTAACCAGAATATTTTCGAACTTAACCTGTCAGACGTTGAAGTAGACATTTGGGAACAAAGAATAGGGGATATCGTGGAAAGGGAAAGTTTAAGGAGACGATTGAGGAATCTCATGAAATGGAGGAAAGGAATTTAGACTCAGAGACAGCTGTTCAGCAGTTTGACAAGCTATGGAGAGAATTACAAAAGACAAAAGTTGAACTAAATGCAAAGGAGTAGGATCGAGTAGTGCAGTTCAGATGATTAATAATGGTGAGAATTAGATTTTTTCATCGGGAATAAACTTATCCAAACAATTACCAAAATTTAAGCCTGATGGGGAAGTCCATCCGAATCATTTTTGAGAGTTTTTTCAAGGACACTTGCTAGTACCTGGGATGATACAAAAAAAATAATTTGACATTGTTTTATTTAAAGGGAGAGGCTGTGGAATGGGGAAATGCGCACGCAGATGAGTTCCACTCTTGGGCAGATTTTAAAGATAAATTCAAAGAACGTTATTGATCTGACAGTACACAGCAAAAACTAAAAATAGAATTATCTGACCCTCCATACTACTCTAGATAGATGGAGAACATTAAGCAGTAAAGCAGTACATCCAAACACATCTAACTAAGGATAATTTCCTAGATAAGCCCATTGATGAGGAATATTTAGTAAATGTAATCATAAGACGTCTCCCTTATTACGCCCAAAGAAAAAAAAACTGGTGTAGAGGATGGGAGAATATAAAAGAGCTGTTAACAGCAGCTGAACGGGTAGATACATTAAACAGAACTAGAAATGAAGGGAATAAAAATTACGTAAATAGTAATAAAGGAACATCTAAGGATGTGTATCTTTGCGAAGTGCATAGAAAAGAGGAAGATACCAAGAATGCCAGGAAACCATTCAGTGGTAATAAAAAGTTTTATACGGATCAAACTTCGCGAAATAATGTTAAGTGTTGCAATAAATTAGTTCAAATGTTTACCCGTACCGAGTATAACAATTCAAGTAAGCAGGGAAACTAATTGCGTCTTGGGAAGGGGATCCATTTCCAAGATGTAATTCGACTGACTGGGATCCGTCAAACTCTTTAGTAGTCAATTACTTACATTCAATCCCTACCAAGCAATGGCTTTTACGAGAAGAAGGAAACGGTGATAATAGGTAAACCATTAATTAAAGGTCACATACACAACTTACCCACTGAAGTTTTAGTAGACAGTGGCAGTGTAATGTCAATTATTTCACAAGAGCTATGTGATAGTCTAGAAAAATTTCATACTATGCCTATCTTTCCAGTTACTGTAGTAAATATTATCGGCATTACTGATATAAAAAGTTAACCAGTTCGTAAAGTAACTAGATTACCAGTTAAAGTAGATAAAGCAGTATTTCTACAAAATTTATTAATAGTGCCTAACATCAAAACTGACGTATTATTTGGTATAGATTGGTTATACAAGTATCAGATGTGCGTAAACTTTAAGCTACGTATTATAACTGGAAACATCAACGATTATATTTTTTGTTTATCGTTTGAGGCAAGTGACAACAGAATAATTAATCAGGCGCAGATATTAACTTCCGCTGATACGCTACTAGTGTGATATCTTAGAATTAGCGTCGAATAATGAATTACATCTTATAGCTTACGAGTCTGATGTCTTAACACCTGATCAAAAGGAACAATTGTATGACATTTTAAGTAGGTATAACAAGGTCTTTTCAAACAAACCAGGATCTTTGGGAAGTTACATTTGTAAATTTAAAATGGAAGATACCATTAAATTTAAGAGAAAGTGTTTAAGAGGAAATTTACAAAAGATAGCTAGCGGAGTAATAGAACGAGGTAATAGCGTTTTTAACAATCACCTGTTGTGCGTACGTAAATCCTGTGGGGGTATTAAAATTGTTTTAGACGCTAGAACTTTGAACAAACATATCGAGACGGAATGCGACAGACCATGTAGTATTGAAGACCTATTAACTAAATTTGAGAATGCTCGCTATTTTAGTTCTCTTGACCTCACTTCTGGCTATCATCAAGTATAGATCTAGAAAATATACAGCTTTTTTGTTTGATGGTACCGCGTATCAATATAAAGTATTACCTTTTTTATTGAACATTTCAGTATCAGTATTTATAAGAGATTTATACGCCGCATTCGGAAGAGACCTTTTGAGTCAACTGATCATTTATGTAGATGACATATTATTGATCTCTAGGCCATGGGAAGAACATTGTACATTACTAGAAAAAACTTTATCGAAATTTTTAGAAATAGGAATTACTGTGAAATTAAGTAAGTCTTGTTTCGGTAGAGAAGAACTTAACTTTTTAGGATACTACGTAGAGATACTGGAATCAGACCAGATCTCGACCTAACTGAAGCAATAAAAATTGCCCTATGCCCTGTACAATTAAACAGCTGAAAGGTTTTTTTTTAGGAATTGTAGGATTTAAGATTACTGTATAGCAATAGCCCCATAAATAATTTTCTTTTAAAATGAAATGAATAATTTAATCAAATAATATGTAATATAATATAACCACTACATTTTTTGTTAATGTTCGTTGGAACCTATAAGCTACGTAACGGATATACTTAGAAAGCTCAAACAATGATATGAGTGTTACCTTCAATTATCCTTGGAATGATAATAGTACATAAAAATGATATCTGTGTTCTCGCTCTCTCTTTCTGGCTTTGTCCTGATCGGAATTATTTTATTGCAATGAGCATCATAAACTATTGTTATATTGTGTACAAGACCGACCGATAAAATGGAAACTCAGGTACGTATTATCTGCTTTCTGTTCTTATTAATAAATCCCCTCAGTCACAATTAATTTCAGTAACTTTTTATTCATTTAATTATTTTACCAGTTCCTGCCTCTAATTACCATGCTGTTTTCAGTTAAAGCGAACTATTACGACTTTGGATGGTTCGGGTATTAGATATACTGAAATTATGTATCTCGTGTAGCTTGCCAGTGCATCTTTGAATTAATTAATTATTTTTTTGCAATATTTATTGGCATAGAACCTGCGATCACTTTTACGTAAAGACCGTCCGAAGTCTGATCAGCCGTTAGTACGTATAATTTATTACTGTTCTTTCATTCATTAAATCACTTTTATTAAAATTATGCTACCTCCATCGAATGTCGGTGAATAGTTACGCGGTTTACAAATAATTTTTATTACAGGTCATCAACGTGATCTTCTACACCGCTGTAAAACTATTTGTAGATTTGTAGAATCCTGTAGGTTGCTTGTTCTGCAAAATTCTTTAATCTTGTAAATGTTTGGCCATTGCATTTCTTTTCATTTTTTTATTACTGGTTCGTATAAACTGTAGGTTTCATTACTACTTATTTTGAAAAACCTTTCAATTACTTTAGTATGGCCAATTTTTTTTTTTTTTTTTTTTTTTTTTTTTTTTTTTTTTTTTTTTTTTTTTTTTTTTTTTTTGCACCCAAACTAGTCAGGCAAGCAATAACACTACAAGGGTTTTATTGACGACATGTCCAAGGGCAAGTACTAAATAACCCTTGTCTAATGAATTTATTAAATAAAAACACAAAATGCGAATCGGATGAAAACACAGAGAAAGCTTTGAGGAGGTTAAAGATACATTTGTCAGTTCTTCAATTCTGCATCATCCGAACATCAATCTCCCTTTTAAACTTGCAAGGAACTCCTCCTCGTGTGGCACTCCTGCGGAAATTTTTCAAGGATCCTGTGATCCTGAATTAGGCAAACATGAAACCATAGCTTTCGCTAGTAGGTGTTTAGACGTACACGAAAAGTATTATACAACAACCGAGAAAGAATTATTAGCTGTAGTGTGTAGAGAAATTTCAAAATTTAATTTGGGACTCCAAACTTATAATCTATACCGACCATCAAGCCCTTTCTTTTTCGATGGAAAGTCGTTTACTGCATAGCCGATTAATGAGATGGATGCTTTTTCTCCAAAACTTTCACATAGAAATTGAATAAATGCAAGGAACGAGAAACATTGTCCCAGATGGTCTTTCTCGCCTCCCTTTGGGTTTGGAAAAGGTACCAGTTACCGAAAGTAAAGGAATATTGTTTGGGATAAATTTTTAGAAAGTTAGTTATGTCGACAAGAAGGTACGTGTGTTAGCCAACAGGATCAGTATAGAGATTAGAGATTAAAGAGAAATACAAAACACTGGAGATTATGTAGTCCCAAAACGGTACAGAAAGACCTAATTTGGTGTATCCATGGAGGTTACGAACATTTCTTAAGGCGCAAATGTATTAAGCACATGAATAAATTTTATTATTATAAAAATCTCAGTCGTAAAGTGATGAGAAATTTGAGATCATGTATGCTATGTCAGATAGTAAAAGACAGCACACGACATACTCGGTATTTGTTATACCCCATTATCCCGAAATTTTTGAATGATATCACTGCCTGTGACTTATAAGGGAAACTACCATCAAGTAGGGGCAAGCGCTCTACCGACTGAGCTATCCCGACACGACTCAACTTTACTTCCGCCAGTACCTCGCCTCCTGCTTTCCAAACTTCTGTGGGGCGGCATCGTGAGTCGTGTCGGGATAGCTCAGTAAGTAGAGCGCTTACCCGCGAAAGGCAAAGGTCCCAGGTTCGAGTCCCGATTCCGGCACACAATTTTAACTTGCCAGGAAGTTTCATATCAGCGCACACTCCGCTGCAGAGTGAAAAGTTTCACTCTGGAAACATCCCTTAGGGTGTGGCTAAGCCATGTCTCCACCATATCCTTTCTTCCAGGAGTGCTAGTCTTGCATGTTTCGCAGGAGAGCTTCTGTGAAGTTTGGAAAGTAGGAGGCGAGGTTCTGGCAGAAATAAAGTTGTGGGGCGGCATCGTAAGTCGTGTCGGGATAGCTCAGTCGGTAGAGCGCTTGCCCGCGAAAGGCATAGGTCCCAGGTTCGAGTCCCGGTTCCGGCACACAATTTTAATCTGCCAGGAAGTTTCATATCAGAGCAAACTCTGCTGCAGAGTGAAAAGTTTCATTCTGTCTCAAGGAATATTTCACAGATATAAGAATTCCCAAGAGAATTTTAAGCGGTAACGGACCACAATTAAGTACTCAGGAGTTTAAGGAGTTTTTAAACAGGTATGGAATTAGACATTGCCGGCCGCGGTGGCCGAGGGGACTGAGGCGCTCCAGTCACGGTCTGCACGGCCACTGCGGTCGGGGGTTCGAATCCCCCTTCGGGCATGGATATTTGTGCCGTCCTTAGTATTAGCTAGTTCATAAGTAGTTTGTAAGTTTAGGGACTGATGACCCCGTAGTTAAGTCTCATAAGCTACACAAACATTTTGAATTTGAATTAGACATTTGGCAATTTCTAAGTATAATCCCCAGTCCAACCCTGCAGAACGCATTATGAAAGAAGTTTCACGTCTCTGTAGGACATGTTGTTCACAAAAACACACAACGTGGGCTAACGTAATACCGGAATTCCAAGCATTACTAAATGAGTTAGCACATTTATCTGCGGGTCTGACACCTTTAGAAATATTAAATCGAAAGTTTGTTGGAGAGCCTTTGTTGAAGTATTTTACGTGGGCACCTACATCAATAAACGTTGTTCGACAATTAATAGAGAAAGTACATGTTTCCCTAGAAAAGGCAGCACAAAACCCACTTCGCCAATCAAATGAAGGAGCGGTCACTCCGGAATATATTGTAGGTGGTTTTATATTGGTGCCGGCCGCGGTGGCCGAGGTGACTGAGGCGCTCCAGTCACGGTCAGCAGGGCCACTACGGTCGGGGGTTCGAATCCCCCCTCGGGTATGGATATTTGTGCCGTCCTAGTTCGTAAGTAGTTCATAAGTAGTTTGTAAGTTTAGGGACTGATGACCCCGTAGTTGAGTCCCATAAAAAAAAAAAAAAAAATACAAATACAATACAAAATTTATATTGGTAAGAAACTTTCAGCTTAGCTCCAGCGTGAAAAAACAAACAAGTTTTTTCACAAATGGTGTGGTCATTGATATACTACATCCTACAGCACTGTATCTACCAGAACCTGATACAAAAGCAGACAAAGGATTATATAACTTAAATATTATTAAACCTTTTTACGACGTCACCTCAGGCTAATTAGCATCTTATGCTAATTAGGGGCTTGACGATCCCCAGGTAGCCAGTCATTTGCCCTATTCCTTCCATTTCTTTTTCTGTAGGACAAATCTTTATTACCTTTTTTCTATCCTATAATCTTTTTGTCCTTATGCTATCATTTTCTTATTCGTAACTATATTATTATACGCACAATTTACATAAGTATTTCTTATGACATCTGGGATGTTTAATGTCTCTAATTATAGACTGATATACTCAAGTAATAACCGATTGATGACCTCTAGCTAAAGATTGAGCTTCATGGAACAAAAGCGAGAATTATGGGTACATCCTTTCGAGTTGTTGAATGGCTGTTTGAGAATGGTGTTAGCTTTTTCTGGTAACTTGAAGTATCATAGGAGATAATATTCTCTCCTCCATATGTTCATTAGGATTAGTTAGTGACATAAAATTTCTATGGGAAAGATTATACCTTTTATAACACAGAGGTATTATACAAACAGGATGGGTTTATACATACTTTTTGATGATTTTGGAGGTTTTCAGTTACAGCCCGGTGTGCTGTAACTGAGGGTAGGATACACTAACACACACACACAGTTACACATATATAGATACACACATACAGACCGCACCAACACGCAAAACTGAATACTCATCCTGCAATTCAATAGTAGTAATCGGAGCTTTCTTCAGGGATTCTGAAAGCGATCTAACACGTCCGTTCTGTAGTGGGGCCGTGAACATCTGCCATCGTGTCGCCCTCCGGTTGTTAGATGACATGTTGAATGGATCAGGGGTTCCTAGGGTGGGGGGGGGGAGGGATTGGCTACCTGTCTTTACAGCTTTCTTCTTTATTTCTTCAGCTCCAGTTTCTAGTCTTTTTCTTCTTTTCTCACTACTCTTTTACAGAGCACCTATATTTTAGTCCCCGTTTCCATATTGCATTAGTCTCTATTGCTGAGACCCTTCTTAATTCCGTGTCAAGGTTTGTTGTTGACTAAAACCTCAGTGTATACTCTTGAGAGGATTTTCCTGAGATTCAGAATGCGATCACTACACATATACACACATAGCTACACACACACATTCACGCAAACAGATTATACACAAGTTTTACAATATCACACTTCATTTCCAACAGTACAAATAAGCTATACACACATACACGAGGTAGTAGGTTTAAGTAATATTGTTGTTGTTGATGATGGGTGTTTAAAGGGGACTCAACTGCTGGGTTATCAGTCCCCTGTTCCCAGCTAAGAGTTAACTTTTAAAGGTTTCCTTTTGTCGCTTAGTACTCGAAGTCCAGTATACTCTTAGTACAAAGAGACAGTCAATGGTAAAATGACGTAACAAAGAACAAGACAGAAGTTGACAAAAATAGACAGAAAACTAAAACAAGGCAGCAGAAGCGTGTGGCTGGCTGATCACAAGGATAATACAAGATGAGCCAGCCACTCTGTACACTTTAAAATCCTTAATTGAAAGCAAGTCATAAACCGTAAAATGACAGCGGCCTATTGTTCTGGAGGGGTGAAGCCCGACAAGGCGGGCCTATAGGCCCCACCATTAAATAGACCAATAAAAGCCAGTTGCGCGAATAAAACCTAAAACACGGTCGATCATAGAGACATCGTCAGATAAAATCAATGGGAGCTCACAAGGCAGCTTAAAAGCCTGCCTCAAGTCGGCTAAAAGTAAGCAGTCCACCAGAATGTGGACCACAGTCAATAGGGCACCGCAATGGCAAGTTGGTGGGTCCACTCGTCGTAGAAGGTAGCCGTGTGTTAACCAAGTATGTCCGATACGTAGTCTGCAGAGGACTACAGACTCCCTACGAGAGGCTCGCAGGAAGGATCTCCACACAGCTGTGGTGGACTTGACTGTACGCAGCTTGTTTGGAAGGTTCAAGGCAACCCATTCCGAGGTCCAAATCCCCAGAACCTTAAGGGTCAGTTGTAGTCGGAGATCCCTTTCTTGAAGTCCTATCTTCAAGGGCCGTGATGTGGTGGTCTGCTTGGCGAGGCGATCAACCTGTTCATTTCCCGGGATGCCTACGTGGCCCGGGGTCCAAATGAAAGCCACCGAACTCCCTGATTCGCTGAGGGTAAATATGGTGTCCTGAATGGACCGAACCAAGTAGTGCTTTGGCATAAACTGGCCTAGCGCCATCAGGCCACTCAGGGAGTCACTACAGATAACTATGGACTCCCCGGGGCAGTTGCGGAAATGTGAATACAAGCTCATGGATAATATGCATGGGAAGCACAGTTCTTACAAGTGGTAGGAAAGTTATTTAGGAGCAACAGGAGTGAAGCAAATCCTTTACTCATTAGTTCACTCATTTCCAGCAGACGGGGGGAGGAGGAATAGTGCAAGTGTATAGTAATGAGTGCACATTCATAAAGCATTCAAGCTGTGTAACACAGGGTTGAAATTGTTTTTTAATTAAGTGAAAGCTTTGGGACAGGAGGTAGTTGAAAGAGGTAAAGGAAAGAGGAAGGTAGCTGAAAAGGTCCCCAGTGGGCTAGAGGGTTGTATGTAGGTTTTGGGGATAGGTAGACCTGTATGTGTGGGTCAGATGCCTCTAGAGTGGGGTCTAATCAGGCTTAGGTAGACCTAACGATTATGTGAAGAGAAGGCAAGTAGAAGCTTGCTGTTACCTAATTCTTTTTACCCTACTAATGGATATGTATAGAAGGAATTTACATTACCTTAAATCTTCTCTCTTGAAATGATGTTTTCTCCTGGTTCCCAGTTGACTAGTTCATGTAGATAATAGACAGAGTTCCCTAACATTAATGTAAGAATGTGTCGCTCTAATTTTAAGAGTATCAGATACCTAGGTGTGTTCAGCCTTGGAAATGAATAAGTAATGTGATGGGTTAAAGTAAAAAGGAACCAATGGATTTAATTGTTCATCACGTCATATATAATGTTGAGTAAATTGCTATTGCAGCCTTACCTGAGCTTCCAAAAAAATGTTCAAATGTTTGTAGAGCTTATGGACTTAACTACGGGGTCACCAATCCCTAAACTTACAAACTACTTATGAACTAGGTAATACTAAGGACGGCACAAATATCCATGCCCGAGAGGGGATTCGAACCCCCCGACCGTAATGGCCGTGCAGACGGTAACTGGCGCGTCGCAGACCGCTCGGCCACCGCGGCCGGCCTTGAGCTTCCAAATAAACAAGTAGTTGCCTAAAGTTTACATTCCTTAGAGAGTCGAGCCTAGTATTACTTAATTACTGTCAAAACCAAATGATACTTGAAGGATTATCGAAGTCTTACGTATCATCAGAAAGAATATTTGAAGAAATATGTAAATAAAATCGAGATTAAGAGGAATAATAGTTCATAAATAAACTGAAGTGCTCACACATGAGAAAGGACATGTAGAGTTAAATTTAAAAGTACAGATGCAGTAAAAATAAATAGAATTAAGTATGTTTTAGCATCTTGCATCTGAGGAAGGGAGTATGTAAAGTAACCGTTTACACTACATATCTGCCTGTATCCATACCTTATGACCAAAAGATAATTAGCAGGTGAGAGGTCAAATATTGCGCCAGATCTCTTTTCTGTTTAGGTATTGGGCAGCCTATCAGTAGCAAGTGGGAGCGATTGTATTTGAATCATAGACGCTGCATGGACGATGAATTTTGAAGAAGGAACAAATAATGGAATCTTTATAATTTCTATTTTAAGTTGACACGGATGTATGAAGTGTCTAACTGTACTTGTGGGAAATAAATCCCATTGTATCACATTCAACTAACCTTGTGAGCTACAGTTATTTAGTAGTTAATGCCTACAGATTAGGAAGGAGTTCTCTTATAAAACTTTAGTAAGGAGAAGAAGTCTGACTGTACAATCAAGAAGAGTACATCGTAGTATGAAGGAACAGCGTAGCTGGTCTTCTGGTATATGAACTACTGTCTTGGCAGTACATCTAAAAAATTCTACAGAAATTATGTGTTGGGTCTAAAGGAGACAAGAACACGGCCACACTACTGAACCACAGGTTGCCTAGAGTTTTCGAGATAGCATTAGGCAAGGATTGACCAAATCGAAGGAAAGTAATGAAGTAAGAAAAAGAAAGAATTTCTTTGATAAATAAACAAGTGATGGCCATAGAAAATATATAGGTAGAAGATCAAGGCTTAACAGAAATCTCTGGATAAAGCAGGACATACTGGATTAATTTATGAAAGGAGAAAATATAAAAATTCAGCACATGAGACAGTAAAAAGTGAGTACATACGGCTAAAAAGACGGTATCTCGAAAGCAGGTTAGAAGATGGACATTATTAAGGGTAAAACAAGGGTAACGGGATGTAGTGCAAGAAAATCAGGCGATGCTGAAGGATTTAGATTAGGCAACGATACAATAAAAGTAGTACACGAATTTTTTACTCGGTTAGCAAAATAACGTGCTCTGTATGGGTTTTTAGCGCGCTCTACATCCGTTGAATGGTGGGGAAGGTTTTGGCGTGACTTTAGAGCTTCACTCTTGCTGTGACCGTGGAAGTAATTACTTCGTCGAATCATGCTGAGGAGATGGCATGCTGTTAGAACATTGCTTTTTTTGTGATCAGACAGTCTTGGTTTATCATTGATAGTGTTCTTTTGTACTTATTTCGCTATGCGAGGCGAAGTGTTCCTTAATTTACAGAATTCGAGTAATTCGGTGTAAATTTAGTATTTGTATTTTCATTCTAGTGATGATCTTGTGTCTGGTTTTTCTCAAGTTAGAATACTTGTGTGTGGCCTTCAGCCTTTGTGTAAACTTACCATTTTTAAACTTTCTTGTTGTTTTTTAACTAATGTTGTCTCGTCGCGTCTGTATCTGCGAGTATGCTAAATATTTCTCAGATTTTCTAGTTTGATTCCGTATTTCCTGTCTTGTATGACCGATTGCACCACGTGCTTTCATAATAGTCATTACTTCAGCCTTCAGCCATGTTTGACTGATACTAGCTTTCTTCTATGTGCTTTCTCACGTGTGCTTTACCTGCTCATTCTAAATTAATTTATTTTGTAAATTCTGTGTAATTCCTCGTGGTCGCACACTACGAACATGAGTGTATTTAGTGCACAGTGATCTTAAATTTGTGCGTCAAGACGCCCGCCATCTCGTCAAAAACGCCGCCATCACTTCGTATGTTGCTGCTATCAAGTGATACTGAATGAGTAAAGTGTCGCAAGCATTATGCGCGTGTCTGGTTTTGACTGAATGAATGTGCTTTCATTTATACATTGTATGTTTGCAATTTTCCTCCCACGTTACTTCCAGATTTATAAAGGGCAAAAACAATTTTATTACGGGCAGTAACTTTATGATTTAATTCACTATTGTACAAGGAGTGTGCTTAATTTGGTCTTCCCACATTTATTTGGCTGTACATTTCATGGAATAGATAATGATTTAAAGTATCAAATCTCCCGCCGGCCGCGGTGGCCGAGGTGACTGAGGCGCTCCAGTCACGGTCAGCACGGCTACTACGGTCGGGGGTTCGAATCCCCCCTCGGGCATGGATATTTGTGCCGTCCTAGTTCGTAAGTAGTTCATAAGTAGTTTGTAAGTTTAGGGACTGATGGCCCCGTAGCTAAGTCCCATAAACTTAACAAACATTTGAACATTTTTTATCAAATCTCTGCTTTATAATTTCATGCTCCCTGCCCCATGTTCAATTATCTATTCATTTTATTTTTAACATTAATTTTGTGCTTGTTAAAACGTTGGCTACTCCCTTAAGGAGTGAGCAGTTAGTTAAATTTCCGTTGCGCAAGTACTGTGGCCACTCGCAAAAAAATTTAGGGCAGCAGTGAGCGTTTTAACTTACAGTTGCAGATCTCAACTGCCCAAGATCTTGCTTAAACAATTTAACAGGCTACATTCAACTGCTGACGGCAGAAGTAAAGAAGATGTAAAATGCAGGATGGCTGAGGGAATGCACAGAAGCAAACTTTCCGTACTCTCTCGTATACCAGTTGAATATCACTGGAAATGCGCCTGCTGTATAGCCACACTCACAAACAATTTCACAAATGGACATGACATTCGCGTCAGCTACAGAGCAGCCGCATTTACAAAGAATTGCACAACTGTGCATAATATTCAGTCCCACAAGGTTAATGCTTAAATAATGGAAATTTTATATTTGAATCTGAATAGATGTAAAATGCTATGAGAGGTTTTTTATTGTATTTTATTGACTTAAAATTATCAACACAAAACTGAATTTGTTCTCCGAAAGAAAAAGAAAAAACCACTGTAGATTAACTGCCTCTTAGAATTTAGTTATAGGGTTAGTACTACAGCACTATAGTTATGAAGCAGGAAGATGGAACTGTCTGTCCCTTTTGGGTATTTAGATCTGGATGAGTCTATCCTCTTTGGACATGTATATTTCCTTTGGGGTTGCATGCCTGTTTCAGGCTAGTTCTCCTCCTGTCAGTACTTCATTGTCCCTTTGGCGTTTCTGTCCCTTTGGAATCTTTTCAGGATATGTGAATCATCTTTGGACATGTATGTCTCCTTTAAGGTTGCTTGTATCTTTCAGGCTTGTGTTTCTCCTTCGGTTATTTTTATGGTTTAGTGTCCTTCTGGCTATTTTAGGTATGTGGATGTTTCCTAGATAAGTACATCCTCTTTGAACATGTATGTCTCCTTTGAAGTTGCTTGTATCTTTCAGGCTTGTGCTTCTTCTTCAGTTATTTTTATGGTTTAGTGTCCTTCTGGCGTGTCTGGCTATTTTAGGTATGTGGATGTTTCCTAGATAAGTACATCCTCTTTGAACATGTATGTCTCCTTTGATGTGGCTTGTATCTTTCAGGCTTGTGCTTCTCCTTCGGTTATTTTTATGGTTTAGTGTCCTTCTGGCTATTTTAGGTATGTGGATGTTTCCTAGATAAGTACATCCTCTTTGAACATGTATGTCTCCTTTGATGTGGCTTGTATCTTTCAGGCTTGTGCTTCTCCTTCGGTTATTTTTATGGTTTAGTGTTCTTCTGGCGTGTCTGGCTATTTTAGGTATGTGGATGTTTCCTAGATAAGTACATCCTCTTTGAACATGTATGTCTCCTTTGATGTGGCTTGTATCTTTCAGGCTTGTGCTTCTCCTTCGGTTATTTTTATGGTTTAGTGTCCTTCTGGCGTGTCTGGCTATTTTAGGTATGTGGATGTTTCCTAGATAAGTACATCCTCTTTGACATGTATGTCTCCTTTGATGTGGCTTGTATCTTTCAGGCTTGTGCTTCTCCTTCGGTTATTTTTATGGTTTAGTGTCCTTCTGGCGTGTCTGGCTATTTTAGGTATGTGGATGTTTCCTAGATAAGTACATCCTCTTTGAACATGTATGTCTCCTTTGATGTGGGTTGTATCTTTCAGGCTTGTGCTTCTCCTTCGGTTATTTTTATGGTTTAGTGTCCTTCTGGCGTGTCTGGCTATTTTAGGTATGTGGATGTTTCCTAGATAAGTACGTCCTCTTTGAACATGTGTGTCTCCTTTGATGTGGCTTGTATCTTTCAGGCTTGTGCTTCTCCTTCGGTTATTTTTATGGTTTAGTGTCCTCCTGGCGTGTCTGGCTATTTTAGGTATGTGGATGTTTCCTAGATAAGTACATCCTCTTTGAACATGTATGTCTCCTTTGATGTGGCTTGTATCTTTCAGGCTTGTGCTTCTCCTTCGGTTATTTTTATGGTTTAGTGTCCTTCTGGCTATTTTAGGTATGTGGATGTTTCCTAGATAAGTACATCCTCTTTGAACATGTATGTCTCCTTTGATGTGGCTTGTATCTTTCAGGCTTGTGCTTCTCCTTCGGTTATTTTTGTGGTTTAGTGTCCTTTCGGCGTGTCTGGCTATTTTAGGCATGTGGATGTTTCCTGGATAAGTACATCCTCCGGTCTGTGGATCTCTACTGGGTCTACACATCTCCAGTGGATTATACATTTCTATCAGGCATGCTTTCATTTTAGATTGCAAATAATACCATAATCTGGAAACATGTACTGCAGGAACTACTCTGAACGACTGGGATTTTTTTATGCATCTCCTTTGTTATGAAAAATGGATGAATTTTGATTACTGAATATGCATAATATTGCGGAACTGACACATTAATTTCGTTACTTAGCAATTTTCAGGATGCATGACTTATGCATTTGTACCTTTATAAGTTACCTCGATGCAATCTACACCCTTGCCGACCACGGTCGTCTCCTACGATAACTTTCTCGCCTATGCACTGTGCCCAACATCATAGGCAGCCACGTCTTAGACGATTTGTTGGTGTCTTTGACAGGGATGGAGATAACATCTGTATGATCCACCTGCACAAAAAACAGGTATTGATGTTGAAACGCTCACAACTTCAATATTCATGAACATTCAGTTAAATGGAGGTGCAACTTATAAATACAACTGGAGAAAAGGATAAAAAGTCCAATTCTAATAGCACATTATGCCATTTATCAAGATGTTATTCTTGTGAGACTTAACCTTTATTTACAGTGAAACCTAAAATCACGCGAAAAACTTTTAAAAGAAAGTTAACTGATTATTCTACATGGCATATCCAGGATGTTCCAGGCAAGTCACAATGCACGGGGTGTAGCCACATTCTCAGTGGGGCGCGGATATCTGAGATAAGATATTTGGAGCAGAAACTTATTTTTTAAATTTCGTTTCAGTTCTTTTGATTTTGTTTCAGATTGTATTTCAAATAACAGTGGTTTTTTTATTTATTTGTTTTTATTTTAATTCAGAATGTTTATTCCTTTAGTCGTCTGTCTTCATTAATACAAGACTAAACAAGTTCACGCTGAGGGAGTGAAGCACAGAATTTATCACTTTTTAATGAACCGTCATTCTGCCAGTTACTTTTTAAACGAGAGGTAACATTCTTTTACTACAGTGCTGTTGCGTCGGAAGCGAGTGACACAACATACATAAGGCTGAACAACTCCCACATTGTGCCAAAGCTTATGCTATGATTGGACTTTGAATACTCTAATTTTTAACTATTTTACTCCTTCTCGCCCTCCCTGTTAATCGTGATGTTTTCTTACCTTCTCCTGGGGCCAAGGAAGCTCAACACTGATATCTGGAGCCGAAAACGACGTCAACGTCTCCTCCAGGTTGACTGATGTCTGGCGAAAATCTTCATCTGATCCCAGTGCGTATTTCGGAGGGCTAACGTCTGGTTCCGACAGTGATGTCAAGGACTTCTTTACGTTGGCTGCTTTCAGATGCAAATCTTGATCTGAGCCCAGTTGATACTTCAGACGACTAACGTTGACCACCTGTGGGAGTTCAGTTCTCATCGTTAAGATTCGTTTGACTGCATGTCCTTTGTTTCTTTTCCACTATTAAACAAACTAAGACAGTCATGCAGGTTGTGCAGGGATTTGAATAGCCATTCTCATTAAGACCACTCTATGTAAGCTTAATGTAGGACGTAGCAGTCTGGGTTCGCTAAATTAATCAAAATTCTCACTAGAGCAGGATTTTCTTGGAACGATCAAGGTCGTTATTTGCCTGCCTGAACAATTTATAAGTTTGTTTGGTAAACAAATTCTGGTTCTATTTTACGAAGAGTTGATGTAATTACCATCTATAACAGACGATTAACAGTTGGTGCTTAATAAAAGAAAGTTGGTGAGATGGCGAAATAGGTGTTAAAAAGAGAGGTCATTTTTATTAATTCGTATAGTCCATTTGTAGTTAAGACTTCAAACACAAACGTTCTGAGCAGCGATAATTACTCTGAAAATAATGGCAACTATTTTTTGTCGAAAATAGTATCAAATAAAAACAGTCTACAATATGCAGATGGGAAGTTAGTTCATCTATGAACAGGACATTTAGGGAGAGGCATGAGAAAACACACACACTCATACTACGAGGATCACTCCAAAAGAAATGCACACTATTTAAAAAAATATACAGTTTTCAGTCTGCATGTTTGAAGGTTTTACAGTGTGCAGATACATCCTTCCCGCTTGTTTTCAAACTCAGTTCAACCTGTTCCCGTGAGTGGCACCGTCACAGTATGTCTTCAAGATGGCTGCTACACTTGACGTTCGTCAGAAGCAACAATTCCTGTGCCGTGAAAATGAGACAGTGGTAAAAATCCACAAGGGGTTGAAATAGGTATATGGGAAACTTAAATCCCTATGGTCTCCCTGTTAGTGAATCGTCGGATCTCACGCATCTCTGCTGTGGCAGGTTCTTCACTTGTTTGAAAGCGAGTTCCACGCAACGGCTCTTTCTGTTGTAATATGAAAACCACGAAGGGAGTGTTTCAGTTTAGTTATGAGGTCACTGCAAGTTGGCAAGTGTGTGTAATTTTAGTGGATATTCCAGTACTCCCCATCCCCAACTAACACATAGCCCAGGTACCTATTTATTCAAATATTTTATTAGACCTCCTCTCCCTCCTTTCTCAGTCTATTTGATCCTCCCTCCTCTCGTGGTGCATATTCTACTTCCCCTTTCTCCTCCTCTTCCTCTCCCTTCTATCCAGCTTCTTGTTTCTGTCCATCTCCATCTCTCCTCGTCTCTATGGGAGAATGGTACAGCACATACAATCCATAATAAACTACCAAAATTTTGTATTTACTACAATCTTCAATTACGTTAGTAGATCGGTTTATAACGCTTTTGGGCAGTTTTGCATACTCAAAGCTCCGTTTTATCTTACGAATATTGCATTATATCACCCTTATATGCTATAACTTTATTCCCCTTTCCTCTTTACGTCCACTACATGGTTTATTCAAAGATGCACATTTTAACAACTTGAGGATATAAAATGCAGAAAGGCAATAGGAAGAAAAGCGTTTTTGAAAAAGAGAAATTTGTTAAAATCGAATACTAATTTAAGCATAAGGAAGTCATCCCTGAAGGCATTTGTGCGGAGTCTTACTTTGCATGGGAGTGAAACATGGACGATAAACAGTGCGTACAGGAAGACGATAGAGGCTTTTGAAATGTGGTGTTACAGAAGAATTCTGAAGATTAGGTGGGTGGATCGTGTAACTAATGAGGAAGTACTGAACAGAATTGGGGAGAAAAGGACTTCTGGCATACCTTGACTAAAAGAAAGGATCGATTTGTAGGACACATTCTTAGACATCAAGGAATTGTGAAATTAGCGTTGGAGGGAGACCAAGAGATGAACATAGTAAGCAAATTTAAACGGATGTAGGTTGCCGTTCTTATGAGGAGATGAAGAGGCTTGCTCAGGATAGATTACGTTGGAGAGCTGCATCAAACCAGTCTCCGGACTGAAGACCACAACAACAACAAACAGTTACGAGTTGTAGCATAATATCAGCACTTGATGTTCAGTTGTTCAGTGTTATTACACAATGCTCTGTGTAAACCTATAGAGAACCATTAAGGTAAGTAACTAAATTTTTGCCGAGGTGACTGAGGCGCTCCAGTCACGCTCAGCACGGCCACTACGGTCGGGGGTTGTGAATCCCCCCTCGGGCATGGATATTTGTGCCGTCCTAGTCCGTAAGTAGTTCATAAGTAGTTTGTAAGTTTAGGGACTGATGACCCCGTAGTTAAGTCCCATAAGCTTAACAAACATTTGAACATTTGAACTAAATTTTTGTTTGTTTATATGAAGTTAATACTTTGTACAGTTCCATCTTTTATCAGTATGCAACAAATAGCGTATTAATATTTCACATTTTGACACTTTTCGAGAAAGCTTTATATACAGTGTAATTTCTTGCCCCTTTAAATCCTATGATTCTATTGCGAAATTTAAGTAATACTAGCTTAAACCCGCGACTCAGCTCGCGCGTTGGTTGATTATGATAGGTAAGTTATCTTTCAGTAGTGTGCTATGAAATCAAGTTACACGTAAAAATGCACTCGTTTCGAAGAATCCAATCACGAAATTCAAAAATAATGATTGTAATACTATCACAGATCGATCACTTGATATAATGGGCGAAACGTCAAATCAATATTTTTTAAATAGATATATTAAAATAAATTTCTTTTTTACTGCTTTATTTATTTATTCTTATATTTCCTTACTCGTATCCTTATCCTTACAGAAAAAGACGTGAAGACTTTGTAGCACGCATAGACCAAAGATATGGTCTGTGGCATCACGTTTCGCTGTATGTAGCCAAGAAGGTTATAATCTCTGGAGATGCCCTAACACTGAAAAAGTGAAGCCAGCAAAATGCGCATTCCGGCATTTGTTTGTGCCCAAAACATTGGCCGTACTGTGTGGTAAAATATGTAATGTCTAAGTAAACACTCCGATATGACTACCAATTTTAGCGCTTTATGTAGAGAGGGCAATATTCACACAGGATTTTAAGTGAGAAACTCTTGTCTTGGGCACAAAAACATGGCCCCCCTGGTTTCAACCAATGTCTGTTCTCAGCATAGATAACGCCACCTCCCTATATTCTAACCTCCTTGTATGTAACCTCCTTGCTATAGAGTCGCAAACGTCATCGCTGGCCTTCAGTCCGAATTTTTTTATAATTTGACGACTTTCAACCACCATATCTTCCACCCCCTTATAGCTATCGGCATGGAACTGCTATGGTGTACAATGCGAGACTTCGTACAACTGTTAAACACAGACCATTCGTTTGAGTTCTGTAATTTTCGCTGCAGAGAGAAATATTAACACACATACACGCAGAATTTTATATAAACCGATAACTTTCCATCCTAATATACTCCATCCTTTTATCATTATCAACCCTCAAGCAACAATGCAACCAATAAAGCCATTTTCAAAGAATAAATATAAGTTACAAAGAGTAATTATTGTTCCGCATTTCCAGTTAAATTCTTCAAATTACTAAATATCTATCAGATCGCTATAAAACCGTGCCTAAACCCTTTCTCAGGTATAAATTAGTAACTATACAAATATTTAAGTCTCAGCGCCTTATCGTTCGGACGTGATAAGCGTACACCGAACAGACATTCACATTTATAGAAATAGATAAATGGCTATCCGATCGCCATAAAACAGTGCCTAAATCCTTCCCCGGGCAGACATTAGTAACTGTACAAAATTTTACCTCTTCATGTCTTGTGGTTCAGACGTGATAAACGTACACCTAATAGACATTCACATTTAGATATAGATTTGTATTTGTATATCATTCTTAACTGTTTCCTGTACAGATACCTGAAGAAGGGCAATAATTGCTCGGAACCAGTTCTCAATAAATCTGCAACGTTGCAACTGGTGACGGTTTTCATTTATCTATATCTATAAATGTGAATGTTCGGTGTACGTTTATCACGTCTGAACCAAAAGACATAAAGAGCTAAAAATTTGCACAGTTACTAATGTCTACCCGGAGAAGACTTTAGGAACGGTTTTATGGCGATCGGATAGCTATTTATCCATATATATTAATGTGAATGTCTGTTTGGTGTACGCTTATCGCGTCCGAAAGACAAGACGCAGAGACTTAAATAGTTGTACAGTTACTAATTTATACCTGAGGAAGGTTTTAGGCATGGTTTTATAGCGATCTGATAGATATTTAGTACTTTGAAGAATATGACGCGAAATGCGGAACAATAATTACTGTATGAAAATTATATTTACTCTTTGAAAATGGTTTTATTGGTTGCATTGTTGCTTGAGGGTTGGTAATGATAAAAGGGTGGAGTATATTGGGATGGAAAGTAATCGGTGTATATAAAATTCTACGCGCGCGTGTGTGTGTGTGTGTGTGTTAATATTTCGCTCTGCATCGAACGCAAACGAATGGTCTGTGTGTAATTGTTGACTGAAGTCTCCCGTTGTACACCATAGCAGTTCCATGCCGATAGCTATAAGGGGGTGGAAGATATGGTGGTTAAAAGTGGTCAAATCATAAAAAAATTCGGACTGAAGGCCAGCGATGACGTTTGCGACTCTATAGCAAGGAGGTTACATACAGCGAAACGTAATGCCACAGACCATATCTTTGGACTATGCGTGCTACAATGTCTTCAGCTCTTTCTCCGTAAGAATAATCATACGAATAAGGAAATATAAGAATAAATAAATAAAGCAGTAAAAAAGAAATTTCTGTTAATACATCTCTTTAAAAAAATCCATTTGACCTTTCGCGCATTACATCAAGTGATCGAGCTGTGATATTACGATCATTAAACGTTGCAGGAATCCATTTACAGCCCTCATGTTTTTCATACGGTCAATTATACGTCGCTTGCTCAAGTGTGGGCAACCCAAAAAATCTCTGCATTTACGCTCCAAACAATACTACATATAACGTAGTTCACCAGAATGACTTAAAATGAAATTAAAATGAATTTGGACATTACTCTCACCATACGTGTTGAGATATTGTAACACAGGCAATAGAGAATAATGTACGTATTATTTATTGTAAATCATTAAGCACTTCACATAATTTTATTTTTTATATGAATGTTGATTAAAAGTGTTTGTTTCTAAAGAAGGTATTGTATTTCATTTCATCCTTCAAAACCAGTCTCAAAGCACACTACTGAAAGATAGCATCTATCATAATCAACCAACACGCGAGCGGAGCCGCGGGTTTATGCTAGTAAGTTATAAAACACAGTTGCTGCAATGGATAAAAAACATTTAATCTTCAATTAGTTCCTCTCCTGCCCCTCTCTCTGTTCACCTGTTGATCCCCACTCTTTGTCATCTGCCCCTCTCACAAGTTAACTCGACGAAAGTATCACTGTCCACTTTTCTGAATTTTGGATGTTTTATAATTCATAACAAATTAACGGATAAAGAAGACAAAATTGTAAGAGGCAAGGGGACTCGCCCTAATCACGCAACGCGAAGAGTTGTAAATCTGCCCATTTGAGCAGCACGAGTTACATCACAGGCAGCTCTAGCGCCGGCGGTCTAAACCAATAAATATTTTTAACACGTTTTACTAAATTTTATTCACTATTATTTCGAAAGTACATTTTACAGTATTTTGGACGACGGATGTCTAGTTACTGTCTACTCAAGTATTTTGTCGACCTTTAGTCCACTATGCTGGTACAGCCATATTGAATTTTGTGAATCTGATTTCAGACTCAGACTCAGCGACTTTAAATACCGGTATATATTAGAGGAAACCGTTCAGGAATATAGATTCACAATGTGTTTCATGGGTAATATCAGACGATCGCAGCAATATAAGGATTATTTACCCCTCAAATATTAATGTAAAAAATATGTGTATCTTAATTAGCCTCCCTTTTGAAGTTTTAATAGATTCTACCTCGATTAATTTGAAAGCGATTTTTTTTGCAAAATAATTAGTCACTTTACGGGTAATTGGCCGCCTAGTTTACACTCCCCCTCCAACACACCATCGCCAATTTTCGTCTTTTATCGAAAGACACTTTGAGTTCACTGACTGTTCCGTCGATTCTTAAGAGAATATTTTATTCATTTTGAATGAAACACACGAGATAACTGTGTAATATTCTGAAAATTTATTGTTTTCACTAAACGGTTTTTGGCTACTACGCCATGATCAGGTAAAAACTACAGAGGTATAGCGATGCAGCTGGGAGTTAATCTACACAGCAACTTAAGATCTTTGAATGTAAAATCCCAGCTGTATTGTATACCTAATGAAGGCATATCAGCCGAAAACCGGTTAGTGGAAACAATAAATTTGCAGAATATTACACACTTTCGTACCAAACATCATTAAAATCGCTTCACTAATATCTACATTTTACCAATTTTTCCCTTTTATTGTACCTTAGTTTTTCGTGTATTGTATCCAAATTTCAGACAAATCAGAGAGTGGCAGGTAGGTTTACTTGCCAGATTTCCATTGTTTCATATCCCCTTTGTCGAACTCTTCCTCTCTCCTTTCATCACGTCATCCCTTTTCTGGGAACACCTCCTCCACCTTTCCCTATTTCCTCCTTTTCCCTTTCTCTCTCCCTCTGTCCATCTCCTCGTCCGCCTCCTTCACTCAACTTCTCCTACCACTATGTATGAAACATTTCATATATTAGCCAACTTTAATGGAGATCCGAAAACATTCTTGAAGATGTACTAGGAGCCATACATCACGCACTGTACAGTGGCTTGTGATGCACACAACTCTCTAGCAGCAAAACATACATTTGAAAATCGTCCCGAAAGTAATTCAACGGTGGACGTAATATAGTGAAAACATAACGAACGACTTTCAAATTATACAATTTATTAGAGTAACTCAAACTCTATAGGCTGGCAGTATTTAACATAGTCTCGAATATAAACCATATACTTGCGTCAGCTTCGAATCCACCACTTGGAATCCTCTTAGGACAAAATCTGATTTGCACTCTCGAACCACATCCACTTTCATTTGATCAGTGACCTCTGTCAATGGGTGAAACAAGTAGAAGTGAGGAGACGGTAAATCTGGACTGTACGGCTTGTGATGGACTAGTGACACACTCAATTTGCCAAACGTCTGAATTGTGATCAAAGACGTGTGGGGTATCGCACTGTCAATGAATTTGGACTGATTTCGAATTCTTGTTAGGTCTCATCTTCCTTGTGCGTTCTCGAAGCTTCCGGAGTGTCGTTATCTTGCTGTTGCCGTTCACGATACAACCATATTTCATAAAATCAACCAGAAGGACTCCCTTGTCATCCCAAAAAATGTCGCCATGAGGTTCGTTGTTAATCACTGGATTTTATTTTGACTTGCAGAAGAGGTGTGATGTCACTGCTTTGACTGATTGTTTCAGGATCATCAGCATATACACTACTACCCATTAAAATTGCTTCGCCAAGAAAAAATGCTAATGATAAACAGGTATTCATTGGACAAATATATTAGACTAGAACTGACATGTGATTACATTTTCACGCAATTTGGGTGCATAGATCCTGAGAAATCAATGCCCAGAACAACCACCTCTAGCCGTAATAACGGCCTTGATACGCCTGGGCATTGAGTCAAACAGAGTTTGGATGGTGTGTACAAGGTACAGATGCCCATACAGCTTCAACACGATACCACAGTTCATCAAGAGTAGTGACTGGCGTAATGTGACGAGCCAGTTGCTCGGCCACCATTGACCAGACATTTTCATATGGTGAGAGATTTGGAGACTGTGATGGACAGGGCAGCAGTCGAACATTTTCCGTATCCAGAAAGGCCCGTACAGGACCTGCAACATTCGGTCGTGCATTATCCTGCTGAAATGTATAGTTTCGCAGGGATCGAATGAAGGGTAGAGCCACGGGTCGTAACACATCCGAAATGTAACGGCCACTGTTCAAAGTGCCGTCGATGCGAACAAGAGGTGACCGAGACGTGTAACCTATGGTACCCCATACCATCACATGGGTGATACGCCAGTATGGCGATGACGAATACACGCTTCCAATGTGCGTTCGCCAAACTCGAACGCGACTATCATGATGCTCTAAACAGAACCTGGATTCATCCGAAAAAATGACGTTTTGCCATTCGTGCGCCTAGGTTCATCGTTGCGTACACTATCGCAGGCGCTCCTGACTGTGATGCAGCGTCAAGGGTAACCGCAGACATGGTCTCCTAGCTGATAGTCCATGCTGCTGCAAACGTCGTCGAACTGTTCGTGCAGATGGTTGTTGTCTTGCAAACGTCCCCATCTGTTGACTCAGGAATCGAGACGTGGTTGCACGATCCGTTACAGCCGTGCGGATAAGATGCCTGTCATCTCGACTGTTGTGATATGGAGGCAGTTGGATCCAGCACGGCGTTCCGTGTTCCCCTCCTGAACCCACCGATTCCATATTGTGCTAACAGTCATTGGATCGCGACCAACGTGTTAGCGATGTCGTGATACGATAAACCGCACTCGCGATAGGCTACAATTTGACCTTTATCGAAGTCGGAAACGTGATGGTACGCATTTATGCTACTTATACGAGGCATCGCAACAACGTTTCACCAGGCAACGCCGGTGAACTGCTGTTTGTGTATGAGAAATCGGTTGGAAAATTTCCTCCTGTCAGCACGTTGTATGTGTCGCCACCGGCGCCATCCTTGTGTGAAGGCTGTGAAAAGCTAATCATTTGCATATCACAGCAACTTCTTTCTGTCGGTTAAATTTCGCGTCTGTAGACGTCATCTTCGTGGTGTAGCAATTTTAATGGCCAGGAGTGTAGTTATGTTTCATCCCCTATGATAGGATAGGAAAAAAACTGTCTTCGCTGGCTTCAATTGCTTCCAGCAGCTCAAGACCGACTTCAACTTTTCTGTCCTTCATATCATGTGCTATCTGCCTCGGTACCCAGTTAGACACTCCAATACCTTGAGTCTTCCCCACGTCTTTCACTCTCTTGTGGCTGCAGTCCAGCTGTGCAGCAATTGTGATTCGTCTGTCCGCACGAATCAGCTCATCCAGTGTTTGTCGAATAACATCAGTGGTCGCATTTACGTGTCTCCCACTACGTGGTTTGTCTTCAGTGCTGGTCTCTCCATCTTTAGACTTGTTCATCCGTCTCTGCACATCGATATCGTCAGTTGTGCTGTCTCTGTAGATATTGTTCAGCCCCAAATAGATGTCAGCAAGGCCGGACGGTTCCTTTGTCAAGAATTCAATGACTGTATGCCCTTTCAGCTTCGAAACCGTGTCCATTCCTACGAAATATCTTCTTTTTAATCTTAGAGTCCTTCACCAATCGGATCTGACGCTAAATATTTCTGTGAATACATCAGTGAAAAGTTCCTTGAAGAGCAGCGAAATATACAAATTCGTATAGTGTTGCAAAGACAGGGAAGTCCTTAGGGTCAGCAGTTCATGAACTTTGTATTACAAAAGAAATAAAAATTTTGTGATTTTAAATTTTTTTTACCACAGAATATGATTTGAAATCTATGTAACATTTTTTTAAATAATAACTAATAAATAAAAGTAATGGAAGAATAATTTTTATTCATAAGTGTTCCTCGGGGAACTTATAATATCAAACAAATATCAGGAAGACAGAGAATAATTCTGGTGAAATGAAACCTGACCCTCACGACTGTGCTAATTGTTTTCCCGCTATATTTTTAATGGAAGATTTTTATTTATTTATTTATTTATTTATTTATTTATTTATTTATTTATTTATTTTTCCCAGTATCTACTATGCCCAAGTATAGAGAGTATTCAACTTTATTCACCACTAGCTGAAAACCCGGCGCTGCCCGGGTATTTATTTATTTATTCCTGCCATTTTTCAGGTATACATTCATTTGTATAAGGGCTGTGGGTCTCTCTTGGAAATGCAATTAGTAATAAAGAACTAATAGATTAAAACTTGGCACGTGATGGGGCGGTTTTCCATGAACGTTACTGTTTACGGGCTCATATCTCATGAACTACATGTCGTACTGTGATACAATTTAGAACGTATACTCAAATATATGTGTGTACACTGTCTATAAGCTTTCCTGCGCCTACGATTTGTAGAGTACAAATTATAAATTGCAACGTCATACCGAAAGCCGTATTTTAGTCCATGAACAGCGGAACATTAATATTTATGTGCTCATATCTCATGAACTACATATCATACAGTGATACAATTTAGAAGCCACATTTAACTATATATGTGTATACTGTCTGTAAAATTTCCTGTCGCTACAATTTCTAGTGCTCAAATTATAAATTGCAACGTCATACCGAGAGCCGTAGTTTTACTCCATAAACAGCGAAAAAGTAGAAAGCGAGAAACTTTTTTCGTTTCATCGTTTCACTATGGTTGCCAGCAAGAAAAAGTTTAATAAAGGTTTGAAATTATGTTTAAAGTTTGTTGCAAGTCGCTAAGTACTGTCATTCTCATACAGTATATTTCGAAAGTCTCGCCGCATTATATGACATTTTTTTCGATTTCAATTGGTTATAATGTAATATCTTTTGAACCATGTGCTGTATGTGATTCTTAACCATGCAGGAATTGTTACTTCACGGTAAGGAATGTGTGTGCTAAATTTGGTTGAAATCGGTCCAATGGTTTAGGAGAAAATGAGCAGCAGTTTTTCGCGCATCTCATTGTTTATGACGTCATATCTCGTGAACTATACAACGTATGTGATTCTTACACTTACGGCGACCGTCCTCATGGATTGAGGCTTACATGTACAAAATTTCATAAAGATTGGAACAAAACTGTAGATTTGTATGAAACACTTACAAACATACGGACACTCTGCTTTATATATTAGATGTTCAAAAAGAGGTGTTCAGGCTGGAAAGGGTTAAACTGTATTTGGAGTTTGAATACTCTAAATTTTAAGTAGTTTACTCCTGCTCTCCCTCCCTGTCAATCATTATGTTTGCTTACCGTTGTGGCGCAGAACGATCGTGTAGAAGGCAGTGAACGGCCAGTAGCCTATCGCACGCCGCCGCCGCGCATCTTGGAGGGAGTAACCGTAGATGCGCGCCCTCTACAAGCTAATACGAGGGTAAGTCAATTATTATCCGCAGTTTACTTATATTTTTGTTTATGTTGGTAGTACTGTCGTTTTACGTTGGGGACGCATTCTTTGCTTATTTGTTGTTATATCTTTGCAATTTTCAAGCTGCTACGTTAGTTTCGCTGTCACTGCCGTGCTGTTAAACATGGCTGCTCCTCTGTGTATTTGCACCAAAGAAGAGCGACGTTCAGTGATACGTTTTTTGTGGTCGGAAGGTGCATCAGGGGCCGAAATTCATAGAAGACTTTCAGTACATTACGGAAGCAGTGTTTTGCCCCAACGAAGTGTGTACGAGTAGATTGAAAAATACCGAAATGGTCGCACGAGTGTTAAGCACGATGAAGGAGCCGGACGACCGTTTACCGCCACAAATGAAGAAACCATTGAGCGATCACGTGAAATGATTCTCTTTGAGAGACGATTAACTGTTGATGAAGTAGCTAATCGTCTTCAAATTAGTCATGGTTCTGCCTACGAAATTATTCACAACAGACTTGGGTTTCGTAAGTTTGTGCAAGATGGGTCCCACAACAACTCACACAGTTGCAAGAGCAAACGCGCCTCGACATATGCAAAAAACATTTGGATCGCTATGGTAACGAAGGGGACAACTTCTTAGACAGAATCATTACTGGTGACGAAACATGGATCCATAATTACGACCCAGAGAGTAAACGGCAGAGTATGGAATGGAAACATCCAAATTCGCCGTGCAAGAAAAAGTTCAAGACCCAACCGGCCCCTAGGAAAACTGATGCTTACGGTTTTTTGGGATGTACTGGAACATTATGGTGAAAGGGACACAACAATAAACAGTATACGTTACAGTGAGATGCTCACTAACAGGCTAAAGCCTGCAATTCGAAGCAAACGCCGAGGATTGCTGTCTAAAGGTGTGTTGTTGCACGACAATGCCCGTCCGCATACTGCTATCCACACTGCTGAAACGCTCCAGAAACTCAAATTCGAAGTACTGCATCATCCTCCATATAGTCCCGATCTTGCCCCTTCTGACTATAACTTGTTTGGTTCACTCAAACAGGCATTTAGGGGCCATCGATTTGACTCGGACGAAGCAGTGAAGGAAGCGGTACATTCCTGGCTCGCAGCTCAACCGAAAACCTTTTATTAGGGCATAAGGAAGCTTGTAGAGCGATGGACTAAGTGCATTGAAAAGCAAGGAGACTATGTCGAAAAATGATGTTCTTCTAAGTTTCGTATTTTATTACAATAAAATTTTATAACTACTTTGCGGATAATAATTGACTTACCCTCGTATATCTAAGCAGACATGTTCTGGAAAGCCCGTCAGAACTCCGTCTTCAACTCGGCTACAAAATAGACAGTCACCAGTTAAAAGCCCAGCTAGCATCGTACAGAAGACGCCGCCGCGAAAAGAGAGAAGAAACAGACAAATGTGCTAAAGTTGAGTATTGTATTCTTCAGTCAATAAAACTTGTAATACTAATCTCTATAGAAATATTTTAGCTGACTAAGATTCCTGCACCAGTACCTTTCTTGAAAACCAGACCAGGACGAGTACTCAACAAATGGAAGCGAGGATGATACCACACTTACCTTCTCCTGGGGCCAAGGAAGATCAATAATGACGTCAGGAGCCGAAAATGACGTTAACGACTCTTTCATTTCTGCTGTCTGACGAAGATCTTGATCTGATCTCCATTTGTACAGCAGACGGATAACGTCTGGAGAAGAAAGTGAGGTCAACGTCTTTTTTATATTGACTGCTTTCGGATGAAAATCTTGATCTGAGCCCATTTTACATTTCAGACGGATAGCGCTGACGTCCTGTGGGATTTCAGTTCCATCGTTAATATTCGGTTAACTGGAAGGCTTTTATTTCTTTTCCACTATTTAACAATAAACTAAGACAGTTATGCAGGTTATACAGGTATTTGAATAGCCATTCTCATTAAGACCACTCCGGTGTCTTCAGCAGCTCATCGAGTGTTTTCTACGGAAGCTTAATGTAGCTCATAACAATATAGATTCGTTAGATAAAAGAAATCAAAATTCTTACTACAGCAGAATTTTCTTGGAATGATCAAAGTCGTTACATGCGGGCCTGAACAATTTATAAAATTACCTGGAAATAAATTCTAGTTCTGTTTATACGGAATTATAACAAACGATTAACAGTTGGCGTATAATAAAACGTAGTTGGCCAGTTGTCGAAATAGCTGTTAAAAAGTTGAGGTCATATTTCATTAACACATACAGTTCATTTGAAGTTAGTCATCAACAGAAACCCCACTGAGCTGCAATAATTATTCTGAAAGTCTTGGCAACTATTGTTTTGTCGAAAATAGTAATGGATAAAAGCAGTCTGGAACATGCAAATTGAAGGTTAGTTCATATTTAAATATGACATGTACGGAGATGGATGACAACACACACAGAAACTCATACTGCAACAAAGATCAGATGTAACATGAGGTAAAACAAGGAATAATTTTGGCCCATTATAAATTATGTTAGTAACACTAAAAGTGGGCTTTTACTATCTCCTTTTGACAGCTCTAAATTTTATTGAAAATTACGGCTTGACCATTCATATGACACGAAAATCGAATAAACGAATTTGAAGAGAAGAAAATTCTCCACAACTTCCTCTATTATGTTATTTCCATAACTTGCACTGTTACAGATATTTTTGCAGAAACAGCTGCGATTTGATACTGTTAATTCATTTTACGTAAACCAGGCGTTCGGAAATATCACGTGTCATTCCTCGGCCAGAACTCTCTTTTCTGTATTTTATGATTTTCTCAGTTCAAATCAATGGCGCACTGAAGAATGAACAAAAACGAGCCTTCTTAGTACGATAAATTATAACCTAGTGTCTAAAAATGTCATATTGGCGGTTATCACCTGCTGTCAATAGTACAAGGAATAGATAAGGAACAGTTTCGTAATTGTTCGTCGCAGTATAATGGGCAGCGGGTTAGGTTGTGACGCACATGGTCAGTAATTCGAAACCAGTGACTAAGAATTTTTTTTCCGCCTTGGCTCCTAAAATGCTGTCGGACACTCTTATTAATTAAACACAGCTGTGTTCTGCAATATTTAGAGTTGTGCATTTGTAAGAGTGCTCCCTCTAAAATGTGCGTTTGTTATATTTCGTGAACATGCCGTGAAATACGCAACAACGAATTGAACAATGGTCTTCTGAAGCATATGAACAGAAACTGGGAGGATACTGTAATAATGAATATTATAAACAACGTGCTGATACTGGTAATTTCATATATTATCGAAGCCCTAGATTTCTGTCGCTACTCTCGTTCCTTGATGAAACGGAAGGGAATTGTATACATTAAAACAAATTACCTTATTTCTTTTTTTCTAAACAATTATTCACTGTTTATGGAATATATTGAAAGTGATTAATTAGAATCAATGCGTCTACTAAAATGTTTGTCTTTGCAATGGTTGCTATGAACGCTTTTAATGTAGATCCTATTACCTTTTCTGTAGTTAAGATATGTCTTTCTTCAGGTTTCTTTGTTCTGCGCTAAAATAAAGAGCAAATATTCTGTCTCAAATCGTGACTACATTTTCTTTTGCACCTAAAATAACAAACGGAATAAGTGTGGTAATATTAAATTCCATATAACTCTAGTACTTAATCTATATACAAATTTAGTACTATTATTTGTCATTTACAAGTCATTGTAACAGTATCGGCCCAGTTTATGTACATGTGATAAAGAATTGGATACATGTTGAAATGTTTCTTGTCGTCGTGGATCTGCAGTGTTGTACTATTTCACGATTTACAGATTGAATTGTCCTCGCCGCTATTTAAAATCTCTTCTTCGAACGGCAAGAACAAACATTTCATATCAAAAGTCTCTCTCAGCCGGGTTAAGCATGTAACTTTAACGTAGCTGTGGAAAGTTTAGTTAAGAGATCCAGCCTCAGCTGTGCCTCTGTTATTACTAGAAATTGCAACCATAATGAGTAAACTTCTTCTTGATATTCGTTGTTTAATTTAAGATGTCCATAATAAATAAGAATATAAAGAACAAATCCGTTTTTTTCGAGAAACTTCTTAAATCAATTTATTCACCTTATGGACAAATACATTGGACATCAGTCAAACCATGAATGAATAATATTAGAATAGTGCCAAGAACATACATATAAATCAACAAGAACAATTCTTCAATTGTTTTTTTTTCAGTGTTATTCCTAAATCATGGAGAAACGTCTTCGTATTATGTCCTATGTCATCTGTGATTACTGTGCGCTGGCCTTCGCCCCCAGAATCTGCAACAAACGATTCTGGCGGCAGTTTCTGTTCTGGTCCAGCCTAATAACAACTTAATTAATATGTAGATACCTCAAGTCGACGTAAAAGAAGGTAGTAGTATTCAATGTAACACTACAATTCCGTTGATATACAGGTTGTCCCAGCTATCTTGTCCACCCAAAATATCTCTGGAACAATAACAGCTATTGGAAAACGACCTTCACCGGTATCAATGTACGGCTGGGGACCATGAATGTACATATTTGGAAACATTCTAAAACGAAAGCAATTTTTTTAACACAAACTTATGTTTTTTTTTTCTTTTTTTTAAATGGGCACCCTATATTTTTTCGTCAGCAATCCATAGCATGACAAATCACATAAACAATGGCGTTGATTGAATCGCAATATTCCATTTATATCCCGAGATACTGCGACGCGAAGTTGACGCTTTAAATACGCGAAACGCGCGGCTAGCGCACGTCCTGAGACTCAGGCGAGAACCCCATGCTGCTCAGAACGTGCGCTAGCCGCGCGTTTCGCGTATTTCAAGCGTCAACTTCGCGTCGAAATATCTCGGGATGTAATTGGAATATTGCGATGCAATCAACGCCATTGTTTATGTGATTTGTCATGCTATGGATTGCTGACGAAAAAATATAGGGCGTCTATTTAAAAAAAAGTTTGTGTTAAAAAACACATTTGCTTTCGTTTTAGAATGTTTACAAATATATACATTCATGGTCCCCAGCCGTACATTGATACCGGTGAAAGTCGTTTTCCAATAACTGTTATTGTTTCAGAGATATTTTGGGTGGACAAGATAGCTGGGCCACCCTGTATATTTCATGGCATATTTACATAACAGAACATACGCAATTTTTTATCTTCAGCTAGATCGAAGCTTTGCGATCGTTTGTTCATGTTCATTCTGGGTTGTTCGTTGAGAAATTGGCTCAGATTTTTTTTTTTTTTTTTATGTATTACAGATGGCTTTGAGCCTTCTTTCTTTTTCTCTCTTTTCATTGTTTTTTCGGTTACATTGGTCCTTGATGGACGTTGATTCGTCTTGTTTAATTTTCATCGTTTCGTCGTCGACTGTTTTTTCGTTACGGAGGGCGTCGAGCCTTGTTGCTAGTATGCTGAGCTACCACGCCGGCAAACTCCTGACAGAGCGCTATGTGCCACCGGGCCTGGCAAGTTTCCAACCACCATCTAACCTGATCGTACATCACAAACTAATGCACCGACCTATTAACCAATAGTCAACACGGATTCAGAAAGTATCGCTCTTGCGAAACACAGTTTGCCCTTTATTCACATGAAGTGTTAAGTGCCATCGACAAGGGATCTCAAGTCGATTCCATATTTCTGGATTTCCGGAAGGCTTTTGATACTGTACTCCACAAGCGGCTTCTAATGAAATTGCGTGCTTATGGAATATCTTCCCAATTGTGCGATTGGATTCACGATTTCCTATCAGAAAGGACACAGTTCGTTGTAATTGACGGTAACTCATCGAGTAAAACAGAAGTGATATCTGGCGTTCCACAGGGAAGCGTTATAGGTCCCCTATTCTTCCTCGTTTAGGAGACAATCTGAATAGCTCCCTTAGACTGTTCGCGGATGATGCTGTCGTTTATCGGTTAGTGAAGTCAACAGAGGATCAAAAGCAACTGCAAAGCGATTTAGACAAAATTTCTACTTGGTGCGAAAATTGGCAATTGACACTAAAGAAAGAAAAGTGTGAAGTACTACACATGACCACTAAAAGAAATCCACTGAACTTCAATTACGCGATAAATCAGTAAAACCTTAAGGTCGTAAATTCTACCAAATACATAGCAGTTACAATTACGAACAACTTTGACTGGAGAGAACACATAGAAAATATTGTGGGGAAGGCGAATCAAAGGTTACGTTTCATTGGCAGAACGCTTCGAAGATGCACCAGCTCCACCAAAGAGATTGCCTACATCACACTTGTGCGTCCTCTCCTGGAGTACTGTTGCCCCTTGTGGGACCCTCACCAGGTGGGACTGACGGAAGATATTGAGAAGGTTCAGAGAAGGGCAGCTCGTTTTGTTTTATCACGTTACGGGGGGGGGGGGGGGGAAAGCGTCACGGAAATGTTGCACGAATTGGGGTGGAAATCATTAAAAGAAAGACGTTATTCATTGCGGCGTGATCTGTTTGCGAAGTTTCAATCGCCGACTTTTACTTATGAATGTGAAAATATTTTGCTAGCACCCACCTACTTAGGGAGACATGACCATCCCAATAAAATAAGAGAAATCAGATCGAAAACGGAACGATTTAGGTGTTCTTTCTTCCCGCGCGCTATTAGAGAATGGAACGGTAGAGAAAAGTTATGAATGTGGTTAATGAACCCTCTGCCAGGCACTTAAATGTGATTTGCAGAGAATCTATGTAGATGTAGATATGCTAAGGGAACAGCTGCGAGACTAATCAGTAATTCTCGTACCATCGATGGCGGGCGTCAACTGCTAACATGGCATTTTTAGAAATTAGATTACAATTCATTGTACTAAGAACGATGCATTTTCGATAACTTTCAGTGCGCTATTGCTTTGTAATGACAACGCTTGAGTTATTATAAGAAATGCATCAAATACAGAAAACAAGAAGCGTTTTTTTTCGAAAGAGAGTTTCGGGCAAGGTTTCTGGCGATGGATGTCACGTGACTGATTTCCGAACGCCAAATGTACACTACATTCCTTCAAGGCGAAAGTTATTCATATACAGTACAGACGAAGAAATTAAACTTAGAACAAATTACAAAGGCAAAACAGGTGATAATATTTTTAAGGGAAAAATAATGAAAATGGAGAGACAGCAAAATAATAATTTAAAGAGGTAAAAGATTAAAAAGAGTATGCTTGTCAAAGTTAACTCAAATATCAAATAATTTTGACTATTTGTTAAAATACTGTCAGAGAGAATATTACCTGTTGGGTGCATAGATTTTATCACAATAGTTAAGTTGTAATCATATCGTCCATAATTTTTTTATTATTTGTATTTTTATCATTTTTGTCATAAATGCAAAACATCATAAAACTGCAGACAAATCTAAATTGAGCCGTAAAACAAGCCAGTGCTATTTTTTTCTTTCCAAACGCGTGTTGCTGTGAAATGAAACATTACAAAATAGTGCATGCGACATCTTAAGAGGTCCTCTAAATAGTCTCTCAAAGAATCCACCATACAGATGCCAGAGTTGTGGAAGATACTGATTTCCATGGCCTTCTCTATGATTGTATCGTCGAAACTCAGGCATATTTGCCATGGCAGTGTCTTCATGTGTTTAAAAGTGAGTTCCACGCAACGGCTCTCAGTTTTAATATGAGAACACGAAGTGACTCTTTCAATTTAGTTAATTATGAGGCCATTATTGGAATTTTGCAAGTGTATGGAATATAATGTATATTCCAGTACTCCCCATCCCCATCTAATACATAGCCTAGATATATATTTATCAAATTTTCTGTTCGACCACAACATCTCTCCTTTCTCTGTCTATTTGATCCTCTTTCCTCTCTCCGTGCATATCCTTCTTCCCCTCTATTCTCCTCTTCCTCCTCCTTCTATCTAGCTCCTTGTTTCTGTCCATCTCCATCTCTGTTTTGTATGTTCAAATGTTTGTATAGTTTTATGGGACTTAACTACGGGGTCATCAGTCCCTAAACTTACAAACTACTTATCAACTAGCTAATCCTAAGGACGGCACAAATATCCATGCCCGAGGGGGGATTCGAACCCCCGACCGTAGTGGCCTTGCAGACCGTGACTGAAGCGCCTCAGTCCCCTCGGCCACCGCGGCCGGCTCTCCATCTCTCCTCGTCCATTATGGGAGTATGGTACATACAATCCACATTAAACTACCAAAGTTGTGTATTTACTAAAATTTTCAATTACGTTAGTAGACCGGTTTATGGTGGTATTGGGCCGTTAGTATGCTGGTTTTGCATACTCAAAATTCCGTTTTATCTTACGAATACTGTATTATATGTTCCTTACATCCTATAACTTTATTCCCCTTTTACCTTCATGTCTACTACATGGTTTATACAAAGATTCAGATATTAACAACTCAATTTACGAGTTCTAGAATAATCTCAGCACTTGATGTTCAGTTATTCAGTGTTATTACACGATGCTCTGCGTAAATCTATAGAGCACAATTAATGTACCTAAAACTTTTTTTCGTTTATATTTACTTAATACTTTGTACAGTTTCTTCTTTCATAATATGCAACAGAATAGCGTATCAATATTTCACATTTTGTCGCTCTTTGGGAAAGCTTTATATACAGTGTACCTCTTGTCCCTTTATTTCTGCGATTCTCCTGTGAATTTTATGTAATATTTGTATTTGTACATCATTCTTAACTGTTTCCTGTACAGATACCAGAAGAAGGGGAATAATTGCTCGAAATCGGTTCTCAATAGATCTGCAACCTTGCGACTGGTGGCTGTTTTGTTTTATAACTTATAAAACACAGTTGCTGCAATGGATAAAAACATTTAATCTTCAATTAGTTCTTCTCCTGACCCTCTCTCTGTTCATCTCTTGATCCCCACTCTTTGTCATCTGACCCTCTCACAAGTAACTCCAGCAAAGTTTCACTCTCCGGTTTTTCTGAATTTTTGATATGTTATATGACAAATTAACGGACAAAGAAAAGGAGCCGGCCGCGGTGGCCGGGTGGACTGAGGCGCGTCAGTCACAGTCTGCACGGCCACTACGGTCGGGGGTTCGAATCTCCCCTCGGGCATGGATATTTGTGCCGTCCTTAGTGGCAGCTAGTTCATAAGTAGTTTGTAAGTTTAGGGACTGATGACCCCGTAGTTAAGTCCCATAAGCTATACAAACATTTGAAAGAAAAGGACATTGTGAGAGGCAAAGGAATCACCTTAATCAAGTAGTGGGAAGAGATGTAAAACTGGCCATGCGACCTGCACGCGTTACATCTCGTGCAGCGCTAACGCCGGCGGTTGAAACCAAAAACATTATTGATATGTTTTATCCATTTTTATTCGCTATTATTTGAAAGGAGGTTTTAAGTACTCGCACATTTTGCCAAAGCTTATACTCTAACTGGATTCAATACTCTAATTTTTAACTATTTTACTCCTTCTCGCCTTGCCTGTTAATCATGATGTTTTCTTACCTTCTCCTGGGGCCAAGGAAGATCAGTACTGACGTCTGCAGCAGAAAGTGATGTCAACTTCTCCTCTAGGTTGACTGATTTCGGATGAAAATCTTGAACTGTTCCCAGTTTGTACTTGAGACGTATAACGTTGACCTCCTGTGGAAGTTCAGTTTCCATATCATGATTAGGCTGACTGCATGTCTTTTATTCTATTCCGCTATTTAACAATAAACTAAGACAGTCATGTGGGTTGTACAGGGATTTAAAAAGCCATTCTCATTAGAATCACTCCACTGTCTTAAGCTTAATGTAGAACATAGCAGTCTGGGTACGCTAGATTAATCAAAATTGCTACTAGAGCAGGATTTTCTTGGAACGATCAAAGTCGTTATTTCCATGCCTGAACAAATTATAAATTTATGTGTAAACAAATTCTGATTCTATTCTACAAAGTCTTGATATAATTAACATTATATTTTATAGGCAACTATAACAGAAACTTAACAGGTGGCATTTAATAAAACATAATTAGTCAGTTGGCGAAATAAATGTTAAAAACAGAGGTCATATTATATTAATCCATATAGTCCATTTGCAGTTAAGACGTCAAACAGAAAGCACACTAAGCAGCGATAATTACTCTGAAAATCATGGCAACTATGTTTTGTCGAAAATAGTATTAATTAAAAACAGTCTGCAATATGCAAATGGGAAGTTAGTTCATATGTAAACTGGACATTTAGGGAGAGGGATGAGAAAACACACACACTCATACCACCACAAATATATATGACAAGGTAAAAGAAGATTTTTTTCTTTCTTTTCAGACGTGTTCTAATGTCAAATGCAACATTTCAAAATAGTACACACGACATCTTAATAGGACCCCTAAATAGTCTCTCAAAAAATCTATCACATAACTGCCAGTTTCGTGGAACACATTGAATCACCATGGCTTTCATTATGAATGAATTGTCAGACCTCACGCGTCTCTGCTGTGGCAGTGTCTTCGCCTGCATGAAAGCAAGTTTCATACTACGGCTCTTTAAATCTTAATATGACCCCATTAAGAGGCCATTATTGCAAGTTGGCAAGTGTGTGGAATATAGTGGATATTACAGTATTCCCTATGCCCGTCTACTACATAGCCCAAATACATATGTTTTCCAATTTTTCGTTCGATCTTTTTTCCCCTCCTCTCTTGGTTTATCTCCTTGTGCCCCCTCTCTCCTCTTCCTACTCCTCCTCTTCCTCCCCCTTCTATCCAGCTCTTTGTTTCTGTCCCTCTCCCCCTGTCATCGTCCCTTACGACAGAATGGTACAAACGAGGCATGTCCACAAAGTAAGTTCCGTTTGATATATAAAACAAACGTGTACACATACAGAAAAAATACTTATTGTACAAAAGTATACAACTATGAAACTACTTTTCTACATAGCTTCCGAAATTTTGTAGGCATTTGTCATAGCAAGACAGAACTCTTTGTACGCCTTCTTCGTAGAAGGTTGCCGCCTGTATATTCAACCATGTGGTAACATGTTCTTTCAGCTCGTCATCGTCGCTAAAGTGTTGACCACCATGGACAGGTTTTAGGTGTAAGAAGAAAGTCGCTAGGAGCGAGGCTGTACGGAGGATGATCAGACACGTCCCAGTGAAATTCCCGGAAGAATTGTTTGGTCACATTCGCCTTGTGAGGTCGGGCGGTAACGTGAAGGGTAAAAGAAGACTCCTTTCATCTCTTCTTACGCCTAAAATCTGTCCTTGGTGGTCAACACTTCAACGATGATGAGCTGAAAGAACATATTTGCCACATGGTTGAATACACAGGCGGCAACCTTCTATGAAAAAGGCACACAAAAAGTTGTCCCATGCTATGACAAGTGCCTACAAAATTTCGGAAGTTATGTAGAAAAGTAGTTGAACAGTTGCAGATTTTTATACAATAAATATTTTTTCTGTATCTGTTCACGTTTGTTTTATATAACCAAACGGAACTTACTTTGTGGACATACCTCGTATAATCCACAATATAACACCAAATTGTGGATTTATTACAATTTTGCATTAGTTCCTCTTCTCCCCTCCCTCTCTCTGTTCATCTTTTGGTCCCCATCTCTCTGTCATCTGCTCCTCCCAGCTGTCCATCCTTTAATACCCCTATCTGTCAATCTTTTCTTCTTTCCTTTCTTCTCATCATCAACCTCTTCTCTGGGAGGACCACTTCCACCTATTCCCATTTACGTCTCCTCTCTCTCTCTCTCTCACTCTCTCTCTCTCTCTCTCTCTCTCTCTCTCTCTCTCTCTCTCTCTCTCTCTCTCTCTTACACACACACACACATACACACACACACACACACACACACACACAAACACACACACACACACACACTACTCTTTCTCTCTCTGTTCATCTCCTCATCCTCCACCCTCACTTCTTCTCTCTTTAATGGAGATCAGTATAACATTGTTGAGTTTACTACTAGGTACCATCCGTAATACACTGTACGGTGGTTTGTGAAGCACAAAAACCCTTTGCACTAAAACATACTGTAATATTTCGGCCAGAGACGCTTTTGTTAAGTGACTTTGCCAATGGTAGCATTCGTGCATCCCACGCCAGCCTCCAGCCTAGAGTGTCCCATTGGCTTGGTGAAAAAGACTGAGCTAGCAGGAGGCACCCTTAAATTTCACCTTTGCCACTGGTCGCCTCCCCACATTTTTCCTTTCTAGGAGGCTGCGGGCGAATTGCACCCGTAAGGGTGTACACTGCGAAACTAGCCTGATTTTAGGAGCGTGCAGATAAATGGCGACAGTGGACGCAGGGAAGAAAGGCACGTACAATGAAATGGACGTAATAGCGCGTGTGCAGAGAAAGCCTTTGTCTGCAGAAACCAGAGGAGTCATTTTCAAAAAACAGTGACGGCATCGAAGATCAACCGTGGACCCTGCAGACGGGAAGGAGACAAGCAAACCCCTGCGGTGCACATGTGCGTGCGTGGGAGCCAGGTTGCAGTATAGATAAAGTTCCACCATACAATGTTTCTAGACAAGGAGAAAGACCCTGATAAATGGCATACTAGACACAGACAGCTGGCACGAAGAACTGTTTTTTTAGAACCGAGAAGGAATGCAGAAAATAAAGACAATTTACTTGAAACGTGGGAACCTATCCCCTGACGCCCACATCAGTTTAATGTTGGTGATATAGGAAATTACCTCCCCTTTCCCTGTTCATATCTGAGTCGTGACCATTCCCAGTCAAATCGGCCCTGAGAACTTATTGTTTTGCAAGTCTTGTTACAAAAAAAATCTAAATTTCATGTGGTAAACCTCTGTGTAAACTGTTTTGTTCTCAAATCAATCAAATGTTCAAATGTTTGTAAAGTCTATGGGACTTAACTACGGGGTCATCAGTCCCTAAACTTACAAAATAGTTATGAACTACTTACGAACTAGGCGGCACAAATATCCATGCCCGAGAGGGGATTCGAACCCCCGACCGTAATGGCCGTGCAGACCGTGACTGGAGCGCCTTAGTCTCCTCGGCCACCGCGGCCGGCTCAAATCAATCCCTTGAATCAAATGTGCCTACCAGCCTGCTTCCATAATTAATCATTATATTTTTATTTAATTTTATTGCAGTGTGAGAGTTATTCAGGGAGAGGCTTGATGTACCACAATACATATGAGGTTCGTTCTGAAGCTAATGCAACAGTGGACATAATATAGTGAAAACATGTCAGACGACTTTCAAATTATACTCTTTATTAGAGTAACTCCAACTCTACAAGATGACCCTACTTAACTTAGTCTCCATTCCAAGCCATACATTTCCGTCATCGTCGGATCCAACACTGTTATCCTCTTTGGACAAATTTAGTTTTGCACTCTCCAACCTACAGCCACTTTCATTTGATCTGTGTCCTGTGTCACTGGGTGAAACAAGTAGACGATAAATCTGGACTATACGGCTTCTTGAAGACTAGTGACCAGCTCAATTCGTCAATCTTCTGAATTGTGGTGAAAGATGTGTGGGGTTTCGCATTGTCACGATTAATTTGGACTGATTTCAAATTCTTGTTTGGTCTTATCTTCCTTGTGCCTTCTCGAAACTTCCAGAGTGTTGTAATATAGCTGTTGCTATTCACGATACAACCATGTTCCAGATAATCAACGAGAACGAGTCCGTTGTCATGGCAAAAAATTGTCGCAACCGTTTCTTTACTTTAAGCTGTCTTTTGAAGCTTTTAGGTCTTGTAGAAGAGGTGTAATACCACTCCTTCGGCTTACCTCTTTGTTTCCAGATCATAAGCATATAACCATGTTTCATCTTTTGTGACCAGATGAGAGAAAACCATCTCTTCCATAGCTTTAGATGAACAGCGAAATTCTGCATGGTCCCCTCAAGTATCGTAACTCTCGGTGATCTCCTGAATCGATGTTTTAAGCTGATCAATGTTTATGGTATCGTTGCTGTAACGCCATAAAAAGGAGTTCATGTATTCAGATCGAGACCCATGCCAGTGGACTCTGAGTACCCCACAGCCAAAATGCGATCCCGAAAGCACACCTCCAGGACTTCGAAACTCTCCTACTACGATCTTGCATGAACCACAAGTTGTCGAAATCAGAGTCACTTTGGATAATGAGAATGAAATCATCTTCCAACACCTCCCATACCTTTCAGTCATCACCGTGCATCGAGGAATATTGCACCATGACTGGGCATTACACACCACACAGTCAACCCATTAAGAATGAAGAGACGTCTCAATTTTGAGTGGCACCTTACCTCCTCTACATCCAACGAAAACAGCACAACTGACTCCCTCTTCTCAAGCCCCTGTCTGGCCATACTTGAGGCCCTACCTGTCTACACATAAAAATCCTTGATCCGTCCAATTCTGTGCTTTGAAGTGTCTCCTAGATCTCTGCCCCTCCAAAATTTTATAAATCTCTTCAAATCGTTGAGTGGCATGTGCTCCACCTAACCTTCTGTATTCAACTCCCCACCCCCACATGGGTCCTCTATAAACTTCACCCACTCCCCCATTCGCCTCCTCTAGCTCCACATTTGCTCCACCTAACCTTCTGTATTCAACTCCCATCCCCCTCATAGATCATCTATGAACTCATCCCCTGCCCAATCTCCTCCTCCACCTTATACATATTTGTATTCCCTACACCAGTGTTCCCATCCTTTTTAAATAAGCAACCACCTTCCAATAAAAAATTTCTGGTAACACCCTTACCCACCTAACCTATAACAGTACTGTTTGATCTCAAAACCACTAAATGTAATTTTATTTCTGTTGGTACTACTTTTATGTAAAAAGTAATGTATTGCATTTTTCGAAATGCAACACATTATTCTATCTTTACATGATTTCCAATAGAAAAACATACTTTTAAAATCGAGTGTTTCTCATATGAAGTAGGACTCGTAACGAAATTATACACGTTAATCAAGATCTACCCTGTAGTCAGTTAGTTAGAGGAAGATATTTTTTCTTATTTCTCAGAATTACTTAATGCAACTTTTTCATTTAAGATTCAATTGATTCCTGAAAACAGATTTTGGTTCTGCTTTTATTCATCGGTAACACTATTTCTTAATAAACACACTACTCCATTCTATTCAGTTGAGAATTATTGTTAAAAAGAAATAACGTGATTTTAACATAAAATCCATTCATTTCTAATTAGGCCTATGTTTTATACAATGGAACCAAGTTAATTTGTGTTTCCATTATCTCATTGTTCTGTCCCAAGTCTGCTTCCGCCATTTTCCCCTCCTGGATGGTGAGCTCAGTTGGCATATCTATCTTCCCTTCCAATAATAAACCTCCCCACAGTAAATGTTTCAAATATTTAATCAATGCTAGATAGGGTGCTATGGTTGGAATATACCAGTCATGGGTATGGTGGTGTAAACAAAACTTTCATTTGTGTGTTTCGAGAAACTCTTCTTCAGAATCAAGATCTGGAGCAACACTCCACACATGAATTTATATCGTCACATTCAACATGGTCTTAAATTGAAATCAAAAATAAACTTTCCAATTTTTGTCTAAGACTATATTCAACGTGACGATGGCTTAAATGAACTGGAGTTACGTTATTGCCCTTCGAAAAAGTTAGTTCCCATAAATATTCACCGCCGAGTTCTGCGATATATGTCTTGCAAACTGTCCGTGCATTTTCTTTGGATGTCAGGAGTATCGTCAAATGTTTTTCTTCTCTAAGTGAATTTTAGTCGAGGGAATAGGACTGAGATCCAGCGAGTATGGTGGATGTTCAAGTAGCACAACAAGACTCGCTCACATGCAGCCAATATCGTCAAATAGTTCCTGTCAAAAAAGGAGGTGGGGGAATTTGAACATCCGCCATACTGTCAGGATCTCAATCCTCGAGGTTTCTTTCTGTTACCTCGACTCAAACTCACTTTGAAAGGAAACATTGTATTGCTACAGGAGGTGACTGTTTTGGACAGTAAGATAATTGTAGTTCGTAGTTCATCTACATTAATCTCACAGGAAGAATTGGCCAAATTGTCAGAGGGTGTACATTTATGTATGGAGTAGTGCCCCAGGTCTTGATGAGTTTCTCAAAATGCGTAAATAAAGGTTTCATTCACATCACCACCCACATCTGGTGTATTCCAATCACAACGCCCTTCTTAGCACTTATTACATATGTGAAAGTGGAATATTTTATCCATGGCAGCAACTGTGGTTTATAGGTTGAGAAGGAAATAGCCACAATTTGTCAGTGTTGCAGATTTATTAATAAATATTACAGAGCATTCGAAATACAGTCACAGAATTAAGGGGTGAAGAGGTGCTGTGTATATAAAACTTTGTTGAAAAGTGACAAATTTGAAATATTAGTACCCTATACTGATGTATTCTAATAAAAGTAAGGAACTACAAAAACAATTAAATCTGAAGGAGAGGATTTGAATTAAAATTTGTGCCACAGCTAGGATTCTAACCCAGGACCTTCTGCTTACTCGACAGGCACTATGCTACTAAGCGACCATGACTTAACTGATGCAGCGATTGTATGGACTGTCTTAAGGCACGTCTCTGTCCACAACACACACTTCAATTCTGTCTCATGTTCCCCTATATAAATACATATCAATGTTGCCAAGGCTCTCCAATACTGGAATAGCACCCCAGCCATGAACGGCAATGGGAATGATCTTGCTGTAGTATCTCTGGCACACATGATATAAATATCAAACAATAAATCAATGTCCATAGTCATTAACGCATGGTAACTTAGCAGGATGGTGCCTGCCTAATACACAGGAGGTGCCACGTTCGAATCCTGGCTGTGGCACAAATTTCAATTCAAAGCCTCTCCTTCAATTTTATGTAGTTACTTATATGTTTACTCAGAGCATTGTGTAAATACTAAATTCTCTGAGTGACCATGTATAATATTTGTACATATATATTACAGTACAGATACCAGGAGAAGGGTAATAATTGCTTGAAACCGGTTGTTAATCAATCTGCAACCCTGCAACTGGTGGCTGTTTCTTTCTAATCTATTAACCGACATATTTGAAAGTTCGTATACTGGAGCAACTGGCGTTATCCTTCTTCCCCTTGCTTCCTTAGGGCATCCCCTACACCAGCAGCTATTCTTTTTCTACCCACTGCCAATCTCCACCTATTTCCTCTCCCTAATCCCCACCCCCCACCGCCCGCCACAGGGCCATACGTCTTCTGGCACAGAGTAACATATACAGAGAAGCAGCCCCCCCTAAACCACTGTCCTACACTCCCCTTGTAGTTCCGTAAGATGCTAGCAGATGTCAGGCAGTTCCCTGGCTTAGTACTGGTAGACCACACTAGAGGCACTTCTGAGGGTGCCTCTCGCATGTCTGAGGGTAGTGTGGAGGGGAGGCTGAGGAGAGAGCTCAAGCCGCCTGCCATGAGGCCACGGCTGTGTCCAGCTTGCTGGCGTTTGAGGGGAGGTGCTGGTGGGGACCGCCGCTACCTGCCGCCTGCTCTGGCCAGTTTAAAGGGCTGCTTCCAACTGCAGCGCCATCATGGGACATCTTACGGAACTGCTTCAGCACCCCCCGCCCTGCACCCCTGAGTGTGGGACCAGGCCCTTATGGAGGTTTCCCATCTGTATATATTTGTCTGTGCTTCTGGCTGTCTTGCTCCCCCTCCTCCTTCTTACCCCTGCATCACAGACAAAGATATACACCCGCTAGCATCTTATGGAACTACGAGGGGAGCGTAGGACAGTGGTTTAGGGTGGGCTGCTTCTCTGTATATGTTACTCTGTGGCATAGGGCCTCTAGGTTATGCAGTATATCTCCCTTCTTCCTCTGTAGACTGTATATCCTTTCCCTTCCCCTCCATGCCTGTCCTCATTCTTCCCCCACCCTTCCCTCCACCGAGGGACTGATGAACTTCGCAGCTTTGTCCCCATGATATCAACAACCCATCCATTCATCTACAGATGGGAAACCCCCATATGACCACACTGACGTGAAAAAGTGTAGGGGGTGGAGTAGATATGGATGTATGGAGAGAGGAGGTAAGGGAATATAGAGTACAAGAGTACAGAATTGGTAAATGCCCGGAAAATGGCAGGTTTTCAGATAGTATTTAGTCATTGTCACCTTGTATGTAGTAATAGTATAACCGACGTTGTAAGAGCAATGATAGGTGCTGCTGAGTGGCCATCATACAGGGTGTCCAGAAAAGGACTCCCTGATTTCAAAATTAAATATCTCGAAAACAAAGACCGACAGAGGAATGCAGTAAACGGTATGTTTATTGTGAAATCTGGAAGAAGTTTATACAGCAATTTGAAATAATAGTTACAAAAGCTGCTAACAGATGCCGCTGTAATCACCATATGTAATGCCTAGTATAAATAGTGACCCGAAGCCCAGAGCGATCAGTTCCACTATTGAAACGTGAAAGGAGGTTACCGTACCGAAGGAAGAAATGAAAACCATGTACTCCATTGAACAACACATTTTTATGGTGCTAGAGTACCACAGGTTAGAAGAGAGTCTTACGGCAACAAGGCGAAGTTTTCAAGCACGATTTAATGTTCCAAAAGGACCCGATGCGAAAACCATTCGTACGCTCTTCGCAAAATTTCAACGAACAGGCAGCGTAACTGATGATCTAGTGGGGCATGTTGGCCGCAAGCAAACCGCAGTTACGCCTGAAAATATCGCCACAGTTTCTGGAATTATTCAGCGAAATCCAATGTCATCCGTCAATAGAATTGCATCTGAGACTGGTTTGAAGCGTTCTAGCACGCAGAAAATACTGAGAAAGAGCCTATATATGTTTCCATTCAAAATTCAAACGCACCAGGCCATACCCGTACGAGCTGTGCAACAAAGGGTTGCCTTTGCTAATCAGATGCTCACAATGATTGATAGTGAAGGATTTGATGTTGGATGCATCTGGTTTACAGATGAAGCACACTTCCACCTAAATGGATACGCGAATAAGCAGAACTGGCGATTTTGGGGTTCCGAAAAGCCATATTGGTGTGAAGCGAAGCCCCTGTATTCTCCTAAAGTTGCTGTGTGGGCTGCAGCATGCAGCAGAGGTATTATTGGCCCTTTTTGCATTCGAGAAACGGTCACTGGTGCACGTTACGTTGCAATTTTGGAACAATTTGTCGCCACACAGCAAGCGTTAGAGGATCGACCAGGTACTGAATAGTTTATGTAAGATGGAGCCCGACCACATCGGACCGAACAAGTGTTTCGCTTTCTTGAGGAATACTTCTGGAATCGAGTCATTGCTTTAGAATATCTCAAATTTACTGGTGCAGGCATGGATTGGCCTCCATATTCGCCGGATTTGACTCCCTGCGACTTTTTTTGTGGGGCACAGGGAAAGACATGGTCTACCCCGAAGCATCCCGCCACGCTGAACGAGCTTGAATCTGCGATCTTTTTGGCATGTGAATCCATTTCGGTTGAGACACTACGAAATGTGATGACGAATTTCATTCTTCGTCTGCGCCACCTCTGTAGTGCCAATGGTGAACATTTTGAAAACATTGTGATGTGATTTTTTGCAAAGAGTGTTTTCATACGATTATTTCACTTATGTATGCTGATATGAGCTGTACAGCGTACAGCGCCATGTGTTAGCAGCTTTTGCAACTACAAGTATTGTTTCAAATTGCTGTATAAACTTCTTACAGCTTTCACAATAAATATACCGTTTACTGCATTCCTCTATCGATCTTTGTTTTCGAGATATTTAATTTTGAAATCAGGGAGCCTTTTTCTTGACACCCTGTATGTAGACTCTGTAAGCCATACTGTCACCTCCTTCGTGGTATTCGTTGTTGCTCACCTGGGGATCAAACGGCTCGTCGTAGTCATCGGCCACAGTGATTATGCGGTACTCCTCCTCCTTCTGTGTCTGCCGCCAGCATGGAAGGCAGAAGAGACCCAGCGCTTTACGCAACATCTCCTAAGAGGAAAACACAAAATCAGCTGTAATTCAATTGAAGAGAATATCAATTGCAGACAGCAAGGAAATCGAAAAGTTTGGAGATGTTACTGACAAGGTAAGCTGTTCAAAACAATTAGGGGATGCTGTGAGATATCGTACACAATATACATATGGTAACGTATTTATTCAGATATTGGCTACATTTGTAATTTGTACATGATGCAGTACGATATTTTGCTGTCTGTAATCGTGACTTGTGGTTTACATGGCGTTCACTTAGAACGAGACACCACTAGGCTACCACAATAGCAAAACAGTCATTCTCGTTGACCTCTAATATGGTGTGTGATCACCTCGCACGGCCAGTACAGTAGCACACATGTGCGACATGGACAGTATGAGGTTACCAGTCAGCTCTTGAGGGTTATTTGTCCTTTCTATACATTCTGCGACCATTGTGGGAAGTGCTGGTCTCGCTGCAATGTGTCTGCTAAGTGCATTCCAGACATGATGCTCAATCAGGTTTAAGTCTATCAAACAAGATGGTCACTTCATTTGTCCAGTTACCTCAGCTTCAGGCATGTTGTCTACCAGTACAGCTGTGTGGGGTCGAGCGTTATCGTCCACCAGTAGGAACCCATATCCTATGGAACCAGCGTAGGACACAACAAAAGGTCCAAGGATCTCGTCTGTATACCTCTTTGCAGTCAAAGCTCCATTCTGAAGGACATAGAGGTCCGTACGTCCACCAATACTGACTCCGGCCCATACAAGCCGCTACAATCCCGTAAGCAGCCGACTGCGAAAAGCGGACAAGTTGAAGAGCGACTCGACGGCCATTGTGGTGGCAAACTTCCGCGACAACTTTAATTCAAAAAAATGTTCAAATGTTTGTAGAACTTATGGGACTTAACTACGGGGTCATGAGTCCCTATGCTTACAAACTACGTATGAACTACCTAAGACTAAGGACGGTACAAATATCCATGCCTGAGGGGGGATTCGAACCCCCGACCGCAGTGACCGTGCAGACCGTGACTGGAGCGCCTCAGTCCCCGCGGCCACAACTTTAATTGTGTGTAAGACTCTTCTGATTATAGAAAGTATTCATCTAAGTCGCGAAAACTATGTCTCATTTAAATATTTAACTGCAAAATAGCTTCAGACTCCTTGAATATACAGCAACTAGCGGTTGTATGTAAATTTATTACATGTACGCTGTAGAAATTGGCCAACAGCGTTTCCCCTTCCTAACGAAACCAAACTATAATATCTAGTTTTTTAGCATTCTAAGTGCAGCATATGAACGGAATTTATCGTCAGACACGATATTTTTGCACTTTCTCAATATATTCTACGATGGTGGAACTTTTGTACAAACATTAATTTCGGAAGAGTTTCACACTTAACGTCTTTCCTTTAGTACTGTATTCTTCAGTATTTAGATATTTTACAGCATCAAAAAATTAAACAGGGCTTCCTGAAACAGGTAATGGTTAAAATCGATTGTGAAAGTGAAATATGCCATCAGATACATAACTGTAAAATAGCTTTTTACCTTGTCAATACAGCAACCAGCAACTACCAAATTCTTTTAAGAATACGAAGTATGCCATAATTTTATCTTAACTAATGCATCTAACATTAAAATTAGGGTATCTATCAAGAATATTAGCATTTTTAATGCTGTAAGCTAAATACCGTACAGTAGCGTGAACTGCTCAAAAGTCAACAACTATTGTCATAGGGTTCAACTTTACAAAGTGCATCCAGTGTGGCTATGTGTCATTCATATATGGAACTATACACAGTTCTGCAAACCCCTTTCAGTTTTTATACCTATATGTAAAGCAGGTTACCTTTAAATTCTGTGTTACAAGTTGCTAATGTTAATTTCATAAACAAAAATTCTAACTGCAGTGAGGCAACTATTCTCGTGACCCAATAGTTATTTTACACAATCATAAAATGAAACATTTTGAACTACCTGTCCGCCAGTAATGCCTAAAGTAGCTTTTTAAAGAGCTTACCAGTATTGTAAAAGCCAGTTATTTATTTCATTCAATTCTATATTTGTCTTGACTAACAGTCTGTTAAGCAAGAGTAACTATCCCAACACAAGTAGTAGGGCTACATGTGTCCCTGAGAAATACAAATGGGAAGACAGTATTCGATCTTTTTATTCCTTTCTTAAATTGATTTATGCATTTATACGCTGAGCAGCTCTTCACCAACGTGCTTCATGTACACTGCAATAGTCAAACAGTACAGACGTGACTATCAATTGTCTATATATACCACAGTAGCTATTTAATACACGATTTACCTGGTAACAGCACTCGTATTTATCTGACGCTTGCCCCTACAATGGCCGCCGGGCGAAGATTCAAATTATCCCGCGACAGCAGCGCCGTTAGGGAGTCTAGTTATTTTTACAACGTCTTTGGGCCCACACCGTGATATGGTGATGTTCTCTGCACATAGCAGCATTGTTCCGAGTTCCACATTCTCTCCAGATGAGGGAACGACGATTACCCAGCTACACAAAATCTTGACTCACCTGTGACCAGAACCCGACACAATTCGTTACGACTCCACTCCTAATGTTCCTCTGTCCAGTTTCTGCGGGCGCAACGATGTCGTGTCTTTAATGGTACCTACACTCACCGCAGACCTCCGTGCGTAGAGGCCACATTCCCGAAAACGATTTCGCACTGTTTGTCTAGACATCGCGTGTCCTATTGCTGCCTGGAGCGTGCGTTGCAGCTGACTAGCATTCGGCCTCCTCTCACGACTGGCTGTTAACCGGAGATAACGGTCATCTCTCGCTGACGTTACGATCTTGGCCTTGCCTTCTTTCAGCGGTTCCTGTAGTCCGCGTCCACGTCTTGGAAATTACACTTTAGGACACTCCAACATCTGCAGCCTCTTTCGTCTGTGTCTGTTTCCATTCCAAGCTTCCTATGGCTCTCCATGTCATGGTTTCGGGTAAATCATATAGTTATTGCATTGCACTACCTGCTCAGTTCACTATCTGAACCCAAATGCTTGAGTGATTGGTTTGCTAGAGGAAACACAAGTCAACAGAAACCAGCAATACCAGAAAATTTCTGGTATTGCTACCATCTCGTTTGCAGTAATGTTGTTGTCTCCACTTTGAAGTATTGACAGAGAGACGTCAAACCATTTTAGTTCATTCCGCTGTTAACAATACTTCACAATCTAGATAAGTCAACTGATCCCCTACTTTTTTAAACCATGTATCTGAGTGATACTACGAAGATAAGGTTAGAGAAGTTAGTGGCCACACGGGAACACCGATTTTTTTTTTTTTTTTTTTTTTTTTTTTTTTTTTTTTTTCCGCGAACCATACGCGACTGAAATAGTAAAAGAGGAAGTGTAAATGGTACACAAATTACACTCGCCATACAACATGAGGTGGCTTGCGAAAAGTAGATGTTGACTTAAGGTACTTTCTCAACACGTATTAGTCTTTTTGCTATGACTTTTATGGAGAAATTGACCGAAGCTTATTACTTTGGAAGGATGCCCTGCCAATTGGCAGGCTGTATTACAACTCGAAGAAAGTTAGAGGTCTGAAAAATTTGGAATTTGTGCGAAATTTACATGCGTTCGTCTCAACATAAAAGATTGTAATTCTAGTTCTAATGAAGTTACAGCAATGAAAATGGTACCACTGGAAAGCTAATAAAGAGACCGTTACACTGATATGCCACATGACAGATTTCTGAATATATTTATTCTAAAGATCATCATAAATTTATTCCAGAAAATTTTAAGATGGGGTGTTTTGAGATAGTCAAGGTTAAAAACCTTGACTATCTCAAAACACCCCATCTTAAAATTTTCTGGAATAAATTTATATTATTTTTCCATTATGTTACTACAAATATGGTAAATATGAAGATGGCACACCAAAGGCATCATTCACAAAAAATTATTTTGTCAACTTAAGTAGAGGAGAGATCTTATCACTTTTCATTAAAATTGTAATGTAAATTGTTCATAATACTATTACAATAATGCAAACCATATTTTTGTAGAATATTACTTATGGAGTGTATGTTATCATAATTTGTGTTTCATATATGTGTGTTACCTTCTTCATTTCGGAAGTGTATTAATGTTGATAAAATAATTTGTTGTGAATGATGCATTTGGTGTGCCATCTTGATATTTACCATATATGTAGTAACTTAATGGAACAATAAAATAAATTTTTTCCAGAAAATTTGAAGATGGGGTGTTTTGAGATATTAAAGGTCAAAAGCCAAGGTCAATGACCTTTAGAATAAAAATATTCAGAAACCTGCCATGTGGCATATCAGTGTAAAGTTCCATTCATTAGCTTTCCAATGGTACCATTTTCAATGCTGTAACTTAGTTAGAATCAGAATTACAGTATTTTATGTTGAGATGGACGGATGTAAATTTCACACAAATTTCAAACTTTACAGACCACTAACTTTCTTCGCAGTTGTAATACAGCCCTGCAAATTGCTGTTTTTCCACCTCTTATCTGGGTCATTCAATTCACCAAATTTGAAAGAAATCTGAATTGGTCAGGTTGAAAATGTTAGTTTCCTGCGTTGATTTGACATGGAATGACCCAAACAGAGTCCGTTCTTATAGCGTCATTGAATGACATTTCCAGACATTGTAAAACTGGATCTACTAAGTCCCTTTTACATTTTCTCAAAAATAGTCGGTTCTATAAAAGTTCACCCTGTACAACTTTTAAAAACATGATACACACAAGCGCTAATGCATTACACAGAGCCACAGATAGACTGAAATATGTTATTGTTAAACCAATAAACAAAAAAGGGGAGACGTCTGATGTCAACAACTACCGCCAAAACTCACTTCTGACAGCCTTATCCAAAATTCTTGAAAAAGTAATGTATTCTAGAGTAATTTCACACTTAGGTAAAAATCAATTTCTAACAAAATGTGAGTTTGGTTTTCAGAAAGGCTTTTCAACAGAAAATGATATATATACTTTCACCAATAAAATATTAAATGCTCTGAATAACCGGACATCACCGTTGGGATTTTTTGTGATCTCTCCAAGACTTTTGATTGTGTAAATCATGGAATTCTTCTAGATAAACTAAAGTATTGTGTATGAATTGGACAGTGTACAGATGGTTTAAATCATACCTAACAGGAAGAGTGGTGACAGTTGACATAAGTAATTCACATAATATGCAAAAAACAGTTGATTCCTCAAACTAGGGAAAAATCAAAAATGGTGTGCAACAAGGTTCGGTCTTGGGCCCTTAGCTGTTCTTAATATATATTAATGACTTGCCATTCTGTATCCATGAAGATGCAGAGCTGGTTCTATCTGCTGATGATACAAGTATAGTTATCACACCTGACAGACAAGAACAACTGAAGAAATTGTAAACGACGTCTTTCAGAAAATCATTAAGTAGTTCTCACCAAATGGACTACCATTATAGTTTGATAAAACACAGTACATACAGTTCCGTACAAGAAATAGAATGGCACCATTAATAAATATAGACTTTGATCAGCAATCTGTAGCAAAGGTAGAATATTCAAAAATTTTAGGTGTATGCATTGATGAGGGGTTGAAATGGAAAAAACACACTGAAGATCTGCTGAAACGTTTGAGTTCAGCTACTTATGCTACTAGGGTAATAGCAAATTTTGGTGATATACATCTCAGTAAATTAGCTTACTATGCCTATTTTCATTCTCTGCTTTCGTATGGCATCATTTTCGGGGTAATTCATCATTGAGTAAAAAAGCATTCATTGCACGAAAGCGTGTAATCAGAATAATTGCTGGAGCCCAACCGAGATCATCCTGCATACATTTATAGAGCTAGGGATCTTCACAGTAGCTTCACTTTATATATATTCACTTATGAAATTTGTTGTTACCAATCCCACAGAATTCAAAAGCAATAGCAGTGTACATAGCTACAACACTAGGAGAAGGAGTGATATTCACTATTAAAGGTTAAATCTAGCTTTGGCTGCCACAAAAGTCTTTGGTCACCTACCAAATAGCATCAAAAGCCTGACTGATAGCCAACTAGCATTTAAAAATAAATTAAAAGAATTTCTGAATGGCAACTCCTTCTACACCAAAGGTGAATTTTTAGATATAAATTAGGAAATCTAAAATAATAATAATAATAAGAAGAAGAAAGGAGCTAGTAGGAATTATTCAAAATATATGGGTCACCGAAGAAATCCCAGAAGATTGGAAGTGTGCCTTAATACATCCATTACACAAAAAAGGGGACAAACATGATGTGAATAATTACAGAGGAAATTCTCTACTTCCTGTCACATATAAGATTTTATCGACTTGTATTCTTGAAAGAGCACAAGAAATACTAGAACCCAAAATCTCAGATTTCCAAGCTCGTTTCAGGCCAAACAGATCGTGCCGAGAGCAAATTTTAAACCTAAAATTAATCACAATGATAAGGAAGATGCGAGGCAAGCCTACAGTGTATCTCTTTGTCGAGTTCAAGAAGGCATATGACTCAATCCACAGACCCACACTATTTAGCATTCTTGAGGAAAAAGGATTGGATCGTAAAATACAAAAAAATCATTCAACAGACGTTAACAAATAGAAAATCCAAAGTGAAATTTATGGGAAAACTTTCAAAACCATTTGAAATTAAAACTGGGGTAGACAGGGTGACGGGTTGTCGCCTTTGTTGTTCAATGTAGTTCTGGATAGAGTCATGGAATCCCCTACTTAGCCTTTGCAGACGATCTCGCAATAATGGCAGATTCTAGTGAAAGGGCTATAAAACAGGTAGAAATTCTAAAAGAATGTGCAGAAAAAGTCGGGCTACAGATATCATTTGAAAAGACAGTGTAAACAACAACAAATTTAGAAATTTCCAAATTACAAACCAAATACGGAGAAATCAACAGAGTACCACACTTCAAATATCTTGGAGAAATTATCTCGGAAAAATTTGCACAACAAAAAAGAATACAAAAAGCCCGTAAAGGTTTAGGATTAGTGAAAAACCTCTATAATAAAAGATGCTTATCTTTAAATACCAAAATTAGGCATTACAATACAGTCATTAAACCATCAATGTTATATGCCAGCGAAACCTTGGCACTAAACAGGAAAACTGATCTAGAAAATCTAAAGAAAGAAGAAAGAAAAATAATTAGAAAAATTTTGGGACCAAGATGGACCGAGAATGGATATAGATTACAGAAAACATAAAAAATTGAAGAATATTCTAACATAGAGATAGACATGAGGAAAAGACGCCTCAAATTCTATGGCCATATTATGAGACTCCCTGAACACAGATTAACAAAAAGAATTGTAAAATACGTAGATTCTCTTGTTAATGGAGGAGAATGGATCCAAAAAGTTAAAAAAGATTTGTAATTAGCCAAAATTACTAAAAAAGAAATAGCTGCAAGGAACAATTTTAGAATAAAAGTTGAAAAGTGGGAGGTTAAACCAGAGACAAAATCTCCGAAAACTGGAACAAAATGGAGTGAAGAATGAAGAACTAAATTTTCTCAAACAATGAAAAACTGGTGGGCAAATAAAAAGAACCAGAAGACCAAGAAGAACGGAAAATGAACCAGCTTTACTTAGCGTCTTCCACATGGGAGCTTTACGACTAATATTAATAATAATAATAATAATAATAATAATAATAATAAAGAAACAAATAAATAAATAAAAATATTGTGACATGTAATATTTAGTACAAAGAAACTTTGTAAGGAGCCCTTTCATTAACCTGACACGTTCCACATGATCTATGGAACAAGTACTACTCTAATCTAATCTAATCTAGTGGAGTGGCCGAGGCGCGTTGCTGCGGAGCCCGCGGTTGTTCGCTATCAAGATTCGAGTACTCCCTCGGCCAGGGGCGTCTGTGTTGCTCTTAGCATAAGTTATTTTAAGTAGTTTGTAAGTCTAGGGACTGAAAATAGTTTTGTGTCCCAGCTTCGTCGCCGCTTTTGTGTCTCTTTTCCGTCGTAGGTGTCGGTGGCAGAGTAGGAAGACCGACACAGGAATAAAGGTAGCACGCTTGTGCAGGTACGGAGTGGAGCAGCCAGTGGGACAGCAGAAACTAGAAACACTAGAGTAAATTAGAACGAGATATATATTGCACAGAATTTATACAATACTTAACTTTTACATATCTCAGTACTGCAGAATGCTGATACATAGTTGAGCTAGAGGCCTGCCTAGTGCCTATCCGATAGCCAAGTCTTAATTGGTGCCTATTTGATTGCGAAGTGTTAACTAAATCCTATCTCAGTCCCAAGTGAACGATGTCGTTCAGTGGTGGCCACGAGCGGAGTTGTAGCAGAGGGCGCTCGTAGCGGAAGTCGTAAGAACGCCGCGCCGTGCGTGCATGGCGACGCACGGCGAAAGTAGGTGGCGCGCACTTTGGACTTGTGCGACACCACAAATAGCAATAGTTACGTCCATTAGATTTACGCACATTTGAACATTTGAATTTAAACATTACACAGAACCTATCGATTACGTTTGGATGGGCGACGTTAACGATTTTGTGAAACTGAACTTGCTACCTTTACTTCAGATTGGATCGCTAGAAACAGCTGCTTTATACGGTAAAGCGGAGCGAGGAAATTTCCCAGGAGATTTAGGAATAGAAGTCGCGGCCTCATTCCGAGCGATATATCGAAAATGTGACTGTCGAGGTGGAGATTTTGAATATTGTTCTGCGCGTCGATAGCGCAGTGTAGTATAGAATAATGGGTATTGTTTTGACCTTTAACAAGGGAATGGGATTGGCTATTTTGAATATTGTTTTGCGCATCGACAACGCACTGTAGTATAAAATAATGGGTATTCTGTTGATCGTTAACAAGGAAATGAGAGTTATCGTCAGCAGTAAAGAGTGAGTGTACAGAATTTATCGATGTAAGCAGTGACCATTTGACACATTGAAATACTGTAGTTTTGCGGTCATCAATTCAAAGGCTAGTTTGATGCGTCTCTCCCAGCTACCCCATGTTATGCAAGCGTCTGCATCTCTGAAAAAAGAACACCAACCTACATCCCTTACAACCTGTTTACTACATTCGTCTCTCGGTCTACCTCAACCATTTTTATGCCACACACGCTTCCCTCCAAGGCTAAATTGACGATTTCTGGCTGAAGTTTACAATCCGTGTCGCGGCGTAGTGTAGTGTTCACACGTTGCCTACGGCCACTACATGTGACCAGCCAATCAGATGTTCAAATGTTTGTTAAGCTTACGGAACTTAACTGCGGGGTCATCAGTCCCTAAACTTACAAACTACTTATGAACTAGCTAATACTAAAGACGACACAAACATAAATGCCCGAGGGGGGATTCGAACCCCCGACCGTAGTGGCCGTGCAGACCGTGACTGGAGCGCCTCAGTCCCCTCGGCCACCGTGGCCGGCCATCTACTACGTTTTTTGTCTCATTACCTACTCTAATTCCTTTAGCATCACTGGAAAAATGTACACGGCACGTGGCATCGTCAACGAAGAGAGTGTCGCGAACGAATAAAGTAAGCATAACTTTCCTGCGCATTACTTTTCATTGAGATGAGTTTATCTCAAACTTCAGTTTGCAATGCATGTTAATACACGTGTTGAAGGACAACCACTAGCTGCAGAGTTGTTAATGTATTTACTACCAGTTTCAGGCAATTATTGCCCTTCTTCGGGTATACTAATTCTGCCCTGTACGTTCACTTAGAATATGGTTTATAAACACTTAACTGCCTGAAACCAGTAGTAAATAAAGCTGTGACTACGTAGGCTTTCCCGGTGTAATAAATCAGAATATTCTTCTCGGGTTTCCTGCCGGATCAATACGTCAACTGGACACAGTATTTCGGTGGTCCACCTGGCCCCCATCCTCAGGTGACAGTGCTGGTACACTCGCTCTCAGTCTCGGCGAGTCGGTGTACCAGCACTGTCACCTGAGGATGGCGGCCAGGTGGACCACCGAAATACTGTGTCCAGTTGACGTATTGATCCGGCAGGAAACCCGAGAGGAATATTATGAGTAAATAAATCTACAACCTTGTAACTTGTTGCTATCCTTTTGTTTATTTATTTATTTATTTTCTATAAACCGCATTTTCTGTAATGGACAAAATAGTACAATACGTCCATCTCTTGTTGACCATGTACTCTAGGTCTGGCAAAATATTTCTCGAGACCGCGACTTCGATTCAAGTCTTCTTGAAACTTGCACGGAGCTGACCCGATTGATCCTCCAAATAAGCGCTTTATCCTTCTAACTAAACAACAGACGTCACTGCGTACGCCATTAGCTTATTAAAGTGCCCAAATCAGAACATCATTGTCTGCATATGCGAAGACTGACTGGTTACTTACTCGTTGGGTCTCCAAAAACCTCGTGCGATATTGTCTTAAGACTCTTCTCTTCAGGGCTGGCAGAAGTTCGGCCTTCGAAACTAAGTAACTGCTTACGGTGTTACTTAAGAGGCAGACAACCCTGTTTTCCGCAGGAGCACAGGAGTACGGGCTCGGACGACGGCACCTGGTGGCGGGTAAGAATCGCACTGATGCCAGGCAACAGCTCACCGCGAATCGGTTGTTACTTCATTGTTGAGAGCGACGTCCGGATCCGACAATAAAATGCGCCAGTCTCTTTGACGGCACCGCAATATTTTATCTGTTACTAGTTGTAAACCACGCGTGAGCTGGGCATTTATTTATTCCAGTTTTCTGTTAGTCGGTCCCCTCTTTCCTCCGTTTCCTCCTTCCTCCTCCTCTGTCCAATTTCTCCCTCAGCCCCTCTTCCTCTTCCGTTTCTTCCTCCCCCCCCCTTCTACATCCATCCCCCAGTATCTGTAATATAATGACACATGTTATTCACTATGTTGTTGTTATGGTCTTTAGTCCGGAGACCGGTTGGATTCGGGGGAAAGAGGGCATGGACATGGTGAGGAGGAGCGACGCCCCGATACATAGTCCAAGCATTAGGGAGAAGTGGTTGCAAAGAATATCACCTAAAAAGAAAAAATATGACCGTGTAGAAAATTAAATTTCAAATAGAGTTTCTATTTTATTAAACTCGAGCCTTGATGGCGAAAATTGTCGAAAAAAACCGCAAAGTTCCAAGAAACGATTTTTATTAAATAAACAAAAAACGATAACTCCGATGGGAAAACGTTAAGTTAGAAAGTTGTACGTATCGATTGATCTGATACGTTTCGAGGTATAATGAAAAGAACACGTAAAATTCATTAAAAACTAGATTCCTTATAACTCGACAACATTCATGTTCCAAACTTATTATTCGCCACAAGTGTGGCACGAAGTAATACAAAAAAAAAAAAAAAAAAAAAAAAAAAAAAAAAAAAAAAAAAAAAATCCTTATCGAAAAAATTAAAAATATTCGGTATTGTTTGAGATATATCGATTTTTTTAAAGAAAAATATTTGTTTAAAGGAAAATATTTATCTCAGCTCCAGACGATCGCAGAGCAACATTATTTGTTTTAAAAATTGTGAAATAATGTCAGCAAGATATTTTTTCAACAGTTCATTTCATAACATAAGAACAGAAATAGTTGAAGAAAAGTGGGCCCAATAAAAGGGAAAGTTTTTCAGAGTCCTTTTTTAATACTTATAATTAACAATATCTAACAAATTATTTAATAGTGTGATATTACAACACTTCACGAAGAAAACAGACGAGAAACCGTTACTCGAGGTCGATCCCCTGACCAAATCTAGCCAATTTTATAGAAACCGTTAAAAAAGAAAAAAAGAAACGATATATCTCAAACAATACGGAATACTCTTGTGGTAAATAATAAGTTTGGAAACGTGAATATTGGAATCTAGTTTTTAATGAATTTTACGTGTTTTTTCGATCTATCTCGAAACGTATCAGATCAATCAATACAAACAAAAAAAGCACTCGATAGATAATCTTAAGGGCTGCAACTTTCTACTTTAACATTTTCCCATCGGAGTTATGTTTTTTTCTTGGTTTATTTAACAAAAACTATTTTTTTAGAACTTTGCGAATTTTTTCGGCAAATTTCGTCATCTATTGGAAATTTAATTTTCTACACGCTCTTATTATTTTGTTTTTTTGTTTTTAGGTTATAATTTCTGCAAATTTAGCGCACCGTCCTCACAGAACGCTTGGACTGACAGACGCAGCGGCGGTCCGGGATTTTGCAAGGTGGGGGAGCGGGTATTGGAAATCAACTTAACGGGAGAAGTAGGCCAGTGCGGCCTGGGAGAGCACTTGAGGAACTGGCTTCTGCCCCGACCTCTTAATATTCACCACTAATTGGCCCGGCGGCCGCTCTAATTGCAGAGGCGCCACCGGCGTCCGCCATAGGCAGGGCTGGCCAAACCCAGTACGGGAACAACACATGTTTAGTGGGCCGTACGCGATTAACGAAAAATAGGCAGGTACACACTGAAATAAAAGAGGCTGATTTACAGTGTTATTATAGACACTCAGTGCTATACTCAACAACATTTTATACATAATACACAGGGTGTCGCCGGCCGCGGTGGCCGAGGGGACTGAGACGCTTCAGTCACAGTCTACACGGCCACTACGGTCGGGGGTTCTAATCCCCCTCGGGCATGGATATTTGTGCCGTCCTTAGTATTAGTTAGTTCATAAGTAGTTTGTAAGTTTAGGGACTGATGACCCCGTAGTTAAGTCCCATACGCTCTACAAACATTTGAACTTTTTTTTTTTTTTTTTTTTTTTCACACGGCTTTTGTAAGTTTTACAGGTTCCCAGTACCTCGAGAACGAAGCGAGATTGGGAAAAATTTTCAAGGCCATTTCAAGTTCACAAACATTTCGCAAGTGGACAGAGTTTATAAACCGTACAAGATTTTCATTTTTCCCGATCTTGCTTCGTTCTCGAGATACTGGTAACCAGGAAAATTTAGAATGAAGTGCCTACTGCCGACAAACCGTTGTTTTTTCGAAGAAAAAAAACGTTACACTACAAAAAAAAAAAAAAAAAAAAAACGCCTTTTCACGTATAATAAGAAAATGCAATGAAAAATAGGAAAAATAGGGGTTACCATTTGAAAAAAATGAACTTGACTTTGGTTTGACCTTGACAAAAAGTTTCGAGATAACCATTCCACGACCCTCTTGCGACCTTACAACTTTTACTACAGACCTTTTTCGCAAACTTGTGCCGGTCCTGATATATCATTCGGTACAGCTTAAAATGTGATACCCTGCATAATTACGGCACTAATGGAGACTGATTAGCTGTCAATACTCCCGATAAGTTGGATGCAAGTAACTATTTCATATTATTTCAAATATGATAAGCAGATAACCCGACATGTATCCATACGAATGAAAATAGTTAACGAATTCGAAATATTCAGACAACCGACAGTTACATGTTACTGAAATGAATTCGATGACGAATTCGTGCTGGACGGGGACTCAAATCAGACTTTCCACTTCAGGCCTTTTTTTTTATTGGGAGAGGCAGGTGACAGTTTAATAAACAAATCTAAAGTTTATTCATTGCAAAGAAAATATTCCACTCATCAAGTTTTTTTTTTTTTTCAAAGTTTATATCTGTTCACCGAGCGCAAATATCATAAGAAAATCCTCTTTTTGCACGTCATAGATAACATACGCCAACGCCGCCCCAGTATCCGGGTAAGTTTACTCGTATATATGGGGTTAATTAACTGTGTCACATCTTTCGTTTGTTACTTCATCGTCCTGACATTTTTAACTCGTATTTGGGACGTTCCAGGTGTTCAGCATCCTTAAACACGCTCTATAAAAATTATGAAAATAGTAGGATATTTAAGATTACTTACGATCTTTCTATGTCGTTCCTGTAAGTATACATTATTCGGAATATCTGCGAACAGACAGAGAAACATTTGTCCTCGAAGACATGTTACCGAGTTCGTTTTAGTGGCTATTACGTCCTATTCTTGGAGCATACGATCCGTGGTCCAATGTTTTGTTGCCCCACTCGAAGAAAGAAAGCCACAGTTTCTTACCCCAAACGTCACACCTATGCAGAGCGACAGCATGTAAACTGGTGTTCATCGTCGTCCAGAACTTAGCACTGAGGGCACAATGGGTAATCCATGATACGTATTGCGCGGAGACTCGATCGGGTTGGTCGTTTATCGTTAACTGTAAGCTACCACTTCGCACCTCTTCATGTGCCTCATGCACAGATTCCTGCATTACAAATGAGCAATTTCCTGATGCACCAGGAAGTGATCTTCCAGTCAAGCTGTGCTATAATTTTTTCCTCGAGATTCAGCATCACATTTCAAAATCTTCTCTGATATGCCATTTCTCGACGACGTTACAGGCACCTAAAAGGCTAGTGTTAAAAACTTCAGTATGTATTCGATGTTAGCTTACTTTTCCTTTTACTCGCTATCTTCATTCTGTATTTTCGGGTCGCGCGGAAGTAGCCGAGCGGTCTGGAACGCCACGTTGCGGATCGCGCGGCCTGCCGCCTCAGAGTATCGAATCCTCCTTGGGGCATGGATGTTTGTGCTGTCTTTAGTATAAGATAGTTCATAAGTTTAGGGATTGATGACCCCGCAATTAAGTCCCATAACCTTTACAAACATTTGAACATTATTTTTTTCTGTATTTTCGGCGCAATTAACGCCTTTTTTTAATGATTTCTATCCCAAACAGTTCATCATTTGCATGACACTATCTCCCCTATATTGCGATAATACAAAACGAACTTGTGCTGTACCCATACATGTAAAAATTTATTATCAAAAATTCGAAAAGCAAAACTGTACCTTCAGAAATATATTTCAAAGATTTAATTATAGACAGATGAGGTGGAATGGTTCGGAACCCACGTTAAACTGTAGGTCCCCCTATAACTGGCTGGGTAAGTCGGTTCGAAGGTCGGAGGAAGGCAACGGCATACCACCTCCAAACAGGACCATGCCTAGTAAAGCACCGTGGTGTTCAAACCAATCTTCGGATTGTTGACTGCTTTACCTTTGAGGTGGAATATCTCTCCCCTCATATGTGAAAGATGGTTAATTGTCCGCATCAAACTCATGTTTAGTAGAATCTCTGTAGCAGCCTCTCGCCAGCATCCACTCTGTAATGTTTATTCTGTGTACAGTGGAAGTATGGTATCAATAGAATAAATAATACTATGAAGTGTAAAAAGTGTGATTTATTACTAAAACGCTAAGTCAACCACTTGAATGAAAAAAAAGCCCAAAGAGCTGCAACCATCTACATGAATGCCGGACAACATCATTATTATCATTATTATTTGCCATTACAGCAAAATATGCTCCAAGACCATAGCGGCTAGTATAAGCTGCCCTTCTCTGAACGTTCTCTACATCATCCGTCATTCCCACTTGGTTGGGCAGCAATACTCCAAAACTGGACGCACAAGTGTTGTGTAGACTATTTGTTTAGTAGAACCGTTGGATCTTCTAAGACTTCTCCTAATGAAACGAAGCCTTTGGTTCGCATTCATATAAAATTTTCTGAGTTTCCTTTCCAGTTAAGGTGTTTGATAATTGTGCTTCGTAGGTATGTAGTCGAATTTTGACATGTATAGTTGACTGATTCATCGTGTAAATGAAGTGTAACGGGTTTCTTTCAGTGCTGTTATGGATGACTTCACACTTTCCATAATTTAGGGCCAACTGCCACTTTTCGCACCATGCAGATATCTTATTTAAATCGTTTTGAAGTTGCTTTTGATCCTCTTGTGACTTTACGAACCCATAAACGAGAGCATCATCCGGGAACAGTCTAAGAGAGCTGCTCGTATTGTCTCCTAAATCATCTATAATCACAAGGAAATTGTAGGGGCCATATGACACTTGCCTTGGATAACGCCAAATATCACTTATGTTTTACTCGATGACTTTCCGTCAGCTACTGCATACAGTGCCCTTTCCGACAGGAAATCGCGAATCCAATCGCACACCTGTGAGTACATTACATAAGCTCGCGAATTTGATTAGAAACCGCTTGTGAGATTGTTGTTATCGTCTTCAGTCGGCGGACTGGTTGATGCAGCTCTCCACGCTACCCTGTCCTGTGCAAGTCTCTTCATCTGAAAATACGTAAGTTCGGCAACCTACTTGCTTTTGAATCTGCTTAATGTATTCGTAACTCGGTCTCCCTCTACGATTTTTACCCCACACACTTCCTTTTAATGTTAAGTTGACAATTCCTTGATGTCTCAGAATGTGCCCCACCAATTTCTCCCGTCTTTTAGTTAGGATATGCCAGAAACTCCTTTTTTCTCCGATTCGGTTAAGCACCTCCTTGTTAGTTACGTGATATAACCATCTAATTTTCATCATTCGTCTGGAGCACCACATTTCAAATGCTTTTATCATCTTTCTTTCTTGAACTCCTTATCGTCCACGTTTCACTTCCATACATTGCTAATACATTGCTACACTCCAGACAAATGCTTTCAGAAAGGACTTTCTAACATTTAAATTAATGAAACAATTTAGTTTTTCCGTCGCAGTTGCACAGTTTTGTAGTCAGTGACTAGTTTCGGACTCAATAGTCCATTAGCGTTTTCAAATCGTGATAATCCATTGAATGTTAGAAATGGCTCTTAAAATCTTGTACATTATCCTCTGTCTATACATATCACTAGTTACATTAAAATTAAAATTGGCAGTCAAAACAGGTGATACATTCGTGGGAGGCCGAAACTAGTCACTGACTACAAGATTCTGTAACTGCGACAGACTAAATAAATTGTTTTACTAAATATTCCCAGTTGCTGATCCTAAACCATCATCACGATTAAGTTTCATATAAATAATATTGGATGTCAACAACGCTTCTTTAGAAACGCTTTTCTTCAAAAAAATGTTCAAATGTTTGTTAAGCTTATGGGACTTAACTACGGGGTCATCAGTCCCTAAACTTACAAACTACTTACGAACTACCTTATACTAAGGACGGCACAAATATCCATGCCCGAGGGGGGATTCGAACCCCCGACCGTAGTGGTCGTGCAGACCGTGACTGGAGCGCCTCAGTCCCCGCGGCCACCGCGGCCGGTGCGCTTTTCTTCCCATAGCCATTCTGCATTTTATATCTTTTTTACTTCGGCCATCAGAAGTTATCTTGCTACCCAGATAACGAAAATTATCTATTACTTTTATTGTCTCATTACCTAATCTAATTCCTTCAGCATGGTACAGTGTCAAAAGCCTTCCGGAAATGTACAAATATGTACAAAAAAGTTCAAATATTTATACAGCTTATGGGACTTAACTACGAGGTCATCAGTCCCTAAACTTGCAACGTACTTATGAACTACCGTATATTAAAGACGGCACAAACATTCATGCCCGAGAGAGGGGGGGGGGGATGGTTTCGAACTACCGACGGAGAACGGCCTCGCGCATCGTAGCATAGCGCCTCGATGTGCTCGGCCGTTCAGCCGCGACGTAGAAATGTAGAATACATTAGAGATCACTTGTGCATAGTACTCATCATTTCATGTGAGTAAAGAGGAATTAACAAGTGTTTTGGACAGGTCAGGAAAGCCGCTAGTCAATCCTGTGGAAAACTTGAGCAGATGGAGGGAATATTTTAAAGAATTGCTCAATGTAGGGGAAACGTTCAATGATGTGTCAGATTTTCAGGTAGAATGGGATAGGAACGACGATGGAAACAGGATCTCATTTGAGGAAGTGGAGAAAATGGTCAGTAGATTACAGTGCAATAAAGCGGCTGGGGTGGGTGAAATTAAGCCGGACCTCGTCTAATACAGTGGAATAACAGGACTCAAATGGTTACGCGGGATAACTGAGAAGGCGTGGGAACGGGACAAGTTCCGTCTGACTGGACGAAAGCGGTAATCACACCAATTTTCAAACATGGAAACAGAATGTAACAACTATCGAGGTATCTCTTTAATTAGCGTTGTAGGCAAAATATTCTCAGGTATTGTTGAAAGGAGAGTGCGAGTATTAATTGAGGACAAATTAGATGAAAATCAGCGTGCGTTTATGCCTCTTAGAGGTTGTCAGGACCAGATCTTTAGCTTACGACAGGTAATGGAAAAGTTCTATGAGTGGAACAGGGAATTGTATCTATGTTTCATAGATCTGGAAAAGGCTTATGATCGTGTTCCTGGGAGGAGGCTACTGTCAGTTCTACAAGATTATGGCATAGGAGGCAAACTTCTGCAGGCAATGAAGGGCTTTACGTAGACTGTCAGGCAGCAGTTAGAGTAGATGGCAAATTAAGCTCATTTTACAGGATAGTTTCAGGGGTAAGACAAGGCTGTAATCTGTAACCGCAGTTGTTTATACTAGTCATGGATCATATGTTGAAAACAGTACACTGGCAGGGCGGGATTAAAGTAGGTCAAAACAAAATAAGCAGTCTCGCATATGCGGATGACTTAGTTGTAATGGCACATTCGATGAAAGGTTGCAAAATAATTTTTCAGAGCTCGATCAGAGGTGCAAGGATTAATATAAAGATCAGCATCTCCAAAAACGAAAACAATGTCTGTGGGAAAGAGATTTATACAGATTGAGTGCCAAATAGGAGGAACAAAGTTAGAACAGGTAGACAGTTTCAAGTATCTGGGATGTACTTTCTCACAGGATGGCAACGTAGTGAAAGTACTGGAATCGAGGTGCAGCAAAGCTAATGCAGTGAGCGCTCAGTTAAGATCTACTCTCTTCTGCAAGAAGGAAGTAAGTACCAAGACTAAGTTAGCTGTGCTCTGCTCTATCTTTCGACCAACTTTGTTGTATGGGAGTGAAAGTTGGGTGGCTACAGGTTACCTTATTCATAAGGTAGAGGTTACAAATAAGACTGCACGGCCACTAATGTCGGGGGTTCGAATCCCCCCTCGGGCATGGATATTTGTACCGTCCTTAAGTCTTAGCTAGTTCCTAAGTACCTTGTAAGCTTAGGGACTGATGATCCCTTAGTTAAGTCCCATACGTTGTACAAACATTTAAACATTTTGAACAGATATGAAAGTAGCAAGAATGACTGCAGTTACTAATAGATGGGAACAATGGCAGGAAGGTGTCCATATGGAGGAAATCAAAGAAAAACTGTGAATGAACACCATAGATGAAGCACTTAGAGCGAACAGACTGAAATGGTGGGGTCATGTTACAGGCATGGGAGAAGCAAGGTCACCTAAGAGACTCATGAGCTCGGCAGCGGAGGGTAAGAGGAGTCGATATAAAGACCAAGAAGAAAGTACTTAGTTTCGGTGCAGAATGATTTTGAAGTAAAAGGCATAACATCAGACGGGGCATCAATGTTAGCATTGAATAGGGGGTAATGGAGGAATTTTATTAGAGGTATTATGCTCCAGACTGAACGCTGAAAAGCTTAATCAGTCTCTAATGATCATGATGATGAAACAGATGGGAACAATGGAAGGAAGGTGTCCATATGGAGGAAATCAAAGAAAAACTGGGAATGAACACCATAGATGAAGCACTTAGAGCGAACAGACTGAAATGGTGGGGTCATGTTACAGGCATGGGAGAAGCAAGGTCACCTAAGAGACTCATGAGCTCGGCAGCGGAGGGTAAGAGGAGTCGATATAAAGACCAAGAAGAAAGTACTTAGATTCGGTGCAGAATGATTTTGAAGTAAAAGGCATAACATCAGACGAGGCATCAATGTTAGCATTGAATAGGGGGTAATGGAGGAATTTTATTAGAGGTATTATGCTCCAGACTGAACGCTGAAAAGCTTAATCAGTCTCTAATGATCATGATGATGAAACAGATGGGAACAATGGCAGGAAGGTGTCCATATGGAGGAAATCAAAGAAAAACTGGGAATGAACACCATAGATGAAGCACTTAGAGCGAACAGACTGAGATGGTGGGGTCATGTTACACGCATGGGAGAAGCAAGGTCACCTAAGAGACTCATGAGCTCGGCAGCGGAGGGTAAGAGGAGTCGATATAAAGACCAAGAAGAAAGTACTTAGATTCGGTGCAGAATGATTTTGAAGTAAAAGGCATAACATCAGACGAGGCATCAATGTTAGCATTGAATAGGGGGTAATGGAGGAATTTTATTAGAGGTACTATGCTCCAGACTGAACGCTGAAAAGCTTAATCAGTCTCTAATGATCATGATGATGAAACAGGTAGCTGTGTTTCACATGAACGTGGTCTTGCTCTTCGAGGTAGTTTATAACGTTTGAAAAAATTATATGTTCCAAAATCCTACTGCAGAAGGACGTCAGTGATGTGGGCCTGTAATTTTGCGGATCGGTCCTAAGGAGGCAGCGTTTGCAGGCGAGTGCAGAGCGAGTGTGCCGCCGGTGGGTCACATTAGCAGACAGTGTGGCTGATGAATGGCGGGGGGCCGTGTCCCGCATGCTGATGTGGGACAGACGGCCACGTGCCACGCCGCAGAGACAAGTCGCCGCCTGCCAGCAAAAAGCAAAAAGAGGAGCGCCCGCCGTTTTGGCAGCCGCAGGTCATTGCCAGCCAGCAGACAGCGCTGTTACCAACCGGGCTCCTCTGCTCTCCCCTGACACCAGCCGCCTACAACCGACACGTCCTCACCAGCAGTCGGCTAGGTGGTTAACACACTCGATTCGCGTTTCACCAAACAGCGCTTCGTTTCGTCGTGTGATCGTGGAGATTTAGATTACTCTGAAGCCCCTTTTACACAATCGACTTTTTTCTCTCAATTGACTACTCAGGATGAGTCTTCTACTGCACAACTGATTCTTCCCGTACTAACTAGGAGCCCTCCAGGCCTCGAAAATTCATCTACAGCACATCTATATACACACACTCCGTAACCTACCCAAAGGTTGAAAAGGTTGAAAGGCGGCTGTCTGCCGTCTTTCCTAGGTTTTTAACTTTGTAAGTAATCTTAAGTTCACTAGACGGCCTTTTTTGCTAAACGAGAATCCCTCTCGTTCGGAGGCATGAGGAATAGCCTTTCACTTCATGTTTTTTAATGTTAGTTTATTTAATATTGCTGGGTTTTTATTATTATAATAATTGATCATTGTGTCTATGTTTTTAAATGTTAGGATCTGTACTATTGATGGGATATTATTATGCTAATAATTTATCATTGTGTCTGTGGATGTGGCAAGATGAACGGTTTCTCCGTGACGCCACTGTCCCGGTGAGAATGTGTACTTGCTTTATTCTGTATATGCATGTTACGGCGGGGCTTCTATTTTTTTTTTTTTTTTTTTTTTTTTTTTTTTTTTTTTTTTTTTTTTTTAAGATAGGGAGAGAAGATCAGTGCCTAGTTTACAAAGTTCCTAAACACCTCCCCTCTTTCAAGCCTTCCCTCGTTGTTGTTACCAACACACTTCGTGCCAGTGCCCTGGTTTGTAAACGGGGCAGCACTGCATGCGAGGTGCTGTGTCGACATGCAACTTCAGTGCGTGTCTGAATTCACTCTTTTACTAACCTTGTGTCTTCTGTCGTAGTTGATGTCCCATTGCGCAGGTGAAGCACACAAGTAGCACGTCCGTTGTACTTGAAGTGATGCTAAAAGAGGTGTTGATATGTGGCTAGGAAGTACTGTACTACTAATAACTTTTGCTTTTGTGGGATGCCAGTGCTTGTTTTTATTGACGAATTGACGAATTGACGAATTGCGAGTGTATATCCAAGCACAAATATACAGAGTAATGTTACAAATATAAGCGTAGCATAACGTATAAACTGTCCCTGGCCCGCACTGAACTGACATGAATGTGCAAGGTATCGCGGTCGGCGCTCGACTGACTGCCGCCACACCTAGCTGCGCGCCACCAGCCACCGTTTTGGCGCCAAGCGAAACTTCTAGACTAATATTGTTCAACTTATTACAAAATGTACAAATAATTAAATATTTGAATTAACCTAAATATAGCTTAGCACAAAAGTATTACAGAAAGTATACAGACAATTTTTAATAAACATAGGAAAGTTAAATATTAATAAAAGAAGCTTAAAGGTTTGACGGACAACTAGTATAGGCGGGAGCCAATCAGATTTCAACTTCCAATAGGGGCGGAGCTTTCCCACTGGATACAAGCTCATCTACTTTCTCTCTCTCTCGCCCTTTTTACTGTTGCGTAACACATTTCTCCAACCAAGAAAACTTCTTTAACACCTAATATATTGATATGTGAAATAAATGGCTCCATGTCAGCCCCCTCACAATGTATGAGAATCTTCTAGCATGGTATGTATGAGAATTTTCATCGTCGGCTGCTGGTCGCTCGCTACTAGTGTTTCTCTGCTTCTTAGTCGTTACCAACCTCTACTTTTGATGCTGCCAAAGAGGTTTCTCCACCCTTTGATTACAAGTTGGGTTGGCAATTCCCAGTTAGCGAGCCTAAGCAAGACGCGCGAGTTTAAGCTCTTCCCCACAACATTGTTTTTTCGAGGTTTTGCCGATTTCCGGTGGATTTCCGGCCTGGTGGCGCGGTCTCAGGGGCCGATAGGACATTCTGCGGCTGCGCGTCGACCTGTAAGACGTTCTGATTTTCTTTCCTCCCTTGAGATGGTAGCGATACGTTGTCTGGTTTGTTAGACTTCAGATCTTAGGTTCATTTATCGGGATAAGTTTCTCCGATCATCTACGGAAATGTATTCAATTTCATTTCGGTGATTTTGCATTGCTAAACGTGGTGAAAATGCAAGTATTTTCGTTTAATAACGGCTGGGAATCGGTAACCTGTGTGAGACCAGCTGGTGGTATATGAACTCTGTTTAATTTCTTTCTAGCGTTGTGGAACGCGACTAATATGCGGGAATACTTTTATTCTGTCTAGTGCATGTGAAATATTCTTTACCGTTTTCTCCTTCCGCGAGTGATATGTGCTCCACATGGAGTGTTCTTAGAACAAAGCCTTCAGCTACCCCTGTGTCTGTTCCTATGCCCTTCAGGCAAGAAAGTATCCATGTATCTTTCTGATTTCCATTAGTACCTTGCGATCTCCTCTCCCTCTATTTTAAATTGTTGTTTCATTTCCAAACTTGTACTTTCCTTTCAGACTCCGTCAGTAAATTCTCTTCTGACCATGTACTATCTCCTTTATTAGCTTGCTTATGAAATATTACGTATTTCTAGGGGCTGCATACCGTATTTCTTAGTTGATTTGCTCCGACTCTGAACTTACTCCACTTTTCTGACTTTTGATGACTGAATATTGTCCATCCGTGTAAAACCTTCCCAAACGCATCTAACCGTATTTCTTTAGCTTCCTTATGATATCTTACGAATTTCTAAGGGTTGCATGCCGTAGCTATTTTTCTTTATTTTTCAGAGATTGAATTTTTGTATTTTTACTGGTTTTCGGAACCACGTGGCTCCGAACTCCGACATCAAGGGTTTATAGCTAATCACTTGAGTTCTCGCCACTGCTCACTGTGCTGTTACCAGGAATGGAGTGTTGGGGTATCAGAACAGTAAGAAGCGAATTTCTATTTTAATTTCATTTAATTTAATTTTCTATTATTATTTTTTTTAAAAAGGAGAGAGAAAATTATTATTAATAATAACAATAATTGACAATTATTAATTAATGTTGTGAAAAACAAATCATCTGTGGAACTAAAAGAAAAAAAGTGGAAGAGCAGTATCTTTGCTTTTTAATTAGCAGTCAGTCTTGTTTTGACTTCTCGAGCAGTTAGAAGTGCTGAGCTGTCTCATTTTTTTCTTCTGTGTACATTTTCAGTTGAGATGTAAATGTTTTTAGAAAAATACAAATCCTTTTCAAGAGTGAAAAGTTTCGTCTTAGTTCATTACTTCGGCCTTAAAGTGAACCACTTAATGACCCTGAGATGTGATGAAGCAATCAACAATAAGAAGACATTTTGAAAACTGTCGGTATTTTTTACATAAGTTTATTCTACGGTTTCTCTGAAGTTTATTAATATTGACTGCAGTTCTTCTTTGCTAAGTTTCATTAACAATATATATATATATATATATATATATATATATATATATATATATATATATATATATATATATAAAGATGTTCCACATCACACACCAGTGACTTCCTATTGTGTATTCTTGCTTCGTGATGTGTAAATTTGAGTCAGTTCTGAATTCTGGGCCAGGTGATCGTGAAATTTGGGGGAAGTCCGTAGCGAGAGCACTAATTTTAAACCTACAGTTTTCCTGGATCTTGTCATCAATCGCGTGAACCAGTTCTTCTGTAACTAAAGGTGGACGCCCACTTCGTTCTTAAAAAAAAAGTTCAAATGTTTGTTAAGCTTATGGGACTTAACTACGGGGTCATCAGTCCCTAAACTACTTATGAACTACTTACGAACTAGGACGGCACAACTATCCATGCCCGAGGGGGGATTCGAACCCCCGACCGTAGTGGCCGTGCTGACCGTGACTGGTGCGCCTCAGTCACCTCGGCCACCGCAGCCGGCCTTCGTTCTTCATCGTGCACATCGCTACGCCCGCCATTGAACTGTCGGACCCATCTTCTCAGCATCGAATCACTCATCGCATTTGGCCCGTAAACATCGCAAATTTGCCGATAAATTTCACTTGGTTTCACTTTCCTCGCATTCAGAAACCGAATCACCGACCTGATTTTCAATCAATGCCGACATTTCAAGCAAGCACAACAAAACGTACATAACTGACAGCGATCTCCAAATGGCGCACGTTTTTTTCCTTGATACACATCGTCTACAGCGCATGTGCGGAACTGCAATTGCAGCGCTGCAGCGGAGATAAATTGAAACGGAACTTACTTTCTGGACGCGCCTCGTATATATGAAATAAATTTTATTACAGTTATTGTCACATATAACTGCTGTAGGAAACACAAAAAATATGTCCCAAGTCCACAGTCGATTGTTAGAACTTTTTAATTTACTTCCATCTAACTACCAATGCACTATTAGTTTCTGCGCATTATGGCGTCATTTTCAAATGCCTATGATCCCAAATATATTACAATTATTCAATAACATTAAACAGTGTAAATTTTCTAAATTTACCACAAAATAATAATAATAATAAACGAGAATTTAGAGCCTGAATGACGAGTGTTCAGCTGTGGGCACTTGTTCTTGCCTACAGCTGAACACTCGTCATTCAGGCTCTGAATTTAATTCAATATGTAACTGATTCTGAGCTTCGCCAGTGGGGTAAATTTGCATAGGTTTCTCTACATATTTATAACTTAGGAATAATTGGACTATAAGAATGAATAAGACTGATCACTTGTAAATTCAATCACTCGTACAATATGGTCGAAAAATGTTTTGTACATATTAAGTGAGCCAAATGACTTCATGTTGACTGTACAAAAACGTAGGACATATTGTGTCAAGAAAAGTTCCAATGTTTGTAATCTGAAGGGACCAAACTGCTAAGGTCATCAATATACTTTAACTTATTCTAAAAACGACACACACAACCATGCCAGAGGGAGACTTGAACCTCTGGTGGGAGTGGCCGCGTACTCCTCGACGTTGCGTACCAGATCACATGGTCATTTCCGTGAGGCGCACATACTTTGATAAATTATTAAACTTTTCACTGTTGAAGGTGGTTGAATCATTGTAATATTTATTTTAATCATAGGAACTTGAGAATGACGCCATAGTGCATCGGAACTAGTAGTGCATTGGTAATTATATATATACATGTGGCGTCTGTTCGGAAAGAACAGACGTCACATTCTGATCCTGCAGCTGTTGTTCGAATCCCGGCTGGGTACACATTTTCAGCTTTGCCCAATAGCAGTTGAAGTCATATATTCTATGAACATTGGTAATTAGATAGAAGTATATTAATCTGAAAAGTGAACACGATTTTACCTGGTGACGCCAGCAGCACAAAACATCTGCACTACTTGAAGGGCATCCATTTATTTCGGATTTCTGTCAACGTCACGCTGCCTCTAGACGCGAAATATTACTGCACACATTGTTACGGGGAACATTTACAGCCGGCCGCGGTGGCCGAGGGGACTGAGGCGCTCCAGTCACGGTCTGCACGGCTACTACGGTCGGGGGTTCGAATCCCCCCTCGGGCATGGATATTTGTGCCGTCCTAGTTCGTAAGTAGTTCATAAGTAGTTTGTAAGTTTAGGGACTGATGACCCCGTAGTTAAGTCCCGTAAGCTTAACAAACATTTGAACATTTACAACGCTGCTTCTGCTCGCTGCCCCCCCCCCCCCCCCCCTCAGCCATGGTACACGCCTCTTGCCGCTGTCTACAGCCAGCGCACGAATTGTCAACTTACCTGAATGAACAGTACAGTAACCGGAATAGCCGTGTCATTACCAAACAATGCAGAAATTGGAAAATCAGCGTATCCTAAAAGGTCGCCAAATTATGGGTCAGAAGCAAACAGCCGGTAAATACGAGTTTCATTTTCCCTCAATACCTAAAATCAGATTTCCTGTGTACTGAATCAAGTTCTTCTCCATTCTTTATAAAGTTGCTATGCGAAACGAGATGAGTTTTCTAGAAAGCTTTCGCGATCAACAAAATTACAAAGTTTGGAAAGCAGGAGGTTAGGTATTGGCGGAAGTTAAGTTGTGAGCGGCATCGTGAGTCGTGTCGGGATAGCTCAGTCGGTAGAGCGCTTGCCCGCGAAAGGCAAAAGTCCCAGGTTCGAGTCCCGGCTCCGGCACAATGTTAATCTGCCAGGAAGTTTCACATCAGCGCACACTCCGCTGCATAGTGAAAGTTTCATTCTGGAACAAAATTACACTTTAAACTTCCCGGCAGATTATAATTGTGGGCAGGATGAGCTGTCCTGGCACACTTGACGGGCCGTCCACAATACTTTTGCCAGTACATCACCTCCTACTTTCCAAACTCCACGGAAGTTTTCCTGTGAACCTTTCAGGACTAGCACTATTCATTCTGGAAACCCGTTAGGCTGTGGCTAAGCCAAGTCTCCACCACATCCACAGACGGTAGACCGCTTGCCCGCGAAAATAAAAGGTCGCAGGTTCAAATCCCGGGTACAGCACGCAATTTTACTCTGCCAAAAAAGAAGTTACATATCAGCGCAGACTCCGCTGGAGTGTGAAAATTTGATTTTGAAAATTGAACTTGACTGTGTTTCAAGAAGAATTTCTACCACCATGAAAATCCTTTGTATCTGGTGTGTGCCAAATTGTTGAAATTTCTAATTTGCTCCAATATCTGGAAAATTGAAACGTATATCTTCAAATAAAACTGTTTGTAATGGTGGGAGTAAACCGTTTACCGTTTACCGAAAGCATCTGAATGCGTGAGCCTGAACGCAGCCCTTGAAATTCACAGTTTTTTTTTTTTTTTTTTTTTTTTTTTTTTTTTTTTTTTTTTTTTTTTTTTTTTTTTAAATAGTTAAATCCTTTAACTTTATTTACATATGAGTAAAACATACACAATTGCTCTTTTATCTCCCAGACGTCACGAAACAATAAACAACTTTTATTTCCTGAAAAGGGCAACCACAGTTTAAATACATTTTGATAAAATTCAATACAGAAACACCACTGTTATGTACGTAGCCGTGCGGTCTAAGGCGCCTCGCTGCGGAGCGCGCGGTTGATCGCCGTCGGAGGTTCGAGTCCTCCCTGGGGCATGGGTGTGTGTGTTATCGTTAGGTTAGTTTACCTTAGTTTAAGTAGTTTGTAAGCTACGGACTGATGACCACGCAGTTTGGTCCGATAGATTTACAAACATTTGAACATTTTTTGTTATGTACTGCGGCCGCAGCACTTCATGGTCCTGGAGATGCCGTCTATTTCCTGACTCACATTCCTGGTTTTTTCGTAATGGACAAATCGGGGATATTATTTATCAAATGACGACCACACCCTATTGTGAGAGTATTTTAGCAAGGCCTCCTCAAAGCTGGACGCTGTTTTCTAAAAATCATGTAATTATTTTGCTTATATTACCTGAAGACGCATAAAAATTTCTTTGTAAAGCTTATGGGACTTAACTACGGGGTTATCAGTCCCTACACTTTCAAACTACTTATGAACTAGGTAATACTAAGGACGGCACAAATATCCATGCCCGAGGGGGGATTCGAATCCCCGACCGTAGTGACCGTGCAGATCGTGACTGGCGCGCCGCAGACCGATCGGCCAAAGCGGCCAGCGAAATGCATCTATACCGATGTGAAACTGGTCGTGTCTAAATAAACACGTCTTAACAGCTTTGCGATCTTCTCTACACATCTGCACCCAGGACTTTGTTACTGAAATTAACTTTTAATTTTTAGATTTTGTTGTATTTTTTTTGTTTACTTTTATCTTAAATTACTGACAAAAAAGAGCAAGAAGCAATTAAATGGAAGTATAACACAAAAAGTCAAATTACGTCATGATAATTACAGTGATTTATCGTTTTTAAACTCACAATTACAGCTGCCCGCAAGTAAAAGTTTATTATTCTAATGCTGAGCTTCTTTCCCTCCCTCCCTTCCTCAGCATCTCTATCTCTCTCTCTCCTCCTATCTCTCTCTCTCTCTCTCTCTCCTCCCTTCTACCTCTCTCTCCTCCCTTCTCTCTCTCTCTCTCTCTCTCTCTCTCTCTCTCTCTCTCCCCTCCCTTCTCTCTCTCTCTCTCCTCCTATCTCTCTCTCTCTCTCCTCCCTTCTACCTCTCTCTCCTCCCTTCTCTCTCTCTCTCTCTCTCTCTCTCTCTCTCCTCCCTTCTCTCTCTCTCTCTCTCCTCCCTTCTCTCTCTCTCTCTCTCTCTCTCTCTCTCCCATTTTGCGTCCGTCGTGTGCAAACGCCACGGGCAGACCTGTCAGAAGCAACTTTACGCCGTGCCTCCGCGCGGAAGTGTCAGAGCTGAAGTAATTTTGAGCAGGCAGGCTGCAGCAGGCCAAGACGGGGGCTGTGTCTGGCATTTGAGCCGACCCACGTGCCGCGCCTGACATTTCGGCCGCTTCGACACGCTCTGACGCCCTACACCTCACCCCATTGCCTTTCCTCCCATCACCTTTTACCGATTTTTAGTAAAATCCATTAGTCATGGTTGCAAAATTTTAACACAAATTATCTACAGGAGAATGGAAAAGCTGGTAGAAGCTGACCCCGGGGAAGATCAGTTTGGATTCAGGAGGAACGTAACAACCCGGAAGGCAATACTCACTTTACGACTTATCTTAGATTAAGGGAAGGCAAACCTAAATTTTTAGCTTTTGTAGATTTGGAGATAGCTTTTTACAATCTTGACTTGAATACACTCTTTCAAATTCTGAAGTCAGCAGGGGTAAAATACAGGGAAAGGAGAGTTCTTTACAACTTGTACAAACGCCAGACCGCAGTTATTAGACTCGAAGAGCATGAAAGGAAACCATTAGTTGCGAAGGAAGTAAGACACGGTTGTAGCCTGTCTCCGACGTTATTCAAATTTGTACATCGAGCAGGCGGTGAAGGAAAGCAACGAAAAATTTGTATCAGGGATTAAATTTTAGGGTGAAGAAATAAAAACTTGCGTTTTGCTGATGACATTGTAATTTTGTCAGATACAACGAAGGATCTGGAAGAGCAGTTGAATGGAATGGACACTGCGTTGAAGAGAGCGTATAAAAGGAGCATTAACAAGAGCAAAACAAAGATAATGGAATGCAGTCTTGGAAAATCAGGCGATGCTGAAGGAATTAGATTAGGTAACAAAACAATGAAGGTGGTAGATGAATTTTGTTACTTGGGTAGTAAAATAACGTATGACGCTCGCAGTACAGAGGCCATAAAATACAGAATGGCAATTGGAAAAGAGAAATTTGCCAACATCGAATATTAAATTAAGTGTAAGGATGTCCTTTCTGAAGTCATTTGTGTGGAGTGTTGTCTTGTATGGGAGTGAAACATGGACAATAAACAGTGCGAACAGGAAGAAAATAAAGGCTTTTTAAATGTGGTGCTACAGAATAATGCTGAAGATTAGGTGGGTAGATCGCATAACTAATGAAGAGGTACTGAACGGAATTGGTGAGTAAAAGAATTTCTGGCATACCTTGACTAAAAGAAGGGATCGCTTGGTAGGACACATTCTTAGACGAGGAAACGTAAATTTAGCATTGGAGATAAGTGTGTGGAGTAAAAATCGCAGAGGGAGACCAAGAGACGCATATAGTAAGCAGATTCACATGGATGTGGGTTGCCGTTCTTATGAGGAGATGAAAAGGCTTGCTCAGGATTGAGTAGGGTGGAGAGCTGCATCAGACCAGTCTCCGGACTGAAGACCGTAACAACAATAGTAAAATCCATCTTAAAACCGTTAGCTGTTTATTAAATCGGTCTTAGATGAGTCGATTTTTAAGAATTTAATAAACCGCTCATGGTTTTAAAATGCATTATAGGACTAGCGAACGCGGCAATGCTTCGTTGTTGCTAAATATGTTTGGAAATACATCCTACAGTCTTTCCCTCAATATATCTGTCCGTCACCTCCGCCGTCTCTGTACCAATTTCTAACCTCCTTCTCTGAAACAATTACCTGACATCGCATTACGGAGGCGATCTGAATAGATTAATTTATGTTCAAAAAAAGTAAAACGGCAAGATCGCAATATAATTATCCAATTACAAATTTATCCATGTTATATTGATATTTATTGATGTCTGCGACCGTATTGTATGATTCTTTCATGAAATAATTAATATTACATCAGTCACTAATATTTCATCAGTACGACGTGTTTCGGTAGCATGCTGCCATCATCAGGTGCATTATACAGTTATTTATACATGTGTGTGGTTCAGTTTGTGTGCCAGAGAGTTATGGATCGAGCAATAGACCTAAAAAAGGATAATTATTCTGTTACAGAATGTATAGTCGGAGACGGAATTCGCGAGACCCCTCGCCTAATCGCTATGCACAACCGCAAAGTTTATCTGCGTGGGAGAAATATAAACAGCTAGGCGACACGATCGTACATAGTGTCGATTACACATGTATCTGACAATAAATCTGAGACGAAAAGAATTATCTTTCAGTATCGCAGCCAGTTTTAACAAGACGCTTGCTTTCTATGTGACGGGAAGGTGACTTCGCAAACTGATATTAGAAACTGATTTGTGTTTTAGCCATGCCGTTTTAAGCTATTCCCGACCAACAAATTCCTGTCCACATTTCTTTTCTTATAGTTTCAGTGAATGAAGACAGCAATTAGAATTGAGTTGCTGCAGTCCGTTAATATCGCAGGACGTTACTGACACAGTAAGATGGAAATTGTGCATGTCTAACGTAGAATTAACTGAATTACAAGACAGGAAGCAAATTATTGACATTAACCACTACTTAAAGAAACCTTCATCACACAAGAGCAAGTCGACAAATGTCTAGTGGGTGTTACAGCGGGCCGGCCGCGGTGGCCGAGGGGACTGAGGCGCTCCAGTCACGGTCTGCAAGGCCACTATGGTCGGGGGTTCGAATCCCCCCTCGGGCATGGATATTTGTGCCGTCCTGGTTCGTGAGTAGTTCACAAGTAGTTTGTAAGTTTAGGGACTGATGACCCCGTAGTTAAGTCCCATAGACTTTACAAACATTTGAACATTTTGTTACAGCGGCACACTTGCTGGAATCACGCTACAACGTTTATTCGTTGAGCGAGCAGACAAAACAGATCCTGTTCTAAACCGTTAGTTATGAAGCTAAGGGTTACAGTGCACCAGGATATTTGGAGTTATCACGTGACTGTTTCCACCCACCGCCTGGGTTGCGCTCTGAAGACGACAACCGTTTGGCGCGGAGGATCGCTGATGTTATTTTCGAGAGTGAACATTATATATGTCATTTCCACCGGTTCTCTTTCGGTTGATGTTGCAATTAAGATATCATCATAAATTTAACAAACATAAGCCTGCTGTGTTACCACAAATTACAGTTCCCCTCAGATCTTTTGTACTGCTGTAATAAGTTAACGGACAAAGTTTATCGACCTTGGAACATAAGTTATAACTGAACCCAAAGAAAAGTAAACACTAGAGATGCAGTATATAGAGGTCATGAATTTATAAATTGCACATGTAATACAGAAACGACTATTACAATTGCTCCAGTAAGAACAGCAAACGTATCCAAAACTACCAATGTGGACAAGTGATTGTGAACATCCTCAGCTGCATCCAACTGATCCATAGTCCACGTCTTATTAAAATACCTAATGGTTAGCATTCGACCAAATTTTGGGCTGTTATAATACTAGATATGATTATGTAAAATGAATGTGCAGAGAAAAAAATTATGCTAAAGATAACCTGATTTATCTCACCAGATGGCCAACTGTTGATCATCGAGCAACAATTCGATTTACATTTTTCTTTTATTTTTAGTTACGGCTCATTATGTTGCTCTCGGAACAAAAAGAAACGCACATGGTAATTTAGTAATAACCTGTATCGCAAACATTGTGAGGTAATTATTGTCGTGTCACAGTCTTATTCAGTAACCATGAAAAATATATTGATAATACAAAACGAAATATATGCAACAGAGAATCGTTATTTCAAATGAATTTATTTAAACTATCGTATCCAACCCATAAATATATTTTATTCCGTATCTTTCAATAACGACGCAAAAGCAACTTTTTTTGTGTAAGCAACATTAGCAATATTAAATCGCTGTGACATTCAAATCCGTAGTGGTTTAATCAAATTCAGTTTCACTCCAGACGGTAGTACGAGGAAAAGAATTTCGAATAACGGCGACCTCGGTGTTCGCCACCTGGCATCCCCAGAGGTTCCTGTTTGTTCCTGGCGACTATCGAAAACGAGGCGTATCGCATACTTATCAAAAATATCAACCCACCAAACCATCCGCACTTACGAATACATTATGCAGGAAGTAGACGTCTGAAAATTCCCTGCCGCGGTGGAGTAGCCGAGCGGTCTAAAGCACCTCGCTGCGGAACGCGCGGTTGCTCGCCGTGGACGTTCGAGTCCTCCCTGGGGCATGGGTGTGTGTGTGTGTTTGTCCGTAGGTTAGTTTACCTAGGTTTAAGTAGTTTGTAAGCTAGGGACTGATGATCACGCAGTTTGGTCCGATAGATTTACAGATATTTGATTTTGAAAATTCCCCTTAGAATGAGGTCGGTCATCTTTTCCAAGAAAAAGGATTTAATTTGATAATGTGAACAGCGAAACAAAGGAGGTAGAGTAATTTGTAAAATCTCGAGCGTAAGAGTCGACATTTGGTGATTCTTCATCGTAGGAATTGGAGTAGTAAAAGATTAGAATGCTGCTCTCTTGGATTTAGAAGCAGCAGCCGCTTGTTCTGTAGTAGTACACCATAACCCACCGGTGCCTTTTAGTACTGTGCAGAATACAAAAGCAAATTTGCTGATTATTTTCCTTTGGTTTAACTTTCTTTACATTTAGAAAACAAAACACAGATCTGATTTCACTCGTGACGGCTGACATTATAAAGAAGCGCAACGAAGCACACGTCAGCAGCAGCGATCTGAAAATGGCGTACATGGCTTCTCCTTGAGTCAGAGCAACTGCCGCGCATGCTCGGGACTGAGATCGTAGCGCTGCCGCGTATAGAAATAAAAACGGAAATTACTTTGTGGGCGACCCTTGTATTAGGAATCCGACGAAACATAAAATCTCCGACGTCGCTGCGGCCTGAAAAAGATACTGCAAAAACGGGACCAACGATGCCCGAAGAGTATCGTTCAACGCGACAAAAGTGCAACCCTTCCGAAAATTGTTGCGGATTGCAATGTTGAGTCTTCAATAAGTGTTAGTCTGTATACCATTCAACGAAATAACATCGATGCGGGCTTTCGTAGCTGAAGGCGCACATGTGTACCGTTAGACTGCACTGTTGATGACGGCAAACATGTCGCCTGCTCTCTTGAGTCTCGTTTTCAGTTGTATCGAGCGATCGGAGGTGTACAGATATGGCAGCAGGGAAATGTTCCAGTTGGAGGATGCTCTGTAATGGTGTGGGGCGATTGCACTTGGGCTGATATGTGAGCCCTGATACATCTAGAGAAATGACTCTTACTGGTGACCGATATGTACGCATCCTGGCTGGTCACCTGTGTCCATTGATGTGGCTCCATGCTAATGTGAAGAGTGGGTCAACGGGTGCTTGAAATTATGATCAAGGTATACTAAAAATATATAAACCAACAGCCGTAACAATATTGATTTTATTAGCTGGGAACCAGTTTCAGAACCTCATCAGTATCTTCAGGCACTAAATAAATAGAACAAATAATCAGGAGTCAAATCTATAAATCCCATTACAGATTGTATCATACAAAAAATTGAAGAACAATCAAAAAGAAAAGTAGATATAGATGGCCCTGAAGTAATATAATGGCCTAATGAATGGTATACAACAAACACAAGAGTTTACTTAAGATAACATTATAGAATGACATAACTTTTAACAAGGAATGGTGTTGGGTGCCATATATTCAAATTTTTATTTATTTATTTTCCCTTTCATTTTATTTTGTTTTCGATAAATTAGGACAAACTAACTAATCTCTGTAACAAAACAGCAGCCCATAGAAAAATGAAATGGTGAGGATAGGTACCTGGAAAGAACAAGAATGGTATGTGGACCGAATACCAAGCAAGAATGAATCAAGGTATCTAAAAACGTCAAACTGTGAGCAAACAGAGTTATAACTGGCTCTATGTACTCATACGAAGGCAATATACAAAAAAGAGTGATGGGCAACATAAGTGGAAGTGGAATACAGACATACGTGTCAAAATCATCATGGAATACTAAATTCGCCTATAACAATTAGATGGGACAATGTCACTACTTAGATCAAACATTCAAGAATTAAAGGTAGATCACAAAAGCGTTGCTCACAAAATATTGTTGCAGAAGTTGGAACATTATGGAATACGAGGAGTAGCTCACAACTGTATCACCTCTTACCTTAATAATAGACAACAAAAGGTAATTCTCCGCAGTGTTGAAAATGGCTATGACGTACAATCGCAATGGGGCACAGTTAAGTGTGGGGTGCCCCAGGGTTCTGCTTTGGGAACATTGCTGTTTCTTATTTATATAAATTATATGCCTTCGAGTATAACAGGTGATTGTAAAATATTTTTTGTTTGCTGATGATACCAGCTTGGTAGTGAAGGATGTTGTTCGTAATATTAACACAGTATCAAATAATGCAGTTCAAGAGATAATTTCATGGTTTGTAAATAACAAGTTGAATTTAAATCACAGTATAACTCAGTTTTTACAATTTCTAACACATAATTTGACGAAATCTGACATTCTGATTACACATAATGGGCATATGAAAAGTGAGACTTGAACAGTTTAAATTTCTAGGTGTTCAGATAGACAGTAAGCTGTCGTGGAAAGCCCATGTTCAGGAGATTGTTCCAAAACTAAATTCTGCTTTGTTTATCTTTAGAACAATATCTGAAATAAGTGATTTGTCAACACGAAAAGTAGTCTACTACGCTTACTTTCACTCACTTGTGACGTACGGCGTTTTTTTTAGAAACGGGCGGTTCAAGCAATATGTAGTGTAAGTTCACGAACTTTCAGTAGTCTGGGAATTTTGGCACTGGCGTCACAATACTTTTTTTGTTTTTTAATGTCGTATGTTGTTAATAATATCAGTTTATTCCCACGAGTTAGTAGCTTTCACTCGGTGAATGCCAGACAGAAGTCGAATCTACATTTACATCATACCACCTTGACACTTGTACAGAAAGATGTGTAGTATTCTACAGCATCTATTTGCAATAAGCTGCCACAAGAACTCAAGAATGTTAGCACTAACCCACACGCTTTCAAATCTAAATTGAAGAGTTACTGATATCTCACTCCTTTTATTCTGTCGAGGAACTCCTAGAAACGTTAAACAATTAAGCTAATTCACTTTTTTCCTTTATTGATTCTTTTCACTTAGTCTTAAGAGTGTCGTGTGCATAGGACTACTTAAAATTTTCTATTATCATTCTTCTGTCAAACTTCATATATTGTCTTGTTCCATGGCCATGGAGTCTTAATCCTTACTTGGGTCTTATGGAAAAGAAAACCGTATTATTATTATTATTATTTTATTATTATTATTATTATACGAGTTAGATTAAAATGATAAACACTGAACACAGGCACTATCTATTGCCAGTTTAATCTAACTGGTATTACTTACCTTTAATTTTTGTATGTTTGATCTAAGTAGTGATATTGTTCTCTCTAATTATTATAAGTGAATTTAGTATTCCAAGAGGATTCTGACAAGTATGTGTGTATTCCACTGCCACTTACAGTCAATATGTTTTCTATCACTCTGTTTTCTATATTGTCTTCGTATGAGTACATAGAGGCAGTGTTAACTCTGTTTGCTCACAGTTTGTCATTTTTAGATACCTTGATTCATTCAGGCTTGGTATTTGGTCCACATACCATTTTTTGTTGTTCATTCCAAATAAGCAATGCAGTTTGGTACCTATCCTAACCATTTAATATTTCTTTGGCCTCCTGTTTTGTTACAGAGATTAGTTGTTTTGCCCTAATTTATTAAAAACAAAATAAAAATTAAATTATATAAATTCGAATGTGTGGCTATTAACACCATTCCTTGTTAGAAGCTACGTCCTTCTGTAATTTTATCTTTATTTCATTAAATTTTATATTTATTTGAAACATTTCTCCCTAAAAATATTTCTTGTAATAATGATAACAGCAATGGTTGTTAAACATTTAAGTGCGCCGAAAAATAAATTATTCTGCCAATTATTTGAAATGCTCACACAAAATTTGCGTAAAGTTAAGAACTGTATTTGGCGCAAAGTACTAACTGGGAGATATATTACAAGTTATTGGTGCCGTTGCATTTACATTTAAAGTTACGTGCCTGCATTCATAAGTGTGTTGAAATGTAATCGGCACAGCAAAAAGCTACGCATCATTCAATCAATTTACTAAATAGTATTGATTATACTGACCTGCTGATGGTATCCGCAATGGAACAAAATTGTTGGAGACATGTTCCAATGATTTAATCCAAGTTGACCTCGGCTAGTACAAAATCGTAAAATACATATATTAAATCGACATAAAAAAAATCCGAGAGCCGTTTTAGCAGAGCTATAAATGAAAAAAAAAAAAATAATTTCCACGAAAGAGACATTATTTAATGAGCACGTCTCCAACAATTAGTTTTGTGGTGTCGCACAAGTCCAAAGTGCGCGCCAACTACTTTCGCTGCGCGCCGCCAGGCACGCACGGCGCGGCGTTCTTACGACGTCAGCCACGAGCGCCCTCTGCTGCATCGTTCACTTGGATCTGAGATAGGAACCAGTTAACTCTTGGGAATCAGATAGGCAGCAGTTAAGACTTGGCTATCGGATAGGCACTAGGAATCTGCAGTAGGCAGGCCTTCTGCAGTCAAGAACTATGTAAAAGTTAAGTATTACTAACTCTCTATGAAATATATATCTCGTTCTAATTTACTCTAGTGTTTCTAGTTTCTGCTGTCCCACTGGCTGCTCACCTTCGTATCTGCACAAGCGTGCATCCTTTATTCCTGTGTCGGTCTCTTTCTACTCGGCCACCGACACCTACGACGGAAACGAGACACAAAAAGTTTCTTTCCTAAAATGGTGGCGGTAATCATAATCGTTGTTTGCTGTAAAATAAACACATCTTACTTTAGTGATGGGAAAGAAAAATGAACTTTGATGAAATAAATCCAATTACGAAATTAAAATGAAATTATCCATAATATTAATAAACATAGTCATCATTAACACTTACCTGATGCAACTTGAATCTTTATACAAAATCAGAACAAAAGGACAATCTGTCCGAACGCTACGACTACCTATCAAAGAGAGAGAGAGGATCTGCCGACGGCAGCAACCGCTTCGTAAAAAAAAAAAAAAAAAAAAAAAAAAAAAAAAAAAAAAAAAATTATGAAAACTTCTTTATTATATTTTTTATCAAAGAGAACTTCTTTATCTCGATATATCCACAGTTCTACATTCACATTTAAAAAGTTTTTAATTGTTCATTTTAGCAGTTTCGATTTTAGCAGGCACATGTAACACTACATGTTATATACCATTCTTTAGGCCATTATATTACTTCATGGCCATCTATGTCTACTTTTGTTTTTGCTTGTTCTTCACTTTTTGTATGATACAATGTGTAATGGCATTTAGAGATTTGAATGCTGATTATTTGTTCTATTTATTTAGGGCCTGAAGTTGACACTGATGAGGTGCTGAAACTTGTTTCCTAATATAAGGAGTATTGTTACGATATACTTTGATCATGTGTTCATTCATTTCCAGTACGCATTCCGACAGAAAGTGTTCTGCTCAAGGGAGACTGATTCTTCTTTCTTTCTCTTTAGCCCTGTTTCCCCACTTGCAGGGTCGGCTTCGTTAATTCGGATTTGGCGTGTTAATATTTACGGGGTGGCCGGATGCCCTTTCTTTCGCCACCCCATGTGCCCCGGGGAGGAAATATGTACCACAGATGTCTGCGTATAGTGTTATACGTGTGAAAGTGAAAGTGTTACGAAATGTTTGCGGGACCAGCCCGGTATTCACCTAAGGGCATGTGGGAACCGCCTGAAAACCACATTCATGCTGGCCGGCACTCCGACCCCTTCGTTAATCCGCCGGGCGGATTCGAACCGGGGCCGGTACGCCTCCCCGTCTCAGAGAGCGGTGTGTTAGACCAAAAGGCTAACCGAGCGGGTATGAACAATCAACGACTACCGTCGTAGACTAATACTGAAGCTAATACTGTAAAACTGTGATTTATGTTTTTTGATTGAAACCATCATTATAAACAACCTTTCATAAAATACAGAAAATTACGAATAACCAAAATTCGTGCATTTTTGTAAAAATTACCATTAGATATTAAAATTGTGTAAGTATTCGAACACAATGAAAAAAAGTAAAACAAAAAAATTCTCTTAATACAGGATTCGATCCTCCGACCCTATCGTTGTTAGTGTGGAACCTGAGCTAGACCGATAGATGCTGCAACTGTTTTAATTATTAATACTTACGTGTACTTCTAAAATGGTCAAATGAATGTATAGCTTATGGGACTTCACTACGGGGTCATCAGTCCCTAAACTTACAAACTACTTATGATCTAGCTAACACTGAGGACAGCACAAATATCCATGCCCGTGGGGGGATTCGAACCCCCGACCGTAGAGGCCGTACAGGCCGTGACTGGCGCGCTGCAGTCCCCTCGGTCACCGCGGCCGGCTCCGGGTGTATTTTTAATTGTTGGTAGTTACGTGTACTTGTATTGGTAGTTGCGTATACTTCAAAGTTGATTTTCTGGAGAATTTTTGTGAGTTGCATCGAATGGCCTTAGCTGATTGTTATTAGTGCTCTGAACATCACGTAAAGTGAGACTGAACAGTTCACATTTCTAGGCGTTCAGATAGACAGTAATCTATCGTGGCTGGCCCATTTTTAGTATCTTGTTCAAAAACTAAATGCTGCGTTATTAACCAGTAGATCATTAGATGAAATAACAACTGACAGTTTAACATGAAAAGCAGTCTGCTCTGCTTATTTTCAAACGTTAATGATGTATGGTTTTCTTTTTTTGGTGTTACTCTTCTGAATCAAAAAGATTGTTTATTGCGAAGAAACTTGCGATTCGAGCAATATGTTGTGTTAAGCTCGCGAACTTATTCTCGAACCCTGTTCAGCAGTCTGGGAATTCTTACATTAGCCTCTCAGTACATGTTTTCTTTAATGTCGTTTGTTATTAACAATATCAGCTTCTCCCTAAGAGTTAGCAGCTTTCACTCAGTTAATACTTGACAGAAATCGAATCTGCATTTGGATCACACATCCTTGATCTTTGTGCAGAAAGGCGTGCATTATTTTGCTGCATCCATTTTCAGGCAACAAGAATTAAAAAATCATAGTAGTAACCCATACACCTTCAAGACTAAACTGAACAGTTTCTTTATGGTTCACTCTTTCTATTCTGTCGCGGAACTCCAAGAAATATTAAAAAATTAGGCTAACTGCTGAATTCAGTTGTCGATTTTTTTACTTGTGTGCGCAGGATAACGTTTCTTCTTCTTCTTCTTTTGAATAGCCTATTCTGAGGGTACGATGAATCAACTTTGGCTACTTTTCCATTGTATTAGATTTCCTTAGTTTCCAAATTTCCTTCATTCTTTTAGAGTGTTGTTCCCTTTCTTCTTGAGTTCAGTTTCATCTAGTTTCTTTCTTTCTCTCCTGAAATTCTGCCTTTTGAATTGCCTTTCTGAAATGTGTTCTGTTTTCTATAGTGTCTATTGTAATTCCAGCGTTTTCCATGTCCTGTTCACTCTCTATGAACCATGTGGACTTGGATTTGTAGCTATTTAGTAATATGAATATCAGCTTGGTTAGTCTGTTGTTACCCATTCTGAATATGTGTCCCAAAATTCGTAGTCCTTTCTTCCTCATTACGTCAGTTAGTTTTTCAGTTTTCAAGTACAGCTCTCTGTTTGGTCCTAACCTGTATTCAATATTATCGTGCTTTTAGCTCCCAGTATATTCCTTAAAATTCTTCTTTCGACCTTCTCTAGTTTCTCACATCTCCATTTCTTGTTAGTTTAAGAGTTTTTGCCACTGCCCACTTTTTTGGTAGTGCGTTAATTTCGTGTTATAAACATTTTTGGTCATATGAAACACTGTTTCAAGTTTCTATAACTGTCTTTTTTGCATTGTATGTAACCTACTCTCCTAGGTATTTAAAGGAATCTGTTTTGTGTATTGTATTATTGTCAACAGTAATATTTTGAAGAGCATCACAGATGTTTATCATGAATTTTGATTTTTCAAAGGATATTTGTAGTCCTATTTTGACTGCTTGTTTATGCAGTTTATGTTATTTGTTCTTGGGCGGTATCTAGTGAATCTGTAATCAACGCCATGTCATCTTCGAAGGCTAAACAGTCGACAGTAATCTTGTTTGGAATTCTTTCTAGTTGAATCCCTGTGGCCTTCCTCCAATCTCGTACTACCTCTTCTAACTTACAGTTAAAAAGCAGAGGTGACACACTATCTCCCTGTAGTACACCTGACTTTATTTCAAACGATTTTCGGAGCTCTTCCCTAAATTTTACTTTCGATTTTGTATTTGCTAATTATATCAGTTGTTTTGGCATAGACTCCCAATTCTTTTAAGATATCAAGCAGTGTATTTTTGTCATTTAAATCATAGACATTTTTAACATCCACAAAAGTAATTAAATATTTCAAGTTCCTGATTTTCTATTGTGTTCCTTACGTTTAGTGTTTGTTCTACTCATGACATTCCCTTACTACATCCAGTCTGATACTCTCCTAGTTTCATTGTATCTGTTTCTACTCTTGTGTTACATTTTTACATACTGACTCGTTCCATTATCAAGGGAGACTTGCTGCTCAGTTGGGACCGGCGGACCTAGATGAATATAGATAAATAAACAAAACAATTCGCTGAATATAATCATTATTGATAAAACCCAAAAACACGAAATCCATTACTACCGGATTTTTCATCGCGAGAAAATGAATCATCCGACGCAACCGTCAAAACGCGTCTAGTTTCTGATGACCAGCGAACGCGGCCTTGCTGTCCCGCGCCGGCCAAGTCTGCAGGTGCAGAGCCAGCGCTCGCCGCGCCATCTGTCCGCGGAGACACGCACTACAACCAGTGGCGCCGTCCCGACAAGGTGGGGGAATCACTACGTGCTGAATGAGTCCAACTACTGGGTCTGCGTACTCTGCTACGAAGCCTTAAATAATCGTGTGTCAAAATTACTGACGCAGCTGCCTCAGGCTAGCACATTTCTGCAAACTATGAGTTCACGCTATACGTGGTAGCATCGATGTCTTGGCGTTTCTCAGAAAAAGTATCATGTGCGACGATGAGGGATTGCCAATCCGTCCCCCAATCGGAATAATCAAGAAAAGAGAAAAGCGTGAAGGGATTATTTAACAATTAAAGGGAAAAGTCAGCAGAAATAGATAATTAAACTAGCCAATAGTAGTTATCCCTTTGCGTAGACTTAATGTTTTCGTGGTTTTATTTATTTATTTATTTGGATGTTCACTACAGTGAAGATAAAAATAAAGTTGTTTCGTTTTACTTTATCAGCCAATGACGAACACATTAATTTAAATATAAGGAAAGGCATTGAATTAAAAGTTGCGCTATGGCCAGGATTCGAACCTGGGACCTCCTACTTACTAAGTAGGCGCTTTAGACCACGCAGCTAACTCAGTGATGCAGCCAAACCGCCTACCTAGGAAGTAGGAGGTCCCGGGTTCGAATCCCGACCACACCACAAATTTTAATTCAATGCCTCTGCTTATATTTAATACCTTTGGTATAACGACTCAATGTTGTCTCAAGGAATTGTATTATTTGTTGAAATTTACATTAATTTCAACTATTTCGTTCAACTATTTCCTACGAAACGTGACACTTTTGTGACTTCTCTAATGAAGGTACGTGGATCTTCGCTGTCCTTTCGTTGTTTATCTGATTTGTCAGTCATTATCTGTTTTACAAAATTATTGTATACTTTCTTACCCGCTCGGTTAGCTGTGCGGTTTAACGCAGCGCTTTCCGATACGGGGAGGCGTACCGGCTCCGGTTCGAATCCGCAAGGCCGATTAACGAAGGGGGTCGGATACTGCCCAGCCTGGATGTGATTTTTAGGCTGTTTTCCACATCCCCCTAAGTGAATACCGGGCTGGTACCCAAGTCCCGCTCAGTTACACGATTCTTGCAGTTCTGTAATTCATTCAAATAAATATTCAAATGTCTGTAAATCTATGCGAGTTAACAATTCTGGTCACAAGTCCCTAGGCTTACAAACTACTTACACTTAATTATGCTAATGAGGGAGGACTCGAACCTCCGACGGCGAGCAGCTTCATGCTCCGTATCTGGGAGTCTTAAAACGCTCGGCCACTCCACCGCGGCTATTATTAATCCTCCTGTTCTTAATAAGTATGTAAATTTCTTAATAACCTTTAGCGTTGGCAGATCTGTATTCTTGTTCGTCTTTAAGTGAACTTACTGTAAAAGTTATCACATTTGCCTCAGTGAGTTCCAATGCTTGTCATTTACGTATACTCTAATGGACATAATGCAGCAGCAACTGCTTTTCAGTAAATTACTATAGCAGAACTCTGTGTACTCCTGAACGAATTCTTCTTTTTCTAACTAATTTTGTTCTATCATGCGAGTATATAAGATTATTGATAGGGAGAATTTTGTTTTGCTGAGTAAATCTTTATCTTAAATGTTTTCTAAACGAAAATGTCAAAACCTAATTCTGTGCAATCGGTACTTTCATTAGTTTAATTGTGGTTGCAGGACCAAAAAACAGTATGCAGAAATGGGATTATGTCTAGAGTAACCAGATGTAATCGTGTAAAGCCGGCCGCAGTGGCCGAGCGGTCTGCGGTGCGCCAGTCACTTTCTGCACGGCCGCTACGGTCGGGGGTTCGAATCCTTCCTCGGGCATGGATGTTTGTGTCGTCTTTAGTGTAAGGTAGTTAATAAGTAGTTTGTAAGTTTAGGGACTAATGACCCCTCAGTTCAGTCTCTTAAGCTTAATAAACATAATCGTGTAAAAGAGAGGACCAACGACTTCAAAAAGGAGGACAAAGTAAGGAAAAAAAGAATGCAAAAAATGTTCAAATGTTTGTAAATCTATTGGAAAAATATGCGTGGTCATCAGGTTAGCTTACAAACTACTTAAACTAAGGTATACTAACATAAGGACAACACACACACACACACACACACACACACACACACACACACACACCCATGCCCCAAGGAGGACTCGAACCTCCGACGGCGAGCAACGCGCGCTCCGCAGCGTGGCGCCTTAGAGCGCTCGGCTAGAAAGGACCCACAAAACATATGATAAAATTAATTATCCAGTTTATTATTAATACACAAAACATACATAGCGACGTGTTCAGTCAGACAATATGAAGGCGACTTCACGTTTTTTCGCAGTGCAGACAATTCGGGGATAAATTTTACTTAGGTCGGCGTCGTCGTTTTGTTGCAATGTTGGCTACGAAACGTAACGAAGACACGGCTTCTTAACGATATTCTTGTATATGGAACGAACTGTAACACTCATGTAGTGACTGGTCCGCGATGTACTTTTTCAATTCACGGCTTTTTGGCAGTTTTCCAATATTACCAGTAAAAATAATGTCCACAACACTGAACTGTTTACAAAATGAAACGTCAAGTTTATTCACCTTTCGTCATTCATCGCACCGCTACCAACGAGACAAACAGCAGCGGAAACCGCGCTTTAACCTTCCGAATAAATATAAATTTAATAACTAAGAAACCACGAAATATAACCACGGCGGTTCGAGTTTCCCTCGAGCATGGGGGTGTGTGTTGTTCTTAGTGTAAGTTAAAGTAAAGTCTACGACGTTATGAGCACAGCACATAGGTTTACAGACATGCGAACATTTTTAAACCACGGCAGTAAAACAATCTGTCCAGCTATTTCTTACAGAATTTTTGGTCATTAAGGCCTAAGTTGCATTTACACTTATTAAACATTCTGCTACGAATTCATTTCTCCTTCTTTTTGAAGGTGTGACGTTTGCAGGAAAGAACGCCTGAGAATGCACACTTCCGTTTACTTCATGAATTGACAAATGTTTTATGAAACTCACTCTGTTACAATGAACAGCAATTTCCACTACGGTCGGGGGTTCGAATCCCCCCTTGGGCATGGATATTTGTGCCGTCCTTAGGATAAGCTAGTTGATAAGTAGTTTGTAAGTTTAGGGACTGATGACCCCGTAGTTAAGCCCCATAAGCTTAACAAACATTATCAATATTATGAACAGCAATTTACAATCACAAGTCTCACGTGCACGACATTAGACCTATAATGCCAACTGCGAAGCTTCGATATTTTGAATCCGAAACTGAAATACGGAACGCGGATTCTAAGTAGTCGATATTTGCACTCGCTTATGAATCGATCCACGATAAAATAGAAAATCCTGCTGCCGCCTGTAGAACAGCCTTCGTGCTTCTGTCTCGCTTAGGCAATTTACCGGTAATTTAAGGGCAATAGAATGGAACTAATTATATATTTTATTTCATTGCTCTCATCATTGCTAGAAAGAAGAACAATGTAAAAAACCGCCCAGACCCCGGACAAAGAGCTAAAAAAGAGGACATTTCCGGATTGATCCTGACGTCTGGTCACCTTAGTTAAGGCACACCATCAACTCTTTGTGACTGTTAACATGAGCAAGCTTCGACTCAATTAGAACAAAGCAGACTCTGTCCTGAAATATGTCCCACTCATGTTGTTTGCAAAAATACGAGGCGCATCCAGCAAGTAAGTTTCGCTTAAAAATATAAATAAATAAATAAATACAAGAACAAAGGACTAGTAGATGAGCTCGAGAGGAAGGAAAGGGTAATTCTGAGGAAACTTCTTGGTAGACACACAAAAATTGGCAAAACATGGGTAAAGATGAGCAATGAGAAGGTCTATCAATTTATTAAACCAGTTACAACGGAGAGAAGGCTTATGTTCTTCGGTCATCTGATGAGAATGGATGACAGCAGATTAAGGAAGAAAATCTTCAATTTAATTCAACAGAGGAAAACACCCAACTGTTGGTTGCAAGGAATAAAGGAAGACCTCCAGGAACTTGGACTCACAGAAATGGACGTGATGAATAGGGACAAGCACAGAAAGGCAGTATCTGAATTCGACGTTTTTCAGGAGGCCCGAAGAAAGAAGACCAACAGGAAACTGACAGCTGAACATCTGGCGAAAATGACAGCAGGCAGAAGAGCAACCCTAGAGAAGAGAAAGAAGAAATTGAATATGAAATAAAATTTGTAACGCGATCCTTAGTTGGCCAATTCATGTAAATAAATAAAAACAGGTACATGAAAACAGGTACAGCAAAGACTAGGGTATTTATCGACTTATACACAAAAAGAACTGAAACACTTTTCATATCGTGGGCATACCTTTTTGTATTCCTGAGTCGTAAGAATCTTACGCCTGTGAATGGTTGTGGAAGTCGTCTTCAGTTCTCACTGGGAAACAATGCGAAACTGCGACGTGCCATTTGGATCAAGAGCCATGACAATGCTCACCGCATACCAACTGTTTTGCAAAAGTTCACCCATCATCCAGTCCTCATCTTGCTCCTAGCGTTTTCTATCTTTCCTGTAACTCAAGAAATTCCTGCCCTTCTGGCCAGCGCATTGATAACAGAGAAGAGATGAAGACTGTTAACACGCTGGTCTTATTCACAGGCGTCGGGTTTCTACAGTACAGGTATACAAAAGATCATGGCATGATATGATAAGTGTATTTGTAACTGTTCCCAATGATGGTGTGACACCATAAACGACAATAAAGTATTAATATTGCTTTTTTTTTTCAAAATGTAGAAATTTGTTACATATCGATTTTTTTCCATATTATATTAATGTATGTGAAAAGGTGAATGTCTTTGTACACACAAAGTCTTTGAACACACTGGAATACCTGTGAAATTTTTATTGATGTATTTTAAAAGGGCATTTTAATGTTATCCCTTTCAGGCCCTGCACGCACATTTCTGCGGGTATAGTTTTCCTTGATTTGTTTCTCTATGATTCACGCTAGGAAAATCAGGGCTGCATCAGACAATCATGGACGGACTTTAGTAACGTGCGCAACGTGTTTCAGTTCCATGATTCTACACTCGGACCGGCAATCGGCTTCCAATACACTTACAGTGGCGGCAAGAAAGCGCACGTTCCAAGGTTTGTCTATACTGTTGTTATATAAATTTGGTTTCGTTCAGTTTAATGACAGATAGACTGTAGATAGATCACTTTACGTAAATATCTCTTAAATTATTCAGTTTTTTAATTATTGGAGTTATAATCTGAAACATTAGCACACGGACAATTGTGCGTGTTGGGTCTAATGTCAGATTTTTATGATAAAGACTTGTTGACAAGGTGTTGATATCCTTATCTATTTTGACATGCGAAGCTGTCAAATCTGACAGCCAGTTGATTTTATATGATCCTGTGATGTTGTTATGTCATTTCTTTCAAATCTGGTAATTATCACGAACCGAAATATAAAAATTACTGTTGCAGTTTCAGCACCTCTGAGTGATTCTGCAGTCGCTGCTTTACTAAACTCGTCACATGTAGAGGATTTGAGCAGTGATGACGATACCCTCCATTCCACTTGGCTACAAGTTACAAAGAAGAAAGCTGAAAACTTGTAGGAAAGTTCATCTGGATCGTCCTCTTCAGGTAAAGATTTTGGAGGAACATCTGCTTCAAAATGCAATGGAAATGATTGACATGGCCTGTGTGAATTCATGGCTTCAGTACAGGCGTGACAGTAAAGCTAATGAAATACATACGTGATCTTCTTAAATTCCGGATGGCTGTGGGGAATACCAGTTCGCCCTTTCGCACCACCAAATGAAATGCCATTCATTGACGAAGAACATGATGAAGAAGTCGTAAATACAACTCTAAAGAAAAGATTCAACATGCACTGGCAAGCTATGGACAAATTTGATCATTGACCTGTTGTTGATGACTTAAAATCTGCAAGATGGAGTATAAGAACAAAATGTGAGAAATGTATACTTGGGTTTGTCAAAAGCTGCAATCTGTTTGCGCTTGTATCGTGTGAAGAAATAAGTGTTACTGTATAATCTGCAGATAACTTGTGTAATTTTGGTAAGCGGTTGGGAACATTGCTGCAGGTCGAACTTTAACAGCGTAAATTTATTACACGTAACTTGCTGTTTTCCATAGATTATCTCAGAGTATCCCAGATAACAGTAGCATTGCAAAGTGTTTTGTCTTTCTTAATAAAATACAAAACAGAATTTACCTTTTAATGTTCAAATGTTTGTAAACTTACAGGACCAAACTGCTATGGCCATCGGTCCCAAGACTTACAAACGACTTACACTAAGGACAACACACACACACACACACACACACACACACACACACACACACACACACACACAGGCCAGGAGAAGGAGTGGAACCTCCGACGGGAACGACAGCACAGTCCATAGCATGACGCCTTAGACGACGCGCCATTCTGCGTCGCTCCACCGTGAAAACGAGGTTCGAAAAACAAGACCACCTGTGAAAACTTATGGAACAATTCTTTTTTTTTCTTTTTTTTCACCACCATTCAAGATTAGTTTCGTTTCAGGATCCGTAAAGGCTAAAGATGGATGGGCATCGTATTCCTTGTGTTCCGATATTTGGGCCGCGAAGGACCGGTTTTACCACGATCCCCGCATCAACATTTCACAGTTGGTTTCGTTCGGTGTCTTGCTCGTCTTTTTTACATAACTTTCTAGTTATATATTCAGAACGCTTAATTGCTAAAACAAACGAGCACAGTATCCACATAACTGTATTCTTGTTTGATCTATAAATCGAATACCCTTTACGGAATATTTTCTTTTTTTAATATTATTATGATGTTGTTGTGGTCTTCAGTCCGCATAATTATTTGATGCAGCTCTCCACGCTACCCTATCCTGTGGAAGCCTTTCCATGTCTGAATATGAACGGCAACCCACATCCATTTGAACCTTCTTACCCTATTCGTCACTCGGTCTCCCTTACCTTACGCATATCACTCTAATTCTAAATTAACGATTCCTTGATGTGTTCCACCAAACTCTCTCTTCTCTTAGTCAATATAAACCAGAAACTTGTTTTCCTCGTAATCCTGTTCAGTACTTCCTCAACAGCTATGCTATCTACGAGGATTGGAACTTAAATAGTATAAACTATTTATTCGCAATCGACACAGAAGTGTTACATGCTTGCACCAGCTTTGTGTAGTGCCCGTTCCCAGCGATGTGGAAGGCGTAGCATACCGATAGAGCCTGTTCTGTTGATGTTGCGAATGGAGCGGTCTATTTCCTTTTGAATCTCTGGAACAGTTCTAAAAAAAATGTACGAATGTTTGTTAAGCTTAAGGGACTTAACTGCGGGGTCATCAGTCCCTAAACTTACAAACTGCTTATGAACTATCTTATACTACAGACGACACAAACATCCATCCCCTAGGGGGAATCGAACCCCCGACGGTAGCGACCGTGCAGACTGTGACTGGCGCGCCGCAGACCGCTCGACCACTGCGGCCGGCTGGGAACAGTTCTGAAGCGAATGCCACGAAGTGGTTCCCTCATCTTCGGAATCATATCAAACTCGCAAGAACCTAAGTACGGGGACTATGGTGGATGGTACAGTACTTCCCAGTCCCATCGACCGAAAAGAGAAGCCACAGCTTCCACTGTATGCTCACGAGCATTGTCGCGCAAAATGATGGGTGGGTTGCGCAGAAAGTGTTGCCGCTTCTTTCGAAGAGTTGGTCGCAGGTGATGCTTCTAAAACGAACAGTAATACTGTGCACTGACTGTCTGTCGTAGGGTAACGCAATGCGTTAGGATAACACCAACACAGTTCTACATCTACATGGGATACTCTGCAAATCACATTTAAGTGCCTGGCAAAGGGTTCATCGAACCACCTTTATACTATTTATCTCCCATTCCATTCTCGAATAGCGCGCGGAAAGAAAGATCACCTGAATCTCTCCGTTCGAGCTCTGATTTCTCGTATTTTATTCTGATGATCATTTCTACCTATGTAAGTTGGAGTCAACAATACATTTTCGCATTCGGAGGAAAATGTTGGCGATTTGAGTTTCGTAAGTAGTCCACGCCGCAGCGATAAGTGCCGTTGCTGTAATGATTCCCATCCCAGATCCTGTATCATTTCCGCAATGCTGTCTCCCCAGTACCGTGACAATACGAAACGAGCATCCCTTCTTTGGATTCTTTCGATGTCCTCCATCAAACCAACCTGATAAGGATCCCACACTGGGCAGCAATACTCCAAAAACGGAAGGTCAAGCGTAGTGTATGCAGTTTCTTAATAGTTTTGTTGCCTCTTCCCAATTTAAGTCTGAAGTAATAGTAATTCCCAGGTATTTTGTGGAGTTTACGGCCTTCACTTTTGATTGATTTATCTTGTAAACAAGGTTTAACGGATTTATTTTCGTAGTCATGTGGACGACTTCACACTTCTCATTATTTAAAGTCAACTGACAATTTGTACACCATAGTGATATCTTATTCAGATCGTTCTGCCGTTGGTTTTGATCTTCCGATGATTTTACTAGACGGTAAATGACGACGTCATCTGCAAACAACCTAAGAGAGCTACCTAGATTTTCCCCTAAATCGTTTATGTAAATAAGGAACAGCAGAGGACCAATAACACTACCCTGTGGAACGCCCGATAACACCTCTGTTTTAGTCGATGCCTTACCATCGATTACTACGAACTGTGTCCTCTCTGACAGATTAGATTAGATTAAACCACTACGGATTTGAATGTCACAGCGATTTAATATTGTTAATATTGCTTACACAAGAAACCTATGTTTTGCGTCATTATTGACAGATACGGGATAAAATATAATTATCGGTTGTAAACGATAGTTTAAATAAATTCATTTGATATAACACAATTCTCTGTTGCATATATTTCATTTCGCAGATTTTCATGGTTACTGAATAAGTCTATGACTGACGACAATAATTACTTCATTATTACTCAATTATCATATACGTTTCTTTTTGTTCCGCGAGCAACATAATGAGCCATATTTCAAAATAGAAGAAAAATGTAAATAGAACTGTTGGCCATCTGGTGAGAGAAATAAGGTTATCTTTAGCATAGTTTGGTTCTCTGCACATTCATTTGACTTAATCGTATCCCCTATCCAGTCGCAAATTTGGGGCGATATACCATAACCACGCAATTGGATTAAAAGCGTTTATGGAGTACGGTGTCAAAAGCCTTCTGGAAATCAAGAAATGTGGAATCGATTTGCGAACCCTTGTCAATACCACCCATCACTTCGTGTGAGTACAGAGCTAGTTGTGTTTCGCATGAGCGATATTTTCTAAATCCGTTCGAGATAAAATATTTGAATACAGGATATGGTCCAAAACCCTGAAGCAAATTTACGTCAATGAAATAAGTCTAGTGGGTTGCTCCTACTGCCTTCCTTGAATATAGGTGTGACCTGTGCAACTTTCCAATATTTTCGTACAGATCCTTCTTTGAGAGAGCGGTTGTAGATTTCTGTTAAGTAACGAGCTATCGCTTCAGCGTAATCAGATAGAAATCTAATGGGTATACTGTCCGAACCAGAAGACTTGTTCTTGTTAAGTGATTTTAGTTGCTTCATTACTCTGATGTAGTACAGCTGTACACGAGACTCATCGTAACTTTGACCATACTTCGGTTCTGGCTCACTTTCAACTTTCGCGGCGACGTATAATGACTCCATTTGTTGGATTGCCGGTTTAGTTATGGCTCGAACGATGTGGCCCATGTCTCACCCAGTGTCATGATACGGCGTAAGAAAACCTCTCCACACTTATAGCGCTCAAGTGCGTCTGAGCAGCGTCGTAACGCATCCATTTCTGCATTTCCATCAGTTCATGTGGAACCCACCGAGATGAAATATTTCGCATGCCAGGGCGTTGGTTGACGATGGGCTAATGCGGTTTCGTGGGTGAGCTCACGAAAATGCTTTCAGAAATGACTTTGTAACATTTAAATCACTATTCGAGAGCAAAAACATTTGCTGCTTCAGGAATGCTTTCTTTCCATAGCCATTCTGCATGTTCTTAACTTACGCAATCATAAGTTATTTTTCTGCCCAAATAACAAATCTCATCTACTGCTTTTACTGCCTAATTACCTAATCTAACACCTTCAGCGTCGGCTGATTTTCTAACACTTCATTCCATTACTCTTGTTTCAACCTTTTAATCTTCATCTTATAACCTCCTTTCAAGATACTATCCATTCCGTTCAATTGCCCTTCCAGGTCATTTTCTGTCTCTGACAGGATGACGATGTCATAGAGAAACCGCGATGTTTTTATTTCTTCTCCCTAACCTATAATTCCTACTCCAAATTTCTTCTTTCATTCCTACAAAATGTTCTTAATGTACAGACTGAATAATATTTAGGGAAAGGCTTCAACCTGTCTTAATCCCTTCGCAATCGCTGCGTCCTTTTCATGCTCTTCGACTCTCACAACTTTTGTCTCGTTTTCCTACGTAGGTTTCCTTTTCATTAACATATCGTCTAAGATAAGTCGTAAAGTGAGTAGTGCCTCACGTGTTCCCATATTTCTCCTAAGCCCAACTGACCTTCCCAGAGGTCGGATTCTACCAGTTTTTCCTTTAGTCTGTAAATAATTCATGTTAGTATATCGGGTTAGTATTTTGCAACCATGAATTATAATGTATAGATGAGTAAATAACTTACGTGCTAAATATACAGAGAACTATTATCGTATTTGCGGGCGTATAAGACGCACTTATTTTTTCCTACAAAAATTGGTCCAAAAACTGGATGCGTCTTATACGCCGGTTGCCAGTTAAAGTAAGTACCTACAAGTTCGATTTCTTTCAAGGGATTAAAAAATGGTGTAAAATGTGGGAAATAATGTTTTAAGCAGGGAAATAATATTTTAAGCGGAAAATGTGTTTAAGGTACTCCCTTAGATTTTCATTTGATATATGAACATCATAGCACCAAAATACCCGTCAGGAGCTTTATTATGTAGTAAAGGTTTTCTGAATGTTGTACTACTTTTAGTGCCAAACGTAAATGAAACTACTAACTTCATAGGACATAGAAACTTTCGACGTAATTTCACACATCATAATTGATTTTTATCGGCAATCATGTAACGGTGTCATTCATTATTTGAATAATGAAACGCTGTTAACGTATGTGTCCATGTCTCGCCTGACAATATTTGAGAATTTACTTGCATTCTTAAGCGCAAATATGTACACAAGTATTTTTTGTGATGTTTGCACAGCTTCTGCGTCTCGCGTATTTTTGAGGTTATAACGTGCTGCGCCCCATACGGTGCACCCACCAATACACAGACGCAAACCATCCATCAGTCTCACAGTTTATGAAACATCACAAAAATATATAAATATTTGCGTTTCACAATAAATTCTCAAAATGCGTCATTTTAAACACGAAAATCCCATGATAGCGCGGTGTCTGATGGGAACAGTCGTAAGCAGAGCCACCTAGGTGTCAATTTCGCAAGCCTTTACGACACTCTCGTCAACCATAGCTCATAGTCAGCGCGCACTGTGAAATGTCCGTTTGAATAAGCGCAAACTGTCAAGAAAATTGACTGCGTAAAGTTTATGAACGCTACTTGAGGGCACTGCCTTGGATATTTGATGTACATGAAAAAATGTATTATAATTATATTGCAATAGATCCTAGGATTTTTATCTGTCACTTTCCACTTCTTTCACCTCTGGCAGTATTGCTCATGTGAAAAATACCGAGTAGCACAGTGGTTCGGAACCCACGTTAAACTGTAGGTCCCCCTATAACTGGCTGGGTAAGTCAGTTCGAAGGTCAGAGGAAGGCAACGGCATACCACCTCGAAACAGGACCATGCCTAGTAAAGCACTGTGGTGTTCAAACCAATCTTCGGATTGTTGACTGCTTTACCTTTAGATGTATTAGGTGTAATTTATTTTTTCATAAAAAATAGTCTTAAAAGTGGCGTGCGTCTTATACGACGGTGGGTCTTATACGGCGGCAAATACGGTAAACCTTTTTTCATATTACAGCTTGTTTCAAATGGAATTATAGTACCTCAGTCAGTGTCAACGGATATTATGCCATACCTTCTCTATACGTCTGTAATAGCGGTAAAGTAACAGAAAGCATAGCTGACAACCAATTGTAGAGGAGGACTCAAATGTTCAAATGTTTGTAAAGCTTATGGGACTTAACTACGGGGTCATCAGTCCCTAAACCTACAAACTACTTATGAACTACTTCCGAACTAGGACGGCACAAATATCCATGCCCGAGGGGGGATTCGATCCCCCGACCGTAGTGGCCGTGCATACCGTGACTAGAGCGCCTTAGTCTCCTCGGCCATCGCGGCCGGCGAGGAGGACTCAATTCTCAAGCTTAGCTAGTATGTGATTTAAGCTAAATTGTGTTATGCGATTTTTCCCGACTTCTTCGCTATGAATTATTAGGCAGACATAAGAGCAAACAAACAAAAGGTTGACAGTCAAAGGTTCGGGACAAAGAGACCAATTTGGAGCACGTATCTTGAGTCAGCGCCTGTCTAGTGAGCAGACAAATGCAAGAAACGAAATCACGGGGGCACGTCCCGACCAGAGGCCACCTCTTGGATCCTTGACCGAAGAACGAACTGAGCGACAGATATGAGAAGAGGGCGCCGAGGTCATCGCCTCGTGCGGAACACGGGGTGACTTCAGTGGGCAACTATGTCGCTGCCGAAGCACGTCTGCAAAACACTGCACTAGCCATGAAAATTGTCAAGTCAGGAAGAAATGTTTACACACACAGAGCACTCGAAATCAAGGAGTATCATACACTACTGGCCATTAAAGTTGCTACACCAAGAAGAAATGCAGATGATAAACTGGTATTCTTTGGACAGTTATACTAGAACTGACATGTGATTACATTTGCACGCAATTTGGGTGCATAGATCCTGAGAATAGAGTACCCAGAACAACCACCTCTGGCCGTAATAACGGCCTTGATACATCTGGGCATTGAGTCAAACGGAGCTGGGATGACGTGTACAGTTACTGATGCCCATGCAGCTTCAACACGATACCACAGTCACTGGCGTATAGTGACGTGCCAGTTGCTCGGCCACCATTGACCAGGAGTTTTCAGTTGGTGAGAGATCTGGAGAATGTGCTGGACAGGGCAGCAGTCGAACATGACCTGCAACATGCGGTCGTACATTATCCTGCTGAAATGTAGGGTTTCACAGGGATCGAATGAAGGGTAGCGCCACGGTTTGTAACACATCTGAAACGTGTTCAAAATGCCGTCGATGCGAAGAAGAGGTGACCGAGACGTGTAACCAATACCCATACCATCACGCCGGGTGATACACCAGTATGCCGATGACGAATACACGATTCCAATATGCGTTCACCGCGATGTCACCAAACACGGATGCGATCATCATGATACTGTGCAGATGGTTATTGCCTTGGAAACGTCACCATCTGTTGACTCAGGGATCGAGACGTGACTGCACATCCGTTATAGCCATGCGGATAAGATGCCTGTATCTACTGCTAGTGAAACGAGGCCGTTGGGATCCAACACGGCGTTCCATATTGCCCGCGTCAACGTACCGATTCCAAATTCTGCTAACAGTCATTAGATCGCGATCAATGCGAGCAGTAGGTCGCAATGCGATAGGCTACACCCCGACGGAAACGTGATGGTACGCATTTCTCCTCTTCAGACGACGCATCACAACAACGTTTCACCAGGCAACGCCGGTCAACTGCTGTTTGTGTATGAGAAATCGTTTGGAAACTTTCCTCATGTCAGCACGTTGTAGGTGTCGCCACCGGCGCCAACCTTGTGTGAACGCTCTGAAAAGCTAATCATTTGCCCATCACAGAATCTTCTTCCTGTCGGTTAAATTTCGCGTCTGTAGCACGTCATCTTCGTGGTGTAGTAATTTTGCAACATGCTTTACATACACTGGTCAATACCATTAGATCAGTTGAGATATCTAGGTTCTGAAGTACTTGTCATCGGCAAAATCAACGAAAATGGTTCAATGTCTTTCTGTAGGTTCTTCGGAGTCGATACAAAAACATTATGGCAACCGAGACTGTTGTAATAACAGAAAGTTTCTTCAGATGGGTTTGGAGTTGACTTTTGTTTACACTTCCAAACGAGCAGTTGGGTTCAGATAATGAAGTGAGCAGGTAGTGCAGCGCAACAACAATATGCCTTACTCGAAGCTATGGCATGGCTTGGAAGCGGGACAGACACAGATGGAGGTGGCTGCATCCATTGGAGTGTCCCGAAGTGTAATATCCAGTACCTGGACGAGATTGCAGACTAAAGCAACCGTTAAAAGAAGGCAAGAACAAGGTCGTCCACAGGTAACATCAGCCAGGGATGACCGTTGTCTCTGGTTAATAGCCCGTGGAGACAGGAGGCTGGATTCAACTCGGCTGCAACGCACTATCCAGGCAGCAACAGGACGCGCAATATCAACACACACTGTCCGAAATCGGCTTCGGAAATGTGGCCTCTATGCACGGAGGCGTATGGTGTGTGTCCCATTAAAAGCAAGACACCATTTAGCCAAATCAAATTCAAATGTTTGTAAATCTATCGGACTCAACAGCGTAGCTTACAGACAACATAAACTAAGCTTACCTAAGGACAACAAAAACACCCATGACCGAGTGGGGACTCCAACCCCCGACGCGATCGGCTGCGCGCACCGCAGCACGGCGCCCCAGTACGCACGGCAAATCCGCCGCGGCACCAATTAGCCCACAGAAGTTGGCCGGAAGATCATCAGGACTGGAGTCGTAACGGATGGTATTGGGTTGTGTTCACTGATGAGTCAATATTTTATGATCAGCCGGACAATCATTGATCCCTCATCTGGAGAGAACGTGGAATTCGGAACAGGAAACATCGCCATTCATGGTGGTGGACGTATAGTGTGGACAGGAGTCAGTATTGGCGGACGTATGGACGCCTGTTACCGTTCAGAATCGCGCTTTAACTGCTCAGAGGTACAGAGACAACATCCTTCCACCCTTTGTTGTGTCCTACCGGAGTGCCGGTTCCTCCTATTGGACGACAACGTTTGTCACCACAGAGTTGCACTGATGGACAATATGCTTGAAGCTGAGGGCATTGAAAGAGTGGAATGGCCAGCTTGTTCACCGTACTTAAACCCAATTGAACATGTCTCCGATGCACTTGGTAGACGAATTGCACCCAGAGCAGCATCTCCCACAACGGTTGAAGAATGGCCATATTACGTGTAATGATTCTAACATTTTTACATTTCACTCGTCTTTCGTTTAAACGCATACAGTTCTCAGTAATTGCTTTTGCTTGTAAAACTAATGTCTGGAAGATTCTTCTTGTTGTGGTTCACATGTAGAGACTGTTGCGGATTGGTTTCTGCTTTGTTGGGAAACTGTTTCTTTTGCTTTCGACGTTTTATCGTAACGTCTGTGCCTGATCTGGTACATTAAATAATGTTTGATTGATTTTGCTTTGTATTTATTTGCTACATGTATCGTCGGCTAAACATACCATTAACACGTCGTATCAAGAGGACAACACGCAGGTGACCCCTACTGTCCATGGCAACCAGAAAACTTATTCTCTGCTCCAGTGAAAGAAAAAATAGAAAAAAAAACAAATAGTCATTAAAAATGTTCAGTCTCTGTTGCAACAGAGACTGAACATTTTTAATTATTCAACACTGTTGCTGCACCAGCCGCCACCACCACCATCATGGAATGGAATGAAATGTAAACAAATAGTCAGTGTTCAGCAGGTGTGTGCGTAGTTGTTCTGTACACCTTGAACATTTAAATAGCAACTGTTGCCAGTACACCTGCAACGGCTGACTGAAATTGCAAAATGTAGACAATTATTCTCTGGAAAATATAATCACGTATGTAACACAAAACGACAAAGGGCATAATAAAATATTTGTAACCTATTATTCGACGATTCGACTGCATGACCGATATTCAACCCATTCTAAGAAAGGAACACCATTTCAAAAAAGGTCATTACTGACATTTCAACTGGTTGTATAAACGTTCTGTACGCTGTATTCAAATGGGGAAGACTGTCTAGAACATATGTTTCTTTGTTGTTGTGGTCTTCAGTCCAAAGGCTAAATGTTTCAAATGTTTGTTGAGCTTAAGGGGCCGGCCGCGGTGGCCGAGGAGACTGAGGCGCTCCAGTCACGGTCTGCACGGGCACTACGGTCGGGGGTTCGAATCCCCCCTCGGGCATGGATATTTGTGCCGTCTTTAGTATAAGGTAGTTGATAAGTAGTTTGTAAGTTTAGGGACTGATGACCCCGTAGTTAAGTCTCATAAGCTTAACAAACATTTGAATTTGAGCTTAAGGGGCTTAACTGCGGGGTCATCAGTCCCTAAACTTACAAACTACTTATGAACTAGCTTATAGTAAAGAGGGCACAAACATCAATGCCCGAGGGGCGATTCGAACCCCCGACCGTAGCGGCCGTGCAGACAATGATTGGCGCGCCGCAGACTGCTCGCCCACTGCGACCGGCAATCCAAAGGCTGGTTTGATGCAGTTCTCCTTGCGACCCTATTCTGTGCAAATCTCGTCGTCCCTAAATAGGAATGGCAACTTTAAACATTTTGGGCCTGTGTACTATACTCGTACTATGCGATGTTTACTCCATACACATCCCTCCAACGCTAAAATGAAGATTAATTGATGACTCGGAATACGTTACATCAGTCGATCCCTTCTTCTAGTTAGGACATGCCAGAAATTTCTTTTCTCCCAATTCTGTTCAATCTACCCATCAAATCTTCACCTTTTATCTGCAGCACCACATTTCACAAGCTTCTATCATCTTATTGTCTGAACTCCTTATGGTCGACATTTCACTGCTGTAAAATGCTACACTCGAGTCAAATGCTTTCAAAAAGTAAATTGTACATAAATTTTCGTTCCCTATGTTTTACAGAACTTCAAAGAGTGTATTCCACTCAATATTGTCCAAAGTTTTCCTCAAATCTATAGAAGCTAAAAACTTTCCTGAACCTATCTTCTAAGATAAGTCGCAATAGGAGAATTGGCCTGTGTGTTCCTAAATTTCTCCTAAAAACAAACTTATATTCCCTGAGGTCGGATTCACCAGATTTTCCAGTCGTCTGTAAATAATTTGTGTTATAATTTTGCAAACTTGACTTACTAAACTCATAGTTTTGTAATTTTCACACTTGTCTGCACTTCTGTTCTAAGGAATTGGAATTATTATATTCGTCTTTGAGGGTATTTCCCCCGTCTCATACATCTAGCACACAAGATGGAACAGTTTCTTCATAACTGGCTCTCCCAACGATATCAGTCGTATCATCTACTCAAAGGGCCTTGTTTCGGTTCAGATATTTTAGTGATCAGACAAATTTTCTCACAGTAACGCATCTCCTATCTCATCTTCATCTACTTCATATTCTATTCATTCAGTACTGTCTTCATTTTAATTTCCAATGTATAGGTCGTCTATAGAGGGTGGTCCATTGATAGTGACCGGTCCAAATATCTCACGAAATAAGCATCACACGACAAAACCCCCACAAAGAACAGAGCTGTTGAAGGGGGAAAACAGGTGGCGCTATGGCTGGCCCGCTAGATGGCGCTGTCATAGGTCAAACGGATATCAACTGCATTTTTTTAAAAAATAGGTACCCCCATTTTTTATTATATATTCGCCTAGTACGTAAATAAATATGAATGTTTTATTTGGAACACTTTTGTCGCTTTATGATAGATGGCGCTGATATAGTCACATACATATTGCTCAAAATTTTAGACGAACAGCGAACAGTGGATAATAGGTTGGTTTTTTTAAATTAAAACACAGAACGTAGGCACGTTTGAACTTTATGCAACTGTAACGTTGGCCGAAACGTTGGTTATTTAAGTAATAGCCTTACATCATGACGCGGTACCATACCCAGAAAACATGTATGTCATCTTTATTTCGATTGTTCCAATGTGATACATGTACTTTTGTGGAATTATCTTACAGTATGAGAACGCATGCTGCTACTGCGTGATTACCTGTAATTACCTCATGACTTCAATAAATGCTCAAAATGATGTCCTTCAACTTCAATACATTTGGCAATACGCGTAACGAAATTCCTCACAACAGCGAGTAGTTCGCCTTCAGTAATGTTCTCACATGCATTGACAATGCGCTGACGCATGTTTTCAGGCGTTGACGGTGAATCACGATAGCAAATATCCTTCAATTTACCCCAAATCCGGGGATGTAAGATCCGGAGAACGTGCGGGCCATGGTATGGTGCTTATACGACCAATCCGCCTGTCATTAAATATTCCATTTAATACCGCTTCAAATGCACGCGAGCCATGTGCCGGACAGCAATCATGTTGAAAGTACATCGCCATTCTGTCATGCAATGAAACAGCTTGTAGTAAAATCGGTAGAACATTACGTAAGAAATCAGCAAACATTGCACCATTTAGATCGCCATAGATAAAATAGGGGCCACTTATCCTTCCTCCTATAATGCCGCGCCATACTTTAACCTGCCAAGATCGCTAATGTTCCACTTGTCGCAGCCATCGTCGATTTTCCGTTGCCAAATAGTGCATATTATGCCGGTTTACGTTACCTCTGTTTGTGAATGACGCTTCGTCATTAAACAAAACGCGTGAAAAAAAACTGTTTTCGTCCCATAATTTATTTTGTGTGAAGTGGCAAACCTATACACGACGTTCAAAGTTTTCGCCATACAAATCCTGGTGCTTAAAAATACGGTACGGGTGAAATTTATGTTGATGTAGAATTCTCAACACCGTTTTTGATATTCCCAATTCTCGCTCAATTTGTCTGCAACTGATGTGCGGATTAGCCACAACTGCAGCTAAAACACTTACTTGGGTCTCATCATTTGTTGCAGGTCGTGGTTGACATTTCACTTGTTGGCTGAACACTTCCTGTCCCTTTAAATAACGTAACTATCCGACGAAAGGTCCGGACACTTGATTGATGTCTTCCAGGATAACGATCAACAAAAAAATGTTCAAATGTTTGTACAGCTTATGGGACTTAACTACGGGGTCATCAGTCCCTAAACTTACAAACTACTTATGAACTACTTACGAACTAGGACGGCACAAATATCCATGCCCGAGGGGGGATTCGAACCCCCGACCGTAGTGGCCGTGCAGACCGTGACTGAAGCGCCTCAGTCTCCTCGGCCACCGCGGCCGGCAACGATCAACGTACATAGCACAGGCCCGTTGGGCATTTTTATCACAATAGCAATACATAAATACTTTATCGACCTTGTCTGCAATTGGTAAACGGTCCATTTTAACACGAGTGATATACCACGAAGGGGAACGGCCTCGCGCATCGTAGCATAGCGCCTGAATGCGCTCGGCCGCTCCGCCGCGGCAAAGCAAAATACTTGGCAGTTCATAGTAATAAATGTTACTAGATTACCCGTGCGAATAATTCGCAAACTGTCTTGATCAGTCACAGATAGGTAAGATAGTAATTGAAAAAATCCAGCTGCAAGTACATATTTGTAAAAGATAATAAACTTTGAATAGTAGTAACATATATTAGTCTCATTGTAAGATAATTTATGTAATTAAATACAATATAATTAACTGTGAAATATCAAAATCAGATACTGACTTACCCAAGTTTATTTTATTTTTTGAAAAACATGTTTATTTTACAAAACTTATTAAAAAATGGGGGTACATATTTAAAAAATGCAGTTCATATCCGTTCGATCTATGGCAGCGCCGTCTAGCGGGCCAATCATAGCGCCATGTATTTTCCCCCTTCAAGCTAGAAAAGTTTTGTTCTTTGTAGTTTTTATCGTTTGATGCTTATTTCGTGAGATATTTGGCCTAGTCACTATCAATGGACCACCCTGTATATTCCTTCTACTTTCCACTTTTCTCTTCATTGCTTACTACCGATTTTCCAGTTCGTGGTATTTATGCAACTGCTTTTCTTGCCTACAAACGTCACCTTTTTTCCTGTAGGCGGTATCTATAATTCCCCTAGTTAAACATTGTATACGAAATTGCTTTTGTCCTCTAGTCACTCCTGCTCGGCCAATCTGCACTTCCTGTCAACACTCACTTTTTAGCTGTTAGTAGATTTCCTGAGTGGACACAGTATGTAGTAATCGATAGTAAGGCATCGACTAAAACAGAGGTGATATCGGGCATTCCACAGGGTAGTGTTATTAATCCTCTGCTGTTCCTTATTTACATAAACGATTTAGGGAAAAATCTAAGTAGCTCTTTTAGGTTGTTTGCAGATGACGCTGTCATTTTTCGTCTAGTAAAATCATCTGATGATCAAAACCAACTGCAGAACAATCACTATGGTGTAAAAATTGGCAATTGATTCTAGCTAATGAGAAGTCTGAAGTCGTCCACATGAGTACGACAAGAAATCCGTTAAAGTTTATTTACAAGATAAATCAATCAAATGTGAAGGCCGTAAATTCCACTAAATACATAGGAATTACTATTACTTCAGACTTAAACTGGAAAGAACACGTAGATAATATCGTGAGAAAGGCGAACCAGAGACTGCATTTTATTGGCAGAGCCCTTAAAAGTCGCAACAGAACTACTAAAGAGACTGCATACACTACGCTTGTCCATCCTTTTTTGGAGTATTTCTGCCCAGAGTGGGATCCTTATCAGGTGGGTTTGACGGAGGACATCGAAAGAGTCGAAAGAAGGGCAGCTCGCGTTGTATTGTCACGAAACAGGGGAGACAGCGTTACGGAAATGATACAGGATATGGGATGGGAATCATTACAACAACGGCGCTTATCGCTGCGGCGTGGGCTACTTACGAAACTTCAATCGCCAACATTCTCCTCCGAATGCGAAAATATATTGTTGACTCCCACCTACATAGGAAGAAAAGATCATCAGCATAAAATACGATAAATGAGAGCTCGAACGGAGAGATTCAGATGTTCTTTCTTCCCGCGCGCTATTTAAGAATGGAATGAGAGATAAGTAGTATAAAGGTGGTTCGATGAACTCTCTGCCAGGCACTTAAATGTGATTTGCAGAGTATCCCATGTAGATGTAGATGTAGTAGCCACTTTTTCCTGTTTCACTTCCTGCTTTATTATATTCCCTGCTTTCATCAAGTTCTGTACCTCCTGTGTTACCAAAGGTGTTCTTCTACCTACATGATCCTTTGAGACGCTACTGCTTTATCTCTTCATCATTTTGGATGTGCAGCTCTTACGATGTCCGTGTTTACAGACACGAAGGCAGAGAGAGAAAATAAAATTGAGATCCACTGGAGAACAAATGAAGGCCGACTATAATGTGTGCATGATAACAAGGCGTACAATGTCTGGGTGGAATGACACATCACCTTCTTGTTGCAAGAATTACGAATGTGGATCTTACCTAACGCTGGTCAGCGTTTATTCCACAATCATCGAATGTAGCTTATCGCACCCTAGACCATAAAGGCCTGGGACGTGTGCACTCTACGACACAGCGCTCGCCAGCTATAAGTCAAACGTAAAACCGACCATCAATTGCGAGTAGGCAGAATTGCTTTCATCGCTGAAGACCCCGCTATTCCAAGTGATCTTCTGACGACAAAATCGAGCCGTGCACATCGATACAGTGCCGTGAGTGCTAAATGGGCTAGAGGTGTACTTGCTCTTAGTTCCAACACTAGTAACGGGTTCGCAAACCGTTTGTGTTGACACTTATTGAGTCACATCCTGTAAGGTTTTGTTCGGTGTGAGAGGAGAGGATGCTGGCAGGTTTCGCCAAATGTAAGGTTCAGTGGGGTGGTATCTTTCCAGGGTTCGCAAATGTAAGGTTATTGTGGGGAAAGGAATGCAATTGACAGGAACAGCTGACGCGCCTGTCAGCTGATTCTTGGTTTACTGTCGATTCTCGAACTAAATAGAGTCTGTCTCCAAAACTTGATCGCAATTAACGCTATCTGAAGCACTTCAAAAACCCATCCAAAAAATGAATGACGAGAATCTGCTGTTATGAATGATGTTCTCGGAACACAATTCTTCGATAATCAATTTAATATAGCACTTGCTTCAAAAACAATTAGTCAGATTTACATAAAATTAACATATAAACTTGGCAAGAGCCTGAACGACAAATATTTGAATGTTGTTGTTGTTGTGGTCTTCAGTCCGGAGACTGGTTTGATGCAGCTCTCCACAATAACCTACCCTGAGCAAGCCTCTTCAACTACACATAAGAACGGCAACCTACATCTGTTTGAATATGCTTACTGTATCCATCTCATAGCCTTCCCCTGCGGTTTTTACTCCACAAACTTCCCTCCAACGCTAAATTCACAATTTATTGATGTCTAAGAATGTGTCTTACCAATCGATCCCTTCTTTTAGTCAAGGTATGCCAGAAATTCTACATCTGTTTGAATATGCTTACTGTATCCATCTCATAGCCTTCCCCTGCGGTTTTTACTCCACAAACTTCCCTCCAACGCTAAATTCACAATTTATTGATGTCTAAGAATGTGTCTTACCAATCGATCCCTTCTTTTAGTCAAGGTATGCCAGAAATTCCTTTTCTCCCCAATTCTGTCCAGTAACTCCTCATTAGTTACGCGAACCATCCTCCTAAACTTCAGCATTCTTCCGTAGCACCACATTTGAAAAGCCTCTGTCCTCTTCCTGTCCGCACTGTAACGTCCATGTTTCACTCCCATACAAGGCAACACTCCACAAAAATGCCTTCAGAAAGGACTTCCTTAGGCGTAAATCAATATTCGATGTTAACAAATTTCTCTTTTTCAAAAACGCTTTTCTACCCATTGCCATTCTGTGACCATAATTTGTTATTTTACTGCCCAAGTAACAAAACTCACCTACCTCCTTTATTGTTCCGTTACCTAATCTAATTCCTTCAGCATCACCTGATTTTCTCAGACTGCACTCCATTACCCTTGTTTTGCTCTTGTTAATGTTTATGTTATATGCACCTTACAGTACACTGTCCATTCCGTTCAACTGCTCTTCCAGGTCCTTTGCTGTCTCTGACAGAATTACTATGTCATCGGCAAAAGGCAATGTTTTTAATTCTTTCATCGATTAAATTTAGTATGTCCTGTGATATCCAAGGATTTTTTGTAGGTCTTGCCTTCCTACCTATTTTCTTCTCTGCTGCCTTCACTATTTCATCTCTCAATGCTACCCATTCCTCCTCTACTGTTTTATTTTGAATAATGGCCAAAATTGCACTTCAGTGTTACATGAATATGTGCGACCAAATTTTCAAATATCAGTGACTGGCAAGTCAAATCTCATGAAACGATGACTATATAGAAAGCGAGTGCTGAATATTTCGGTGCGGTCCCTAAGCATTACTATTCCCCATAAGCTCGTGAACACGTCACAGTTCCTCTCAGACACAGGCAAATGCTGGCGGTACGTCACCAAAAATGGAGCGGAGGCGTGTTCTCCAAGTACAGCTGAGGTTCCTCCTGATGGCTGGCTGCTGAAAATATTCGCGGCCGCGGAAACAACGATTTGCTTCGCAACACAGAAGCTATTACTCATACAGTTGCAGCCGCTGTAAACTCGATTGCTCACAGCGCCCAATAATCTCGGGGATTCCGCGAAGTCTATGCCACTCCAATCTGCATGTATTACCCCCATCCGTCCGATGGAGGCCTGCCGCCCTTGTGGTTTTTTTTTTTTTTTTTTTTTTTTGTTTTTTTTGTTTTTTTTGTTTTTTTTTGTTTTGTTTACATGGCAAGCTCGCTTCCCTCACAATGACTAAAAACATCCCCCCGCCTGATATTCAGCCCCGTTTCATCTTATGAGCCGTGTATTGCTCAACAATAAGAAATTACAATAATAGAATGAAAAATCTGATGAGAGATGGGCTGACATAAGTCAATACCTCTACATAGCAGAGGGTTCTCGAACCACTTTTTATCATATTTCTCTACAGTTCCATTGTATAATAGCTCACGGGGAAAAGGAACACCTAAATCTTTCTGTTTTCGATCTGATTTATCTTATTCTGAAGAGAAAGTTAGCGAAAGAAATTTCGCAAATAAACGTCGCCGCAACAAATAACACCTTTTTTTAAAGATTTGCACTCCGACTCGCGCATCATTTTCATGACACTCCCTCCCAATCTTATCTATACCATCTGTCACTGTACCTCTTACAATACAACGATCTTGGCGGACCGCTGTGCTGAAATGTTCGGATCCTTGTAATCCTGAGCGACCAAACTTCTGTGTTCATCTGTTCAAAGACAAGCGAACTACTGAAACTAATAGTAATAATAATGTTTGTATAGCTTATGGGACTTAACTACGGGGTCATCAGTCCCTAAACTTACAAACTACTTATGAACTAGCTAAACCTAAGGACGGCACAAATATCCATGCCCGAGGGAGGATTCGAACCCCCGACCGTAGTGGCCGTGCAGACCGTGACTGCAGCGCCTCAGTCCCCTCGTAACTAATAGTAAGGACACACAAACACACACACACACACACATCCATACCCGACGGACGAGTCGAACCTCCGACGCGAGCGGCCGTCCGATCCGTAAAGTGGCGCCCCTGACCGCACGGTCATTCCGGTGCGGCACGGCTGTGCTATGTGGACATTCCGAGCCTCGTCTGCGACTTTGTGAATGTTCACGTGACAATTGCAATCAACACCATTTCACATCTGCGTGGCGGAGGGTACACTGTACCACTACTAGACATTTCCTTTGCTAATCCACTCCCAAATAGGACGAAGTATAAAAGAACGTCCATATGCCTCCGTACGAGCCCTCATTTCTCTTGTCTTTGTGATCATTAAACGAAATGTAAGTAAGCGGCAGGAACAGCGTTCTACATTCAGCTTCAAATTCCGGCCCTCTAAATTTCCTCAAGAGAATTTCTCGAGAGGAACGTTGCCTTTCCTCCAGCGATTTCCATTGGAGTTCCCGGAGTATTTCTGTGACACTCGCGCATTGGTCGAACCTACCAGTAACTCTAGGTAATAGTAGCTGCTCGCCTCTGAACTGCTTCCATGTCTTCCTTTAAACATATCTGCTGCAGGTCCCAAACACTTGGGCAATCTGATCTGCTGCAAACGTTTTATATGCGGTCTCCTTTACAGTTACATCTTCATCTACATCTACATAGATACTCTGCAAATCACATTTAAGTGCCTGGCAGAGGGTTCATTAACCACTTTCATAAGCTTTCTCTACCGTTCCATTTTCTAATCGAACGCGGGAAGAAAGAACGCCTAAATGGTATAGTTTTCAATCTGATTTCTCTTATTTAATTGGGATGGTCATGTCTCCCTATGTAGGTGGGTGCTAGCAAAATATTTTCACGTTCAGAAGTAAAAGACGGTGATTGAAATTTTGTAAATAGATCTTGGAGCAACGATTAAAGTCTTTTTTAAAATGATTTCCATCTCAAATCGTGCAACATTTCCGTGACTTTCCCCCCTGTAACGTAATAAAAAAAAACGAACTGCCCTTCTCTGAACCTTCTCAATATCTTCCGTCAGTCCCACCTGGTGAGGGTCCCACAAGGGGCAACAGTACTCCAGGAGAGGACGCACAATTGTGATGTAGGCAGTCTCTTTGGTGGAGCTGGTGGATCTTCGAAGCGTTCTGCCAATGAAACGTAACCTTTGGTTCGCCTTCCCCACAATATTTTCTATGTGTTCTATCCAATTTAAGTTGTTCATAATTGCAACTCCTAGGTATTTGGTAGAATTTACGACCTTAATGTTTGACTGATTTAACGCGTAATTGAAGTTCAGCGGATTTCTTTTACTGGTCATATGTATTACTTCACATTTTTCTTTATTTAGTGTTAACTGCCAATTTTCGCACTACGTAGAAATTTTGTCTAAATTGCTTTGCAGTTGCTTTTGATCCTCTGTTGACTTCACTAACCGATAAACGACAGCATCATCCGCGAACAGTCTAAGGGACCTATTCAGATTGTCTCCAAAATCGTTTATAATCACAATGAAGATTAGGGGACCTATAACGCTTCCTTGAGGAACGCCAGATATCACTTCTGTTTTACTCGATGACTTACCGTCAATTACTACGAACTGTGTCCTTTCTAATAAGAAATCGTGAATCCAATCGTACAATTGGGGCGATATTCCATAAGCACGCAATTTCATTAGAAGCCGCTTGTGAGGTACAGTGTCAAAAGCCTTCCGGAAATCCAGAAATATGGAATCAATCTGAGATCCCTTCTCGATGGCACTTATCACTTCATGTGAATAAAGGGCAAGCTGTGTTTCGCAAGAATCCGTGTTGACTGTGGGTTAATAGGTCGTTCTCTTCGAGGTAGTTCATAATGTTCGAGCAAAGTATATGTTCCAAAATCCTACTGCAAATTGACGTTAATAAGATGGGCCTGTAATTTTGGGGATCACTCCTATTGCCTTTCTTGAATGTTGGAGTGACTTGGGCAACTTTCCAGTCTTTGGGTACGGATCTTTCGCTGAGTGATCGGTTGTATATGATAGCTAAGTATGGACCTATTGCATCAGCATACTCTGAATCTAGTTGGTACACAATCTAGCCCGGAAGATTTCTTTTTGTTTAGTGAATTAAGTTGTTTTACTATTCCAGGAACATCTACTTCTAAATTTCGCATGCTAGCAGCTGTTCTTGGTTTGAATTCTTGTAAATGTAGATGTTCTTAACCGCGAATATCCGAAAGGTCTTGACCGAATGCTTTGAAAAATTGATACAACGTTCCATTGCAACGCACACATGAGTTACGATTGGGAAACGTTGTTACCAAAAATCACAAAATTCATATATATATATATATATATATATATATATATATATATATATATATGAATTTTGTGATTTTTGGTAACAACGTTTCCCAATCGTAACTCATGCGTGCGTTGCAATGGAACGTTGTATCAATTTTTCAAAGCATATATATATATATATATATATATTATGATACAACGTATTAAAAAAAGTAGTTATCTAAAACCCTTACTGTATTAGAATGCAATGTTGTGTCAAACTCTGAACTTAATCGGTGCAGAACTCTTTGAGATTTTGAAGCGTAAACCAACAGGACATTTTTATATAAAGAGATATGAATCTATAGAAATTTTATAATGCGTAACGTTCTTTAATAAATCGTAAAAGTCATATATCTGCTGGTTATAAATCACTAAAGACAACAAACTCAAGATTGGCCCTCTTTTGGAAGTGGCATGCCGTTGCCTTCCTCCGACCTTCCAAGTGACCCATCCAGCCAAGGGGACTTAAAACAGTTTAACGTGTATTTCGAACCACGATGAAACTCGGCATTTTTCACATGTACAACATTGCCAGAAGGGAAACAAGTGAAAAGTGATAGATGAAAAACCTAAGACTTAACGGGAATCGAACCTTCGACCTTTAGAGTGATACTCTGATACTTTACACTGTGGTATCGAGATCATAAAAATGTCTTTATAAATTGGAAGGCAATGCTGCATAAAATTTTTAAGCAAAGTACTTTCGAAGATTAATGATTTTGCACGCAACAGACATTTACTTTCTGTTAATGTCGATAAGGCGCGCTGATCCCACTTATAACTGCAGAAAAACCAAAACCACGTAACCACCAACAAAGATGAATCAGCACTCATTCCATTCATTTATTCCTAGGACATCAACATACATTTTACCACGGAAGACTAATTGGAAATAGATATGTTATCATATCATCCAACCATTCAGCGACAATCTCCTAATACAAAGTGGATTATGTGCACTTTCCTCGTAGGGCTTAGGTATAAATTACTTATCACGGCGTCCCGTAAAAGTCTCCCATGAGAACCGCTAAACTCCACGCCCAGGAAAATCTGTGACGTCACAACAAATGTGGGCATCGGCTAAGCTATTGGTTGTCCGAATCACGCACCAGAAGAGCCGTACATCCGGTCGCAGTAAACACGCGGTCGCCTGCTCAAACATGAGTGCTGACTCACAGGAAGTGTGTATCTGAATGAAATGTGCACAGCCTTTCGGTAAACAGTTAGCATTTTTCCTCCTGAAATTCAGAAAATCGTGAATCACTAGGGGACTTACACAACTTTATCGGCTGTCCTTGAGCTGAACGGACGTACATTTTCTCTCTCTCTCTCTCTAAAAACACACTCTCTCACGCACGACTTCTTGAAATTATTTAATATACGGCAACCAAAGTTTCCATACGTAGAATTTGGCTTTTATCCTTGAAAGTTTTTCCCAACATTAAGAAGTCTCGTTCACCTTCGGAAAATTTCAAATAAAACGCACTCTTCAAACGAAACGTTGTCGACCTCTAAAGCGAAGGTTTACATTTGACCTCTGTCCGTTTCTCATTTATCATTTCAAGTTCACGCAGCCTTCAAGTTGAAGAGCTCCTTTAACGACAGTTTACATGTTTGTGTGTATGTGAGCGTGTGACAGAGAGAGAGAGAGCTGTATCAAATGATGAAAGAGTGATGCACCGTCAGTACGGATTAATTGTTAAACTACAGGTTGGAAGAGGTAAAGACCTGCAGCTACTTCCAGCAGGATAAGCAACTGTCAGTACAACCCTACGAACCTTGGAACACATTTAAACTCTATCCACGCCTGAGTTGTATCATATTACGAAAAAATAAAGAATGATTTTCTTTTTCAAAAATTGTACTACCTTTTACTAAATGATATAAATTTTATCTGTAAATCTATTTAAACATAAAAAAAAGAGAGAAGGAAAAAAAAATGTCGATCTTCTGTCAGGTAGCGGTGTGTGTTTCACTCATTCACCTCCTTTCGCGCGATTAGGATAGTCTGTGCACGTTTCTATTTTGAGATTGCCGCGGCGGAGTGGCCAAGCGCATTGAGGCGCTATGCTGCGACGCGTGAGGCCGTTCCCCGTCGGGGGTTCGAATTCCCCCTTCGGGCATGGATGTTTGTGCTGTCTTTAGTATAAGGTAGTTTATAAGTAGCTTGTAAGTTTAGGTACTGATGTCCCCGCTGTTAAGTCCCATAAGCTTTACAAACATTTGAACATTTTTATTTTGAGATTAATGAAGTGGCATCCTTCTGTTAATTTAAATATCTTCCGTTCGTCTACCATATTTACTAAGGTAGACAAGCATTTCATTGTTCATAATGTCTTGACTCATCGCCTTAGATTCTACACATTCTTGAAAATGAGCTTCCAGCATTACTGGAAGATATTCCCTTGCCTACATGAATGCGTATGTTTATATCGTTGCCCTTGCTTCGTATGATGTCATAATTGTTAAAGTAGATTCCGCGATTATATTTTTTGGACAAAGAATTGATGGTACCGAATGTTTGAACTTGAAATAAACCGCGGATTGCATATTAAAGTTGGGCACCATACAAGCAACAGCACGTTATAAAACTTACGGAAAGCATCTAGCTGGATCCTGCGCTTCGTATTGTAGAAGCTGGAAATAACAGCTTTTTTGTCTTATTTAATAAGTGAATGTTCGAGATACTTTCCGTAGGAGATCAATGTTCAGACTATTCACTTCGCTTTCCATTGTTGTGTGACCGTGGGTGGAACATGAAGTTACAGGTAATGATAAAAAATTTTAAAAAAATGATCGGACTTCGTGAAATTACAAAAGAAATGACTGCATTTGCAATTGCCTTAGGTTTTTTTGGGTTACATACCAACAGTTGTGTATCTGTACTCAATAAAAATGGGACACATGATATCTTTCTTTCTCTTGAGCCATGTTCTCGCACCTGCAGAGTCGATTTTGTTAATCGGATTTGGCGTGTTACTAATATCGTGTAGGAAACCCGCGAGTACACAGAAGTGCCACAACACGACGTGGCATGGACCAGACTAATGTCTGAAGTAGTGCTGGAGGGAACTGACATCTTGCATCCTACAGTGAGAGGAGGTGGAGGTCTCTTCTGAACAGCACGTTGCAAGGCATCCATGATATGCTCAATAATGTTCATGTCTGAGGAGCTTGGTGGCCAGTAGAGCTGTTCAATCTCATAAAAGTGTTCCTGGAGCCACTCTGAAGCAATTCTGAACGTGTGAGGTGTCGCATTGTCCTTGTGGAATTGCCCAAATCCGTCGGAATGCACAAAGGCCATGAACGGATCTGGATCGTATCTGGACGTATCAGTGGTGCCTTATCACTCCAATTGCACACATCCTACATTATTAAAAGGCCTCCACTAGTTTATAATTCCCTTTCTGACATGCTGACCATGGATTAGAGAGGTTGCCTCCATACCCGTAAACGTCCAACTCGATACAACTAGAAACGAGATTCATCAGAGCAGGTAACATGTTTTCTCATCCGAAATTCCTTCACCAATGAAGACGAAGCAAATACTCCAGAATTCGAAATGGAAACATCTGCCAGTATGCGTAATTTAAAAGTAGATATCCCTCGAGTATTAAAGCAACTTAAATCACTTAACGGAAGCAAGTCTCCCAGTCCATATTGTACACGTTTCTTTCGGAATATGTTGAAGCAATAGGTCAGTGCCTAGCAAACATATTAAACCGCTCGCTCAGCGAAATATCCGTGCCCAAAGGCGGGAAAATTGCACAGATCACTGAAATATCCAAGGTAGACAGTAGGAGTGATCCACAGAATTACAGGCCTATATAATTGCCGTCGGTTTACCGCAGGATTTTAGAACACTATATTTCCTCAAAAGTTATGAACTACCTTGAAGAGGACGACGGAGCGAGGTGGCCTAGTGGTAACAAACTGGACACGCATTCGTGAGGATGGTGGTTCAAATCCACCTCCGGCCATCCAGAATTAGGTTTTCCGTGATTTCCCTAAATCACTCCAGGCAAATGTCGTGGTTCCTTTCAAAGGGCACGGCCGATTTCCTTCCCATTCCTTATCTAAATATCCGAGCGTGAGCTCCGTCTCTAATGACCACGCTATCGCTGGGACCTTAAACACTAGACTTCCTTCCTCCTCCTGAAGAAGACGACCTACTGACCCATAGTCAACACGGATTCAGAAGGTACCGTTCTTGTGAGAAACAAACTCACATGAAGCGATGAGTCCTATCGACAAGGAATCTCAAATCGATACCATATTTTATAAGTTGTATATATATGGTGTCAGACACCACATATATATATATATATATAACTTATACAATTTGCCGATGACGGGAAATGATCCTTTCTTCAGTGCGGAGGCACTCCTAGGCCCTTACTCTTACGGGAATCAGTACTAAGTGACTACGAGTTTGAGTTCTAGTCGGCAGGGTAATAGTGCAAATTTCTATCTGCCGGGAGGCGTGCTTGAGTAATTCCGTGCAAGTGTGATGATCGCTGTGTCCCCAGTGGAGTAGTGGTCAGCGCAACTGCCTAGAAAGCAGCGGACCCGGGTTCGAAACCCGGCTGGGTACACATTTTCAACTTTACCCATTCGCAGTTAATGTCATACATTTCGGGAATATGGATTCCATATTTATAGAGTTCCGGAAGGCTTTTGACACTTTACCTCAAAGCGGCTTCTAATCAAATTGCGTGCTTATGGAATATCGCCAGAGTAGTGCGATTGGATTCGCCATTTCCTGTCGAAAAGGACACCGTACTTAGTATCGCAAAACCACTTACACTCATAGATTAGAACAGAAGTGATATCTGGCTTTCCTCAGGAAAGAGTGGTAGGGCTCCTACTGTTCCTTATTTTTATTAAAGATTTAGGAGACCAATTTGAGTAGCTCTCTTAGAATGTTCACGGATAATGATGTCGTTTATCGGGTACTAAATTCACAAGAAGATCAAAAGCAGCTTCAGTTTAGATAAAAATTTGTAGTTGACCCTAAATAATGAAAAATGTGTAGTCATTCATATGAGCACTAACAGAAATCCGTTAATCTTCATTTGCACGATAAATCAGTCTTATCTACAGGCCTCAAATTCAATTAAATATCTTTGAATTACAATTACTAACAACGTTAATGGGAGAGAACACACAGAAAATATCGTATGGAAGGCGAACCAAAGGCTACGTTTTATTGGCAGAATTCTAAGTAGATGAAACCGTTCTACTAATGAAAATGATTAAACTACTCTTGTACGTCCTATTTTTGAGTATCGCTGCGTATTGTGGGATCCCCATCAAATGAGACTGACGGAGGATATAGAGGAAGTTCAGAGTAGGAGAGCTCGTTCTGTATTACCGCGATACAGTGTGTCGCGGAAATGATGTACGTCTTGGGTTGGAAATCATTTAAAGGCGGTATTCATTTTGGCGAGATCTATTTGCGAAATAAAGTGCATAGTTAATCATTCACTTGCGTATAAACATTCCCATCTTACTACAGTAGCATGGTGTATTAGTTTAGTTTTTATTGATATGCTTTTCTTGTTGTTTGTAAATCTATCGGACCAAAATACATGGTCATCAACCCGTAGCTTACAAACTACTTAAACCTAGGTAAACTAACCGAAGGACAAACACACACACACCCATGCCCCATGGAGGACTCGAACATCCACGGCGAGCAACCGCGGGCTCCCCAGCGAGACGCTTTAGACCGCTCGGCTACTCCACCGCGGCATGCTTTTCTTATTGTAGGTAAAGACTCGTATATTATTTGTAAACTTTTCTAATCCACTTTGCTCTATAACTTCTCCAAGGGATTTAAATTGACAAACGCGCTCTATTTATTTTGGCGCGTCTTTTATACTTGTTATGAACTTAGTTTTTTTCAGCTGATATTTTGAGACCAGTTCTATTTAATATGTTTTCCAGATGATTTATTGAGTTGCTGATTCAGACAGATTTTTTAAAAAAATTGCATAATCCTCCGCAAACGCTAGGCAGTTACCTTGATTCCATTGTTTCCCTTCCCAGAATTATTGGTTGAATCCTGTGATTTCTTGTTGCGAATTCCATATTCTTACAATTTTTTTTTCTAAAACACAGTTAAATAGTAAAAGTAATATTCCATCACCTTGCCTACCACCAGTTTTGATCTCAAATGGCTGAGATAGTTATCCAATAAATTTAACTTTACAGATAGTATTTGTTAGTATTTCACGAATTACGTTTGCTAATTTAACTTTAACGCCAAATTCTCTGATGATTTTATCTGTTGTGTCTATGTCCATTGAATCGAACGCTTTCTTAAAATCAACAAAAGATTTATAGATTTGGTGGTTAGCATTCTGTGGCGAATAATTGATTTTAAGTTGAAAATCTGTTCTGTGCTGGATCTTCTCTTTCGAAAACCACCCTGAGATTCTGCCAGTTGTTTATCTAAACTTTCTTTATTTCTCTTAGCAGAATTTTTGATAATTTTTGTATATCACTGGAAGAAGTGACAGGCCTCTTTAATTGTTGACATTTTGTTTGTCTCCTTTCTTATGTAACGGGTATATTAACACTATTTTCTATTCTTCTTGAATCTTTACTGTCCTTAAAATATTTTCAAAAAGTAAATGTAGATCACTTACAAACTTCAGTTCTGATCATTTGAATAATTCTGTTGTAAAGGAATCTTCACCACTTGCTTTGTTGTTTTAGTGTTTTTATGGCTTCAAAAATTTCTTGTTCCGTTGGTGGGAAATCGTCCTGAAGGTTCTCTGCTAGTGTTGGGAAGTCTAATTTGATTGTTGGAATTGGACAGTTTAAGAGTTTATCAAAAAAATTTACTAATATTTCATGTTTAAAAGTTTGGTGAAAATTAGTAGTATACTATTTTGGGCGAATAAGTGAGGTTTCTCGAAGTTTCTTTTGACTTTCCGGATTATTTTAGATGTTTCTTTCCTTTTTTGTCTGAATTCTTCAAGGTCGTGTTGTTTTTTTGAGCATCTCCATATTCTCCATTTTTTGAGCTCTTTGTTCTAGTGCTGTTTCACACTCCTCATTCCACCATGTCTCCTTTTTATTCTTGGCCAATCCTAACGTTTTCTCTGCAGCTTTAGTGATTTGTGCCTGGAGTTCATGCCAATCGAATCTTTTAGTTGTCTCAATTCCTCATCTAAATTTTTCTATATCTTCCATAGTAATATTGGCTCTACTGGAGTTGTATCTGTGTATTTTATGAGTTTCACTTTTTGTTTTATATGGGAGAAATTGTATTTCAATTGTTGAGGAATAATTATCTGAGTCAAATTTTCCATTTATAATCACTTTACCACACGCAATTTCGTTGACATTCCTTTGGATATAGTATGTGATCCAGTTGAAATTCACCTACATTTGGATTTAGAGATATCCATGTTTTGGATTTTCTTGGTAGTTTGCGAAAATGTATGGACATTAGTTTTGAGTGAAACATTTTACACATATTCATAAGTCTTTCATCACTTTTCTTTGTTCCAAAATGTACTGGATATTCACCTACAAAAATCTAACATTTCTTTTCCTTTCCAACCTGGACGTTGAAGTCACCGAGAAGTATTTTAACATTGTCTTTAGCTATATTGGAGATTTCAGATTCTGAAAGATTCCAAAATTGATTTACTTTTTTCCGGATTTCTTCTGCTCTCTTCAATTATGTGTACATGACAGTTGATAAGGGGGTAGCTTTTATTCTTGCACCTAACGTTCTGTGAAAATGGGTATTCTTTCTGATTCTGACTTAAAATCTGTTACAGTATTTATGATTTTTTTGTTTACATAAAATGCTGTTCCAAACACTGGCATGTTTTCCAGTACTATTATTCCTGGTTTCCCTGTATAAATTCCACAATTTTGAGTATCAACAACATTCTAAGATTCTTGTTTCCTGCACTGCTAAAATTTGTACATTGTAATACCAATTCTGTCTGCTTTACAATTTTCAAAAGAGTATTTAAATTCAGTGTTTCGAAAAAGTACCTCATCCTGAACGTAAACTTAGAAGGCATTTCAGTACATCCTATCTCTTCTTCAACGCAAGTGGTACTCCCCAATATCATAGGTCCCAGTGCATTACGTGATGCAATGGTGGATTCCTCGTTAGAGTTAGCATCTAGGTTAGTGCATCCTTTATGCGAAATTTCCATTTTGCGATTTGAGGTTGTAAATTTTAAATTGTAGGAAGTCCAGAGTAATACCTGTATTCCAAAATTAGACCATATGGAACCGTCGTGTGCTCTATTCATTTTAGCCTTCGACAAAGTCTGCCTCTTTCGCCAGCTCAGCCGTTCCGAAGTCATCTTCTCCACCTTCGCTGCTGGTGAGGTCTTCGCTGTAGCCGTAGTAGGGGACCCTTACATGGAACTATCAGCCGGTCCAGTTGAACAGAGGTGTTACTTCCCTATTACTCCTCCTTTATCCTGGCTTGTGAAAGGCAACCTAGAATCCTTCAGGACTAAGGTTGGCGGACTTTAAAAAATGTAATGTTTTTCCCTTATTTTTTGTTTAATATTTTCCTTTAATTTCGAATAAAAAGTTTTACCCGTATCCCTACAATATTTCACACGCCCAAGCACAAAATTATACCCTCCCCTTAGCACAATGATTTGCAAACATTGTAAACATATCATAATAGAAACATCATAAGAATGTATGACGATAAAAATCTCGCGGATGACATCTAATAAAATAAATGCACGTAAGGTAACATACCGCAGAAGTATTTCTTCAAAATAACTGCTACAACAGCTAAAATGTTCAAATGTTTGTAAATCTATCGGACCAAACTGCTTGGTTATTAGTTCGTAGCTTACGAACTACTTAAAGTAAGGTAAACTAACCTAAGGACAACACAAACACCTATGCCTGATGGAGTACTCGAACCCCCCGACGGCGAACGGCCGCTCGCACCGCAGCACGGCGACCTAGTGCGCACGGCTAATCCACCGCGGCGCTACAGCAGCTTTTCAGACTATCGTATGAATAACTCAAAGTTATATTTCTGTGTGTTACAATTGTGCAATTACATGCAAAACCACTTATGTATCAAAGGCATTACAACTGAAGATAGCCCTCCCCGGAAAAAAGAAAAGAAAAAAAAAATCAAATGTTGGTAAAGCTTATGGGACTTAACTACGGGGCCATCAGTCACTAAACTTACAAACTACTTATGAACTACTTACGAACTAGGACGGCACAAATATCCATGCCCGAGAGGGGATACGAACCCCCGACCGTAGTGGCCGTGCAGACCATGACTGGAGCGCCTTAGTCCCCTCGGCCACCGCGGCCGGCCGGAAATAAGCAGGTCATAATGTAAAACAGACGCATTATTACAGTTACCAGTCTTCTGGAATAATATTTATTATTAATCCGTATTTGATGTTCCGACCGATTGATAGGCTATTTCATGTTGCTTATTTTATTTACTTTTGACAATATTTAAATAATTCACAGTGTATTCAGATATGATTCATGGACCTTCGTTTACGTTTTCACCTGTTGTTGTTATAGTCTTCAGTGCGCAGACTTTCTCGGCCTCCCTCTGCGATTTTAACCCCACGCACTTCCTTCTAAAGCTAAGTTGAGGATTCCTTGATGTCTCAGAATGTGTCCCACCAATCTAACCCTTCTCTTAGTCAGGATATAACAGAAACTCCTTTTCTCCCCAGTTCTGCTGAGCAACTCCACATTAGTTACGTGATCTACCCGTCTAATCTTCATCATTCGTCTGTAACAGCACATATATAAAGCTTCCATCATCTTTTGGTCTGAACTCCTTATTGTCCACGTTTCACTCTCATACAGTGCTTCACTCCAGACTAACGTTTTGTACAAGTTGAATATCACGCTTCGCTCCCTATGTTTTACCCCTCCTACGTTCAGAATCTGAAACAGTCAACATTGTCAAGTTTTTCACTAGTGTATTCGAAATATTGAAATATTTCGAGTGTTTCGAGCCGTTGAAATAAATGCAACGGCGAAGCTGTAAATTTGTGCTGAACCAGGATTCAAATGCGGATTTCCCGCTTCGGGCCAGCGATCGCCTTAACCAGTTAGGCTATCCAGGCTAGCTTCCCTTATAACCCACATTCACAACTTATAGCCCTCTGCCCATTGACTCCTCTTGCTCGCATACGGAATTCCCGCAAGGCATCGAGAGTTTGAATGCGACTGCATTAACCTTGTCAATTGGCTGTTGGCGGTATATTTTACAATTATTGATATGGTGCCTGTTCTTTCGGACATTGGGACTTGACTGTCGTCTAATACAGGACTAATAAAGTTGAAACTTGCCTCAGGGTTAAGTGAGATCAGCGCCTCGACATACAATTCTGCTTTCTACCGGTCACGGAGAATCGGCAGCGGCCGCTGTTTAATTTAAAGATAATAGACAATGTGCCCTTTTACTCTCAAAGACCACGCTGATGTGAATATTGTCACCGCACATTTATGACAATGATTATGTTAGAAATGTCACTGATCAAATTCATCCTTTTTGGAATCATCATTACCAATTTATTTTTAATAAAAGAATCTGACCATTATTTTTGTATGATTAATGCATCTACTTTGAAATTAAATTGATTCATAAAATAAAAATGATAACTTTTTCAAAACTTTGACTACTGACAATAATGGAAATCTTTACGAAAAATAATGTCCTGCTTTCGTAGTAATCAAATACTTATATGCTTTCTGCACACTCGAAAATGCCCTTCTTGTTATGCATCTTCGAATGACACGGAATTTCATAGATTTTACACTTGTTAAATCAAAGTGAGGTAAAATGATACTTTCTGACTATAATAATAAAGCTGAAGATTATTTTACTGCCGCATTCAGAACTGAGAAATTAAAACATTGTTATACAAAATGCTACATAGATGACAATCCTTGGTAAACCTTTTTACAGTTTCAATTCAAAAGTACTTATACAACATACATCAATACGTACTCGGTGAGCTGCGGCGGATTAGCCACGCGTACTGGAGCGCCGTGTTGCGGTGCGCGCGGCCGTTCGCCGTCGGGGGTTCGTGTCCTTCCCCCCCCTCACTAGTGCATGGGTGTTTGTGTTGTCCTTAGGTTAGTTTACCTTAGTGTAAGTAGTTTGTAAGCTACGGACTGATAACCTAGAAGTTAAGTCCGACAGATTTGCAAAAATATGTTTTTTTTTTTTTTTTTTTTTTTTTTTTTGTACTCGGTGATTCTTTCACTACCCAAAATCGCTACAAAATTATAAAATTTCTCTACATTTATAGCTGAAACAGATAATATCAACCAGTGTGTGCCGTCCCCACGGATCAGACCATTTCACTATTCACAGTTTCTGCTGCCACTCAGTACGACGCCAGAAACTGGAGAGTTCGTCTCCGACCAAACAATGACCTTTGCGAGATCCACCAATGACATCATTACACCTCTGTATATCTTTGTCGCGTAGTAGCAAACCTACTACCAACTTAATCATTTTTGTGTCAAAGTGAAACAGGTTTCAACATGTCCGCAAGAACAGACAGCATATCAATAACTGAAAAACGTTAGAGTCTCAAGGTGGAAGGCTTAGTTCAGAAAATGGCCTGGTACTGGTGCGGGTGTTGCCTGCTATACGTGAGGAGGCGGGTGAAGAGGCAGCCAGCAGCGTCCGCTTCCCTCCTCGGCGCCTCGGCAGGGCCGTCAGCCTCTGGACGGAGCGGCTGGCGTCTTGTGACATTTGTGCGATCGCGCGCCGGCACTGGCGGCCCGGGGCCATAGCGCGCCACTCTATATATCGCCGCCTCCCTCGGGGCGCAGCCCTCCAAGGGTCAGGGGTCACATGCTGATCGACCCCCCACGGCCGCCAGCCGCCAGCCGCCAGCCGCCGCTTCCGGTACGCTCTGGAGCCCACCGACACCCGCATCTCCAAAGCCCAGGCGAGGCAACGACGGCTGTCTAGAAGGCATGAGGTGAGGATCACGTTCTTCCCACATAGTCCAGTCAATGAATGCACTGTAGAGTGCAAGGAATACGCGAGAATTTTTTACTTCAGGACTTTGTTAGGGATAGTTAGGAAGTGAACATACTAAAAGTCCCCACCCCTGGGGGGGGCTGCAAAAGTACAATTTTTTGGAACAACGGAGTCGGAATATTAATTCAGGATGAAGATGACGACAGTGAAATCGAGACTCTACCAATCTCTTTGGGCCGGCCGCGTTGGCCGAGGGGACTAAGGCGCTTCAGTCACGGTCTGCACGGCCACTACGGTCGGGGGTTCGAATCCCCCCTCGGGCATGGATATTTGTGCCGTTCTTAGTTGTAGGTAGTTCATAAGTAGTTTGTAAGTTTAGGGACTGATGACCCCGTAGTTCCTTAAGCTTAACAAATATTTGAACATTTGAATCTCGTTGGACGACGTCTCCAACTACTGAGAAAGATGAATGAACCTTTACCATTCCTCCTCAGAAAAACGAAGATGTTGCTTTGAATACATTTATTTTTTATTCTGAATCATATCGCCGCGGTGGAGTAGCCGAGCGGTCTAAAGCGTCTCGCTGCGGAGCGCGCGGTAGCTCGCCGTGGAGGTTCGAGTCCTCCCTGGGGCATGGGTGTGTGTGTTGTCCTTACGTTAGTTTACCTAGGTTTAAGTAGTTTGTAAGCTACGGACTGACGATCACGCAGTTTCGTCTGATAGATTTACAGACATTTGAACATTTGAATCATATCAGTGTTCCTAAAAATATTCATTGTATGATTCATAATATCAGAAAAACTACAGTTATAAAAAGGTGTTCTGTTGCAATTGCAAGTACCTTCTTGTCGTTGTTAAACTGTTGTTATTTACCATGTTAGCACGTTTCATAATGTGAAAACTTTACAGCCCCTCAAAACATTTATATCTGGAGGGACATCGAAACTGATCGCACATCTTATAAACGATATAACTTCTGATTGGCTGAAGATAAGGTAGCAAATGTGGATATCAAATTGAAGGAAATTTAATGCTCTACAACTTTCTTTGTGACAAATTTTCTGTGAAACGATCGAGTGAGTCACTAGAAGTAAATGTTTGACAAAATTAGTGAAGTAAAGATGATTTTTTTCCGAAATTGTCGATTTTCAATAACGTGTAACTCGGAAACCGTTGGGAATTCGACGTATATGTATCGAAACAATTTTATAGCAAATTCAATTATATTTCCTTTTTATTTGGAACAATTCTTGCTAAAGCCGACCGTTTTCGAGGTATAAGCGGAAAACCAAAAAATGGTACCTTTCCACCCCCTTCCCCGCTGTAGCTCACCCCCCAGGGGTGGGGACTTTTAGTATGTTCACCTCATCCCTAACAAAGTCCTGAAGTCAAAAATTCACGCATATCCCATGCACTATACACCCCTCTTTTGAGCACTCATTGACTGGACTAACAGACATACATTAACCCTTTCAGACCTGGTGTATTGTATAAAGTACATCAGTGTTACTAATGCTCATTTCTTCATGAAACAGCTTGAAACACTTGAGCTCTAATGTTTTAAATAGAACATCATTTCCACTTGACATTCTGAGACTAACAGACGCTGCCATTTGGTGTGCAGTAGCTACACCCTACTCTGGTAGAAGTCAACATGGTGGTCAGACATGTAGCTGCTCCTGGTAAGCATATCGTTTCTATCGTATACGGACGTGTACGTACTTTTCATTGGCAATATTTTTGTTCATAAATACGAATTAAAGAGTGATATAAAGCTATGACAATACAGAAAAACTGCATATGGGTAATGATTTACTCCATTTAACACCTGGTTTGCTATTTATAACACGCAACATAATTTCTAAATAAATGTAAAAAAAATGCATTTCAGTGTACATAAATTCATTATAATGAAGAATACTAGGTTTCAAATTTTTTGTATGAAAAAAAATCAGGGCTGGAAGGGTTAACTAGACTGCCAATGACCTATACCAGTTCTCTCTCTCTCTCTCTCTCTCAACCTGCGGGTTGCGACCCCCATGGGGTTACAAAGTCTTGTACGGAAGATGGCGGGGGGAGGGGGCATCACAAGAGGGAGTATTTGTACCACAGAATAACTAAGCAGTTCAGTAATACAAAAACGTATGGCCGGTCGCGGTGGCCGAGGGGATTGAGGCGCTGCAGTCACGGTCTGCACGGCCACTACGGTCGGGGGTTCGAATCCCCCCTCGGGCATGGATATTTGTGCCGTCCTTAGTCTTAGTTAGTTCATAAGAAGTTTGTAAGTTCAGGGACTGATGACCCCGTAGTTAAGTCCCATAAGCTTTACAAACATTTGAACATTTGAAAAACGTATGTCTAAGTGAAATTTAATAGTGTTAAAATTACGGAGTCCCTTATTAACATTGATTATGAATAGATCATAATTTTTTTATAATACAGTGAGTTAATGATTAACATCCGCAAAGTCTGAAAATTGTTTTCAGGAACCAATCAATAGGTAAAAGAACGAGATTTAACAGGTAATAGTGAAAATATATTTTTTTTTAAACACAGTCTCGACCACAAGAGAATTTTTATTGTTCTTAGGCAACCGGTTCCAGTCTGCTTGTGATTGTGGGCGGGTCGGGAACCGTTGGCTGTGGAAATTAACACGCCCACAGTCGACTGCTACGGTCGGTCTGAAGATGGTCTCACAAGCAGACTGAAACCGGTTGCCTAAGAACAATGAAAGATCTATTGCGATGGAGACTGTGCTTATTTATTTATTTTTTAACCCTCCAGCGACAGCGGTGGTGCAAATACGCTACCACTTTTCTTTAAATGCTCACTGTTGTCGCAATAATCGAGATGCCGTATTTCCGCTTTAGCTACTCCTGAATTAAGCCTTAACAGGTTGTGCACGGCTGTGTCCACCCAAAACAAGTTTTGTTAGGGAGTGCATCACTGGCAGCAGATTTGCACCGCGCTGCCTGTCGTGTAAGTAGATTTGAATTGTTATGTGTTACGTCTAGTTTTCCTTGCAAATGGATTTGTGGCAGTTTCTAGTAAATATATATTGTATCAATTTTACATTAGGATGCTCAAAAATTTAAATTTATTTCGTAAATATAAGTTTAACTCTCGATAAATTGTCCTTTGGTTTCTCCTGATTAGCCATGCTGCAGTTTCCGTCAGTCTCATTTTTAACTCTTTTTAGCCTGATATAATGCGAAAATGGGTGTTATTCTATACATAATTTAATCTCCAGGTCTCGTAGACGTAGTATGGATCTAACGTATGAAGAAATAGACTTCTTTCGACAAGTAATGAAAATCTTAGTGATATTTGTCTGGATTCCTCATCAGATCATGAACAGGATACTATCATTCAAATGTAAATCCTAGTTCCGATCCAGAACAAAATTTCAGATGCAATGAATCAGTTATTGAAGACGGTACCACTTTGTGGAGTAAAACACCATACAAGCAGCACTCCAAAACACTGAGAAATACTATCATAAAAATCTCCCCTGGTTCAAAAGGGAACCCTAGGGGCGTGAAGTCAGATTCGCAAGCTCTCTCGTTCATGCTAGATGATAATGTGATTGATGAGGTAATTATGTGCACTGACTTCCACATAACACAGAAAAAAGTTGACACTAATTACTCAAGAGACAGGAAGTACAGGGAAGTAACGAAAGAGGAATGATAGCACTGCTGGATCTATTATACATGATTATTGTCCACTTTCGGAATAATGTAATTCATATACTATTTCAGATATTAACAAATATGATATTTCTACCTGCGCATTAACTATTTTTTTGTAATTTCGATCCCTCAGTAGCTATATACTATATATATAATACTGCACCGCGCTGCTGCTGAAGTTATAATAATTGACGCTGCCGCCCGAGGGTTAATATAATTTCATTAACGATCGCTGTTTCTCCAGAAATGTATTCTAGAATTATAGTACTGAAAAATTCGAAAAAATCTACTTATTTATAAATTGTCTTTACACTGACAGCTTTCTTAATGAGCGTACCTCTTCTGAGTCTTGCCTGAAATGCGAAACACTGGTTAAGCAAAGTATATTTTTCTGTCGTAAATCTTGTAAAAATAGGATAATGTGCTCCATTCCGAAAAACACACAAAAAGAAATTCGTGCAACAATTTAAAAGAAAAATGTTCAAATGTTTGTTAAGCTTATGGGACTTAACTACGGGGTCATCAGTCACTAAACTTACAAACTACTTATGAACTACTTACGAACTAGGACGGCACAAATATCCATGCCCGAGGGGGGATTCGAACCCCCGACCGTAGTGGCCGTGCTGACCGTGACTGGAGCGCCTCAGTCACCTCGGCGCGGCCGGCAATTTAAAAGAAATCTATGGATACTGGATATTGACTCCAATTAGTCGTCTCAAGAGATTTAAAGTTACTTTTTGCGAAATTAAATATGTGTACACGATATTACCAGGAACACAGACAATAAACTGCACATCACGAGCTTTCACAATTTTTGTTAGTCCAACAAAAATAAGTTCCTTCGACTTATTTTCTAATTTCGTTCCCTTTTCTTTTGGAACATGGACAAATGCTCGACACCCAAAGATTCGTAAGTGACTGAGATTTATTCGACGACCACTCCACAATTCTTCAGGAGTAACATTCTTGACAGCTTTCGTAGGAGATCGATTTTTCAGGTAAATCGCAGTATTAACAGCTTCAGCCCAATATTGTTTGCTTAGTCCTGCGTCTTTCAACATCGATCTTGCCTTCTCAGTGATTGTCCGATTCAGACGCTCAGCAACACCATTTTGTTGCGGTGTATAAGGAACTGTTGTTTCATGTCGATTACCATTTTTAAAATATAAACTTCTTTTGTTGATTTTAACATGTAACCGAATGACTTTTGTGACATATCATCTGTAAAAGTGAGAACGTGCTCCTCCCCATGAAGCCATGCTCATAGGTCCACATACATCAGAATATACACTATCAAGCAGACCATCAGCTCTTCTACTTGATGTTTTTGGAAAAGATTGGCGAGATTGTTTGCCTTTGATGCAAGAGATACATGGATCTAAATTTATGTTAGTCCAATTAAATACATCAGCCATTTTTTCCGATAGCAAACGCATGCTTACACGATTCAAATGTCCCAATCTTCGGTGCCACAAATCATAATTGTCAGTGTCTACAGCATTTGCACAATGTCGAGTTTCATTTAATCGATACATGCCACCTACCTGAGTAGCAGTCGCTACAGGTGTTCCAGAGAGTACATCTTTCTTGTTATATATTCTGCACTGTACGTCATTAAATAACACACACAAACCATGTCTTGTCGTTTGACTCACTGACAGTAAATTGTATGCAAAGCCTGGAACATATGCAACATCTTTAATCGTTACTGGTTTATTTGCTTCATCACTAGTGAGCTCAAGACGAACACTGCCTTCTGCAACCGCCTGAAGGTTGCTGTTATCTGCTACTGTAACATTTGTAGCTGTGGTCGATTCGAAATTATTAAGCCAGTCTTCTTTATTCGTCATGTGCCTTGTTCATCCTGAATCAACGTACCAACCGTCACTATACGACGAAGATGTAGTAAGGGCCATCAAAACATTTTCGTCTTCCGATTTCACAGAGTTTGCAGAACATTTTGAAATATTTGATTTCTTCCAAGTTTTACACTCATTCGCCTTATGTCCAATTCTCTGATATTTATAGCATTTTATAGCTTTAATATTTTTAGTATCACGATTGCTGTTTGATTTTTCTTGTGTATATCTCTGTTTTCCAGCTGCTAGCGCCGAATCTTGATTTCCATTAAAGCAAATTGACGTTTTGTTGATTCTTGAATAATCCGCTGACTAACAAAATCACTGAATTTTCAATCGCCATAATTAATAGCTGGAAATCTGAAGGTAGTCCACTGAGCATAATTGCTGCTACAAAATCATCATCTATTTTCTTGCCAATACTTCGAATGTTTTTGAGCAATCGACATAATTTTTCACAAATATGTTTCCATATCTTTTTCAGTATTGAGTCGCACATTCATCAGACACTGTAGCAGTCTGATATAACTAGATAAACTTTTAACTTCGAATGCCGACTTTAAATTCTCCCATGCTTCTTTAGCAGTCGTAGCTCCACGAACGTTTGGATAAACAGATGAACTTACAGATAAACATATTTTGGACAATGCTTTCTGTACATTATTGGAATCAGTATCAGTACCGGCAATTGTATTCCATAGTCCTTCATGTTTCAGATACATTTCGATTGTAAATTTCCAATCATTATTATTCGACATTCCAGTCAAATTTTCAAAATTTAAAAGTGATTGTCCAGCCAAAGCCATTTTAGATATGTTCAGGTAGTTCAGGGAATATTTACTGCAGTTTCCTTGATCAGAAAAAATACGCCACCGTCACACTGAATATACGCAAAAAAAATTTACGATCAGTAGCAACGCAAAACTTTCTCGACGCACTACTGCCAATCGTGATTTTTTTGCAACACTTTACTGGTATAATAACTTCACAAATCTCTTGTTAATTGTTCCTGGGCCCATAACCTATTGGATATTGACTCCAATTAGTCGCCTCAAGAGGTTTAAAGTTACTTATTACGAAATTAAATATGTGTACACATTATTACTAGGAACACAGGCAATAAACTGCACATCACGAGCTTTCACAATTTTTGTTGGTGAATTTGGGTCAATTAGGCGGTATGCTTTACTGTCTTCGCAATATCCAACAAAAATAAGTTCCTTCGACTTATCTTCTAATTTTGTTCGCTTTTCTTTGACTTTGAAAACCCATTTAGAATTGATATTAAAGGTACAATCAATACAGGACTGATTTGCAAAAGAAGTGGATCAACAAAAGTTGAAGGGTTCTGTGATGCAGATTATGCTTCAGAGCTAGATCAAAGGCGATCGACGACGGGCTACGTTTTTAAGCTAGCAGGAGCAGCAGTGTCGTGGAACACAAAGAAACAGCAAACGGTGACATTGAGCGTTATAAAGCTCGTTTTGTAATAAAAGATTATTCTCAAATACCAGGAGTAGATTTTGATGAGACACTTTCGCCTGTTGTTCGTCATTCTTCACTTCGCACACTGTTGGCTTTAGCAGCTGAACTTGATCTCGACATTGAACATATGGATGTTAGAACTGCATTCTTGTATGGAGATCTAAATGAAGCTATTTACATTCGTCAACCTGAAGGCTACGTGAAGAATGGGGAGGAGGTGAAGGTTTGCAAACTAAAAAAAGCAATCTATGGTCTCAAACATGCTCCACGCATTTGGTACATTCAACACTACGTACAATGAACTTAAAAAAGTCTGAATATGAGCAGTGCATCTACTACAGAATTGAGAAAGAAAATGTACTCATTGTAGCTTTTTATGTAGATGATCTAAAACAGAAGTTAAAAATACAAGCAAGAATTGAAAACTCAAAATGTCAATGTGACAATGACTGTATGAAGAACATTAAGTCTACAGGTCACAAGCATATAAATAATAGCCCTTTGGACTTAATTAATGATAATTGTACAGATACCATACAGTCGGCAGCTGCACCTAATATCGTTGATATGACAGTTGAACCAACACAACACACTGACAAAAATTTAGTTCAGTTTGAAATGACGCAAAGTAATGCAGAGCAGGCAGTTAACTATGACTTCGATCAAGATACTGATCAACAAGATACAATTCCCATGCAACCAGAAACTAGAAAATCAACACCCCAAAAATGTTTAAACCCCAAATACTTCAATGATGATTTTGTTTGTGTTGCTAGAATTCCTGAGCCAAAATCGTTTACGGAAGCAATGACACGTGACGATTGGGAAAAGTGGAAAGAAGCATTAGATGAAGAATATAAGTCTTTACTTGTAAATGAGACATGGACTTTAACTGATTTACCTCCAGGCAGAAAGACAATCAATATCCAATAATGGAAAATGAAAGAAGATTGTATTTGTTTCCCTTGAGATGACATAGTTTTGTTACTGTTCGTGAGGAGGGGGGAGGTCGCTAAAATATTTTTATTTGGGAGGGGATCGCAAAAAGAATATTACACTGAAGGGAGTCGCATATTCGAAGAAGTTAAAAAAACACTGCCGTAATTATACAGTTTCACTGGTGTCACTGAAGCAACTGTCGCCTTATTACTACCAGAGTCTATCACAGACAGTCGCGAAATTACCTAGAGAAAAATTGCAGCTGAAGCGATACTAGCGCTCCAAGCGGCCAGTAGGGAGGAACAGAGGAATGGCATGGTACAAACTGAGAAGTTGATGTTTTTAATGCTGTTACTTTCGTACTTCCTAGTCACTGAACGTTGTTGTGACCTTTCTACCACAAATATGAAAACATCATTAAAGTAATGTCAATGATTCTGTTAATCAAATCGTCCATAACGTTTTGAAAGCAGAAAAAAGTATAAAAGGAACTGGTTATGATTATGATAGCGTGCTCGTTGTGTACTGTTACGTTCCATGAGTTTTGTTTTAGCGGATTTCGAACATTGTAACATTGTCAAAAAAGTTTTACATTGTTGGTGACTAGATTCTACATCTCCTTATAAAAGCTCTCTTCACCTTGTCCTTGGTTCTGTGTCATTCGTGTACCTATCATAATTTTTTTAGCTACTTGGTAGGTACCAAACTGAATACCTTCAAGAATGTGAAACGCTAATACACTCCTGGCCATTAAGATTGCTACAACACGAAAATGACGTGCTACAGACGCGAAATTAAACTGACAGGAAGAACATGCTGTGATATGCAAATGATTAGCTTTTCAGAGCATTCATACAAGGTTGGCGCCGATGGCGACACCTACAACGTGCTGACATGAGGAAAGTTTACAACCGATTTCTCGTACACAAACAGCAGTTGACCGGCGTTGCATGGTGAAACGTTGTTGTGATGCCTCGTGTGACGACGAGAAATGCGTACCATCACGTTCCCGACTTTGATAAAGGTCGGATAGTAGCTTATCGCGATTGCAGTTTATCGTATCGCGACATTTCTACCCACGTTGGTCGCGATCCAATGACTGTTATCAGAATATGGAATCGGTGGGTTCAGGAGGGCAATACGGAACTCCGTGCTGGATCCCAACGGGCTCGTACCACTAACAGTCGAGATGACAGGCATCTTTTCCGCACGGCTGTAACGGGTCGTACAGCCGCGTCTTGATCCCTGAGTGAACAGATGGGGACGTTTGCAAGACAACAACCATCTGCACGAACAGCTCGACGACGTTTGCAGAAGCATGGACTATCAGCTCGGGGACCATGGCTGCGGTTACCCTTGACGCTGCATCACAGACAGGAGCGCCTGCGATGGTGTACGCAACGACGAACCTGTGTGCACGAATGGCAAAACGTCTTGTTTTCGGATGAATCCAGGTTCTTTTTACAGCATCATGATGGACACATCCGTGTTTGCCAACATCGCAGTGAACGCACATTGTAAGCGTGTATTTGTCATCGCCATACTGGCGTTCATCTCTTGTTCGTATCGACAGCACGTTGAACAGTGGCCGTTACATTTCAGATGTGTAACGACCCGTGGCTCTACCCTTTATTCGATGCCTGCGAAACCCTACATTTCAGCAGGATAATGCCCGACCGCATGTTGCAGGTCCGTACGGGCCTATCTGGTTTTGCCTGGCCAGCACATTCTCCAGATCTCTCACCAATCTAAAACGTCTGGTCAATGGTGGCCGAGCACCTGGCTCGTCACAATATGGCAGTCACTACTCTTGATGAACTGTGCTTTTGTGTTGAAGCTGCATGGACATCTGTACCTGTACACGCCATCCAAGCTCTGTTTGACTCAATGTCCAGGCGTATCAAGACCGTTATTACGGCCAGAGGTGATTGTTCTGGGTACTGATTTCTCAGGATATATGCACCCAAATTGCGGAAAATGTATCACATGTCAGTTCTAGTATAATATATTTGTCCAATGAATGCCCGTTTATCATCTGTATTTCTTCTTGGTGCAGCAATTTTAATGGCCAGTAGTGTATTAATAGTTTATATATGGAGATATTATTTATTTGTTGCTACGCATTTACTTCATCAAACTAGTAGGTAACCGCCAAAATATGTTCGTATATAAGCCTACAATTTTTGTGAAACTGAGATACGGCACTAAGTAGGCTCTACTGAAATAATTGATTAACTGCTATTGGAAGCACTCAGACATTACTTTTATACAGCAGTAATATTATGAAACAGTGATTAAGTATTTGCGATTCTGGATAAATTGTAGCAACTATCAAAAAGAATTCGGAAATCTCTCACTTGCAGAGCATTCTCTGGAACAGAATAATAACAAATAACAAATGTTCAATTACAGTGACTGCTACGTTCCTTTTCAGCCGCGGCGGAATGGCTAAGCGCATTGAGGCGTTATGATACGGTGTGCGAGGCCGCTCCCCGTCGGGGGTTCGAATCCCCTCTCGGGCGTGGATGTTTGTGTCGTCTTTAGTATAAGGTTAGTTCATAAGTAGTTTGTAAGTTTAGGGACTGATGACTCCGCAGTTAAGTCAAGCTTAACGAACATTTGAACATTTTGTTCAGATCTAGCAGTCTGTTTCTTGTAAGAAAATCGCATGGCGTATCGGTTATGGGCAAACCTTTTGGTGCCACATTTAACAAAAAGTAACTCGTGTTAGAAATCTCTGACATGAAAATGTGATGCATTCTTAAAATTTAGTTCGCATATTGTGCTAACCCAACTTCAGTAACAAAAAAGTTTCTCGCATGAAGCAAATTTTGTAACATCGTCAGAAGAATACATTTTCGTAAAAAGTCCACATTTTGTATTAAGAATATGCTGCTACACAACCAACTAATATCTAAACACAGTGCAGTACTTCCTGAACACATAGATGCCTACTCCATATTTGTACACTGAATAATTTGCCTGATTGGGCTTGTTTAAAGAAATTTGCTGTTTTGTGCCGGACATGACACACGGGGAATAAACTTCCTTCTCAGAGCATATACTTCGAAGTTTTTATTCATACGAAATTGAGAACTTTCTCAGAGAATGTTGTTTTGCTGTGAGAATGTTCTCTGGACTATGTGCGCTTTCTTATTGCACTGCCCAATGCTTGCGTACTAACTTAACACACAAATTGTAGAATCGTGTTATAAGATGAACATTAAGATACACGTGCCCACATTTAAAGCAGACTGCAGTTTTCATAAGAACAGTCCAATGAATAGAAACAGTCGTTATCAACAACAGTCATCTCTGCGAACAGAAGCACCTTTACAACGAGCATATATTCTAGAAAAAGACGACGTTAATACAAACTGGAGACTAATAAATGTACTTGTCAACACTCTGTAGACGTCAACACTATAAAGGAGGCGTACTTTTATCTCTTTAGTGCTGTTTCTTAAGACTATTTTATCTTTAACTTAGTAGTTGTTTAGATGCTTATTTATGGTCGTAACAGAGTCTAACAAAAGAGTCGCGAAACTCCCAGTGAATTTCTGCAACTTTGCGACACCTGCGCTGCTAAGCGGCTGGGTCATATAAACATACCGCGAACGATTAAGTAATGAATGTGTATTTGGCGTAAAGCAGCACACTCAAATGAACTTTCGTGGCGCTTTAAGAGCAGACGCTTGGACGTATATGAATTGTTAAAGACTTACTTCTATGCGTTGTTGCAGAAATTCACAACTGTAAATATGTACTCCAAACAAACGGGTAAAACTCGCACTTGAATCCACTTGTGTTTCTTTTTTATATCGGTAATTAAAAAACTTATCTGACATTAATCTCGTCGCTATATAAAATGCTTGAAGTGTCACACTTATGATTTTTGTGAATGAAGTGACTCGTCAGCAAAAGGTTTTATTTGCATAAACTTTTTAGTACCTTTCGTATTTCTTCAGACTACGTGTAAAGTAACTTTTTTATCTTCTAAGCATCAGAAATTTCGACATTTGTATTATAAAACACAGTAAAACGTAAATTAATAGAAGATACTCAGCTCAAAGTATGCTAGAGAGCTCACTTAAGAACGGAGAATGTTCACCGGTCGTTAGAAACCGTCATACGAAATCGTAAATTGTTCTCTGTTGTGAGCAACTTCCCCCACCCTTTTACTCAAGCCGTTGAAGTATATTCTTTGACTCGCTTTATTCATGCGAACATGAGTATGGTCTCTGGAATTCAGAGTATAAAGTGGATACTGCGTTTTATTCATTATGCCTATTAGCTTGATTTCGGAACCTGTTTAAACCTCCGCGAAAAGATTAAAACGTCATTTTAGTTCAGAAGTTGTGTAAGTAATATACACAAAGTTTTTGACGTTTGTGTAGGTAAAATAGCGGCGTCGGACGTAACTAAAACCAGCGACTTTGCCAATCTACTTAATATTTCTGTGGTCAGGCCGTCTTAATGATATTGGCTCGCCCCCCCCCCCCCCTATTGCCGGAAAAAGTAAAACCCACAAAACTTAATGTTTATGTTCCATTTCTTTTATTTAATACTCATAAAAATACCGAATCACTTTAAGACACTGAATTCAATTTTTCTGGCTAATAAATCGGCAAATTTTTCAACGATATCATCTGTTTTGAAATTTGCCTTTCATGTGTTACTTATGATGGTCAAATCTGTTAGTCTATCTTGGATCATGGTTGATCCTAAATAGTTTTTTATTATTTTCAGTTTGGAAAATGACCTTTCACCTTCTACTACTGTCACAGGAAGTGACGATAAAATACTACTCAAACTTATGCTAAGGACAACAAACACACCCATGCTCGATTGTGGACTCGAACCTCCAAAGGGACTAAATGAAATAAGACACGACCTAGCTACCGTGTAGTGAAACTGAATGATATTGTTATCAGTCATACGCCGAAAAAGGGATACGCACTATCGACAGTCAACCAAGCCATCTATAGATTTTAATTATTGATACATCGATAACAGCATCGGCTATCACCCAGTCGCCGCGGCGGAGCGGCCGAGCGCACTGAGGCGCTATGCTATGATGCGCGAGGCCGTTCCCCGACGGGGGTTCGAATCCCCCCTCGGGCATGGATGTTTGTGCTGTCTTTAGTATAAGGTTGTTCATAAGTAGTTTTGAAGTTTAGGTACTGACGACCCCGCAGATAAGTCCCTTAAGCTTTACAAACTTTTGAACATTTTTTGGAGGATAATTTCTGATATATTAGAGTCCAGAAGAAGGCTTATCCATCCCGCTTTGGCCATGGATGTTTGTGCTGTCTTTAGTATAAGGTTGTTCATAAGTAGTTTTGAAGTTTAGGTACTGATGACCCCGCAGTTAAGTCCCTTAAGCTTTACAAACTTTTGAACATTTTTTGGAGAATAATTTCTGATATATTGGAGTCCTGAAGAAGGCTTATCTGTAGTCGTTTTTCCCGCGAACGATGTGGGACTGGAAGAGGAAAAGGAGGAAGTGAGCTTGGTACACGAAATACCCTTCACCACACACCCTGAGGTGACTTCCTGGCTATAGATGTAGATAATAATGCTCCAACCCACACATTTGTGGTAGCTACAGCAAAAGTGCATGAATTGGGCTTTGAACTGGTTAACATCCGCGCTATACACCAGACGTAGCCCCGAATAATTAAAAAAAAATGTTCAAATGTTTGTACAAATTATGGGACTTAACTACGGGGTCATCAGTCCCTAAGCTTACAAACTACTTATGAACTAGCTAAGACTACAGACGGCACAAATATCCATGCCCGAGGGGGATTCGAACCCCCGACCGTAGTGGCCCTGCTGACCGTGACTGAAGCGCCTCAGTCACCTCGGCCACCGCGGCCGGCCGAATAATTTCTTTCTGACTTGTAACGTAAAATTTTGGCTTCCTGGGAAATAAATTTCATCAAATTAAGAAGTGATAGTTGCAGACAACGAGGTTTTTTTATGTTTGACAAAACCTGTTTTTCCGTTGAGAACAAAAACCTAGAGCATCGCTGGACCAAGTTACATGCTTCGCAGCACACTGCGATGAGAAATTACGTGACTTATTTACGGAACGAACATTAGAATTACTTTTTTACCAGTCTTATCTAACCACCCTCATAACCTGTTGCACCTTGAGTTAAATAATCGATTGGGTACTAGTAGATAGTAACTCGTCATCGGATGAATATTGACACAACCCCAAAGAAGCACTTTAAACAGGTAACTGTCTACAGCCGTGGGATATTTGAAATAAAACATGTTAGCCTTCTTCTATATGTTTTCAACGTTATTTCTAAAACCAAAGAAGAACTTCCTGCAGGTCATCTCCCATATAAGACCATGCAAGGAGCTTTATTGGTTAAGAATTGGTGTGTCACAATGTAAAATAAACCTAAAGAAATGGTATAATTAGCTCAGGAGACAAGCTATATGAAAGTGATGCACCTCAAGATCATCAGCACGTACTCAACCACAAGAAACACACAGCAAGGCTCGATGGACGATCTGGTCGCGGGATAAGGGAACACAGGGACTATAGCCTTATGAATGTATATTCAAGCACTAAAAAGTTTTTTGTCACCCATAAAACAAATGGTGAATCAGTATTTAGAGAAAGTAATTTATCGATTCATTAACAAGTAAAAGCCAACAAATCACTTATTTTTATTCAAACAGAAAATAAAAGCACTTCTCTTGAGGTAAGCCCTTCGTGTACCAACCTCATTCAATAAACGGTTGTAAGACCACTTCCATAAAAGCAGATTTCACCTTACGTGGCACAGTGCCCACTTCTTGCCAAATATATTTCTTCAAAGGCAAGCCTGTTTAACTACCATAAATTTCGTGACCAGGGTTCTTTTCAATTTATCCCAAGAATGTTCAACTAGATGCATATTGGGTGATGTACAGGTCAAGCCAATTCTACAATACCAGCACAATGATGAAATCGTTGACAATGCCTGTACTGTGGGCTTTGGAGCTGTGGACCATCAAGTCCATAAACTTGAATTACTTCCCGAAATTCCAATGAAACGGTTCAACGATGGATTGGACGATCTATCTTCGTTTTGTGAAGACCTGCGTTTGTTCGTGATGAGTAACATTGAAAATCACCACATGAAATTCGCTCATAACGTCAATGAACACGTACCTTGCTGTAGTCTACATCTGAATATATATTCCGCAATCCACCAAAAGGTGCGTGGCGGAGGGTACTCACTACCACTACTGGTTACTTGTTTTCCTGTTCGACTCCTATATAGAGCGAGGGAAAAATGAATGTTTTTATGCATCCGTACGAGCCCTGACCTGTCTGATCTTATCTTTGTTATCTTTCCGCGAAATGTAGGTTGGTGACAGTGGAATTGTTCTGCAGTCAGCCTCAAATTCTAGCCCTCTAAATTTCTTCAACAGTGTTTCTCGAAAAAACGTCGCCTTTCCTCCAGTAACTCCTACCTGAGTTCCCGAAGCACTTCAGAAACTCTCGCGCATTGATCGAATCTACCAGATACAAACCAAGCCGCTCGCCTCTGAACTGTCTGATCTGGTGGGGATCCCAAACACTTGAGCAGTACTCGAGACAGGGCCGTACGAGCTTTTTATATTCGATCTTCTTTACAGACGAATCACACCTTCCCAAAATTCACTCAACAAACGAATTAGGCCATTTGCCTTCCCCACGACTATCCTTATACGCTCGTTTCGTTTCATATTGCTGTGCAGCTTTACGCCTAGATATTTAATTGACGCAACTCTGTCAAGCAGCACAGTATTAATGCTGTATTCGAACATTATGGGCTTGTTTCTCCTACTCATCTGCATCACCTTACATTTTGGTACATTTAGCTCTAGTTTGCATTCCACACACTATGTAGACATTGGGTACAAGTAATCCTGCGTCATACTACAGTCATTCAATTTCGACACCCTCTTGTACACCACAGCGTCATCAGCAAACAGAAGGAGAATGCAACCCACTCTGTCCGTCAGATCATTTATACAGATAGAAAATACACTCCTGGCCATGAAAATTGCTATACCATGAAGATGAAGTGCTACAGACGCAAAATTTAACCGACAGGAAGAAGATGCTATGATATCCAAATGATTAGCTTTTCACAGCATTCACACAAGGCTGGCGCTGGTGGCGACACCTACAACGTGCTGACATAAACAGCATACACAAATAGTAATTGACCGGCTTTGCCTGCTGAAACGTTGTTGTGATGCCTCGTGTAAGGAGGAGAAATGCTTACATTCACGTTTACATTGATAAAGGTCGGATTGTAGCCTATAGCAGTTGCGGTTTATCCTATCGCGACATTGCTTCTCGCGTTGGTCCCGATCCAGTGACTGTTAGCAGAATATGGAGTCGGTGGCTTCAGGAGTGCAATACGGAATGCCATGGTGGATACCAACGGCCTCGTATCACTAGCAGTCGAGATGACAGGCATCTTATCCGCATGGCTGTAACGGATCGTGCAGCCACGTCTCGATCCCTGAGTCAACAGATGGGGACATTTGCAAGACAACAACCATCTGCACGAACAGTTCGACGACGTATGCAGCAGCGTGGACTATCAGCTCGGAGACCATGGCTGCGGTTACCCTTAACGCTGCATCTCAGACAGGCGCGCCTGCGATGGTGTACGCAACGAGGAACCTAGGTGCACGAATGGCAAGACGACATTTTTTCGGATGAATCCAGATTCTGTTTACAGCATCATGATGGTCGCATTCGTGTTGGCAACATCGCGGTGAACGTAAATTGGAAGCGTGTATTCGTTAGCGCTATACTGGCGTATCACCCGACGTAATGGTATGGGATGTCATTGGTTACACGTCTCGGTCACCTCTTGTTCGCATCAACAGCACTTTGAAAAGTTGCCTTTACGTTTCAGATGTGTTATGACCTGTTGCTCTACCCTTCATTCCATCCTTGCGAAACCCTAAGTTTGAGCAGGCTAATGCACCACCACATGTTGCAGTGGATACGGAAAATGTTGTGCCCTGGCCAGCCCTTTCCAGATTTGTCACGAATTCAAAATGTCTGGCCAATGGTGGCCGAGCAAGTAGCTCGTCACAATACGCCAGTCACTACTTTTGATGAACTGTGGTATCGTGTTGAAGCTGCATGGGTATCTGTACCCGTACACGCCATCCAAGCTGTGTTTGACTCAATGCCCACGCGTATCACGACCGTTGTGACGGCCAGAGGTGGTTGTTCTGGGTACTGATTTCTCAGTATCTCTGCACCCTAATTGCGTGAACATGTAATTGCATGTCAGTTCAAGTATATTTGTCCAATGAATATCCGTTTATCATCTGCATTTGTTCTTGGTGTAATAATTTTAATAGCTAGAAATGTATTTATCTTCCGTTCGCCTCGGTTTCAGAGTGGTACAGTGCCAAACTACAAATTTAAAGGTCGCGGATTCGATCCCCGCCAGGGCCTAGGATTTTTATCTGCCCTTCCCACTTCTTTCACCTCTGGTAGTATTGCTCCAGTGAAAAAATACCGAGTAGCACCGTGGTTCGGGACGCACGTTAAACTGTAGGTACCCCTATAACTGGCTGGGTACGTCAATTCGGAGGAAGGCAATGGCATACCACCTCCAAACAGAACCATGCCTAGTAAAGCACTGTGGTGTTCAAACCAATCTTTGTTGACTGCTTTACCATTTTTACATTTGATATCGTAGCTGCAGCGAATTTCGAGTCGAAAGAATATCCCTGGAGTACTTGATACTTCCTTTGATTCTTGGCTAGTTTTCGTAATTCGACTAGGAGTAAAGCCAGACCGCCGTGGTGGAGTAGCCGAGCGGTCTAAAGCGCCTCGCTGCGGAGCGCGCTGTTGCTCGCCGTGGAGGTTCGAGTCCTCCCTGGGGCATGGGTGTGTGTGTTTGTTCGTAGGTTAGTTTACCTAGGTTTAAGTAGTTTGTAAGCTACGGACTGATGACCACGCAATTTGGTCCGATAGATTTACAGACATTTGACATTTGAGTAAAGCCATTTCGTGGAGACTTGGTATCTACAGCCGTCAAATATCGCGCGTGTCCAGGATCGGGGCGTCCCTCGCGCACGCCCGGGGCGCAGCCACCCCTTGGCAGTTGCGGCGGCTGCCACCAGGGGCGCCGTCGTCGCGCCGGCGGTATTGACGCGCGCGTGCGCCGCGCGCCGCCCCCGCCGCCCCCGCCGCCGCCTCGGCCGCCGCCGCCGCCTCCGCCGCCTCGGCCGGGCCGCGCGGCAGCCTCGGCCAGCATCGACCAGCGGCCGCGGCACAGCAGCAGGCAGCAGCAGCAGCAGCAGCAGCCGCCCGCGCCGCCCAGCATGGCCGGCCGCAGCCGCAGCCGCAGCCGCCGCCCCCGCCTGCGCGGCGCCCGCCGCCGCCCCCGCGCGCAGCTGCCGCCCCCGCCGCCTCCGCAGGTAACTAGTCCGCCGCGCTGCCGCCGGACCTCCGTCTCCACCCCCTGTGTGTGTCGTCCCCACAGCACCCCGTCCACCACCGTCTCCCAAGCCCCCCGAGTGTCGCCCTCCAGCCATGCACGTAGCCTGCCGTCACGGGACTCGAACCCGTGCTTCCTACTGGAACGTCTGTGTCGCCGACCGCGCTGTGTAGTGAGCTCTGAGCCGCGGGACGGAAGTGGTGGCGTTTCTTCCGTAGCGAGTGGTGAGTGTTGTAGCAGTGCTCAGTGATTGGCGGCTGCCCCGAGATGGCAGCGCCCCGAGCCCTGCCACGTCGCCTGCAGCTGGCGCCGGGGGCAGCTAGGACCACCGACACGGTAACACCAGCTGCCTCTCACCTACCACTCCACGAGACCATCTTCTGGCTCTGCAAATACCGAAACTGTAGCCGAAAACCTACCTCCGAAACTGCTTTTAGAAGGATAGTCAGTTATCACTCGAGAACAACTATGCTTTACTATCTACGAAACGAATATCCCCCATCTGACTGTTAATAACGGTTAATTTCATGTATACTTTACTCCAAAGTTCGTTGGCCTGGTGTAGCAACAGTGAATCCATATTTGAATGGAAAAGTAGTCTCTGTTGCATATTTATCTATTTTTAACGCGTTTCGCGCTTTTGGCGCATCATCAGAACACTGTAACAAGGAAAATATACAAATGTCAGTTTCATCCTGCGGACATATCCACTAAAATTTAATTTAATGCACACCCATCATCTCGGTCTTAGGATTTTTGTATAAAAATAAAATCCGCCATTCGACTGTTACTAATTGTTCATTTAATGCACAATCATTATATCCGCCTTTGTAGCCAATTTCAAGTGGGCACTGAATTTTTAAACATATCTGACATGTCTAAAACACCTTAATTCTCGTTTTACAAAAGTAATTGTTAAACTCAGTACGTAGTCTCACATTGTCTCGTACATACCGAATATTTGTGTCACTGTACCAGAAAAGCCTTCAATGGACTGACCTACCTCCAAAACCACTTTTAGAAGGGTAGTTACCAGTCCACAACAACTCTGCTGCAGTTTTTATGAAAGGAATATCCGCAATTTGACTCTTAATAATTGTTTATTTAATGCACAATCATTATCTTCGACTTTGTGCCCAGTTTGAAGTGGGCAATGAATTTTTAAATATATCTGACATGCCTAAAACACACGTCTTCTCCAGTACACCTTAATTCCCGTTTTACAAAAGTAATTGTTAAACTCAGTACGTAGTCTCACATTGTCTCGTGTACACCGAAAATTATTGTGTCACTGTAGCAGAATAGTCTTCAATGCACTGACCTACCTCTAAAACCACTTCTAGAAGGATAGTTATCAGTCCAAAACAACTCTACTGCAGTTTTTATAAAAGCAATATCCGCCATTTGACTGTTAATAACGGTTAATTTAATGCACACCCATCGTCTCGGTATTTGGAGATTCATGAAAGGAATATCCCTACTTGACTGTTAATAATTGTGCATTTAATGCACAGTCATCATCTCGGCCTTTGGATTTTTTATCAAAAGAATATCCGCCGTTCGACTGTTACTAACTGTTCATTTAATGCACGATCATTATCTCGGCCTTTGAATTTTTATCAAAGAAATATCCGCTATTTGACTTTAATAATTGTTCATTTAATGTACAATCATCATCTCGGCCTTCGGAGATTTTATGAAAGGAAGAGCCGCCATTTGTGTGTTAATAATTGTTCATTTAATGCACAATCATTATCTCCGCCTTTGTAGCCAACTTCAAGTGGCCAATGAATTTTTAAATATATCTGACATGCCTAAAACACATGTCTTCGTCAGCACACCTTAATTCTCGTTTTACAAAACTTATTGTTAAACTCAGTATTAGTGTCACATTGTATCGTGTGTACGGAAACTATTGTGTCACTGTAGCAGAAAAGCCTTTACTGGACTGACCTACCTTCAAAACTACATTTAGAAGGATAGTCATTTATCAGTCCACAACAATTCTACTTCATTTTTTATGAAAGGAATATCGCCAATTGACCGTGAATAATTGTTCATTACTGCACAGTCATCATCCCGGCCATTGTAGCTAATTTAAGGCTTCCAGTCAGTTTTTAAATGTATCTGAGATACCTAAAACACATCTCTTTAATAATGCACCGTACGTCTTGTTTTACAAAACCATATGTTAAACTCAGTATGTAGTCTCACATCGTCTCGTGTGTACCGAAACTATTGCGTCACTGAAGGGACATCAGTCGACTGACCTACCTCTAAAACTGACAACTTTTAGGACACTTACTACCTACTAAGGCTCAGTTATCAACCCAGAACAGCACTCTACACTGCAGTTTTTATGGAAGAAATATCCGCCATTGCACTGTTAACACAAATACGTGGCATTTTTAATAGTACTTACACGTTGTTTTTGACATTAATTTAAAAAATGCAATGTTCATTTTTCAACTAAAAACTGATTTGCACGACATAAATCGCCATTTTCATATACGTAGTTCAAGAGACCTTTTAAAAAGCAAAACATCTCATAATGCAAATCCATAACATTACACGTTATTTTTTATCGATTTTATGTCACTACGAAAGATTCTTTGCATTTACAAGGACTCTAAAGCGCGTTCACAAGGTGTAAAATATCGTAATCTGATGATGACGACTCGTGTGTACCGAAACTATTGCGTCACTTAAGGGTCATTTGTCGACTGACCTACAAAACTGACCACTTTTAGGACGCTTACTACCTACTAAGGTTGAGTTATCAATTCAGAATAGCACTCTATACTGCAGTTTTTATGGAAGATATATCCGCCATTGCACTGTTAACATAAATACGTGGCATTTTTAATTGTACTTACACTTTGTTTTTTACATTTTTAATAAAAAATTCTATGTTCATTTTTTCAACTAAAAACCGATTTGTACGACGTAGATCGCCATCTTCATGTACATAGTTCAAGAGATCTTTTAAAAAGCAAAGAATCTCTCGTTATAATGCAAATCCATAAAATTACACGATATTTTTTATCGATTTTATGTCGTGACAAGAGATTCTTTTCATTTACAAGGACTCTAAAGTACATCCATGAGGAGGAAAATAGTGTAATCTGATGATGACGATGTAGTCGTAACCGGTTATTTTAATAAATAAAAAACATTGCGATCTTGGCTTAAAATAATCACAAAAACAAGGGGTATACAATAAAAAATTACTGTTAATAACTGTTCATTTGATGCAAAAACATTATTCGCCCTTTTCCACACATTTTCAAGTATCCAGTCAATTTTTAAAACTATCTGGCATGCCTTAAATTCACGTTTGGTTTTACAAAACCTGTTGTTGAACTCAATATGTGCATACACATCGAATATTCTGTGTGTACTTTCGGTGTATGCCCACGTACTGAGCTCGACAGAGAAAAGGGAACATTAACCTGCGCCCTACCATTCCAGCAGGCCCTTCTGAGTCTCAACGAGTGCGTTTGTACGCCTTGTGTATTCAGAAACTGTTGCGTCAAGTCATTACTGGGCTTAGGTACCTCCAAAACTGGCGAAGTTCAGAAGGACACTTATTGCGTACTAAAGTTCAGTTATCAGTCCTGAACAGCACTCTTTAGTGCAATTTTTACGAAATAAACATCCGCCATTTGACCCTCAACATAATTACCTGGTATATATTGCCTGCTGGAGAGCGATCTTGCAGTTTATTTATTGTATACAGTTTATTTTTAAGGTTTTTATGCAAATATCACAATCCTGTTTGTCTTTGTTTATTTTAATAACCGGTTTCTGCGATATCAGCCGAAATCTTTTAAAGCACAGAATCACTCGTCACAATGCAAAATCTATAATATAACAAGTTATTTTATCGATTTTACATTATGACGAAAGATACTTCTTTTACAAGGTCTCTTCATACATGAGGCAGGAAATTAGTGTAACCTGAAGATAACGATTTATATCGTTGATACCGGTTATTTCAATAATTAAATAAAATAAATAAATAAAATAGAACAAAAATTGCGATCTTGGCATAAAAGCCGTAGAAACAAAGTGTATACAATAAAATTTAATAATTTTTCATTTAATGCATAATCATCATATTGTCCTTTTAACGTCTTTTCCACGTGACCAGTCCATTTTTTAAAACTGTCTGACATGTCTGAAAAACACGTTTTCATCAGTATATCATGTATGATTTCATAAAACCATTTTAGCATTCAGTACGTGGGCATCCATCGAAAATATACAAACAGTATACCAGTGTATACTGTCGGTGTGTACCCACATATTCGCCAAGGAAACAGTAAAGATCAGCCAACAGCCTACCATTACGACAGGCCAGGCTGTGCGAGTGGATCCGTATGTCACGTGTAGGGTACACCAAAACTGTTGCGTCACTGTAGCACAAAAGCTGTTACTGGCCTGACCTATCTTCAAAACTGACCACGTTTGGCAGGATAGTCAGTACGTACCAATGTTCACTTGACACAAGACGATGATCTTTCGCCAACATTACAATAATTTATTTACGGCGATGACAGGTTTTGGTAAGTTATGGCCCCATCTTCTGTTCTGGTGAGGTTACTACATTTTTATAGGTTCCGAAATACTTCACATCTCACTTGATTTTCATATAGATACCAAACATTTTATGTAACCTGTAAAATGAATACAAATGTGTACAGTACAATTCATCGATCCGAGTCTGTGAACTGTCGACGCACATCCACATGACTAACTAGAGTGAAACAGTACACGGAACTGTACAATTATGGTCTAATTTACTGTACATAGTTTAATTAATTTTACATATGACATTTGTTGTTCAAACATGATAATCAGGTGAGATCTGGAGCACTTCTGAGACTTTACAAATGTAGTAAGCTCATCAGACCAGAAGGCTGTACCATAACGTATCGAATCTGGCCACCATAAATAAAAGTAATATCGTGATCTTGTCAAAGAATCATTACCTTGCAACAAGTGAAATGAGATAGTTCCTTGTCCCATTATGAGAAAACTTAGCGCTGAAGTTCAGTTACTAGCCCACAACACACTTTACTGCAGTTCTTAAGAAACAAACATCCGCCATTTGACCGAATAATCCTCCATTTAAAGAAAAATCATCATTTCGCCCGTTTTTAGACAATTTAAAGTGCCCAGTCAGTTTTTAATAGGAGCTGACATGCCTAAATGATACGGTTTATTTTGCAAAACCAGCTGTAGAGCTCAATATGTGGCACATATCGAAAATCATCAAACGAGCTATTTTTCGGTGCACGCCCACATATTGAGCCCGTCAACTGGTTTTGCGAAATTAGACTTGTTGTGTACTGAGAAAGATAATCATTATTTTGTTGAAGCCCTTCTTCTTCGTCCGTGTTTGCTTTCAAATGTAAGTTGAACATATTTCAGTAAAAAAAAAAAAAAAAAAAAAAAAAAAAAAAACCATACACACACACAGAGATGCCATTCACGTAAATTAAGTAGTAGACCTAACCTTAAAACAACACAAGAAAGCAGATCAAATATTTCAACAACAACAGTTTTGTATATAAGTGCCATATGGTTGCAGATGACAAACTGTAAGCAAAGTCCTACAGGGATGATGTAAGAAAACCAACCAATCCAACATGTAAAATAAGGTATATATACATACATGAAATTCTTGCACATAATTATAATTAAGAGGATGAACTTGCAATAACTGTAAAAACTAAAAATAGTTTCTGTTGTTCACTTTAAAACAATAAAAAGGACCCACTGAAGATGACACAACTCTAGTGAAACATGTATGGGCATACAAAAAAATAATAATAAATAAATAAAACAGTCTTATGTTCTAGGCAGATCCTTATACAAAAGCAACTAACTTAAATACCGTGGAAGATATGTTTTTAGGCGTGTCACATATTTTTTAAAAAGTGATTGGACACTTGAAAATGGAGAGGCAAATATATTGAGCTTTAATAAACATTTATTCACAGTGAAATCGTATTTTTTTTTCTAAAAATTTTATATATTATTGCCGTCTCCCAGTCTTTTCATGAGATACATTATCCTCTTGTACTCGTCGTACTAGTACAAGTGCCAGTTGGGGCCACAATGAATATATTACATTTATTAATGCGGTATGTTTATCCTTTAGTTAAACCCATCATATGCACATGGTCAGTAGTTTATATCTTCTGTAGGCCGTATCCATTCATGGTCCAGCTAAAACAGGTACTCAGTTTTTCTGAGACAGGTTGAAACTTTTTTTACATATTGTACCTATATGATGAAACTGTTGCGTCAAGGTGACAGCAAAGCCATTACTCAATTGACTGGAATGCAAAACTGATTGTGAATAAACATTGTTAAAATTCGGATATCTGCTCAGAGTGTTTCATGTAACACACAGCTTTCTCGCACGCATCATAACATGCCAGTTAAGGTGCTAAAAGTACATATTACTGTCATTATTACGAAATATTTTTTACGTCATTTAATCTGTATTACATACGTAAACAGCAGATTTTTCAAATGTTGAGAAGATCCAATCCTTTCATGATTTATTCAAGAGGTCACGCAATTTTGCTAAAGGGCAATAAATAAAGTATAAAAAGGTGAAGAAAAAAAATTAATAATTGATCGATGAATTGTGAGTACTGTGTTTAGCGCTAAAATTGATAGATTTGAGTAAGAGTTACGTAGTGCTCCCTAAGTCCTTGTATTTTTCGTTGTTAATATAGGATTTATATGAAAATACCTGTTGGAGATTTGTCCGATGAATTCAACTTCCAGTTTTAGTTTTTATAAGTAAGAGTGTGCCAGATATAACGCGAATATGTCTTCGAATTACGCTAGAGATCAATTTCGATTTCGAATTCGATGGCTTCGCCAGCTCACAATCCAGTTGTCACCTCGAGTCATAACCTTGCCTTCCGATAGCTTGCCATCACACTGAAGAATCGGGGGGACCACAATCATCCCTAACCTTTAACTTGAAGCCGTAATAACTGCACTGTGAATCACGGTGGTTTCACCACTTCATAGTCAATCTATGTTGCTATAATCAGCATCACTGAGAGCAACTTGTAAGTACTTGCAGCCCACAACTCCTACATTGCCCGTGTAGGGTATCGTATGGAATCTTTTATTTATTTATTTATGTATTTATTTTACCTGGAAAGATTAGGGCCTTCTGGCTCTGTCTTACACCGAACCAGACTTACTCGAAGTGACCAATTTGTTTAGTACATTAGACAGTCAATGTGCAATACAAGTATTAAAGTAAAAAATACAGATTATTACTAGAACATAATTGTAACAATAATACATATAACGATGAATTTGCAAAGGACAGTAAGTATGTTTCATATTGTAAACATCAGCCCTATTAACGTTTAGGAATTGCCTCGTTATGTTCAGCTACAAGCGATAAAAAAAATTTTCGCTACTTTTTAATGTTAACCACGAAATTTGCCTTGTCACACAGACGTCACAGTCTAATAAACGAAGTTACTATTTCATGTAATAAGAAATAGCAAAGGTCACAGTAACATACTGATGTTAATGGTGGTGTTGTGAGGAGCTGTTGATACCGTACGTAACGTCTTATCGAAATAGCATCTGTTTTAGTTATTGTTTAACTCAATGAGAAATTCGGTTTCCTCAATTCCTCCAGTGCAACTGGTATACAGGTTTTTCTAAACGACCAGTAATGAAGAGAGTTGTAAAGAAATTTTAAATTGGGTTCTAATAATAATATATTATGAAATGAGGAGACTGAAATTGTTAATACCATAAAATTATATACCATAAAATATTGCTGAAGGTCCAACCATTGATCTCTACATTGACTGGATGTTGAGCTTCATCTGTCTTTATGAAAGCCATAGATGTTCACATTCTGCATCCTACCAAATTACAACAATGCTGCTATGAAGTATTACAAGAAAACGAAAACAAAATACGTTTCAATTCCACTCCCATAGCAGCTTATAACATTTAATAATGACAACAATTTCAAAACAATAGGTAAGCAAGCAGTTCTCTGTCTCGTACAAACTAATGGAAATTCAAAGCAGTGAAATTTTGAAAATAATGGAAATTCGTTTGCAAAATCACAATATGGTAGGGAATGGCAAATTGTACCCAAAACCTACGGATGAGATCCACGCTGCAGTACTATCACAGTCTAACATATACAGTCGCGACACTCACTGCTGTGAAAGTTGTAACCAACTGACAGTTGCAACGACACTAGCGCTCCTAGTGGTGGGAAAGTCGCCGTAACAGTAATGTTTGTTTGTAATTATTTTTCTACTTAATTAACCAAATAATCGTGAAATAAATGTAGCAACAGCCGAATTTCACTGATTCAGTGATATAAACAAGATCTTATTCGTGTGACAGTATTTACGAATATGTGTATATCTGCAGCTTGTTCCCTTGAAACTAATAAAATAAAAACATACGACAAACATAAGTTTCTGTTACTTGATGTTGAAAGACCACCGTTAATTGTAAAATTAACTCTGGATGAAAGGAGCCAGATGAAAGTTTACTTTAAACACATAATTCTGGCCGTAAAAAAACCAGCTAAAGGATTCGCGTGAACTACTTCCTGCAACAGAATCTTTTTCCCTGGCCCCAGTATTTAGAACTGACTCAAAATTTACTTTAGCAGCAGGAAGACAAAGAGACGGTGGCCAACACACCTCGTAGATCACGAGAATTACACATGATAATTGATATACAAGCCACCCCGAACTAAACCATTTCATAAATATGGCTGGGAAATATTTATGGCGCAACGGAATTAAAAATATGATAATATGCATCTGAATTTGTTCTCAGCTCTATGAAATGGTTTAGTTCGGGGTGGCTTGTATATCAATGATTGTAATTCTCGTGATCTATGAGGTGTGTTGGCCACCGTCTCTTAGTTTTCCTGTTGCTAAAGTAAATTTTGAGCCAGTTCTAAATTCTGGGCTGGAACAAGATTCTGTTGCAGGAAGTAGTTAGTAGTTCACGCGAATCCTTTAGCTAGTCTTTTATGGCCAGATTTATATGTTTAAAGTAAACTTTCAACTGGCTCCTTTCAGCCAGAGTTAATTTTACAGAGAACGGTGGTCTTTCAGTATCTAACAATTCGATATGGAGTCCAATGGTTCGAACCTGTTTATATTTCAATCGGCTTTGTTTAAACGCATGTACTTTTGAGTGTAATTTATTTTACTAACAAAAGGAATGTCTTTATGATTCTTGCAGTTTGTGGTTCGGATGTACCAACAATTGTGGATTGGTTTCTGATGTATTGGGAGACTTTTTTTTCTTTATCTTTTGTCAGGTTTGCTACAGCTGTGGTGGGTGATCTGGTACATTAGATAATGTAGGTATTGCATTCCATTTAGGTTTCTCACGTTCAACACACTGCTTTGACTGGCATTGAAGTGAAGAAACCTTGACGTTTCTGAGCAAAACATCGACGTATTTCTGGAAATGGTCGAGTCCTCTGTCGTTTATGAGCCATTTTTGTTCTTAATAGAAAATGAAACTCTTCATTAAAAAGTCGTAGATTTCCACTCCTGGCCATTAAAATTACTACAACACGAAAATGACGTGCTACAGACGCGAAATTTAACCAACAGAAAGAAGATGCTGTGATATGCGAATTATCAGCTTTTAAGAGCATACACACAAGGTTGGTGCCGGTGGCGACACCTACAACGTGCTGACGTGAGGAAAGTTTCCAACCTATTTCTCATACACAAACAGCAATTGACAGGTGTTGCCTGCTGAAAAGTTTTGTGATGCCTCGTGTAAGGAGGAGAAATGCGTACCATCACGTTCCCGACTTTGATAACTGTCGGATAGTAGCCTATCGCGATTGCGGTTTATCGTATCGCGTCACGTTGGTCGCGATCCAATTACTGTTAGCAGAATATGGAATCGGTGGCTTCACGGAACGCCGTGCTGCATCCCAACGGCCTCGTATCACTAGCAGTCGAGATGACAGGCATCTTTTCCGCATGGCTGTAACGGATCGTGCTGCCACGTCTCGAGCCCTGAGTCAACAGAAGGGGCGTTTGCAAGACAACAACCATCTGCACGAATTCGACAACGTTTCCAGCAGCATGGACTATCAGCTCGGAGACCATGGCTGCGGTTACCTTTGACGCTGCACCACAGACAGGAGCGCCTGCGATGGTGTACGCAACTACGAACTGGGTGCACGAATGTCAAATCGTTATTTTTTCGTATGAAACCAGGTTTTGTTTACAGCATCATGACGGTCGCATCCGTGTTTGGCGTCATCGCGGTGAACGCACATTGGAAGCGTATATTCATCATCGCCATACTGGCGTATCACTTGGCATGATGGTACGGGGTGCCATTGGTTACACGTCACGGTCACCTCTTGTTCGCATCGACGGCACTTTGAACAGTGGTCGTTACATTTCAGATGTGTTACGACCCGTGGCTTTACCCTTCAGTCGATCCCTTCGAAACCCTACATTTCAGCAGAATAATGCACGACCGCATTTTGCAGGTCCTGTGCGGGCCTTTCTGGATACGGAAAATGTTCGACTGCTACCCTGGCCAGCACATTCTCCAGATGTCTCACCAATTGAAAACGTCTGGTCAATGTTGGCCGAGCAACTGGCGCGTCACAATACGCAAATCACTACTCTTGATGAACGGTGTTATCGTCTTGAAGCTGAATGGGCATCTGTACTTGTACACGCGATCCAAGCTCTGTTTGACTCAATGACCAGGCGTATCAAGGCCGTTATTACGGCTAGAGATGTTTGTTCTGCGTACTGATTTCTCAGGATCTATGCACCCAAACTGTGTGAAAAGTTAATCACATGTGAGTTCTAGTATAATATATTTGTCCATTGAATACCTGTTTATCATCTGCATTTCTTCATGGTGTAGCAATTTTAATGGCCAGTAGTGTAAATTAAATCTTCAATTAATTTTCCTGGATTGTACCGTTTCATACGTTGCAATGGTTCTAGAAAACCCAATAAATACAAAAGTGGAGTTATTTTGCAGTTATTACCGATTGTAATGGCATTACATACTTCCCTGCTGTAAGAAGTACGAGAAAATCAATTTAAAGATACTATTCACACACATCCGATGTCGTATTCAGAAATGTACCCTCCCATGAAACTTAGAGCGCCGCTGTCGTGAGTATAACAAAAGTGATTGGGAGCTTCATGACTTCGTAAGTGCCGGCCGCGGTGGCCGAGGAGACTGAGGCGCTTCAGTCACGGTCTGCACGGCCACTACGGTCGGGGGTTCGAATCCCCCCTCGGGCATGGATATTTGTGCCGTCTTTAGTATAAGGTAGTTCATAAGTAGTTTGTAAGTTTAGGGACTGATGACCCCGTAGTTAAGTCCCATAAGCTTAACAAACATTTGAACATTTTGAACTTCGTATGTTGGAATGTGGTACTATGCTCAGACTCCAGAATAACAAATCAGCTTGTATAAAGATCGCTGGTTTCCACAGAATAGACGAAAGTTTCAATCTATCCTTCGCCCCTCGCGGTCGACGACAGAGCAAATCCACTTCTCGTTGTATAGTGGTTATTAATAACTGACCCACCATTACGGACGTATTTGTGGTTTTCTCCATGAAATCGACAACTCAAAATTAGAACATCATCTCCAGTAATGTGATAATATTTTCCTCGTACGCAGGTAAGCAGCACTCCAGAAAGATATTGTAAGTCTGTGAAAAATCATATTTGCTTTTTGCTGCCGACCGCAATTTAGCACTCACAGTAATGGGATAAGTCGTCAACTATTCTGATACTACCAACAACAACAACAGCAAAAAAATCTACATTTTCTTTGCAATGCTTGAAGTTAGAGCCTGAATTGTCTCATGTGTGGTTTGCATAGACCATAATTTTATTATGCTTTTCCAGTATCATGAATTATGTATTTACGCAAACAATCCAATATCTCACCTGTAAAGTAGGACCCTGTAACTGTCTCAAATTACAGCTTTGCTGATGGTGTGTCTTTTACCAGCACTACCGTTGTGCCTTCTGTTGTACTAGTATCCAGTCTCCTTGCATATTACATTTTATTCACGATCACTTCTGTATAACAGCCATCTGTTATCAAAGTCCATAAAATTCTGCTGGTTATGTGACCCCGTCATCAACCTATAAAATTACCTGATGTTTCTGGCGCTGTAGCAAGAGGCCTTCAGGATGGTCTGGAGTTAGAATTTGAAGAAGGCCATACGCAATATTGCCCGAAACGTCGGATAATTTTGAACATTGACAATGAGGTCACAAATCCATAAGAATATTATTGACAGTGACAACTGGTGCGGAAGTCTACGCTTTTATCTGCTATCTAATTGCAAACAACGAAGCAGCTAAATTCATAGTGGATATTTGCCATCTGAAACCAATCGTCCATGAACTGGATAAATATGCAAGTACGACTTTATAATGCGTTCCATATTCTGACAACTCCTCATCGTTGTCGTGGTCTTCAACCGCTGACCAGACCAAGGATCCTGAACTAGGGCTTAATAACCAGACACAATTCCATTATTCACCTTTACTAAAATAATGTCAACTTAATATGCCTATTGTTCTCACTGTGTGTAAATAATTTTGTCATACATGTTCCATACCAATACTCCATACACCTTTCTCCCCTTCTCCCCCTTGCCATAATTTACAGTTTGCTTGTAGAATCAGCCATCGCTCACCTGGACATTTATAATATTTGTAACTTTAAGTGATGTTAGATGTACCCATTCTGACCCCATTTGTGTTTATTATTATGCACGTTCTGTGGTATTGATAATTATTCATAACAAACCCACATTTTGTTTCTACCATCACCTGCTGACAATACTTACTTATACAATTACACAGTTTTAATATTTTAATACCACTGTAGCCCAAGATATGTTCATTTAAAATCCATTTGTTTTGTAGGAGAACGTTTGTTAAGTAGTATCGATTCATAGACGTAATTAGTTTGCAGTTCACATATCTTTGAAAAACCATCTTTTGTGTATGTAACCTCAATGTTACGTGTGGACTATCTGTTTAGTATGAATTATCTGACGATGGCCTAAGAAGCCGAAAGCTGCTAATAATAAGCAAATTAATAATATTGTGGAACAAAAGTACTGCGTACTTACGTTTTTAACAATGAGTATTCTTTCTACAACGATCATTCAAAATTTATTCTTTGATGGATGAAATTTTACGTAATATCAAGAGCGAAGATTATACAGGGTGGTCCATTGATAGTGACCGGGACAAATATCTCGCGACATAAGCAACAAACGAAAAAACTACAAAGAACAAAACTTTTCTAGCTTGAAGGGGGAAAACAGGTGGCACTATGGTTGGCCCGCTATATGGCGCTGCCATAGGTCAAATGGATAACAACTGTATTTTTTTTTAATTGGTACCCCCATATTTATTACATATTCGTCTAGTTCGTAAATAAATAAGAATGTTTTATTATGACACTTTTTTCGCTTTGTGACAGATGGCGCTATAAAAGTCACAAACGTATAAGTACGTGGTATCGTGTAACATTTCACCAGTGCGGACGATATTTGCTTCGTGATACATTATTAAAATGGACCGTTTGCCAATTACCGAAAAGGTCGATATGGTATTTATGTACGGCCATTGTGATCAAAATGCCCAAAGGGTCTGTGCTGTGCATGTTGATCGTTATCCTGGAAGACATCATCCAAGTTTCCGGACCTTTCGTCGGGTAGTTACGTTATTTAAAGAGACAGGAAGTGCTCAGCCACAAGTGAAACGTCAGCCACGACCTGCAACCATTGATGATACCCAAGTAAATGTTTTAGCTGCAGTTGCGGCTAATCCGCACATCAGTAGCAAACAGATTGAGCGAGAATCTGGAATCTCAAAAACGTCGGTGTTGGGAATTCTACATCAAGTTAAATTTCACCCCTACCAAATTTCTATGCACCAGGATTTGCATGGCGAAGACTTTGAACGTCGTGTACAGTTTTGCCACTGGGCACAAAATAAATTACGTGACGTTAACAGATTTTTTCACGCGTTCTGTTTAATGATGAAGCGTCAGTCACAAACAGAGGTAGCGTAAACCGGCATAATACGCACTATCGAGCAACGGAAAATCCAGATGGCTGCGACAAGTGGAACATCAGTGACCTTGGCGGGTTAATATATGGTGCGGCATTATGGGAGGAAGGATAATTGGCCCCTATTTTATCATGGCAATCTAAATGGTGCAATTTATGCTGATTTCTTACGTAATGTTCTACCGATTTTACTACAAGATGTTTCACTGCATGACAGAATGTTGACGTACTTTAAAAATTATGGATGTCCGGCACATGGCGCGCGTGCAATTGAAGCGGTCTTAAATGGATTATTTAATGACAGGTGGATTGGTCGTAGAAGCACCATACCATGGCCCGCAAGTTCACCGGATCTTACATCCACGGATTTCTTTCTGTGGGGAAAACTGAAGAATATTTGTTATCGCACCTGAAAACATGCGTCAATGCATGTGAGATTATTACTAAAGGTGAACTACTCGCTGTTAAATTTCGTTACGCGTATTGCCAAATGTATTGAAGTTGAATGACATCATTTTGAGTATTTATGAAGTTATGAGGTAATTACAGGCAATCACAAAGTAACAGCATGCGTCCTCATAATGTATGATAATTTCACAAAAGTACACTTATCACATTGGAACAAACGACTGAAGTTCAAACGTACCAACGTTCTATGTTTGAATTTAAGAAACCTACCTCTTAACCACTGTTCGTCTAAAATGTGAGCAATATGTGGTGTCGCACAAGTACAAAGTGCGCGCCACCTACTTTCGCCGCGCGCCGCCATGCACGCACGGCGCGGCGTTCTCACGACGACAGCCACGAGCGCCCTCTGCTGCAACCCCGCTCGTGGCCACCACAGAAAGACACCGGTCACTTCGGACTAAGATAGCAACGAGTTAGGACCCTCGTAATCAGATAGGCACCAGTGAAGACTTTGCTATTGTACAGGCACTAGGCAGGCCTCTAACAACTATGTATCAACATTCTGCAGTACTATGTAAAAGTTAAGTATTGTTACATTCTGTGCAATATATATATATATATATATATATATATATATATATATATATATATATCATTCTAATTTACTCTAGTGTTTATAGTTTCTGGCTGCTCCCCTCCGTACCTGCACCAGCGTGCTATCTATGTTCCTGTGTCGGTCTTATTCCACTCGGCCACCGACACCTACGACGAGGCTGGGACACAAAAGCGGCGACGAAGTTGGGACACAAAACAATATATTTGTGAATATTACTCTATCACAAAGCGAAAAAAATGTTCCTAATAAAACATTCATATTTATTTACGTACTAGACGAATATGAGGGTACCTGTTTTTTTTTTTTTTTAATGCAATTGATATCCGTTTTTCGTTTGATGCTTATTTGGCCCGTTCACTATCAATGGACCACCCTGTATATACCACAGTTTCACAGTTATGAAAGAATTCGTAATTTGCTGTTTTTCTAACATTTATTTCCACTGTTCCAAAAGTATTAGTATGTCCTCATTCCATCCAGTGGATCATAATGTTTGGAGGAAAAAATCATAGATTGTTTCCAGCCATGACGGCAAAAAATAATAGTCGAACTTAATTGTCTGTTTGTAGCACACATATATAATTCAAAATTGATGTTTATTTCTTTCACAAAATCTCTCTAGGCCTCTAAGTGGCAGATCAGGCCAGTTCAACTGACAATATGTACGTACGCCTGGTTGAAAACTGACGATTACGAGATCGATCATGTAAACGCGGTTTACGCAGAAAATCCGTTTACTTTTCAAATACGTCCAATTTGCTCCACGATATTTGCCTTCTAGATATGCAAAAAATATTCATACTTTTCCATTAGATCTATTTATGAGCGCAAAACACAACGCTCTAGCGCCCAGTGCTATTCCGTAGCACACAAAGAGATCAGTTGTGAACCTTGCACCATGCAACCTGTAATATTTGTATATCACGTCATCACTAGTTTGAAAACATTTTTTGTACTATATCTGAGCCCCCACTTGGTCATTCACTGACGGTGCATATTGTGCAATACCACTCATTAACACACAGCTGTCAGTCCGACGCAGATGGAAATTTAATTCCCATAACATCTGATCGGTATTTCATACGCAGCTGTTCATTTTCAGTTCCTAAGCACGACTTGTTTTGTATTATCGAGAATGCAGTTGAGCACTTCTAAACCCGCTTCACAAAAAGTAATCTACATCTATACAAATACTCTGAAAGCCACCATGAAGTGCAAGGCATCGAACCGCTGTTATGATTTTCTCTACAGTTCCATTCTCCAATAGCTAGCGGAAAATCATCATCATCATCATCAATTGTATTCTGCCTTGCGGCAGGTCTTGTCATGGGTTGATCCTCTTTTTGCCATGGGTTGATCCTCTTCCACTTTTCTCTGTCCAAAGCCAATCTTTTCATTTCTTCATAGTTATTTCCTTGGATGTTGTCCAGCATTTGATATCTTGGCTTTCGTCTTCCTCTTTTTCCTTTCACCATTCCTTCTATTCCTTCCTTCAGTAAACAGTCCCTCCTCAAACAATGTCCAATCCAGTTTCGTTTTCTTTTCCTAATGACTTCCAGCATGTTTCTTTTTTCTCCAACTCTTCTTAATACTTCTTCATTCCTTATTGGGTCTTCCCATTTCACTTGTTCCATTCTCCTCCATATTCACATCTCTAGTTCCTCCAATCTTCTTTCATCTTCCTTCCTCAACGTCCAGGTCTTCCCACCATACAGCACAACATTCCAGATATAGCACTTCGCAAGTCTTTTCCTCAGATCTTTCTTTAATGGTCCGCAAAGTAATCTCTGTTTCTTTTTTAATCCTTCTTTTTCCATGGCAATTCTTTTCTTAATTTCTGCAGTGCAGTACATATCATCCATTATCAAACTTCCCAAGTATTTGAAGCTATGCACTTGCTCTATTTCTTCTCCCCCTATTTTAAAGGACATTTTGTGTTCCTTCCTCCAATTACCATGCTTTTTGTTTTCTTATTGTTAATCTTCATTCCGTATTCTTCTAATTTTGTGTTTAGATCATCTAAAATTTGTTCCATCTCTTTTGAACTTTCTGCCATCACAACATGTCGTCTGCAAATTTAATACACTCTACTCACCGTTCCCCAATACAAACTCCTCTGCTTCCATTAAAGCTTTCCTTGATTATGTCTTCAAGATAGATATTGAACAGTGTTGGTGACAAACAGCATCCTTGTCTTACACCTCTTCCCAGTTCAATTTCTTCGCTTATCACACCTCCTATTCTTACTCTTGCTGTCTGGTTCAAGTACAAATTTGTAATTAGTTTTCTATCCCTCTAGTCAACTCCATGTTTCCTTAGGATTGCCATCAATTTGTCCCATCTCACACGGTCAAATGCCTTCTCCAGATCAATGAATACGGTATACACCTTTCTCTTCTTCTCTCCTATCACTTTCAGTAGTCCAATGGCATCTCTAGTTCCTACTCCTCGTCTGAAACCAAACTGTTCCTCACCCATTACGGATTCAACTTTCCATATAGTCTTCTGTTGAGGGTCTTTAGCAAGAAAAAGAAACACCTAAATCTTTCAGTTTTCGATCTGATTTATCTTATCCTGATGATCATGTCTCCCTTAGTAGGTGGGTGCTCAGAATATATGTTCACATTCGGCAGAGAAAGTAGTGAAAGAAATTTCGAAAAGAGATCTCGTCGCAACGAATAATGCCTTTCTTTTAATCATGTCCATCGTAGCTTATGCATCATTGCCGTGACACTCTCCTCCCTATATGGCGATAATACAAAACGAGCTCTCCTTCTCTGAACTTCCTGTACATCGTCCATCAGTCCCACAATTCCTAGCAATACTCCAAAATAGGACGCGCAAGTTTAGTATAGGCAGTTACTGTAGTATAACTGTTGCCTTTTGCTACGTGTTCTACAATGAGACGTAGCCTATCGTATACCTCCCCTACTACATCTTATATGTGTTCTTTCCAATTTAAGTTCTACGTAATTGTTATTCCCAGGTATTTAGTGTAATATACGAACTGTGGCTATGACTGATTTATCGTGTAAATGAAATTTAACGGATGGATGACTTCACACTTTTCAATATTAATCGCCAATACTCTGCGAGTCACAATGAAGTGCATGGGACCATGCTGATATGTAAATCATTTTGCAGTTGCTTTTGATCTTCTGGTGACTTTACTAACCGGTAAATGGCAGCATCATCCGCGAACAATCTAACAAGGAGACGATACGATCGTGGGGTTGGGAATTTGTCCAAAATTTTGTGTGGTGAAAGAGGACCCCTAACTCCTCAGGTGCTTAAAATATTAGGACACTTGCAAAATTGCAGCGTATTGTTACAGGAGAGTCGTGAAATTAATTCCCAGGAAGATTGTATAAAAATTCATTCTATAATTCACCATCAATTATCGTCATCAATATTCTAAGACATGATTCAATATGCCTCAAAATTATCAGAAACTCGAAACATTTTCGTAAATGTTAATGGGGCATGTTTTTATACAGATTTATTGGAAACGCACTATGATTGCAAAAAATCCACTTTTATATGTTGCGCATGATGCAAAAATTATTGCTTCGTTTGTTTTACGATAATTACGGTTCTTGTTTATAATTATTATATGTATCAAAATTGAATGTTTCGCAATCGACTTTGTTATTCTGATTAAAAATCCAATTTTTCTCCTCATATAAGTTACAATGAAAAATTGAAAATCCACCGCCATGAATTGAGTTGTTGGACAAAAAGAAAATAATTTTTATTCAATAATGTAACTAATTTGTTAAAGATAATGTAGGTTTGGGAAATTTTCTGAATAATCGGTGGAATAACAAAAGAAAATGACACAGAAGAAAAAAAAAAGTGCTAGAGGAGGAATCGAACCCGAGACCTCTGGCGTAAGAGTTCGAGACCTAACCATCTTTTTTTTTTTTTTTTTTTTTTTTTTTCTCTGCCACTTCAGGCGTTGGCTCCTAACATCCATCACGCCCTTAATAATTATGTACAAACCTAAAAAAAAATAAGCTAGTGCCACCGCCACTTTTACCCTAACCTCAAGTATAGAACGTAAGCAAACGCTCCAGTCGTGCTTGATGGAAAAAAAAAAATTAAATAAGTAAAAAAAATAAAATGAAATAAAAATCCTCCTCCGCATCGGCCCATAAAGATATATGTAGATTTGTAATGGGGAAAAGGGAGAAATAAATAATTGATTCATGTATATTCTTTATTAGTATGTATAGTTCTGCATTTTTATGTAGAAAATACTGCCGTTCCACATCCGGCGTAAAAACAAAATAAAGAGGTCGTCGCATTACGACATGGTGCGTTCCAAGGAAGGTCTAGCTGCGGATTATCAAAGAACGTCTTCTCGATTTCTTTCGTTGCCGGTTGTAGTTCAATCAGTGCTTCTGTCGTTCTGGGGTCAACTTCTCCTTTCATCGATATTCCAGCTGCGAGGCGGGTTATGGAACGCACTCCAAAGAAAATTGGAAAAATATTCGCGGTACTTGGGGTTCCTAACTATTGCACAATGTCGCTCGTTTATATAGTTCCAAAAATCAAGTACAGTCTTCTCTCCATCGCCGAACAAATAGTGTACAGCGTGGCCACATATCCATTGAACAGAGTTCGTTTTCGCTCTCGGGTAATACGAGTCTTCTGGAAAGAGAAGCGATTTGGTAGCTATCATTTCGGGGGTTGTGCGTGTGAAGAAAGCCAGTACCTGGCGCACCAAATGCCAAACATCCTTCGCCGATCCACAGTCAAGGCGATGCTCATCTGTATCCACGACTCCGCATTTGGTACACAAAGGAGAGTCCGCAAGATGAATTCGGTGGAGGCGATACTGGCACACCTGCTTCCCGTTGACTGTGATGTACCACGCAGACTGTACGTCTGTGTTGAGAGTGGGCGCGCTCACCGCCCGCCACACTGCTCGCCAGTTAATATGGGGGTGTTTTGATTCTATCAAATTCGGGGCTCTGCTCAGTTCCATGGTGTTGTATATTGCCCTCGCCGATATCAATTGTGTGGGCGGAAGTGCGGTACGCATGTAGCTGAGATCGAGGAAGAATTGCCCGAAATAAAAGAAAGGGGCTGGAATGTCGGATAGTGGTATTGGAGGGGTGAGGGAGATCGGCCTTAAGGCCTCTAGCAGCAGGCTTGTAAGACTCGTCGGACACTGTCGCCATATCTTCATGTGAGAGCTTACAAATAAGGCCCGTGCTCTGTCCGGAACGTGAAAAAGTCCTAAACCACCTCTGTTCCTCGGTAGTGTGAGGGAGTCATAACGAATCTTGAAGAGCATACCGGTACTTACAAAAGACCCCATAGCCGCCAGCATGCTGCGGGCCAGATATGGCGGGATCGGCAGTGTCTGCGCAACATGGGGGATGCGCGACGCCAAATAGACGTTAGCATATCGCACCCGTTGCAGAATATCTAGTGTTCTAAGACGGTGGTCGCCTATCCCTGCCCTAATCTGTTGCAATAGGCGCCTACTGTTGAGGGCAACCGTCCGCCGCAGGTCAGTTGCAAAATCAATGCCCAAACAGCGCATTGTGTCTGTTATTCTCAATGGGGCCACGCACCTATCGGGCAGCCCGTCACCTATAGATAGAGCGTGCGATTTGTGTACATTCAGTTCACTGCCCGATGCTGTGCCGTAGGTCGCCACCCACGCCAAAGCTGCGCGGACGTCGTCTTCACCACGAAGAAAGAGAACCAGATCGTCGGCATAGGCAGTGCAGCAAAAAGTAGTCCACCGAGTGTGATCCCTGTCAAGCGTTGTCGAAAGCCACAGAGCAGCGGTTCCAAACCGAGGGCGTACAATATCGTTGATAGGGGGCAGCCCTGTCGCACCGATCTCTGGATGAGGATCGGCGGTGTGAGGCGTCCGTTGTACAATACTCTTGATGTCGCACCGTGAAGGAGACGCACCAATAACTCTATGATGGTCTCGGGATAACCCATCTGTTGCATTACCGCCTTTAAAAATGCGTGGTCGACTCTGTCAAAAGCTTGGCTGAAATCGAGGCAGGCCAAAACTCCAGGCATTTTATGTGCCTTGGCAAGTGCGATCATATCGCGATACCGGCAGAGGGCAGTGCGAATGTTATGGCTGCCACCTAAAGATGCCTGATCCTCTGAAACAACGTATCGGACCGTGTGCTTGAGTCTTGCTGCCAACAGTCGAGTGAAGATCTTCATGTCGCTGTTCAGTAAGGTCAAGGGGCGGTAGTCGCTGATGTTGGTCCCACCTCGTGGTTTGTGTATAGGTATGATCAGTCCTTCGCAAAAAGTCTCAGGGATCCGCACCGTGGGAGACATGAGATCGCGGCAGATATCCGTCCAGACTGGTACCAGCAGTTGTTGGAAGGTCCTGTAGAACTCCAGAGGGAGGCCGTCAGGGCCTGGCGACTTATTGGCGGGTCCCATCCGTATCGCTTCAGTGACTTCCTCCTCTGTTATATCGGCTGTCAGTTCAGTAGCCGCAGCTTGTGGAATTTTGCCGTATGTGAGCTGGGATACCGCTTCGATTACTTCTGGGGGGTGGCGGAGCTCTGAGTACAGTTGCGTATAGTGAGCGTGAAGGACATGTCCTATATCTCGCTGGGTGTCGTATCGTCCTCTATCTGTAGTCAGCACATGTATCAAGGCCCTTCGTCGACGCCGTCGTTCTGCGATGATATGGTGCATGGAGGGACTCTCTTGAGCTACCCTGTCTTGAGTACGGGCTCTGACGATCGTTCCTTCAAGATGCTGGCGTGTAAGTTTGATGATTTGGGCTTTGGCGTGGTTCACCATAGTCTGCCTCGCAGGTGAATATGGCATTGTGCCATTGTGGTACATTCCCTTAAAATATTGAAGTAAAATTCCTTCGTATGTCGCCTCCATGCCGCTACGTCTCTCCCATAGCCTATCAAGGTCTTCCTCAGGGCAGGCTTAGCGCAGAATAACCACCAAGCAAGGGCAGACTGGTAGGCGCCGCGTCGGCGTAAGCAGTTGTTCCATGTGTTCTCTACGAGCTGCCGACATTCTGGAGAGGCGAGATGGGTCACATTCAGCTTCCATGGACCACGACTGTGCCATACTTTCTGACGTCTGAGGGTAACGTTGCAAATATAGGCTTCGTGGTCGGAAAACGCTACAGGCCATACTTCGGCTGCTCTCGTCCCCCTGACAATGGAACGCGAGATATAAATCCTATCAATGCGGCTAGACGAATGGCTAGTATAATGCGTAAAGCCAGGCCGGTCGCCATGAACATGTTCCCATGAGTCCACCAACCGAAGATTGTGGACAATTGCTCCGAGTTCCACGCACGGAGAGTGACGAGGTAATTGATCCTTCGGAGCTTGAGTACAGTTGAAATCCCCTCCTACTATCAAGGCGTCTTGTTGTCCCACAAAGAGAGGTGTGATCGCTTCTGCGAAGAAGATGGATCGTTCACGACGTCGTCCCGATCCCGACGGCGCATAGACGTTAATGATTCGAACTCCTTGGACAGTGATAGCCATCCCTCTAGCGTCAGGAAGATACTCGACATCTTCAGCAAGAAGACCTTCACGGAGGATGATTGCCACTCCACTGCCAGTGGCAGACGCATGGGAGATGCAGGTCGTGTATCCGTAGGGTTCTGTGAAGTCTTCTACATGCACCTCTTGAGGGAGGGCAATGTCGATGTCCGCTGCATTGAGCATGTCCTGTAGCATGGCCAATTTATGGCGTGCACGTATATTATTGATGTTAACAGTAGCGATCCGGTATGTCTGTCCGCCTGGTCCTTCTATGGAGCTGTTCAGTACATCGTCGGCAGGCGGATGCGGCGGCGCCATGGAAGCTGTTGGTGTAGCCTCAGTCACTGTGTTAGGGGAGTGCTGGATGCACCCGAGGGAGCACTTCTACCCTCGGCTCCCTCAAGGTCTTCCGCTTCATCCTCGATATCGTCTGCCCAAGCGTCAGACGTGAATCTTCGTAGTTGTGGAGGGCACGTTTCGTCGTGAGTCTCATGTTCAGTAACAGTTGAAGGTAAATCTGAGACAGGAGCAGGTGTTGTTGTCGCTACTGTATCGTGACGTGCTAGACGGGGAGTGATGCCACGGGACACCTGTGAGGCAGAGTCAGTTGCTTCATCCGACGTCGGTTCCTCGTTCTTATCTGGCGTCTGATCATCAGAAGGCGAATGGCGCCTCTTCTTGCGTTTCCGCGGGGCGCGCTGTTTGCGGACGTGGTGTTCCGTATCGGAGGTCTGTCGGCAGTCATCGGACGCCGACCCCGTCGGTACTACTTCAGTTTCGACATCCATCGTCTCGAGCGTGTCAGTCTGGTGGTTTGGTAGGTCGGTGCCTTCAGGATTTTCGGCCGGGTGTAAGAGCGACGTTTGTACGTTGGCCGTTGTATTGCCGTCTGTTGTCGATTGCTGCACTGTTGTTTGGTCTTTTGCGAGAACGTCATTAGGCACTACCGGTGATGTGGCGTCCATCACCTCCACCTGAGACACCTCATTATTCGTTAGTGGTATACGGTCGGACGTGGACGTAGTTTCCTGTTTGTCCTCGTTTCCTTGGTGCGCTACCGCGTTCAGCGAGGGTTCATGCACGTACGACGGCACAGGATGCTGGAGAGCCTGAACATACGTCACCGGAAGAGTCGTTGGTACAGACGGGAGCTGTTCATCCCCAGGTGGCAACTGTGTGATCCTGCGCTGCATGCACTGTGAACGTAGGTGTCCTTCTTGTCCACAGCCCGAACACGTCTTCGGCTGGCCGTCATAAATTATTATTGCACGGCATCCACCGATGGTCAGATAAGATGGAACATGTTTCTTCAGTTCAATACGCACTTGCCGCACCCCATTGAGCACGGGGTATGTGGTAAACTGTGCCCATTTTTCAGCTTCATGACTGATCACATGCCCATAAGGGCGAAGCGCGGAAATCACAGTTTCTTCCGGCACCTCAAAGGGAAGTTCAAACACTCTTATCGTGCAGAGACCCGTGTGTTCTATCGTCACGTCACCAATATGTCCGTCCGAGTGACGGAACTTCAGGCCACTTCTGGTCGCGTTTAGAATTCTCTCACAGACCGCGTCGTTGATGAGCTTTAAGTACACCACACTGCTCACTATCGAAAAGTGAATACCTACAACTTCGCTACAGGCAACTTTCACTTCGTCTCTAATGAACTGTTCGATGTCAAATGCCTTTGGTCGTGGATATGCTTTCGAAAAACTGATCTTCAAGGTCGAATGTCTCCAGGATTGAGCCATGCTTGTTCTATCGAGTAAGTCCCGCAGAGGCGGCTGAGTTACGTAAACAACCTCAGGCGCGAGACACAGCGGCGGGACGTAAACACACCAACCGCACCGCTGTGCTGCCTGACGCAGACGAACCATCTAGGCCAGACGGCGGCTTGGCAATGGACTAACATTTTATACTCATAAGGCACTTAAGAAACTTCGGATCGATTTTTCTCGGGATTTTCCGAGTGGTGCGTTCAAATATTTTAATCACATGAGGCGTTAGGGATCCTCTTTCACCACACAAAATTTCCGACAAATCACCGACCCCACGGTCGTGGCGTCTCCTTGTAAGAGAGCTGCTCAGATTGTCTCCTAAATCGTATATAAAAATAAGGAACAGTAGGGGCCCTCTAACACTTCCTGGGGAACGCCAGATACCACTTCTGTTCTGCTCGGTGACTTTCCGTGAATTCCAACGTACTGTCTCCTTTCTGACAGGAAATCGAGAATCCAATCGCACAACTATGGCGATATTCCATAAGCACGCAATTTGATTAGAAGACGCTTGTGAGGTACAGTGGCATAAGCCTTCTGGAAATATAGAAACACGGAATCTTTTGACATCCCTTGTCGACAGCACTCATCGCATCATGTAAGTAAAGAGCTAGCTAGGTTTCACAATAACGAAACTTTCTGAATCCGTGTTGACTATGGGTCAATAGGTCATTCTCTTCGAGCTAGTTCATAATACATGAGGAAAGTATATGTTGTAAAATCCTGCTGCAAATCGACGTCAGTGGTATAGGCCTGTAATTTTGCGGATCACTCCATTTGGCTTTTTTTAAATACTGATCTGTGCAACTTTCCAGTCTTCGGTTACGGATCTTTAACTGAGCGAGCGGTTGTATATGACAAATAGGTATGGGGTGTGGTATCAGGAAGATAACTGGTACGCAGTCGGTACCGAGAGACTTAATTTTGTTAAGTGATTTGCTTTAAAACTCCATGGATCTATACTTCTAAAGTACGCATGTTGGCAGCTTCTTGATACGAATTCTGGAGTATTGGCTCTGTCTTCTGTGGTGAACGTATTTCGGAAAGCTGTGTTAAGCAATTCCGCTTTAGCAGAAATGTCATCAGTAGCATCACCATTGCTATCGCGTAGTAAAGGTATCGAACGTGTTTTGCCGCTAGTATGCTTCACATATGACCGTATTTCTTAGGAGTCTCCAAATTCCGTGACGGGGTTTTGTGGTGGAAGTTACTCGCATGTTTCTGAAAGATCCATTTAAGCTGCACGGCTACAGGGAGGTGATAAAAATGAACCGAAAAGCTATTGCTGTATGGGATGTGTCTGAAATTTCCATGACTATCAGATGGGAAAAGTGCGATGTAAGATAGACTATGTATGTACAGTGTTTAATGCCCTTTAGTTTTCAATCTGGTTTTTATAGAGAAGGGTTGACCGTGCGACCAGGAGCAAGCGCTCAAACCTCACTGCTTAGTGCATGGCGGCTCCTATATTTTGAAACATTTCCAAGGCAGTCACTAAAATCTACAGCTGTAGTTACGAGCCTGAGAGCGACCTCTTGTTCAGATTAAATGTTTAATGTTTAGTTGGAACTGATAAGATTCACGCCCAGCAGCAGTCACTATCGAATGTACACAGTGGCTGCTGCTGCTGAGGGCCAAAAACAACAGGTAAACAACTCTAATCAGACTGGCCTGCGACAGCGCCTTCATTGACGCAGATGGCGAGTTTATTTTATACTGCTGGAAATAGAACAAAAAGGCGAAAAATATTTGGCACTATCCGAACCGTTACTAAACGAATACTGATGGAAAAAAGGAAAGTATGAAAATTACACGTGGTTAATGCTCAGGCCTTATGAATAAGAGGCTTTATGGAACGCTGGAAGAAGGACTTGGAGAGGAACAATTTGGTTTCAGAAGGGGAAAGGAAACACGAGATGCAATTGGACTTCTAAGAACCATCGGCTGAAGATACATGGAAAAGGATAAATAAGTGTATGCTGTCTTCATAGATCTCGAAAAGGCATTTGATAGAGTGCAGTGGGATAAGTTGTTTGACATCTTGAAAAGGAAGGGAGTAAAGTGGAAGGAAAGAAGATTAATTGCAAATTTGTACCAGAAACAGAAGGCACGAGTACAGATAGGTAATGGGATCTCTGAAGACAGCAAGATTGGAAGAGGTGTCAGACAAGGCTGTTGTCTCTCTCCAATTTTATTTAACATTTATCCGGAAGAAGTACTGGAAAGCTGTTTGGATGGGACAAGAGGCGTAAGGATAGGTGGGAGGAAAATTGATTGTATAAGATTTGCTGACGACACGGTCATTCTTGCAGAAAATAAAGATACACTGACTCAAATGCTAAATGATCTTGAGTGAAGCCTGTACAGCAAATGGCGTGAAAATTAATAAAAAGAAAACGAAAAGCATGGTCATAGGTTTAAAGAAAAGTGAAAATCAAGTTGCTGTCAGAGGTCATAGAACAGGTGACAGCATTCAAGTATTTGGGAAGTTGCATCAAGGAAGATATGAATTACCAACAAGATATCAAAGTGAGAATGGCTCTGGCGAAAGAAGCGTTCCAGAAGCAAATAAGACTCCTAACTAGTGGTTTAAACGAAGAGTTAAGGAAGAGACTGGTTAAGTGTCTAATTTGGAGTGTGTCCTAATATGGAGCAGAAACGTGGACATTGAGAAAGCATGAAGAGAAGAAAATTGAAGCTTGTGAAATGTGGATATGGCGTAGGATGGAGAAGATCAGATGGATAAAGTCAGAAATGAAGAAGTACTGAATAGAGTTGGGGAGGAACGGAGGATGTTGCTGACGATAAAGAACAGGAAACTGAACTGGATAGGAAACAGTTTAAGACGAGATTGAATTCTGGTAGAGGCAATTGAGGGTTGCGTTCCGGGAAAGAGAGGGAGGGACAGAAGAAGGTACCAGATACTGGATGACGTCAGCAAGCCACTAGGAGGGTACCAACGAACGAAGATGATCGCAAAAGACAGAGAAGCATGGAGGGCTATGCAGTCTGAACCTGCCATACGGCAGACAACCAAATGATGATGATGAATGCTCAGGTCAAACTTAAATAGATATGTAATTCAATCTACCAACCCCATACAATATTTTACATAGTTCACGTGAACGATGGTAAAAGAAAGTTATTCAGTAGATACATAAGGGCGCAATGTGCCCAGATTAAAAAAATTATGACAACACACATATCTTTCAGTCCACAACTGGATTTTCAACAATTTAGAAGTCAGCAAAAGGAAAATAACACTAAAGCACCGTAGAAACACATCCAACACCTAGACAACAAAAATATGGGTGTATAACTGTTCCTGACTGAAACACAAATATTCATTATATATTAGTGAGAAAGGGGTAAATGAAGCAGAACTTACAAATCAACATTAAGACACAATGATCTGGTGAACTATTTCTGCATGTCGAAATAAAGATGGCTTATTGTAGCATGCAAGACGAAAATCTATAGTCAGCAATATATTAAGTACTGTTGAGTGTTTAAATAATTTGTGAGCACACATATAAATAGACTTTTGAAGACCTGGTGTTGAAATAAGAAGTGATAATTTTTTTATATACAGGTCTGAAAGTCGTACCAATGGAACATTTATGAAAAATTATCATTATTTATACATTTTGAAATGAATCGTGTTCTAGTATGTGGATTGTATGAAACAGACCTGAGTAAAGAAACAAAATCAAAAAGAAGTATTGTTCTAAATAATATGAAAATAAGAATAGCTATATTGGTATCATAATGGCAAGACATAGATGCCGGAAGAGGTTATAAACTGTAAGATATATCCAGGGGCAGATATAGACTCTGATCATATCTTATTGGTTATGAATTGTAGACTGAAGCTGAAGAAACTGCAGAAAGGTAGGAAAACAAATAGATGGGACCTGGGTAAATTGAAGAAATTGAAGGAACATGGAGTTCTAGAGAACTTCAGAGGCAGCGTCAGGCAACAATTGACAGAAAAGGAAGAAAATAAAACAGTAGAAGAGGAATGGGTAACTTTGAGTGATGAAATAGTGAAGAGAGAAGAGGACCAAATACGTAGAAAGTCAAGAGGTACAAAAAAAATCCTTGGATGTCACAGGAAATAATAAATTTAATTTATAAAAAGGAAAATATAAAAACAGTAAATGTAACAGACAGAATGGAGTACAGGCGACTAAGAAATAAGATTGACAGGAAGTGCAAAATGACTAAGCAGGAGTGGTTAGAAGCCAAATGCAGTAAAAGGCTGTATAAACAGGAAAAAAATAGATACCGTACAGGTAAATAAAAGAGACATTTAGAGGCAAGAAAAGCAGTTATTAATATCAAGAACTCAGATGAAAATCAGTTTTGAGCAAAGAAGGGAAAGCTGAAAGGTGGAAAGAGTATATAGAGGGGCTCTACAAATCAAATGAGCTTAGAGACAATATTGCAGGAAGAGGAAATAGATGAAGCTGAAATAGGAGATACTATACTAAGAGCACTGAAAGACCTAAGTCGGAACAAGGCGCCTGGAGTTGACGACCTTCCCTCGGAGCTACTGATGTCCCTGGGAGAGCCATCAATGACAAAACTATTTCACCTGGTGCTTAGGATATATGATACGGGGGAAATACCCTCAGACTTTAAGAAAAATTTAATAATCCCAAAAAAGGCGCAGACAGGTGAAAAGGATGGAAAAGCTGGTAGAAGCTGACCTCAGGGACGATCAGTTTGAATTCAGGAAAAATGTAGCAACATGGGAGGCAATACTCACCTTACGACTTATCTTAGAAGATTTGGAGAAAGCTTTTGGCAATGCTGATTGAAACACACTCTTTCGAATTGTGAAGTCAGCAGGGGTAAAAAATATGGAACGGAAGGTTATTTACAACTTGTACAAAAAGTAGACAGCAGTTGTAAGAGTCGAAGGGCATGAAAGGGAAGCACTGATTGCGAAGACAGTAAGGCAGGGTTGTAGCCTTTCTCCGATGTTATTCAATTTGTATATTGAGCAGGCTGTGAAGTAAAGCTAGAAGATATTTACAGAAGGAATTAAAGGTCAGGGTGAAGAAATAAAAACGTTGCGTTCTGTTAGAGCCAGCAAAGGACCTGGAAGAGCAATTGAACGGAATGGACATTGTGTTGAAAGAAGCGTATAACAAGAGGTAAACAAGAGTAATGGAATGCAGTCTATGAAAATTAGGCGATGATGAAGGATTTAGATTAGGTAAGGAAATGGTAAAAGTGGTGTATGAGTTTAATTACTTGGGCAGTAAAATAACATGTGATGGTCGCATTACAGATGATATAAAATTCAGAATGGCAACGGGATAAAGCATTTTTGAAAATGTGTATGTGTTTTTCCACGGAGAGGGTTCTTATAAAGGAGTAATGTCCTCAAGTACTTCGAACAGGCACTGACGAGTAACCTGATTAAGTGATTACTTCCATAAATGGAGCCTTCAACCTAACCCAAATAAGACTGATGTTACTACATTCCACCAGAATAATAAAGAAGCCCAAAGGAAAGTACATGTGACTTTTGACGGAATCGAAGTGCCACATAACTGCAAAACCGTATACCTAGGTATCACGCTGGGTGGTTCCTGTCATTCAAAGATTACTGCTTAAAGCTTTCGAAGAAACTTCAATTAAGAGTTGAACTTGTTTCGCACGATTGCTGGCAGCAACTGAGGTGCGGACGCCAATACCTTACGCTCTGGTGCTTTCGTCTTGTGTATTCTGCTGGGGAATACTGCGGTCCAGTGTGCGAAAGCAGCGCTCACACAACAAAGATTGACGTCCAGCTTAATGTAGCCATTATCACTGACACTGTCAGATATACGCTCAGTGGTTACTGTCCTGGCTCATACTGTTCCTCAAGATCTAACGAGAAAAGCAGCTAAGGCTCACAAGAATCTCCCTTGTATGATGCTCTGCAGGATTCCCCAGCATGTCGTTTCAAATCACGGAAACCGCTCTGGTGTGACACAGAAAATATCTGTTCCTTCGACGTGACCTCCAAGTGGCAAGAACGTTGGAATGAACATCCACCGCACAACGCCCACCCGGTGCAAGATCCAGCAAAGAAGGTTGACGGTCTCCATCTACCACGCCAAACCTGGCCGAGGCTGAGCCGCATCAGGACAGGATCTTCTTCAAAGTGTGCTTACACCATGAGTTTCCTTCCATCTTCTGACTTTGACTGCGGAGCGGAGGGGCAAACAATAGAATACCACGTCAAACAGTGTCCGCTACGAGCATTTAGCGGTAACTTGTAGAGTTTGTATCAAGTGACTCCAAGAGCTCTGAACTGGTTGTCAAATTTGGACATATCCATTTAACTGTATATATTGTTGTATTGTTGTAAAACCAAATGATAAATAAATAAAAACGACAAATCAACGTATAATGCATGGCAAAGGGTACCTAGCTACACAGTTTGACACTACCAAAGTATACTGGGTGAATCACCTAACACTTGCACCGCAAATAGTGCGGCAACAGAAAGTGCGATTGATGTGCGGTTTTCACAGAATGGATTGGTAATCAGTGGCTCGTATTTTTAGCCAACGAACAGATTGTAATATTACAATATTTTATGCAAACATACAGTTTTTTTAATGGAACAATGCCTGTAGACATTAAGAAACTAAGCGTAGGGTGCACTAGAATATCAGCAGCGTTTGTTGGAGGATTCTAGTACAAGTCGTTTACGAGATATCGTCTTTTGAAACGTTGCCACATCGACATTTGCGTGTGCCAGTCAACCCGCATAGTTGCTAGGTACGATGATGTTATGTTTGTTTACAGCGTGCTTGTGTGTTCCTTCAGTGCACTGCGACACGCTAGTCAGTTATCATTAACAGTCCAAGAGGTAGGTCGTGAGTGTATGATGGATTTTACCAATGCAGAAAAAGCTGACATGCTCGTGGTATATGGAGAGTGTAGGCAGAATGCCGTTCGTTCTTCCTCGGTGTATGCGGCAAGATATTCCAATAGATGTCACCCATTTCGGCGATTATTCATCAACCTCTTCAACCAGATATGTGAAAATGGTAGTGTAACACCGAGACAACGTAACAGAAGGAAACAAGTGACGACATACGAGGGTGAAATTTATTTTCTTGCTGCTGTTGCAGTTGAACAATCCCACGTGGAAGTGTCATGAGTCAGGAAAGTGTCCTACGCATTCTCTATCGACATAGGTTGCATCCCTATCACATCTCTCTCCATCAAGAGCTGCATGGAAACGATTTTAAGAATCGTGTTAGATTCTGTAGATGGGCTTTACGACAGAATACTCCAGATGTATCATGTATCTTGTTGATGAAGCCACATTTACCAGTCATGGCCAGGTGAATCGCAGAAACATGCACTACTGTTCTGCTGACAATCACTCTTGGCTTCGACAGGTGGGCCGACAGTGTCCATGGAGTGTAAACGTGTGGTGTGGGATACTGAACCAGCAGCTCATAGGCCCGTATTTCATAGACGAAACACTGACCGCGCACAAGTATCGCAGCCTTCTAACAGACCATCTTACACGGATGCTAGAAGACGTCCCTCTGCAGACTAGGAGGAGTCTATGATACCAACATGGTGGCAGTCCAGGCCATAGTGCACGAATTACTACAGCATGTCTTCATGAATTGTTCCCTAATCGATGGATTGGTCGCAGAGGATCTGTACCTTGGCCCTCCCGTCCTCGGATTTGACGCCTGTAGACTTTTCTCTGTGGGGAAGCTGGAAGATGCTATCTACAAGGACATACCAACTACATCCGATGATACGCAACGACGTATTACTGCAGCCTGCTCGGACATAGTCATATCCACTGAAATGCTAGCACGTGTGCAGCGGTCGTTCCATACCAGACTGGCAGCGGGTATTTCTCCAGCCCGTGGTCATTTTGAAAATGACATGTCATTGTCATTTGATGCGTTACTGGTTGGAATTCATATAACTAGTGTATGCACTTGTGTTGTTCTTTAGTGTGTGTTACCGCAGGTATTGTACAAGTGTTGGTGTGGGAACGTTTCAAAAGACGAAATCTCGTAGGGAACGACTTGCACTAGAATCATGCAACAACCACTAGTCTCGTTAATTAGAGTTAAGCGAAACCGCGATCACAATGAACTATCGAAATATATGCGTGAAAAAGAAAAAAATCGACCTTGAAAAGAATACGACCTTTCTTAAAACAAAGTTTTTAAATAATCATTTACATGGCAGCCTAAAGGTTTTAAAGTCTCGTCTATTTACTTCGCGTTATAATGGTGGAGTGCTGTTTTCTGTGATGATACATTGTACCCACAGTAGTTGTTTTGTTTTATGACGCTCGTATTTATGGGAAACTCGTAATTCCGAGACTCGATATATCGCGAGTCCACTGTATCGAGTTCAGTTTACTTATCGTCTAACTTCCTTTAATTTATCTTTTCTATGTAGAAAATGTCACAACGAGGAGAAAAGAATCTAATTTGGAAAAAAAAAACACTAATAAAAGTACCGAAATTTTTTTCTAAACTTGTTCGCCTCTCATATTATCTTCTACGGACTCCTGATTACACTTACACACACTCAAGAAGGCTTAGTACAGGGAGGGGATCTTAAAAAATGTGGCAAAACTATTGATTTGTGGTGAACGTTAATGTACTTCATTACACATGTTTTCGTTACGATTTCATTTTCCGAGGAGACGAATATTCGATTACGGCCACAAACCATGTTCCTGGCGCACTCTACTATTTTTGTCCACTTCATAATGATTGACCCCTGACATTGAACTCATTTTCTGGTCACATCGCCCGACTAACATCGATGTTTTATACATCGTCGGAATCGTTGAAATGTCTTCTTTTCATTGGTGAATGAATACTACATTTTATTTGAATTGGGGACGTCATAAGTTGTAATATTTAAGAGAAATCGCGCTTTATCTGGCTTTTTTTTTTTTTTTTTTTTTTTTTTTTTTTTTTTTTTTTTTTTTTTTTTGCGAATGTCAACTGTAAGGATGCACAGAAAACAGACCTTAATTAGGAGAAATTTTCCTTTGAACAGTTTAAAGACACAACCTTGTCCTATTTACAAACGGAGTTTCGTTATTTTCTGATTAGTCGTTTTGTCCTAATAATGATAGGCGTAGACTGCTGAAATTTGCCTAATGAAAGATACGTATTCAAAAATGTTTGTATAGTCTATGGGACTTAACTACGGGGTCATCAGTCCCTAAACTTACAAACTACTTATGAACTACTTACGAACTAGGACGGCACAAATATCCATGCCCGAGGGGAGATTAGAACCCCTGACCGTAGTGGCCGTGCAGACCGTGACTGGAGCGCCTCAGTCTCCTCGGCCACCGCGGCCGGCAGATACGTATTAACAGGATGAAAAGTGTAAATGGAAGCTAAAAATGTTCAAATGTTTGTAAATCTATCGGACCAAACTGCTTGGTCATCAGTCCGTAGCTTACAAACTACTTAAACCTAGGTAAACGAACCTAAGGACAAACACACACACCCATGCCCCAGGCAGGACTCGAACCTCCACGGCAAGCAACCGCGCGCTCCGCAGCGAGACGCTTTAGACCGCTCGGCTACTCCACCGTGGCTAAATGGAAGCTCTCTCCTTTCTTTATATTTTTATATTCATAAATCTACACCAAGCGCTAATGTCACATGATTAATTTATTTGCTTTTTCGTCCCTATGCGCTAAGTACTCGCGCGTGCTGTGTTGCCGTTCTTCGCAGGTTAACAGGCGCTTCTGGCTCATTGGAACAGCGGCGGCGCCCTCATGTGACAACTACGCTCCGCTGGAGTGTTGCATGTGTTGCAACTAACGCAGTTGCTTAACAAATTCTTAACTGGCAAACACGGTGAATACGTTAGCAATGACATCTGAAGTCACCAACAAAAGTTCAAGGTCAACAGCAATGCCCTCTCCGTCTTAATAGCTACAACAGTAAGCTTAATTGCGGCTTCTTGCGTTTTATATTATAACAACGAATCGACTAAACATAAAGTAACGAAACTCCGTTTGTTAATAGAACATGGTTGGATCTTTCAACTGTGCAAAGGAAAACTTTCTCTTTATTACGGTCTGATTTCTGTGCACCCTTAAAGTTGACGAAAAAAGCCAGAAAAGCACGGTTTCTCTTAAATATTACAGCGTATGTTGTTCCCTTTTCAAATAAAATGTAATATTCATACACTAAATAAAAGTAGACCAAAAACAACAAAACACAAACAATACCCCCACTAAGTGATAGTAATGGCGATCCTGCCGATGACAGCGCTACTAAAGCAGAGTTACTAAACATAGCTTTCAGAAACTCATTCACCAAATCAATATCCCAGATTTCGAATTACGAACAGACGCCGTAATGCGTAACGTAGAAGTAGATATCATTGGAGTAGTGAAGCAACTAAAATCACTTAATAAGTCTTCTGGTCCGGACTGTATACCCATTAGATTTCTATCTGATTATGCTGAAGCGATAGCTTCTTACATAACAGCCATGTACAACCGCTCTCTCAAAGAAGGATCTGTACCAAACGATTGGAAAGTTGCACAGGTCACATCTATATTCACGAAAGGCAGTAGGAGTAACCCAATTAACTACAGGCCTATTTCATTGACTTCAATTTGCAGCAGGGTTTTGGCACATATCCTGTATTCAAATATTATGAATTACCTCGTACAGAATGATCTATTGGCCCAAGGTCAACATGGATTTAGAAAATATCGTTCATGCGAAACACAACTAGCTCTTTACCCACACGAAGTGATGCATGCTATCGACAAGGGTTAGCAAATTGATTCCGTATTCCTTGATTTCCAGAATGCTTTTGACACCGTACCTCAAAAACGGCTTTTAATCAAATTGTGTGGTTACGGAACATCGCCCCAAATTTGCGACTGGATAGGGGATTTCCTCTCAGAGAGGACACAGTTCGTAGTAATCGATGGTAAGGGATAGTCTAAAACAGAGGTGATATCGGGCGTTCCACAGGCCCTCTGCTCTTCCTTATTTACATAAACGATTTAGAGGAAAATCTAAGTAGCTCTCTTAGGTTGTTTGCAGATGACGCCGTCATTTACCGTCTAGTAAAATCATCTGAAGATCAAAACCAACTGCAGAAAGATTTAAATAAGATATCAGTATGGTGTAAAAATTGGCCGTTGACTCTAAATAATGAGAAGTGGGAAGTCGTCCACATGAGTACGAAAAGAAATCCGTTAAATTTGGTGTACATGATAAATCAAACAAAAGTGAAGGCCGTAAACTCCACAAAATACCTAGGAATTACTATTATTTCAGACTCAAACTGGAAAGAACACGTAGATCATGTCGTGGGAAAGGCGAACCAGAGACTGCGTTTTATTGGCAGAACCCTTAAAAGATGCAACAGAACTACAAAAGAAACTAGATACACTACGCTTGTCCGTCCTTTTATGGAGTATTGCTGCCCAGTGCGGGATCCTTATCAGGTAGGTTTGACGTAGGACATTGAAAGAGTCCAAAGAAGGGAGCTCGTTTCGTATTGTCACGATACAGGGGAGACAGCGTTACGGAAATGATACAGTATCTGGGATGGGAATTATTACAACAACGGCGCTTATCGCTGCGGCGTGGGCTACTTACGAAACTACAATCGACAACATTCTACTCCGAATGCGAAAATATATTGTTTACTCCCACTTACAAAGGTAGAAATGGACATCAGAATAAAATACGAGAAATCAGAGCTCGAACAGAGAGATTCAGGTGTTCTTTCTTCCCGCGCGCTATTCGAGAATGGAATGGGAGATAAATAGTATAATTGTGGTTCGATGAACCCTCTGCCAGGCACTTAAATGTGATTTGCAGAGTATCCCATGTAGATGTAGATGAAGACAGTTTGCAAGACATATATCGCAGAACTCAGCGGTGAATATTTATGGGAACTAACTTTTTCGAAGGGCAATAACGTAACTTCAGTTCATTTAAGCCATCGTCACGTTGAATATAGTCTTAGACAAAAATTGGAAAGTTTATTTTTGATTTCAATTTAAGACCATGTTGAATGTGACGATATAAATTCATGTGTGGAGTGTTGCTCCAGATCTTGATTCTGAAGAAGAGTTTCTCGAAACACACAAATGAAAGTTTTGTTTACACCACCATACCCATGACTGGTATATTCCAACCATAGCACCCTATCTAGCATTGATTAAATATTTGAAACATTTACTGTGGGGAGGTTTATTATTGGAAGGGGAGGTAGATATGCCAACTGAGCTCACCATCCAGGAGGGGAAAATGGCGGAAGCAGATTTGGGACAGAACAATGAGATATTGGAAACACAAATTAACTTAGTTCCATTGTATAAAATATAGGCCTAACGGAGAGATTCAGGTGTTCATTCTTCCCGCTCGCTATTCGAGAATGGAATGGGAAATAAAATAGTATAACGGTGGTTCGATAAATCTCTGCCAGGCACTTAAATGTGATTTGCAGAGTATCCCATGTAGATGTAATATGTAGACATTTCAACGATTCCGATGAGGTATAAAACATCGATGTTCGTCGTGCGATATGACCAGAATATGAGCTCAAAGTCAAGGGGTCAATCATTATGAAATGGACAATAGTTAATAGCCTACTGCTTCCTAGTCGCCCTGTTTTAATGAGGTACACCGTTTTCTACGGCGCAGAAGCGGTGCCGCGTTTGGCGCGGTCCGCACAGCAGGCAGCAGAGAGCGCCGACTGCCTCACACAGGGTCAGAGGGCGGGAGATAGGCGCCTCGCGGTTGTCCCAACAGCTGACGAGCTGCCGGAGCCGCGCAGTAGGCCGCGCTGCCCTGCTACATACAGGTGAACCTGCCCGTGTGTCGCTACGTCGTCGACGAAACGCGTCACAAACTGACATCGCCACTTTTGTTTTCCTGTAGCGGCGTGGTGTGTGCCTGCCGCGAGCGCTAGCGTTTCCGATTGCCAAATAATACTTCTTTATAGGTATGTACTCATTCATTTCTTCTTCCGTCGTTCATTATGGTACAATATATTATCACGTTATTAGCCGACATTGTCGGTATGGAGAGCGATCCGAAAGTATCGTACATGTTGCTTCTTCTGGGTTGAAAGGTCGTGTTCTTGGAATCTTGCTGCTTCGTAACGTTTCGTCCGATGCTGCGTCGGACCTCTTCGGAGGTTGTCCGTCTGTTGAGTCTTGCCGACTGACAGATCGGGTTGACGCTGACGCTGACGCTTTTATGAACGGGCCTCAACCTTGGCCCGATGTATTAGAGTTTAAGCAAATGGTTGCTGTTCCTCTTTATTCCTATCTTGATGTTATGGATGTTTCCTGGCTTCTTGATTCTTCTTGGGCTTGTTGGATCTGCAACAGAAAAAAATTAAGGGATACTAGGTGCTAGCGACAGCTAGCGGTGTGGGCTCCCGCGTGCTCCACTAGGGCGCGGGTCTCTTCTTTCCCACCTGGTGTACTCATCTGCCTCGCGACAGATGAGTTCCCACTGGTTATGGGAGAAGATGGGATGGGAATTAAGGAGTCTGAACTCCTTGTTGGAAAGGATAGGGGAAAGGTGTTCTCTCAGATGCTGAGGGAGACGGACAGGCTTGTGAGGATGACTGGGTTTAAGATTGGACGGAAGGAAAGGATAGGGATTATCGAGGTGTGGGTATGTCCTGTCTCGGATGGAGGAGACGAGCTTGTCAAGAACTTTCTTGACACTGTGCTTGTCCGGGACGGGCAAGCACTCTTCCGTTTCCGGAACTCGTCCTCCATGACCACAGTTTCTGTGGTCGTCGTACTCCAGACCCAGACGTCGTCTTCGTCGGACTCTTCATGTCCAGGAGGAGATGTTTCCACCTCCATGTGCGACCCCTCGGTCTCCTGCATTGCTACAGGGACCGTGGAAACGCCTGCCGGTGTGACATCTGCTTCTGTCTGCGTCCCTGCGTCCACCCTGCTTTCCTCCCCGCTTGCGGTTTGCCAACAAGGGCGGTCGTCTCTTCTTTCGCGGCGCGAAGTTCCGACACCAGTTCTTCAACTTGACGCCGCGCCGCATCGAGTTCGACGCGAAGCAGCGCTCTCTCCTCCGCCATGGCGGATTTGAGAGCGCGCATCGCGTCGATGGCCGCAGACGTGTCTTCGTGGCTTGATCCGCTGTCCCCTCTTGGGGGAGGGGACGGATCGGCAGCGGGCTTCTTCTCCATCCCCTCAATGGAGCCCTTGTCAGTGTGCCTACTTCTTCCGCCGTTCCAGCTACAGATGTAGCTGCAGCGGCGAAAGTTGGCGGCGTGTGGGCAACCACAGTTGGCACACTGACAGGTCGGGGGTCTGAGAACTTCTTAAATACCGTCTAAAAGGGGCGTGGCTAAGATCCACGTGATAAGCAGATATAGGTTCGTTCCAGCAGCTGCCAGACTACTTGACGCGCATGCGCAAAGCTGAAATTGTGTTCCAGCACTCCTGCTTCAGGCTACTTTGAGTGTGGCTGGTATTCCAGCAGTTGCCGCAAGCAGCCAGACGCTACCCGAAAAAATATTTGTGGCGCGGTTAAGCTGCCGATTTGCGCATGTGCAGAAAGGTCTTAGTTAGAGTGGGGGGGGTATACATCACGTGATACGTGTGTGTTTTTAGCGTGTTTTTCGATTATTTCGAAATCAATGCAATCCCAATTGAGATAAGATATTTCTCGTTTACACTTCGTTATTAGGAAGAAAAGTATTTTATAATAATGATTTTGCAGCCAAGATCGCATAAATGAAAAATGCGATCATGGCTGCAAAATCATTATTAAACAATTATAGATCGCCCCATTGAACAATGAGTTCCTTATATAAGAAAGTATTGTAATTATTCCTTTAAACTCTGCTTAGCCTGCAGCCAGAAACTGCAAAAAGCGTTCCAGCAGTGCAACAATCAAACAACAATTTTTACGTCATAGTAGCTGCGCATGCGCAGTAACGGCTGTTTCTTAGCCCTTGAAATTAACCGTCTGGCAGCTGCTGTAACGAACCTTGTCAAAGATAAACCTAACCTATACTATCGAACCATGTCAAAGATAATTCTGCAGAGCCACAGTCCATATATCGTTGAGTTTCATAGTCTCTTCTTTACGATTGAAATTATCATTATGTTTATATATTTCAATCGCTTCTCTATATACCTTGGATAGTAATTCGTCACGGAAAATAAAATTTCCGTCTCAGAAAATTTTACTATATGATTTCCCGATTGTAAGCAGTGTTCCGCCACAGCCGAGTTTTCAGTTTATCCAAGTCGTCATAGACTTTTGTGCTCCTTTAGACGTGTGTTTACACTTCTCTTAGTTGTTCCTGTGGTAAAGTCTACATCAGAACAACTGTAAACGAAACACCTCACACCAGGCAACATGTCAGCAGTCGAGTGTCAGCGTAGACGGAGTCAAGCGAGGCGAAAGCTTCGTGCCGCGTACACGAGTGGCCTTCAGCTCTGAAAGGCTATATCGATGTTGTTCAAACAACTTACGTGTATGCTGCCGGATTATGTCGTCGACCACTGCCATTCTGAAGGCACAACCGCACTCAGGAATCAATGTGCAAGGGAATTTAATACCTCGGTTTACAAAGGGCAAACAAGATAGCTAACACACACACTACAAGTAATCGCAGAGTCAACAAAAACGATAGAGCACATCGCAACCTTAAGCCCTTTTAGACGACGAGCTTTCTGGTCGCAGTTGCCTACTCGAGATGAGTGTGTCTACTGCAGCGCCCCTGTCTCGAGTAGTCGTTTTCGTTTAGACATACACAACAAAACTGTAGAGCCGTCTGCTATATAGTTTCGCAACTGAATGAAGAAGTGCGGTTAAGACGACGGTTTTTACGTATGAGCAGGACAAGGATAATCGAGTTTATTAATCCCGAAAGGGTAATTCGGGAGGCACAATATTTTTAAGCAGAGAGAAAAAAATACTGTTTCTAACATTAGGAAAAAATACACACCTCAAGATTTATTCTGTTCGATTTTCCGAACTCCAGTAACCTAAAAAGACGATTGCAATGCAAGAGTGGCACAAAATCGCACATTTAAACGTCGAAAAAGTACCTTACTACAAAATACGAATAAGTTCTCTAAACCCTTTATGATAAGCAATAAAGTTACCTGACTGGTGTAGTTATTCATTGTTTAAAACCTGGAGGTTAATTGTTGTAAAGCCGGCCGCGGTGGCCGAGGGGATTGAGGCGCTCCAGTCACGATCCACACGGCCACTACGGTCGGGGGTTCGAATCCCCCCTCGGGCATGGATATTTGTGCCGTCCTTAGTTGTAAGTAGTTCATAAGTAGTTTGTAAGCTTAGGGACTGATGACCCCGTAGTTAAGTCCCATAGACTCTACAAACATTTGAACATTTTTGAATTGTTGTAAATCTGCACAACCTTCAAATAAATTCATCAAAATTGGAATATTGCTTGTCAATGACACTACAAAATATCATGAGTATGTAATAGAAATTTCTCCCTTTACCGGTACCTCATATATTCGTAAATCTTGTCTGTTAGTAGCAATAACTGAGGACAGTGTACACGATACGAGGAAGACGTAGCTCATAAGTATGCCTTATATATCTTCATTAATAGTAAACGCCGCACTGTAGCACTCCTCCAGAGGATAAACGTGTAGGTGTCACTATGGACACAGCCTTAGTGGCTTTTCTTTCGGCTACGATTATGGTAGATTATTTGGTACGTAAAATAATGTAGGTATTGCACTTCTTACACGTTTCTTTTATTCAACATTTATTATTTCAATGGAAAAATTGTGACGGAAATTTAATGCTCCTGAGCAGATAACGACATTTTTCTATAGAAGGTCAGGTCTTTTAGTCTCTAGGTTAAAAACGAATGTAAGAAAACTGTCCTGTAACGTTCCGTTTGATATGTCCCAGGTTCCTTGTAAAACAAAATGAAGACAAATATTGAACTGCTTTTGGAGTTATAGGCGAAATTTATGCCAATATATACGCTCCCCAATGTAGCAGTGTATAACGGAACTGAGCTGGAGGGACGTGTTGTATATGTTAGACTGAGTTTCCGTATGACAGCACTAGCGCCTATGTTTGTGCAGATTGTTTATTCTAATGTTTGAGAATATTTGTGGACGCAATGATTAAGTCGCAGTTCTACTTTTAAAGAAATCGAGAGAATAATTGAATGGGGGATTAATATCTGTGTTCGTTTTATTTATCTCAAATGTTTGAGAATGTTCAGGGATACTGTGATTCAGTTCCATATCTACTTTTAAACTGCTCACACACGATTAACAAGCCAGTGAAGCGGATTATTATCAGCTAGTGATCGAATAAAAATAATGTTTGCAGAACATTAGGAACTGTTTCCTTTTTAATGCTGTATTATAATCATGTTTTTCCAAGCACTGAAATCAAATTCAAGTTTTCTATTCGAAATTTGTCCATTTCGAGGATTGTTAGTTAGTTCGTTATTTTTGTTAATACATAAAAGGATTTGCATGTAGTTTTCTTTTGACCTAATATTTTTGTGTATTATTTGTAACTGCATTTCATAGTAAGTGTGAAATTTTAAAAAATCATTCAATTCCCTCGATGTAATACTATGAAGATCTCATTTTTGATCGTTAGTTCAACAAGGCAACATCTGTATTCATGTTAATGAAATAAAAGAATGCACTTTGCATATACGGTACATTTGTCCTACGGTTATCAATTCATAATCAAAGCAATCAACCTTAAAATTCCAAGTGAATAACTATCGCTCCTTTGCAGAAACGAAAGTTTTATGTACTTCTTGTCAAATGAATTATTGGGGCACAGCTAAGAGTGCATCTTAGTTCAAATAAATTGCTTTTATTAATTTGGATTTCATTGTTCGTACTTCCATGTTTTATAAGCGTTTTAATTTTCCTTTATAATCTATTGATCCCATTTAATGTTCAAATGTTTGTATTTACTGGACCAAACTACTGTTGTCATCAGTACCCAGACTTACAAACTACTTAGACTAAGGACAACACACATACCCATGCTTGATGGAGGACTTGAAACACTAGCGGGAGCGGTTACCCAGTCTGTAGCATGATGCCTTAGACCACATGTTTCAATAGCGATGCTTCCGGCATTTATTTGTTATTATTCACGTATGGGCCCAGTAGGAAAATACAATATATGAGCAATCTATTAGCGTTTGATGGTTGCCCTTCTTTCGAGGCCAAATTTATTTCATCCGTTCAGAACGAAATCTCTTTCTTTCATCAGACTAGAGTGTTCCAGTCCGTTTTCTAATTTCCCTCTGACACAACTTTCTAATCAAATATCTTTTTGTCTGAATTTTTTTCTGTCACCTATGTTAGAGTTATATTGCCTAGCTTAAGATCCTTCTTAATCACAGCGATCCATTAGGTTGGCTTAGTTATGGCCTTACTTCTGTTTTCTACTATTCGTTTTGTCAACATAGTGGGTGCCATTAAGTCTTCGTTTCCTCATGCCACCACATACGTCTGTGTTCTTCTATTTCCTTCTTACTTTTCTCCCTACAAGCTTCTCTACCCATTATATTTGTGACCTATTATTTCCAGCATTTATTCTTTAATTAATATCTCTACCTTAGTTACCAACTTCTGTGATTATTACTCCTACATATTTGAATTCTTCATAAATTGATCCCATATCTTCTTTATGTTTCTAACCTTGATTTGCTCCTCTTCTTACTTGTTATTTAATTAATTTATATTTTCAGTCTGTCTTGTTTTTTTATTCTCTTCTATTAACTTCCCATAGTATATTCAATGTCTCATTCGACTGGTGTAAAAATTTGCTGGTCATCAGAGCATTATAACGAATACATAATACTATCATTTTTTAGTAACCCCATGTCCTTACTTTTCTACCAGTTTTCCACTGCTTTATCTGTGTAAATCTTATGAATTGTCGTCGACAGTCTGACGTAAGCTTTGTAAATTTTAATCCAAGAGGGAGATAATTTTATATTTTTATTGTTGCTGTAGAATTTTTATATGGTTCCAGAATTGCTTCAACTATGATAGAAGTAATGTCAGGTAATTTTAAAGCCTATCAAAAATTACGTGAAGGTATGTTACCACAGAAGTTTACTGCGAATGCAGGAGCTGATTACAAATATTTTTTCTTTAAAGTACGGTAGTGCATTTGTTACAAAACCATAGCCTGTCGATAATTGATATTCTTGCTTTAAATCCAATTTGACCTTCAACGTACACTTCCTTAAATTCCGTCTCTAAAATGTTTAATGGTCGTTCTATACAGTACTCTAAATATATTAGTCACATTTTTGCACGGGCTGAAATTAAACAGCAAAATCAGTTGTATATGACGGTTCCATTGATATACTTGGCCTAGGTTTCGAGAAACATTAATGCTGTCTACAGAAGATGGCAAAAACGTTTAACAATAGTGATTACAGTAGTTAGCAACTGAATTAGAAAATTAAAACTTCAGCGTATTTCCTAGTTATTTCACATATTGGTTAACAATGAATTAATATGTAATATCGCGTATTGTGTGAGAAAACAAAAATTCTAGGAAGTAATATCAGTAAAAGATATTCGTTTGTAAATGTAACAACTGTTTTCTTCCTGTCTTATCAACTGTTCATAAAAATGTTTACTCTCCAATCTTCTGGAATGCCTTTGTTTAGGCAAATACCATTGTTACCTTCTGTTATACCTGTTTCATTATCGTATGTAAAAATTATTTCTTATTTTCTCTGAACACGTTCACATACTACGTTGTCGACTGACAGACTGGAGTTGAGCTGGAACTGAAATACATGTGGGTGTGACATTTAACCGGGTGGACGTACAAATGGCGGTTCAAGGAGGTCCTTTTCTCTTTACCAAGACACAAGGCAAGACCGTAACAACAGCCATTGGCGGATGGCATCAAAAACACGTAAGAACAACATGAATATGTGAGTTAAGACCGCAATGCGTAGAAGAATCTTTGCAGGTCTTCATCAATTAATCGGTAATGATGATCATGATGTTGTTGTTGTTGTTGTGGTGGTCTTCAGTCCGGAGATGGTTTGAGGCAGCTCTCCACAACACCCTATCCTGAGCAAGCCTCTTTAACTCCACATAAGAACGGCAACCTACATTTGTCTGGATCTGCTTACTGTATCCATCTCTTGGTCTTCCTCTGCGGTTTTTACCCCACACACTTCCCTCCAATGCTAAATCCACGATTCCTTGATGTCTAAGAATGTGTCCTACGAATCGATGTCTTCTTTTAGTCAAGGTATGCCAGAAATTCCTTTTCTCCCCAATTCTGTTCAGTACCTCCTCATTCGTTACGCGATCCCCCCACCTAATCTTCAGCATTCTTCTGTAGCACCACATTTCAAAAGCCTCTATCCTCTTCCTGTCCGCACTGTTTATCGCACATGTTTCTCTCCCATACAAGGCAACACTCCACACAAATGCCTTCAGAAAGGACTTCCTTAGGCTTAAATCAATATTCGATGTTAACAAATTTCTCTTTTTCAAGAACGCTTTTCTACCCATTGCCATTCTACTTTTTATATCTTCTGTACTGCGACCATCATGTGTTATTTTACTGATCAAGTAACAAAACTCATCTACCTCATTTATTGTTTCGTTACCTAATCTACATCCTTCAGCATCACCTGATTTTCTTAGACTGCACTCCATTACCCTTGTTTTGCTCTTGTTAACGTTCATCTTATATGCACCTTTCAGCACACTGTCCATTCCGTTCAACTGCTCTTCCAGGTCCTTTGCTGTCTCTGACAGAATTACTATGTCGTCGCCAAAACGCAATGTTTTGAATTCTTCACCCTGAACTTAAATTCCTTCTCCAATTTTCTCCTTGCTTTCCTTTATATGAATATGATAAGGATGATTAAATAAACATAAGCTCATAAATTTAATATTTAAATAGAAGTATTTTATCTGCCTCCTATGGAAATATGATAACAATCCCCTAGAAATGACAACTGTCCAGCATAAAGCAAGTGTAGTCAGAAATCTTTAGATCGCTACATATACTTCTGAGACATGCGTTCCTTCGCATTCTGTAGATTTTATAACCCTGTGAGGCAACTTGTTGCTTCGAAACTCCTTGGTATGTGCTCCTACAATTGGCCGGAAATAGTTTAGTTTATCACCAATCTAAATGTGGTCGTACTGATTCTCATGCTTTCCTACAGTTAGCCTGGCGATAAGGCTACACCGAATGGACAGGACGGCGAGAATAGTTGGCTGGAGACATGCGAGCATGCCCTGCTCAGTACAGTGGATGTTGGTTGCGTGACGACATTTCAAGACTTACAGCTTCCGTCACAGCTGTTGCTGGTTCTGCAGTATAGAGGATTTTCACGAATGTTGTGCTTGAGGTGAAACTAGTAGGTCCAGGGGTTCTTCTCAGAGCACCTACGACAAAAATTGGACTCGTATTCTAGAGGGTAGCTGTTCAGTTCATGCAAATATCTACGTTTAATTTTTTTCCCATTATTCCCACAAATCGCTGAGGATGACTGCTAAGATAGTTCCCTTGAAAAGGACACCGCGTGTTACATTCCCCATTCCTCTACACTGCGAAGTTTTGATCCGTCTCTAATGCGACGTAAATACCGATCTCCCAGAAGGAAATTTTCATTCTGCATTATAGTGCGCGCTGATATAAGCCTTTCTGGCTGATTAAAACTGTTTATCCATCAGGTTTCCAAAGAAAGCAAGTGCAGACAAGTGTGAAAATTACAGAACTATTAGTTTAATAAGTCATGGTTGCAAAATACTAACACGAATTATTTACAGACGAAAGGAAAAACTTGTGTAACCCGTCCTCGGGGAAGATCAGTTTGGATTTAGGAGAAATGTAGGAACACGGGAGGCAAAACTCACATTTCGACTTATTTTAGAAAATAGGCTAAGGAAAGGGAAACCTACGTTTTTAGCGTTTGTAGATTTGGAGAAAGCTTTTGTCAGTGTCGACTGGTATACACTCTTCCAAATTCTTAAGGTAGCAGGGTTAAAATATAGGGAACGAAGAGTTATATTCAACCTATACAAAAACCAGACAGCGGTTATTAGAGTCGAAGGGCAAGAAAGGGACGCAAAGGTTGCGAAGGGTGTAAGACACGGTTGTAGCCTTTCCCCAATGTTGTTCAATCTGTACAATGAACAAGCAGTAAAGGAATGGAAGGAGAAATTTGGAGATGGCATTAAAGTGCAGGGAGAAGAAATATAAACATTGCGGTTTGCCGATGACATAGTAATTCTGTCAAGAGACCGCAAAATATCTGGAAGAGCAATTGAATGGGATGGACAGTGTCTTGAAAGGAAGATATAAGATGAACATTAACAAGAGTAAAACGAAGGTAATGGAATGCAATGTCAGAAAATCAGGTGATGCAGGAGGAATTAGATTAGGTAATGAGACAATAACAGTAGTAGATGAATTTTGTTATTTGGGTAGCAAGATAACTTCTGATGGCCGAAGTACAGAAGATATAAAATGCAGAATGGCTTTGGGAAGAATGAGTTTTCTAAAGAAGCGAAACTTGTTAACATCCAATATTAATATAAATGTTAAGAAGTCCTTTCTGAAAGCATTTGTCTGGAGTATAGCATTAATGGAAGTGAAACATGGACGATAAGGAGTTCAGATAAAAAGACGATAGGAGCTTTTAAAATATGGTGCTACAGACGAATGATGAAAATTAGATGGGTAGATCACATGGCTAATGAAGAGGTGCTTAACCAAATCGGGAAGAAAAGGAGTTTCTGGCATATCCTGACTAAGAGAAGGGATAAATTTGTTGGAAACATCCTGAGACATCAAGGAATTGTCAGCTTAGCGTTAGAAGGAAGTGTGTGGGGTAAAAATCGTAGAGGGAGACCGAGGAACGATTACAGTAAGCAGATTCAAAAGGATGTAGGTTGCCGAACGTATTCTCAAATGAAGAGAATTGCACAGGACAGGGTAGCGTGGAGAGCTGCATCTAACCAGTCTGCGGACTGAAGACCACAACAACAATAACAACCCACCAGGTACTCAAACACAGGAAATGTTCAAAACCTAGGACCTTTGCCCTTCGTGGAGAAGCACTCTACTGACTATCAGCGGATATCTCACACCTTTACTTCCACCAGTACCTCCTTTCCTACCTACCAAAATTCACAGTCCTCCTGCGAACCTTGGAAGAAAGGATACTGTGGAGATATGGCTTAACCACAACCCTATTTTATAATTACGAGTTCGAAAAGGACGCACAAGTTACCCCTGTGAGCAACAGATATTGCCGAGGTGGGGTGGCTTGCATGCCTCAACGATACAGATAGCCCTAGTATAGGTGCAACGTCAGCAGAGGGGTATCTGTGGAGAGGCCAAACGTGTGGTTCCTGAAGAGGGGCAGCAGCCGTTTCATTAGTTGCAAGGCCAACAGTCTGAATGTCTGATTGAGCTGGCCTTGTGAAAACAACTAATGTGGCTTTGCGTTGTAGCTACTGCGAACGGTTTAAAGCAATTGCAAACTACAGTAGTCATTTTTCCCGAGGACAAGCAGATCTTCTGTATGGGTATTTGATGATAGCATCATCTTGGGTAAAATTCTGATCTCTGGCAGGGCTACTCAAGAGAAACAATATGACATTCGATGGTCAGGAACGTGGAATGTTATGTCATTTAATCGGGAAGGTAAAATAGAAAATTGGAGCAGTGAAATCGATAGGTTGAAGTTAAATAGAGTGGGGATTATTAGGGTTCAGTGTTATGGTGAGCAGGAATTCTGGTCAGGTGAGTGCAGGGTTATAATTACAAATTCAGCTGGGAGGAACGCAGGAGTAAGTCTAATATCGAATAATAAAATACGAATGTTACTGTAAAGTTACTATGAACAGCATAGTGAATGCATTATCGTAGCAAAGATAGACACGAAGCTAACACCGACCACAGTAGTACATGTCTATACGAAAACTACCTTTGCCGATGATGAGGAAATTTAAAAAAAATGTATGTTGAATGATTAAATAATTCGCAGTCTCTGTTGCAATATTTTTATTACTCCAAATAACGCGTTTCGCGCTATTAGCGCATCATCAGAGTGGAAACAGGCAAATATTTTATTACAGTCCGTGTACCCGGAGGGCAGCGAATCTAATATGGCTAAGGTGAGTAAATATTGAAAAGTCAGAGCTTACTTTGGTGGAGATGGAGCCACATAATTATTTAAAGCTGTGGTGGAAGTAGCTTAATTTGTGTTCTGTCATTGTGCCCCTGCAAAGAAGAAAACCGTACAAAGTACGTAACGGCTATTTGAAGTAGAATAACTAGGGACTGAAGGGGCACAGTATAGAAATTAATAGAATAGAATACTTTTTATATGATAAAACTCACCATAGCAGCTGTCGCTGTCGCGGCAGGTCCACGTTTACAACTGGTAGTATTGTTAATAACTGCGAAACATAAATGCGACCGTTAAACAAAGCGTTAGGGGCAGAGTTACGCCTGCGAGAATGAGCGGCTTGCCAAGCGGCAGTTTAGTAGTATCAGAGGTGTTTGTGACGTGCGGGAATTTATTTTCTCCACAGTTCTCTTGAGTAACTCCTCATTAATTACTCGATCTACCCACCTAATCTTCAGCATTCGTCTGCAGCACTACGTTTCAAATCTTCTATACTCTAATTGTCTGAGGCATTCATCGCCCCTGTTTCCCTCCTGTACAAGGCTACTCTCCACACAAATCCCTTCAGAAAAGACGTCCCAACAGTTACATTAATTTTCAGATGTTAACAAATTTATCTTTTTCACAAATGTTTTTCTTCCCGTTGCCATTCTGCATTTTGTAGCATCTGTACTGCGAGCATCGTACGTTACTTTACTGCACACGTGACAAAACACATCTGCCACCTTTATTGTCTAATTACCTAATCAAATTCCTTGAGCATCACCTGTTTTTTTTATTTTTTTTAGCCTACATTCCATTTGCCCTTTCTGATGTTCGTTTTAAACGCTCCTTTTAAGATACTGCCCATTCCCTTCAGTTGCTCTTGCAGGCTCTTTGCTGTCTCTGACAGAATTACAGTGTCACCTTGAACTTCAATTCCTTCTTACAACTTCTCCTCGATTTCTGTCACATCTTGCTCAATGTACACATTGAATAATATTGGAGAAAGCTTACAACCCTGTCTTACTCTCTTCGCAACCATTGCTTCCCTTTCATGCCCTTAGACTGGTATAACTGCTGTCTTGTTTCTGCACAAGTTGTAAATAACTTTCCATTCCTTATATTTTACCGCTGTGAACTTCAGAATTTGAAATAGCGTATTTCAGACAACATTGTCAAATGCTTTATCCAAATATAAAAAAGCTAAAATGTAGGTTTGCCTTTCCTTGACCTGTCTTGTAAGATAAGTTACAAGCTGAGTGCTCCTACATTTCTCCTAAATCCGTCCTGATCTTACCCGAGATCTGCTCTTATCTGTTTTTCTATTCTTCGGTAAATAATTCCTGTTAGAAGACAGACCGTACAAGTGCGTCCACGTAGGAAAGTAGCTTGGAAATCAAAATGTATATAAAATACAATGTCGTTTAATTATAAAAAAATAAAATCTTACGCAGAAAAAGAATTATTTATTTTCCCAGGGATCCCCGCATTAGCTGCACAAAATACAACACTTCCAACCAGTGGAATGATTGTATTTCAGCTACACAGTTTTATTAAGACTAGTATTACATGTGATCGAAATTCGACCAGTCGTGTTTGCAAAGTCATGAAAATGAAAAAAAATTTAATGTAATTGGAATTTACTGAGTACTGTAAATTTATAGGTTTTATGTGACTGCTATGGGAACAGGTGAAAGAAAGGGCAAAAGGACAGCTATTGGTACAGAGAACATAGGCGCAGGATTATCGCTGGTCATTCCTTTGTCTTTATAAATTATAAAAGCGTAATGCAGAGCACTGGTGTTTTTTACGCTTGAGTGGACGCGTCGATTGTTTACATTTCTATTTTTATTTTTTTAATTTTTTTTTCCTTTCACGAGAAGGCGCGTGGGGTAGTCAATATACCACCTTCTGTCGTAAATTACAATACTCTTACGAAACAAACAAATATTTTGAAGTAACATTGCTATGCTGCAGCACTACAAAATCCCCCTATGGCCTATGGCGTACACCATACCTCAGCACGCACGCTCGAGGTTTAAGTCTACATTCAAATTTGTTCTTCACTAATAGAAAATTCTTGTTGGGTTAAAACTTTTCAATAAAACTGTTCTTATGGAAAATTAACGGAGGCACTTGAAAACAATTGCTCTTCAAACACATGAACTGTAATTATTGTAATGAATCTGAATATACTAATACTGAATTGTTTAATTGTATTGAAAAACTATATTTAAAAGTTAGGAATTGAACATTATAAAGAAAAAAATTGGAGGGCACTGGGAATCATAGCCGGGACCTTCAGATTAAAACTCCAAGTGCTAACGACGTTCAAAATGTTCAAATGTTTGTATAGTCTATGGGACTTAACTACGGGGTCATCAGTCCCTAAACTTACAAACTACTTATGAACTAACTAAGACTAAGGACGGCACAAATATCCATGCCCGAGGGGGGATTCGAACCCCCGACCGTAGTGGCCGTGCAGACCGTGACTGGAGCGCCTCAGTTCCCTCGGCCACCGCGGCCGGCCAAGCGCTAACGGACTGAGCTAATTTTACCTGTGCTAAATGCCACTTACAACGGGTTAATAATACAAAACTAATGGCGAATTCGGAGTATCATCCTAAAATTGCCTTTTTTCACCACTCTTTAACGGCTACGTGCACACGTAATTTTTATATTCGCAACATCTATGACAGACCAACTTTAGAATCATGTACTTTTCATTGGCCTTCTTGTATGATTAATATTAAAAATATCGCACTGACGTGTTTTACGGCCCACTTTAGATTTGTAGTTTTATAGGTTTTTACAAACATTTTGGACCAAAATAATAATCTAAATAATAAAAAATTAATTAAGAACAGTGTCTGAATCCCTTTTAGGAAAAAAAATAGGTACTGGCGAGTTGCAACCACAGAGCTTCAGCGTCACAGTTCAACACATTTCCCACTACGCTACAGCTAACAGTTACGAACTGCGTTATTTAATCTCATACTATTGATGGCCGTTGTTAACTGATGCTAATATGGTATTTGTAGACACTAGATTATCATTTATCGTACGAAGAACGACGTCTTTTTGTTAATTCTTCAGTGCGCCATTGCTTTGAAATGACAACGTGTAAGTTACAATAAGAAAATCGTCAAATACGCAACGCAAGATGGCGTATGCCAGAGACAGTTCTGAGCGAGGAATGTCACGTGACATCTGCGAACGGCTGGTTTTCGTTTATTTAATGGAGGTTGTCAAAACTCCTTTATTTTTGCAAATATCTCTCAAGTGATACGAGATATGAAAAAAACATAAGGGAACAAAGTTGTAGGGAATTTTCTCCTCAACAAATTCGTTTATTCAATTTTCGCGTCAGATGAACGGTTTATTTGCAATTAAAATTACATTACAAACGGCTTTTTTTTTTAATTACTAACGTATTTCGTGTCCGAAATATTTCAAAGGGCGAGTTCCTGGTCTCTGGTACAATTATGTCTGTAAAATTTGGTGCTGATCGGTTGAACGGTTCGACCTAAAAAGTGGGAACACGTTACAGACAGACAGACATCGTCAAATCGGGGTTAATTTTGCAAATATCTCTGCAACGATGCAAGATATGAAAGAAACATAATAGAGCGAAGTTGTAGAGAATTTTCCCCTCTACCAATTAGGTTCTCTACCAATTAGATTATTCAATTTTCGTGTCAGATGAACGGTTCGTTTGTAATTAAAATTATATTACAAACGGCTTTTTTGGTATTACTACCGTATTTTTTGTCCGAAAAATTTGAAAAATGGAGGTTCTGGTCTCTGGCGGCCTACAATTATGTGTGCAAAATTTGGTGCTGATCGGTTGAACAGTTCGTCTTAAAAACCGAGAACACGTTACGGACAGACAGACAGACAGGCAGGCAGACAGACATCCCCAAATCGCCGTTAGTTTTGCAAATATCTCTGAAACGATACGAGATATGAAAAAACTATAAGAGAGCAAAGTTGTAAAGAATGTACTCCTCTACAAATTCAGTTATTCAATTTTCGTGTCATATGCATGGTTAAGCCGTTATTTTCATTTAAATTTCGAGCTGTCAAAAGACGATCGCAAAGGCCCACTTTTAGTGTTACTACCGTAATCTAAAGTGGGCCAAAAATGTGTACCCTCAGTGTCGTGTGAGCGTATTTATATAATGATGTGCATTCCGCTGGTTCTAAATAAAGACAGAATTTAGAATAAACGATCTCTCTCTCTCTCTCTCTCTCTCTCTCTCTCTCTCTCTCTCTCTCTCTCTCTCTGTTTCTCTCGCTCAACTCCCGCCCCTCCCCCTGTATCTTTGAAAGTGAGGCGAAACGTCGTTGTGCAATAACACTTAATAATAGATGAACTTAGCAGAGTTATAAATGTCTGGGTGGCTCCAAAGTTGAGCGGCACCTGTTAGACCGGGCGTTTTCCCAGGGAGATCGATGGCACCCGCCCGGTCTTAGGGGGCCTTTTGGACGTGGAAGTCACGCCATGGGCGCTGCAAGCGAACTCTGCCATCCAATATTCATGGGGCTTCAGAGCGCCCCGCTAGGTATCAGCGATCACTGCTATATTATTACGCGTTTCCTTGTTTTGAGTCTCCGTTTAACAGTACTGTCTATTACTGGACGCCTAAAGCTGACAGCGAGGTCACCGCCCCAGCTGAAGGTCACTTCTGAGTGTATATAACGGGTGTCCCATTAATCTGTTTGTCCAGATGCAAATTACAAAATGTTTCAAGCAAATGTTTTTCAGCCTTCAGGGGGACATTAGTCAGCATGATTGCCTTCTTTGTAGCTTTGTTTTTACAAAGATATTAGCAGTGGTATGAGGTTTTTTTAATGGCACCCTGTATTTTTTATTCAGTAATTCATTCCCTCTCCTAAAGACCCATTCAAAAATGTATCACAGAGTACAACGTCATTAATAACATAAGACAATTTTGACGTTAACGCTCCAGCGCCTAGTGCAGGTACTCGGGGTGATGGAAAACATCCACATGCCGAAGTTGACAGAGGACAAAAGTAAACATTCTGTCAACCAACGTCAGTTGAAGAGTTGTGTCAGTAGAATGTACAAAATGTTCAAATGTTTGTAATTCTATCGGACCAAACTGCATGGTCATCAGTTCGTAGCTTACAAACTACTTAAACCTAGGTAAACTAAACTACGGACAAACACACACACCCATGCTCCAGGGAGGACTCGAACCTCCACGGCTAGAATGTACAGCAGCGAAGAGAAGGTAGAAATGCTACTAATCTATGGGGAATGTAAGCAGATCAGTAATTTCAGTTCTGTTATGGATGGATTGGATGCTTAGGGTTTAACGTCCTGTCGACAGCTTGGTCATTAGAGACGGAGCTAACGCTCGGAATTTTTAGGTTAGGATGAGGAAGGAAATCGGCCGTGCCCTTTGAAAGGAACCATCCCGGCATATGCCTGGAGTGATTTAGGAAAATCACGGAAAACCCTAAATCTGGATGGCCGGAGGTGGATTTGAACCACCATCCTCCCGAATGCGAGTCCAGTGCGTTACCACTGCGCCACCTCGCTCGGTCAGTTCTGTTATGTACAATACGGGTACATTTAGTACACTAGTTAAGTCCTTTTAAATACTGTTGTGTAGAGTAGACATACAGTAAAGGCTGCCCTTCCTACAAACTGCATCGACATAACGTTGAAGGTAGGCGAAATACTACGCAGGCAGAGGAACTCTACAGAGAGCAATATCTCAACAACAACCCACCTTCCCAACGGAAGTTTTCTCGTCTTGTTGCGACAATTCAGCAAACGGGGAATTTCAACCCACTGCACTGGAGGAGTGCAGAAAGTTGTAATAAGCAGTCCACGTGATAGAGATAATTCCTCTAACTAGGGAGTTGTCAAAAATAGGGTCCCACAAGATTCGGTCTACGGTCCTTTGCTGTTCTTAATATATACTAATGACTTGCCATTCTACATTCACGAAGATGCTAAGTTAGTTCTTTTTGCTAATGATACAAATATATCTATCACACCTGACAAACCGGATTAATTAATGAAATTGTAAATGATGTCTTTCAGAAAGTTATTAAGTGGTTCTCTACAAATGGACTCATTAAACGTTGATAAAACCCAGTATATACAGTTTCATACAGTAAATGGCATGACACCATTAATAAATTTACACTTTGAACAAATCAGTAGCTAAGGTAGAATATTCAAAAATTTTAGGTGTTTGCAATGACCAGGGATTGAATAGAAAAAAAAAATACATTGAAGATCTCTTGAAACGCAATTAAAAAATAATAGCAGTGTGCGTAGTTACAACACTAGGAGAATGACATTCACTACTCAAGGTTAAATCTAACTTTGGTACAGAAAGGTGTGAATTGTGCTGCCACAAAAGTCTTCGGTCACTTACCAAGTAGCATCAAAAGTTGACAGATTGCCAACTAGTATTTAAAAAGAAATTAAAGGAATTTCTGAATGGCAACTCCTTCTACAATGTAGATGAATTTTTAGACAAAACTTAAAAAATAAAAATAAAAATAAAAAAATTAAACACTGTAAATAATATTTTTTAACATATTTATTGTCAAGTATAGACAACATTTACTAAACTGACACGTTCCACATTATTACGAAATGTCGTATATATGATCTATGGAACAAATATTAATCTAATCTAATCTAATGAACAACGCAATCGTAACACTCGCACAGAGGAAGCTGCGGAAGTTATTGTTCTCGCTTCCGTTGCTATCAATCCATATGTGACCACACGACAGCTTGAACGCGAGATTGGTGATCTTAAAACCAGTGTACATCGTATTCTTACACGTCACCAGTTCCATCCTTACATACACCTACATCAAGAATTGAAAGGGAATGATTTCTAGAATCGTGTACAGTTCTGTCAGTGGGTACAACACCAAATTCACATCAAACCAAACTTCTTCTCCAATGTTCTATTTACCGATGATTGTTCCTTGTCAAACAAAGGATATGTAAATCCAAGAAACATGCATTATTGGTCCAGCGACAACCCAAGATGGCTTAGACAGGTGGATCATCAGGGTCACTGGAGAGTAAACGTCTGATGTGGGATACTCGGTACTACAATTATTGGCTCTTATTTCATCAGTGGTAATGTAAACGGCACAGTGTATGCCATCTTCCTCAGACGAATTCTTCCTCCTCTTCTGTATGCAGTACCGATAAGAACCAGAATGCTTATGTAGCATTAAAACGATGGTTTTCCAGCACGTCGTGTTCTGAATCCGAAAGTATCCTGTCAGATGGAGTGGTCGAGGAGGAACAGTTACTTGGCCTGCTAGGTTTTCTGATATCAATACTCTGGACATTTTTCTTTGGGGATGCATTAAAGAAGTTATCTATCGCGGTATTCTAATAACTCCAGAGGACATGCAGGACTGCATTGTACTTGCTTGTAATTCTCCCCAGCAGGCTTCACTCGAAGCAGTAAATAATTCTTTCATTCAACGTGTGCACCAGTGTATCGGTGTCCAGTGTCACCACTCTGAGTACCTTTGAATGTTCTGTTCATGGAGTCAGGAGAGTCATAGTCAATTTTGGGTTATGTTTTTACTTTGTTTTCATTTGTTTTCTGATATCTCCAGCAAGTGGACGAATTTGTAATCCAGGACTCAGAGTCAATGTTGTGTTATGTAATTAATAACGTTGTGTTTCAGTGAAGGTACAATTTCGAATGCTACACAGGTCTTTAGGAGAGGAAATGAATCGCCGAATAAAAAAATGCAGGGTGCCATTTAAAATAGTGATATCTTTGTAAGAAAAAAAAAATGTTTGTACAGCTTATGGGACTTAACTGCGGGGTAATCAGTCCCTAAACTTGCAAACTATTTATGAACTAACTTATTTTAAAGACAACACAAACATCCATGCCCGAGGGAAGATTCGAACCTCCGACGCGGGAGGCCGTGCAATCCACAACGTGGCGCTCCAGACCGCTCGGCTACCCCGCGCGGCATATCTTTGTAAGAAACGAAGTTACAAATAAGGCAATCATGTTTATTAATATCCCCCTGACGGCTAAAGAACATATGCTTGAAACATTTTGTAATTTGCATCTGGACAAACAGTTATTTAGGGTGGTCAAGACAAATGGGACACCCTATATATATAATAGGTTTTTTTTGGTGTGTTTTAAGTTTGAATAATAAAATTTTATATGAAATGCACTTCCTGGAAAAAAAATAATGACAATATTAATAGTCTTCACTATAGTATTACATAGTTAATAAAGTATCTGATTAGCTTGGTTATAATACTTTTACAGCCTCAGGTAACAGATTACTTACTTTAACATATCATAGTCAGCTGCGACAGGAAAGAGTGTTCGGTAAAACTTCGAGCCTGTCACGCCTGATACAGTGAAAGTTACTGTTATATATTGTAAACTACTTATGATTAGTAACGTAGTTTTAAGGAAAATACCGATTTCAGTGGTTTCGATGGAGATATTCATTAAACCTTAACCATTTTCCAACTGCGTAGCATCATCATATGATACATACACATTCAATACATTTTGGTTGTGACTTTAATGAGGACTGCTGTGTATCTGTGGGAAGACGAGATCAAGTAATCATTATATGTGTACGTTACACATAATGTTTAAAACATCTTCAAGCTGTTACTTAGAGGTACGAAATTCGTTATAAGTATATCCGTTATATCTATCCATTTGGAAAACATTTTGCAGATGGCACTACACTGCACAGACCTTTCTACAGGCATTGAATATCAAGTATTTTGCAACTGAACACAAACCACAAACTGCAGGCTGAAAGATTTTGTTCCATCCGAAGATTTTCTAGCTCATCACTCACGTTGACGAAAGTTTTATTTTAGTGACAGGACATAAAAATAATACCAATTTATATTAAATGAGAACAAAAGTTGTATTACAAAATAACATTTTCTAAGCAACTAAGGACGACTGAAAAATGATGTTAACATATGCAGTTTACAAAGTTAATACAGGGTGCCCGAAAAGTCTTTCCCTGATTACATAAATTGAACACTCAGGCTAGAAGTAAGATACAGATATGAAACTGGTGTCTAATTGTTTACAAACTATCAAAGTTTTTGTCACACATCAGTAAACGTCCACATGAGCGCCCTTGGTAGCACGTAGCACATCTAGGCGATATTCAGTTTCCGTCCACACATCAGCCAACATCACTGGAGGGATCGATTCAACGACTGTGGTTATCCGTTGCCGCAGGGTTTCAAGATCTGGTACACGTATTCGGTAGACCTCGTCCTTGACATAACCTCATAAAAATAAGTCTAATGGGGTTATGTCAGGAGAGCGTGGAGGCCAAACCGTTGGCCCATCACGACCAATCCATCGCCCACGAAAGGTCATATCGAGATAGGCACGGACGTCCAAACCTCAATGAGGCGGTGCACCGTCTTGCTGAAACAACACATCGGGGTGATACTGAAGCAGCTGACGAACCGCAGATGTGATGATAGCCTTAGCGAAGAAGAATAGCCCAATAATTCGATCGTGAATAGCGCGCACCAAACATTCACCTTTGGACTGCCTCTGGTGCACTCCATGACCTCGCCAAGGGGTTGTTGACGCCAAATGCGCACATTATGGCGATTCACTACTCCACTGACAAAAAAGGTCGCTTCGTCGGAAAAGGCAATTCGTCTGAGATAACCATCATCGTCCTCAATACGTGATAGCATTTTGACCGCAAAGTCATATCGACGTGTACTGTCATTAGGCAACAAGGCCTGAACGATTTGCAATTTGTAAGCACGAAACAATAAACGTTTGTGTAAAATGTCATGGAGAGAGCTTTTTGGCATCTGTAATTCACGTGAGGCCCTGCGCACCGATTTCTTCGAAGTTCGCAGAAAAGACTGCCTCACAGCTTTCACCCTGTCTGCTGAGGTTCTTGGTGGACCAGACCTCGGAAGGCCAGCAACCGATCCTGTGTTCTTGAACTTCTCATACCAGGCTTTAGTGCTCTTGACCTCAGGTGCATACTTCCAAATGTTTTCCGGAAGTGTCAGGAGACGGCACAGTGTGTCATGTGGTACCATGAGACACGATCATCAACCACAGTGCAGAGACACTTCCGGAAAACATTTGGAAGTATGCACCTGAGGTCAAGAGCACTAAAGCCTGGTATGAGAAGTTCAAGAACACAGGATCGGTTGCTGGCCTTCCGAGGTCTGGTCCACCAAGAACCTCAGCAGACAGGGTGAAAGCTGTGAGGCAGTCTTTTCTGCGAACTTCGAAGAAATCGGTGCGCAGGGCCTCACGTGAATTACAGATGCCAAAAGCTCTCTCCATGACATTTTACACAAACGTTTATTGTTTCGTGCTTACAAATTGCAAATCGTTCAGGCCTTGTTGCCTAATGACAGTACACATCGATATGACTTTGCGGTCAAACATGGTTAACATGGCTTCTTGGGCACTGCACCACATCCACTACTTACGTACTGCGAACTTAAAACAGAAAAAAAACTTTGATAGTTTGTAAACAATTCGACACAAGTTTCATATTTGTATCTTACTTCTAGCCTGAGTTATCAATTTATGTAATCAAGGAAAGACTTTTCTGTAAAAAAAGATCTCTAAGCTATATTCATGTTGATATTAAGAGTGCTGGTATTAAGATTACTTTTAACAACTGTTTTCTTGCTACATTCACACTGGTTAACTTGGCATAAGGCTTTTTAAATTGTTGTGTTAATCCTTAGTGTCAAACTATTTCATAATGCGGTATTTGGTGAGGAGTGGCGTAGGCGATGGCGATATGTAAGTATAACAGATATATTTATAATGACTATCCTAACTGTAATAAACACCTTGAAGAAGAGTTTATATTGTAAATACTCTCTGTAATGTATGTCTCGTTTGTACCATCTGATGATCAGCTGCTAGGCAGTTGCTTTAATTAATGCCTCCACCATAAAAGCCGACTGGTGGAAATAATTTCTGAAAACCGTTTCACGCTACAGTCACAGGTTCCACATCCATGATGATTAAAATTTTACCAATTTCAGTGACAAACTCAGTCTTGTTTTGCAATCAACTACATAGACGGTTACACGTTTAGTTTCATTCGATTTTGTTGGAAGACCTGACGAAGCTGTCACTATATTTGCATTTGTTCCTTGCTGTCTGCATTAGACTCCGGTGAGAGTGGCCATTTAGATGCCCTTGAAAATAATATAAATGCCTAGACCATAGTTAGAAATTTATTTATGCCTTACGTGTTTCGACTTTCGTCATTTTCTAAGACTACAAAAGGACATTGGTATCAGTATTCCATTACATATTTTGTTAAAACATTACAAACAAACAACAAATAACTATATAATTAAAAAAACTTTGTTAAAAAAGCTATTCCCCTTAAATCAATTTTTGTCGAAGACGTAGGTCATTATTACATATCTTTTATCTTCAAACGAGTAGTTGTTGTCTATATATTTTTTTGCCTCGGAAACGCGGTGAGTAGTAGTGTCGCCACTGGGGCACTACAAAGATACGGTTTTTTTGGCTACTCTAACTGAAACAGTTTCTGCTTTGTAGCCAACTTGTGCACTTCGAAATATCTAGGAAATTTTGAAAAAAAAAAATACTGTGACACTGAACTAGGTACATTTATGGTTATTTTCGATTAACAGTTGCAATTTCTGCATAAGGAAATGCATTTTACACTTAGCTGTCATGTAAGATTTATTTATTATGCAACTAGTTTCGGGAATATCCCATCATCACGGCATTTCTATAACAACACAAAAGTAGTTAAACATCAATGTGACGCATAATAGAAAACATAGAAATCTTGGATAAAGATCTTTATGTTATCTATTTTATGTCACATTGATGTTTAACCACTTTTGTATTGTTATAGAAATGCCGTGATGATGGGATATTGCCGAAACTAGCAGCATAATAAATAAATCTTACATGACAGCTAAGTGTAAAATGCATTTCCTCGGGTTTATTGCTGTCGACAATTGCCACAAATAGATGTACAATTTCTGCGTAGGTAATGTTGCAAATTTTTATGTCACAATACAACTATAGAACAGGGAGAAAAAGAAAATCCCGAGCAACACTCGCTCACCCGATATAAAAACTGATCTGTCAAAGATATAAATCCAGATCATTTCTTTGCTACATTGTTTAGATGATTGTGATGTTTTAACAAAATGTGTGATGGAATACTGATACCAATGTCCTTTCGAAAATTGCTAAGTATGGTCAAGACATTCATATTTTGAAGTGCATTTGTATTTGTACCTCGTCTTCAATTTCTGTACCTGATATAACGTCCGACTCAGTGTATATGTTTTTATCTGAGCCGTTTGCTAAGTATTGGTAATCAGTCTACTGTGAAATCTGTGTTATTCTAGCAAACGGTCTCACCTGCTCGTATCGTGAATATAGCATTCGTAATAGAGTTCCAGTCAACCTGATAGCGAATTAATTATCCAACGGCTTGGTTCTCAGATCTCGGTCTAATATGACCTAGCGCATCGGAGAAGAGCACTATGTGTTGAGGTCAGTCCACATTACGACAGATACACGACTATGCGGCGGAGGTGCAAAGGATGTATGGGCCTTAATATCTGCATTTTTTTTCTCGGTACGCTCTTGACACTATGAATCTCGGAATACTGAATTCCCTAATGATTTCCCGAATAGAATATTCACTAACAACCACTCGCGAGCGCGTATGATAGTGTTCTTGTCCTACTGGTGGGTCTTCAGATGGCTGATCAGTCCAATCCGTGCGTTGCATGCTCTGACGGAGTGACGGCAGACGTATGTTGAAGCTACGGCTGGTAAATTTTCATTTTTTCCCAGAACCTCTCCTTGTTTTCTTATTGTGCGTCTTTCCTCAGCACTGTCACTCCTCTGATGTTCGAAGTCTGCTACACCATTATGGATTGTGTTTTTCCAGGTCAGGCGCTCCAAAGTGGGTGTTTCCCAGTTTACTGTACAGATGATGCATTTCTTTAGTATGTTTTTAATGTAGTTTTTATAACCTTTTCTCTGACCTCCACCATGACGATTACCTTCTCGTAATTCAGAATACAACACAAAGCGATGGTTTGGCATAAGGATCACATGTCCGATCCAGCGCAGCTGATGTTTAGATAACATTGCCTCAATGCTTATAGTTCCGGCCTTCTTCAGAACGCTAATATTCGTTCATTTATCTCTCCACTGATTTTCAGGATATATCTCCGCAGCTTTGATGGAATTTTCGTATGTCGCCTGTATAGCGTCCATGTCTCGCACGTATATAAGAGAGTCGGTATGACGATAGACTTGTCCCATTTATCTTGACCATCCAGAATATCTCTGGAACAAGAACTGCTATTGTAAAACGACTTTAACCGGTATCAGTTTAAGGCAGGGGCTCATGAATGTAAATATTTTGAAACATTCCAAAACGAAAGCATATGTGTTTTAACACAAACTTATATGCTTTTAAATGGACACCCTATATTATTTCATCAGCAACCTATAGCATAACAACTTACAGCAACAACATCGTTGGTTGTATAGCAATATGCCAATTACATCCCGAAAATATTGTGAAGCGAAGCTGACGTTCCAAATACGCGAAACGCGCGGTTAGCGCACGTCCTTAGCAGCATGGGGTCTCACCTGAGTCTCAGGACGTGCTCTAGCCGTACTTCAATGCAATTAACGCCATTGTTCATGTGATTTGTCATACTATAGATTGCTGATGAAATAATATAGGTGATTCACTTAAAAACACCTAAGTTTTTCTTAAAAATGCATATGCTTTCGGTTCAGAATGTTCCAAAATACAGGGTGTCTCACGAAAGACGCCTGCCAGGCGGCGCAGATCGCGCGGTACGGTTCCTGACCGCCGCCACCTCTTCCGCCGGCCACGGAAGCGCCCAATTCTCGGATATTGCGCCGCGGGCGCATACAGTGAGTTAAAATTCCAAAAAACATTGCCATCTGAGTAAACTAAGCTTACCTTTATTTACAGCTGAAATTCGTCGTGTGTTCGCAAATGTGTTCAAGAGATGGCGCTCTTTCCATAGAGGGACATCATTTTGAACATCTACTGTAAATAAAGGTAAGTTTAGGTTACTCAGATGGCAATGTTTTCTAGACTTTAACTCAGTGTATGCGCCCAAGGCACAAGAGAGTCCGAGAACCGGGCGCTGCCGTGGCCAGCGGATGCGGTGGCAGCGGCCGGAAGCCGTACCGCGCGATCCGCGGTCGCTTGGCAGGCGTCTTTCGTGAGACACCCTGTGTTTACAGTCATGAGCCTCTGCCTTAAATTGACGCCGGTGAAAGTCGTTTTACAATAGCTGTTGTTGTTTCAGAGATATTTTCGGTGGTCCAGGTAATTGGGACAAGTAGAAGTGGCTGGGTGTGGCTGCTGACGTCAAAGCTGTTGCATATTCTTAGACACAGACTTAGTAATGCAGTCTCAGTACAATTCACACGGTAATTTATTTCTGCAGCGATGTTGGCTGTTGCAGAGTTATAGGTATTAAGATATGAGACATATTTAACATTCGAAAGTGGTTGGCTGTTGATTGTTATTTTAGGGGCTTGTGCAGATGTTTCAGGAGCTGAGTGGTGTAAAATTTTGGTCTTCAGAAAGTTGAATTTCAATCCTAATTTCTGATATGACCCAGTAAAAGCATTTAAAATTAGCTGTAGGTCTTATCGTGGGACAGTATAGTATTATCGTCTGCATATCGAAGATCCATATGTTACCAACTTCTTGGTTTTAGCCTTGAGCGGAAGCCTCGCAGGGATTCTGTCGTCCCTCGGCCATACTTGGCTTATGCACGGCCACATTCTCCGTCGCGAGGATCCTCCTCATACCGATATGCTGCGCCTCTGACAGTCGCCCACATCTTACTCGAATGCCCAACCTTCGCCCCTGAAAGGCGGACTTTTAATCTTCCTGACTCCTTACCACTTGTTTTAGGTGACACTGCCTCTGCGGCTGATTCTGTTTTAACTTTCATTCGTATCAGTGGATTCTGCAATTCCATCTAACGTTATTGAGTATGCTTCATCTATTTATTCTGCACCTGCTTAATATTTTTAGGCAGGTGATTTTAATGTGTTGCAGAGTGGCTGGAGGTTCCATTTTTCATTTCTGTGAACAGCTATCATGGACACTCTGGTCTTCTCTTTTAAATCTCTTCTTTCTTCCTTAGTTGATTCTTTGATTTGACATTTTCCATCTACGATTTGAAATAGTTTAACAAGTTAAGTTCCTATTTTAGCTGTATATTATATTGTCTTTGTGATTGGAAAAAGGGACTGATGACCATAGTAGTTTGGTCCCTTTCAAATCCCAACCCAACGAACCTTTTAGCATTGAGCCTGCTAAGGTTAAACATCTTGTCATCCATGCGGTATGTGATTCGTATTGCCGATGTAATCTGATCTTACACTAACTATAATATAAAGTTTTTATTTTATTTTTATGTTTTATTTATTTTTTTAACATAGCGGCTATTGTCAGCGACCGTTACAACGTAAATGGATAAACAAGCAGCCCTCGGTCGCAAATTAAAAATTATTTGACCAGGTTTCGGCAATTACTAAGATTGCTTTTATCAGAAAATATAAAACAAAACAAGTCACATAATAAAATATGCTACTCAGTTGTATAGCTTACGTCACAAAATTTTTAAAAAATTATAGAAAAAAGCTAGCCACTACGGGCTGCACGCCTGCACGAAGGCATTAGACTTGTATTTATCAAACAGTGTTGGTGCTATCACACAGTCCTGCCAACTGTGCTATCATCACACAGTCCTGTTCCAACTCCAGATGGTTCTCCGGTGGTTCCGTACGTAATCACTGATACCATCATGTCGTCATGGAGCAGTCTTAAGACTTTTATCAACTGATCATATAATGAAGGCTTTCAAGGTAGGAGTTGTCATTGCCGGCCGCAGTGGCCGAGCGGTCTGCGGCACGCCAATCACAGTCTGCACGACCGCTACGATCGGGGGTTCGAATCCCCTCTCGGGCAAGATGTTTGTGTCGTCTTTAGTATAAGGTAGTTCATAAGTAGTTTGTAAGTTTAGGGACTGATGACCCCGCGGTCAAGTCCCTTAAGCTTAACAAACAGTTGAACAGTTGTTATAACTTACAAATTCCGGGCTGAAACGCCGTGGTAAGATTTTGCACTGACGTTTCGTCTTCGACTGCGAGTGGCATCATCGGTGAAGCAGCAAACCACAAGTAAAGGTCGATTGAGCACCGTATATATAGACCATCTAGAGGGCGCCACTGCCAATCACGTGACGTCGACTGCTCTATGGTTTCTGTTCAAAATGTTCAAATGTTTGTTAAGCTTATGGGACTTAACGACGGGGTCATCAGTCCCTAAACGTACAAACTACTTATGAACTACCTTATGCTAAAGACGGCACAAATATCCATGCCCGAGGGGGGATTCGAACCCCCGACCGTAGTGGCCGTGCAGACGGTGACTGAAGCGCCTCAGTCTCCTCGGCCACCGCGGCCGGCTATGGTTTCTGATGCTGCCAACATTCTCAACTGAAAATAATCAATTGTCATATTATCGCTGCAATACTAATCTAGATTTTATCCAGTTTAACACCTTCCTCTTTCCTGTTAAAATTAATCGGTGTTTGCAAATCTCTATGTATAATAATGTGATGTCTTTGCTATGACGCTCGTCTCGTTAAACTTTTTTTCACCATCTTAATAAGCATGTTGCGCTAGGAACATTTATCGGAATGTAAACACTTCTTTTTGTTGTACCGATGTAACCTTGCCCACAACATTGCAAAGAATTTTATAGAAAAATTAATTTCTTTTAATACTTTATAAAGCGTGATTTTCTCCGAAAATTTCCCAAATCTGCATCTTAGCTTACCACAACAAGTACTTTGTCAAGTGTTGGAAATTTCTTACGAAACACGTTTCTTCGTATCGCATACCAGTCGAAGTCATCTAGACGTAAGCTTTGTTGAAAGTATTTTTCTCTCTTTTTTTTTTCTTGGAAGCTTCAAAGATTGCGTGGATTCATAACAATATCAGTCACTGACTGTTCTGGACACAACAGATGCGTTTTAAACACGCTAGGAACCATGTGTTTCGCTAAAGAACTTTATTACTTCTTATTTCATCGCTTCTTGAGTGGACAAAAATTGAAGGATGACATAATAAGGTTACTCTTACGTGACACTAATGAGAGAGAAAAAGAGACACAGACTATGAATGCTGAATGTTATTGTAAACACTAATACTTTCGTTACTATTCAGCACCTGGTCCTTTAAGATGAAAACCTATTATCACTGCTGTGTAAAAAAACACACAACGGCCTTACATCTGAAACGGATGCAGTGAAATTGAGAGAGCGACCCCGTTTTCTCCACCCCTGGTCACGCGCTTCAGTGTGTTTACAGTATGTCTCTCGTGTCGGTGAACGGAGTATAGTAGGATGCAGTATGACTTGGACCAAATTAGTAGGTGGTGTGAGGAATGGCAGCTGGCGCTAAATGTAGAGAAACGTAAGGTGATGTACATGATTCGGAGAAACAATCCCGTAATATTCGAATAGAGCATTAGTAGTGTGCTGCTTGACAGAGTCGCGCTAGTTAAATATCTAGGCGTTACGCCTAGCACAGCGATATGAAATGGAACGAGCATATAAGGATAGTCGTGGGGAAGGTGAATGGTCGACTTCAGTTTCTTGGGAGAATTTTGGGAAAGTGTGAATCGTCCGTAAAGGAGGCCGCATATAAAATGCTTGTAAGACCCCGTCTTGAGTATTGACCAAGTGTTTGGGATTCCCACCAGACCGGTTTAAAGGAGAACATGAGGCAATTTAGAGGCGGGCTAGGTTTGTAACTGGTAGATTGTATCCGTGCTCGAGTGTTACTGACATGCTTCGGGAACTCAAATTTAAGTCACTGGAGGGAAGGCAACATTGTTTTCGAGAAACATTGTTGGAGAAATTTAGAGGGCCGGAATATGAGGAGGACTACAGAACGATTCTACTGCCGCGTAAAGACCACGAAGATAGCACCAGAGAGATTAGGGCTCATACGGATGCCTACAAATACAAGCAAGTAACTAGAAGTGTCACTGAGTACCCTCCGCGACGCACCTTTGGGTGGATTGCGGAGTATGTATGTAGATGTACTAATGTTTTCATCACAGCTCTTTTTTGCCTGGGAAGGTGGTTAAAATCTTTATGTATGGGTCTTTTTTCTGTGCAACCTATGGCCGAATGTACCGTCCTGAAACGTCAGGGGAAAGTTTTACGCATGGACCACGACATCTCAGCCCGGGAATTTCAAATTATGACCTTTTGAACTTTACAGGGCAGCAATGGAATTTCCAGAGAGTAACTTGCTCAACAGAGTCAAATGCCTTCAAATTTATGAAGGCCATATTAAACGGTTTCTGCTGCTCAAGACATTGTCTTGCATTTCCCGTGTTGTGAAGATCATGTCTGATGTTGCGGGAACATTTTCACATGAATCACAGGAGTGCAAATGACAGAATGCCAGTACACTACCATTTTATACCTAGTAATGGATAATAACACCGTTAACTGTATTCTCATTTCATTACTTACTAACTGAAAAGCTGGCGTTAAGCTTGTATTTATTTATTTATTCAACCTTTGATTACGTACTTCTCATATCCCTTCTCTCTTTTGTCCATCTCCTTTTTTAATAACATGTCATATTTATGGGAGAATATTCAAGAAATAAGGCTGTCTTGCGTAATGTACAAAATAATAACTGCAGTGTCCAAATGAAGAAAGGTAGTCATCAAGATGCAAATGATATGTACCCTTAGTAATTCATTTATTTCAAAACTTGATCATAAACTATATTTTTAATTCTTTGGGGAGCCAAACCCTGAGCAAGCGACATTTAGTTGTCCGTGTGAGAAACATGGAGATGTCAAAACCACTATGCAGTATTCAATAGTCTGCCCTGTGATTTATTAATCGTAATAGAAAATGCAAGTCTCACTGAAAACTACAGTCTCTTGAAGTTGAAAGCTACATCTGCCGGAAATAACGGATATTCGTTAAATTTACACTGCTTCATTCTCTTCCTTTCCCTGTAGCTTTATAGATGTGAAAGCCTTTTACCCATCGCATTATATACGATCTCATATTTATTGACTTATATGTTGTAAAATTATACAATTTTGTAGCTATATATTCATTTGTATAGGTGCTGCACGTCGGTCGAATACAGTTAGTAGTAAAGAAGTAATAGATTAAAACCTGGTGCATGATGGGGCGGTTTAGCACGAACGTTACTCTTTATGTCCTCGTATCTCATTAACAACGTGTCGTACTGTGATTCAGCTTTGAAGGCAAATTCAGCTATATGTGGGTACACTGTCTGTAAAATTTTCTGCGGCTACAATTTGTAGTGTACAAATTATAAATTGTAACGTCATACTGAATGCAGTAGTTTTACTCCATGAGCAGCGGGAAATAGTAAACGAGAAACTTTTTTCCTTTCGTCGTTTTGTAGTGGTTGTCAGCGAGAAAGTTTATTAAAGGTCGGAAATTTTGTTTTAAGTTCATTGCAGGTCGCAAACTACTCTCATTCTAATGTAGTGTATTTATAAAGTCTCGCTGCATTATGTGGCAGTTTCTTGCAACTCCTATTTTTTATTCCGTTATATCTGCTGTAGTGTGTATATGTGGTTCTCACAACCCCAGCTATTGTTACCTCACGGTAAGGAATGTGTGTCCCAAATTTGGTTGTATTCTGCTCAATGGCTTAGAAGAAAATGAGCAGCATTGTCGCTTAATGCAGCAGCTTTTCGCGCATCTCATTGTTTATGACGTCATATCTCGATAACTATGAGTTGTACGTGATTCTTACACTTACGGCGACCGTCCTCATGGATTGAAGCTTACGTGTACAAAATTTCATAAAGACTGGAACAAAACTGTAGATTTGTATCCAATACATACACACAAATATACGGACACTCTGCTTTATGTATATAAAGATTGGTAACCAGTTTCAGTGGTCCAGGCCATCTTCGTCAGACCATTATAATAGGGTAATCTGCATTTTTCTGTGTTAGAAACAACTGGTGTCGCACATTCGTGTAACATTATAGCAAGAAGGACCAACAGGAACTGGTTGCCAATATATATATATATATATATATATATATATATATATATATATATAATGAATGTTTTTCTGTATGTCCTCTATGTGTTCATAAACCATTCATTCGATTGCAATGAAAGTTTGGTGAACTGTTCACCGTAGCCCACGAAGGTTCCGGACCCAAAACCAAAAGAGCACGACACATAAGACATATGACGTCATAAATAATGAGAGATCACCGCGTGAGAATGTTCAGATGTATGCGTCAATAATTGAAAAATGGGAGTAGTTAGGGACTTGCAACAAAGTTTACATGTAATTTCGGACGTTCATGAAGCGTTTTGTAACTGACCCCGCCCCGTCCCCAAAATTATGAAACGAAAAGAAGTCTACCGCTCACAACAGTTTCCTTGTAGATGCCGTAAAACTGTTGCATATATAACTACAGTTTTGTTCCAATCTTTTTCAAATATTGTACACGTAAGCTTCAATCAATGAGGACGTTCGCGTTAAGTGTAAGAATTACGTAAAACTCATAGTTCACGAGATACAACGTCATAAATAATGAATACTGCTGGATTAAGCGATAATACTGTTCATTTTCTTCTAAACCACTGGACCGATTTCAACCAAATTCGGTACACATATTCCTAACGTGAGATAACCATTTCTGTAGGTGTACCAACCAAATACGACACATGGTTCAGTAGATATAACGTCATAAACAATAAGAGTTGCAAGAGACTGCCACATAATGCGACGAAACTTTATATATGCACTATATGAGAATGACAATGCTTAGCGACTTGCAACAAACTTTAAACATAATCTCAAACCTTATTAAACTTTTCCTCCCTAACAACCACATCAAAATAAGGAAAGGAAAATGTTTCTCGCTTACTACTTTTCCGCTGTTTATGGACTAAAACTACGGCATTCGTATGACGTTACAATTTATGATTGCTACACTACAAATTGTAGCCGCACGCAATATTACAGACAGTATAAACACATACAGCTGAAGGTACCTTCGAAATTATAGCACAATACGACACGTAGTTCATGAGATATGAGCACATAAATAGTAACGTTCATAAAAACCGGCCTATCACGCACCAAGTTTTAATCTATTACTTCTTTACTACTAATTGTATTCGCAACATATTATACAGACGTACAGCACTTATAAAAATGAATAAATACCTGAAAAATTATACAATGTACAACATATAACTTCATAAATATGAGATCGTACGCATTTTATGTGTCATTTGTATTTTGATTACTACAGTGTGTCCATAAAAGGACTCCCTGATTTCAAAATTAAATATCTCGAAAACAAAGATCGACAGAGGAATGCAGTAAACGGTATGTTTATGGTGAAAGCTTTAAGAAGTTTATACAACAGTTTGAAATAATAGTTACAAAAGCTGCTAACAGATGGCGCTGTACGCTGTACAGCTCATATCAACGTGTGAAATAATCGTATGAAAACACTCTTTGCAAACAATCACATCACAATGTTTTCAAAATGTTCACCATTGGCACTGAGAGGTAGCGCAAACGAAGAATGAAATTCGCCTTCACATTTCGTAGTGTCTCAACCGAAATGGATTCACATGCCACAGAGATCGCCGATTCAAGTTCGTCCAGCGTGGCGGGATGCTTCGGGTAGACCATGTCTTTCACTGTGCCCCACAAAAAAGTCACAGGAAGTCAAATCCGGCGAATATGGAGGCCAATCCATGCCTGCACCAGTAAATTTGGGATATTCCAAAGCAATGACTCGATTCCCGGAGTATTCCTCAAGAAAGCGAAACACTTGTTCGGTCAGATGTGGTCGGGCTCCATCTTGCATAAACCATTCAGTACCTAGTCGATCCTTGCTGTGTGGGGACAAATTGTTCCAAAATTGCAACGTAACGTGAACCAGTGACCGTTTCTCGAATGAAAAAAGGCCAATAATGCCTCTGCTGAATACTGCAGCCCACACAGTAACTTTAGGAGAATACAGTGGTTTCGCTTCGCACCAATATGGCTTTTCAGAACCCCGAAATCGCCAGTTCTGCTTATTCACGTATCCATTCAGGTGGAAGTGTGCTTCATCTATAAACCAGATGCAGCCAGCATCAAATCCTTCACTATCAATCATTGTGAGCATCTGATTAGCAAAGGCAACCCTTTGTTGCACAGCTCGTACGGGTATGGCCTGGTGCGTTTGAATTTTGAATGGAAACATGTGTAGGCTCTTTCTCAGTATTTTCTCCATGCTGGAACGCTTCAAACCAGTCTCAGATGCAATTCTACGGACGGATGACATTGGATTTCGCTGAATAATTCCAGAAACTGTGGCGATATTTTCAGGCGTAACTGCGGTTTGCTTGCGGCCAACATACCCCACTAGATCATCAGTTACGCTGCCTCTTCGTTGAAATTTTGCGAAGAGCGTACGAATGGTTTTCGCATCGGGTCCTTTTGGAACATTAAATCGTGCTTGAAAACTTCGTCTTGTTTCCGTAGGATTCTCTTCAAACCTGTGTTACTCTAGCACCAGAAAAACGCGTTGTTCAATGGAGTACATGGCTTTAATCTCTTCCTTCGGTATGCTAACCTCCTTTCACGTATCAATAGTGGAACTGATCGCTCTGGGCTTCGGATCACTATTTATACTAGGCATTACGTATGGGATTACAGCGCCATCTGTTTGCAGCTTTTGAAACTATTATTTCAAACATGTATAAACTTCTTACAACTTTCACAACAAACATACCGTTTACTGCATTCCTCTGTCGATCTTTGTTTTCGAGATATTTAATTTTGAAATCAGGGAGTCCTTTTCTGGACACCCTGTATCTTTCTTTGTTTGGATACTGCACTTATAATTTGTACATTAAGCAAGACAGCCTTATTTCTTCCTTATTCTCCGATAAACATAGCATGTTTTTACAAGAAAGGAGATGGACGGAGAGAGAATGGATAGGAGATGTACTAACTCAAGGGAGGAATAAATAAATAAATATCTGGGCAAAGCCGGGTTTTCAGCTGTTGTTGTTATGGTCTTCAGTCCGGAGACTGGTTTGGTGCAGCTCTCCACCCTACTCTATCCTGACCAAGCCTTTTCATCTCCTCATAAGAACGGCAACCCACATCCACTTGAATCTGCTTACTATACGCGTCTATTGGTCTCCCTCTGAGATTTTTACCCCACACACTTCCCTCCGATGCTAAATTTACGAATCCCCGATGTCTAAGAATGTGTCCTATCAAGCGAACCCTTCTTTTAGTCAGGGTATGCCAAAAATTCCTTTTCTCACCAATTCTGTTCAGTACCTTTTCATTAGTTATGCGATCTACCCACCTAATCTTCAGCATTCTTCTGTAACACCACATTTCAAAAGCCTCTATTCTCTTCCTGTCCGCACTGTTTATCGTCCATGTTTCACTCCCGTACAAGGCAACACTCCACACAAATGCCTTCAGAAAAGACTTCCTTACCCTTAAATTAATATTCGATGTTAGCAAATTTCTCTTTTTCAAAATGCTTTTCTTCCCATTGCCATTCTACATTTTATATCGTCTGTACTGCGACCGTCGCATGTTATTTTACTACCCAAGTAACAAAACTCATCTAACACCTTCATTGTTTCGTTACCTAATCTAATTCCTTCAGCATTGCCTGATTTTCAGCTAGTAAGGAATAAAGTGAGATTACAACTGACGGTGTTACTATTCATTACTATATACACGGCTGAAGCCCCATCGTCCATATACAAGACGGACAACATCACTCAACTTTTATACGTTGTTTGCGTGATGCTACCACCACGTATGTGTCTGTCTGGTCCTTGCCACGCCTTGTGTGTGCTCCGTGTACTCCAGCCGTGGGCAGGGCAGGGGCGATCGCGGCGCGGTTAGCAGCGATGGCCGGCCATGTTGTGGAGCGAGACACTTGCGCAGGTCGATAGCGCGCCGCGCCGGGTCGAGTGGTGGCCATAATTGTGCAGCCACCTGTTAGCCGCAACACCTCGCCGGGGCGCGGGCCGCACCAAAACTGTGCGCTCCACACGCTGCCTCCACACAGTGTACCACAGTAGGCGCAAGCTGTGGCTGCTCTGTTCAGTCGATGGTAAGGGAAGTACTGTACATCCACCATACTCGCCGGACATAAGTCCTTGTGAATTTGATTTGATTCCAAAGATGAAGGAACCACTTCGTGGCATTCGCTTTAGAACTGTTCCAAATTCGACAGACAATAGACCACTGCATTTGCACCATCACAACAGGTGCTGATAACGTATTCTGCGCCTTCCTCATTGCTGGCAAGAGGTTCTATACAACAATGGGGCTATTTTAAAGGACAGTAAAAGGTGCAAACATGTAACGCTTTTGTATCAGTTGTGAATAAATGGTTGCCACTACTTAAATTCTAACCCTCATATTATTGAAATGGCTGTTCCATGTGTATGTATCTTCCACATCTACATCTACATCTACATAGATACTCTGCAAATCATATTCAAGTGCCTGGCAGAGGGTTCATTAACCACTTTTTAACTTTTCTCTACCGTTCCATTCTCTAAAAGCGCGCGGGAAGAAAGAACACCTAAATCGTTCCGTTTTCGATCTGATTTCTCTTATTTTATTGGGATGGTCATGTCTCCCTAAGTATGTGGGTGCTAGCAAAATATTTTCACATTCAGAACTAAAAGTCGGTGATTCAAACTTCGCAAACAGATCACGCCGCAATGAATAACGTCTTTCTTTTAATAATAATTTCCACCCCAATTCGTGCAAAATTTCCGTGACGCTTTCCCCCCTGTAACGTGATAAAACAAAACGAGCTGCCCTTCTCTGGATCTTCTCAATGTCTTCTGTCAGTCCCATCTGGTGAGGGTTCCACACTGGGCAACAGTACTCCAGGAGAGGACTCACAAGTGTGATGTACGCATTCTCTTTGGCGGAGATGTTGCATCTTCGAAGCGTTCTGCCATTGAAACGTAACCTTTGGTTCGCCTTCCCCACAATATTTTCTTTGTGTTCTCTCCAGTCTGAGTTGTTCATAATTGTACCTCTTAAGTATTTGGTAGAATTTACGACCTTAACGTTTTACTGATTTATCGTGTAATTGAACTTCTGCGGATTCCTTTTAGTGGTCATGTGATTTACTTCACACTTTTCATTATTTAATGTTAATTGCCAATTTTCACAACATGTAAAAATTTTGTCTAAATCGCTTTGCAGTTGCTTTTGATCCTCTGTTGACTTAACTAACCGATGAACGACAGCTTCATCTGCGAACAGTCTAAGGGAGCTATTTTGATTGTCTCCTAAATAGTTTATAAATAGGGTGTTTCAGGATGAAACTATATATACGTGGGCTGAAATGCAATGGAATGCACTATTGTCACTGGTGGCAAACGTTGTTATCATACGAATCTTACCTCCGAGCAAATCGATTCGCTCGTCCCACATCACCGACTTGTGCACAATCGAGGGAAACAGTCACTTGTGATCGAGCGGTCTAACGTAATGGTGTCACTATGTTTCCGAAACAGGAACAACGGAAATGTATCAAGATTGAATGTGCCAGAGGTCGTACAGCACGACAGTTTCATCCAGGACTTCAAGAGCCCCAGTATGGTGAAAGTTATGGTTATTCTCGTGTATGACTGTGATGGTGTCATCATAAGGCATTATTTTCCCCAACGGCAGACCGTCAGTGCACAATATTACAGATCGTTTTTGAAGCATCACCTGCGACCAGCTTTGCGAAAGAAACGGCAATACTTTCTGCACCACCGATCCTCCAATTTGCACGACAATGCGCGGGCGCATACAGCTCAAGTTGTGGCTGCTCTGTTCAATTGATGGGACTCGGAAGTACTGTACATCCACCATACTCACCGGATATAAATCCTTGTGAATTTGATTTGATTCCAAAGATGAAGGAACCACTTCGTGGCATTCGCTTTAGAACTGTTCCAAAATCGACAGGCAGTAGACTACTGCACTTGCATCATCAACCGAACAAGTTCTGCTAATGTATACTGCGCTCATCGCTGGCAAGATGTTCTATACAACAATGGTGGCTGTTTTGAAGGACAGTAACAGGTGCAAACATGTAACGCTTCTGAATCAGTTTTGAATAAACAGTTGCCAGTATTTAAAATTTAACCCTCATATTATAGAAGTGTCTGTTCTATGTGTACGTATGTTCCACATCTCGTCGAAAACTACTGGATTGGTTTCAACCACATTTGGTACACTTAGTACTTGCAACACGGGAATCAGCTCAGTGGTGTTTATAATTTCCTGGATACCATGAGAGCAGAGATACGGACCCTGCACAATCGGTGTGTTGCGTGTGAATAGTATTAGCCTGCCTAATCGACCTGCTGTCCAGGGCAGTCTACATGAATGGGGCAAGAAACAGTGTGAAAAATAGAGGACAAGATGGACAGAGAGAATGAGGAAGCCGAGAAAGTAGGGCTAGTGATCACTATACAGCCTGGATGTATGACTCTGGTAGCTGAGCATAGCACCACAGCATGACTGCATTTTTTTTCTTTTTTTGTAACGATTTGGCATGATGATGTAATTTAGTCAAACGAATTTCAATCTGTTAGTATATTACAAATAATTGCTTGATACGTCTTGTTTTGAAATTTACTTCAATATGCAATGTAATGGGCTGTACTGGAGTGAGTATTGAAGGTGAATATGTTACCAACATCTTGCCATCATTGCAGTATGTGATTTGTATTCCTGGAAGAATCTGATCTTTAATTAGCTGTAATATTGTTTAAATGTATACAGAAAAAAGCGTTGGTACTACCACACAGTCCTGTTTCATGCTCCAACTTAAAATGGTTCTTCAGTGGTTCCATTTGAGAACACTGAGACGGTCATGTCATCGTGGAGCGGTATTTTCTTTTGGTTTTCTTGTAATTTTTCATAATAGCCATGTTGTTATTAGGCGACGAATAGAATAAGAACATCTATGGTTATCATGCTCAGGTATCTTTAGTTCAACATCCAGGTAGTATACAGATTCTGAGAGGATGAGATAGATGAAGAGATGGACAAGAGAAAATACGTAAAAAAATGTATAGAATACATCCATGAATTACATACGCAGATGGGCATGGCAGATCATAGGATGGAGGAGAAGGAAGATGAGAGAGGGGAAAGGACTGTGGTGACAGAAAAAGTAGGAGATGAGGTGGAAAAGAGTGGCGCAGGCAATGGACATAGAGAAAGTGTGGAGTAGGTGATAACAGAAAGAGAGGTGTGAACAGGAGATGTGTGTAGGAGGAAATATGTGGAGTACATGTGCCGTGGGTAGACTCCGCTGTGGAGCATAGATATGACGTCATAACAATATGAGGTGCAGTCTCATCATGGCACGAGGCTTCATTCATACACTATATGCGAATGAGACTACTAAGTGACCTGCAACAAACTTCAAACATAATTTCAAAATTTTTTATACTTTTATCGCTTCCATCCACATCAAAATAATGATGAGACAAGTAACAAGAAATACTGATGTAGTCAAGCTTTGAATTAACCCTTTGATTCAAACATTATGAATTTTGTTTCGAAAAAAATTAAATTTCAGTGTTTTCTGTATTAATGTAATGCAGTAAAGATAGAAAAAGTTCTTTAATATTATTGACCGAATAGTTATTATTTTTATGTCTGTTTTCTCATCCACTACTGACATTTGTATTTCTTATTAATTGGAACGCTATTTTGTTGAGTTTTAGGACTGTCAGATCAATAACCTTCACCACAGCAGCAAAGATAAGAATGCATGCTGAAATAAAATAACACGAGCCTCACTCACACTAACGCTCTCTGCCACATACAGACAGGAACGTAACACAACCTCCAACTCGAACTGGTTAATGCTTCTGAATTTGGTATATGTCCCACCAAGCGGCAAAATGTCGTTCTAAAAGCATCTTGTTCCTCAACGACAGTGCGACTTTTAATGATTGATACACATAATTCTGTGTAAAGCAGCTTTTAATATTGTGTTGTCGATGAACAACATTGAGAATGAAAGGTTTAAACGAACGTTACAAATTATTTATATTAATTCCAGAATTTTTTTTTTTTTTTTTTTTTTTTTTTTTTTTTTTTTTTTGTTACTGCACTTGTAACTGATTATATAATGCATATTTCTTTGTTTCGCGTGTTTTGTAATTTCCAAGCTTCAATACATGTAGATGAAATCTTTTCCGAATTCTTATTTTCGTTTCGAATATAAGTCTCGAAAATATGTACCTGGTCAATGACGGGTTTTGCAGTTAGTAGTAAACATGTTAGGACAGGACTGGGCATTGCGAGCATGAGTGTGTTTGTGCGGGCACAATGCGTGTGTCCCTCGCAATCATTACTGAAGACCACAGCTGATGTTTGAATTTGTGATCGAGTCAAATTTTGTTGTAACTATTATAGCGCGACACAGTGAATACTAACCAAGCAAAACATAAACTGTGCAAAACATTTGATGAAGTATAGACTTAAAGACCAATGTGATGGCGTATTCTAGTGCTATCGTGTGAAAACGATATAACACCTTATAACAACTACGTCGTAAGAAAAATTAAATGAATTTACATTTGCATGCTTTTATGTGCCATCGCTTCAAAAAACTCTTTGCGTGTCACTTATTAGACTGTGTTATTTCCACGTGTTGGTGGAAGCTACCAATGAATTTAAAGAGCTGTGCTCCGAATGCCCGCTACAAAAGTGCTGAATCGGTATGGTTTCTTTTATCATTGCTCCTTTTTCTGCTTAAATGGTACTGAAGTATTGCAAATGACAGGGATTTTTTAGTCCTTATGACAAAATATACTAAATTTGAATTTACAACTGAGGAATATGGGTGTAATTTTGAAATCAATATCACTCGTTAAATACATTTAAAAACATCTCGGCTGTTTCAAGACACTGAACTGTATTCAGTGATCGCAGCTTTATATGTTTTCCGGCAAGTGATCAAACTTACTTGTACATCAGTACAGCACAGTCAGCGCGGCTTTAGGGTGGGGTGACCCGGACGGTCGCCCAGGGCGCCGAAATCCAGGGGCTCCGCTTACGTCAACACATGTCTAAAGAAATAAATATAAAATGAACACCGGTACTATAAAACCAGTATTACAGTATACAATAACAAACTTTCGAAACTAAAGTAGTGATCATTCAACATCCGTCGCTTCACTGTTTGAACGGCACTGATTGACAAGGCCCGTAGTGCGTTACTAGCAGGAAGATTCGTACGGACTGCGCGGCTCCGGTGACGGAGAAACACAATCCGCGCTTGTAGCCATAAGAGAAATGGAAAACCCGATATATTTAAGTACTGCATCACTAGTGTACATATTAAAACTGCAGTCCAACATGAAATTTGCACCTTCAGCAAATACATTAGAGAAAGAGTTTAGATACAAATCGTTGGCGTGTCATACTGTGAACATCTCTTTTGCAAAATGTAAACATCAGCTCACTAATCTGTACATAACATAACTTTAAAGTTTCCAGTTGCAGTGTACGATTATTAACAGTGAACTAAAACAACATCAAAATGACCTGCACAGAAATAAATGCATGGAGCGATCGCAAACTTTCGCAAATTGTTAAAATTTCCAACTTCTGTTGCCCTTCTAGAGATGGATAGTCAATTTGCAACACGTGAAAATTTGTGCCGCACAGGGAATCGAACCCGGATTATTCTTTTATTTTATAAAATCCTAAAATTCACGATGAAAAATCATGTTATAAGGTGACTCAATTAACCGCTTAAGACGATTTTTAGGAAACATTCAGATCCTGTTGCAAAGCACTGCCAGGTTCGCTGTTTATATAATAAAGGCCGCGAATCGGGCGACTTGCCCGGGGCGCCCTGATGGTTATAATGCCGGCCCTGACCACAGGAATTGTCTTTTGCCTGTTGGTGGCATATGTATACGATTATGATATAGTGTGTGTTCCTTAGGACATCTCGGAAAATGGAAATAATGGACAGGGGCCACCATATTTATCGTGTACAATAAGTTGAGAATTTGGACAGAACAGGAAGCCTGTCTGGGCAACCAAAGCGACCTCTAGCCCGAAGCGGCAAATCCGCTTCGAGTCCGTCCATCATTTGTCATGGTAATTGCCATGATTGGTATTGCAAGTGAATAGTGGTATGCACATATAACTTCGGAGCTGTTCTTCTTGCAACTAAAGTAAAAGACAAAAAGGTTCATTTCCCAAGGCTTGAGGCTGCACCTTCCAACGAGATAGGTAGGTCAGTGGAAAATTAATGGACTCACCTTCGCGAGGAGAACAGTTCAAGCCCGCTTGCGGCTATCTACATGTAAGTTTTCAGTAATTTCGCAAAATCACTCCAGGCAAATGCCGGCATAGTTCCTTTCATAGGTCATGATCGATTTTCTTCCCCAACCTAACCAACAACAATCCCAGCTTTTACTCCGTTTCGGTTGGTACCATTCCTCGCCGAATAATTAGCATAACTTGTCTCCTTATATGCTTTCAAATGTGCTGCAGATACCCGTTCTACAGAAATTATGTAACATTAAAGGTCAATTAGGATGATGCCTTGAAGCCTTTTCTCTCACTCTCTTTCTCCCTGTGTGTTTTGCTCTCCGCTGATCTTGTTTTGAGGCGGCAGGCTGTTCTATCCAACAGAAGAAGAACATCTGTTGCCAGATGTCGTTTCTCTGTACAAAAAACATACACACGAAATTCTTGGAAATCCGCGAACCGAGTCCAGTCACGCAGTAGGCCAACTTCCAGGGAGAGATAGTAGCGAGTTGATAAGAGGTAATCAAGTAAAAGCCTATGTAGTCCGTGTCGTGTCCAATTCCGTGGGTGGGCAGGGACTCCAAACTAATGAAACTCACCGAAAATTAATTCGCTCGCAGACCGTCTTGCCACACGAAATATATAACTTCATTTCACCACATTTGATGTTGACTGCTCGTTTTTGGAGCAACAGTTTCAAATACACCCGAAAAACTAGCTATTACGCCAGTGAGAATGGAATTAATGATGCCAATGACTAGTTACAGCCGGTAGGCAATAGTCCACTTATTGATTGTGTACACTATTGTTATTCTAAAAGAAATACATTTTTTTTTAATCTTCTTTCAAAAGTTTTCTTTCATCCGAGATGAGTTCAAAAAGTAATATGACTTAATTTAGTTATGAAAAAATATTTATTTATTCACCAATATTCATATTGTCCTCTTAAAAATAAATCCATCGGTTAAAGTGCAGTTGTACCAACGCTTGTTCCCATCCTCGAAGCACTTCTCATAAGCAAAATTTTGGTACAGCCTTGAGTACTTCCAGCGATGGAGATTTCATTTCCTCAAACATTTCAAATCTTCGTTCTTTCATAGGTCTCTTCGTTTATGGGAACAGGAAAAGTATGGGGCCAAATCCGATGAATACGGTGGATGAGGCATGACTGTAGTGATTTATTTGGCCAAAAATTCTCTCATAGGTCTCTTCGGTTCTGGGAACAGGAAAAAGTCCTATGGTGCCAAATCCGGTGAAAACGATAGATGAGGCATAACTGTAGTGATGTATTTGGCCAAAAATTCTCTCACAAACAACATTGAACGAGCAGGTGCAATGCCCTTCATTAAGAAGCCATGAACAGTTTCTTCACAAATCCTGACATATTTTGCGTTTTGCTTCTTGTAAACGACGAATAATCTCCGTACGACCTCGAGGCAAAAATTGATGATGCACTACGCCACTGTAAATGAAAAAAGGTGAAAAAAAACTTTACATTTGATCGAACATGTCGTGCAATTTTCGCTTTTGGCTCTCCACGATGCTTCCATTGAGACAACTGATCCCTTTTTGATGTCAGGTTTGGTCATGATGTACGTATTTTCAAATTCTTTTCAGTTCCTCCTGATTAGCTGGTAGATATAGATACCTTATTTACACCATTATTTTGTAGCTTCACATTTCAAAAGCTCCATTCTTCTCTGAACTGTCTGTCCACATATCACTTTATATCTTATACAAACCTATGTAACTTAATTCTTAGGTTACATTAGTAATTAACACATTCACCTATTTCTTTAAAAAAAAATGCTTGTTTTTACCTATAGCCAGCCTGCATTTTTCATCCTCTGTACTTTGGGCATCACAGTTATTATAATCCTCGAAAATTATAACTCAACCAATACTTTTATTGTACCATTTCCTTATTTAATCCAATCGTCATATTTGATCTTACAACAAACAGCACTTAGTTTATCTGTAATGATTATGTCTAAATATACATAGTGTACTGACACTACACTTCTAAACACTTACAAGGAGACTCTCACCATTACTGAATGCACACATCACAATACATGGTGAGATCAACGTAATGTTTATTGTACTTGTCGCTAATTGAATCTTACACTAATAAAGTTGATTCAGAATCCAACTTTTCTGTATATATTTCCCTTGCAGTAGTTTGTTGTTCACAGATTAATATCTATTTTCAAGGTGATCTAACAAGACCTTCCATTGCTATTGAAGTTCGATTTGTTTTAATTTGTATCATGTATATGAAACAGTACACTGTTGCCCTCAAATGAAATATCTGGCAAGAAATTTAGGTAATGCCAGAAATTATATATCCGTATAACATTCATCCTAAGTTTGATAAACTAACCGACGACTAAATATTTATTCAAATAGACACACAAATCATTGATGATTACATCTAACTAGCAGAAAATGAATGTATCTGATATTATTTATTATTGACCCAAAAACAAATGGAATAAATCATACATCATGGAGGTTTAAATGTTTAACGTTAATTAGATTATTTTCAGAAAAATTATACAACCCTGAAATTAAATATTTTATTCATGACTGATTTAAACTGAAAAGAAAAGGAATGGAGTGAGCTAGCAGTTTAATAACCATTCAGTCTTGAAAGAAGTTTTCCTTCCAAATTAACAAAGAATCTGCATTCTGGTAAAGAAATTTTGGCTTGCAAGTTAGTTTGTTGTGCGAACGAATTCTGATAGAGACGTGAGTCTACTTTCATTCGTGTTTTGTGGATGGCTGTTCACTAGAGAACTATTTGTGTGGTTTAAAGTGGCTCTTGTAATGTATGCCCTGTCTCGAGAATAATTTTAACTGACTTGATCCTGGTGTTCTTATAAGTTCTGCCTCTTCTGGATGACACATCACTGGCAAAAAAGGAAAAATTGCCTGATGTTAGAACTGACAATGATTTTTGATATATATGGTGTAGTTAATATTTAGTATGATCACTTAAATATTCATAAGTTAAATTTTGTCCAAATTTACTTCCTTCAAAAACAATGACATATAAAAACATGCCATGAAACAGAAATCCTTCAAAACAGTTACATATAAAATAATGTCATGAAACAGAAAACATCAAATAATATTGAAGATTTCTAAGAAGTATTCTCTGTCAATTTTAGGCAAGGATAACTTGCAACACTCCTACTCATGTTAGTGCAGGTCAATTATACAATGAAGGTAACGGAAAATTTCGTCTACCGTGCAGTTCCGACCACATCAAAATACTATTTCACAAAACTAACATAGTCGTGGTGTGCCCCTCTGCGAGGATTTAAAATGACCGTGTGTATACCTAACAGATATGGCATAAGAGGTTCCCCTGCGTTTCCTCAGATATGTAATATTCGTCAAATAAACACCATAAAGTCACAGGAATTGGAGTTTGTTTAAACTAAAAGTCAATTGTACTACTATGAAATTTAGGTGGTCGCCAGCCCAATAGGGCATAAAAGAAATGGTTGTTGGTTACACTGAATGTAAAAAACCAGTCAAGCAAAAGGAAGAGTAAAATGCAATCCTCAATTCAAACGGAAGCAGCGATAGCGGCACTCACTAGTGGTCATTAAACTGAGCAACACACATATGAAACACAACTGGCATCTAACTAGAAGCAGACAAACTTCACAAAAAATAGTACTCAGTATTGTTTAACTCTGAAGTGATTATAGTGACTAATCATTTATACTTGATGTAAATCAACTGTCAATCTTAGTGAAAATTTACTTGCAGTGTCTGTGCTCTCAGAAAAAATTATTGAACTACGATTGCTAAACTGACACAAGACCACAACTCAAAAGTTTCTAAAACCATTACATAATGCAGATAAGATCATAAATTATTAGGCCTACACTGTCTTTATTTGTAATTAATAACAGAACTGAAACAATAGATGAGTGAAAATGGTCTGTTGCCAACATCTACTAACTTTTTGTTTTAAACAAAGAAAATTTAATAGGGCACTAAATCTTATTCAATCTGTAAGTTCTGAAAATGATCCTACAATGTATTTAGTTTCTATTTTAAAATGTTTACACAAAATATACACTGGAAAGATAAATATTGTACTTACATGAGAACTTATTAACTAACTTTCATCAGATTCTCTTTAGTGTGGTCGTTTGTCTTTTTCAGTAAGCAAAACTCTGAATTTTAATTATTTTCAGCTAATATTTTAAGTTACTATTCATGAAAAGAACCAAACTGCTCTGAATGTTAATGTCATAAAGCATATTGCAATCAAAGTACCTTTTATTTTTATTTTTATTTAAACTTGTAGGCAATGAGGCAAGAACTAAATTAGCAAACCTAGTTCTTACTTGTAATTTGAATGCACTTTAAAATTTACTTGACTTACTATATTTAATTACTACGCAAAATTCTGTCACTGAGCAGCAAAAAAGTAACTAGTTCTGTCATTGTCATTGCATTTATGAAATCACTCTATTAAAAAATGTTCAGGTGAATCTCGTAAACTTCACTGTTTAAGGAGTAGGACCCTGCTCCAGGTTGTGATTTTGGAAAATAACCAGGTTAACATCAAGTAAAATTCATTCTGGTCATTATTAAAATTATGCAACACACACACACATACAAGGTTCGTGGCTGTACAAATAATAACAACTGTTTCCTACAAAACCTGTGAAGTGAGAGATGAGCTTCCAAGTGGCTTCCACGATGCTTAAATGTTGATTCCGGTTACTAGTGGCAAAATACAGTCTTCTTGGCATCGCTATAAACAGCCGAATGCCACAAAATTACAACTAATGGCGTGGCTGTAATATATATATTACATCCACACAGATGTGAGGCTAATAGCAGCGACTGCAACAACGGCTCGTAAGCTGACATGAGGATCGTGGTGTAGTGCAGCTAAAACAAACACCTCCGTCTCCTTCCTCACTTCTTGCAGTTCTTCGTCTGTTTCCCGGAGTCGTTGTTTTAGATTAGATTAGATTAGTACTTGTTCCATAGATCACTTCCTAATGATGTGGAACGTGTCAGGGTAATGAAAGTTGTCTTTACAAATTATTTGTACTAAATATTACATGACACAATTTTTTTTATTTTTTTTTTCAGATTTACTGATTTATATCTAAAAATTCATCTATAGTGTAGAAGGAGTTGCCATTCAGTGATTCTTTTAATTTATTTTTAATGCTAGTTGGCTATCTGTCAGGCTTTTCATGCTGTTTGTTAGGTGACCAAAGACTTTTGTGGCAGCATAATTCACCACTTTCTGTGCCAAAGCTAGATTTAACTTTGAATAGTAAAGATCATTCTTTCTCCTAGTGTTGTAGTTATGTACACTGCTATTGCTTTTGAAATGTTCAAATGTTTGTAGAACTTATGGGACTTAATTACGGGGTCAGCAGTCCCTAAGCTTACAAACTACTTATGAACTAGCTAAGACTAAGGACGGCACAAATATCCATGCCCGAGGGGGATTCGAACCCCCGACCGCAGTGGCCGTGCAGACTGTGACTGGAGCGCCTCAGTCCTCTCGGCCACCGCGCCCGGCTATTGCTTTTGAATTCGGTGGGATTGGTAATAACAAATTTCATAAGTGAATACTATGAAGCTACTGTGAAGATTCCTAGCTCTTTAAATAAGTGTCTGGAGGACGATCTTGGATAGGCTCCAGCAATTATTCTGATTACACGCTTTTGTGTATATATATATATATATATATATATATATATATATATATATATATATATATATATATATCACCAAATTTTGCAATTACCCAAATAGTATAAGTAGCTGAATTCAAACGTTTCAGCAGCTATTCAGTGTTTTTTTTTTTTTTTTTTTTTTTTTTTTTTTTTTTCAGTTCAACCCCTCATCAATGCATACACCTAAAATTTTTGAATATTCTACCCTTGATACAGATTTCTGATCAAAGTCTATATTTATTAATGGCGTCATTCCATTTACTGTACGGAACTGTATGTACTGTGTTTTATCAAAATTTAATGGTAGTCCATTTGCTGAGAACCACTTAATGATTTTCTGAAAGACGTCGTTTACAATTTCTTCAGTTACTTCTTGTCTGTCAGGTGTGATAACTATACTTGTATCATCACCAAAAAGAACCAGCTCTGCTTCTTCATGAATACAGAATGGCACGTCATTAATATATATTAAGAACAGCAAAGGGCCCAAGACCGAACCTCGTGGCACCCCATTTTTGGTTTTTGGCCCAGTTTGAGGAATCAGCGGTTTTTTGCATTTTATGTGAATTACTTATGTCAACTTTCTGCACTCTTCCTGTTAGGTATGATTTAAACCATTTGTACACTGTCCCATTCATAACACAATACTTTATATACGTGTTCGGCACGTAAGAACGTAATGCTTGCCACCAGAGCTCTTCGCGGATATCTCACGGCATACGCCAAGACTGCTTCAGAGGCGTCGTGTCGGCACTCGCCGAGCATCAGCAATACCTCAGCTACTCATTGTTCGTGTATGCCATCTTCATCCAATGTCAGTAACTGTGGTATATTGAGCCCTGTTTGTTTGGATCGAACTGTCCGGTATATGGCCGTGTGCGACGACAGTCAGCACTCTTAAAACAGCGCATCGAGGAAGCATCTCGCTCCGTGACACCGGCGGCGTTAGAACTCGGCCGCACCACATTTACATCTACATCTATTTAGATACTCTGCAATTCACATTTAAGTGCCTGGCAGAGGGTTCATTAACCACTTTCATAACTTTTCTCTACCGTTCCATTCTCTAATAGCGCGCGGGAAGAAAGAACACATTTAGAAGGCGCATTGCGTTATGCGCAACGTGTGTGGTATCTGCATCTGCAACTTTGAAGAGTTGTAGTTCCCAAAGAAAATGTAATAGGCAGGGCTGTATTTAGGGTATGCGACGCTCCTATGCAGTAATTTACTTTTTGCCCCCCCTCCCCGGATCTGGGATTAAAACTGATTTCTAAAAAAGAAAAAAAAAACAGGTTGCACTATTAGCGGTTAACATTAGTAATTTCAAGCTTGCAGAACTTTTGCTGTTCTTTCTGTTGAGTTCACCCGGAAAGACTGGTTTTCTGAAGCTCTTCATGTTACTCTATCCTGTGCAAACGTATTCATCTCGGAATTACAACTGCAGCTCACATCCATTTGAGCCTGCTTCCTATAATCGTCTCTTGGTCTTCCTCTAAATGCCCCCCCCCTCCCAACCAAACAGAAACACACTTATTTCCTCTAATTATATGTTTAGCTTTTCTTGATATCACAAAATGTGTCCTATCAATCGGTATTTTCCTTCAGTAAAGATAGGCCACAAATTCCTATTTCCCCAGATCCTCATTAGTTATGTGATATACCCACCTCAATCTTCAGCAGTTTCCTGTAATACCATCATATCAAAAGCTACTATTTTATTCTTCTCTGAACTGCTTATCATTCACATTTCACTCTCATACAAGGCTACACTGCAGATAAATCCTTCAGAAAAGATTTCCTAATACTTATATTAATTGTGTATATGTCCAAAAGAATCCTCCGGCCTCTATGAATCAAGCCACAAAGGCAATCAAGACATTAACTGTCAGTGGGTCGTATATGGATAAGAAGAAAATTTGAGCATTACAGGGGGGATGGGGGAGTAGTCCGTGCAGTTGTGGTGGCCACTGGCTTTGGATGGCATAGCGGACAGCACACGTGCCCTGTGGATAACAAGTGGAGAGGGTGGTGGTCCAACTCCCCTTCTTTCCAGAGCCATATCCATGGCAGGATTTTTTTAGTTGCTCAAAATGCAACCTAAGTTCGAATTTAAACGTTTAAATTGCTGCTGATACTGGATACTCTTGTACTGGAGAACCGCTCCCCTCCTCTAGAGGACTGAAGCCACAGCCAAACCAAAACAGGACAGACACGCACACCTTGCAGAATAAATTATCCACGCTCCTGGCAAGAGACCCAAACACCTGATTTATTTCGACTACATTCTGTTATGCTTGTTTTGCTATCATTAATTTTATTTCCTCCACTGAAGACACTGTCCATTCCGCTTAATTGCTCTCCCACGTCCTTTTATGTCTATGATAGAATTACAATACTATTTGGAAACTGAAAAGTTTTCATTTCCTGACCCTGGCTTTCAGTTTCCTTTCAAATTTTCTTTTTGCTTTCTTCAACTGCTAGCTGAATGTACAGATTGCATTTGTGTTTGTTTCATTGACAGGTTTCCAGAGCAAGTGACTCCCCCAAGTGACGAAACCACCCCCGCCACTTATTTAAGCAGCTGTGCAGCAGCACTGACCAGCAGGGGCATTGACCGGTACGCAATTGTCTTGTTGGCAGGCCCGCAGCAGGTGATGTTTCGGTGGCGCGGCGACGCGGCGTCCTCAGAATGTGGTTGCAGTGCTGGCAGGGACGGAGCAGGTATGCCAGCGTGTAGTTGGCACGCAGCAGGTGGCACCCCCGCGCGCGCTCACGCTTTCGCGTTTGTCGTGTTGGCAGGCACGCAGCAGGTGATGCCCCTGCGCCGTGGCGACCCGCGCGCCGCAGCTGGCCAGCCATGGGGAGCGCCTCCTCCAAGTTCAAGAAGTACCTGCAGCATGGCGATGAGTTTGCCGCCATGCAGGTGAGTAAGTCTGCCTGCCTGCCTGCGCTAGCCGCTCACCTGCTGCAGTGCAAGGGTTTGGTGCAAGAGCGAGGCAGCTCCACTTCTTCCAGTTTGTGGCAAATTGAAAAACAAGCATTGAAAATTTAGTTTTCACTAAAACGAAAAAATTATCAGCCTTGTTTTAGGCTATGGGGTATCTAATACTACTGACGAGAATACACACAAATGCATGCACTCAGGTACGTGCAATAGAGTTTTGGAGTTTGGAGCTGCCTCCATTTTCCTCTAAAGTGAATGGAAAACTGTTTGTACGACAATTTTCTTCGTAATTAACCACATTTCAGTTAAAAAATTTATTAATAAATAAAGTACAACATTATTGGCATAATATATAAATTCTACAGTTCTTCTTCAGTCTTCTAGTCAGTTGCGGACTAAGGCTGTTGGAGGCCCTGGAAGGTGGCAATACAAAATGAGGCCCCCTGTCCACTTGGAAATACATATATTAGTATAAAAAAGTAAGATTTGAGATTTGGAGGCCACCAGGACACTACAGGCACGGGACAGCCCAAGAAAAATAGGTTTGGAGGTCCCACGACAAGAAAGGCCAAGTGGTTAAAAAAAAAAAAAAGGAAAACCACTTCCTGTCGAGGCATTTGCAGGCCCCCCAAGACGAGATGCCCCTCTCCGCCCACCCCCCCCCCCCTTAGTCCGCCACTGTTTCCAGCTCCCCTTCACTCACCTCAGGATAGGTTGAAGCATCTTATGTCAACTGGTCATAAAGCCACACTTCGTTTTGCCCAACATACTTTCTGGCCTGGTCTTTGACATCTTCAAACTTCTGGCCTTTAAGCGGGAGGAAACAATCATAAGCTTGTTGAAAGTGGTACATTGTTATCAGCCTCGCAGGTCCTTGGTTACAAATTTGCGCATTATCGAACACGGTCAGTCTGCATTGAATAATGGCTGTTCAAAGAGGAATATTTTGTACTTAGTGATTAAATATTTTCCTCTTTTCTTGTTAGATAATTATACATAAGGGTTCTTTACAAAAAATTTCTTCGATGTCTCAACAAAGTTGAAAATAAATGTCTGGTCCACTTCAGTGACATGAAATTTGGAGCTGGTTCTTCTGATAATGCGAGCATAGTCCACTGGATACAAAATATCCCTCACAGAGAACGCGCGGTGTTTACACCGGTCTGCTGAACAATACATAACACAACCTCCAAAATGTTCAAATGTTTGTAAAGCTTAAGAGACTTAACTGCGGGGTCATCAGCCCCTAAACTTACAAACTACTTATGAACTACCCTATACTAAAGACGACACAAACATCCACGTCCGAGTGGGGATTCGAACCCCAATGGGGAATGGCATCGTGCATCGTAGCATAGCGCTTCAATGTGCTCAGCCACTCCAATGCAGCATACACAACCTCCTTCCTGCTATTGTTTGGGGGAAGAACGAGGCAGCTCCTGGAGCTGCCTCTGTTTTCATGCAAGCTCGGAGTACTGGCAGCTCCATCTGTTGGATTTCTCTGAAACTAGTGGGTGGAGCTGCCTCTTTCTTGCACCAAACAAAGGGGCTTTTATTTTATTTCCTTTTTTTCCTTTGTGATAGAATGTTGAACTCAATTGAGCCAAAAAGTAGAGCTGCCTCCTTTTGCGCCAAACCCCTCACTTATGTTTGTCCTTGTTAACTGGACTTTCCTTCAATTCACATTTCTTTTAATGTGATCATTTTGAATTAAAGCTGTTTATTCTGTATTAGTATTTACGTGGTAGAGTTCATAAAACCTTCCGTATCCTCACGTTTCTTAAACCTGGCAAGCCACCCTCTTACACCTCTTCCTATCGTCCTATCAGTCTCACCTCGGTGTTCAGAAAGGACCTGGAAACAATCCTGTCTCGCCGCATCCATGCATCCATCAACATCTGCGTCAATACCGGTTCCTTCCCCTCTGCCAGTGTGGCTTCCGACCATCCTTCTCTGTCGATGACCAATTCCTGCATCTTATCCACCTCCTTTCCATCCAATTGAACTCCTGTCGTGCCGCTATTCTTGTTTACCTCAACGTCGAGAAAGCCTACGACCGCATATGGCATTCCGGTCTTCTTTTCAAACTCCAGCTCTACGCCCTTCCAATTAATTATGTCCGCTTCATCGCTTCCTTTCTCGCCCAACGCCCATCCTGTCACTGTCAATAATTCCAGTTCCCATTTGTTTTTCCCCTCCAATGGGGTGCCCCAGGGCTCCGTCCTTTCCCCCTCTCCTCTATCTTATCTATTCGGCTGATATGCCACAACACCAGCCTCCTGTCCATCTCCTCCAATACGCTGATGACACTGCCTTCCTTGCCATTGACCTGTCCCTCGCCCGCTCCCAACACCTCCTTCAATCCCATCTCTCCGAATTCTCCACCTGGTGTAAGTAGTGGCTCCTCGCCGTTAACCCCACTAAATCCCAGGCAATCATCATAGGTCACACCACCCCATCCTTCCATCACTGCGACCTCTTATCTTATGCTCCATGACCGCCCTATCCCACAAACCAAAACCCTCAGCTACCTAGGCCTTACCTTCGACTGCTCCCTGGCCTGGAAACCCCACCTTCAAATAGTCCGTGATACAGCCCTCCCCCGCCTCAGTCCTTTCACCATTCTCTTCACCTACCGTTCCATCATGCGTCCTGTCCTCTGCTGTTTCCACCACACTTGAGTTTCCGCTTCCCCTGCCCACAACACATCCCTCCAGATCCTCGATCGCCATGCCCTGCGCCTCGCCTACTGTATCCTTCTCCCCTCCCCAACTCGGATCCTTTATGACATTATTCCTTTCGCACACATGCTCAAGTTCCTCAAACACCTCCGCCTCCATTATGTAATTCACAAGATTGACTCCCAGCACCGAATAGTATCCCATCTTTTCCTGCATCCTGGGCCTCTGCCATGCCGTTACCTTGTTATCCCTACCTTACTTCACCTCCACACTCTCCACATCCTCTCCGAGAGTAACTTCAGTCACCTCCCCCTCCCGGATGAACCCCTCCGTCCCGACATCTACCCATCCTATCAACCTTAATCCTTCCCCGTAATTGTGAACCCCCTCTCCTTTCCTTTCCCATTCCCACACTTGGCATCCCCCTCCTCCCCCACCCCTTGGAGTCCTTGCACCTTCCCCCCTTTCCCTCCCATCCCTTCTCTCTGCTCCTCCCCTTCCTCCCTCACATCTGTGGGGTACGTGTGCCCCACAATTTTAACAGTGCGCCGTCAGTGGTGTAGTGTCAGTGCATCAAGTTTTAAAATGTCAGCAACCGTCGAGCAAGCAGAATATTGCGTTGCCATGTGCTTTTAAATGTGTGCTCTCGCCATCGTCTATTGTCCTCCAGTGACTGTGTTTTAATCTCTGAGAGTTGTAACTCTACATATCTGTGAGTTTAACCACCGTGGCCATTTTAATTTACGAATGTGTATTTTAAACTCTTAGTTTTTTATATACGTCTCCATTTGAAATTTCCTGTAAAGTTATTACTTCTGCGATTTTTATCACTGTTGTATGTTTTTGTGCGACTTGACACATTGTAAAGCCGATTGCCTGAAGAGCAGCACTAAAGCTGCTGCCAACCCAGTGGCTTTAAAATACAAAAAAGAAGAAGAAGAGTTCAGAAAGGGGAGCGGAGAATGGAGGATGCAAGCCAGCCCTACACTTGGTCTGATGCAACACCAGTGGCGGCTGGTGATTCAGATGACCGGGGGTTCACTTCTTTCAGTACCAGATGTACAATATTTTCCTAATCGTGGCCGCAACTTGATATTGCCCCAGTCCCCGTTTGGGACATCAATGTTTGAATACATTTGGCGCCCCCCCCCCCCCCTTCCCCAAGCGCTTAAAGCTGAGAAATTTGATTCCAAAAGATACTGAACGTTTCCAGAATGAAACTTTCACTCTGCAGCGGAGTGTGCGCTGATATGAAACTTCCTGGCAGATTAAAATTGTGTGCCGGAACCGGGACTCGAACCTGGGACCTTTGCCTTTCGCGGGCAAGCGTTCTACCACTGAGCTACCCCGACACGACTCACGATGCCGCCCCACAACTTTACTTCCGCCAGTACCTCGCCTCCTACTTTCCAAACTTCACAGAATCTCTCCTGCAAACACGCAAGACTAGCACTCCTGGAAGAAAGGATATGGTGGAGACATGGCTTAGCCACAGCCTAAGGGACGTTTCCAGAATGAAACTTTCACTCTGCAGCGGAGTGTGCGCTGATATGAAACTTCCTGGCAGATTAAAATTGTGTGCCGGAACCGCCACTCCTTTCTTCCAGGAGTGCTAGTCTTGCAAGTTTCGCAGGAGAGCTTCTGTGAAGTTTGGAAAGTAGGAGACGAGGTACTGGGGGAAGTAAAGTTATGGGGCGGCATTGTGAGTCGTGTCGGGGTAGCTCAGTGGTAGAGCGCTTGCTCGCGAGAGGCAAAGGTCCCAGGTTCGAGTCCCGGTTCCGGCACACAATTTTAATCTGCCAGGAGGTTTCCTACTGAACGTTGTTCATTTTTTTTTTCGATAATAAACACCTAGAACTAAGAATATTCACATGAACGCTAAGTCACAGTAACTGATTACAAAAAAAAAAAGTTCAAATGTTTGTTAAGCTTATGGGACTTAACTGCGGGGTCATCAGTCACTAAGCTTACAAACTACTCATAAATTAACTTATACTAAAGAAAACACAAACATCCATGCGCGAGGGAGGATTCGAACCCTCGACGGGGAACTGTCTCGCGCATCGGAACATAGCGCCTTAATGCGCTCGGCCACTGCGCCGCGGCTAACTGATTACACAGGGATAGCAAGTAACGGAACTACCCATAGAAAAAGTGTTAAAAGTTTGTATAAATGTCAGTTACTCTCAAAATCGCGACACATCCGTGAAAACGTCTAAATATATGTGTGGCAGTATCTGTTAAAAAGAAGACTGGGTTAAAAAAAAAGTTTGGTGTTAGGCTCGAACCCACTACCTTTAACACGATGACGCGATGAGGCTATGCACACGGCTATTCTTGGAGAGTAGGGACTGTATTATTATTCCTATCAGGTCTTAACAAGACTTTTAAAGTTGATGCTTTTTTAATTGATAGTTATAAGTTCTTTTACCAAAGATGACGTGTTTTTGACCAATTTTCAACGCGCCTAAAACAAATATGAAGGGCGGGTATTGCCTTCAAGGCGTGGTGCTCAGTAGGTTCATTGACTTTGCTTCTGGACTGATATGGTAGGGGAGGTGAGGAAGTGGTAAGGTACTGAGCCTAAATAAACTGTTATAAACTATAGGCAATTTATTACAGCAATTATTTACATAAAACAAAACTTAGAGGCCTCCTTTGGTTACTAAACAGATATCTCATGACACAGAATTTTCACCAACAATCAAATATCAACAGAGAATGTACCTTAACTACCTTTAACAAAATGAAAACAATGAATTAATAACAGTAAACTTAGCCTTGCTCAGACGGTACTTGAAAGCAAACAAATCAATCATTTTTTGTCTGAAGGCATTAAGTAATTAAATAGTATGAAGATATTACTCAACTTGAGAGGTTGGCTTTAACTGAGTCATCATCACAGGAACCACATTTTACGTCCTCCCTACGCAATGCCATCCAACAGTTAGACATTGCCCCTTTTCTGGACCTTAAATGTTTTGCCACTTATATTTAGTTACAAGGCACAAGGGCCGGCCGTGGTGGCCGAGGAGACTGAGGCGCTCCAGTCACGGTCAGCACGGCCACTGCGGTCGGGGGTTCGAATCCCCCCTCGGGCATGGATATTTGTGCCGTCCTAGTTCGTAAGTATTTTGTAAGTTTAGGGACTGATGACCCTGTCGTTAAGTCCCAAGCTTTACAAACATTTGAACAAGGCACAAGGAACCAACTTGGGTGAAACACCTGAAACACAGGAACTGTTACCACACATACACAGAAAACATAAGGTTAGCCACCAATAGGCCAAACACCATGTAAATTTCAAATTGAAACAATCGCTGCAAAATGCGACATGACATGTTAGCAGCGACAGTCTCTCAGCGGAACGGCTGTACACAGGCTTCAAACCATTTCCGTCCGTAGAGAGCATAGACAGCACAATAACAAGTGACATAATCCTTGTAGATCCCGAAGTTTGGGAACAGTTTGACCACAATTGGTTGACCTTTCCTCACGTTGGCTCCTCCAGTTAAGGTTTATCCACAACACCAGCTGTCCCTGACAGCTGACTAGGCTTTTCAGATCATTTCCGCGTCGAGTACACACACATGCCCTCGTGTATAACTCCGACCATGATCGTTCGTTGTGGACACTTCACTCACTCCGGCGCCACCGTCCAAACGTTACTGTTCCCCCCTCCGACCTTTTCGCCTCCAGAAAAAACAGGGCGCCGCCACTTACGCCCTCTTGCCTTTAGGTCGGATTCGCTCTCGATACCATTGGTGGTACCAGTCCGGCCGGCGACACGTAACTGCAAGAAGGCTCCGGCACGGCACATGGACCATTCTTGCGTAACCGCCAGAGCTCGAGTAGTTGGAGCTGGTGTCTCTACCAGCTCCAACGCCAATGTTAAATGCGGCGTTTTCTCCCCCCTCCCTGTCGCGAGAGCGCCATACGCTGCCTCCAGGGGGCTCAAAATAGAATTTGAACTTTAGTCACGCATGCACATTGCAACGTTGTGGCCACTGCCGCCTATATTAGGCGACTCGTATACGTGCTGTCTCCGCTACGTAAAATGTTTCTCACGCGATAAAAATACTATGAATCTGCATATAAAATGATCTGATAGAAGAGCAAAACGAAGAATCATGGTTTAAAGGCACTTTTTTTACAACGAGCTTTTGCCAGGGGTTCACTGAACCACTGTGCAACATCACTGAAACAGAAGGTCATAGCACTCATTTGACATCAGGCAGAGGAAGCCACAATTGTGTAGCACATTGACTGGCTGCTAGGGCCTAGCAGCAATGAAATGTTCAAATGTTTGTAAATCTATCGGACCAAACTGCGTGGTCATCAGTCCGTAGCTTACAAACTACTTAAACCTAGGTAAACTAACCTCCGGACAAACACACACACCCCCATGCCCCAGGGAGGACTCGAACCTCCACGACGAACAACCGCGCACTCCGCAGCGAGACGCTTTAGACCGCTCGGCTACTCCACCGCGGCTAACAGCAATGAGAAAAACCGATTTGTGGGTTCAGGTTTGGAACCACTGGAGTCGGATGCCGTGGTGGCAGATGACCTCTGGATACCGCTGGAAGGGTAATCACTAGATTGCAAGCGCATCGGCAGGATCATTGGCCTCTAGGAAACCAATCAATGAAGATTGAGCTGGCCTCAGGCAGCAACCATATTGGTTTTTTGAAGACGGTAGACAGCGGTTCACTATCTCCGGACCGCATCTCGTATTGCGACTAGTGGCTGGTAGTCTGTACTGCTTTATCAGAGACATAATATTAGATCATTGGATCGACGACTACTCTCCTGAGCATCTTCAGTTCCAAAGACCAAGTGACTACAACTTCCAAAAGCAGCAGGAGTATATAAACAGAAATCGGCTGAAGCTGTGACGTATGGAACTGTCCGTAATGACCAAATATGTCCTACTTGTGAGTGCAGCGTTCACTCAATGAGCCCTTTAACCGCTGACATATACTCGGACTTATTTACTCATGTGACAGAGATACGTGTAGTTATGAAACGTTTAGAAGCTGACGAATATACCCTCTCGCTTTCTTTGTCGTCCGTCGGAGTCAACAGTCTGCTGACTTCAGGCTTCCAACTCGCCGACGCAGCGTCTACTGTTGCATTTACGACAGAGCCGATGACCTTCTACCGCCTAGCATGGCTGGCGATTGCTTGGGCAGTCTCAGATTTTTGAGCTGTAACAAAGCGGTTTTTACAGCTAGGTTAATGTGGAGATGAAAAAACCGGTAATCCGAAACCCGTCTGTTTCAATGATAATGGCCACACCCGGGACATAGTGGGTTCTACTCTAGCGACAGTGCCCTATCTACGACATTTTCCAACCAAGCAAAAACTTCTTTATTTATTTCTTTTATTTATATTTATTACGTTTTGCTGGACGGCATTGAGGGACAAGTCTTCAATGTAATGGAACGAGTGGGTACATTAGATTATAGCAATGGAGCTGTGATAGATAAAGTGAAACGTATGGCATTCATATTCACGCAACAGGTCGAAGCATAAGTAATAAGGAGCATACACACGACACAGAAATTAGCGTTACTTTTTATTTTTCCAAGAATTCCCCGATAGAATAGAATGAGCACTTTTGCTTCGAAAGTGCGTGGATTACTACAAATCTCTATTAATTCTTGTGGCAGCTTACTAAAAATGAATGCTCACACATCTGCACAAGGGTAAAGAAGATATGATCCAAATGCAGATTCCATTTCTGTCTAGTATTACCTGAGTGATAACTGCTAACTCTTGACAATATTCAGATATTATCAACAACAAACGACATTAAAGGCAATATGTATTGAAGGGCCAATGTCAGAACTCCCAAGCTACTAAATATAGCTCAATATTTCTCAAACCGCCCATTTCTGCACAATAAATATCCTTTGTGAACAAAAGGAGTTACCTCAAAATAACACCATATATCGAATGTAAGCGAACCAAATTATCATTAATTTCAAACACTGTACGAATGGTAAACAATGCATACTTAAGTTTTTGAACAGACTCCGGAACATGGGCTTTCCACAACAGCTTATTATTTATCTGAGCTCCTAGAATTTTAACCGTTCAGTCTCACTTATCATATGCCCATTCTGTGAAACTGAAATGTCAGTATTTATTGAACTGCCTTTTAGAAACTGTACAAACTTGGTTTTACTGCGATTTACCATCAATTTATTTTCTACTAGCCATGAACTAATGTTTGAAATGCGTTAATTGATACTGTACCAATATTGCCAACAACATCCTTCACTACCAATCTAGTGTCATCACTAAACAGAAATATCTTACAATTAACTGTTTTACTAGGAGGCATATCATTTATATAACAACAGTGGCTCCAGAACAGAAACCTGTGGCACCTCCCCCTCCCCCCCCCCCCCAAACTTTTGTCCTATTGTGAGTGCTATTACTGCTGTGACATATAGGTTTACTTGAATTGTCACATAGCTGCACGAAAATATTTATTACAAATTATTAGCATTTATTTATGAGCACATTTTAGTCAATGACAATACAACGGAACACACAGAACTCAAAGATATGACATGCTGATAATTGCATAGAGATTATTTGCAGAATTATATCACTGTGTCCTTCACAGTGCGTATCATAGCCACTGCATAGGATTACCTTCTGCTGTCTGTTATTTAAGTAAGAGGTGAACCAATTGTGAGGTTCTCCCCTTACTCTATATTGTTCCAATTTTTGCAATAATATCTAGTGGTCCAGGCAGTCAAATGCTTTTATTAAATCAAAGAATACGCCTAATGTTAAGAGTGTTTTGTTTAACTCATCAAGAGCTTCACAGAGAAAAGAGAAAATAGGATTTCTGGAACGGAATTGCACATCATGGGAAATGCAATGACCATTAACATTGAATATACAGCCTTTCCAATAACTTTAGTAAAAATGATGGCAGAGAAATAGGTTTAAGGTTGCCTGCAATATTCCTTTCTTCCGTTTTATGTAGTGGTTTCACTACTGAGTACTTCAATGTCAGGAAACTGAAAATTTCGAAAAGGAAAGTTACAAATATCGCTAAGTACAGGGCTGACAGACGCGGAACAACAGTAAGTATTCTGCTAGAAACTCCATCATATCTGTTATTGATCAAAATATCCACGGGTGTACTGCCGGTCTATAGTGTCCAACGGGCACAATATTTCGGCGATCATACATGTCGCCATCATCAGGTGAACTGACGGACTGAGCTCCTGGAAACGCGCCGGCACGGAGATCCGCACGATACGGCTACTCGAAGGGAACTGGGTTCTAGCCCGGTAGCGGGCCATTTAAATACCCTCGGCCCGCGGAGCGATCCCTCCGCGGTCCGCGCTCCGCGCCGCGGCCGCGCAGTGGAACCGATTGCGCTGGCGTCTGAGAAGACGTCGGTGTGAGAGCTCTGTCCGCCGTGGTCGTCACTTCGTTACGTTTGCTAGATTTACTCTTAATTAACCCAATCGCTGGTTCCCAAGCTTTGCTAAGATTATAACCACAGTCACGGTTTATGAGGTCGTCACTTGTGCGAATTTCAATGGCCTCTCTACCGACGCAGTCCCAGTATCTCGACGTCTGTACCAGAATCCTAGTGTGTTCATACTCCAAGGCGTGATTCTCGGACAAACAATGTTCAGCGACCGCCGACTTGCTCGGATACATCAATCGTGTGTGCCTCTGGTGTTCAACGCATCGATCCTCGACGGTACGCATCGTCTGTCCAATATATCACTTTCCACACTGACACGGAATCTGGTACACGCCCGCCTTCCTCAAACCGAGATCATCTTTAGCGCTCCCCACCAGTGCACGAATTTTATTCGGCGGACAAAAAAACAGTTCCAACCTGGTGTTTTCTCAAAATACGGACGATCTTCCCTGAGAGTGCGCCGGTATATGGAACGAACGCAGTGCCTACATCCTGCCTTGCGTTTTCATCCGTTTCCACAGGTTGTGTTGTAGTGGTTGGGCGGAGAGCCCGCTGAATCTGCCACTCTGAGTACCAATTTTTTCGAAATACAGTTCTCAGGTGTTCCAATTCCTGGGGTAGACTCTCTGCGTCGGAGATAGTGCGCGCCCTATGTACTAGAGTTTTAAGTAACCCATCCCTCTGTGAAGGGTGGTGACAGCTGTCTGCGTGTAAATACAGATCAGTGTGCGTTGTCTTCCGATATACACTATGACCCAGAGTGCCATCAGCTCTTCTCTTGACCAAGACGTCAAGGAACGGCAATTTACCCTCCGTTTCAGTATCCATAGTGAATTTGATGTTGGGGTGTATGGAGTTCAGATGTGTAAGGAAGTCAAGGAGTTTAACCATACCATGTGGCCAGATGACGAAAGTGTCGTCCACATAACGGAAAAATCAAGTAGGTTTCCATTCAGATGATGCCAGGGCTTCCTCCTCGAAATTCTCCAAGTACAAATTTGCGACCACAGGGGAGAGTGGACTACCCATGGCGACTCCCTCCGTTTGTTCACAGTATTCGCCATTGAAAAGAAAATACGTGGAGGTCAAGACATGCCTAAAAAGTTCAGTGGTCTTCTCGTCAAATTTCTGACCAATCAAATCTAGTGACTCTCGAAGGGGCACCCTCGTAAACAACGAAACGACGTCAAAACTCACCATGATATCTGACTCATCCAGCCTGAAGTTGTTAAGGCGTTTCACAAAATCCACGGAATTACGGATTTGATGAGGTCATTTACCCACATAAGGACTTAATATTCCCGTCAAGTATTTGGCCAACAAATATGTAGGTGCTCTGATGTTACTGACAATGGAACGTAACGGCACCCCATCTTTGTGAACCTTAGGGAGTCCATAAAGTCTTGGCGGTACCGGACCTTGAGGTAGCAGTTTCTTGGCGACACCCTCCGGTAAATCCGCATCCTTGAGAAGCGCCCTCGTCTTGTTTTCCACCTTCTTTGTGGGGTCAACGCTGATCTTCCGGTAGGAATCGTCATTTAGCAGGCTCTGCATCTTGGTGCTCCTGCCATACAGCCTCCCTGTTCTTGGAGCCCCCTTCTTGGCACCCCTGTCTTTAACACCCCGCCCCTAATTGTTTGGCACTGCCCTGCTAGCGATGTTCTCTTTTTGCCCCCCAACCCCCCACCCCACCTACTTGGCCTCACTCATCTTGGTACTGGCTCCCACTGCAAGAGGTAGCTCTCAGCAGAAAGACAACGCTACACGAAAATGAAGAGCTAGACCCAGGGCCGGCGTAAGACACGTGCGAAAAGTGCGGCCGCACAGGGCGGCACTTTCCGAGGGGCGGCAGAAGTGCCGATCCCCTTTTCTTTCTTTTTTTAGTACAAAACTCAACATTCATGCCCAAGAGGGGATTCGAAGCCAAACCTTGGAGGGAGCGGCTTCGGGAACTTTGGCAAGGCGCCTCGTCTACCTGCCGGCCGCCCCTGTTGAACAAGGGGAGCCGGCCGCGGTGGCCGCGGGGACTGAGGCGCTTCAGTCACGGTCTGCACGGCCACTACGGTCGGGGGTTCGAATCCCCCCTCGGGCATGGATATTTGTACCGTTCTTAGTTGTAGGTAGTTCATAAGTAGTTTGTAAGTTTAGGGACTGATGACCCCGTAGTTAAGTCCCTTAAGCTTAACAAACATTTGAACGTTTTTGAACAAGGAGAGGGATGAAGACTAATTTCTTCCTAGCCACTGTCAGCACCGTCGTGTTTACACCGGAAGAACAGAGGGAGGGGGGCAGGAGCAGTCAGGCGGACACGCCGGTATTCTTATGGGTGAAGCGCTGCCAGTCTGTTACGCGCCGTGCGTTTACTCACAACTAATTTTGCAGAAGACGAAATCTAATCTGGAAATTCGAATGCCATGTTCGATGCTGCGATTGTGTCTTAAGCCTGAAGCAATTTTGCTAAGCCCTTCAATGGCAGTTTCCGAGTGTCCTATTCTTCCTGCATTAAGGAAAAAAATCGTCAAAAAATAGTCAAACATGTCGAACACCTACAATGGCTAGAAGTATTTCGAATGGGTAAATACGCTGCGAGTAATTACAAGGAATAAAGACATTGGTAGTAAGCCTGGCATAAGTTGGGTTTGACGTATTTTTAAAAACTTTTGCTATCCGTTTCTGGGTGATGGTCGGACGTTTTGATTTTGAACGATGAAACACCTGTCTCCGCCTGCACGAACAACAATTAAACTCTCACCGGCACTTTTATTTGACAATATTACTCGCACACTATTACTTTGCCAACATTTATTTACTGTTTTCCGATGAATACATTATCTGTTCACAACCACTGAAAAATGTTAATGAACATTTTTCAGTGGTTGTGAACAGATAATGTATTCATTAACTGTAAGTTCATGCCGCGCGGGATGAGCCGAGCGGTCTAGGCGCTGCAGTCATGGACTGTGTGGCTGGTCCCAATGGAGGTTCGACTCCTCCCTCGAGCATGTGTGTGTGTGTGTGTGTGTGTGTGTGTGTGTGTGTGTGTGTGTATTTGTCCTTAGGATAATTTAGGTTGAGTGTGTGTAAGCTTAGGGACTGATGACCTTGGCAGTTAAGTCCAATAAAATTTCACACACATTTGAACATTTCTTTTGATTCACAAGGCTTATTAAAATTAGCTAGATTACTTCAATCAGGTTTGACTCCATTTTTGAGCTGGTGCCCAGCGACTGTTTTGTTCATATCTGTAGCGAATGTCACCAATCAGTCGCAATTTTTTTAATTCTCTTGATCTACATAGATTTCGGACACAGTGTGCCTATTCTCATTGCTTTGAGTTATGTTTACATCTATATAGTCATGCTGAACGTAACTTCCAATATGGCTGTTTATATGTAAGCACATATTAAAAGCTTTGAGACTGGCCATTCAGTGGCCGAAACCTAGGTATATCTGAAAAATACAAACAAAAATTGCGATTGATTAATGACAATTCCTACAGATTGGTTTAAATAAAATTTCACAGACGTTCTGTAAAAAAAAATTAATTAAAAAAATACCGGGGACGGTAATTTAGCAGCTCGCACGGGGCGGCACTTGGGCTTGCGCCGGCCGTGCCTAGACTGCTAGACTGTGGAACTGGTAAGTATTTTTCTATTAAACAATTTGATACATGGTATTATGTGTAAAGATATTATTCGAACGTTGACACGGAGGAGGAAGGCGAATATTTTCATATTGAGATAAAGGGGTTGTGGCGACCAAAGTTGTTGGATGGCTGCTGGCTTCAGACCTGAAATGTCGCACCCTGTACTAAATCACCGTCTACTTGACTAAATCACCGGCCTAGAGTGAATCAGCCTCAACCCTCCGTCGGGCGCACCTCCAGATGAAACAAAATCAGGCGCACCCGGCCTGAGAGGCCACCCACATATTTGGTGGACTAGCTCCGCCATGTTAAATCAAATTCAAAATGCGTGTTGGCTAGTCTTGAAGAGGATCTAAAGGAAGGAATTACAGCAAACTTAAAGCATAATAATGGATTTATTGAACACAATACACCTTAAACTAAAGTGACCAAAATTACCGATTTCCCACAAAGAGCATTAAAAATTGGTCAAACAGACATTCATAAAAGTAATGAAGTTATTTTTAAAGGACTTTAGGCAGTCTATTCCGTCATGGAATCATCTTTTCTCGCCACATTTGCAGCCAAAAACCTATGCTTTAGCTCCCAAATCAACTGCTGAAACTCAGGTATGGCACAGAACTTATACGTCGCTCAAGCAGATTGGTTGATGACAAGCTGAACATTCCTAATTCTTCATCCTCCTAACTCTTGTTTCAGCCACGCATGGTCGACGTTTTAGCCATTTGGGAGGTAATGTGGGAGAACTTTCCCGTTCCTTGTGGGGTAAAAATTTATTCAGTCGAGTTTGCAGCCGAATCGACATTCCACATATATTCATAGCATACACAGGCTAAATTGTCCAGTTAGAAGTTGATGACACAAGGTTTTGCAATTGGTGGCGTCATTTGTATCAATATCTTTTACACTGGATGTTGTGTAATAATGATGTGACTCTTCACACTATGAATAGTAGAAGGTATCTACTTAGACTACTTCGTCGTCTTATCGTTTCCAAAATAAAAACTCCTCACATATTTTCTTCTCTTTTCCCTAATCTTCCTGTTCAGTTGCTGAGTCCTTCTTGCCTTCTCCTACCTCATCCTGAGAGTGGGTGTCTCTCTCATCGACTAAATCTTCGAGTGCGGCTGGATCTTCAGCAGTTTCGACTTCCAGGAGGCGCATTATTTCCACAATATCATTGGCTTAGAGGCATAATATACTTTTCTGGACATTTCAGCAGAAAATATGGATGTGATAACGTAGGAAAAGATAGGAAAACTGAAAGGCGCACTCAGTCTGAACGGCCAGGGTCGTCAAAGTCTTCTTTCTTTCCGAAGGTAACGGTGAAAATCACAGAGGACAGACTTATTTTGACTGAAACGAAGTAATAAAATAAAAATATCTTGAAAAATCTCACCTTAAAATCTATAACGTAATCGGGCGCAGTCGGCCTGTGAGGCCCAAGGAGTTCCCCGTGAACCGCGTGGAAATCGATGGCAGCCTGCGGATCGGCACTGTGTGAGGTTCCCAAAGTTACGCGAGTAAACGGAGAGGCGGGCCATTGGGCCACCGCTGTTAAGCACGGGATTCAAAAAAGTGTTCTGCTGGCCTGTGAGGCCGACTGCGCCCGACGGAGGGTTAACGAAAAGTGAAAAGTGAGCGCCGTGGAATGCGTTGCGCGTGAAAACCTGTGTAGCGCAGTGTACTCGGCTGCTCCCTGAACAGGTGGTTGCGGGTCAGGGCTGGCCAGCCAAACGTGCGCCTGTCGCGTCACGTGCCGCCTCTCCACACGAGTGGACACCCCTTAGGCGCACAGTCCAACTGTATATCAGATCTCACCCCCTGCGCCCTCCCAGCGCCTTCCTTAACGCTTTCGCTGCTACAGACGTGCTCTGACAAGAAGACCATCCGAGTTCAGTTTGGGATGAGATTTCGTATCAGTGTTGCCAACCCTAGGGACATTTGACTCTTTTTTCCAAACCGTAGGGACGGATATCCGATCTCTTTGCAAAACATAGTGACTTTCCTCAGGGACGACCCAATACGTAAATAGCTTCCTTCATTAAAAAAAATAGTTATTGTACGTCCGTAGGGACTTTCACGGTGAACGTAGGGAGTTTTGACGACGCGGTGGAGTAGCCGAGCGGTCTAAAGCGTCTCGCTGCGAATCGCGCGGTAGCTCGCCGTGGCGGTTCGAGTCCTCCTGGGGCATGGGTGTGTGTGTTTGTCCTTAGGTTAGTTTACCTAGGTTTAAGTAGTTTGTAAGCTACGGACTGATGACCAAGCAGTTTGGTCCGATAGATCTACAAACGTTTGAACATTATTTGGATTTTTGACACGTGATGTAGGGACATAGTTGGAAACGAGTTGGCAACACTGCTTCGTAAGTAGCGCACGTCAAGGGTGTCCACTCATAGAAGTTTTAAAACGCAATATCCACTAAATTCCGAAAAAAGGGCTCTAAAGTTTAAATTTAACTCATATACACTTTACATACGCGCTGTAGAGCGGCCGAGCTCATTGAGGCGCTATGCTACGATGCACGAGGCCGTTCCCCGTCAGGGATTCGGGGATTCGAATCTCCCCTAGAGCATGAATGTCTGTGCCGTCTTTAGTATAAGCTAGTTTAAGTACGTTTAGGGACTGATGACCCCGCAGTTGAGTCCCATAAGCTTTACAAACATTTTTGAACTCTATATATTAGTCAACGAGACCTTTACTGGAGTACGGCGAAATAGCTCAGGCAGTACAGTGTTAGACTGTCATGTGGGTGGACAAGGTTCCCCTACCTGCAGCAAACGTTTTATCTTTGTTATTTAATTATAAAAATCTTTGAATAAAATTAATTAAATAAATTAAAATTTTAACTACAATATTTTCGTTACTGTTTACGTAGGTAGATTAAAGCGTTAAATGTTACTGTCATTACAATTTTATTACAAAATTATTTGATATTGTTAAGCTGTGCAAAGATTATAAATATACTTTGTAATTTAGAGGAACCGGTTCCTTCATGAAAAAGCACAACATAGCTATTGCCTGCCCTGTTGTATATATACAAATAAGCAGACGATCAGGAAGAGTCAAATAAATAATGAAAGTAAAACTGTTCCTTGAAGGCAGGTTACAACTGGGATTGTTCTTCTGGTAGATCGGTCCTTTGAAGACATAGTACGTTTTGCACTAGGTTGCTCGTTGTGTTGTTCACTCAGTTTTTTAATTATTTATTATATTTTTTCTGCAACACAGCCATCACTGGCAAGACTATATACTGCGCATCAAACTTTATAGCCCTTTTTCGTGGAATTTTCTGGGTAGTGCGCTTTAGGTCTCCTATGAATGGACACCTTAAGTTGTACTTCTATTCTGCGAAGTTCCATCACGAACTGAATTTCAAAGATCGGAATAAAATTTGTTATTTATTTCTTTTTCTCATTCTACACGCCTGTATTGGGAGACAATGTTCCGTCCGATGTACAATTCTTGTCATTCGATTTTAAGAAAATTATGCGGTGAAAAAATTCATTTACAGAGGGCGAGTTATCCACCGTGTATATGGATTAATCGAAGAGAAGCTGCAGAACAAAATAGGTCTAATCAAACATACGTTCGAAAATGGTTGCCGTCCTACAGACCATTTATTAAATCATAATTTGTTACAGAGACTGTGGTCTAATACGCGCTGTAGGATGCAGCCATACTTACAGTAAGTGTTGAAAATGGTTTACATGTGCCCAAACGCATGCCTGTACCACTCTCACGTTCACATCGGACAGAGTGCACTCAAAGCCGTCCTCTCATGGGACGTGGAAACGCACGTGGAGGAGGAAGTAGTGACGCCGCAGCGTGGAATACCACGTTGCACTACCCTGCGAAGCGTGGAATGAAGGATTTTTGCTTAGTGGAGTGGAACGTGGCCATTGAGAAGCGACCTGGCTTTCACGTGACAAGCACAAATTTTGAGCCGCCATATTGCAAACAGAACTCCGTATTTCGTTCCTTCTTTCGTTGTAGCGTACTATGTATAAATATAGTCTATATAAAGCGTTAGAATACTGAAGAACTTTTGAAAACGCGTCATTTTAGATATGATTTGTCCCAATAAATTACCAGAACGAAATTTTCATGTCTTTAAAGGTTCTCGTATTTAACGTGTGTTAGTGTTATAATTTGTATAATGTGAAAGAATGTCGTCCCTTTGTTACGGTATAACGCATTCTATCAAAGAAGCGTCTTTGTGATACTATGTCATAGATAAATAACATTTTACAACAGGTTTTAAAAGCGTAGTGTACCGGAAAACCGACCCACCTCATGACGTGTAGAAGTAGCGTAATTGCTGCCGGGCGCCGTGGCTCAGCGCGCCCGGTCAGAGGGCTGAACGCCCTCTGCAATAAAAAAGCTGAGCCAAGAACACAACGAACAAAAACGAACATACATGATCAGCGTCCGCAACGAACAGAACTACCCATAGAGCGAAAAAAAAAAAAAAAAAAAAAAAATTGGTAGCGTAACAGACTGTGGCATAGAGATTGTAAGCGAAACAAGTTCACGTCTGCGCACTTCCGATGTATTCTTTTTTTTTTTTTTTTTTTTTAACGTTTCTGCTTATTTCTTACTAATCTAAGTCTAATATCCGATATTCGTTGTTATTTATTTTTAGGACAACATATTAGCGTCGTTGTTACAGTCACGAGCTGTGTAGGAAAATAGTTGTAAATAACAAGTTTGCACCTACACTCTCCCAGATATTTTAATCATTTCTTTTGGTTAATGCAACTTGCTTGTTAATTTAATACAATTATAATATACGGTATTCGACGTTATTTATTAGAAACCAGAACGAACTTTGCCCGCGGAGAATTTGTTGAGAACCTCCTATTTCCGAATATACAGAATATGTACAACGTGGAAAATGGGAATATAAGAACAAGACAACTGGAGCTAGAGCAAATGATGTGTTTCATCATTGACAATTTTTCAAAGAATTTTTGCCAAAAGTGATTTTGTAGTAAATTTCGTTATTCTTCTCAACCGCTTTCAGATAAATGTACCGTCTTTGTGCTTCTTGAAGGGAAAAAATACAATTTCTGTGAGAGTATTACTTGCCACAAGCAAGCATAAGAAAGCATTTCGTTTGTTGTTTTTTTTTTTTTTTTTTTTTTTTTCGACGATGGCTAAGAGAGATACCGTGTAATTTTACGCACATCTATCTTTGTAAACGCAATGATCAATGCGCTAGCCCTAACGGGCGCTGGAGAGCGCTGCGGTCGCAAAGCAAATCACGATGAGCAGCACGTCACGTTCCGTGGGATGTAGCGGGTCGTTTCAGAGCGTGCTGTAGCCACACTAGGTAGACAGCACGTCTGGCCTGCGCCACGTTGGGACAACACGTCCCGTGCGAGGACGGCTAAGGCTGTATTCACAGTGGCACCGACAGACCTCGTCAGACACCGTCGACCGAGTTCGACTGAAAACATCGGCCGACGGCGTGGTCACACTGCATCCGATACAGTTTGTCTCTTGGTCCGGTTAAAGAAGAAAGGTTAGTTTTGAATGTATTCTGTGTCTGAAGTGTATTAGATTTCAATTCGATGGATTCCACCGACAATTTTATGCTTAGAAATTAGAGCTACAATTCGGCTTTTGTTATTAACAAAAACGTCGAATGCATACGAATGAGCTACACCTGTCTGGAAAGAAGAAAGTGGCGAAGATTGTGTACTGTCCTCAGTTATTGCTAATGCCAGACAATCTTTACGAATGTGTGAGGTTCCGGTAAAAGGAGAAAATTCTGTTACATACTTGTGATATTTCGTGATGTCATTGACAAGCAATACTACAGTTTTGCTGAATTTATTTAAAGTTGTGCAGACACACACCAGATAAGCTTCATGCTTTAAATAATGAAAAACTACACCAATTAGGGAAGTTTATTGTTTATCACAACGAATCTCGAGGATTTATTCGCATCTTCTAGTGCATTTGTTTACATAAGTAGGTACTTTTTCGACGTTTCAACGTGTGATTTCCTGACACACTTGCAATGCAGTTGTCTTTTTTAGGTTAGATACTGAAGTTCGGAAAATCGGACAGAATAAATATTGAGTGTGTGTTTTTTCCTAATGTTAGAAACTATAACTTTTTCTGTCTGCTTAAAGGTATTGTGCCTCTTCCATTACTCATAATATGCAACATAATAATCGTGACTTTGGCCAACCTGTGTACAAAAACCAGTGGAAGTGACGATTTTTGAGTTGTGATGTCCAGTTTAATGGAGCAGACACAAAACCTGAAGTACCGGTAGAGGCAGTCGTACTATTTAGTATGTAAAAAGGTTGCCAAGATTTTACTATGTGTGTTACGATTTCCCTCATTACAATAACCTGAAAAAGACTACATCTGTGCAAGGGCTGCCTAAAATCACACATGAAAACGTCACGATGTATTTGTGTAAACAAATGCACTACAAGCGGGGAAAACTCTCGAAATGCATAAAAACACATAATGGATGCAGTTTTTCAGTATTTAAATCCTTGAAGAATATATCCGATTATGATTAACGAAATGAAGTTATGGTACATTGAACTTCAATGACTGTCATTCCTATTTGTGAGAGACAAGTGTGAAATTAAGAATAATTTTGAACACAGAAACCTCTGAAAAGCTGAAGCACACGTAGACCTGCACCACATTTGCAGGTCACTTCATAGAACAGACTCATCACCTTGTTAAAGAACGCCAGAACTAGTAAGAATAATTTGTGGACAGCTAATACCCGATTATCACAGTGCAAAACAACGTAAGAGAGCTGAACTGTTATATGTTATAATGCAGCTAAACCGGCAAAACCTTATTCAGAAGCAAGAACAACGAATTTAGAAAAAAACTAAAAAAACACAAGATATCAGTTCATTGCTACCCACTACTGGGAAATCATGGAACGTTGGGCCAAGTATCATTTCTCCGTTTGCACAACAATATTTGTTTAACAATTACAACAGCAGGCCCCTACAACTTGAAACTGTAAATCAGATGAACGGCACAAGTAGCCTAAATTTACAACAGATGCGGCCATAAAACATACCCAAAATAAAGTAATTAACGCCTTACTGTCTTACTAAACGGGGCCTGCATTAAAATACATTAATCATAGAGAAACATTGAATCATAGATAGGGAATAAAACATGAAATATCAACCAGGTAGGAACAGAGTTACAATAACAATACAATAATTAACGCCTTACTGTCTTAGTAAATGGGGCCTGCATCAAAATACATTAATCATAGTGAACATTGAACCATACATAGGAAATAAAACATGAAATCAAACCAGGTGGGAGCAGAGTTACAAAACAATAGACAGGGTGTTACAAAAAGGTACGGCCAAACTTTCAGGAAACATTCCTCACACACAAAGAAAGAAAATATGTTGTGTGGACATGTGTCCGGAAACGCTAAATTTCCAAGTTAGAGCTCATTTTATTACTTCTCTTCAAATCACATTAATCATGGAATGGAAACACACAGCAACAGAACGTACCAGCGTGACTACAAACACTTTGTTACAGGAAATGTTCAAAATGTCCTCCGTTAGCGAGGATACATGCATCCACCTTCCGTCGAATGGAATCCCTGATGCGCTGATGCAGCCCTGGAGAATGGCGTATTGTATCACAACCGTCCACAATACGAGCACGAAGAGTCTCTTCATTTGGTACCGGGGTTGCGTAGACAAGAGCTTTCAAATGCCCCCATAAATGAAAGTCAAGAGGGTTGAGATCAGGAGAGCGTGGAGGCCATGGAATTGGTCCGCCTCTACCAATCCTTCGCTCACCGAATCTGTTGTTGAGAAGCGTACGAACACGTCGACTGAAATGTGCAGGAGCTCCATCGTGCATGAATCACATGTCATGTCGTACTTGTAAAGGAACATGTTCTAGCAGCACAGATAGAGTATTCCGTATGAAATCATGATAACGTGCTCCAGTGAGAGTATGTGGAAGAACATGAGGCCCAATCAAGACATCACCAACAATTACCGCCCAAACGTTCACAGAAAATCTGTGTTGATGACGTGATTGCACAATTGCGTGCGGATTGTCGTCAGCCCACACAAGTTGATTGTGAAAATTTACAATTTGATCACGTTGGAATGGAGCCTCATCCGTAAATAGAACATTTGCACTGAAATGAGGAGTGGTGACACATTGTTGGATGAACCATTCGCAGAAGTGTACCCGTGGAGGCCAATCAGCTGCTGATAGTGCCTGCACACGCTGTACATGGTACGGAAACAACTGGTTCTCCCGTAGCACTCTCCATACAGTGACGTGGTCAACGTTGCCTTGTAGAGCAGCAACTTCTCTGACGCTGACATTAGGGTTATTGTCAACTGCACGAAGAATTGCCTCGCCATTGCAGGTGTCCTCGTCGTTCTAGGTCTTCCCCAGTCGCGACTCAAAGGCTGGAATGTTCCGTGCTCCCTAAGACGCGATCAATTGATTCGAACGTCTTCCTATCGGGACACCTTCGTTCTGGAAATCTGTCTCGATACCAACCTACCGCGCCACGGCTATTGCCCCGTGCTAATCCATACATCAAATGGGCATCTGCCAACTTCGCATTTGTAAACATTGCACTGACTGCAAAACCACATTCGTGATGAACACTAACCAGTCAATGCTACGTACTGATGTGCTTGATGCTAGTACCGTAGAGCAATGAGTCGCATGTCAACACAAGCACTGAAATCAACATTACCTTCCTTCAATTGGGCCAACTGGCGGTGAATCGAGGAAATACAGTACTTACTAACGAAATAATTGGGTATTTTGACAATTGTCTGCACGAATTATTTGAATTTACGTTTAAAAAGAGATACTAAAATGAGCTCTAACATGGAAATCAATCGTTTCCGGACACATGTCCACATAAGATATTTCCTTTCTTTGTGTGTGAGGAATGTTTCCTGAAAGTTTGGCCGTACCTTTTTTCAACACCCTGTATATGTATATTTTACGGTCCCACGTACACTGACGGTCATCGGCGCCTACCAAGCTAGGTAAAAGAAGAATATGCCAATGATTGTTGATGGTACCGGGCGGAACCTGCCCGAAAGGGAGAAATACGCAAATTGCCGACCGCTCGTATCAGCCACCTAGGCCCTGGGCTCCGAGCACTGTACTGCACCGCCCGGCACGATCAACCGCCACCGGCTGGCCAGCCACGCTCACATATGGAACAGACAGGCTCAGATTAACAGCAAGAACATATAAAATTTACAACCTTAACTAAATAAATGTGTAACTGACCATTAATCTAAACAGCCCCAATCTTAACGGCATGAACATATAAGAACCACCAACTCAACCAATAAAATAATAACTGACAACTGTAAACATCACGCCGCGTTGGAGTAGCCGAGCGGTCTAAAGCGTCTCGCTGCGGAGCGCGCGGTTGCTCGCCGTGAATGTTTGAGTCCTCCCTGGGGCATGGGTGTGTGTGTTGCCCTTAGGTTAGTTTACCTAGGTTTAAGTAGTTTGTAGGCTACGGACTGATGACCACGCAGTTTGGTCCGATAGATTTACAAACATTTGAACATTTGAACTAAACATCACCTGCCTAGTGACCTTCAGTTGTATTTAAGTGCAAAACCAAAAAACCTGAAGGCAGCAATCGAGAATTTTAATTCTGACCTATGTGCACTATCAAAGTGGGCACAGAATATAGGATTAAAGCTCAATCCAAGTAAAACACAAGCGATTCTGGTAGGTCATCCTAGACTCATCAACCACAAATACCGCGAATCTCAACCACCATTAATATTAAATGACACACCTATCTATTTTTCGCCCTCGGCAAAAAGTCTGGGAGTGATAATAGACGACAAACTAAATTGGGCTGAGCACACAGCCGCAGTGTGTAGGAAGGCATCAGCATCTCTTCATGCCCTACAGAGATATAAGAAGTTTTTTCCTCTCGATCTTAAAAAGAAACTTATACAAACGCTTGTAATTCCAATTATTGATTACGGTGATGTTATCTTGCAAGGTCTCTCTTGGGAAAGCTCACGACGTCTGGAACTAATCATGAATGCCTGCGTTCGATATATATGTAACATCCGTCTCTTTGATCACATTTCACCATCTTATAAGCAACTATCCTGGCTCCGTGCTGACAAGCGCAGAGATTTTCATACACTCTGTTTCCTCTACTCTCTTATCAACGTACACTGTCCCTCATATCTTTCCTCGACCTTAACACTCTTATCTGATCAACATAAAAGAACTACTCGTTCCTGTCAGAGCAAAACCCTTTCTGTCCCTATCCATCACTCAGCCGGTTTCTCAAAATCCTTTTCAGTAGCAGGAACCAGGCTCTGGAACAATCTACCTCAGTATATCAGAGAACTGAATAACACTGCCAGCTTCAAACGACAGTAAATGGATTATCTACTAAAGCAATAATGACGCCAGTCTTTATTACCCTACGGTCCAGGTACGTCACATCCATTCCTCCTCCCAGATATTCTTCAACTGTCATTGCTCTCGCCAGGTACAGCTTCTGTCAGAATTCGCCATGCGTTAACCAGTCTCGATATATTCAAAAGTAAATATTGTATCTGCTAATATAAATGTTGTTACTTCTATTATTACACCAGCAGCAGCAGAAGGTGTCTCAGTGGTACTGTTAGTATTAATCCTATTTAGAGTTAAGTTATTACATATGTAGAGTTAAGTTATTACCTTTTATTTACATCCTTTTACATGTAATCAACCTGTGTAAATAATGTTATTAACTGTTCATCTGTAAAAATCATTATTATGTTATAGGTAACTCACATGTAAAGAAATATTGTATGTGTAAAACCCTGGTCCGATGTAAGAGAGGGCCTGATGGCCCTAATCTGATCAGGCTAAATAAATAAATGCAGTCAGGAAGAGCCACGGAAGATAACAACAACAAATTGTTGTAATAGCAACTGTGGCTGTAACCTTAATAATGATAACACGTTAACAGCATGACATGGATAGATACATACACTACAAATAACTTAAAATGGCAATTCAATTACCAGATCAAATAAATCCACGGATAGTGCTCGAAAGAGTGCTTGCTCTGTAAACACAAATGGCCACGAACTGGAGTAACAGGTATCTCGAGCCAATCATGCACAGAACGGTAATACCATTAAACCGCCGACACACACACACGACCTCAGCGTACCCAACTGTGCCTTTTCTGCAAGAAAACTAAATTAGCAGTGCACTGAGTACAATTTCACACACATGTATATACACTAGTAGAAATACCTAGACAGAATGACCGCAAGTTATGAGGCACTAGTCAGTGACTAGGTGGGCACATAAACAATCAGCTGCGACTGTTTAAATGTTGTTACTACGTACACGTGCACACTAGCTCATCATCAACAGTATCCTTACAAACCCGTTTCCACTCTCAAATATATGGAAATCACAACCAGTCCGCACACTGAGAACTCAGCAGTCTCGGTCTCAATTACTGGCACTCGAGGAAAACGTGATGTCACATCAACAGACAAGATTGGCCTCTCTTCCTTTGCTTGAGCAATTCTACTTCTCACTTTTGCCTTGTTCCTTCCATCCCTGGTAATCTTACTGCCGAGATAAGTAAATTTATCAATTTGTTTAAGCAGTTCATTGCCTACATTAACTTCGACTTCCGCTTGATCTTTTTTGTCGCATGCCATTAGTTTTATATATATATATATATATATATATATATATATATATATATATATATTATTTCTTTATCAATTCTATTCGGTAGGGCTAGAATATCTTAACTTTCAGCTAGGACAGCTATATCATCGGCATATCTTATCATATCTATTCTATGACCATGAATAACTACACCTGTCTTTACTGTCCCTTACTTTTATAAGCGCCTCTTCAATGTATAGATTGAAGACAACTGGAGATAGAGTACAACCTTTCCGGACACCTTTCCGTTTCTGCAGCTCTTCTTGGTTTTTCCGTCCACGGATAACCGCGGTCTCGTTTTCGTACAGGTTCCAGTCTATTCCTGCTTCTCTGAGTACCTCAAATATATTATCCTGTTTAACATTATCAAAGGCTTTCTCTACATATGCGAAAGCTATGTATATCGTCAGGTTCTTATCTAGTCGCTTCCCTACTATTAGTTTTAGAGAAGTATTGTTTCTCTGGTTCCTCTACCTTTCCGGAATACAAACTGATCTTCGGAGATTGTAGCTTTGACTTTTTGTTCTAAGCGTTTTTAGGATGATTGAGGTTAATATTTCACCTGGTGTGTAAGATATATGAAACAGGCGAAATACCCTCAAACTTTAAGAAAAATGTAATAATCCCTATTCCAGAGAAATCAGGCGCAGACAGGTGTGAAAATTACAGAACCAACAGTTTGATAAGTCACGGTTACAAAATTTTAACACGAATTATTTACAGAAGGATGGAATGGTGGTAGAAGCCGACCTCGGGGATGATCAGTCTGGGTTCAGGAGAAATGTAGGAACACGGGAGGCAATGCTCACTTTACGGCTTATCCTAGAAGATAGATTAAGAAAAGGCAAACCTACATTTTTAGCTTTAGTAGATTTGGAGAAATCTTTTGACTATGTTGATTGGAATACACTCTTTCAATTTCTCAAGTCAGCAGGGGTAAAATACATGGAAAGGAGAGTTATTTACAACTTGTACAAAACCCAAACCGCAGTTATTAGACTCGAAGGGCACGAAAGGGAAGCATTAGTTGGGAAGGGAGTAAGACAGGGTTGTAGTCTTTCTCCGATGTTATTCAATTTGTACATCGAGCAGGCGGTGAAGGAAAGCAAGGAAAAGATTGGAATAGGGATTAAAGTTCAGGGGGAAGAAATAAAAACATTGCGTTTTGCTGATTACATTGTAATTCTGTCAGAGACAGCAAAGGACCTGGAAAAGCTGGTAAATGGAATGGACAGTGTGTTGAAGAGAGCGTATAAAATGAGCATTAACATGAGCAAAACAAGGGTAATGGTTGTAGTTTAAGAAAATCAGGTGATGCTGAAGGAATTAGATTAGGTAACGAAACAATGAATGTGGTAGATGAGTTTTGCTACTTGGGTAGTAAAATAACATATGAGGGTCGCAGTACAGAGGATATAAAATGCAGAATGGCAATGGGAAGAAAAGCATTTTTGAAAAAGATAAATTTCCTAACATTGAATATTAATTTAAGTGTAAGGAAGTACTTTCTGAAAGCATTTGTTGGATTGTTGCCTTGTACGGGAATGAAACATTGACGATAAACAGTGCAGAAATATGGTGCTAAAGAAGAATGCTGAAGATTAGGTGGGTAGATAGCATAACTAATGAAGAGGTACTGAACGGAATTGGTGAGAAAAGAAATTTTTGGCATACCTTGACTAAAAGAAGGAATCGCTTGGTAGTAGTCTTGTGTAGTTCGCTAACGAACTAGTTCGGAAGAGCGCTCCCACAGGCGAAGTACGCGAACTAGTTCGCAGATCCCTCGCCTCTTAGTTCGTCCGCTCCTATCCGAAGACTGTCGGGGAACAGTGAGAGGACGCGAGAGCGCGCATAATCGCGTGATTCCCTTCTGACAGTTACCGTCATTTCCAGCTAAGATGCAGCTCAGCTGTAGTTTCATAGTTCACTGGCACAAATTTTCTTTTCTAAGGTATTCAGCAGTGTCTAAATAATATTTACTACGAGTACTCTGTATGCTCTTTTAGTAGCGGTAGCAAAAGCCAAAAAGAGCAGACGAACTAAAAAGAGCGACCTACTTCGCTGTCGAGCTACGATCTAAAACGAGGGCTACCGGTCGCGAACTAAAATATACTCGATTGGTCTCGAACTAAAATATGCGCGATCAGTCGCGAACTAAAATATGCGCGATAGATCTCGAAGTAAAATATGTGCCATCTGTAGTGAACTAAAACATGCGTTACCGGTCGCGAATTATTATGCCATACGTATTCGCTTCTTAGTTCCTTGGATTCTTTTCCGAAGACCGACGGGCAATAGCGAAAGGGCGCGCAGCAGAATTAAGAATCACGTGTTTGCCTTATGCTGATGAGAGCCATTTCGAGGTGAGCGTCTGCCTGCTAGATTGCATACTTCAGTGCTACAAAATTTCTGTTTTGAAGTATTTTGCACTCAGCAATATATTACTAATAAATTCCATAATACCAAGATATAGAGATAACTCTAAACTTAAGCGCGAGAAATTATCCACAAACTTTTTCTTTTGGTTTGCGTGATATCGTTAGCGGCTCACGCAGCAAGCACATGAAGCAGCTAGATGGGGGAACTTCTCCGTCCACCTGCATGCGCAGACCACGCCGCTCAGCCGTCACTGGGAGCGGACGAACTAAAGTGAGCGCTCCCGATCAAGAACTATTATGCGCAAGTCTACTTGGTAGGACACATTCTTAGACATCGAGGAATCGTAAATATAGCACGGGAGGGAAGTGTGTGGGGTAAAAATCTCAGAGGGAGACCAAGAGAGGCATATAGTAAGCAGATTGAAATGGATGTGAAAAAAATGTTCAAATGTTTGTTAAGCTTATGGGACTTAACTACGGGGTCATCAGTCCCTAAACTTACAAACTACTTATGAACTACTTACGAACTAGGACGGCACAAATATCCATGCCCGAGGGGGGATTCGAACCCCCGACCGTAGTGGCCGTGCTGACCGTGACTGGAGCGCCTCAGTCACCTCGGCCACCGCGGCCGGCGAAATGGATGTGAGTTGCCGTTCTTATGAGGAGATGAAAAGGCATGCTCAGGATAGAGTAGGGTGGAGAACTGCATCAAACCAGTCTCTAGACCGAAGAGCATAACAACTACACATTTTAGAGAGGTGAACAACTAGGCTGAGCGCCCTATAATTTTCGCATCTCGTAGTATTCGCCTTCATTGGAATGGTAATAACAATGTTTTTCTCAAAAATCTGTAAGAATTTTGCCCTGCTCGTACATGTTGCACACAAGTAATACAACTCCTGATTCGGGGTACTTCAGCACGATGATAATCCGTGTAACTCGCATGCGCGAGAAGTCGTCATTCTGCGGCTAGCATCGAGAGTGACGGGCTGCTTCTGCCGACACGTTGTGTTCCGCGCGAGCGCACATTCCGGCGAGGCAGTGCAGCGGGTGGCAACTGTGGGCACGCGAGGCCTGGCCGTGGCGCGGCGTTCGGTGAGGCACGCGACGCGTCGCTAGCCACCGGTGCGTGCTGCGCTTCCGTCCGCGCTATTCTCGGCTACTGTGACGCTGAAGCTGACGCACCCACCGCGTCCGTTGCGTTGCGGTAGGCCCGCCTGCTAAAGCTCTTGCGTCATCTATTACAGGGGCCCGCTCTTGTTACTCTCTTACACCCCCCAAGTTCCGTTTTAAACACGGACACGGTTGTCGTATTCTTGTCATCACAGCTTTTTTGGAACACATAGTTGAGGCGATCTAGAAATGTTTAATAAGAGGTTTTCAGCCAAGATATCTTTCTTCTTTTAATTATATGACCGGTTTCGGCGTACTAGACGCCATCTTCAGACCTAATACATCAAGTTTTTTTTTTTTTTTTTTTTTTTTTTTTTTTTTACAATATGAGCTGCATTATATACATGGTGTCCCAGCTATCTTGTCCACCCAAAATAACAGCTATTGGAAAACGACTTTCACCGGTATGAACGTACGGCTCGGGCCCATGAATGTACATATTTGGAAACATTCTGAAACGAAAGCAAATGTGTTTTTTAACACAAACTTATAAACTTTTTTTTTTTTAATGGACACCCTATATTTCTTCTTCAGCAATCCATAGCATGACAAATCACATAAACAATGGCGTTGATTGCATCGCAATATTCCAATTATATCCCGAGATATTGCGACGCGAAGTTGACTCTTGAAAAACCCGAAATGCACTGCTAGGGCACGCCCTGAGACTCAGGCGTGAACCCCATGCTGCTCAAAAAATGTTCAAATGTTTGTAGAGCTTATGGGACTTAACTACGGGGTCATCAGTCCCTAAACTTTCAAACTACTTATGAACTACTTAATACTAAGGAGGGCACAAATATCCATGCCCGAGGGGGGATTCGAACCCACGACCGTAGTGGCCGTGCAGACCATGACTGGCGCGCCTCAGTCAGCTCGGCCAACGCGGCCGGCCATGCTGCTCAGGACGTGCGCTAGCGGCGCGTTTCGCGTACTTGAAGCGTCAACTTCGCGTCGCAATATCTCGGGATGTGATTGGAATATTGCGACGCAATCAACGCCATCGTTATGTGATTTGTCATGCTATGGATTGATGAAGAAAAAATATGGGATGTCCATTTAAAAAAAAACATATGTTTGTGTTAATAAACACATTTGCTTTCGTTTTAGAATGTTTCAAAATATATACATTAGTGGGCCCCAGCCGTACATTGATACCGGTGAAAGTCGTTTTCCAATAGCTGTTATTGTTCCAGAGATATTTTGGGTGGACAAGATAGCTGGGACACCCTGTATAGCAAAAAATCTTATCTATCTACAATTACATAATTACATACCTGTCGTAATTTTTACATCACTGCTATAACAACAATTTCCAACATAGTACATTGGTATACATCGATATTCATGTGTCATGCAAATAAAATTTACATGTCAATAATAAAATGACTGAATCCATCTTTCTCAAGGTCTACGTTAGAGGTACTTCAGAATCAAGCTCAGTACTGACTAAAGTGAAGCACAATATTGACTATTAGGCGAGAAATCATATACAGAGATGTTACATGTACAATAGATGATCTACTACCTATGGTTAAAAATTATTATAATAATATAACAATTTTAAATTTCCTTTTAGTTCATCTGATATGATACTGACTTCTATATTTTGATATTGCACGTGTAACATCTCTATATATGATTTCCCGCCTAATAGACAATATTGTGCTTCACTTTAGTCAGTACTGAGCTTGATTCTGAAGTGCCTCTAACTTAGACCTTGAGAAAGATGGATTCAGTCATTTTATTGTTGACATGTAAATTTTATTTGCATGACACATCAATAAGGTTGTATACCAATGTGCTACGTTAGAAATTGTTGTTATAGCAGTGACGTAAAAATTACTACAGGTATGTAATTATGTAATTGTAAATAGATAAGATTGTTTGCTATATACAGAGTGTTTCACTAAGTGTGTTTGCCTCTGTAACTTATAAAATAATAGGTGCGGAAATTTCAAATGCGGTAGGTCAACACAGGAAATATTACACTTTCTGCGGAGCTATGAACATAGTTTATTGTATCATTTTCCAAAGAGTTACAGCACAAAGATTCGCCTTCATTGGAATGGTAATAACAATGTTTTTCTCAAAAATCTGTAAGAATTTTGCCCTGCTCGTACATGTTGCACACAAGTAATACAACTCCTGATTCGGGGTACTTCAGCACGATGATAATCCGTGTAACTCGCATGCGCGAGAAGTCGTCATTCTGCGGCTAGCATCGAGAGTGACGGGCTGCTTCTGCCGACACGTTGTGTTCCGCGCGAGCGCACATTCCGGCGAGGCAGTGCAGCGGGTGGCAACTGTGGGCACGCGAGGCCTGGCCGTGGCGCGGCGTTCGGTGAGGCACGCGACGCGTCGCTAGCCACCGGTGCGTGCTGCGCTTCCGTCCGCGCTATTCTCGGCTACTGTGACGCTGAAGCTGACGCACCCACCGCGTCCGTTGCGTTGCGGTAGGCCCGCCTGCTAAAGCTCTTGCGTCATCTATTACAGGGGCCCGCTCTTGTTACTCTCTTACACCCCCCAAGTTCCGTTTTAAACACGGACACGGTTGTCGTATTCTTGTCATCACAGCTTTTTTGGAACACATAGTTGAGGCGATCTAGAAATGTTTAATAAGAGGTTTTCAGCCAAGATATCTTTCTTCTTTTAATTATATGACCGGTTTCGGCGTACTAGACGCCATCTTCAGACCTAATACATCAAGTTTTTTTTTTTTTTTTTTTTTTTTTTTTTTTTTTTACAATATGAGCTGCATTATATACATGGTGTCCCAGCTATCTTGTCCACCCAAAATAACAGCTATTGGAAAACGACTTTCACCGGTATGAACGTACGGCTCGGGCCCATGAATGTACATATTTGGAAACATTCTGAAACGAAAGCAAATGTGTTTTTTAACACAAACTTATAAACTTTTTTTTTTTTTTAATGGACACCCTATATTTCTTCTTCAGCAATCCATAGCATGACAAATCACATAAACAATGGCGTTGATTGCATCGCAATATTCCAATTACATCCCGAGATATTGCGACGCGAAGTTGACTCTTGAAAAACCCGAAATGCACTGCTAGGGCACGCCCTGAGACTCAGGCGTGAACCCCATGCTGCTCAAAAAATGTTCAAATGTTTGTAGAGCTTATGGGACTTAACTACGGGGTCATCAGTCCCTAAACTTTCAAACTACTTATGAACTACTTAATACTAAGGAGGGCACAAATATCCATGCCCGAGGGGGGATTCGAACCCACGACCGTAGTGGCCGTGCAGACCATGACTGGCGCGCCTCAGTCAGCTCGGCCAACGCGGCCGGCCATGCTGCTCAGGACGTGCGCTAGCGGCGCGTTTCGCGTACTTGAAGCGTCAACTTCGCGTCGCAATATCTCGGGATGTGATTGGAATATTGCGATGCAATCAACGCCATCGTTTATGTGATTTGTCATGCTATGGATTGATGAAGAAAAAATATGGGATGTCCATTTAAAAAAAAACATATGTTTGTGTTAATAAACACATTTGCTTTCGTTTTAGAATGTTTCAAAATATATACATTAGTGGGCCCCAGCCGTACATTGATACCGGTGAAAGTCGTTTTCCAATAGCTGTTATTGTTCCAGAGATATTTTGGGTGGACAAGATAGCTGGGACACCCTGTATAGCAAAAAATCTTATCTATCTACAATTACATAATTACATACCTGTCGTAATTTTTACATCACTGCTATAACAACAATTTCCAACATAGTACATTGGTATACATCGATATTCATGTGTCATGCAAATAAAATTTACATGTCAATAATAAAATGACTGAATCCATCTTTCTCAAGGTCTACGTTAGAGGTACTTCAGAATCAAGCTCAGTACTGACTAAAGTGAAGCACAATATTGACTATTAGGCGAGAAATCATATACAGAGATGTTACATGTACAATAGATGATCTACTACCTATGGTTAAAAATTATTATAATAATATAACAATTTTAAATTTCCTTTTAGTTCATCTGATATGATACTGACTTCTATATTTTGATATTGCACGTGTAACATCTCTATATATGATTTCCCGCCTAATAGACAATATTGTGCTTCACTTTAGTCAGTACTGAGCTTGATTCTGAAGTGCCTCTAACTTAGACCTTGAGAAAGATGGATTCAGTCATTTTATTGTTGACATGTAAATTTTATTTGCATGACACATCAATAAGGTTGTATACCAATGTGCTACGTTAGAAATTGTTGTTATAGCAGTGACGTAAAAATTACTACAGGTATGTAATTATGTAATTGTAAATAGATAAGATTGTTTGCTATATACAGAGTGTTTCACTAAGTGTGTTTGCCTCTGTAACTTATAAAATAATAGGTGCGGAAATTTCAAATGCGGTAGGTCAACACAGGAAATATTACACTTTCTGCGGAGCTATGAACATAGTTTATTGTATCATTTTCCAAAGAGTTACAGCACAAAGATATCATTTTTAATTGGAATAATAGTTTTTTCTATCGTGCATTGGATTCGTTGAAACCAGCTGCGCCCAAATCAATTTAAACTACATTCCTATCACTCTTAGTTTGGGAGCTACAACCCTTCAAAGTTTCAGGGGCAAATACCACAAACGCTGCGCATAATGCAATGCTCCTTCTAAATGTGGTGCGGACGAGTTGTAACGTCGCCGGTGTCACTGAGCGAGAAGCTCAGAAGCGGTGTTAGACTGCCGAATGTTGCCGCACACGGATGTATACCCGACAGTTAGAGCCACACAAACAACCGGGGCTCAATATACCACAGTTACTGATATCGGATGACTATGGCATACACGAACAACGAGAGCATTGACACATTGCTGATGCTCGGCGAGTGCCGACACGATGCCACTGAATGAGCCACGGCGTATGCCGTGAGATATCCTAGGCGAAGAGCACCGGCAGCCATTACGTTCTTACGTGCCTAACAACGACTTCGGGAATCAGGTAGCTTGCTAATGCGCCGCAGTAACAGACGAAGACCTGCAAGAAGTGAGGAGACGGAGGTGTTTGTTTTAGCTGCACTACACCACGATCCTCATGTCAGCTTACGAGCCGTTGCTGCAGTCGCTGGTGTCAGTCTCACATATGTGTGGCGTATAGTACACGGCCACAGGTTTTACCCGTACCGCCTGTCACTGACCCAGGAGCTGCATGGGAATGATTTCCGTGCAAGAGTGACATTCTGTGAGTAGCCATGCGTAATTTCACGCTGGAGTCTTTAAAAAGTGTTATTTTCTCTGATGAGTCCACGTTCACAAATTATGGTGCAGTGAATCGCCATAACATGCACTACTGGGCCGCAGACAATCCTCGGTGGGTACGACCTGTGGACCGTCAAAGTAGGTGGTCTATTAACGTGTGGTGTGGAATCCTTGGGGATGAAATCATCGGTCCACACTACTTCCCAGGTACACTGACAGGTGAGTTATATCGCGCTTTTATAGCCGACAGTTTGGGTGGTCTCCTTGAACATGTGTGTCTACACACGAGAGTCCATATGTGGATGCAGAACGAAGGTCACCCAGCCCATTCTGCGCGTGCTGTTGTGGAAGAACTAAACAACAGGTTTGCAGGAAGATGGTTGGGGCGCCATGGTCCTCAATCATGGCCCGCAAGGTCGCCCGACTTAACACCAGTATATTTCTTTTTGTGGGGATATCTAAAGGATCGTGTTTATGTCACTGAGCCCACATCCCCAGATGATCTAAAACGGCGCATCGAGGATGCATGTCGCTCCGTCACACCGGCGATGTTACATCTCGTCCGCAGATCCTTTCGACGGCGCATTGCATTATGCATTGAGGAACATGGACACACATTTGAACATCTCATGTAAATCAACTTCACACCACCATAACATCCATCACCCACCACACAGCCATGTATTATGTACAGCGTGTGGTATCTGCCCCTGAAACTTTGAAGGGTTATAGCTCCCAAACTAACAGTGATAGGAATGTAGTTTAAATTGATTTGGACGCAGCTGATTTCAACGATTCCAATGCACGATAGAAAAAACTATTGTTCCATTTTAAAAAATTATATCTTTCTGCTGTAACTCTTTGGAAAATGATAGAATAAACTATGTTCATAGCTCCGCAGTAAGTGTAACATTTCTTGTGTTGACCTACCACATTAAAATTTCCCGTCACCTATTATTTTATAAGTTACAGAGGCAAACACACTTAGTGAAACACCCTGTATAATGCAGCTCATATTGCAAAAAAACTTGATGTATTAGGTCTGAAGATGGCATCTAGCACGACAAAACCGTTCATATAATTAAAAGAAGAAAGCGATCTTGGCTGAAAACCTCTTATTAAAAGAAGATTTTAAAAAAATTAAAAAATGAAAGCGCTACTCTTTGTGGCATCCCTCAAATAAAACAAACTTGATCATTTTTTCCTCACTGTAGGGGCCGCAGCTCGAAATAAATCGTAATAATACATTTTAATAAATGAAAATTACCCGAATTGCTGCAATAATTTTATTATTTCTCCGCGGCCGTTTCGGCTTTGCCATTCTCAAAAGATGCCTGCAAAGAACCTATGTTCGTTATTTGTTGTCGATATTTCATATAACATCTGTTAGTTACGAAAACGTTTATATCTTCTTTGTATTTTTGGCCTCCTTTTCCGGAGTTGCAGTTATACAATTTGTATAGGTTTTAGGACCGTCTTGTGCAACTATAAATTATTCTACTTGAGACCAGACGCGTTTCGCTTTATTCTAAAGCATCTTCAGTGGTCAGCTGTACAAGAAATGGTTTGTATTACATTATTTGTTTGATTTTTTACTAGATTCGATCGGTAACAGTTTTCCTGGAATAGGATTGTTTTGACTCTGAATAAAATGGATTACTTATATTACTCACGAATTTTTATGTTGTCCTCTTCATGTGTGATTTATAGCACATTGCCACTTGCTGACACTGTTTATATTTACACTTTTTACAGTTACACTTGTCACAACAGTTTTTGGCTGTTAGAGCTGTAGCTAACCGTATGTATTCGGTACTGAGTAACGAATACTTCGGCTAATACGAAATAATGAATTGTTCCTCATGAATTTATTTCGTTACCCGCATCTGCCGTATCGATACCAACTCTGTAAAGAAAAACAATAGGAGAATGCGTATTTTCTGTGATACTATTTATTATTAGATGAGAAATTTTTATAGACATCCGTGACGAGCTTTCAGTGCATACTGCATAGCTCTGCGATTTTATATGATTATTTTTGTTTGTAAAAATTTTGTATTATACTACTTGGCCCGTGTTTTCAGGTTAATCCTCTATGATCTGACGTCCGCTTTTAACGCAAATATAAGTTTTATTGTAAAAGTTTTCAGTTTAATGGTTAATCAAATTCAAATGATCAAATGCTTGTAAATCTATGGTACTCAACTGTTTGGTTATTAGTCCCTGCCTTAAAAACTACTTAAACTAAGGTAAACTAACCTAAGGACAGCACAAACTCCCATGCCCGAGGGGGATTCGAACCCCCGACGTCGGGGGTACTCAAAAGGTATAATCTACACATTTTTATTCGTGACGGTACTATCTTAATTGTTAATGTCACATAATACAGCACAACAGTGCCGTTGCTCGAAAATGTAGTGCTACTACACTGGCATTCGTCACGAAATATTCCGATTCATTCTGCCATTCCAAGCCTTTAAGTAAACTGCGAGAACAATACTTAAAATATAGGTCGTGGGTGGGTTCGCTAATTTTGATCAATTTGTATGACAGTTGTATTTTAATCCGAGGGAAGTGGATTGTACTGATCGTTTCCTCATTAGTATAATTGCCTCAAAAAGCAGGCATACAGTGTGTATGTTTCAAATTTAATTGTTAAATTAATATTAACTGTTAACATTTTTTCGCGGTTTCAAAGTCAGTGTAGAGGCCGTGTTTCTGGGAGGCACTGATAACGACAGTAACGAGCAACGATACGTTTGTAACGAGTACAGTTGCTTTTAGTAACGGATACTTATCTTTTCCTTACTATTACAGCTCTAGTAACTGGCGCGTATGGCGGCGCCTTCTAAACTTCGTTTTCGCGTTGCTGTGCTGGCCGGTGCTCTGTCGATACAGTAACGCTACCAACCTCTCTTTCCCACTGATCCTGTCTCCTCTTTCCTCCGGGCCCACTTTATGCCATTCTCCTATGTGGATATGTGCGAAGCCAAAATTTTCGATGGCAAAGGCGGAATGAGGACTGACCTACCTCCTTTTCAGCTTTTGTGATAGTCTTGTAAACAAAATCATATTTGAAACTTCCTGGCAGATTAAAATTTTGTGCCGGAACCGGGACTCCAACCTGGGACCTTTGCCTTTCGCGGGCAAGCGCTCTACCGACTGAGCTATGCCGACACGACTCACGATGCCGCCTCACAACTTTACTTCCGCCAGTACCTCGCCTCCTACTTTCCAAACTTCATATCAGTGCACGCAACGCTGCAGAATGAAAGTTTCATTCTGGAAGATAATATTTGCCTTTTCTCTGCTCCGACATGAGTATTTAGAAATGGTTCCCTTCTTTTTCTTTGCTACAGCAGAATGTGCTTCCTCTAAAAGAAAAGTTCTATAGATTCGTAAAGAAGGAAAGGGACAATAAAAATTTACGTCCCGTCAACAACATGGTCATTAGAGACGCAGCACGATCTTAGAATATGTTGATAAGGTTGGGGAAGGAAACTGACGGGTCGTACCAAAGGACCCATCTAGGAAATTGACTGGTAGGATTCAGGGAAATTAGAGGAAACCTGAATCTGGATGGCCGGAAGTAGATCTGAACCGCCGTCCTCACAAATGCGAGTCCATTGTAGATCTATATTTTTTTTATTTCTTGTATGCTTCGACATATTTATATACTGGTGATGCCGAATAATAAAAATATAATTTATCAAGATAAAATATAAGCCTTGTACAATGACTAATATCAAAGTTTTTCACAGAATACGTTTCTTAAAATGGAAGGACTGGCCTTGTGATTTATTAATCGGCAAGGCGAATCCAAAACGAATCAGGAATTCACTTATGGTAAACTCCAAGGGCATATCGTTTGGGATCATCGAAATCCTTAGAATTGGAAGTTCATCGAGTTTGAATTTTCCTTGAACTATCATTGCGTGCCTTACATTGATCATCAGTCAAATATATATAGTGCGCCTCGGTTGCACAGTGGTAGAGTGCCAGACTACAAATCCAAAGGTCGTGTGTTCGATCCCCGCCAGGTCCCTAGGATTTTTATCTGTCACTTTCCACTTCTTTCCCCTCTGGTAGTATAGCTCATGTGAAAAATACCGAGTAGCACCGTGGTTCGGAACCCACGTTAAACTGTAGGTCCCCCTATTACTGGCTGGGTAAGTCAGTTCCAAGGTCGGAGGAAGGCAACGGCATACCACCTCCATACAGCACCATGCCTAGTAAAGCACTGTGGTGTTCAAACCAATCTTCGGATTGTTGACTGCTTTACCTTTATATATATATATATATATATATATAGCGTAGCTGACTGTCCGAGTGGCTATCCCCTGGCTCACTGTCTCATTAGCACCAGCCAGTTAGCTACGCTGTCGTAGCCTCAGCCCCCTAAACTTTGAAGGGTTGTAGCTCCCAAACTAACAGTGATAGGAATGTAGTTTAAATTGATCTGGACGCAGCGGGTTTCAACGATTCCAATGCACAATAGAAAAAACTATTGTTCCATTTAAAAAATTATATCTTTATGCTGTAACTCTTTGGAAAATGATACAATAAACTATGTTCATAGCTCCGCAGAAAGTGTGACATTTCTTGTGTTGACCTACCGCATTAAAATTTCCCGTCACCTATTATTTTATAAGTTACAGAGGCAAACACACTTAGTCAAACACCCTGTATATATATTAATTTTTGAGGTTAGTCAATAATGTTAGAAATCACTTTGGTAAAAATGTTCAAATGTTTGTTAAGCTTAAGGGACTTAACTACGGGGTCATCAGTCCCTAAACTTACACACTACTTATGAACTACTTACGGACTAGGACAGCACAAATATCCATGCCCGAGGGGGGATTCGAACCCCCGACCGTAGTGGCCGTGCTGACCGTGACTGGAGCGCCTCAGTCACCTCGGCCACCGCGGTCGGCACTTTGGTAATTAACTCGTCTTTCGATGAGAAGAAAATAGCCACAATCTGCTCGATTTGTCGACAGGGACACGGCAATTACTGGTAGTAATATGTATCTTTCAGTAATACAACTCTCATGTTTGCTGCCAGCTGAATTTTCTTCACATAGCGCCAGATACGATATAGCTCATGATACCTTGAAGTACGGTGCCAAACACTTGCTGAAATATCAGTATCTTTCACCTTATAAAAAAGAGCAAATTTTAGCGCAATTTTAAGTCCTTCCGAAAAATACCTAATTCATCCTTCTGCAATTAATTTGTGTCCATAAGAAAGATGACGATTTGATAAATAATAGCAACGAATGATTTATTCTATCATTTTATTCTGTGTATTTTACCCATATTTTGATGGTTATTCTGCTAGTCGGGGCATAGACGAATCCAACAGATGTAAGATCATTAAAATCGGTCCAGGCTCTCTTGAGTTATACACAACTGTTTAACTGTCATGTACCGGTGCTTCGCCTGACGAGCGGACAACCCGTAAAGCAGGGTACAAGCGCATGGATGCATAACAGTGAGGCGTCCTACAGCGGCGATTCCGGAGTCACCAGAGGACACAACGAGCATTACCAGAGAGCACACTACTCGGAACTATTTTCCTCCGCACAGTCATGTGAGACCAGCTCTAGACTGCCACGTATCACTGCGCGTCGACTATTTAGGGGGACGCAGTGCAACACGAAAGCACCAGGGAAACGAAAAAGCTTATGCTGACGATACAGCTATCGATACCTCTGGTCCAAATCTCAATTACATCGCCATATCCCTTCAAAGGCACCTTGAGGAAATTACTCAATGGTGCAACCTTTGGAAAATCAAAATTGATCCGACCAAATGTCAGGCAATTATGTTCACTTCCAAGAGACGTCCACTACTCGGCCAGATCAACCTTGATGGCACCTACGTCCCTTGGATGAACTCTGTTACACATTTAGGCCTTTGAAATTGACAGCAAACTTACTTGGAATTCAGACATTACTAGGGCATGTAATAGTGGTAGGGCCAGAATGATCCTTCTCTACCCTTTCCTAAAAGGGGATGGGCTAATCACCAAAGCCAATCTAACCATCTATAAATCTATTATCCTCCCTAAGAGTCCTCTATGGGTTCGAAGCTTAGAGCATGGCTTCAGACATCTAAGAAAGATCCAAAGACTACAGAATCGTACTCTAAGGATCATTACCGCCCCCCTCGGTATATGCGAAACACACATACACCGGGGCCTCAACATACCCAAAATCACTACACTCATAAAAACGAAACTCTCCTCTTTCTACGAAAAATCCCTCACACTCTCATAGCCGCACTGGGTACCACAGAACATAACATTGATTATAAAAGACCAAAACAAACCATCACGCGTAATTTCACATTTTAACAAGAACACACAAATACGAAATAAACAAAATACACACCATGTCCAATACTCGACACCACACATAAATCATACCTGTACCCTTCACAAAACCCAATCATCCCAAAACAACCTAACTCAGACAGAAGTCGGAGCAGAGAAAAGGCAAATATGATCTTCCAGAATGAAACTTTCACTCTGCATTGGAGTGTGCGCTGATATGAAACTTCCTGGCAGATTAAAATTGTGTGCCGGAACTGGGACTCGAGCCTAGAATCTTCGCCGGCAAGCGCTCTACTGACTGAGCTATCCCGACAAGACTTACGATGCCACCTCATAACTTTACCTCCGCCAGTACTTCAGTTTTATTTGCCCAATTCGATCTGATCCGATGTCGGCAGTTCTCCGCCGACCGTCTACGAGAACCACAGCTGAGGGATCGCGACCGACGTCTCCGGGGAAGAGAAGAGTCCCTGCCAGCGACGCCGCGCCTCCAGGACTTCCCGCAACCGAATACGTTGTCCGGCTCCCTGACCGTTCTCTCGAGGCTGTCGTCATCTCTCTGGCTGGTACCTAATTGGTGAAGAAGAAAACTTCTAGTTGATGTTAGTTGTTTTTGCCGTAAATTTTAGAAGTATGTTAGTTTTTTTTGTTTCCAGAGATGATTAGTTTGTCTTGTCAATAAACACAATTTCCGTATCACACAGTGTCTTTCAGTTATCTCCGACGTGAAATATAGCACTAACCCTAATTCGTTTTCTTTATTGAGCTTAGTAGTTTCAGCGACTTTCAATTGCCATCTTTGGGTCACATGTAAAAAAGTTTTTATAACTTCTTGGTGTCTTCCCGGTCATACTCTTGCTTTGCACAAAACCTTTGGATGCATCACACTACTAAACTGTCTCTCGTCACATAATATAAATATAAATGTGAGCACAGTGCACAGTTCATACCACTAAAATATTTGAGACAAGCATCAAACAACTTGGTGCGTTCAAGTTGAAGTCAACAAATTTGCTCCAACAAGTGCTGCAATTTACTGAAAATATTACTGACAGCTGCAGATGATCTGCAGGCATAAAAGCTAAACAAAAAATAACATCAACATCTGCCAAATCCGCGGCGGAATAGCCATGCGCACTGAAGCGCCGTACTGCGGTGTGCGCAGCCGTTCGGCATCGGGGGTTCGAGTCACCCTCGGGCATGGGTGTTTGTGTTATCCCTAGGCTATTTTAATTTACAAACATTTGAATATGTGCCAAATAACATGCAACACAGCAATAAATACGACAAAGAAAATGGATGTAACTAGTGGTAGACTCTTCGTTGTTACACGATCTGTATTCTCAAATAGAAAGGTCAAAAATTTTGTCCTAATAGAAATAATGGAAACTGAGACGTAACAGACCACTTAGGGAAACACCTAAAGACTGTACATTTGTATATAGGCAACACTCTAATACAGTATGTAACTCTTTTAAGAAAATCCCTGTGTATTAGCCCTATGCTGGACTGCTGTTAACCGGCCGCGGTGGTCGAGAGGACTGAGGCGCTCCAGTCACGGTCTGCACGGTCACTGCGGTCGGGGGTTCGAATCCCCCCTCGCGCATGGATATTTGTGCTGTCCTTAGTGTTAGCTAGTTCATAAGTAGTTTGTAAGCTTAGGGACTGATGACCCCGTAGTTAAGTCCCATAAGTTCTACAAACATTTGAACATTTTTGACTACTGTTATCAGATACCTTTGGCTTAAGAATATTACCAGATTGTAAACCCACCACAGCTGCTCGGTTAATGTTGCTAAAACATAGCTCCATATTTGTTAGGAATTTTATTCATAATACAATTCTAACGTCATTAACTTCTTTATGAATTCCTTTGTTAGTATACATATAATACCATACATTGCTTAATTGTAGCAATTATTCTCAAAGTGATCGTATTTAAAAGAACAAACATTGTTTGCTCTACTTACAAATATGAAGTATATCTTGTAACAAATCCGTTGTTCATGATAAATGTACAACTTCCTGTTTCTAACAATAGTTTGTATTGTTGTCTACATGTCGAAACAGTATATAAGGAGTCGAGTTGAGAGACTCGGGGCGTCATTATTAAGGCTGACTTTGGGCAGTCACTTTGTCAGTGTAATGTTTTGTTGAAAATAGTTTTATGAAAAGTGCGATTGTGTTTTGAGTTCACATCAAGTGATGTAGGTCTGTAAGATATCACCCAGCACGCAACCTTAACCAGAATTTCAGGCATTTGAAGAACTTTACAAGCGAAGCAGTTTCTACAAGATACACCAACCTACGACACTCTCGTAATGTGTTGAACTTGATAATTTTGTAATTGTAATCTTGGTACGTGAAAGTCACATTTATTTATCTTCAGCTTATGGAAGTTATCAGTTAGTAGCAGGTACGTTACAAAACCTAGCCTCTTCGTTTCTACGTGAAACCAGGGAAGTAGACATGCTGGCAGAATTAAGTTCTCCACAGATAAGAAAACAGCACTGACAACAACCGAATTAAAAAAGTCCCACTGACGTGTTTTACGGCCCACTTTAGATTTGTAGTTTTATAAGTTTTTGCAAACATTTTGGACCAAAATAGTAATTTAAATAATAAAAAAATAATTAATATTAGTGTCTGAAACCCTTGTAGGAAAAAAAATTTAGGTAGTAGCAGGTTCCGAATCACCGATCTTTGGCGTCAGAGTCCAACGTCTTGCCCACTACGCTACGGCTATCAATCAAAAGCTAAGCCCTTCAATTTCATACTATTGAAGGCCGTTGTTAATTGATGATAATATGGCATTTGTAGACACTAGATTATCATTTTCCGTACGAAGAACGATGTGTTTTTGTTAATTCTTCAGTGCACCATTGCTTTGAAATGACAACGAGGAAGTTACAATAATAAAATCATCAAATACGCAACGCAAGATGGCGTTTGCCTGAGAGAGTTCTGGGCGAGGAATGTCACGTGACATCTCCGATCGGCTGGGTTTCGTTAATTCACTGGTGGGTGTCAAATCTCCGTTATTTTTGCAAATATGTCTCCCATCGATACGAGATATGGAAAAAACATAAGGGAGCTAAGCTGTAGAGAATTTTCTCCTCTACCAATTAATTCATTCAATTGTCGTGTCAGATGAACGGTTCGTTTGCAATTACATTATATTAAAACGGCTTTTTTGGTATTACTACCGTATTTTTTGTCCGAAAAATTTGAAAAAGGGAGGTTCTGGTCTCTGGCGGTCTACTATCATGTCTGTAAAATTTGGTGCTAATCGTTTGAACCGTTCGTCTTAAAAACAGGGAAAACGTTACGGACAGACAGACATCCCAATATCGCCGTTATTTTTGCAAATATATTTGAAACGCTACGAGGTATGAAAAAACATAAAAGAGCAAAGTTGTAGAGAATTTTCTCCTCTACAAATTCGGTTATTCAATTTTCGTGTCAGATGAATAGTTCAGCCGATATTTTCGTTTAAATTTCGAGCTGTCAGAAGACGATCGCAAAGGCCCACTTTTAGTGTTACTACCGTAACCTAAAGTGGGCCAAAAAGTACAGAATCGTTTCTACGAATGCAGTAAGACAATGATATAAAAGCGAATCCTGCTTTACGTATCACGATTTGTGTCACAACGAAGTGTAAAGTAACGCATCTGATTGTGAAACATGGCGTCATGTATAGATTACACTATCATATGATTCTGATCACTCACATTTCTTTTAGCTTTAGATAGTTACGCAGACGGATGTACAAACTTCTAGATGTTATCCAACTCATCAGTTTCAATTTCATCACGTTAATCTCTGAAAACAGTAATACATTACAACTTAGAGGAACGGAAAGTATTCCCTCCCTGAACCAATGGCTGGAAGCCGTAGCTCGTCGGTGCGATAAGCAGCAGTTGTTGCGTCAGCTGTCGCTGCTAAATCTGGTGCTATCGTCTACTGCGCCTCGTCGCTGTTCGCTACCGTCCCAGCTCACCAAGACGCACACCTGATACCGTATCACCGCCGCAGATCTCTTCATGATTGCAGCAGAGTGCATCGCAGCATTACGACAGAATTACACAACATAAACTTTAGAAGATCTATATACAGAGTGTATTGTCTGTTCTTTCCGGGCACGTATGAAGGAACAGACACAATATACAGGGTGTTTCAGCTAAAGTGTTTGCCTTTTTACATCTACATGGGATACTCTGCAAATCACATTTAAGTGCCTGGCAGAGGGTTCATCGAACCACAATTATACTATTTATCTCCCATTCCATTCTCGAATAGCGCGCGGGAAGAAAGAACACCTGAATCTTTCCGTTCCAGCTCTGATTTCGAGTATTTTATTCTGATGATCATTTCTACCCATAAGTGGGAGTCAACAATATATTTTCGCATTCGGAGGAGAATGTTGGCGATTGGAGTTTCGTAAGTAGCCCACGCCGCAGCGATAAGCGCCGTTGTTGTAATGATTCCCATCCCAGATCCTGTATCATTTCCGTAACGCTGTCCCCCCTGTATCGTGACAATACGAAACGAGCTGCCCTTCTTTGAACTCTTTCGATGTCCTCCGTGAAACGCACCTGATATGAATCCAACACTGGGCAGCAATACTCCAAAAATGGACGGACAAGCGTAGTGCATGCAGTTTCTTTTGTAGTTCTGTTACATCTTTTAAGGGTTCTGCCAATAAAACGCCTTACCCACTGCATTATCTACGTTTTCTTTCCAGTTTAAGTGTGAAGTAACAGTAATTCCTAGGTATTTAGTGGAGTTTACGGCCTTCACTTTTGATTGATTTATCTTGTAAACAAAGTTTAACGGATTTCTTTTCGTCCTCATGTGGTCGACTTCACACTTCTCATTATTTAGAGTAAACTGCCAATTTTTACACCATAGTGATATCTTATTCAGATCATTCTGCAGTTGGTTTTGATCTTCAGATGACTTTACTAGACGGTAAATGACGGCGTCATCTGCAAACAATCTAAGAGAGCTTCTTAGATTTTCCCCTAAATCGTTTATGTAAATAAGGAAGAGCAGAGGACCAATAACACTACCCTGTGGAACGCCCAATATCACTTCTGTTTTAGTCGATGCCTTACCATCGATTACTATGAACTGTGTCCTGTCTGACAGGAAATACTCCTATCCAATCGCAAATTTGGGGCTATATACCATAACCACGCAATTTGATTAGAAGCCGTTTGTGAGGTACGGTGTCAAAAGCCTTCTGGAAATCTAGAAATACAGAATCAATTTGAGATCCCTTGTCGATAGCACCCATCACTTTGTGTGAATAAAGAGCTAGTTGTATTTCGCATGAACGATATTTTCTAAATCCGTGTTGACCTTGGGTCAATACATCATTCTGTTCGAGGTAATTCATTATATTTGAATACAGGATATGTTCCAAAACCCTGCTGCAAATTGACGTCAATGAAAGAGGCCTGTAGTTTAGTGGGTTACTCCTACTGTCTTTCTTGAATATAGGTATGACCTGTGCAACTTTCCAATCTTTTGGTACAAATCCTTCTTTGAGAGAGCGGTTGTATATGGCTGTTAAGTAAGGAGCTATCGCTTCAGCATAATCAGATGGGGTATACAGTCCGGACCAGAAGACTTGTTCTTGTTAAGTGATTTTAGTTGCTGCACTACTCCGATGATATCTACTTCTACGACACTCATTATAGTCTCTGTTCGTAATTCGAAATCTGGAATATTGGTTACGTTTTATTTGGTGAATGAGTTTCTGAAAGCTATGTTCAGTAACTCTGCTGTAGTAGCGCTGTCATCGACAGGATCGCCATTACTATCGCTTAGTGAGGGTATTGTTTGTGTTCTGCCCCTAGTATATTTAACATATGACCAAAATACTTACAAAATAATAGGTGACGAAAAAAGTTTTAGAGGTAGGGCTATGTTTTAACTGTACACTTTCTGTGGAGTTATGAATTGTTTTAATCGAAATTTCTCTCGAAAAATTGAATTCCTCCCAGCTCCACCGTATTAGGTATAGGTCATAGCAGAAAAATGTTTGTCAAAAGTAAGGGAAAGACTTTTGACCCCGTCCCACTCTAGAAACTAAGGCCAGTTTTAGGTAAATCTAGAATAAGTTAAAGATACATACATGATATGAAAAGCACGTATAGAGGTCTTAGTACAAATCGTAGTTTCAAAGACATGTTGACGTGCGACCGGTCGTACCCGCCGAGAATTTTCTGTGACCCACAAAGTGAACGTTGACTCATAAAATGTTCAAATGTTTGTATACCTTATGGGACTTAACTACGGGGTTATCAGTCCCTAAACTTACAAACTACTTATGAACTAGCTAACACTAAGGACGGCACAAATATCCATGTCCGAGGGGGATTCGAACCCCCGACCGTAGTGACCGTGCATACCGTGACTGGAGCGCCTGAGTCCCCTCGGCCACCGCGGCCGGCGTTGACTCATCCGAGAACACTTTGTATGGAGGCAAGAGTGAAGTTACGGATGGCTCATCCACAAAAAGTATTTCTCACATTCAAACCGTTCCTTTGCAGCTCCTAGGACAGTGACAGGCGGTATGGGTAAGGTGGCTAACTTTCCAAAACTGAATGCGAGACATTTCGAGGATGTGAAGGAGGACTAAGATCAAGTGGCTCATTGTGCCAGTTATTCTGAAACCAGGAGAGAAATTTAGGCGAGCAGAGTAGGCCTACTCACTTTTAAAGTAACTTATCTAACATGGGTAACATTTTATTCTTAATTTTCAATCTTTATTTACAGTGCATTAATATTTTCTCATGCTCCTATATTGAATTTTAGATTGTGATAATTTGTACATCTTATTTCTCCGTTACGTTTTCCCGATCATCTTCGTTGTCTGTACGACTTTTATTCGTTCCAGCTCTTAGAGCATCGTGCTTCACACATTTTGATATGTAGCTTACTCCGCCCAAAGAATTAGTTTTGCAATAACCTCGACTTAATTTTGAAAAAAAAACTGATTTTAGAAAGCATTTGAACTACTCCATTATAGAAGTTCTTTCGATGGAGTGCAGAGTTTAGGTGTCTTACCACATCCAATGCTCACTCACGGTTGTTATTGCATTTTCAGAATTTCACCACCTTTTTACTCCTGAAGGAAGTAAGATGAATACTGGTATTGTATTTGCATATCAGATTTTAAATACGTTTATACAGACTGTGATAATATTGCATAATCTTTGCTATTTTGAACACAGAAAACTCCATTACACCAGTGGCGGACTAAGAGAGGGAGGGGGGGGGGGGAGGCGGCGGACCGCCCCGGGCCTCTCGTCTTGGGGGCCACCGAATATCTCGAAAGTCTCTTTTTTTTTCGTCTTTAGCCTTTTGGTCTGAGGCCTCCAAATCTTGGTAGCTATTTTTCTTAGACTGTACCGTTCCTCTCGTCCTGGGGGGGGGGGGCTCCAAATCTTAAAAGTTACTTTTTTGTAGTAATAAATGTATTTGCAAGTGGACAGGAGGCTTCATTTTGTTTAGCCCTCACCCTGGCCTCCGACAGCCTTAGTTTGCCATTGCATTACACTTACTGAAACGTACTTAAGAAGGCACAGAAACTATACCAAGAACAGAATGTTTAATAACTCATCCTTTCACCAAATACAGTACCAGCTTAAAATAAAAACAACTTCAACTTCTACCGAATTTGTCATTTTGAAATAGATGATGTGTATCGCTTTCTTTTTTCTTTTGTATTTAATATAAGAAGACAGATGATGCATTGTGAAAGTGACGTGCAAGCAGTACGACATAGCGTGCCGTAATCAAATAGTTTCGGCTTGTGATCTTAGACCAAAAATTTTAAAATTATTGGAATGCGGAACGCTTTTGGCATTTTGTGCGACATTTTCAAGATTTATCCTAATGCACCATACATATGTGACGACGATACTAGTGACTGCAGCAACGTCTCACAAGCTGACATGGAAATGATATTGAAGCCAAACAAACACCTCCGCCTTTGTCTGTTACTACGCTTCGCCAATCTACCTGTGTCTGGAGGTCGTTGTTGAGCACAGCATGTAAGAACGCAGCTGCCGGAGTTGCTCTCCTAGAACATCTCACGGCATATTCCATCGCTGCTTCATTTTCATCGCGCTGAGAGAGGTGGCGCGGTGGTAATGGACTCGCATTTGGGAGGACGGTGGTTCAATTCTCCCTCCGGTCATCAAGATTTAGACTTTTCGTGATTTCCTTAGATCGCTACAAGGGCATGATGGGCTGGTTCCTTTGAAAAGATATGGCCGAGTTCCTCCCCTTTCTTACCATTACTCCGAGCGTAAGATTTGTCTTTAATGGCCATATTCTCGACAGGACGTTAAACCCCAGGCTTCCTTTCCTATCTTTACTGACATTGTGTTGGCATTAGCCGAACATGAGCACCATAACAACGTACTCGTTGTACATGTAGAACATCTTTATTAGACTTCAGTTACCGAAGCACACTAAAACCAATCTCTTTGTATGGTCCGACCTGTCGCGTATATGGCAGTGTTAGGCAGGGATAGGGAACCAAATAAGATAGGCACGGAGTCAATGTTAAAAATTTACCTGCCTAATTGAAATGGTGATTTGTTCGTCTATATTTGAAAACATAGTACCAAAATTCACGGACAACGGGAGATCAGTGCCCCTTAAATGCCGTCAGTTCCACGTGACGGACAGATTTCTCTGGAATGTTAGACCACGCAGGAGTGGGCCGGATGCGGACTGTGGAGCGGAGATGCCGCGAAACGAGTTGGCACCTTGTTACGCAAAATGCTGCGAGCAATACTTGTCGGTTGAAGTCGGAAGATGCCATTATTGGAACCAACTTACGAGATCAAACAATGGATTGCGGTGTATTATCACCAGTATTCAGTTGTTTGTCTAGTGTGCGCCATAGACATCTGATGCCTGTAGCCACCAAAATTATTAATGAAACTTCCTGGCAGATTAAAATTGTGTGCCGGAACCGGAACTCGAACCTAGGACCTTTGCCTTTCCAGAATCAAACTTCTGTGAAGTTTGGAAAGTAGGAGGCGAGGTACTGGCGGAAGTAAAGTTGTGAGGCGGCATCGTGAGTCGTGTCGGGATAGCACAGTCGGTAGTGCGCTTGCCCGCGAAAGGCAAAGGTCCCAGGTTCGAGTCCCGGTTCCGGCACACAATTTTAATCTGCCAGGAAGTTTCATATCAGCGCACACTCCGCTACAGACTGAAGTTTCATTCTGGAAACATCCCTTAGGATGTGGCTAAGCCATGTCTCCACCATATCCTTTCTTCCAGGAGTGCTAGTCTTGCGTGTTTGCAGGAGAGCTTCTGTGAAGTTTGGAAAGTAGGAGGCGAGGTGCTGGCGAAAGGAAAGTTGTGAGGCGGCATCCTAAGTCGTGTCGGGATAGCACAGTCGGTAGTGCGCTTGCCCGCGAAAGGCAAAGGTCCCAGGTTTGAGTCCCGGTTCCGGCACACAATTTTAATCTGCCAGGAAGTTTCATATCAGCTCACACTCCGCTGCAGAGTGAAGTTTCATTCTGGAAACATCCCTTAGGATGTGACTAAGCCATGTCTCCACCATATCCTTTCTTTCAGGAGTGCTACTCTTGCGTGTTTGCAGGAGAGCTTCTGTGAAGTTTGGAAAGTAGGAGGCGAGGTACTGGCGGAAGTAAAGTTGTGAGGTGGCATCGTGAGTCGTGTCGGGATAGCACAGTCGGTAGTGCGCTTGCCCGCGAAAGGCAAAGATCCCAGGTTCGAGTCCCGGTTCCGGCACACAATTTTAATCTGCCAGGAAGTTTCATATCAGCGCATACTCCGCTGCAGAGTGAAGTTTCATTCTGAAAATTATTAATGTTGTGTACGTCGAAAACGCTCCAGCTTTTAATCTATGTGCTCCGATTGACCGCGAGATTGCCCTATTGCTGTTCGTCTGTTGACCGGCATCGCTATGGTTGTCTGTTTACGCAAAAAGCGCCCCTCGTCGCGTCACTTCCCCAACATCATATGCACTCGTGTCGAATAGGTCTTGTTCGTCTCCACCTAACCTCTACCCAGTGGCGCACCCAGGGTCTAGTTCTGGGGGGCCTAATTGTTTTTTAAACAGAGCCTACTAAATTTATTAATGGTAAAGAGTTCTTGTAATTCGCTATCAGAAATATAAGAACCTCGCCGTTGTTATAACATGAGACTATGTGTAGAAATTGAAATGAAATAACGTGATTGTTGTTCATAGTTTTTGACGGCCTTTGTAAGATTCCACTTGGTGGCACCGCTGACCTGCCAAGCAGCGGGTCGCCGCATATGAACAATCGGCTTGTAACTTCGAACAGCAGTAACAATAGCGACAGCATCAAAGCTGGCCGCGGCGGCATTGAAACCGCTCATAGTAACAGAAGCTCACTTTCTCAGTAGCGGCATCACGTCGGCGACCCATTATCACGTTCACTTGTTCTTGGCAAATTATAGTCACGTTGAGAGCTATTTTAAATGTCCGGTGCCAGCCTGTTTAAAGAAATTAAAAATAAAAACAATAAAAAATAATAAAATTTTGAGAAAAACTTTGAGTGGTACGGGGGAGGGGGAATAGTTTCAGCCCCATTAGACCCCTCACCCCCCCTCCCCAACCAGAGGCTGCGCTACTGCCTCCACCTCTCTCGCCCAATCAACGCGTGGCGCCAAGTTTCCGAAGTTTAAAAGTGGCGCGAGTCCAACCTGCTGGCATCAGTTATCCAGGTTAAATATTTCGTGACAGTTTTTCTTCACCATATGCAGGGTGTATCACAAAGGATGGCGCAAATTTACACGGTTCAAAGTACACGATAATAAAGCAAATATGTCCCAGTAAACATGGGTCCCTAAAGTATGGTTCCAAGCCGCCACTGATGACATTGTAAAAATGTTCAAATGTTTGTATAGCTTATGGGACTTAACTACGGGGTCATCAGTCCCTAAACTTACAAACTACTTATGAACTAGCTAATCCTAAGGACGACACAAATATCTATGCCCGAGGGGGGATTCGAACCCCCGACCATAGTGGCCGTGCAGACCGAGACTGGAGCGCCTCAGTACCCTCGGCCACCGCGGCCGGCATTGTTTGTAACATTGTATGGTTAACCCCTTACGCACTTGAGAGCGTCCTATGTTCGTTGTTTACACGACGAAACATTGCTCCAGCATACACGCAGACCGTACAAGATTGATACAACACAGTCTCAAACGGTATCAGTCGCGTCTGAGGAAGGTCACTTGTGCTGTGTTGTAGTTACAATGAAGAATATCTAGAGATGCATTTCGTGTACGGTAGGACTAATGACAATGTACAGGAGGCTGCTCGTTTGTACCAAGAAACATATCCTACCCGAAGACACCACAAATGTCGCACGTTATAAGGGTACATAAGCGCCTGAGAGAACACGGCGGTTTTGTACATGGCAGAGCAGGAGGTAGGACTGATCGCATTACGCCTGAGGTCGAGGATATGGTGTAGGAAGCAGTGTAGCTCACTCTATATAGGAACTTCGACGAGAAGAACTGCCACAAATGAGCCTCCACTAAGCGACAGAAGTGTATGGAGAATTTTAAATCGTAATTTACTGTATCCTTACCACCTTCAGCGAGTTCAATGTCTCAATGATGCGGACTTCCTAGAGCAATGTTTTGTCAGTGGATGTAACAGCAGGCTGTAATCAATCCTCGTTTCGCATGTAACATTTTATTTACAGACAAAGCAGGGTTCTCGCGCGATGGTGGTTTTAATTAACCTAATACTATTTTGTGGTGTGAACCCTCATACTGTTCATGAGACACCACATCAGCAAAGTTTCTCACTGAATGTGTGGTTAGGGGACTAGGTGATCAACTCATTGGGCCACACATTCTTCTACCAAAACTTAATGGACGAAGATACCTTAGGTTCCTATGGTGTCATCTTCCAGGATTGCATGACGATGTACCCCTTCAGCAACATCAGAGTATGTGGTACATGCACTACGGAGCTCCGAAACATTTTGCTGCTACAGTGAGACGTGATCTAACGCGCAGATACCGCCAAAGATGGATAGGTCGAGGCGGAACTGTACCCTGGCCTTCAAGATCAGCTGATCTAAATCCTTTGGATTTTTGTGTCTGGGGTGACCTCAAAAGCAAAGTGTGCAGCACACCCGTCAACACAGTTGAAGAACTGGATCGGAGCGTTGTACACGCTTGTCAAGAATTGCGAAACGATCCTGGAGTTTTAGAAAGAATTCGAAATTCATTGCAGAGACAGTATTGCATCCAGATCCAAGGAAGACACTTCGAACACTTCCTTTAACAGGTAACCCATACGTGATATATGAGATAACACGATGTACATCTTAATAGAAAATTAAATTTTAAGTTAATGTGTAATAACTAGGACGATGTTTACAATGAGGTCGGTGGCGACTGGGAACCATACATTCGTAATCATCTCACATACGGCTTGTTTGCGGACCCATGTTTACTGCGACATTTTTGCTTCTTTTATCGTGTACTTTCAACCGTGTAAGTTCGCGACGTCCTTTTTGATACACCCTGTTTATATTCTAGAAGCATTATGCTGGTTGATGTCTTAGATACATTAAATGCATTTTTTTGGGAAAAAAGTGGAAAGTATACTACAGAGGTTCGCCATCCCTGGTGTAAGGGGACCGGCAGTTTAACAGCACACCGAAAACGCGTGTGACCAGTGGCTGACTAATAAGGGGGGAGGGGGGACGGAGGGGCGGACTGCCCAAGCCCTCACGTCTTGGGGGGCCCCCAAATGCCTCCAAATGCCAAATGCCATTTATTTGCTTTTTATTACAATATCCCGTCCCTCTCTAGCTGGGGCGCCTCCAAATATCAAATTTAACCTTTTTAAGGTAATACATGTACACTAACAGACATTAAAATTGCAACACCAAGACGAAATGCAGAAGATAAACGGGTATTCATTGGACACATATATTATACTAGAACGGACATGTCATTACATATTCACGCAATTTAAGTGCATAGATCCTGAGAAATCAGTACCCAGAACAACCACCTTTGGCCGTCATAACGGCCTTAATACGCCTTCGCATTGAGTCAGACAGAGCTTGGATGGTGTGCACAGGTAGAGATGCCCATGCAGCTTCAACACGATACCACAGTTCATCAAGAGTAGTGACTGGCGTAGTGTGACTACCCAGTTACTCGGCCACCATTGAGCAGACGTTTTCAATTGGTGAGAGATCTGGAGAATGTGTTGGCCAGGGCAGCACTCGAACATTTTCCGTATCCATAAAGGCCCATACAGGACCTGCAACATACCGTCGTGCATTATCCTGCTGAAATGTAGGGTTTCGCAAGGGATCGAGTGAAGGCTAGAGCCACGGGTAGTAACACATCTGAAATGTAACGGCCGCTGTTCAAAGTGCCGTCGATGCGAACGAGAGGCGATCGAGATGTGTAACCAATGGCACCCCATACCATCACGCTGGGTAATACGCCAGTACGGCATTGACGAATACACGTTTCCAGTGTGCGTTCACCGCGATCTCGGAGAAACGGATGCGACAATCATGATGCTGTAAACAGAACCTGGATTAATCCGAAAATATGACGTTTTACCATTCGTGCACCCAGGTTACTCGTTGCGCTCCTATGTGTGATGCAGAGTCAAGGGTAACCGCAGCCATCGTCTCCGAGGTGATAGTCCACGCTGCTGAAAACGGCGTCGATCTGTTCGTGCAGATGGTTGTTGTCTTGCAAATGTCCCCATCTGTTGACTCATGGATCGAGACGTGGCTGCACGATCCGTTACAGCCATGCAGATAAGATGCCTGTCATCTCGACTGCTAGTGATACGAGGCCGTTGGTATCCAGCACGGCGTTCCGTATTGCCCTCCTGAACCCACCGATTCCATATTCTGCTAACAGACATTGGATCGCGACCAACGCGAGCATCAATGTCGCGATACGATAAACCGCAATCGCGATAGGCTACAATTCGACCTTTATCAAAGTCGGAACGTGATGGTACGAATTTCTCCTCCTTACTCGAGGCATCACAACAACGTTTCAACAGGGGTGTATTTCCAAGTGCACGGGGGGCGTCGTTATGTTTTGCCACCGCCCCGGGCCTCCGACTACCTTAGTCCGCCGCTGATTGTGACTCCGTGACACCACAGGGCCTCTACAAGTTGCAGTGTGTTATATGCAGTATGTGGTATGCGCCCCTGAAACTTTGAACAGTCGTAGTTCCCAAACTAAACGTGGATCAAAAATTAATTTATACACAGCTGGTTTAAATTATTGAAGATCATTATAGAAAAAGCTATTGTTGCATTTAAAGCATTTTATCTCTTTTTTAACCCTCTGGATCATAAATCCGCAGAACGTGTAATGTCTCCTATGTTGACCTAGCACAATAAATTTTCCTTGAACATATTAGTTTGTGAGTCAGAGACAAACACTAACTGAAATATCTAGTGAATATCCCTTTACTGCGTATGCAGACCTTCCTCGAACTGAATGGCGCGATGAATCACGTCGGTAGTGTGTGGAAAAATTGAAGAATTTGGTCTGACGAAAAGCGTGGTAGAGTATCCTGGGTACTTGTGGTGTCCAATGTGTACGAATAATATAATGGACAGCGTAACTGCCGAGCAACCAGCAGACCCTCTCTTTCTGGTACAACTTTCCAACTTTTCCAGTCAGACCACTTTCAAGTATAAATACACCCCTGGCCATTAAAATTGCTGCACCAAGAAGATGACGTGCTACAGACGCGAATTTTAACAGACAGGAAGAAGATGCTGTGATATGCAAATGATTAGCTTTTCAGAGCATTCACATAAGATTGGCGCCGGTGCCGACACCTACAACGTGCTGACATGAGGAAAGTTTCCAACTGATTTCTCATACAAACATCTATTGACCAGCGTTGCCTGGTTAAACGTTGTTGTGATGCCTCGTGTAAAGGAGAGAAATGCATACCATCACGTTTCCGACTTTGATAAAGGTCGGATTGTAGCCTATCGCGATTGCGGTTTATCGTATCGCGACATTGCTGCTTGCGTTGGTCGCGATCCAGTGTCTATTAGCAGAATATGGATTCGGTGGGTTCAGGAGGGCAATACGGAACGCCGTGCTGGATCGCAACGGCCTCGTATCACTAGCAGTCGAGGATGACTGCAATCTTATCCGCATGGCTGTAACGGATCGTGCAGCCATGTCTCGATCCCTGAGTCAACAAATGGGGACGTGTGCAAGACAACAACCATCTGCACGAACATTTCGATGACTTTTGCAGCAGCTTTGACTATCAGCTCGGAGACCATGGCTGCGGTTACCCTTGACGCTGCATCACAGACAGGAGTGCCTGCGATGGTGTACGCAACGATGAACCTGGGTGCACGAATGGCAAAACGTCACGTTTTCGGATGAATCCAGGTTCTGTTTACAGCATCATGATGGTCGCATCCGTGTTTGGCGACATCGTGGGGAACGCATATTGGAAGCGTGTATTCGTCATCGCCACACTGGTCTATCACCCGGCCTGATGGTATTGGGTGCCATTGGATACACATCTCGGTCACCTTTTGTTCGCATCGAAGGCACTTTAAACAGTTGTCGTTACATTTCAAATGTGTTACGACCCGTGGCTCTACCCTTCATTCGATCCCTGCGAAACCCTACATTTCAGCAGGATAATGCACGACCGCATGTTGCAGGTCCTGTACGGGCCTTTCTGGATACGGAAAATGTTTGGCTGCTGCCTTGCCCAGCCCATTCTCCAGATCTCTCACCAACTGAAAACGTCTGGTTAATGGTGGCGAGCAACTGGCTCGTCACAATAAGCCAGTCACTATTCTTGACGAACTGTGGTATCGTGTTGAAGCTGTGTGAGCATCTGTACCTGCACACGCTATCCAAGCTCTGTTTCACTCAATGCCCAGGCATATCAAGGTCGTTATTACGGCCAGAGGTGGTTGTTGTGAGTACTGATTTCTCAGGATCTATGCACCAAAATTGCGTGAAAATGTAATCACATTTCAGTTGTAGTCTAATATATTTGTCCAATGAAAACCCGTTTATCATCTGCATTTCTTCGTGGTGTAGTAATTTTAATGGCCAGTAATGTACAGTAACTTGCGAATCTTCTTGTACACCGGTCACAATGAAAGTCGAATACTTGCAGCAAGTCAGTTGTGCAATATGTTGCAATAGCCGGTAAGTCCACTGGTGACGTATTTGCACTCGCAAGTAGTTTGGCACGTTTTCACCAGTGAGTAAATTGCTGGAATAACTTGCTAGTGTAAACTCAGCTTTAGATCCGTGGCTGGTGAGGACAGCGCCGCTTAGGGGAGTAACGTGGCGATACGGGCGGGGAGACTGGCGGGAGCAACTTTTATATCAGCGCGGCGCAGGCAGAGGCGGCGCCGGTGGCAGGTGAGATAGCGCTGGGCGGACAGCACGGCGGCTGCCTCTCTGCTGTTCTGCTGCGCTGTTCTCTGCTATCTGGCGGCCGGCGCGCCGGAACACCAGGCAGCGGGCGACAGCTTCTCAATGCCGCAGTCTGGGCGAGCACACGCCACAGTGGCGCGACCACGCTACGGGCGTTCTTCATGCTCTCTTGCTTTCAGTCAAAGCGCATTGACCACACAACGTTTGTTACAGCCAGACTCATATGAAAAAATAACCAATTTATTCTTCTAATCGGTGCAGTCCGAAACAAGTAATTTAACTGTCACAACGTATGGCCGCACAAGTCCGAGGCCACAACTTAAAAAGAAACACAAACACTTCTTGGAGAGCACGATCCTCCGAGACGACCGCAGATGAGACTGCCGCTGGTAACGCTAACGCTAACGCTTTTATGGACGGGCCACGACCTTGGCCCGATGTCTGTAGAGTCTAAGCAGATAAATGCTGTTCCTCTTCTCTCCTGGCTTGTTAGTGTTTGATGTAGCCTGGGTTTTTGGAATGTCCTAGACTTGCTGGTCCTGCAACAGATGAGTAATCCAGGCTGCTAGCAACAGCCAGCGGTTTGTTTTTCCGCGTGCTCCACTAGGACGCGGGTCTCTTCGCTCCCATCTTGTGTACTCATCTGCCTCGTGGCAGATGACTGCCCACTGATTAGGGGAAAAGATGGGGTGTGAATTGAGGAGTTTGTACTCCTTGTTAGTTAGGATCGGGGTCAGATGCCCCCAAGATGAGGGTATGTCCTGTCTCGGATGGACTGCCGCTGGTGAGTCTGCGCTGGCCTTATATTAGGGTCCCTCCAACTATCACGGAGGGCGCTTGTTCCAGGCCACGCCCAGGATCGCACTAGTGGAGCCCCCTGTTTAAGAGCTTCGAGCTATCGCAGTGTGGCTATATCTGGCTGTCTTGTAGTTACGGTGCCCGACTCCTACTGGGCCGGCAACCCGTAACGTTGTAATGTTGGAAGGGTGGTCGCGGCTGCAGGCGTCGAGTATCGCGGTCGTTGCAACGTTGTTCTGAAGACATACGAAGTAGGACCAGTGGGAAGAGAAACCTGATGAGGTAATTATTGCATGTAATAGACGGTACGCGGCTTGCTGCAAGCCACGCGAGGTTCGGCTCTTCACCAACTTAGAAAACGTACGGGATGGGAACCTTGCACCATCTGGGGATTTTCCTGGCCATACGAACCAGCGAGAAGCCGTGAACGTGATTGTACAAGTCCCTGATAGAAATGGGTCGTTCGCGTACGTACGGTTCCAAAGGGACAATTTACAAAAGTGGACTGAAGGGCCGAGGAACTACATGCAGGAACGGCAGTATGCCGTTCAGTCAGGTGCTCCTAGTCGGTCCTATTCGGGGTCCTGATCCGGAACGGTTGCGGCGACTTCCAGTACTAGGAACTACAGCGTGGCCATTCCCGTTCTGGTCAATATGTTCCAGTTCCAGCTAACAGCTCGGTATGGAGCTGTCATCCGTTTTGTTCACAAAAATGTTCAAATGTTTGTGAACCTTAAGGGACTTAACTTCGGGGTCATCAGTCCCTAAACGTACAAACTACTTATGAACTACCCTATACTAAAGACAACACTAACTTCAATGCCCGGGGGGAGGATTCGAACCCCCGATGGAGAGCGGAGTCGCGCATCGTAGCATAGCGCCTCAATGCGCTTGGCCACTGCGCCGCGGCCCTTCTGTTAACTGCGCTAGCCCAATCGCATTGTGTTTCAGACTTTCTGAACTTTGAACTACTGGTTCTTCACGTATTCTCTTTAGCGTCCGTCACCGGTAATTGACACTTTACAGGTTCTTTATAATTTTGTACCTTAACGCGCATAAAAATTGCATTGTGTGTAATACATGTGTTTTGCAGTCACCATAAAGATATAAAGAAAACGCACCAGTTACTTGTTTTTAATGCTCAGAATTACGCTTTTCGAGAATTTATTCCCATCTTCAGATGCGTTTTGTTACATAATTGGTATTTATTGTGAGTCTTCATTTGTGGTGTTCTCTTTCTCCGGTCATATTGTTTTGACATGATATGTACAATAAAGCACAATACCTTATCATGTTAAAGTCATATGCAGGAGAAACAAAACACCACAACTGGAGACATCACAAATTATGTAACAAAACGCATCTCAAGATGGAAATAAATTCCCGAAACGCTTAATGCTGAGCTTTAAAAACAAGCAACTGGTGCGTCTTATTTTTATTATTATTCTCCTTATTCAATATTTAGTTTTTCACGAAACTCTTAACCAGTTCCTTAAACTGTAGTGTAAGTGTTCGAATAAACAGATTTTTCCCTTTTCTGCCTTGCCGATACGTGACACTTAGGTGGCTGTAATTGCTAAGTTTATTTGTTCTATCTACTTGTTAGGTTTTTCGAGTAAAAAAATAGTTGTGTGAGATATCGACAGTGTAGAAACAGGGATTTCGATTTCGAAAGATGTAGGCTTTCAGTAATATTGTATTAACTTTTCATGTTAAATTTTTTTCCCAGCTTTTATAAACCACATAAACAGTTTCTAAGTATTTTGTTCGTTATTGGATAGTCACTGGAAGAAACAGGAAGGGTTAACAAGTAGAAATGAACGGTTCCCGAAAGAAACTATCATCAGTAAACTAGTTTCCAAAAATGAACTAGTTTGCCCATTTCTAGTTTAGATTAGATTAGTACTTGTTCCTCGGACCATGAATACGACACTTGATATGTGACGTGTCAGGTTAATGAAAGGTGTCTTTACAAATTATTAGTTTGTACTAAATATTACATCACACAATTTGTTTTTATTTTTTATTTATTTTTCGATTTACTAATTTTTTTCTAAATATTCATCTATAGTGTAGAAGGAGTTGCCATTCAGAAATTCTTTTAATTTATTTTTGTTTGATTGTTTGTTCATTTTTAAATGCTAGTTGGCTTTCTGTCAGGCATTTGATGCTGTTTGGTAGGTGACCAAAGACTTTTGTGGCAGATTAATTCACCCCTTTCTGTGCCAAAGCTAGATTTAACCTTGAATAATGAAGGTAATTCTATCTCCTAGTGTTGTAGTTATGTACACTGCTATTGATTTTGACTTCGGTGGGATTGGCAATAACAAATTTCATAAGTGAATATATATACTGTGACGCTACTGTGAAGATCCCAGCTGTTTAAATAAGTGTCTGCAGGATGATAATGGATGGGCTCCAGCACAGCAATTATTCCGATTACACGTTTTTCTGCAATGAATACTTTTTATTCAATGATGAATTACCGCAGAAAATGGTGCCATACGAACGCAGGGAATGAAAATAGGCATAGTAAGCTAATTTAATGAGATGTATATCACCAAAATTTGCAATTACCCTAACAGCATAAGTAGCTGAACTAAAACGTTTCATCAGATCGTCAACGTGATTTTTTTTTTCTGGTCAACCTCTCATCAAAGTATACACCTAAAAATTTTGAATATTCTACCTTTGCTACAGATTTCTGATCAAAGTCTATATTTATTAATGGTGTCATTCCATTTACTGTATGGAATTGTATGTACTATGTTTTATTAAAATTTAATAATAGTCCATTCGCTGAGAACCACTTAATGATTTTCTGAAAGACGTCATTTACAATTTCTTCGGTAGTTCTTGTCTGTCAGGTGTGATAACTATACTTGTATCATCAGCAAAGAGAACCAGCTCTGCATATTCATGAATGTAGAATGGCAAGTCATTAATAAATATTAAGAACAGCAAAGGCCCCAAGACCGAACCTTGTGGCACCCCATTTTTGATTGTTTCCCAGTTTGAGTCCGTGGTGGACGCAGCTGACACCAAGTCGTTCAGAGTGTCAGCCAGTTCTGATGTTTTCGTGGTTGCAGGTACCATGGCACAGAACTAGCGATCCATATACAAGATACAATTAAAACCGTTTCTCGCAATATTCAGAAAAATACAAGTCAGATCAAAAAAAAAAAAAAAAAAAAAAGTTGTTCACTTCGGAGAGGGCCATCCATCAACATCAAGCTCAAACCCCCTGCACTGTCCCCGGAAGTGCTATTGAGATGACTGAAATGTTAAATATGTACCCCCATATTTTATTTCAGATTTGGATTCTCAGCGGAAGAAATGTATCTTTTCTTGTGAAACATTGTTTTCGTTTCATTGTAGATTACTCTGCAGTTGGCAAAAATAAAAATGAGTTGAAAATTGTTGAAAACCGGCAATATATCGAACAAGTAAACATTGTACTCCTTCTGTAGGCTTCAAACTTCCAGTTTCAGCAAACAGTTGGTCAAAACTGCGGAATGTCGTTGGAAAAGGAACATTCCTATCAGGAAACAGATTAGCATACCTTTGACGAGCGTCTTCGACAGTTCTACGAGCCTCAAAATACGAGGAAATGATATCTACTCTCCCTGCTATCGTGGAACAATTGCATAGAGATGTGTACTTTTTTGTAGGTCTTCTCAGAAGTGCTGCCTTCTTTGAAGCCTGGGCTTCGTGAGTGCCAAGTCAATTGTTCATTATAAGAATAGTTTTGCGTTAGCAGGACTTTTGAGCTGTCGCTCTTTTGCCCTACTCAGATGGTAGTAACCTTTAGTAATTGAGGTCCTGTGCTTTCTGTTATGGTGGATTTTCAATAATTACACGTGGGACTCTCACACAGTGCCATCTCGCGGGGTTTACTGTTCCCGTATATTCTAGGTGCCTGGTGGGTTGTCTGAGGACATCTATTTTTCTCAGTATATTCCAGAGATGTGTACAGTTCGAACCACTGAAGTATCATGAACAGCCTGACCATAGAGTGAGAGCATTATCGCAGACTGTGCTTCAATCGATTGTGGGAGGTGGCACGTGATACCATATTAAAAACTGTATTTTGATTTACCTAATGAGATGTGTATTTAAGATAATGAAGTTCTTCAACAAATTATAATCATTTTCATTTTTAACGATTACAGCGCCATTTATCATTAAACGAAAACAAGGTTTCCTACAAAAAATTACACATTTTTCACGGAGAATCCAAATCTGCAATAAAAATAGTGGTTCCTATTTATGATTTAAAAGTCACCCTCCATTGCCTCCGGAGTTGGTGCAGTGGTGTCGAACTTTAATGATAATGGACGTCCGTTTCGAGGTGACCAACTTTTATTACAAATTTTATTAAAACTTTTTTCAATATAACTTGTATTTTTTCAAATATTCCGAAAGTCAGTTTTAAAGGCCTCACCCTGTATAATTTTAATTGGTCCCCTTGTATCATTAATATCAAACATCGCTACTTCATTTTTTGTGTCCATGTATTAATATGATGCATGGGTTGGATATGTGGCATGGCAACACTTTTTTTAGCACGTTTTACAGAAGCTGTCCACAGGGTGTTTATTTATAGCACCTCCGGACTCGTCCTGAAAACGAACAGGAACATGAGGTTTATGCGTGACTGAGCTCTAGCATATTTCAATCTCAGTGTTGGAGATTTATTGGCGGGACCGACAAATAGGAAAAGGAGTGGATCAATAACCTCCACATCTGCCGACATTAGTTCTTTGTATTATTTTCTTTGACGGCACTTGAAACAAATGATCTAGGCGCAGACCACCAGATACTGAAATAATTCATCGAAGTGTCATGGAAGTTGCGAAACCACCTAAAACTGTAAATATTTCGAAGGTGCGACAGTCCATGATTAGATGAGTATTGGTGTGTTTATAAGCGGGCTGAGGACATTTCAGAGGTCGTATTATCATTGTATGTGTTGATGAGCTCCAATAACCTACACTGTAAACTCCTTTTGGTGAAAACAACCTGTCCTCAAAGTCTGTGATGATGTAGAGGCCAGCGAACACCAAGCACGGAAGAGTTCCAGCCAGCTGCAGCATTCGACGTCGTCTTGGTACGCTTTCCTGGCGTAATAATTCTTCGTAGTCTCTTCTGGTTTGCTGCCAGATCGTAAAATCGACGATCCGGCAGCAAACCCGAAGAGACTACGAAGAACATTCCACACCGCCAACGCCTCGCGTGGTCACCAGCCGACAGGAGAAATTACGTGAGTGACGAATATACTTAGCTAAGCTTTAGCTCTGTGAATGATTTGTAAATGTTCCCAGTATGTACTTCTAGATTGTGATTATTGGTTATCTCTGTACATTTGCCTACGAGTCTGTTTGCCACACCCATGTGACGTGAAAGTGAACCTTAGAGCTGAATTAGAGCAACAGAAACTGGCTCCTTTCATGGTTCGTTGTTTATAGTACCATACTATTTTTTTTAAATAAATACACCTTGCGATTTTGAATAATTGTTTATTAAATTTATTCGGCATTTGAAAAAGACAAAAACGCTCGAAATCGTGATTGCGATTAAGTGAATAAGTATTCGCTTTCAAATGACGCAAATTCTTTCAAATACCATAACATGACTGCGGTCACACACAAGTAAAAATCACCCAATACTGTTGAATCTATTTTATTTTTTTATTTTATTTATTTATTTATTTTTTAACATTGACATTTTTCTATGCTTCAGGATCATCTTCAGAATCTTGTAGTTGCGGCTGCAACACGTCTCGTGTACGTTAGACAACGTTGAAATAGGTCTTTATGAAATTTTATGCAATATATGTATTCGCTGCTTAGGTAGTAATGGCATGTCTGTCTGAGGTGGTCTTTGATTATCGCGTTATTGCTGTTGTGCACTGCTAATGTAGTACGTGATCGCGAGAAGTCGTGGTTAGAAATTGTCTCCGAGTAGGCGCATTAAAGAGGATTTCGCGCTTATAAGATAAGAAAGCTTTGCGCTTTGTAGAACTTCTTAGACAGCTATTGTTAACGGCATGAACAGGTCTCTTAGTAATTCGCTTTGTGCCCTTCAGACAACGAACCCCAATGATAAATTTGAGACTTTGCTTTTTTTGGGATACTGATGTGATTTTTTATTATTGTTTTTAACTGTACATGATGGAACATGTCTTGGTTGAATATTGTGATGTCACTTTCAATCGAATTGAGGAAATAATTGTTCATGTTTTGATATTACTAAAATACAGTTAAGACGTAAGAGTCAGACCCAACCAGTGTAGCGTACATGATTTTTCCTCCCTGCCTGCTTTTATATGATTAATTGGAACTTGACCTTTTTGAAAATACTAGTTACAGCAATCACACTGCACATGAGGTTAGTAGTCACATTTGGCTTACAGATTTAATTTTTATATAGAATTACAAGTCTGCAGACAGTTACTCTTGTACTTTCGTTTGCAATCGGTTTCATACAAATGAAGAGTTTCACAGATTTGATTTCTCATCATAATTGAGACACGCATTTACAACCCATACCAGCTATAAAAAAGGAACTCAGAATTTCGACACACTACAGTACGAACAGTTGTTTCATCCATACTGTGTTTAATGGTACAGAACTGTGTGCCAAAGTTTTCATTGAGTATTTTATTCCGGTAACTTTACAGGGCAACACTGGTATTACATCCGAAAGACAGTTTTAGAGGAGAGGAATCAGTCCCCTCGATACTGATTTGTTTTACCAAGATCATCCCAAATTAATAGCAGATAATCGTAGAAGACTTTCACTGTGTGTACCTTAATAACGATAAAATTATAGACCCGCGTCGTGTTCTAGTAATTTGCTGGAGAATCCAGTAAGCCTTATTCATGAGAGAAACCAATGTGTATGCTCTTCGAAACGTTTGTGTGAACACGTGAAGAAGGCAAAACCAGAGTGTCTTTTCTACAGTGATACCATATCTACATAGTAAACCTGCAATCTTAGTCCTTTCATACTGTCTCCACCAATAGAGATCTGAGAAATCGTGACTCCGTCGCCGTCTTACCCCAGCACGCAGTGGCTCACTTGCCAGAGACTGATGACCCCAAACACTGTGTCACCTCTAACCTGACAACGCATACTGCCCAAGATTTAGTGGTGAGATGACGCAAAAAATAGCGCCAAATACTGAACACGGATCAAGCAGGAAGATAAGAAGTAATGTATGTAACTGTTAAAAAAGCAAAATAGTAACAGTTACCAATACAAAAGCAATATGTAACAGCTATTCCCCCTCGGGCATGGATGTTTCTGTCGTCTTTAGTGTAAGGTAGTTGATAAGTAGTTTGTAAGTTTAGGGACTGATGACACCGTAGTTAAGTCCCATAAGCTCTACAAACATTTGACCATTTTTGGTCTTGATAGTGGCACCGATGTTTCCGCGTCTCCCCCCCCCCCCCCCCACACACACACACCCCTATGCATATATTTTCGTTACAAGATCTGAATGTCTCACCTCGCCGTTTTTGCGATGGCTCGAGGTCGAGCTGACGCGTCGGCAGACCAAGCTTCGTTATTTCACATTTCTCTTCCAAGCTTAAAGCTGAGTAATTTCTAAAAGATACTGAACGTTGTTCATTTTTGTTTGATAAAAATATCAAGAACTTGTGAATTTGCACAGGAACACTAAAACACAATAACCGATCACACTGTTAAGTGACTGTAACAAAAATAATTTGTTACGATGAAGAGAGAAGCTACCTTTAGGTCACGTGAAACTATAAGCAGCACCCTCTCCTAACCTTAAGCATGCGCAAAAGCTGGTCTTCCCCACATCTTTTCAAACAGTTAAATATTTTTTATAACGAAGAGTACAAATGTCATTTATCCTCAAAATCGCAACACATGCGCAAAAACGTCTAAAGTATATGAGACAAGTAACAATACGAAAGTCATTGTTTCCGTAAAACTAAACTGTAAACTCCGTCCGACAGGCTTCGTGGGAGCCCACTGGGTACTGACCGGCCGCCGTGTCATCCTCTGCACGAAGGCGTCAACGGATTAGGCATGGAGGGGGACGTTGTCAGCACCCCACACTCCCGGCCGTTATTTCAGTTTTCGTGACCGGAGCCGCTACTTCTCAGTCAAGTAACTCCTCAGTTGGCCTCACAAGGGCTGAGTGCAGCCCGTTTGCCAACAGCACTCGGCAGACCCGGATGATCATTGTTCCCGTATCTGTTAAAAAGAAGATTGGTTAAAAAAAATTACTTGCAGTCAGTCTCGAACCCACTACCTTCCACAGTGCAGCGCCATGTCGCTAACTACACGGCTATTCTTGCTAGGTGAAGAGCAGTGACTTCATTCTTATTCGTGGTCGTATCTTCTGAAGGCTTTTACAGTTATAAGATATTTTACCAAATATGACCTGTATTTGATGAATCTTCAATGTGCCAAGACCAAATGTGAAGGGCGGATATTGCCTTCGTGGAGTATTTGCCCATGTGCAAGGCGAGGTGCGCAGTAGCTTCATTGTCTTGCTTCGGAACCATTCGTGCGAAACCGCCAGAGCTCGAATAGCCAGGAGCTGGCGTCTCTACCAGCTCTAACGCCAATGTTAAAAGCCCCTCCCTCCCGCGGGAGCGCCCATATGCTGCCTCCAGGGGGTTCTGAAGATAATTCGAACCTCAGCCGCGCATGCGCATTGCAACGTTGCGTCCACTGCCGCCTATATTAGGCGGCCGCGCTACGACTCGTATACGTGCTGTGTCCGCGACGTAAAACGTTTCTCATGCGATGAAAATACTTTGAATATACATGTAAAATGCTCTGATAGTAGAACGAAACGAAGAATGGTAGTTTAAAAACATTTGTTTGTTTACTTTTTTTATGTCGAGCTTTTTTCTGGGGGTACACCGATGCCGGCCGCGGTGGCCGAGGTGACTGAGGCGCTCCAGTCACGGTCTACACGGCCACTACCGTCGGGGTTCGAATCCCCCCTCGGGCATGGATATTTGTGCCGTCCTAGTTCGTAAGTAGTTCATAAGTAGTTTGTAAGTTTAGGGACTGATGACCCCGTAGTTATGTCCCATAAGCGTAAACATTTGAACATTTGGTACACCGACCTAACGGGATCCAAATATCTGCCGCTCTGAGAACAACAAAAATACCATTCCGCAGACGCTTCAACTTTAAAAAAGCCAACTGGACATAGTAAGCTATGGAACTGGATGCAGAAATAAAAAATCTCCGCCAAATCCCAGAAAATTATCAAACTTTAGTAAAGACCCTTCAAAACATTTCGCGAAGACATATATCCCGAGGCTGTAGACAGCATTTCATCCCAGGTCTCTCTGACGAATCAAAGAACACCCTGAGGAAGTATGAAGTGCTATATGAACAGGATCCCTTCAGTGAAGAAGTTGCCCAATGTGGAGAAACCCTAACGGAAATGATTAGTGAATCGAGACAAAGGAAATGGGTCGATACACGGAAAGAATGGATATGACCCGCAGTAGCAAAGTCACTTGGAAACTAATCAGAAAACTTAACTGTGACACTAATACAGTCAAACAATGCTCTCCAGTAACACCCAATCAAATAGCCCATCAACTTCTACTAAATAGTAAACCCAACAAGAAATGTCAGAAAATAAAAATAAGCAGATCTCAGAGTCAAGAATCAAGCACATTTGAAACACCATTTACCGTAAAATAACTTTATCATGGGATGAATTCAATCAAAAATGGAAAAGCAGCAGGAATCGACGATATATGTTGGAACAGATCAAACCGCTTGGACCTAGTGTCGGCACTTTAACCATTGCTTATAAACGTATAACATCCCAAAGGTGTGGAGGAAATCAAAGATGGTGGCACTACTAAAACCCTGGAAAGACGCAGGCTAACCGAAGAACTACCGCCCAATAGCACTCCTTTGTCATTTGTACAAATTGTACGAACGAATGATCTTGAACCGCATAGCAAATATCGCAGACCAAAAGCTCATTTCCGAACAAGCTGGATTTCGACCCGGGAAATCATGCACCAGTCCAATCCTAGCCCTCAAGGAACACATAGAGGAAGGTATCGAAAACAAAACAAAAGACACGAAAAAACTATACAGTACTTTCAAGGATCATCATCTCACAAAAATAATTGAATCTCTGTTACAAAACAGACAGTTCTATGTAATGCTGGATGGTAGAAAAAGCCGATGGCACCGACAGAAGAACGGTCTCGCTTAGGGCACCATTCTGGCCCCACTACTATTCAACCTATATACCAATGACCGACCAACATCGGAACACACTACCCATTTCCTGTACGCTGATGACTTGGCCATTACAGCACAAGGAAATAGCTTCGAGGAAGTGGAAGAGAAACTAGAAAGTTCGCTAAACATAGTGTCCAAATACTATAAAGAGAACTCCCTCAAACCAAACCCTTCTAAGACCCAAGTTAGCGCATTCCACCTTCACTCAAAACAGGCAAACAGGTAGCTAAATGTCAACTGGAATGACAGCAAGCTGGAACATTCGCACAGACCAACATACCTGGGTGCCGTGCTGGATAGATCACTGACGTACAAATATCACTTCGAAAAGACCTGCCAAACGGTTGTTGCCAGGAACAATACCTAAAGGAAACTGACGAACAGCAAATGGGGACCCAGTCCGACTGTATTACGAACAACCGCTCAAGCACTCTGCTTTTCCACGGCAGAATATGCATGCCCTGTATGGTCCCGACCCACACATGCCAAAAAAGTCACCACAGCCCTAAATGAAACATGCAGGCTGACAACAGGATGCATGAAATCCGCACCACTTGTTAAAATGTATAAAGCAGCCGGATTCTCATCTCCTGAATGCCGAAGAACTGCCCATGAATACACAGAAAAGTTCAAACAGACCTCCGACGAGCGCCACCCGCTGCATGGTTCCTGATGCCGACGTGGCAGACTTAAATCTCGCAAGAGATTCTTCGCCAGCGAGCTGAATGAACACCCGAAGGACTATCCTGCTTCACGAGAAATGCCCAGCGGAAGTACAGCAAGCTGGAAGATCTGGAAGATAGTGAATCGTATCAGAACAGGCGTAGCACCAGTCAAAGCAAATCTAGTCAAATGGGGTTTCAAAAAAGGAGACAACATATGCCACTGCGGTGAATTTCAAGATATGGAACATCTTGTACAGTTTAATGAAAGTCCAGCTCCAGTTGCATTTATTGGTGCTTTATTTACGCCCACGCTATCGGTTTCGGCCTCTATGTTAGGCCATTTTCAAGTGTGACAAACCTGTAGTATAGATCGAAAAAGCATCATTAATTCCAGCCTTCAATTGCGTATACGGTACCACTTTTGAAAGGCTTAATGTTCAGTATCATATCTGTTCAACTGCCAGCTGAGGGGTTCGACTGACGTAAAAAAGTATTCTGCTGCATAATTAGTGATTTTCATCAAAACTTAGTAACTTAGTCTAGACTTGCTAAGTAATAGAACGTAGTACGTTGTTCTCGTCGGCGAGTGTTTATCAGAGACGAGTGTATCGTCAGGTGTGCCCCAGGGGAGTGTGATAGGACCGCTATTATTTTCTACCTATATAAATGATCTGATGGACAGAGTAAGTTGTAATTTGCGGCTGTTTGCTGATGATGCTGTGGTTTATGGGAGGGTGTCGTCTGTAACTGACTGTAACAGCATACAGGATGACTTAGACAAAATTTCTAGTTAGTGGGAAGAATGGCAGCTAGCTCTCAATGTAGAAAAATGTAAGGTGATGCGCATGAGTAGAAAAATCAATCCCATAATATTCGAATACAGCATTAGTAGCGAGCTTCTTGATGCTGTCGCGTCGTTCAAATATCTAGGCGCAACATTGCAGAGCTATATGAAATGGAACGAGCATGTAAGGACAGTTGTGAGTAAGGCGGACAGCCGACTTCGGTTTATTGGGAGCATTTTAGGAAGATGTACTTCACCTGTAAAGGAGACCGCGTATAAAACGCTTGTACGACCACGTCTTGAGTATTGCTGAAGTATTTGGGACCCGCAGCAGATCAGTTTAAAGGAAGACATAGAGACGGTTCAGAGGCGAGCAGCTAGATTTGTTACCGGTAGGTTCGACCAATGTGCGAGTGTCACGGAAATGCTCCGGCAACTCAATTGGTTATCGCTGGAGAAAAGACGACGTTCTATTCGTGAATTTCTGTTGAGGAAATTTAGAGGGGCCGGAATTTGAAGCTGAGTGTAGTACGATCTTGTTGCCGCCTACTTACATTTCGCCGGCCGCGGTGGCCGAGGTGACTGAGGCGCTCCAGTCACGGTCAGCACGGCCACTACGGTCGGGGGTTCGAATCCCCCTTCGGGCATGGATATTTGTGCCGTCCTAGTTTGTAAGTAGTTCATAAGTAGTTTGTAAGTTTAGGGACTGATGACCCCGTAGTTAAGTCCCATAAGATTTACAAACATTTGAACATTTTTGAACTTATATTTCGCGTAAAGATCACAAAGACGAGATAAGAGAAATTTGGGCTCGTTCGGAGGCATATAGGCATTCTGTTTTTCCTCGTTCAATTTGGGAGTGAAATAGGAAAGGAAATGCCTAGTAGTGGTACTGTGTACCCTCCGCCACGCACCTTACGGTGAATTGCGGAGTATGTATGTAGATGTAGATGTAGTAGCTTAGTAACTTAGCAGCTGGACTTTCATTAAATTCAATCACAGTTGCGGCAACAGCAAGGATCCAGTCATGGAGAAACTAATAATCTTCTACAGTGTTCAATCTGCCCCACGATGTGTACTCTTGACGAACTATGGCTTGAGAAGAAAGAAGCATTGGACTTGGCACGATACTGGGCTGAAAGACTTTGAAACGAATTTCCGGAAAAGAAAAAGTAAAGTAAGTCTGGGGGTTCAGTGAACCAGTGTACTCGTAGGACGCGCTGCCACTCGAGTGCCGTGAGCTTGGGCCTACAGGGACGCGAGTAGGGCGGCTGTTAGGGTGGAGAGGTGTGAGTGGGTTGCAACTTGTGGAGCAGGCAGGGCTACGGCCGTGTGGTAGGCAGCGGCAGCAGCCGCTATTGATCCACGGCTGCCGGCCCGGCCCAGCCTGTTGCTCGCTGCCCCATTACCACACAGCCCGCACACCAAACACCGACGCCCTGCTCTGCCGCAAACTAAAACCGCCACTCCCGCTGACTACACAACGGGGACCAACATCACTCTCGACGTGGAACAGTTTCTTCTCCGCAACTGGCGACAGCATGCTCACATCTATACCGACGCCTCCTTTTGCCCCTCTAACGGCACCTACAACAGGCCACAGCATGCTCACATCTATACCGATGGCTCTACAACTGAAGCAGTGGTGGGATACGCCTCCTTTTACCCCTCCAACGGCACCTACAACATGCCACAGCATGCTCACATCTATACCAATGGCTCTACAACTGAAGCAGGGGTGGGATACGCCTCCTTTTGCCCCTCCAACGGCACTTACAACAGGTCACAGCATGCTCACATCTATACCAATGGCTCTACAACTGAAGCAGGGGTGGGATACCCCTCCTTTTGCCCCTCCAACGGCACCTACAACAGGCCACAGCATGCTCACATCTATACCGATGGCTCTACAACTGAAGCAGGGGTGGGATACGCCTCCTTTTGCCCCTCCAACGGCACCTACAACAGGCCACAGCATGCTCACATCTATACCGATGGCTCTACAACTGAAGCAGGGGTGGGATACCCCTCCTTTTGCCCCTCCAACAGCACCTACGACAAGCCACAGCATGCTCACATCTATACCGATGGCTCTACAACTGAAGCAGGGGTGGGATACCCCTCCTTTTGCCCCTCCAACAGCACCTACGACAAGCCACAGCATGCTCACATCTATACCGATGGCTCTACAACTGAAGCAGGGGTGGGATACGCCTCCTTTTGCCCCTCCAACGGCACCTACAACAGGCCACAGCATGCTCACATCTATACCGATGGCTCTACAACTGAAGCAGGGGTGGGATACCCCTCCTTTTGCCCCTCCAACAGCACCTACGACAAGCCACAGCATGCTCACATCTATACCGATGGCTCTACAACTGAAGCAGGGGTGGGATACGCCTCCTTTTGCCCCTCCAACGGCACCTACAACAGGCCACAGCATGCTCATATCTATACCGATGGCTCAACAACTGAAGCAGGGGTGGAATACGCCTCCTTTTGCCCCTCCAACGGCACCTACAACAGGCCACAGCATGCTTACATCTATACCGATGGCTCTACAACTGAAGCAGGGGTGGGATACGCCTCCTTTTGCCCACTCCAACAGCACCTACAACAGGCCACAGCATGCTCACATCTATACCGATGGCTCTACAACTGAAGCAGGGGTGGGATACGCCTCCTTTTGCCCCTCCAACGGCACCTACAACAGGCCACAGCATGCTCACATCTATACCGATGGCTCTACAACTGAAGCAGGGGTGGGATACCCCTCCTTTTGCCCCTCCAACAGCACCTACGACAAGCCACAGCATGCTCACATCTATACCGATGGCTCTACAACTGAAGCAGGGGTGGGATACGCCTCCTTTTGCCCCTTCAACGGCACCTACAACAGGCCACAGCATGCTCACATCTATACCAATGGCTCTACAACTGAAGCAGGGGTGGGATACGCCTCCTTTTGCCCCTCCAACGGCACCTACAACAGGCCACAGCATGCTCACATCTATACCGATGGCTCTACAACTGAAGCAGGGGTGGGATACGCCTCCTTTTGCCCCTCCAACGGCACCTACAACAGGCCGCAGCATGCTCACATCTATACCGATGGCTCTACAACTGAATCAGGGGTGGGATACGCCTCCTTTTGCCCCTCCAACGGCACCTACAATAGGCCACAGCATGCTCACATCTATACCAATGGCTCTACAACTGAAGCAGGGGTGGGATACGCCTCCTTTTGCCCCTCCAACGGCACCTACAACAGGCCACAGCATGCTCACATCTATACCGATGGCTCTACAACTGAAGCAGGGGTGGGATACGCCTCCTTTTGCCCCTCCAACGGCACCTACAACAGGCCACAGCATGCTCACATCTATACCGATGGCTCTACAACTGAAGCAGGGGTGGGATACGCCTCCTTTTGCCCCTCCAACGGCACCTACCAAATGTTTGCTCTTCCGCCTGCGTCATCTATTTACACGGCAGAGTTACTGGCCATTAGGGAGGCCATTTATTACGGCACACGAACATTTGACTCTATACTAATCCTCACGGACTCTCAAAGCGTGCTGCAAAAATTACAACATCCGACGTTTGACAAACAAACGAACAGATATATATTAGACATCTTGGAGGCCATAACAAATGCACAGACAGTGATCATAGACGTCCACTTACTTTGGATTAAAGGACATCAAGGTATACACCATAACGAAACAGTAGACCGCCTCGCCAAGAGAAGTATTACGAAATGTTCAAATGTTTGTAAATCTATCTGATTAAACTGCGTCGTCATCAGTCCGTAGCTTACAAACTACTTAAACCTAAGTAAATTAACCTAAGGACAAACACACACACACCCATTCCCCAGGGGGGACTCGAACAAGGGCGAGCAACCGCGCGCTCCGCAGCGAGACGCTTTTGACCGCTCGGCTACTCCACCGCGGCAGAAGTATTACGGAAGGACAACACTGCCCCACGCCGATTTCATATACAGACTTCCGATCGTCGATTCAGAAAGCTGCCTATCGCACTTGGGACCACGAATGGCACGTCTCTCAAGCGTTTAAAGGAGGACACCTGGCAGCTATACAACCAAATGTCTCCTCTCGCCCATGTTTTTCGTCGATGAAGCTTAATAGACGCCATGCAACGTCTCTCCTTATGATAACACTGGGACATGGATGTTACCCTGCCCACCTACACCGTTTGAAAATCATCGCTTCTCGGCACTGCGACAAATATCCAATGGCAGTGGCGGATCTCAACCACATCATACTGCTATGCACCAAGTACACGGCTGCACAAAGTGTCTTCTACAGAAAGCTGGTTGCGAGGGGTTATCCCCTCCCCACAATTATCACTGTCTTCCTTCATGGATTCTACAAGTTTAAGTACAGTTTACTGAAGGACTACCTGAAAGTCACCGGCACACAGCTCTAATTTAGGAGCTGGTGTGTAACTTGACCATGCACAGCTTGAAAATGCATAAGTCGTTTTATATTATATTTAGACTTTTATATGTCTTTGCAACTCTCATTTGTTCTTATGCTGTTTGCACTTTCGTTGTATTACATTTGTCACTAGTACTGTTAAATATGTATTGTTTTATATCTTGTACATATGATTTTTCTACTTTTATTCTAAGGCTGTATGATGTGAGATACCTATTAATGTTGTGATATACATGGTAAGAATTTCAATTTTATTGTAATGTTGCCACTGTAATAACCGCTGACTGTATGGTCACTGTAACCAAAAGCCGTAATAAAGAAGAATTTTTTAAAAAAATTAAAAACCAACACGCCTTCTTACAGTTTGCCAGTTCAACAGAAGTGAAGCATCTCCTGCCACATAGCGTCTGCAACCGCACCACAGGTGCTAAACGCTTCCGTTCACTGGAGAGTAATACCATTCGAGAGGGACATGCAAAAATACTGCAAAGCAGGACCTACCCCAGCTGAGAGGATGGTCGGATGATCCATGTGATTCTAAGTGACTGACAACTACCGGGCGGTCAAGTTACTGGCAATATTACTTCAGTTTCATTTCCATGTTGTCAATCCTACTTTTCTATTTATCATCTGTACCTTGCCGTATTTACATTCTTCACTACCAGTGTGTATGAGGGCGTCACACCCTTTTAGATTCTAGGTGACTGATGACCACCGGGCACTCAAGTTATTGGCAATATTACTTTCGTTTCGTTTCCATATTGTCAATCCTTATTTTCTATCTATCATCTGTAACTGTCGTCTTTCCATTCTTCACTATCAGTGTTAGGCACGGAAAGGTCCGGCCACACATATGCAGGAGGACTCAGGATATTGTATGGGAAAAGGTAAACGTAAAGCAGTCAATAATCCGAAGATTGGTTTGAACACCACAGTGTTTTAATAGGCATGGTCCTGTTTGGAGGTGGTATGCCGTTGCCTTCCTCCGACCTTTGAACTGACTTACCCAGCCAGTTATAGGAGAACCTACAGTTTAACGTGGGTTCCCAACCACGGTACTACTCGGTATTTTCGAAATTAGCAATACTGCCAGAGGTGAAAGAAGTGGAAAGTGACAGATAAAAATCCTAGGATCTGGCGGGGATCGAATCCGCGACCTTTGGATTCATAGTTCTCCTATATTAGACTTTTGATATAGGAATGGAGAGCGATGTATTTCTGTCCGCCGCGGTAGAGTAGCCGAGCGGTTTAAAGCGTCTCGCTGCGGAGCGCGCGGTTGCTCGCCGTGGAGGTTCGAGTCCTCCCTGGGCATGGGTGTGTGTGTTTGTCCTTAGGTTAGTTTACCTAGGTTTAAGTAGTTTGTAAGCTACGGACTGATGACCACGCAGATTGGTCCGATAGAATTACAAACATGTATTTCTGTCCACACTGAAGCAAAAGAGTAGGAATGAACGGGCGATGTGGTTTCCGCCCCCACACATGCACGTATTATTATGCAAACTATTTTGTCAGAGACTGCACAGGATCTGGCAGAGCAACTGAATGGAATGAACAGTGTCTTGAAGGGAAGATATAAGATGGACGTTAACAAGAGTAAAACGAGGGTAATGTAATGTAATGTCAGAAATACAGGCAACGCTGAAGGAATCAGATTAGGTAATGAGACAATAAAAGTAGTAGATGAGTTTTTTTATTTGGGTAGAAAAATAACTTCTGATATCCGAAGTAGAAAAAATGTAAAATGCAAAATGGCTATGGGAAGAAAAGCGTTTCTAAAGCAGCGAAACTTCTTAACATCCAATCCATATATATAAAAATGAATGTTTATTTTGTGTCGAAGCCTCGTCGCCGCTTTTGTGTCTCGTTTCCGTCGTAGGTGTCGGTGGCCGAGTAGAAAAGTACCGACACAGGAATAAGGGAAGCACACTGGTGCAGGTACGAAGGTGAGCAGCCAGTGGGACAGCAGAAACTAGAAACACTAGAGTAAATTAGAACGAGATGTATATTGCACAGAATTTATACAATACTTAACTTTTACATAGTTCACTACGGCAGAATGCTGACACATAGTTGAGCTAGGGCCTGCCTAGTGCCTATCCGAAAGCCAAGTCTTCACTGGTGCCTATTTGATTCCGAAGATCTTAACTGGTTCCTATCTCAGTCCCAAGTGAACGATGTCGTTCAGTCGTGGCCACGAGCGGAGTTGTAGCAGAGGGCGCTCGTGGCTGACGTCGTAAGAACGCCGCGCCGTGCGTGCATGGCGGCGCGCGGCGAAAGTAGGTGGCGCGCACTTTATACTTGTGCGACACCACACCCCTCCCCCCCCCCCCACCCCAAACCGCCGCGTCGTCGTGGCGTAGGGCTGAGGGCCACGGCGACGGCACTGGGAGGAGGGCCTGGGCGGAGGCGTTACTGGTGGGACGGGCGTCGTAGCTGAGGCTGGGATCGAGACGCCGTCTGCGCTCCGGTATACACTTTGCGATCCCCCGGGAAACCCACCAAAACCAGGGGAATGGCGCACCCCTCCGCCCAGAGGGAACAGGTCATCTTCTTCTGAGGTGCGTGGCCCAGGCAGCGGGGGCACGCACGGTCCCGGAGTCCCACTCGATGACGCTGTCAGCCGCGGCGGCGACGGAGGCGGAGAGGCGGACTGCATAGGAGGCGTGTCCACCTCCATGGGTACGATCTCGTAGTCCGGGGACGCTCGACCTGGCAGCGAACGATGTGGCTGTGCTCCCTGGCGGTGAACTGGGTCTGGAATCAAGAAATTGGTTTGCGCAATTGGTTTGCGTGCCGCCGCAGCTCCGACCCTGTGGACGAACGTACAACATACATATTGCGACCGAGCACGCGCTGAATGATGCCTGGCAACCATGTCTTCTTGTTGCCAGCAAACACCCTGTACAGCACCGGCGTAGAAACCTGAAAACGCGAAGCGCCATACGAACCGACTCGGTGCGTGGGAGGCTGCAGCAGGTGAAGGAGAGTGCGGTGACGGCGGCCGTGTAGCAGCTCGGCAGGAGACGGGCCGTCACGTGGCATGCACCGATACGTAGACAGGAAAATTTGAAGAGCTTGCTGCCTGGAGTGCTGACCTTTCATCTTTTCCATATGACACTTGAATGTTCGAACGAAACGTTCTGCTTCACCATTGGACTGAGGGTGAAAAGGTGCGGTGGTGATATGCTGAATGCCATTCACACGACAAAACTGTTGAAATTCCGCACTAACAAACTGAGGTCCATTGTCACTGACGATAGTTTCAGGCAAACCTTCGATGCAAAACATTGATGTTAAGGCACTCATTGTACTAGACGCTGTCGTTGAGTTCATGGCAATCACGAGAGGAAACTTGCTGAAAGCGTCTACAACAATTAACCAGTGCGTATTCCAGAAAGGTCCGGCAAAGTCAATGTGTAAACGTTGCCATGGTCCCTTGGGGAGTGGCCAGTCTGAGAAACGTTGCGGAGGAGCCGCCTGATGCTCCGCACAAACTGTACACTGTGACGTCATGTTCTCTATCTGAGCGTCCATACTAACCGAGGTACAATGACGTTCGGCCAATTGCTTTGTCCTAACAATACCCCAGTGTCCTTGATGCAGGAGGCGTAACACTTCTCGTTGCAGGGTACGAGGAACAATCACTCTTGTTTGGTCGTTGTCTGTATGTAACAACAGAACACCCTGACTTAAAGATAATACATGACGTTGTGCAAAATAACGTCGCACCAGAGGCCGCTCAATGTCTTTGGCTCTTGTAGGCCAACCAGAGCGAACAAAACGTGCTACCACACTTAGGTCTGCATCCACAGCTGTTTCCTGTGCAAATCGACGAGAGTTCAAAGGGAAATCACCGACAGCGGAAGCATCTCTGTAGTCTATCTGACAACATGCCATTTCTGAAGAATCAAACGACACATCCTGGCCACCCGGAAGTCGGGAAAGTGTGTCCGCGTTGGCATGTTTAGAGGTAGGTAGGTACAAAATCTCATACTGATAATTTGACAATATCAAGGACCATCTCTGAAGCTTTTGTGCCGTTCGTGGCGGAATTGGCTTTGTGAGTGAGAACAACGAGTGAGAGGCTTGTGGTCTGTCAACAAATAGAATTTTCTGCCATGGAGATAATGATGAAACTTTGTGACGCTGTAAATGATTGCTAAGGCCTCCTTTTCCATCTGACTATAATTCTGTTGCGTTGGCGTCAGTAGCTTGGATGCAAAGGCAATAGGACGATCGTGAGAACCAATACGATGCGACAATACTGCACCCAGACCGTATGACGAGGCATCAACTGCTAACACTACAGGCTTCTGTGGGTCAAAGGGAATCAAACATGCATCACTGAGTAGTGCAGACTTTAATTTGTCAAAGGCAACCTGACAATCTGTAGACCAAACAAAAGGAACATTCTTCCTACGTAAGTGATGCAATGGAGCTGCAATCTGAGAGGCATTGGGAATAAATCTGAAATAATAGTTAAGCTTTCCCTTACTGCTTGCAATTCGTGCACATTCTTAGGAGGAGGCAAGTCTTTGATTGCTCGAATATGTGACTGTAAGGGATAATTCCTTGGGCATTAATCACATGGCCTAGGTACTCTATTTCAGTTTGAAAAAACAAACACTTTACTTTATTACAACGTAGACCTGCTGCAGTCAAAACTTTGAAAAGGCACTCCAGGTTTGCTAAATGTTCTTCAACTGTACGTCCGGATACCACAATATCATCTAAGTAGTTCGAGCAACACGGTACAGAAACCGTCAGCTGTTCCAAAAAGCGATGAAAAATAGCGGGGGCGGAAGAACTGCCAAAGGGTAGGCGTTGAAATTGAAAAAGGCCCATGTGAGTATTAATGACGAAAAACTTTTTTGACTCGTCATCAAGTGGAATCTGTAAGTATGGCTCTGCTAAATCAATCTTAGAAAAGAAACGAGACTGTCCTAATTTGTCCATTAGTTCGTCAGGTCTGGGCAGGGGATAAGTGTCTACAATTGTTTGACTGTTCACTGTTGATTTGAAGTCCGCACAGAGACGAAGTTTTCCTGACGGCTTGGTTATAATTACTAAAGGCGAGGCCCACTGACTCGCAGAAACAGGAGAAATCACACCACTATCTTGCCAACGTTTAAGTTCTTCGGCAACTGTATCACGCATTGCGATAGGCACTGGTCTAGCTTTACGAAATTTTGGAACTGCAGATTCTTTTAAAGTTACATGTGCCACGAAGTCTTTTGCACAACCTAGTTCCGGCGAAAACAAGTCACTATATTTTTCACACAATGCATTCATTTTGTCCTGAGGCACTACTGACGAAATTTGAAGCACATCTCTTTGAATTGATAAACCAAACAAGTCAAAAGCCTCTATTCCAAAAATGTTTTGTGTAGATTTGGCCTGAAGAACAACAAAAGCAAGTTTTTGTTACACCTTGAAAATAGGCGGGCAGGCTACATGTACCTAGCACGGGAATATTTTGCCCTGTATACGCTATTAGCACTTGTTGACACGGCGTCAATTTTGGCGAACCCAGAAGTTCATAAGTTTCTTTATTAATTAATGTAACAGCGGAACCAGTATCAAGCCGAAAATGCACAGTCTTGTTGTCTATGTAAAGAGTCACAAAAATTTTTTTTTGCGGCGCTCGACAGGTGCGCGAATGTGGGCAACGTCCAATACAGCTTGTTTGCTGCGCATGCGCGGGCCGCGTTGTGAAGTAAGCGGTGCAGACTCGGCACGCAGCGGATTAACAACACTGTCACTAGATGGCACTACCGCCGGATCGGCGTCCGCACATTGCGACGCTACTACAGATTCACTAACTACTGCACTAAACTTTTGAGTAGCTACAAGTCTACTGTCACTATCTATACAGTACTGGGCACTTTTACAAGGAGAAGTTGTAGAAGGCACTAAGTTCACTACAGGATTGCACTGTACATTGTCACTTTGCTTGTCCTGAACCCTTTTCCGTTGCACAGATTTACGTGCTCGTCGGCGCTTGCTACTTGGCTCAATACATAGTTTTGCAGTAGGTGCAGAAGAACTTTCTTGCAGTTGAGAATCAAGCAAAGCACTGCTCAACTCCACAGCGTCCATGACATTGACAGCATGAACTGTTCGTGAACTCGGCAAAGCACTGTTTCTAACTGTACCGTTCTTTGAGTTTTTAATTTGCATACACACAGACTGTACATGTCCCGATTTGCCACATTGATAACAGGTTGCGTTGCGACTAGGGCATTGCGCACTTTTGTGGCGAGATACACACTGGGGGCAAGATTTACGAACATTTTTCTGAAAAGAGTGTTGACGCCCGTTATTCACATGACTGTTTCTAACACGATGGGGCGACTTTTGTGTCGCACTTTTACACTGGCTACTGTTTACTGTCTGTTCAGCACAGCCGGTAGAAAAATAAGAATCACTAGGGCTAGACTGAGAACTACGGCTAGGAAAGCGTCTGTTACGGTGCACTGAATGAACACTGTGGCTTTGCATTTCTACATCTGCTAAGTCAAAGGTATCATGCGCTTCAATAAGCTGCAGTACACTGTCTAATGAAGGGTCAGACTGTTTCAGAATTGCTGCTCTAATTCTGGGATCCTGAATGTTCTGCGCAATCACATCTCTCAACATAACGTCACTATAAGAAAGTCCACAAGAGCAAGTAAATTTACATTTGCGGGTTAAGCCCTTCAATTCCGTAGTCCATTGCGTGTGGGTCTGTTCCGCTGATTTTTTCAGTCTGAAAAATCGGTACTGCGCCGCTGCTACGAGTACTTTTTTCTCATAATGAGCATTCAGTGCTTCTACAATTTGTTCAAATTCTACATCACGAGGAGATGCGTGGGGGAAAAGTTTCTGCAGTAATGCGAAGGTTTTGGGGCCCACCACGGACAATAAAAGATGCTTAACAGTCAGACCTGTAAGTTGATGAGCCGCGATGAGTTCTTGAAACTGCGAAATAGTCGCTCCAGTCTTCCTCACGTTCGTTGTACTGGCGAAATCTAGGAAGCGGTGCAGACTCAGCACGCAGCGGATTAACAACACTGTCACTAGATGGCACTACCGCCGGATCGGCGTCCGCACATTGCGACGCTACTACAGATTGGTGTGGGCTGCTGATGTGGCAGCTGTTGTTGTTTGTGAGCAGCCTGTGCCATTAACTGTGACACCGCTTGCAGGAGTTGCATGATTTCCGCCATCTGTAACTGAATAATTTCCATTAAGTTTGGGTTCGGGGTAGTGGCCATGCTGACTGATTAGGTGCGGCGCATACAAGGAAATTATAACAAAACACAAATGCAATATGAAAGAAGACGCTCTGCAACAAAAATGGCCACAAAACACGTAACGGAATGTTCCTCCAAAAATCTTAAAATAAGGGTGGGTGGGCGGGAGCAATTTCTGTGTGCTCCGATGGCTGCTGTCTGGCTGCTGTAAGTGGGCTGGTCCAAGGTTCGTCTATCACTACTCGTCGCCACTTTTGTATCCCATCCTCGTCGCCACTTTTGTGTCCCAACCTCGTCACCGCTTTTGTGTCTCGTATCCGTCGTAGGTGTCGGTGGCCGAGTAGAAAAGTACCGACATAGCAATAAAGGAAACACAATGGTGCAGGTACGAAGGTGAGCAGCCAGTGGGACAGCAGAAACTAGAAACACTAGAGTAAATTAGAACGAGATGTATATTGCACAGAATTTATACAATACTTAACTTTTACATAGTTCACTACGGCAGAATGCTGATACATAGTTGAGCTAGGGCCTGCCTAGTGCCTATCCGATAGCCAAGTCTTCACTGGTGCCTATTTGATTCTGGAGGTCTTAACTGGTTCCTATCTCCGTCCCAAGTGAACGATGTCGTTCAGTCGTGGCCACGAGCGGAGTTGTAGCAGAGGGCGCTCGTGGCTGACGTCGTAAGAACGCCGCGCCGTTCATGCATGGCGGCGCGTGGCGAAAGTAGGTGGCGCGCACTTTATACTTGTGCGACACCACAGTTTGTCTGTATGTCCTCTATGGGTTCATAAACCACTCATTCGATTGCACTGAAATTTTGGTAAACTGTTCACCGTATGCCCACAAAGGTTCCTGACCCAAAAACGAAAGAACCCGACACATAGCTCAGGACATATGACGTCATAAATAATGAGGCGCCTCCACGTGAGAATACTCAGATTTATGCGTCAATTATTGGAAAATGGGAGTAGTTAGGGGCCTGCAACAAACTTTGCATGTAATTTCTGACGGTTATGAAGCGTTTTGTAACGAAAAGAAGTCTACCGCTCACAACAGTTTCGCTGTAGATGCCGTAAAACTGTCGCATCAGGCACGACCTTGTATCAAATAATGTTAGCATTACAGATTTGCATGTTACTGTTTATTTTTGTCTGCAAGTCTTCCTGAATTCTCTTGCATCCAAAATTAAGCAGTCTGTTTTCTTAATCTCTGTCTATATAAAAGCGCATGTATACTCACTCACTCACTGACTAAACACGAAATCTCGAAAACTACTTCACCTGTGAAGCTGAAATTTGGCAGGAATGTAGTTTACAGGTAGAAACCGTCAGCTAACAAACAATTTTGTGACACGTCCATGGCGGAGCTTATTTCTCCTACAGACTCACGAAATCTACAGTTTCATTCCGATCTTCATTAAATTTCGCACGCTTGACCTTCAAAACAAGAGGAAGGTCACTGTCTACCTTATGTTTCATACGGTGCATGGGGGAGGGTACTTTGCAACATAAAAAGGATCCCTAAATATCTTGGTCGCTTCATAACTTGAGGACGGCTTGGTCGATTTCACAGATCCTTTTTTTGTTGTTTTCGTTATTCTCAGAATCGAGGATTGTACTAAATAAAACTTGCATTTGAGAACAACAAAGTGCGTTTTTCAATGTGACCTTGCGTTTCTATTGCATAGAAATCGATAGTTTTGTTTCGATGTTGATGAAATTTTGTACACTCTACTTTGAAAACAAGAGGAATGTCACTGTCTGTATAAAATTTCGTTCGGTGCATAGTGGAGGGTACTTATCTTAGAGAATTTTACAAATGCATAGTTTTGCTCCAATCTTCATTAATTTTTGCACAAATGACCTTTAAACCAAGAGGAAGATCAATGGGTACATAAATGTTTGTATGGTACATGACAGAGTGTACCTTGGAGAAAACTTTGCCGAGAGGGAGAAAGGTGGAAACGAACAGAGAGATGGGAGAGAAAGAGGTGGATACAGAGAGAAGAGGGGAGGGGATGTGGACTACGAGAGTGTAGAATAAATAAACATCCGTGCAACGCCGGGTTTACAGCTATTATTAATTTAAATTTTAGGAAGTCCTTTCTGAAAGCATTTTTCTGGAGTGTAGTATTGTATGGGAGTGAAACATGGACGATAAGGAGTTCAGACAAAAAGGTGATAGAAGCTTTTGAAATTTGATGCTGCAGACGAATGATGAAGATTAGATGGGTAGATCACGTAACTAATGAAGAGTTGCTTAACCGAATCGGGGAGAAAAGAAGTTTCTGGCATATCCTGACTAAGAGGAAAGATAGATTTAGCATTAGAAGGAAGTGTGTGGGGTAAAAATCGTAGAGGGAGACCGAGGGACGAATACAGTAAGCAGATTGTAAAGGATGCAGGTTGCCGAACTTATTCTCAGATGAAGAGACTTGCACAGAATAGGATAGCGTGGAGAGCTGCATCAAACCAGTATGCGGACTGAAGACCACAACAACAACAACAACAGTTCCTAGACGATCTATAAATAGCGTAGCACATTATGAAATACGACCATCTTCAAGAATTGTTATGTTGTCACCACAAAGCATAAACATTTATTCTATAGTAGAGTTTGCTCTAGAATGCAGTAGCGATGAGAGAAAAAACATGTGATGTATTATAAGGAAAAACGTATTACACTTAAACTCGCACTAGAACTAAAATAACAATTAAACAAGCAAAGGTATAAGGCAAGTACCTATCTACATCTACTCACAAGTAGTGAGTATTCACTACAGAAATGTACCCATGAGATAGTATATTTTTTAATGTTAAGTAGCTTTCACATCCAAAGAAAGGAAACTAGTCTCTTACTGTCGACTGAAAGCAATGATGGATTTTTCTTCTGATAGCCAAGCAAGTGACGAACGTTTGTTACAATTTATGTAGACATAATGTAATCAGGATACTACGAATCACATTTCTATGTCTATTTATGTGATGCATATCAATACTAAGTGACGCACATATTAATTGAATTTTTATAAAGGTTAATGTTTGTTAAGAACACCGACGTCTTGTTGCAATGAATGAAGTGCAGGTGGTCACAGACAGACAAGGTCACAGGCCATCTGGCTACAGCCACACACATATTTAAAGGACACCAGTACTGGTAGGGTGAGGGGCAGTGCGAGTGGCTTGTCTCACAAGAAGAGGACGCTAACTCGCCATCGCCGGATTTGTCCAAATTTATGTTGCATGTAGGGAGTGATGTAACATGAAAGTGCCCCAAGTGGGAACTCGCCGCTGTGGAGTAGCCGAGCGGTCTAAGGCACCTCGCTGCGGAGCGCGCGGTTACTCACCGTCGGAGGTTCGAGTCCTCCCTGGGGCATGGGTGTGTGTGTGTGTTTGACCTTAGGTTAGTTTACCTTATTTTAAGTAGTTTGTAAGCTTCGGACTGATGACCACGCAGTTTGGTCCGATAGATTTACAAACATTTGGACACTTTGAACAAGTGGGAACTCCAGGTGGCCAAGCGTTTAGGAAATAAAAGGAAGTTTGATACTGATGAACAACCTGATCGGTGTGCCAAGGAGGCATCTAGAGGTCATGATATCACACAAAGAGCTATTCCCCTGCAGCACGTTCTCTCTATTGTGCGGCAGCGATCTGTACAGTTATGGAATAATGGTCGGCAGAGACGGCGAAGAAGCTGCGGTTGGTGAAGTCAACTTGAAAGACTTCACTTATTTTTGCTAGCGGGTTATTTTCGTGTCGTGCACCTTAGAGGTTGGCGAATAATTTTCACAGGGGAGGAAGATTTGGGAGCACTGTGTGTGGGCCGTTTTCGCAGAAATCTCTGGGTCTGTAATAAATCAGGTTCTCGCAACTGTGTTGGGGACGCGCTAGTGAGGGTAGAACGGGACCGGACGGCGGGTGTGTGGAGCCTTTATCGGCCAGTACCTGTACAGTTGTTGCAGTACACGGGGCAGAGGAAGCGCAACTTACCTGTTCTTGGAAGAGCATTGACTGCTCGACGGCGTCTCCGTGCACTCCTGGAAAAGCCGACGCACGTAGCAGGTTTTTGGCGCCGAGGCTGGGCTGTGGGCAGACGCATTGTTATTGCGTGTACGCTAATTTCTACAGCTCTCTGGGGAGGGGGGGGGGGGGTGGTAAAAAATTACTACGCCAAACTTCCTAAAATTTTCTGTAGGAAGACGTCCTGGTGTCTGGAATGCTGCGCCGCTCTGTCGAGCTGCTAAGAGCTGTAGGTCTATGGTTAGGGGAAATCAGAGGCGTACATGACTGCCCTTGCTTTTGGGTCACTCAGCTTGCTTGGGAACGCTGCAAGTTTTGGCGGACCCTCGCGAAAACGCGGGAGTGACGGTGACACGGTAGTCCAGCGCCTGAGGACACATTTACATCTACATCCATACTCCGCAAGACACCCGACGGTGTGTGCCGTAGGGTACCTTGAGTACCACTATCGGTTCTCCCTCCTATTCCAGTCACGTGTGGGCTCTAATCTCTTTGATTTTATCCTCATGCTCTCTTCGCGAGATATACGTAGGAGCAAGCAATATTCCACTAGACTCCAGGGTGAAGGTATGTTCTCGAAACTTCGACAAAATCCCGTACCGAGCGACAGAGCGTCTCTCCTACAGAGTCTTCCATATCCGTAACGCTTTCACGATTACTAAATGATCCTGTAGCGAAGCGCACTGCTCTCTGTTGGATCTTCTCCACTTCCTCAATCAACCCCACCTGGTACGGATCCCGCACCGCTGAGCAGTATTCAAGTAGTGGGCGAACAAGTGTACTGTAACCTACTTCCTTTCTTTTCGGACTGCATTTCCGTAGGGTTCTTCCTGCAAATATAAGTGTGGCATCTGCTTTACCGACGATTGATTTTATATGGTTGTTCCATTTTAAATCACTCCTAATGCCTACTCCCAGATAATTTATGGAATTAACTGTTTCCAGTTGCTGACCTACTATAGTGTAGCTAAATGATATCTTTCTTTCTATGTATTCGTAGCACATTACACTGGTCTACATTGAGATTCAATTGCCAATTTTCGATTGTTACAACCTCTCTACATACTACAGCATCATCCGCAAAAAGCCTCAGTGAACTTCCGATGATATCCACAAGGTCATTTATATAATTTATTGTGAACAACAACGGACCCACAACACTCCCCTGTGGAACACCTGACATCACTCTTACGTCGGAAGACTTCTCTCCATTGAGAATGACGGGCTGCATTCTGTTATCTAAGAACTTCCCAATCCATTCACACATTGGTCTGATAAGCCCTATGCTCTTTGTTCATTAAACGATTGTGGGGAACTGTATCAAGTCAAGAAACACGGCATCGGCATCTACCTGAGAACCCGTGTCTATAGCCCTCTGAGTCTGTGGACGAATAGCGCGAGCTGGGTTTCACACGATCGGTTTTTTTCGAAACCCATGCTGATTCCTACAGAGAAGATTTCTAGTCGCCAGAAAAGTCGTTATACTCGAACACAATATATGTTCCAGAATTAGGGACTGATGACCCCGTAGTTAAGTCCCATAAGCTTAACAAACATTTGAACATTTTTTTGTTCCAGAATTCTACAACTGATCGACGTTTAGCCATCGATAATGCGGAGGCACTACGTGGTTGGCCGGAACCTGCTTGCTTCGCGTGGAGTGGCGTGTTTAATTTCATGTAGGCGTGGATACGTTAGTAATGGAAACAGCGGTGCTTGAAAGAAGAAAGAGGGAATTGCTGCTGAGTGAGTAAGACAGTCTGTGGGTTCTGCTCTGGTAGGAGTAGGAAGAACTTGGCGTCCTGGTTCCCGTCTTGGAAGTGGATTTACTTAGAGTTCTGCTCCCGACCGAGTAGAAGTTAGGAAACGGTGAATTGCTCTTCAGAGAGTGAGACTAATTCGGCGAATTGCTGGAAGTTTCTGGTTTCGCCATCAATATAGTGATAGCATTGCGGGAGCCTTCGAGTGGCCTCCACAGCTCACAACACTGCACTCAGGTTACCGTAACGTGCTGCCCGCTCACGCTCTGGTACCACAGGGAATCCTCGAGTTTTCAGTAATAGGGACTACGTTTTGTCGTGAGACTAATCCCCATGATCTTTCCCAAGCCGGTTTTATCATTTGTTGATTTGACTGTATCTACCCGCGGTTTAACTTGACTTTCCAGTCGTTTATGTAGGTTTTGTATTTATCTTGAAAACCTTAACTAGATGTTTATCATAATTTCTTTATAAAATTTCTTTCCGTCTGTTTTGTCCAATACATTGGCTATTTTACCTCTGATTTAGAGTTTCCATAATAATTGTAGATCCTTATCTCATTATTTTGGAAAGGGTTTTCATATTACACTCCTGGCCATTAAAATTGCTACACCACGAAGATGACGTGCTACAGACGCGAAATGTAACCAACAGGAAGAAGATGCTGTGATATGCTTTTCAAAGCATTCACACAAGGTTGGCGCCAGTGGCGACACCTACAACGTGCTGACATGAGGAAATTTTCCAACCGATTTCTCATACAGAAACAGTAGTTGATCGGCTTTACCTGGTAAAACGTTGTTGTGATGCCTCGTGCAAGGAGGATAAATGCGTACCATCACGCTTCCGACTTTGATAAAGGTCGTATTGTAGCCTATCACGATTGCGGTTTATCGTATCGCGACATTGCTGCTCGCGTTGGTCACCATCCAATGACTGTTAGCAGGATATGGAATCGGCGGGTTCAGGAGGGCAATACGGAACGGGTGCTGGATCCCAACGGCCTCGTATCACTAGCAGCCGAGCTGACAGGCATCTTATCCTCATGGCTGTAACGGATCGTGCAGCCACGTCTCGATCCCTGACTCAACAGATGCAGACGTTTGAAAGACAACAACCATCTGTACAAACAGTTCGACTACGTTTATAGCAGCATGAACTATAAGCTCGGAGACCATGGCTGCGGTTACCTTTGACGCTGCATCACAGACTGACGTATCAAACGGCGTGATGGTATGGGTTGCCATTGCTTACACGTCTCCGTCACCTCTTGTTCAAATCGAACAGTGGCCGTTACATTTCAGATGTGTTATGACCCGTGGCTCTACCCTTCATTAGATCCCTGCGAAACCCTACATTTCAACAGGATAATGCATATTGCAGGTTCGCATATTGCAGGTTCTGTACGGGCCTTTCGACTGCTGCCCTTGCCAGCGCATACTCCAGATATGTCACCAACTGAAAACATCTGGTCAATGGTGGCCGAGCAACTGGCTCGTCACAATACGTCATTCACTACTCTTGATGAACTGCGATATTGTGTTGAAGCTGCATGGGCATCTGTACCTCTACACGCCATGCTCTGTTTGACTCAATGCCCAGGCGTATCAAGGCCGTTATTGCGGCCAGAGGTGGTTGTTCTGGGTACTGATTTCCCAGGATCTATGCACCCAAATTGCATGAAATTGTAATCACAGGTCAGCTCTAGTATATTTTTCCAATGCATACCCGTTTATCATCCGAATTTCTTCTTGGTATAGCAATTTTAATGGCCAGTAATGTAATTTGCTGAATTGAGAGACAATTGCATTAATAGTTTAGGAGGAACTGTTAATCTTATCCTTTATGTAAGTCCACTCCGAATATTTCCCCGCACAACCTGTTCACCCACTCCAAAATTCTTCTTCCAACTCGCCGACCTTACAAACAGTTCGACCATGGCAGTCTGCAGTCGGCCTCTGAGGCGGGATGAGCTATCCCTGACACGCCTCCACATTGCACACTGCCCTCCACACGTGGTTTTCTCCTCCGTCGTGAGGATCCCCCACTATGTAATGCTTGCTGCTTACGGATCACTGTGCGCCACATTTTAACGGAATGTGTTTCATATAACGCTACAAGGACTCTGAAGCGGATCTTGCTGCCGATCACTCTTTTAGCTGATGGATAGCGGAGTGTGTCAAGAGTCTTAAAATTTTGTGACGTGTGGACTGTGACTTAAACTTTTAGAGTTTTCAAAATGACAAGCCAAGATCGCACACTAACAATTTATTAAATGACGACCGGTTTCGGTGCACTGTGTCATCATCATCTGGTCACATATATGTTAAAATCTTGTCATCTTGTTAAAAAATTGGGTATAAAATAACAAGTGCAACATTGCACTTAGTCACTATATAAAAAATACATAAGTTAAAAACATGACAGCTTACAAAATACTCAAGACTTTAAGGCTGGAGGTTTAGTATTAGGCAGAGTAGCTGGGTTATCCTTTTTATTTCTGTGATCAGCCAGCCATGGTCATCTGCCAGGTTGTTTTATGTCCTGCAACAGCCTTCACTCCAGACTTTGGTGTTGCATTTAGTACTACACTACGGTAGCTGTGTCATCTTTCCTTTTGCCTTTTATTCTCCTTCACACACTCCTCAGATTCGTTCGGGCGCTAAAGACAATGATGTCGTGTGCCCAAAACCTCCAATATCCATACATCCATTTTGAGAGGGATCTATCACCAATGCACCTTATCAATTGTCCTGTGAGAGCGTGTTTAGGAAGCCGGATTGGCTAAGCGGTAATAGGATTCGTATTCAAAGGGTCATGGGTTCAAATCCGCCCGGAGGAAATTATTTTTGTGCTCCTTGCCACTGCGTACACTACTGACGTCACAATTAAAGGTAACATCATATACATCATTTTATTAATTTATATAAGCACAAAAAGTATAGGCATAAGATGACTTCCGGACTGCAAACATATAAAAAAGGGTTGTAGTTAACGCGTACACGGGAACTTCGTGTATGTAAATCTATATTCCCACTCTTTTGCTGTTGATCAATTGCTGTATGCGATTATTCAGTTAGTACGCCTTATAGACCGTTCACAACCCCAAGTTTGCAAGATAATGAGCTTGTTCCAAATAATGATGTCCCACTCTGATGTTGCGCACATTTAAAAACAAAATAACGTTTATGATTTTGCTGTTAATGGTTCGTTCGTTCGTTTCCGTGTCCTGTCAGCATTTCCAAAAAATAGCAGCTGTTATAGCCGTGATTCCTTCATAAATATCTTACATTATGCATGGGTTATCCAGAAGAGGGCATGTAAGTAGGTGGCTTGATTCTTGTTTAGCAGCACATTCACAAGAGTTATCTGCGTTCGCAGGAAGAATCCCTCATTTTTACTGGTTGGTCTTGTATCGATGGACGGCCACCTGAGGGACCTCCATATAGGGAGGAAGAAAGCTTAGGGTTTAACGATACGTCGACAGCTTGATCATTAAAGATGGAGCTGACGCTCGGAGCTTTGGGTTAGGAGGAGGGTGGCAATCGGCCGTGTCCTTTAAGAGGAACCATCCAGCAATTTGCCTGAAGTGATTTAGAGAAATCACAGAAAACCTAAATCTGGATGGCCGGAAGTAGATTTCAACTACCATCCTTCAGAATGCGAGTCCAGTGCGTTCCAATGTGCCACCTTGCTCGGTCTTCCATACAGGATACGGTAGGTTTGCGCCAGGATCTAATTCTTCCTTTAGCGACATATCTGCGGGCAGTGAGCTCCTCCAGCTGTTAACGCAAGATGTCTCTGGTGCTCCCTCCAGTGACCGAGTCCTAGCAAGGAAACTCTTGAGGGGTTTGAGGCGACATCTTGCTGCCATGTGACCACATAAAGGATGTTGCTGGTCGTTCTCCTGCTTTGTTCTCTCGCTGTCTGCAGCAATAGCGCTTCCGATGTTCGGTGGTGCTATTCCAAAAATCGGAATAATGGTTAATGGTGACGTCAGTAGTGCACGCAAATATTTGCCGCCGGGTGGAGGCGAACTCGCAATTCTTTTTATATGAATCCTATCTCTTACGCTAAGTCAATCCCGCTTAGTAAACACATTCTCACAGGGACAAGTGATAAGATCCATTGGTGATAGATTCGCTTTAATTAAATTTGTTTCCTAAACGCTTGTTCATCTGGAGTTTCCACTTGGGACGCTTTCATGTCTCACCACGCCCTACTACTTCGGATTCGCCGATGACAAGTAGGCACCCTCACCATGTGAGCATGGAATTTACATCTACATATATACAGGGTGTCATAAATGAGGTAAAATATTTCGTGCAAATTGTCACACACTGAGCTACAAACATATATTCGTTTTCCGCATGTTCCTACGTTTATAAATGACAATGCAATTGAATAGTAAAAACAAGGAAATACGAAGTGGACTTCTGGGTGTTACTGTGCACCTACATTGGCCAAGGGGACAGACTGACACCAGGGCACAAGTTCCTTTCCCTATGCCAACTAGCCACGATACATAATACCGGTCAGCAGAAATAGTACAAGAGAGATGTGAGCGCTGACATTGCTAGCAGTGTCACGCAGACCGTCGCTTGACATAAATGCGTTGCGTCGCTGCTCAGACCCACTTGGAGCGCTATGAGCGTGAAGGAGAGACGTTCTTACGCCGTTTGAGACATGGGCCAAATCTTAAGAGCCAAAACTGAAACGCCAATCCAACGAATGACGTCACTATGGGTTGTCGCGAAAGTCGAAAGTGCGTCATAGCCCAAGTATGGTCAAAGTTATGGTGATTCTCGTGTTCAGCTATGATGGTGTTATCCTTACGCATTACGTTCCTCCAGGCAGACCGTCAATGCGCAGTATTACTGTTCGTTTTTGGAGCATCACCTGCGACCAGCTCGGCGAAAGAAGCGGCAACACTTTCTGCACAACCCACCCATAATTTTGCTCAACAATTCTCGGGCGCATACAGCGCAAGCTGTGGCTGCTCTGTCCGGTCGATGGGGCTGGGAAGTTCTGTACCATCCACCATCTCCCCGGACTTGTGACTGATTTGATTCAGAAGATGAAGGAACCACTTCGTGGCATTCGTTTCAGAACTATTCAAGAAATTCGACAGGCAGTAGACCGCTCCATTCGCATCATCAACAGAACAGGCTCTGCTAACGGTATATTACGCCTTCCACATCGCTGTCAACGGGTTCTACACAACGCTGGTGACTACTTTGAAGGACAGTAACAGGTGAAAACACGTGACGCTTTTGTATCGGTTGTGAATGAATAGTTGCCATCATTTAAGTTCCTACCATCGTATATTGGTTGTTTCTTCGAGAAACGCATGGTCTCAGAACTTTGATAGAAGCTGATACCGTGAAACAGAGCAGCATCTGCCGCCGTTGTTTCTTGATCTCCGTCGTGGCGCTTGCACGCTTACTAAATACGCCCTAAAGAAGCGTGCTGTTCTTCGTTAGATCTTCTCTATGTTCTCTATCAACCACACCTAATACGGACCCTACAATCATGAGCAAGAGGCGTTCTCAAGCTCTGACTCGACAAGAGACATGTAACCTACTTCCTTTGTTGACGGACTATATTTCCTAAGGATCGCTCCTCTGAATCTCTGTCTGCCCTACCAACGATTAATTTTATATGGTCGTCCAATTTCAAATCGTTTCGTATGTCTACACCAAGACACAACCTCTGACATTAAATTTCGGTGAATGAAGTCAGAGTGATCGATCGCGCAACGCAGGCGGGCCTATCAGCCCGTATTGACAACCTGCCCCCACCGTAGTTCAATTAATCATCGTGTGTGTTCGGTGTTAGTCCTTTTTAAGTGCTTGTTTAGGACGTTGTTTTTGAACTGAGAACAGAACACTGAACGAGCAAAGGACCAATTTAAAGTTTTGTTTTAAGCTTGGCATGCTGGTACGTGTATATGTGGATCCAGCGCTGTCCATTAACCCTGTGGGCCACATCACAGGCTCCTACGTCTGGGCCACACCATAGGCCTCAGAGGCCCACATGATGTATAATAATGGAAAACTCTTTAAGAAATTCAATGTCATGATAAGGATGAGGGTATAATAGTTTAAATAACCTTGAATAACATAAAAGTAATATATATTTCCTCAAGGAACCACAAAACAAAATAACCAAACTATCATAAATTAAACAATAGTAGTCTAAAATTCATATAACGCAAAAAATCTGTCATATTCGAAAACCACCTACAATTAAAAATAAAACTAAAATCGGTAACACAAAATTAATCGGAGGTTTCTCATTTTTTATTGGTACAATTTGGACAAATTTTTTTGTGGAACTGATCACACACTGGCAACTTACAGATATCACACTGCATTTTTATTTCCTTTGTTTTTTGTAGTCTCAAAACTGACAATAAGTTCTTTAGGCAATAGCTCCTTGCTCACCACCTCTGCAGGTGGTCATGTTTAGGCATCTAAATACTGTTCCGAAAGGTCACGGGGAATTGGTGTGTTAAGCCTAGCCTTCATCCAAGGTACTGTAAGGTATTCGGAAAGCGTCAAAATAAACCCAAATCGGGACAATGGTTTTGTTTGATCTTTGTGTCTCCCTTTCCCTTGGTTTTTGTAAAGTTATGGAGGTCTCGGAGGCCTAGTTGTTTACCTGAACGGGCCGGCAAGGGCGGAAGTGTTGTGCACTGTACATTGGCTCAGAGACAACTAACTAGAGTAGGCTACATGCGAGTCACGTCCCCTCCAGCTGTGTTGGAGCGGGATTAGACCAGTCTGAGTGAGAGGCCTCAGAGGACTATGGTGTGGCCGGCAGGGATACGTATGAGTACCACTGATTAGACCTTTTCGATCAGGCTGGGAAAGTGTTTCTATCCCCGTAGCGAACGTCCGGCGACCGCCACCACTGACGAAAAAATTGAGAAAATGACGACATTAACCACGAACGATCGTTAATTATCTGTGCGCATGATAGCGGATGAACTGCTGATTAACCGTGAACCCGCGCAACAAATCTTTAGCCAGAAGTTAGGGAAGAGGAAAACGTGTTATCGTCTTGTGCCACGTCACTTGACTGACGATCAGAAGCAGAAACATTTACAGGCCTCACAGGCTTTTGTTGAAATGGCGGATGCAACATCAAATTTCTTGAACATTTTTTTACTGACATGGAGACCAAATGGGTATCGGATTATAGAATTTCTTTATATTTATGATACGTGAAGTTCAGTACTTAAATAACAATCAATCAAAGCCATTCGACGCAACTCTCAAAATTTATCTAGAAAATCGACTTCGAAATTTTTCAAACACACCTAAGTAGCAACAATTTAAACATTTGCAACATCCGTCGGGGTAGCTCAGGTCGTAACGTACTGGCCTCACAAATATTTCTCTTGTTGTTTTCGAATTTAATTATATAAAACATATTGGTATCGCTAATTATACGTGTTGTCAGTTTTTGTTTATGTATATGTAGACGAGCTGGACATTTTGTCGTCACGTAAAACGGTGGTTGAGTAGGTAGCTGCTTGAAAAGTCATTAGTAGCTATAGAGATGACCTTTCAAAAACAATGTCGTAGCTCTTCACAAAGTAAACAAAAAAAGACTATCGTCGTCAACTAATTGTGAAGACAATACTATAAAAAATTTAACTTACGCTTTTTGTTTGACACCATCATTATTAACAACCTTATATTATACAGGGTGTCCCAGCTATCTTGTCCACCAAAATATCTCTGGAACAATAGCAGCTATTGGAAAAAGACTTTCACAGGTATCAATGTACGGCTGGGGCCCATAAATGTACATATTTTGAAACGAAAGCAAATGTGTTTTTTTAACACAAACTTATGTTTTTTTTAATGGACACCCTACATTTTTTCCTTCAGCAATCCATAGCATGACGAATCACATAAACAATGGTGTTGATTGCATCGCAATATTCCAATTACATCCCAAGATGTAAGAAGCATGGGGTTCTCGCCTGAGTCTCAGGACGTGCGCTAGCCGCGCGTTTCGCGTATTTCAAGGGTCAACTTCGCGTCGCAATATCTTGGGATGTAATTGGAATATTGCGATGCAATCAACGCCATTGTTTATGTGATTTGTCATGCTATGGATTGCTGAAGAAAAAATATAGGGTGTCCATTTAAAAAAACAGAGGGTGTCCATTTAAAGAAAACATAAGTTGCTTTGGTTTTAGAATGTTTCCAAATATGTACATTCATGGGTCCCAGCCGTACATCGATACCGGTGAAAGTCGTTTTCCAATAGCTGTTATTGTTCAAGAGATATTTTGGGTGGACAAGATACCTGGGACACCCTGTACATAAAATATATGAAATTACGAATAAACAAAAAGACGTCCATTTCTCGTAAAAATTACCGTTAGATATTAAAATTGTGTAACTATTCAAACAGAATGGAAAATTTTTTTAAAAAAATCTGCCACTACAGGATTCGAACCACCGACCTTGTGCTTGGAAGGCTAGATCGCTACCACCTGATCTTATTATACATTTTTTAAACGAAGCCCTTTATTTACAAATTGTTACAATTTTTTTATTTTCACTCTTAGTTGACGACGGTAGTGTTTGATTGTTCAGTTTGTGAAGAGATACGACGCTGTCTTTGGAAAATCATCTCCGTAGCTACTAATGGCTTTACAAGCAGCTAAACTACTCAGCCATCGTTGTGTGCATACACACAAACAAAAACTGACACAACACGTGGAATTAGAGATCCCAAAAGGTTTTATATAACTGAGTTCGAACACAACGAAAAAAAAAAAAAAATCTGTCACTGCAGAATTCGAACCCTACCACCTGAACTACATCAACAGATGCCGCCTGCAACTCTTATTTATTGCTACTTACTTGTTACGTGTACTTGCAAAACTTCAAAGTCGATTTTGTCGAGAATTTTTGAGAGTTGGGTCGATTGGCTTTGGCTGATTTTTGTTCGTGTTCTCAACTTCACGCAACATAAATATCAAAAAACTCTAAAATCCAATACCCCTGTGGTCTCCTTGTGAGAATATCTGGTGTTCAGTAACGAATGTAGCTTTTTTTTTTTCTTTTTGCTTTTTTTAGGGGGGGGGGGCTAGATTAATGTAAATTTAAGTTAAATAATTTTTAAGTAGACACCCAATGATATTTTGTATCAGGTTTGCTACTCTTATTCAGAGGATAATTTGCCCTTTCTACTTTTCTGAGATTAAACTTTTTTATAGTTGACATTAAATCATACAAAATATTCAATTTTTTATTGAAATGTGGTTCAAACAGCCGTAAGAGGAAATGCATACTGTAAACGATAAGTTGTTTATTATTTTTCAAACTTCTACCGGTTTCGGTTATAAACCAACTTCACGGAAGAGAACTAGACAGACTGATTAAACAGGTGCATTATATGCCCCCTTATGCACACTGGCATGCATGTCACACAATAAAAATAAATAAGACGTCACTAGGCATCAAGTATTGGTTAAAAACATAAAAGCAATGTCAGGCTGTGTGATGGTGACCCAAGGTCTATTACAAGAGAACCTCCATATTCTGTCATTGGATCGCGACCAACGCGAGCAGCAAAGTCGCAATACGATAAACCGCAATCGCGATAGGCTACTATCCGACCTTTATCAAAGTCGGAAACGTGATGGTACGCATTGCTCCTCCTTACACTAGGTAGCTCAACAACGTTTCACCAGGTAACGACGGTCAACTGCTGCTTGTGTATGAGAAATCGGTTGGAAACTTTCCTCGTGTTAGCACGTTGTGGATGTCGCCACCGGCGCCAACTTTGTGTGCTCTGAAACGCTAATCATTTGTATATCACAGCATCTTCTTCCTGTCGTTTAAATTTCGCTTCTGTAGCATGACTTCTTCGTGGTGTAGCAATTTTAATGGCCAGGAGTGTAAATTCCAACCACAGCAAACTAATAAAACCAACCGAAACTCTAAAGAACGACGAAATTAAAATAAATAAACAAATTAAGAGACTTAATAAAGCATCTGGAAAGACAGTAAAATTGCATAACTGCTCAAAACAACTGGTCCTAACACTATAAAAGAAATTACTCAACTAACAAGACAAATCTCGCATACTGCGAAAATACGCGAGGACTGAAAATCTGTACTAGTTCATCCATTGCATAAAAAACTGGATTATTATGATTTCCTGTGGCATTTGCAGCCGTTAGATCCGAACTGGAGTCGTGTCCAAACTGCCTGTACATCGATACTTCGCTTTCGTTGTTCATATTCGGTCTGGGTTGTTCGTTGGGTATATGGCTCAGTTTCTTTTTTTTTTTTTTTTTTTTTTTCTAGTCAGCACCACTAGACTATGGAGGCAGACATAAAAAGGGGTTTAGCCGATGTTTATAATCTCCGAGGAATCTCTCTTCTCTTGGTCACATACAAAATCTCGCATTGTTTACTTGATCGCGTCCAAGAACAGTTGAAACCTAAAATTGGTGAATACTAGTCAAACTTTAGACCAAACAGTTCCTGTCCAGAATCGAGGATTTCTAGTAACAATATGGTATGTACACTTGTGGATTTTAAAAAGGTCTACGACTCAGCAGTTGATCGTGGGGCTCATTTCCACATTTTAAAGGAAAAAGGTCTAGATAGTAAAACTCTAATAGTGATTTAGGAAACGTTAACCTACACTATCTTAAAATTAAATTCATCAGAGAAATTTCCGAAACATTTTATATAGAGTGGTGTTAATCAGGAAGAAGGATTCTTCCCTTTAGTGTTCAAATATACACTCCTGGAAAATGAAAAATAGAACACCAATAATTCGTCGACCCAGCAGAGGGAAATTTTATTGACACATTCTTGATGTTGTATACAACACACAATCACACAGGCAGAGCCGTACGCACGTGAATACAGTCACCAGAGCGTCCGCAATGTTGGCATTAGTATCGTGTATACCATCCTTTTGCAGCGATACAAGCTGTAATTCTTTCATGGGGACGATTGTAGAGGTGCCGAATGTGGTTGTGCGGAATGGCCTGCCATGCAATTTCCTCCTGGTGCCTCAGTTGGACCAGATTTCGCGCCACTCATGCAGACCGCTCAACATGTTACATGCGGTCCCACACATGCTCAGTGGGGGACAGTTCTGGAGATTGTGCAGGCCAGGGTAGTTGACGTACACTTTGAACAGCACGTTGGGTGGTACGGGATACATGTGGATCTGTATTGTCCTGATGGAAAAGCATGTCACCCCGTTCGCCGCGGCTGACTCGCAGTGCCCCATTGCCCCCGTGTCTGCAAGTATGACGCAAGGCGGGGACCAGCTGCGAGCGAGGCTGAGACGACTGGCTCCCCTATCTACAATGTGTAGGTGTGGCTGCCTGGTTGGCGGGCAACCCGCAACGCAAAATTGTATAAAGTATTATCGCCGTTCTAGGCGTACCGCCACGACATGGAAAATCTTACGCCAAGAAAAGACACTTTCAGTGAAACCATTCGAACAGAATAAGCATAAATTATTCATAGTGGTAGATGAACCCAAAGGAGGAACATGAGTGAAACAACAATCACCGTATCTACAGTAGTAGAAGTTATTATTATTATCGTATGGTTCTCGTCAACCACCATATTAAACTATTATTACTACTGTACATAGTACTTGCGTTCAGGTGATTAAAAATTGTGTGATTTAAGCCACTTCAGTCCTGCTTCATTTATGTTGTGAAGACCAGCCAACCCCTCAGCGAAAGAACGCAGGCGGCAGTCTATTGCTATGTGATCCATAGTTTAGGTGTCTGCTCCGCAATCACATGACTGATCTAATGTCATTCCCGATTTATACTTCCAGTTATTGCATCAACCCACTCCTATGCGAAAACGATTCAGTAAAGTCCACTCCCTGCCAGAGAGGTTCACGTCACTGACTTTGGTGGAAGGGCTGTAATTCGCCCTTCAAACATGCCCCATGAAGCTGCCCAGGTGTTGTTTGGCGAGAAATCCTCTGTTATCAACTGGGAAGCTAAGCGTAGAGGTGGATTTCTGAAGTCGGCTGTGGTTTTGCGGAAGATATTGCGTGATGGGAAGTTGTGGGGTAGCTAATATTTTCTTATACTCTCTGATAAGTGCTTCTCGGCGACGAATCTCTGGGGTAGGAATGTGGAACAGAACTGGGAGCCATGGAAGAGGAGTAGCCAAGAGGGAAACACTAATTACCATTATGGCTCTGTTAAGCTGGACGTCAACCTCTCGCACATGGGCACTGTTCAGCGGATGAATAAATCAGGGACACAGCAGTAATACGCGTTTGCTCCCCAGGATAATCCAGCAATTTGTTGCAAAATGTTAGTTCTGGTCTTAACTTTGAAGCTGTTTTATGAAGGTGACTATTAAAAGTAATAGAGCGATCTAATGTTACTCCCACATATTTTGGGTGGCTATTATCTGTGAGATATATGTTAAGTTTCTGGTTGGCTAGTTTATTATTCAGATGGAAGCAGGATAACTATGGATTTGGCTTTAACTTCCAGGTTGTAAAATATTCTTGTAGGGTGGCAAGATCATTCCTGAGTGTTGCTTCTGTGGTGGGTAGGTTAGTATGCTGGGTTGCTAAAGCGATGCCATCGGCATAAATGAACTTCTTAGACTGTGTTGCAGGGATGCAAATTTGTAATTGGTTAGGGGATTTCTTGTCAGAGAGGACACAGTTCGTAGTAATCGATGGTAAGGCATCGACTAAAACAGAGGTGATATCGGGCGTTCCACAGGGTAGTGTTATTGGTCCTCTGCTATTCCTTATTTACATAAAAGATTTAGGGGAAAATCTACGTAGCTCTCTTAGGTTGTTTGCAGATGACGCCGTCATTTACCGTCTAGTAAAATCATCTGAAGATCAAAACCAACTGCAGAACGATCTGAATAAGATATCAGTATGGTCTAAAAATTGGCAATTGACTCTAAATAATGAGAAGTGTGAAGTCGTCCACATGAGTACGAAAAGAAATCCGTTAAACTTTGTTTACAACATAAATCAATTAAATGTGAAGGCCGTAAACTCCACAAAATACCTAGGAATCACTATTACTTCAGACTTAAACTGGAAAGAACACGTAGATAATATCGTGGGAAAGGCGAACCAGAGACTGCGTTTTATTGGCAGAACCCTTAAAAGATGCAACAGAACTACTAAAGAAACTGCATACACTGCGCTTGTCCGTCCATTTTTGGAGTATTGCAGCCCAGTGTGGGATCCTTATCAGGTGGGTTTGACGGAGGACATCGAAAGAGTCCAAAGAAGGGCAGCTCGTTTCGTATTGTCACGATACAGGGGAGACAGCGTTACGGAAATGATACAGGATCTGGGATGGGAATCATTACAACAACGCCGCTTATCGCTGAGGCGTGGGTTACTTGCGAAACTCCAATCGCCAACATTCTCCTCCGAATGCGAAAATATATTGTTGACTCCCACTTACATAGGTAGAAATGATCATCAGAATAAAATAAATCAGAGCTCGAACAGAGAGATTCAGGTGTTCTTTCTTCCCGCGCACTATTCGAGAATGGAATGGGAGATAAATAGTATAATTGTGGTTCGATGAACCCTCTGCCAGGCACTTAAATGTGATTTGCAGAGTATCCCATGTAGATGTAGATGTCATCAATGTATTCGTTGAAAAAGATAGGAGCAAAAACGGACCACTGGTGGAGGCCATCATTAAACTACCTAAAAGCACCCAGGTGATCTTCGATTAGCCTATTACTGAGGGAGGAATTCAAAACACGCAGGAGAAGAGGGCACGAGATGATTTAGTGAAATTTCAGTAACAGTCCTTTTCTCCAGACCGTGCCATAAGCTCCGGAGAGGTCAATAAAGGTTGCTGATGTTTTCTTTTTCATTTCATAACCTTTCTCAATGAACGATGTCAGAGAAAGGACCTGGTCACAGCAATTTCTACCTGACCTGAAACCAGCTTGTTCGACAAGGATTCTGGCATCAAGTATCTGTGTTCACCTCTCCATCAACTTCTAGCTGACAGTATGGCTGCAGGGCGATAGCTCTCAGCTTTTTCTGAGCTTTTACCTGACTTTAAAATGGCTACTATTTCTTATTTTTTAAATGCCTTTGGCAGATTTCCAGTGCCTAGTATGGCGTGGTAGACTAATAACAGTCATAATTTTGTTTTAGAACCAATTTGTTAATGGACTCGGGAATGATTTATCTAGTCCTGTGGCTTTCACAGTTTGTAGGTTAGGCCTAGTGATTGCAGCCTCTAGCTCCTCTTCAGTGAAGGGTCTTGATACTTCCATGGGTGTGCATTGGTTCCTCAATATTTTGTTCAGTTTGTATGCAACACGTATGTCAGAGGGTAGACGGGCTGGTTTTGATGAGCTAACAATCTGCTTAGCTATTTCACAGGGGTTTGCGTGTGTCACTGTACAATTATCAGTTGGCTTGTCAGAGGAAAGTTTCGTTTTATAAAGACCACGCTCTTTGGCTGCTGTGCGTGAAGTTTAAGTTTTTCACAGATTTTATCCACTTCTTTGCTGGCAGTGTCAAGAGCCTGCAGCAGATGGTCGGCAGTGTCAGGGCTTCAGGTGTATCGAAACTCATTGTAAAGATCGTCGCATTCTCGACTCAATCCTGGCAAGTATTCTTTCCTTAAGCCCCTGGGAAAAACTGTTCAGCAACAGCCAGGAGACGATTCGTGAAACGGTCGTAGTTAATTATTAACGGAGGGATAAAGCTGATGCTCTGCTCTACCTTTGAAGTAAAGCTCTCCCAGTCGGCGTTGCTAAAATTCCATCTAGTTCTTGGAAATGATTGAATTATTGAGATTTGGGTTCGCACAGAAATTATAACGGGCCTATGCTGGGAGTAAGAAAAAGCGCCAATGACCATTCACCTAGCCGTCGTGGGCTTTGAAGACCGTTAACATGAGCAGAAGTCTGGAGAATAATCACGGCGCCATAGAGCTGAGTAAAATGTGCTTTTGTCCTTCGCATCAAAGATGAGGGAAAAGTTATTGTTTTCAGCTAAGTTGGTTAGTCTCCTGCCCTTCTCATCATCCTCAGGGTAACTCCATTGGCTCTGGTGGCTATTGAAGTCCCCTACATAGAGGGCAGGGTGTTCAAAAACTGGAAGAACTGTGTCTGTCCACTGAGTATCAGAGGGTTTGTAGGCATTTACTATGGTGATTTCAGGCACCTTAACTGCTAGAATGATAGTATCGTCGTTACAGCTGTTGTGTTTTACTGTTACGTCATCCAGGCCTTGTCTGACGTAAGTTGACACCCCATAGGCCCTGCGGCATACAGCCGCCACTAGTCTATATCCAGGGATATTGCCTCTTGCATTGTTTAGATACTGTGTTGATGCATGATTCTTAGACACACACATTTTGATTTGGCTCAAACCCTCGGCGATAAAATGACAAACACTGAGAACCGGACCTATATTCTTACAATTATGTTGGTCCTGAGTAGGTCCATTTGGATTTTGGTGGATAGAAGTACAGGGTGTTTATAAATTAATGCTATGCTCCGATGCGCGAGGCCGTTTCCCGTCGGAGGTTCGAATCCCCTCTCGGATATGGATGTTTGTGTTGTCTTTAGTGTAAAGTAGTTTGTAAGTTTAGGGACTGATGATCCCGCATTTAAGTACCATAAGCTCAACAGACATTTGAATTTTTTTTTCGGATGCACACTGTTGGCAAACAAAACTGAGTTGCTTTTTTATTTGACATATCATTTATAACGGTAAGTTTAATATAATAAATATAATAAATATTATAAATCGTTATAGCCTCGATATTCATTTATAGACACCGTGTATTTAGTATGGGCCTGGAAGGCTTCATTTACATTTTTCCTTGCCACATTGCGCTTAAAATACTGACAGTAGAAGGGTAAAATACAAGGTCGCTTTTAGAACGAATTTTATTTGTCGAAAGAAAGTTTACGACATTAACAGTTAATGTCGTAAATTCCTTGTATCTAGATTGATAACAAATGCAGGATCAAAATAGATATTATATTTATTCGCCTACATCAATAGTTCCCACTTCAAAATATTCAATGTTACTTGTTATACACCAATGTCGGCGATTTACGAAACTCACATTCATTCACTGGACTCGCATTCGGGAGGACGGTGGTTCAAATCCTCCTCCGGCCATCGAGAATTAGGTTTTCGTGATTTCCCTAAATCACTCCAGGCAATTTCCTTCTCCATCCTCACCCAATCAACCCGAGCCTCAGCTCCGCCTCTAATGACCACGCTGTAGACGGGGCGTTAAAAACCAATCTTCTTCCTTCCTTCCTAAACATTCTCGAACTATCTCTAGTCAGCTTTTAGCTTTCTCATAAATACTTCCTTAACGTCATCTTTGGTTGAAAAGAAACTCACATCTGACGAATTTTGCCCAAAAATTCGCGAATTAGAAATAAAGTATTTCATGTGGATTATTGATGTGTGAAATGCATTGGTTGTGTCCCGCAAACTGGTTTTCCTTCAGTTTTCTTCACGCAGAAGGCGTAGACCCTGTAAGTGATGACCGTTCATCCTTGTGGCAAGAGCTCACGATGCCGCACACCGCGAGACACAATGAGCGTTTACCCGCACTTAGTGTTTCTTTTCGATCTTGACTACCCAGAGTGCTTCCCTTAGGACAACTGAGCATTAGTTTCATGGTCTTGCCAACAAACCGCTGTTTATTATACGTTTTAGTTATTCTGAATTTCTTGACTTCACTAGCGACACGGTTTTTCTTCGAAACTAACCTGTAATATTCCGAAAAATTATCACTGAATGAGACAACATCGTAAGGACTTTCCTGACTGCGATTCACCAGCCATTTTAATAATTCCTTTTTCCGCGATTTGATTTCTTGTGACGTCCAGCACAGTCTCATCTCAAACATTTTCAAGCACTTCTTCCAAACGATTCCTTACCATGCGCAAAACATTGTTTTGCTCGTAACGACTAAGAGACTGTTGAGAAGTAATATTTAACATTTGTATATCTCAGAAATTCCTTAATCCATTTCATAGAAAATAAATGCTAGGAAAACATGTGCAACATTTTTAACAGTTTACGACAGACGTAATAATCAAATGTTCAAATGTTTGTCGACCTAGGGACTGATGACCTTCCTCCCATCAACCAACCAATAACGAACCCAACTTTGTCAACCTGCTGGACCGAACAGCTGTGGTCATCAATTCCCAGACTTATAAACTAAACTAAATTACACTAAGAACTACATACCCACTCGAACCTCCGGCGGAAGCGAACGCCCAGTCCGTAGCGTGATGCCTTAGATCACGCAGCCACTTCCACGCGACTTTTTAATAAGACACATGCCTAACATTGTGAAAATGCTTTTCAGGTACGTTAACCAACACAACAACGAAAACTTTGTACTTTTGGGCAACACAACTTGCCAAATAACAAAACTGCAGTTACTTTTTTAAATACGTATTGTATAACCACACCATTTCCATCTACTAAATTTGATGGAGGTTCGTAAATCGTTACCTTTAGAGTGCCCTATCTTCACTCCGTAAGGGAAGATAGGTATTGAGATCTGTGAAAAGACTTTTATCTGACGGTATACAAGTAACGAGAGTGGATTTTTTATCAATTGGGAAATACATCTTCCAAGAACGCCCACTTTCTGGCGGTTGGAAAGATTCATTATTTCTACAATAAACTTGACATTACAATGGCGTTTTTATAGTCTAATTCTCGTTTGAATGTTATTAACATTCTGTGCTCATGATTTCTATCACTGTACAAAGTTCATATGTGTCGATTCGCAAATTTTGGGCAATGTTAAATCAAATACGCGAACTTTCAATGTATCCATCTCAGATTACGAATTGCAACTGTGTTGTAAATTGGCCGATTTAGTTTGGTGTAAATATGCAACAAGTTGCCTTTATCGTTTTTTTTATTTTATTTTATTTTTTTACTTATTCTTCTATGACTAGTTTTCAAGCCACTGCATATCCACTATGAGTGAAGATGTTGTGGGAACATTACAGTTTCTTGTGCGTGTAGCTACGCGCTGTGGTGGTGATTTGTGGTGTTACACGAAAAATGAAACATGTAACAAAAATTTTCAGAAATTAAAGGCAACAAATGCTCTAAAACTCTAAATACGACGGTGACTCAGCAAATAAGTCGCAAACTGAGATAGACACGCCAGTACTGCACGCTGTGTAGGGGTATTTCTCTACCACTGCGACACATCCGTCTTGTGGGTTGCACCAGTTTAAGGAAACAAAGTTACAGCTCAAGATCGTCACTTATAGGATGCAAACGCTGCCACAAAAAATACGAGAGGCAGGCTTTTAAAGCCTTTTCGAATGATGGGACGAGTGTTTAAATATTCAGGTGGAGTCAGCTGAAAAGTAGAGCAATTTTCAGGCTTGTAAACGCAGTACTGGCGTGTTTTCCACTTATTTTCTAATCCTCGTAGAACTACTTACGTGCAACTGCATGCTAGTATTTTAAGAACCACAGAAATATATCTTTGTAAGAGTATAATTCGATTTGTGTGACTCACAGATATCCGGTCTCGGTTATTCAGTTCGGGACGGGACTTCGCAGAACTGCAGTATACCTCTAGGATGTCCACTTACAGAAGTTCTAAAGCGCACTATCCATAAAATTCCAAGTAAAAGGACTCTACTGTTTTAAGCGTAGCACTTATATAACATAAACTTGTCAGTGAAGTCTGTGCTCCTGGACGATCCAAATTCCAACCTATCTTTAAGAAACATTAATATTGTTATTATTTAGTTGACCCTCACCGTCTGCCTGTTTGTGTAGATGCAATATGGCACGTACACTCTGCTTTTCCACGAATAAACTGGTTCCTCGAAATTACTACGAATATTTATATTCTTTCCAGAGTTTAATATTGCCCATTTTTGGAATGAAATTGTAATGACTACAGCATTTGTATTGAACAGAAGTAGAGGCATTGAATTAAAATTTATATCGCGGCCAGAATTCGAAACCGGTACCTCATGCTTACTAGACGCTTTTCCCCCTTATATGTGTTGTTCTTTTCCTTGCGGTCGATGATCGTGTTTCTTCGTTGTTGTTCGGTGTGTTCTTGGCTCAGTTTTTTTTTTTTTTTTTTTTTTTTTTTTTTTTTTTTTTTTTTTTTTTTTTTTTTTTTTAGAGAGCATTCAGCCCTCTGACCGGGCGGGCTGAGCCACGGTCCTCGGCTGCCACTAGCCACGGACACTTAATGGCTATGGCGACTTCACAGACGGTTTTCAGGCACGTCCCTCTCTGATACGTAACTTTCAACTCGAATCAAGGCCGCGACATGAATTTTAAATCAATGCTTCTACTTCAGTTTAATATCTTTCATACATATCGAGACTAAATGTGTCTCTGGACATTGTTTATTTGATATTTATTTAACGATTTGATTTATCTACATTAATTGTAAAATGCATTTGGAATTATTCGACTTTATGAAAAGAAAAGAGTATAATTAAATTTTTAACTAGCTGCAACCTTTGTTTGATAAATAAATAATGTTTATAGTCTTCAAAATGAAATGCCAAGATCGCACATTAATAATTTATTCAATGACGACCGGTTTCGGTGAACTGTGTCACCATCATCTGGTCACATATATGCCGGATGATCAAAAAGTCAGTATAAATTTGAAAACTTAATAAATCACGGAATAATGTAGGCAGAGAGGTAAAAATTGACACACATGCTCACTATCATTCCTCAACAATAGCTGTAGTCGAGGAATAATGTTGTGAACAGCACTGTAAAGCATGTCCGGAGTTATAGTGAAGCATTGGCGTCGAATGTTGTCTTTCGGCATCCCTAGAGATGTCGGTCGATCACAATACACTTGCGACTCCAGGTAACCCGAAAGCCAATAATCGCACGGACGGAGGTCTTTGGACCTGGGAGGCCAAGCACGACGAATGTGGCGGCTGAGCACACAATCATCACCAAAAGACGCGCGCAAGAGATCTTTCACGCGTCTAGCAATACTTTTTTTTATTATTATTATAATAAAACCCCATGTCATTCCAAGCATGTGTGACAATTGTTACCTCTGTGTCTACATTATTCCGTGATTTATTAAGTTTTCAAATTTATACTGACTTTTTGATCACCCGGTATTTTACAAGATGATGGTGACACAGTTCACCGAAACCGATCGTCATTGAACAAATTATTAAGGTGCGACCTTGGCATTTCATTTTGAAGAAGAAGATTGCCTCCAAAACCGACAATGTCAGGTAAGCTTAAAATAAAGTTGTTATGTTGTTATTGATGATATTTTGTATCCTTAATTTTATTTACAAATTGTTATAATTATTAAAAACGTAATAAAAGTAAATGTTTCCTGCAGGTAGGATCGAACCCACCTTGACATGCGAAGGATTATCCTAAACAATTTCTGAGACCGCAATCCCTCCTTGTCAGTAGTTGACTACAGTGCAAACTAAAAAACCAAAGGTCGTGGGTTTCAATCCCCAGTGAATAATATTGATTTTTATCTTTTATTATTTCTTTTCCCTCTGACAGTGCTTTTGATGTGATGAGCCGTCTTGTATTGGTCGGAATCCATGTTAAATTGTAGCCTCCCCTCTATAACTACCTGGGAAAATTAGTTCAAAGGTCGGAGGAAGACAAAGATATACCACGTCCAACAGATCCATGCCTATTAAAGCACTACATTGTCCAAACAAATCTTTCGAATGCTTACTACTCTATCTTTTAGTGTAAATTATACAGCAACTGAATTATGGAATCAGTTACTCATAAATCTATCACAGACATAGGCGTCAGACTTTACTTACTTTCATTCAACATGCACTCAGAAAGTATCGTTCTTGTGAAACTCAGCCAGCTCTTTACTCACATGCTATGATGATAGCCATCGACAGAGGATGTCAAATAGATTCCGTATTACTACATTACCGGAAGACTTTTGACACTGTACCTCACAAGCGTCTCTCATTAAAATGCGTGCTAATGGACTGTCGCTACAGTTGTGCATTGGATTCGTGATTTCCTTCAGAAAGGACGCAGTACGTTGTAATTGACGGTAAGTCGTCGAGTAGAACAAAAGAGATATATGGCATTCTCCAGAGAAGCGTTATAGGGCCCCTTCTGTTCCTTATTTTTTATAAACGCTTTAGGAGACAATCTGAGTAGCTCTCTTAGACTGTTTGCGAATGATGCTGTCGTTTATCGGTTAGTAAAGTCACCAGAAGACCGAAGCAACTACAAAATGATTTAGATAAGATATCTGTATGGTGCAAAAATTGGCAATTGACCCTTAATAATGGTAAGTGTGAAGTCATCCCTATGACCACTAAAAGAAATCCGTTAAACGACGTCATTTCAAAACTGTTCAAATGTTTGTTAAGCTTATGGGACTTAACTGCGGGTTCATCAGTCCCTAAACTTACAAACTACTTATGAACTAACACTAAAGACAGCACAAACATCCATACCCGAGGGAGGATTGGAACCCCCGACGGGGAGCGGCCTCGCGCATCGTAGCATAGCGCCTCAATGTTTTTGACTACTCCGTCGCGGAAAACGTCTTTTACTCGACAAATCAATCAAATCTACATGTCGTCAATTCAACTAAATACCTAGAAATAACCATTATGAGAACTTAAATTGGAAAAAACACACAGAAAATATTGTATGAAAGGCGAACGAAAGACTACGTTTCATTAGCAGAACACTTAGAAGATGTAACAGTTCTACTAAAGAAACTGCCTATACTGCACTTGTGCGTCCTATTTTCGAGTAGTGCTTCGTTAGATCGCCACCAGGTGGGACTGACGGACGATTTAGAGAAACAGACAAGGCAATTAGTTTTGTTTTATCACGATATAGGGTAGAGACTGTCAAGGTAATGATGCACGAGTTGGAATGCAAATCATTAAAAGAAAGGCAGCAGCGAGCTCTATTTGTGAAATTTTCATTCACCAACTTTCTCTTCCGAATGTGAACATGCATTATTAGCACCCACCTTCATAGGGAGACATGATCATCATAATAAAATAATAGCAATCAGATGGAAAACAGAAATATTTAGGTGTTATTTTTTTCCGCGAGCTATTATAGACTGAAACTACAGAGAAATATCATTAAAGTGGATCGATGAACCTTCTACCATGCACATCAATGCTTTGAGAGACCATAAGCATGTAATATGCATTATTTGTGAAATAAATTCCTGGACGTCCTGAAGAAGTCTCTTCAAATAACCGGGTATACTAACTAATGCCTCTCAGTATATTTATTACCGTACTTAATGAAATTACTCGTAAATAATGCATCCCTATTTCAAAAAAACAGCTCAGTTCATACATACAATACTAGGAACAAAAACGTTCCACACACCAACTTTTGTTCAAAAAGGGATCCGCTACTCAGGAAGACACGTTTTCAATAATTTGTCAGCAACCATAAGATATTTAGCTACAAAGAAATGTCTGTTTAAGAGGAGCTGAAAGACTTACTAATGGCCTATTCCTTCTATTACATTCACTAATTTTTGAATAGACCCAAATAATATTTCGTATGTACTCATATTATCAGCATCATTACAACGGCCTGTAAAGAAATAAAATAAAATAAAACAATTGACTTGTTCCGCATCGACGAGGCTCTCCTCAATACGGATCTGTGGAGCGAACAGCTAATCTAACAACGCATCACTATTTTTTGTTTACAACTCAGTTATTGTGTAACGATAGTTTTATCGTCCTACTAGGATGAAGACGTCATAACTGTTTTACCTTTTATCAATAAAAGGCAGGTGGTAGCAACGGGGTCAGCAGCCTCAGCTACGAAGGAAGAATGGAGGAAGTGAGTGGGGGGAGGGGGGTCGAGATAAAGGCTAGGCTAGAGCCGGCGGCAGGTCCCGGTGCTGCAACAGGTGGCAGCCCTGATTCAGACTGCGAGCACACACGCCGGAAGTTGCTGGCCGGCCTCTGAGCGGATGAATAGGGGGGGCGGGGGGGGCAGAACGTGCGGCCGGGGCTTGTCGGATTACGTAAACTTCTGCACAGCCAAGGGGCCTCACCACTGAATCCAAGGGGAGCACGTCGCCCAGAGCCAAACGTGAGACAATAGTGTCGTGAGGCCTATTGTCATCAGCTACTCAACTACTCAATGCACTTCAACAAATAGAAATCTACATACATCATAAGAATAGAACATTAGCTTGCATAAATGAACAGCTAAATTTCAGAGATAGATAATTCTTTTAACAATTCGATGATCTGTAGGATGGTTACTCTTTTGTCCCATCCAGCAATTTTATTTATTTTTCAGTTTATGACACGAGGTCATTTTAATTAATGACTTCAGCTCTCTCATATATTGTAACCCTATTATTGTAATTACTGATGCACCTTATAACTGTGGCATATATTTCATTTTATCTGGAGCTTTGTTTTAAGGGAAGGGCCCTGAGAACCCAACACATCATCAAAAACCATTTTATCACATATAGCACCAAAACTGTTGTTTATTTCAGTTCTGACATAACGACAATAATATTTTAATTTTTAATCTGACAATGGTAACATAGAACATCTACATAGATAAAGGGTTCATCGAACCACCGTTATACTATTTATCTCCCATTCCATTCTCGATTAGCGCGCCGGAAGAAAGGACACATGTATCTCTCCGTTCGAGCTCTGATTTCTCGTATTTTATTCTGATGATCATTTCTACCTATGTAAGTGGAGTCAACAATATATTTCCGCATTCGGAGGAGAATGTTGGCGATTGGAGTTTTGTAAGTAGCCCACGCCGCAGCGATAAGCGCCGTTGTTGTAATGATTCCCATCCCAGATTCGGTATCATTTCCGTAAAGCTGTCTCCCCTGTATCGTGAAAATACGAAACGAGCTGCCCTTCTTCACACTCTTGCGATGTCCTCCGTCAAACCTACCTGATAAGGATCTCACACTTGGTAGCATACTCCAAAAAAGGACGTACAGGCGTAGTGTATGCAGTCTCTTTAGCAGTTCTGATGCATCTTTTAAGGGTTCTGCCAATAAAACTCAGTCTCTGGTTCGCCTTTCCCACGACATCATCTACGTGTTCCAATTTAAGTGTGAGGTAATAGTAATTCCTAGGTACTTTGTGGAGTTTACGGCCTTCACTTTTGATTGATTTATCTTGAAAACAAAGTTTAACGGATTTATTTTCTATACAAATAATTAAAATTTTTAAATACTACAGGGCACAAAAAGTCATACACACAGTTTATATTCGTATTTGATGAATAAGACATCTGTCAAGTATTACAATAAGGAAGCGTTTTGATTATGGCTGCTAGCAGCAATGGGCATGAAGGAAGAGGTGGAAAAGGAGGATAAAATTGAGTGTATAAGGAAGAGCGGATTATTGAGAAAGAAAGAGAAGGAAGAGAAATAACGGAGAGAAAGTGGACTGCATACGTGAGTTTTGGCGAGAGTTTTAAGGGGGTGACATAAGGAAGTTTTTGAACTTTTTCTTAAGCATAGCAGAAGACTGAATCGTGCGCGGGGCAGCTTGTTCCAGAGGACCGATCAGCATAGACAGCGAAGGAGGTTGCAAATGTTTTTGTTTTATGAACGCGCACAGCTAGGGTGCTAGATAAGTAGGATCTTGTGTTAATGTTATTGTGGTACGAAACATGTTTAGATTCTGAGTTGAGGTACTGCGGTACTTGCTTAGTGAGTAGTCGATGGAGAAAGCATAGCGCGAGGTAGTCCCGTAGATCATCTGGCCGTAGCCACCGTAACTGGGTGTATGAAGCACTAGTACGGTCATGTCGGTGAATGTTGCGTATATACCATAAACATGTATTCATTGTTAACTCTAACCGTCGTGTATTTTCGCTGCTTGTGCCATGCTGAATTATATCACAATAGTTTGGTAGGACGAGTGATTGTCCCAGTTTGCATTTTCATCTTGTGTAAAGACGTTACGTAATTCTTTGAGGGCGTAGAGGCAAGCGGAGATCTTCCTGCATACAGTGACGCTATTATCAGCCCAATTTAAATGTCTTATGTTAGACTCTGGTAGTCACCTTTGTCAATAAACAGTTATACGTCTCCCTGCAACCCTGCGACACATGCTACGAGTTTCTTTAACCCTTTGAGGCCCATGGTTAAACATATGAAGAAAATTATATCAATTTCTTCCAAAATATACTTTTTCTGTCTCAAAAAGTAATAATATAGTGTAATAACAGTAAAATTTGTATTTCATACTAAAATATTCTAGGTGATTTCAAGGTGAAAGCACTGGGCTGGCCGGCCGCAGTGGCCGAGCTGTCTGAGGCGCGCCAGTCACAGTTTGCACGGCCGCTACGGTCGGGGTTTTGAATCCCCCCTCGGGCATGGATGTTTGTGTCGTGTTCAGCGTGTTCAGTATGAGATAGTCCATAAGCAGTTTTTAAGTTTAGGGGCTGATGACCCCGCAATTAAGTCCCTTAAGCTTAACAAAGATTTCATTTGCATTGGCTGTTACGACAGTTTTCAGGGGGGCCTGATTTGTAAGAAGAGATATTTGAATCATATTGCTTTGAAAACTCAGTTTCATTTGGCAGTATATGTTGCACCCACTCATTTAGTTCTGTACTGTAGTCACACACATCACATAGTCGTCACTGTTGTCACTGGTAACATGAAGAGTAACTCCCAGCTCACTGTTTCATTGTCAACCTCTTCAAATTCAACTACGATCTCATCAGGTGAAAGAAGTCAAAGTTGTCGTTCAATTTCGTCTGATTCACTTCCAATATCCGAAGCAGATGACTGAAATCAATTATAATTTCAGCAAGTATATATAAGTATATCTATGAGGACACAAGATCTGAATTACTGATTTACTATTGATGGTGGTCTATTATCCATGCTGACATGCTGTAAAGAATAAAAGAAAAAAGCAAGTTGTAGATTTGCCGTTACTGAAAATCGTTACGTTCCAGTGGTCTCATTTTGTAACCACCAACATTTTCGTAAAAATCACTAAACTTTACATTATTTTGTCAATAAAAATATCTTCCAAATATCATAAAATGGTGTATAAGAATAATGCAATAGATGAAATGCCAATTATCTGCTGTATAGATGTCACAACGGAATTTTATTGTGAAGTCTGGGTCTTGTACACGGCGCAGCGCTACACAAATAAGACTTTTACCAGACAACAACCGCTTCGCTACTGCAACAAGTAGCTGGCGCTGATGCTAGATGTAACCTGCAATCAATTTGTGGTAGTGGTTTCAAGAAGGAACCACTGCGCCGAAAAAGCAGGAAAAGTAAAAACTTGGTTTCACAATGAAACCATTGGGCCGGTATGGGTTAACAGCCGCTGATCCAATTTACTCCATTCTTCATTGACAATCAGGAGAGGGTAGGTCAGGCAGCGCCACAGAGCCAGACATTTCAGCTGCAGACATTTTCCATGTAGCCTCGCGTCCCCCCCCCCCCCTCTCAGAAAAATAAAAGATTAATTATCTTCAAAATGTTCAAATGTTTGTTAAGCTTATTGGACTTACCTACGGGGTCATCAGTCCCTAAACTTACAAACTACTTATGAACTACCTTATGCTAAGGACGGCACAAATATTCATGCCCGAGGGGGGATTCGAACCCCTGTCCGTAATGACCGTGCAGACCGTGACTGGAGCGCCTCAGTCCCCTCGGCCACCGCGGCCGGCTCGAATGAAGGGTAGAGCCACGGGTCGTAAGGCATCTGAAATGTAACGGCCACTGTTCCAAGTGCCGTCGATGCGAACAATAGATGACCGAGACGTGTAACCAGTGGCACCTCATACCATCACGTCGAGTGAAACGCCAGTATGGCGATGATGAATACTCGTTTCCAATGTGCGTTCACGTCGCCAAACACAGATGCGACCATCATGATGCTGTAAACAGAACCTCGATTCATCCAAAAAATTACGTTTTCCCATTCGTGCACCCAGGTTCGTCGTAGCGTACACCATTCCAGGCGCTCCTGTCTGCGATGCAGCGTCAAGGGTAACCGCAGCAATGGTCTCCAAGCTGATAGTCCATGCTGCTGCAAACGCCGTCGAACTGTTTGTGCAGATGGTTGTTGTCTTGCAAACGTCCACATCTGTTTTCTCAGGGGTCGAGACGTGGCTGCACGATCCGTTACAGCCATGCGGATAAGATGCCTGTCATCTCGACTGCTAGTGATACGAGGCCGTTGGGATCCAACACGGCGTTCCGTATTGCCCTCCTGAACCCACCGATTCCATATTCTGCCAACAGCCATTGGATCGTGACTAACACAAGCAGCAATGTCGCGATACGATAAACCGCAATCGCGATAGGTTACAATCCGACCTTTATCAAAGTCGGAAACGTGATGGTACGCATTTCTCCTCCTTACACGAGGCATCACAACAATGTTTCACGAGGAAACGCCGGTCAACTGTTTTTTGTTTATATGAGTAATCGGTTGGAAATTTTCCTCCTGTCAGCACGTTGTATGTGTCGCCACTGGCGCCAACCTTGTGTGAATGCTCTGAAAAGCTAATCATTTGCATATCAAAGCATCTTCTTCCTATCGTCTGTAGCACGTCATCTTCGTGGTGTAGCTATTTTAATGGCCAGGAGTGTATTTTTTCTCCTTTTATTCGGGTTTTCTTATAGACTCAAAGACTTTTCTATAAATTTCATAGAAGTACACTGCATAATATTCAACGCTATGTAAAAATAAGTGCGCATCCTCTGAGGAGTGAGTTTGTTGGATTCGTTTTATGAACAGGACAGTTTGCACCTCTCTTAGAGTAAAATACGCACTTTATTGTTTCACGTATTGCATTTTAACGTTCTTAACAGTCTTCTGCTGAGTAGAAACATTGCTCGTGGAAGAATGACCTTTAAGTTTTACTAAAAAGCGAGACCCTTGCAAGAATGCTTGCCTCATGTAAAGGCCATTTCTAATTTTATATCGCACAGTTTGTCATGAAACTTTTATAATTCTCTGCACTTATTGACATAACATGCAAATTTTATAAGAGTCTTATGTTCATAGATATTTTGTTGTTACTTATGTAGGCCTATATCACAGAATATAACGAACATATGCACAAGCGCGGAAATAAGCGCTTTAATAGAGGTAAAGCAGGAATTTCACTCCTTTGTTTTCGTAAACAGTGTGATTCCAGCTCCTGATGCCGCTGGAGCGCTCTGCGGTAGCGACTAGATCGTTGAGGCACACGTCTCGTATGCACAAGTCGCCCAGTCAAATAAAAATGTTCAAATGTTTGTATAGCTTATGGGACTTAACTACGGGGTCATCAGTCCCTAAACTTACAAACTACTTATGAACTAGCTAACACTAAGGACGGCCCAAATATAAGGATTCGAAACCCCGACCGCAGTGGCCGTGCAGACAGTGACTGGAGCGCCTCAGTCCCCTCGGCCACCGCGGCCGGCCCCACCTAGCTGTTCCATGCATTTGCTGCTTGAACCCCTAACGATATCACGCAAACTAAAAGAAACAGTTTGTGGATTATTTCTGGCGTTTAAGTTTAGAGTTCTCTCTTTATCTTGGCATTATGGAATTTATTAGTCAGATATTGCAGAGAGCAGAATACTTCAAAGCAGAAATTTTGTAGCACAGAACTATGTAATTTAGCAGGCAGATGCTAACCTCGAAATGGCTCTCATCAGCAGAAGGCAAACACGTGATTTTTAATTCTGTTCGCGACCTAACGCTCATATTTTAGTTCGCGACCTATCGCGCATATTTTAGTTCGCGACCTATTGCGCATATTTTAGTTCGCGGCCGGTAGCTCTCCTTTTAGTTCGCAGCTCGGCCGCGAAGTAGGTCGCTCTTTTTAGTTCGTCCGCTCGTTTTGGCTTTTGCTACCGCTACTAAAACTACAGCTGAGCTGCATCTCAGCTCGAAATGACGACAACTGGCAGAAGGGAATCACGCGATTCTGCGCGCTCTCGCGTCCTCTGGCTGTTACCCGTCAGTCATCGGACGAACTAAGAGGCGAGGGATCTGCGAACTAGTTCGCGTAGTTCGCCTGTGGGAGCGCTCTTCCGAACTAGTTCATTCGCGAACTACACAAGACTAATGGGCTGCCTGCTGTGCAATTCGGACGGAGGTGCCCGCGCCGTGACGTCTGGGTGTTGAAGCAAAGACTGCCAGATTGGGTCCTCTATCCCTCCTCCGTTCTATGTAGCTGCTTGTGGGTCCAGGCTTGGAACCACTGGAGTCAGATGTCGTGATGGAAGATGACCTCTGGATAAAGCTCGTAGAGTTAGCAGCAGAATACTAGCAAGTCGGCAGGATCATTGGCCTCTAAGAAACCAACTAATGAAGATTGAGCTGGTCTCAGACAGCAACCATATTCAGCATCCTGAAGACGGTGACAGCGGTTCACCATCTCCACGGATGATGGTCAGTTCGAAGCATAGTAATTGTCTCCGGACTCCATCTCCCAGTGGCGACTAGCGGCTACTAGTCAGTACTGCTTTATCTGCCGGACAGCAGCACTCACATAACAGAGGCAATCCATATGCAACGAAACTATCAAAAGTCCGCCCGACAGGCCTCGAGAGGCCCACTGGGTACTGACCGGCCGCCGTGTCATCCTCTGCTCGAAGGTTTTCGTGACCGGAGCCGCTACTTCTCAATCGAGTAGCTCCTCATTTGGCCTGACAAAGGACGAGTGCAATCCTCTTGCCAACACCTCTCAGCAGACCTGGACGGTAACCCATCCAAGTGCTAGCCAACATCAACAGTACTTAACTTCGGTGATCTAACAGGAACCGATGTATCCACTGCGGATAAGTGTAGCGTAGGCAGTCTCTTTCGCAGAACTGTTGCTCAGATGGAAGCTGCTGACCTATGTTTTTGTTATATTCGGTTTCAGTCTCCATGTTTTGAAGAACTTGTTGAAACTCTCAAGATTGTCAGTATGGTTTCTGCTGCGGTGAAGTCATTGTACTAATCTATCAGTGCATGGTCATCAGCTTATAGAAACTTTCTAGTACTGATAGCTGATAACCAGAAAAATGTTCAAATTGTTGTAAATCTATCGGACTCAACTGCTTGGTCATTAGTCCGTAGCTTACAAACTAATTAAACTAAGGTAAACTAACCTAAGGACAACACAAACACCCATGCCCGATGGGGGAATCGAAACCCCGACAACGAACGGCCGCCCCCACCGCAGCACGGTGCCCCAGTGCGCACAGTAAATCCGCCGTGGCAGGTAAATCCGAACTGTATATATTCAGTAGCAATGGGGCAACGATCGATCCTTGTGTTAATACATCGTTTAGTTTTCAATACTTACGTTGCCGTTTGGGTGCACTTCGACCGCTCTGTTGACCAAGCTTTTTGCAGGGGATTATTTTAAGAAATTTGAGGATCATCGCTTTTCGCCAAACTGTGTAATATGCTGATTCCATGTCCATAAACACAGCTATAGTCTTTTTTACGTTATATAGGGTTGTAGCCGAGATTCAATTAGCTTGTAGCAGACACTAAGGAGGGACATTGGCCTGTAATCTTCGTGTCATCTCCACTTTTCCCAGGCTTCAGTATTTCTTTTGAATATTGGGGATATCTAGCTGCTTTTCCCGATTCTACTTCCTTGGCGCGGGTGAGACGTCGGCTGTCGTAATATAAAGTGAAAAATGAGTATCTGCTTCAGCCTGAGACATCTTAGATTTTTAATTCTGACCGAATTGTTTATGCCCTATTTCCCGTCACTCTCGGCAGGTATTTTTGTCAGACTAACTAATCTGGTTGCTGCCGCATATGGTTGTGTCTTTGAGCACTTGGCATTGAATTTAGGAGTACTGCTACCTAGTTTCCGTAAAAGAGATAATGTTTTTCTGCTGAAGAGCTGAAAATTGTCCATGAGGTTGATCCATTTTTCTCTTCTAGCTGAGTCTCGGAATTTAGTAATTCATATGCGATTTCAGGCTCGCTGCTGAGTTTATATTTTTCATCTGCCTCATTACAATTTATATTCCAGCCAGGGACACAGGCGTTCAAGTATGCCTTTGGGATATGTTTCCTTGTGATGGCACAAGTCCAAAGCGCTTATAATTTTCTATTTCAATGGAATCCACTGTATATTATGTTTCAGTTCGCTAGTGAATTCTCACCAGTTGGCCCTGGTGAAGTCCCAACGTGGCAATGAGACTGGTCTGATGGCAGCCGTTTCTAGGCCGATTTTGACGAGTGCTGCTCTGTGCTGATTTCGTTAGAAGTTGCGTAGAATCTTCTTGCTGCACACCAGAAGCCTTCCGGATGAGTCCTTTGAGACGAAACAGATATAGGCTATAGTCCTTGTTCCATTTTGCAGAGTGGAAGCAGCCCTTTTGTTTGGCATCACACATTAGAAAGGGGTCTTCAGCGTCAGCCCACTACGGCAGGTCTTGGCCCACTTTGTCAGTATAATTTTATCAGCAGTTAGTGCTCTTGGGTTAAAATCTCCAAGGATTACAGCTGGTTACTGGGTGTTTGGATGGCCTCTTTCATCCAAAACTCTGAGGGAGGCTTATAGTTGTTTGTAATTTCAGTACCTGCAATCTTCATTTTCGAGACAAAAACCTTGAGCCGTTATTTTTGGTCTTTTAATTAATAGTTTCGAGAATACATTATTCTCTTCTTCAGACCCTTTAAGAATCCGTGCAGTAATGTAAAACTAGCCTTCCATTAAATGTACTGCATAACAACCTCTCACATCAAGATGTAGCCGACATCTGTCATGCCAACCATGTATTTTCGAAACTAGTAGTAGTAATTAAAAGTCCAAAAATAACGGCTGAAGGTTTTTCATTTGTTACATTAATACAATGTCGTCGTTCCAACATCCTTCTCATCAAGATGGGTAAACAAAAAATATTATTGTTCACATTTGTGATTATTGTGTCAGCTTCCTTTATGTTACATATTTCTTGGTTTTTTGGCCTCGTTTTCCGCAGTTGCAGTTGTACAATTTGTATAGGTTATGGGACCGTCTTTTGCAACTGTAAATTAGTCTATTTTAGACCAGACGCGTTTCGCTTTATTCTAAAGCATCTTCAGTGGTCAGCTGTACAATAAATGGTTTGTATTACATTATTTGTTTAAGCTTTTACTAAATTCCATCTGTAACAGTACTCATGCAATTGGATTGTTTTGATTCTGAATAAATTGGACTATTAATATTACTCACGAATTTTTTATGTTTTCGTCTTCATGTGTGGTTTGCAGCACATTGTCACTTACTGTCACTGCTGATATTTGCACTATTTACACTTTTTTACAGTAACATTTCTTACGAAAGTTTTTGAAACATAGCCGTTTCTGTGGCGTGGCAGGCTCTGTATGTCGTTTGTTTTGTTTGTCTATTGTCTGTGTGTGTGTTCTTTGCTTTCGATTTCTTTGGTTCGTGCTGCGAGGTGTGTTTTTGTTTCGTTTCTGTCAAAACAGGCTAGCAACTTTGTGAGCGATGTTCTGACTGTATTGTGTGTTTATAAATATAATTTTAGTTTTACTAGCGACTTTTTGTGTGTGTGTGTGTGTGTGTGTGTGTGTGTGTGAGTGAGTGATTGGAAGACACACACACACACACACACACACACACACACACACACAGAGAGAGAGAGAGAGAGAGACCAACTACAGAGATAAATGCAATACATAAGAACATAAAGTTGTTCACTCTAGAGAAGGAAGAAGCAGGCCAAATCAATTTCCTGGACATATCCATCACAAAGAAAAATAACACACACCCATTCAGCATCTACAGAAAAACTACTGCTTCAGACATAATATTACACCAGTCTTCTAACCACCCACAGGCCCAGAAGGAATCAGCTCTGAGATACATGTTACACAGATTAAACACAGTACCACTAGACAAACACAATTACAACAAGGAGCTGGCAAAGAGTAATGGATACCAAGAAACTCTCATTACAAAATTGAATAAAAGAATCCAAAACAAAATAAAGAAAGAAAACACTCAAAACCAAGGGCTCATAACACTCACAACACAACACAAAATAAAGACATAACACAGAAACTAAATCAACAAACTGGTACACACTTACTTACGGAAATAAACTGACACACAGAATTGGAAACATCCTCAAGAAACAAGGTATCAAAATAGCATATCAAAGCCATAACTCATTACAGAAATGCCTAATAAAAACAGAAAACACTACCATCTACCAAAAATCTGGTATTTACCAGCTCAAATGTAACAGTTGTGATGCTTTATACTTAGGCCAGTCCAGCAAGACTTTTGAAACACGATATAAAGAACACAAACGCTCATGGAACATTTGCAGAACACCTTAGGCAAGAAAACTACTATCCCACCACCATAGAAACCGACATGTAAATAGTCAGATTTAGCAATAAGAAACACCTCCTGACCCTCCAAGAGCATTTCCAAATTCAAAAAGCATTAATAGAGAAGAAACACATATTAAATGACCAAGTAAACATCAGCAACCAAACATTATTTAAACCAATAAAACACATAGTAGACAAAGACAAACCTCCCCCACCCTCAAAGCCACCACATAAGACAACAACAACAACAAATTCCTACTCACACATTAACACATGCAGAAAATTGGAGTCTCTCTCTCTCTCTCTCTCTCTCTCTCTCTCTCTCTCTCTCTCTCTCTCTCTCTCTGTGTGTGTGTGTGTGTGTGTGTGTGGTGTGTGTGTGTGAGTGAGTGTGAGTGTGTGTCTCTCTCTCAATCACTCACTCACACACACACACACACACACACACACACACACAAACACACACACACAGAAAGTCGCTAGTTGAACTAAAATTATATTTATAAACACACAATACAGTCAGAACATCGCTCACAAAGTTGCTAGCCTGTTTTGACAGAAACGAAACAAAAACACACCTCGCAGCACGAACGAAAGAAATCGAAAGCAAAGAACACACACACAGACAATAGACAAACAAATCAAACGACATACAGAGCCTGCCACGCAACAGAAACGGCTATGTTTCAAAAACTTTCGTAAGAAGTGTTACTGTAAAAAAGTGTAAATAGTGCAAATATAAGCAGTGACAGCAAGTGACAATGTGCTGCAAACCACACATGAAGACGAAAACATAAAAAATTCGTGAGTAATATTAATAGTCCAATTTATTCAGAATCAAAACAATCCAGTTGCATGAGAACTGTTACAGATGGAATTTAGTAAAAGCTTAAACAAATAATGTAATACAAACCATTTATTGTACAGCTGACCAATGAAGATGCTTTAGAATAAAGCGAAACGCGTCTGGTCTAAAACAGACTAATTTACAGTTGCAAAAGACGGTCCCATAACCTATACAAATTCCTCTATGTTGTTTTTTATTACGTACTTTGAGTGCTATAATTTCTGTGAAATGTTGCAGTAAGTAGGGCGTTTTCAGGAATCTTACATACGTTGAAAGTGAGGTTATAAGTTACCATCCCATAGATTAATACTGGAAATGAGGAAACAACAACTTTACATTTTATTGACGACATAAGCAAACTTTCTAATGTATGTTTGTGGTCAACATTGTGAGGCAGACTGCTGAGAAGTCAAACGACATTTAAAAAAAAGAACATCGACATCTGTTTTCAAGCGAAAATATAAACAAACAAACACATCAAACAATATTTATAAATAGAGCCTGTTCACTTTATCCATTACCATTTTCCCCTTACACTAACGGCGGTTATAAGACAAGTATAAGATGATTTAGGTAGAGGTGGGTTTAACTTGATATATTGTGAGAGCTAGCTGTTTGTTCTCCCCCTACTTTCACCAAAGATGAACATACCTACCTATTCAAAAATGTTCAAATGTCTGTAGAGCTTATGGGACTTAACTACGGGGTCATCATTCCCTACTTATGAACTAGCTATACTAAGGACGGCACAACCATCCATGCCCGAGGAGATATTCGAACCCCCGACCGTAGTGGTTGTGCCGCAGAACGCTCGGCCACCTCGGATGGCCCTACCTATTCTCTTCTTAATTTTCTCATAATTGACCCTCCTCCATATTAATATGGACACCGTGAACCCTTTTTCGGTTGTAACAAGACTACAGAACACATGAGACGCCTAGTTACTGCTACCACTCTGAGTAGCATTAATCACTTCTAAGAGTTATTTCACCAACCTCTCGTCTCTTCCATAATTGTCCCAGCGCAGAAAACAGCATGCAGCTCGTTGGTTCTTGCACTTGAGGCTGCAATTGGTTAGGAACAGTTTTTTTATTAAATGATGAGCTAAACATGTGGGATGGCAACTAATTTATTAGTCATAGCCGCAGAAAGCAAACTGCACGTAATTAACTATATCGTTCCTTGTCTCTGCATTAAAGTTCACAACTATTAAATAAAACATTAATTTGCTGTGACCGTACAATATTGCCGAACCCGAACTGATACAAGTTGAGCGTCTGAACACCAAATCGGAACTGTAACATTTTCATCGTGTTAACACCGGATCTCAACTGATACGTATTCACCGTCTTAACACCGCCTGAAGCAGTGTTGGCAGATACGAAATTCTTTTTTCGGAAAATGAACCTTAAAAATTTCGGAAGATGAAAGAGAGAGAGAGAGAGAGAGAGAGAGAGAGAGAGAGAGAGAGAGAGAGAGAGAGAGGGAGGGAGGGAGCAGTTATTTCAGAACTAGGGGAGTGAAATTTAGACAGTCTCTTCTAATCAATTTAAACTTTATTCCTACTCACATATTTAGGTGAAAATATTTATAAACGTAACGTACAATTTATTGTAAATATTTTCTTATTAGAAAAGTAAGTAAAAGCAAATAGAGCTTTATATAAAGTTAACAGAAATATTTTTGCATAAGTTCAAATGTTCAAATGTTTGTATAGTCTATGGGACTTGACTACGGGATCATCAGTCCCTAAACTTACAAACTACTTATGAACTACTTACGAACTAGGACGGCACAAATATCCATGCCCGAGGGGGGATTCGAACCCCCGACCGTAGTGGCCGTGCAGACCGTGACTGGAGCGCCTTAGTCCCCTCGGCCACCGCGGCCGGCTTTGCATAAGTCAGTGCACATTAGTGTGCTGCAACTAATACTTTCTATACCCATATGTTTTTATGTTGACTGTGCTGTCTCACAGATGGCGCTGCTCGTTGCGTTTCTCGTGGTGTTGCCGATGCTTACATCTGAGCAATATTGTAGTAGTTGTACTGACGTAGCGCCATCTGTTAGTGCCTTAGTTTATGTTGACATGGTTGTTCCACAGATGGAGAGGCGTGCTGTAAAATGAAGTTTGGAAATTTCGGAAAATCACTCGAAATTTCGTATTTTCTGGAGTAATTAAAAAAAATCAAAAGATCTTCCAATTTTTCGAGGATCCGGCAACACTAGTCTGAACTTCAACAGCGCGACCTGCGTCGGCTCCTCTCGCATCTGGGTGGCGCCAAAACATGTCCGACAAGCGTCGTCTGCCTTCTTGTTAGTATTTTGTTTTCATTTTATTTTATTATGACATTGCTTAACATTGAGGGGTTCGCTGCTCAGTATTTTACCTGTGCTCAACAATCAGTTTATTAAATGTTAATTACAATATGATCGTGTTTTGGTGGACAACCGCCTTATACATCAGCCAATCAGCGTGAGAGGTGCAGGTAACTGGGCGATCTTTGCTACATTCCTTCCCACGGGAAACGTACCTACTGGTAGCGCCTCCTATGCTTCTCACACTACCTGTATCATCTGTAAATTACTGGTTGTAACCTGCTGTATGGAAGCGATTCTCAAATCTGAGTATGATGGCTGTAAGCCAGAAATATTTCACATTGTTAATAACGTCATAAACTACTGAGTTTTCCTTCTTCATTAGAGCAGACATTTCGATTAAAATGATATTTAATGAAAATTGCTTTAACAACTTACAACCTTATTCATCTAAACTGTTTGCTTCCGACTTTTTATTACGCTATTGGAAAACATAAACCATTTTTTCAGTTTCAGATCTCCAAGCTCACTTTTAAGAGGACACTCAATTTAATAATTGAGAATTGGAACTTAAATAGGGGCAACACTGCTGTGGAGACACTATGCAATGGAATATCCTATTGTCGCTGAATGCACACGTTGTTGACATACCTACCTTACCGTCGGCCGCGGTGGCCGAGGAGACTGAGGCGCTCCAGTCACGGTCTGCACGGCCGCTACGGTCGGGGGTTCGAATCCCCCTCGGGCATGGATATTTGTGCCGTCCTAGTTCGTAAGTAGTTTGTAAGTTTAGGGACTGATGACCCCGTAGTTAAGTCCCATAGACTTTACAAACATTTGAACATTTGAACCTACCTTACCTCCGAGCAAATGGACTCACCTGTCCCATATCAATGGCGTGAGCACAATCGAGGGAAACTCAGTCACTTGTGAGCGATTGGTCTAACGTAACGGTGTCACTATGTTTTCGAAACAGGAACAACGGAGTTGGATCAAGGTTGAATGTGCCAGAGGTCGTACAGCAGAACAGTGTCATCAAGGTCTTCAAGAGGCGTGCGGGAAATCGGCATTGCACGTTGGTTTAAAGCTTTCAACGAAAGTCCGCAAACTATGACAGACAAGCATCGGGCAGGTCGTCCTAGCGTCATCGAAGAAGAAGTGCATACTGTTGCCGCGTTAGCGGACACTGATCTACGCCAGACGATTTGTGAGAACCAGTATGGTGAAAGTTATGGTGATTCTCGTGTACGCATTACGTTACTCCACAGCAGATCGTCAGTGCACAGTATTACTGATCGTTTTTGGATCATCACCTGCGACCAGCTTTGCGAAAGAAGCGGCAACACTTTCTGCTCAACCCATCCATCATTTAGCACGAGGATGCGCGGCCGTATACAGCGCGAGGTGTGGCTTCTCTGTTCGGTGGATGATACTGGGAAGTACTGTACCATTCACCATATTCCCAGGGCGTAAGTCCGTGTAACTTTGATTTGATTCCGAAGATGAAGAAACCACTTCGTGGCATTCGCTTCAGAACTGTACCAGAGATTCGACGGACAGTAGACCGCTCCATTCGCACCATCAACGAAACATGTTCTGCTAACGGTATATTACTACGCCTTCCACATCGCTGGCAACGGGTTCTACACAACGCTGAAGACTACTTTGAAGGACAATAACAGGTGCAAAAATCTAATGCTTTTGAATCGGTTGCGAATAAATAGTTGCCACTATTTAAGTTCCAACCCTCGTATCTAAGTCGTCATGGAACATTTGCAATTTATCTCTAAAACAATAATAAAATAAAGATTAAGGCTTCAGAGTTGCCTATAATCCGTATAATCTCGTACTATAACGTGAGTGAGCGTGACGAAAATAGATTAACTTCTATGTTAACAGACGACCATTCGGTCAAAACTTTCTTTGCGAGAATCCTTGACGTGACGTGACGGTCCGGTGACGGGTAGTGTGAAAGCCCCACTAGAAATACGTTGTGGAATTTCTGAAGAAACGTGACGTCTGGGGTTGTGTTTGCCGTTACTCCATCAATATTGAATTTTAAAATTCTTTGTGTAAGATAGAGGTCTAAAAAGAGCCGCTGAGGTGAGCCAATTTGAGTTTGAGTCATGTTGCTGTATCTTCCAGTTGCTGGGATATCCTGAAAGAAAAGACAATGGCTTATTTTCTTGGTACCACCCAGGGTCTACGGACATGAAGGAACAACGACCCCACCACAGCAGTTGATGTCCGATAATTCGGTTGGTTGGTTGATTGGTAGGTTGGGGTTTGAAAGGGACCAAACTATTATGGTCATCAGTCTTTTTTTTTTTTTTTTTTTTTTTTTTTTTTTTTTTTTTTTTTTTTTTTTTTTTTTTCAATCACAGAGACGTGTTATGCGAGTCAGATATCTCACAAGGAGGCCACATAGGTATCGGATTACATATTTTATATATTTGTGTTACGTGAAGTTCAGAACTTAAATAACAACCAGCCAAAGCCATTTGACGCAACTCTCAAAAATTGTCGAGATAATTGACTTCGAAGTTTTACAAAGTACACGTAAGTATCAATTATTTAAACGGTTAGAGCATTTGTTGGTGTAGCTTAGGTGGCAGCGTTGTGGCCTTCCAACCGTTGGGTCGGTGTTCGAATCCTGACGTGATAAAAGTTTTATATACATTTTTTTGTTGGTTTCGAATACTAACACATATTTAATATCTAATGGCAATTTTTACGGAAGGTGCATGCATTTTTGTTTATTCGTAATTTTCTATAATTTATAGATGGTTGTCAACAGTGATGGTTTCAATCAAAAATCATAAGTTACATGTTTTACAGTGTTGGCTTCACTGTTAGTTAACGACGGTAGTCCTTGATTGTTCATTTTTTTAACAGCTACGACGCTGTTGTTGGAAAGTCATCTCCGTAGCTACTAATGGTTTTCCAAGCAGCTAACCTACTCAATCATCGTTTTAGGTGGCAAGGTGTTCATCTCGTCTGCATAAACATGAACAAAAACTGGCACAAAACGTGGAATTAGAGATCCTAAAATATTTTATATAACTGAATTGGAAAACGAAAAAATTATGTCACAGTGGGATTCGAAGACCACTATGCTACTACCTCTTTCTTTCTTTCTTTCTTTCTTTGTAAGTGCTCCTTTCTCCCCTTACAGCTCATCTTTTCGCCAATATCTCCTTCTGCGGCGTCGGCTTCAGTGAATTTAGAAATAATATGTTTTCTCTTATCTGTGTTCACCATATATGTAAATTAAAATGGTATCTTCTATCCTGGTACGAGTGCATGTTACAGTTGTGCCGTAACCTGAGCTTCACCGACACATACTACAACCGTTTTTATTGTAGATACTTACGTGCACTTTGATAAATTTCGAAGTCGATTTTGAGAGTTGCGTCGAATGGCTTCGGCTAATTGTTATTTAAGTTCTGAACTTCACGTACCATAAATATTAGGAAATTTCAAAATCTGATAGCCATGTGGTTTCCTTGTAAGTTTAGAAACCGTCACTGTGTGAAGCAATAAATAAATATTCGTATTACTGCGACACGTCACTTTATTTGCTAGTGTTTAATGTAACATAGCACAACGCGTTTCGAGCTTGTTTTGCTCATCATCAGGCGCTTTTTATACATACAGAAATGCTTATGTTAGCTATAATTTACTTATCTAAAGTCCATTTATTATTATTGGTAGTTGGGGTAGTTTGGGATGGTGGTTGATGGGGGTAGGGAAGGCAGTGCGATTTGTTTCACCATGAAAACCACCAATAATAACAAATGGACTTTAGATAAGTAAATTTAGGTAACATAAGCATTTCTGTATGTATGAAAAGCGCCTCATGATGAGCAAAACAAGCTCGAAACGCGTTGTGCTATGTTAGATTAAACACTAACAAATAATTATTTATATTGTCACGTTGCAATGGAAGTAGGCTTGACTTCGAAGGCAACTAAACACAGCACTTATACTGAAAGCACGTTTATTACGAACTCAACATGCACGCAGCACTGACTGCCTCTCAGGCAGAGTGCTCTGCTATTTATACACAGACAGAATTTACCAGAAATTAGAAGAACAGTTAACATAAGAAACAAGTAGAATTTACAAGTGAACATAAGAAAGATGTAGAACCTTCTGGAATTGTAAATTACGAAGAAATAAATTTTTGCCGGTGGGCAGGATTGAACCGGCGACCTTCTGCTCCGCAGTCCGTGACGCTATCCCCTGCGCCACGCCGGCAGTTGCTGTTCGTGATCTCGCCTGGAGAAACAGCGACCCGATGTTATGATCCCTGTGGAGCCAGCTGCAATGTCCTGTATCTTGACCTGACCGTGTCATGGGTCCTCTGTATGACAGTTCAAGAGAATCCTTCCCTTCTCCGCGATTATCGGCGACAGACGTTCCTGTCGTGGCTTCATCAGGAACATTACCGCCCTTAAAATCCTTGAACAAGAATCCATAGTCGTCTACCTGCTCTTCAGGATCGTAGTAAGGCTTCATGCGAAGGACGTGAACAATGTCTCTTCGTTTTTGACGTTTCGACGACGGCTCATAATCCTCAACTTCGTATGTGACGTCTGACAGGCGGCGTATGACACGATACGGACCAAAGTATCGCTTCAATAACTTTTCTGACAGTCCAACCTTCCGTACAGGGGTAAAAATCCATACCAGATCTCCTGGGCTGTACACAACAGGTCGGTGCTTGTCGTTGTACCGCTGACGGTCCTTCTCCTGGGCGTCCAGTGTCCGTATGCGAGCCAGCTGTCTTGCTTCTTCGACCCTGGTGATGAGCTGTTTAACATAGTCATCCTGAGTGTCGTCCGGATGGAACGGGAACAGTGTATCCATTGTCGTCTCAGCTTCACGGCCATGGAGCAGGAAAAACGGAGTGAAGCCTGTGGTTTCTTGTCTTGCAGTATTGTAAGCAAATGTCACGACTGGCAGAATTGTATCCCAATCCTCCTGCTCAACATCGACGTACATCGACAGCATGTCGGCTAACGTTTTGTTAAAACGTTCCGTAAGACCATTTGTCTGAGGATGGTATGCAGTTGTCATTCTGTGGACAATGTTGCACCGTGACATTACCTCTGATACTAGTTTTGACTGGAATACTTTTCCACGATCAGATATCATGACACGTGGTGCTCCATGCTTCAAAATAATGTCTTCTACAAGGAATTTTGCGATCTCTGGAGCTTCTGCAGTCGGCACAGGTTTGGTGACAGCGTAGCGTGTGAGGTAGTCAGTGCAGACTATTATCCAACGGTTACCGGTTGTCGACATCGGGAACCTCCCTAAAAGATCGATCCCAACTCGGTGGAATGGAGCTGCTGCCGGCGGAATTGGTACGAGATGTCCTGGAGGTAATTGCGGCACATGCTTCCGTCGCTGGCACTCCTTACAGTGACTCACATAGTGCTTGACAGATCGGTAGAGACCTTTCCAGTAATACCTGCGTCTGATTCTGTCTAGGGTCTTCACGAATCCCAGATGACCGGCTATTGGAGCATCGTGGAAATATTTGAGAATAGCTGGCTGGAGATGAGCTGGAACAACAAGTAGCCATTTGGGGCCCAGTGGATCGTAGTTTCTCTTGTACAATGTTCCGTTTATAAGTTGGAACTCTCCATTGGTCGGTTCTCCTTTCTCCAAGGCCTCTATCAGTTTTAATAGTGTTGGATCTTCCCTCTGTTCAGCTGTAACGTCATCTAATTCAGTAAGAGCTGAAATTTCATTAATGCTGTTGTGTTCCACTAATGGATTCCTCGAAAGGCAGTCGGCATCCTTGTGTTTGCGCCCGTTCTTGAATACCACTATGACATCTTACTCTTGGAGTCTTAGTGCCCATCTTGCTAGTCGACCTGATGGATCCTTCATGCTAGTCAGCCAACACAAAGAATGGTGGTCTGTCACGACGGTGAATGGTTTGCCGAATAAATACGGCCGGAACTTGTTAATAGCCCAGATAACCGCGAGACATTCTTTTTCAGTAGTTTATCTCGGACTGCGAGTTCTCTTGACGCATAGGCTATCACTTTTTCGGCACCTTCCTGAACTTGTACAAGCACTGCACCAATCCCATAGCCACTGGCGTCTGTGTGAAGTTCCGTTTCTGCATTATCGTCGTACAAGGCTAGCACTGGTGCGGAAGTTAGAGCCTCCTTAAGTGCTCGGAAAGCTCTTTCTTTTGTCTCATCCCAGTAAAATTTGGCGTCTCCCTGCAGAAGTTCTTTTAATGGACGTGCCTTGTTACAAAATCCTTTTATGAAACGTCGGTAGTATGAGTACAGCCCGAGAAAACTTCTCACATCACGAATTTGCTGAGGAGTTGGAAATTCTGTGACTGCCCTTACTTTATCTGGATCAGGACGGACACCATCTCCGTTGACTAGGTGCCCCAGGATTTTTATCTCTTTGGCGACGTAGAGGCACTTCTTTGGATTGAGGCGGAGACCTGCAGCCTGAACACACTTCAATACAGTTGACAAGCGACTCAGATGTTCTTCAAATGTTTTCGAGAAAACGACAATGTCATCTAAATAGCAGAGACACGTCGTCCACTTTAGGTGTCGAAGCAAGTTGTCCATCATGCGTTCGAATGTGGCTGGAGCATTACATAATCCAAATGACATTACTTTAAATTCATAGAGACCGTCAGGTGTAATAAAAGCCGTCTTCTCCCTGTCAGCTTCGTCAACCTCGATTTGCCAGTAACCTGTCTGCATGTCCATAGTTGAAAGTATGTAGCTCCTTTCAAGCAGTCTAAGGTGTCGTCAATACGCAGCAATGGGTAGACATCTTTCTTTGTGATTCTGTTCAGCCGCCGATAGTCGACACAGAATCGCCACGTGCCATCCTTCTTCTTTACGAGGACCACCGGAGACGACCAAGGACTCTCCGAAGGTTGAATAATGTCATCTCGCAACATCTTCTCCACTTCCTCCCGAATTATTCGTCTTTCGCCTGGCGACACTCTATACGAACGCTGGCTAATTGGCGGACGATCCCCAGTATTGATACGGTGCTTTATCGTGGGCCGTTTCGTCTGACTTTTCCCCTGCTGAGGTGTGAATGCACCCGAAAATTGGCGTAGTATACCTAACACCTGCTGGCGTTGTTCCTTGGTCAGTCCAGACCCTAGTGGCAGTTTCACGTTTGTTTCCTCCAGTGTGTTGTCTGTACTAACAGCAGGGCATGGGTCTTCATTGATGACGTTGAGCTCACCGTCCTGGATTGGTTCAGCTGTCCCGATACACATTCCCTTGGGGATAAGTTATGACTGCTCGTGGCAATTTGTGATCCAAATCTCTCCTTGACCACCGGTAATGCTTATGACAGCCGCTGGTATGTAAACTTCTTTGGCGACCCTGAGAAACTTTTTACTATCAACTAGAACTTCACAGTTTAACCAGTCATCTGTGTTTGTGACGGCAACTCTTCTCATTGTCAACGGCGGTATCGTCACATTGTCAACGACGAATAACTTCCCAGAAAATTCTGAATTACGTTCATCCGGCGGAGCAACTTCTTCAATTTGCAGCTCAGATCTTCCACAGTCAATGATAGCTTGGGATGCCTGAAGGAAGTCCCATCCGAGGATGACATTGTGACTACATTCTGTTAACACGACAAATTCAAACGGCTGCGTCCTGTTGTTAATGGTTATTCTTGCGACACAAGTTCCTGCTGGATGGACGTACTTTCCATTCACGACCTTCAGCACAGTTGCTCCCGTATCACAGAACATTGTCTTCTTTAGTGTGCGGCGGTAATTATCAGATAATACAGAAAAAGAGGCTCCTGAATCAACAAGTGGCCGGACAGGTTGGCCGTCGATTATGACGTCGATGAGATTTCCCGACATCTTGGCGACTGTCGTCCATGGAGGATTTTCATCTGCGGCGGCCTCACCTCCGTAGATGGTCGCCTCCCTTAGTTCTCCAGGGCGCGGCGGCTAGGGGAGCGGCTGGTACCTCTGTACGGCAACGGTGAACGGCTGCGGCGCGTCGGGGAGCGACCTCGTCTAGGGTAAGGCGATGGGCTTCTTCCCATAGGTCAACTGAACTCATCAGCAGGTGACAGCCTTGGGTAGAACTGCTCCGACGGCTGACGTCTTGCGGCAAAATAATCATCGAATACTCGCCTCCTCTCTCTGCAGTAGCGTACATGTCCAGGGCGTCCACAGTGGAAACACAGTGGTGTGTTGTCTTCTGTCCTCCAGACGTCTGTTCTTCTGCGGGGCGTCATAGTTACCGGGGGAGTTGGCTGTGGTCGCGTCGGTCGGTTCATGGGCTGCCGTTTGGCGGCTGCAGCGTAAGTCATAGCCGGGCGACGCCATTCTTCACGTCGGGTGCGATTGACGGGGCAGACAGGAGCTAATGTTTGAAATACCTCGTCCTCAGCGATGTCGGCTACCTCGTGACTTACAGGGCTCACATCCATGGCCATAATCTGATGCTCGCCCGGTCTAATAGTCCCGGCTGCCATGCACTGTTGTAATTCTTCTCTCACGATAGTATGAGAGAAGCCAAGTCCTGCTGGTCTTCCACAACGGCCATAGGGACTACATTTGGGAGTCTGTCATACTTCTTGCGTCCAACCCTCCTTTGTTGCATCTCTTCAATACGCTGGCACCACTTGATGAACTCTTCTGTCGTAGCGACGTCTTTTATCAGAAGAGCTTGGTACATATCTTCTGCAATTCCCTTCATCAGGTGCGTGATTTTGTCCGCTTCAGTCATGTTCGGATTGACTACGTTACACAGGGCCAAAACACTCTGTATGTACGATTGTGTCGGCTCACCATGTCGTTGGGCCCGGTTCTTTAGTTGTTCTTCCACCGAGCGGATTTGTCGCTGGCGGTCTCCAAACGTCTTCTTAAGTTCCTCCTGGAACGTCACCCAGTCATTCAACTTGTCTTCGTTGTTTTCGAACCATTGCTGGGCTGTTCCATCCAGGTAGAAATAAACGTTGGCCAAGCACATCGTATGATCCCACCTGTTGTACTTGGCGACTCGGTCGAACCCTTTTAGTCATTTGTTGGGGTCCTGTCCAGCATCTCCAGAGAACACCGACGGGTCTCTGATGTGCAGCTGGCTTATTGCTGGTTTCGTCTCCATCGTTCTTCTGATAATACGGACTTTTGGAAGGATGTACTCGGTGTATCCCTTGTATTCCGGTTCCAGTCCGTGTAAGTGACGGCTTTTACGTTGCCTAGTTGGAGCCACGGTGATGCAGCTGTTGCACAGTGTACCCGGCGCCTCCACCAAACAATGTCACGTTGCAATGGAAGTAGGCTTGACTTCAAAGGCAACTAAACTTATACTGAAAGCACGTTTATTACGAACTCAACATACACGCAGCACTGACTGCCTCTCAGGCAGAGTGCTCTGCTATTTATACACAGACAGAATTTACCAGAAATTAGAAGAACAGTTAACATAAGAAACAAGTAGAATTTACAAGTGAACATAAGAAAGATGTAGAACCTTCTGGAATTGTAAATTACAAAGAAATAAATTTTTGCCGGTGGGCAGGATTGAACCGGCGACCTTCTGCTCCGCAGTCCGTGACGCTATCCCCTGCGCCACGCCGGCAGTTGGTGTTCGTGGTCTCTCGCGGAAATATAGTCCAAAAGAACAGACACCATATAAATAATTGTATATCTGCCCCAACAGGCAACTGACAATCTCAATGCGGGCGCATTAATACGCTCGATCACTTGCGGGAATCCAGTACAGGCTACGAGCAAGTGGAATCAAATGGGCAGGGGGCACTGCAATCGTAGTGTGCTACAAGGTGAGAATTTGGGTTTGAACCGAAGCGTGCCTGGATAGCTTAATTGGTTGATGTGACCGCTGGCCCAAAGTCGGAAATCCGGGTTCGAATTCCGGTCCAGCAAAAATTTTCATCTTTGCCACTGATTTATTTCAATGCCCTAAAACGGTCGAAGTTTTTAAATATTTCGAATTCGACTAACAAATAAAGTGACTGGTAGCAGAAATGTGAAGATTTATTTTTTGTCAATTTTTGCTTTCATGAACAATAAAGAGAACTGAAAAGTTGTTGTATACTTCTATTTCTTAAAGGTTTGTCTGGGGGCGATCTTTTAATCAATTTATTGAAGACAAGAACCAAGATGGCTTTTTTATTTTTTACTAGCTTTTTTAATTCTTAACAACTTACCAAATCCAAATTTTTTGCATTTATAGCATCAAAATAGTCTTAGTAGCACCCTTAAAAGATATTCCCTTAATGGGTGAATTTCCAAAAATATAGAAACTCGAGTTTTTAAAATTTCAATAAAAAATCTGAAACCAAAGTTTTGTGTTTCTTGCTTCAAAATTGCCTTAATAGCAAGTATTTTCAAAAAGCCATTCATCCCCTATGCCTACAGTGTAAGACAAACAATGTCTACAAATTTGAAGTATCTATCGTCTGTAGATTCAGTTTTTAGCGCCGTTTTCTCTCTCTTAGAAACGGAACGAAAACGCGAAATTTCTTTCTTACGCTTTGGCATCTTTCTTGGTAGTTTTACTTTTCAAACTGCACTATACACTTGTTTTCCTTTATTCGTACGCTTGTTTCCGAAAAACAACTGAAGAATGTGCATCACATCTCGCTGTATATAACCTCTTTGCTATTATAGTGTCAAAAGTCATCGCTGATCTTCAATCCGAATTTTATGTAAGCTGAGGACTTTCAACCACTATATATTCCACCCTCTTATAGACACGGAACTGCTATGGTGTACAACGGGAGACTTTGTAATACAACAACACAGAGAGGTCGTTCGTCTCTACTGTATGGTTTTTGCTGAAGATCAAAATATTGGCAGTCAGACGTACAAATTTATATAAGTCGATAACTTTCGACTCCCATATCTTCCACCCCCTTATCGTTAACAACCCTCTCCGGCGATAGGTCACATCGGGAGATTGATACCTACTACCACGTGTAAACACTATTCGTTTACGATGTGTAGCTTTGGCTGTAGAGTGAAATATAGGCACAAACACCTCAATTTTTATATATTTTATAAGATTACTCACCTAACGTAATAGCATTAATCTGTCCGCTAAATCAGAGTAACCTACGACTTACGAAATTTCCGTCACAGACATACATTAAAGGTATGTGTACAGCCTGTGTATTGCAGTGAGCTCAAAGATAATATGGAAATGGTACTATATATTATGAAACACGACGCTCGACGTATATTTGTCTCTCTAATCCAGTTTTCAGTATTTTGCTCCTAAGTACTACAGTTGTCTTTCCAGTGTTTATTGAGATCATTGGTATATTGCCAGTGTAGTTAATGCTCAGTTAATGTATGTCTGTGCTTCCTAGTGTTTTATCTTTGTCTTTTTATCTTTGAGCATCTGTTGATTGTCGTATTGCTCCACATTTTACGGATTTTTGTTCGCCACACTCATCCACCGCCACAGACCGCAGCCAAACACCACAGTGCACACCGCGAACCTAAAGGCTACTCTCATGCATAACCGCCATTGGATAGCAGTGAATAATTTTGGCTACCAACTGAAATATACGGACACACGTCCCACGTTCCATTTTCATATATGTATGTCGATGATTGATTAAGATTACCGGTTCGGCAGTTTAACTGCCATCTTCGGATCTTAGATTAGATTCTTCTTAGATTACATGATAAATGTTCAAATGTTTGTTATGCTTATGGGACTTAACTACGGGATTATCAGTCCCTAAACTTACAAACTACTTATAAACTACCTTATACTACAGACGGCACAAATATCCATGCTCGAGGGGGGATTCGAACCCACGACCGTAGTGGCCGTGCAGACCGTGACTGGGGCGCCTCAGTCTCCTCGACCACCGCGGCCGGCGATTTCATGATAATAATAATAATAATAGTAATGTTGTGAAGAATGCAATTTAAGATCCGAAGATGGCAGTTAAACTACCGAAACCAGTAATCTTAATAAAAAATAAAAAGCTGTCTTGGCTCTTGTTCAAATGTTTGTATAGCTTATGGGACTTAACTACGAGGTCATCAGTCCCTAAACTTACAAACTACTTATGATCTAGCTAACACTAAGGACGGCACAAATATCCATGCCCGAGGGGGGATTCGAACCCCCGAATGTAGTGGCCGTGCAGACCGTGACTGGAGCGCCTCAGTCCCCTCGGTCACCGCGGCCGGCTTTGGCTCTTGTCTTCAATAAACTTCTAATTCATTTTTAAATAAAGAGCTATGAACTCCTAGAATCGTGGTAGCCGCGGCGGAATAGCCGTGCGCGCTGAGACTGCGGTGCGCGCGGCCGTTCCACGTCGGAGGTTCTAGTCGTCCCGTGGGCTTGGGTGTTTCTGTTGTTCTTAGTTTAAGTAGTTTGTGTGATGTCGCACAAGTCCAAAGTGCGCGCCACCTACTTTCGCCGCGCGCCGCCATGCACGCACGGCGCGGCGTTCTTACGACGTCAGCCACGAGCGCCCTCTGCTACAACTCCGCTCGTGGCCACCACTGAACGACATCGTTCACTTGGGACTGAGATAGGAACCAGCTAACACTTCAGAATCAGATAGGCACCAGTGAAGACTTGGCTATCGGACAGGCACTAGGCAGGCCTCTAGCTCAACTGTGTATCAGCATTCTGCCGTACTGAACTATGTAAAAGTTAAGTATTGTATAAATTCGGTGCAATATATATCTCGTTCTAATTTACTCTAGTGTTTCTAGTTTCTGCTGTCCCACTGGCTGCTCACCTCCGTACCTGCACAAGCGTGCTTCCTTTATTCCTGTGTCGGTCTCTTTCTGCTCGGCCGCCGACATCTACGACGGAAACGAGACACAAAAGCGGCGACGAGGCTGGGACACAAAAGTTTGTAAGTTTCAAAATTACCAAAAAGTTCCGGGCTGTGATGCCGTGGTCAGTGGATTTATTATTAAAACCCAACGTTTCGACCCGGCTGCGGAGGACATTCTCCAGGGGGATCGTGGCACTTTTGGATGTCCGATTTACACCCTGGCTCGCTACAGTAGACCACGGCATAACAGCCCGGAACTTTTTAGTAATTTTGACCATTCCGGCCGTGAAAGTGTACATTTTACAGTTTGTAAGTTTACGGACGGATGCCCACAGCAGTTGTGTCCCACAACTTGACAGACAGTTGAGCACTTTTAGGAGTCGCGTAGCCGTCGCCCACTCGGGACGCCGGCCGACGCGCCGCCCACGCAGCCGGCCGCCTGCCTCGCTTATCGATTCCGCGCCGCTCTCGCAAACAACCTACGCCGCAGATTCGCACCGGACGCGCTGCCGCCAACCCAGAAATACTTCTCGTCCCGCAGTCCCGCAACTCTTAATAACAACGTACCGGGAACGATGGCAGCTCCCTACTCTGTCGCCCTTGCGTAATGAAGGCAGTGAGGCTCGCATTTCACGGCCCGTCCACGTTCAGGTCATTAGCGACCAAGCGTTACCTCTGTAGCACTAGCACGCGAAAAACAAGGTAGAGATGGACAGACAAGTTTAGTGATGATCGTTCCGTTTTGGAACCGTTCCTTTCAACTCGTTCACCGTTCCTTTTCGGCCCACTTTAAGTTAGGGCAGTAACACTAAAATTGGGCCTTTTCGATCGCCTTTTGATAGCTCTAAATTCAAAAGAAAATAACGACTTCGAAAAGAAAATACAATAAACGAATTTGTAGAGGAGAAAATTCACTACAACTTTGCTCTCTTTCGTTTTTTTTCCCCGTTATTCACAGTTTTAGAGATATTTTACGTAAACCAGTACCAGCAACTAGATAAAGAGTACAAGTTACCACGGCAAGACAGATTATGATATTTTAACGGAAGAAGATAATGAAATATCAGAAAAGTTTCCTAATTGTTGGGCCTGCACATCATATATGTCGTAGAAAGACATTGCAATAAAGTTCCGGATTGCTGCTTATATTTTATTTAATAGTGCTACAGCTGTTTCGACAGTTTGTCATTCTCAAGCGTGTCTACGATGTTTGGACGTTATATATTGACACCTGGCGTAACTGATGCATAAACTATTAGAAATATACACGTATTTAGTTGTTGTATACGGTTTTTAGCTGTCAGGTATTACGCAGCTTTTTACGCTAAAACGTTAAATTAAAGGAAAGTTTTATATTTTTCGTTATTAACAACAGCTTTGCCAAAAAAATCTTTATAAAGCTGTTGTTAATAACGAAAAATATAAAAGTTTTCTTTAATTTAACGTTTTAGCGTAAAAAGCTGCATAATACCTGACAGCTAAAAACCGTATACAACAACTAAATACGTGTATATTTCCAATAATTTATGCATCAGTTACGCCAGGTGTCAGTATATAACGTCCAAACATCGTAGACGCGCTTGAGAATCACAAACTGTCGAAACAGCTGTAGCACTATTAAATAAAATATAAGCAGCAATCCGGAACTTTATTGCAATATCAGAAAAGATATAAAAATAATAAGTCAAAGAGGTAAAACATAAAAAAAGAGTATATTTGTCAAAATTAAACTCTGAAATATCAAATAATTTTGGTTATCTGTTAAAATACCTTCAAGACAATATTACGTGTTGACTGCACAGATATTATCCCAATAGTAGAGACTTAATCGTATCGTATTTAAACGTTAAAAGTAGGCCACTAGACGACATAAAAGCTTAATTTTGGTAGGAGGTACCCAGATAAGAGTTAACTGTTATAAAGAAGCTTAATTTTAGTAGTAAAATTAGCAAAAGGTCCGTGTGAACTACCGGCTACTCCCTGCTGCAAAAGCCTTGTTCCCTGGCCCAAATTGAGAACTTAATTGGTTCAAATTACTCTAATAACAGGAAGTTAATGATACAGTGGCCAATATACGTTGCAGCTCACACTAAATTACACGCAGGCATTAATAAACAAGCCGTCACAATTAAAGTTATTTCATGAAGGTGACTTAAGAAAAACATTTATGGCGCAACGGAACTTAAACATAAAAAATTGCATCTGAGCTTGTTCTCAGCACTGGTGGAAAACAATATTAAATAAAAGGGGGAAGATACTCCAAAACTACAATTTATAGACAAGTTAAAACTTCAATTTCTTTATTCAGGTCGAACGTAAGCAAAATGGGGAACCAATTTCGTTAATACAATGAAAATGCATCTCCTTTATATAATCTAATACTGACGATGCCAAGCATTGAATTTAACATAAATTACACAGAACTTAACGCTACTGGGGGGGGGGGGGGGGAGGATTCACAAACAACACTCACTCGCTCACACACACGCAATGCAACAGCGAAACTCACCAAAAGCAGCGTGCTGAAGCGACGCAGAAGCAGGTGCCCCTATCGTAGGCGAAATTGAAGCAAACCTATAGGTACCACACAACACAATATACAATACCACTGAGAAGATAGCTCTGGTTGAGATGGTGAGTGAGTACAGCAAAGTTAAGTTGTATTTAGATTAGACCGCGAGCAAACACCTTAACGGCGACACACGGCTACGTTACATGATCGCACTCCACTGAAGGTGAAATGGTTAAAATCGGATTCATTACACAAAATCACGGCGGACTCTTAAGTTGCAATCTGAGAGTAAACTACCTAGGCACTGGTTTTATGAGAAGTGGTGTGAATTCAGGTGACTAGCTGCAAACCCCTGAAGTCAGAGTTCGGATCCACGTGGTTCCGAAAACCGATAAAAATGTATAAATTCAATTTACGAAAAATAAAGAAAATTAACTATGGTATGCAACCCATAGAAAGGTTTAGAATTACCTGAGAAAGCGAATGAAATGCAGCAATACTCGATAGGGAGCGATTACGGAGACGGATGAACTCCAGTCTCAAAAAAACCAGAAAAGTGAAATAATTGCAAAGACGGGAAAACTATGGCATGCAACCCTTAGAAATACATAGAATTCCATAAGCAAGCTATTGAAGGAGGTTGTACAAGGCTCGGAGAGAATTACTGACAAAGACTGAATGCATACTACAAGTTCGGAGAAGAAACAGCAAAATTAAAATAGGCGGGGAGAGAAGATCGCATAATGTTAGTAGAAATCATAAGGATACACACATAGTTACTTGCCTGATGGGCATGGAATAAACAATAGTGGAAGCTGAAGGCTTTGTTCTAAGAACCAACCACGTGGAACACATATCACTCATGGAAGGAAAACGACAAGAAAAATTTTACAAGCACTGTACAAAAATGAACATATCGTCTGTTAGAAATCGGGCCCCACAAAGCTAGAAAGAATTTACCCAGAGTTCGTACACCGCCACATAATCACAAAAGGTTTGAATATACCAGGCCGTTATCAAACTGCAACTAGTAACACAAACACCACATTTATCTGTTGGAAATCACTGGATTGAAAAACTAGGATACATTTCCGCGCAAGATCGGAAAAAATATTCCGAGAAATGAATCTAACTTCAAGAGCCTAAGTTAAACATGCTAGACAACAAAACGCTACCATCTCCGCAGACACAAGAGCAGAACCAACCTTACCTCACCGCGGTCCGAGCACAAAGTGACCATCGAGCGGCCAGGAGCTGCGGGAAAGCTACCGTAAACTGGGAAGCCCAAGAAAACAGCAGTGGTGGGGAGAGAAAATTGTGAGACTCGCCCTGGATAAGGCTCGTCGACTGGCGTTTAATCAAAAGATGTAGAAACCTCTTTGGTCGCACCAGCAGCAGGGGTTGGTAACGACTAACTATCGACTCTGAGCCAGAGAGAAGCGAGCTATTACCATCCACATTCGGGCAGCCATTAGATCCTCGCACATCCACTTAAAAGTAAAACAAGTACACATTCTCACAGGACATTAGCGTAGCGGAGATGCCGTACTTATTGCCACATTCATAACCACAATAATAAATTATTAAAATAACAAAATCCTAGCAATAGTGAGTAACATTTCAGAAACTAATATTTTAAAATATGAAATAAAAATGCTATTCCTCATGCCTTGAAAAGAGTGGGGTTCTAGTTTTAACAAAATGCTAATCTAGCAACATCAAATAAATTACAATTTAATAAAAAAACATGGAAGACGACAGACGGTCGTCCTTCAACGTTTAAGACCAGAAACTGTTTACCACCTGATTTGTTAAAAAGGACTTCATTACGATTAGATCGGCGTGCTCGGAACGCAATTATGCGAGTGTTCCTTTAATAAATAGAAGATTTAGGATATTCTATTATATTTAAATATACACGCGAGTTTTACATTGTTGCAGACTACCTAAAGTTGGCCGTAGAACACGCCAGTGTGATTTTTTTAATAGCAAGTCTGGCCTGGTGGTCTTGGGGTAGGCGCTCGACTGGAAACAGAAGAGTCGCAGCTTCGAAACCCAGTCGGATCTCGGAATTTTTCAGTCTGCGTTTTAACCCAGCCTTCACCTCTCAACCATGTGAGGAGTCGCCAGAAAAGACACGTGGTTCGGATTCCACGTTAAGCTGTCGGTCCCTTTTCCCTGGTTGGATAAGTGGGGTAGGTTACAGACACGCAAGTCGCCGAAGTGGCGTCCAATTGAAAGACTTACACCAGGCCACTGATCCACACGAAATTATTATTCATTATCCAATAACAATCTGTTTATTTGAACACTCCTGCACTGCGTTTTAGGAAAATGATTAAAAGTTACGTGAAAAATTAAATATTAAATGACAGATAAAATGTAAAAAAATACGAATAATAATAATAATAATAAACAGAATAATGTCTTCTGCCGCTGTTCAAAATTACCAATAAATAAGCAGATCTGTTTTTGTGATATTTGTAAATGCAGGTTTTACACAGAATGCAATTTTTATGCGCGTTAAGTTACAAAATTATAAAAATACCCATAAAATGTAAATTACTGGTGATGGATACTAAAGAGAATATGCGAACATCGAGTAGTACGAAATTCAAATAGAGTCTGAAACACAATGAGAATGGGCGAGTGAGCAGTGAACAAAACGGACGACAGCTCGAGACCATGCAGTAAGCTGCAACTGGTAGGTGCCTAACCGTTCAGGCGTTCAGAGCTGGGACCGCCGAATAGGACCGATGGGAGCGCAGCAAAGTAGGATGCGAACTGCCGGTCCTTAGTTCACTTTTTTGATCCGTTCCTTCGGAATCCTTCGTTCGTGATCAACCCATCTCTAGTCCAAGACAAAGTTAAAGAAACTAGCTGCGGTGGAGTAGCCGAGCGGTCTAAAGCGTCTCGCTGCGGAGCGCGCAGTTGCTCGCCGTGGAGGTTCGAGTCCTCCCTGGGGCATGGGTGTGTGTGTTTATCGTTAGGTTAGTTTACCTAGGTTTAAGTAGTTTGTAAGCTACGGACTGATGACCACGCAGTTTGGTCCGATAGATTTACAAACATTTGAACATTTTTGAAAGAAACTATTTGAACATTCGCCGGAAATTATACATGTTTTTCACCAAACTGGCTTGATGAGACCCGTCTTAACTTGTTTATCTTGCACCACTTGCAACCTACGCCCTCATTTATTTGCTGGCTTTATTCCCGTGCGGCTTTCACCATCTCAATCAGTGGTTCCGAAACTCTGTGTGGTCACCCTGCAATTGGTCGCGGTTTGTATTCACGTGAGTAAATCACCTTACAGCCTGAAAAGTGAAAATTTCCTTTAGAAGACTTGTCTCACCCCATAAAGAAAAATAATTACATTATACCGCTTCTTTATTTAAAATGTAATGGCTATAGACCACTGCTTAAAAAGTTCGCGTTTGTCTGTGGACACAAGTAGAGTAGGACTGTCACTCATTCTGACTACGCAACATAAAAATCCATTATTAAGCTGGTTGGGGCCTGAAGTAACACAATGAAGTGTCGAAGCTGGTAGCAATAAAATTCCATAAAATAACGGATGAAGGTGCTCCATTCTTTTAAACTAACACTACAGCTGACGTCTCCCACCACCTCCCATAGAGATAGGCATACAAAGACATGGTTACTTGTGGTTAAAGCGCTAGGTGATTTTGTGAGTGTAGACTCTGCATTTAAGAGTGTTTACGCATTCATTTGATAAATGTCAGGTTTGATTCCATTGTGGGCTTGTTCAACGACTGTTCTTCTGATTTGTAGAAAATTGTCAGTAATCAGTCTAAATATTTTGTCAAAAGAGCAGAAAGTTAGATCCATGGGTAGAAGAATAAGAGTGAAGAAGCTTCAAGACAAGGAAATTAGGCACAAATACATAATAATGATCTCGGAAAGGTACCAGTTAGTTGTATGTAATGATTTACAGTCACTGGAAGAGGAATGGTCAAGGTACAGGGACATACTACTAGAAGCAGCTAGAGAATGTCTTTGAACAGCAGTGTGTAAATGCAGGAAGAAGCAGACAGCTTGGTGTAATGACACAGTCAAGGCAGCCTGTAAAAAGAAAAAGAAGGCATTTCAAAAATGACTCCATACTAGAAATCAGGCAGACAATGTTATGTTGAAGAAAAAAAACAAAGCAAAACGGATAATTGCAGACTCCAAGCAGAAACCATGGGAAGACTTTGGAAATAAGCTAGAAACTCTGGGTCAAGCCCCGGGAAAACCATTCGGGAGCGTAATTAGCAATCTTCGAAAGGGAGGGAATAAGGAACTAACAAGTGTTTTGGACAGGTCAGGAAAGCTGCTAGTCAACCCTGTGGATGCCTTGAGCAGATGGAGGGAATATTTTGAAGAATTGCTCAATGTAGGTGAAACGTTCAATGATGTGTCAGATTTTCAGGTAGAATGGGATAGGAACGGCGAAGGAAACAGGATCTCATTTAAGGAAGTGGAGAAAATGGTCTGTAGATTACAGTGCAATAAAGCGGCTGGAGTGGATGAAATTAAGCTGGAACTCGTCAAATACAGTGGAATATCAGGTCTCAAATGGTTACACAGGATAATTGAAAAGGCGTGGGAATATCACAAAAGCACACCAACGGTGATTTATCATTGTCATATTTCTATACATAAAAATTTTGTATTGGTTTGTGTGTGTTTAAAAATCTCAAAAAGTTCTTCACCGATTGAGCTCCAAATTTGCCACAACGTTGCACTGTAACACAGGAAGGTTTTTAGATACCTATTTATTTAATATATCACACATAACCTATATAAATGACACTTCAGCGATTTTTGGCAACAACTTTTCCACACTGCAAAATTTATATAAATTCCTATATGAGATATATTTTAAAAAAAATAGATATGTAAAAATTGCGCGTAATCCAGTAGTACGATGTATCAATATTTCAAAGCATTCGATCAAGAACTTTCGGAGACATAAGATTTTGAACGTAAGACTAAACATGGTTCTAAGATTTCTAAGACGAAATACAGGAAGGAGCAATGATGAAGCGGGGGAGGGGAGATATACACGTACTTTTTAATTGTAACCAAACTCCAAATACCAACTTTTGTAGTTCAGGTTTCAAAACTTCCTTAACAGCGGCATTTTTCAGAAATCCTTTCATTCCCTATTTCACCCCCTTAATGACTGATTTTTAGAAAAGCTGAAAGACGATTTTTTAAAAATTCTAACCAAGACTCCATATACCAATTTATGTAGGCCTAGCTTCAAAATTGACGGGATAGCAGCGTATTTTCAAAAAACTGTTCATCCCCTATTTCACCCCCTTAGGGACGAAATATCGAAAAATCGCTTCTTAAACGAACATTTTACGAACACTCGTACACACTTCATGGACAGTGCTTGATCCCAATAAACACGTAGCAGCATAGCATGCTTTTCTTTAGGGGTCTTGCCAAGCTTAAAACAAAACTTGAAATTGATCCTTTGCTCGTTCAATGTCCTGTTCTCAGTTCAGAACATTTGCACTAAACAAGCACTTCGTTCAGCAGGTCTAAATGCAGCACACATGATGCTCAGTTGAACTACGGTGGGGGAGGTTGGCAACACCGGGCGCTTGTAGGAGCAGCATTGTGATTCGCCTGTGTTGCCTGACCGACCGTTCTGACTTCATGCCCCGAGTTTGTACTATATTTCCCCATCTATTTTCTACTACTTCGTTTATTTTAAAATGATTAACGAACCTTCATGAGTACTGTTAAATGTATGTGTAGCCCTACGCCTCCTTGAGGGTTGCCACACAGAGATTCTGTTCGATTCCTAATAATGGCAGGTATTTTGCGTGGTGCAGAACTGGTAAGGATGAGAAGAATGAAATTACCGTGTTTATGACAACTGAAGGACTACAAGTAGCGGTGGTACCATCTCTGCTAACACGAAGACAGCAAGGAATGCCCGCTCCATAACATGTCTACTACATAACATCTACTACAGGGGTAGGCAAATGCGCTAATGCGAGCGCAAGCGTCCGCGAGCACTCACACTACTTGCACTGGTAGCATAGAGCCCCCCCCCCCCTTCTACTTTCCTGCTTAGATTGGCCAGTTGCGGACACGAGACGCGAAGAAGCGCCTGTTCATTACGCGTCATTAGCATACTGTGTGGCGTTCGTGGTAGGTCAAAATCAGTGAGAGGGAAAAATATTGAAGAACACTCCTGGGAAATGAAAAAAGAACACCATGAAATCGTCGACCCAGCAAAGGAAAATTTGATTGAGACATTGTTGAGGTTGTATACAACACACGACCACACGGCAGCCGTACACACGTGAGTGTCCGCAGTGTTGGCGATGTTCGTAGCGATGCAAGCTGCAACTCTTTCATGGAAACGATTGTAGAGGTTCCTAATGTTCTTGTGTGGAATGGCCTGCCATGCAATTTCCACCTGGTGCCTCATTTGCGCCAGATTTCGTGCCGCTCATGCAGACCGCCCAACATGACGTTTCATACGGTCTCAAATATGTTCAATGGGGGAGAGATATGGGACTCCTGCTGGCCAGGGTAGTTGACGTACACCTTGAAGAGCACGTTGGGTGGTGCGGGATACATGTGGATCTGCAATGTCCTGTTGGAAAAGCTTATAACTTTGTTGGTGACTGAGTGGTTGCGAGTCGGGTTACATGATTGTTTCAGTGCACAGTGCACTGTTCAGTGTTCTCTAGACGATCACTAGAGGAGAATATCGAGTGCAGAATATCGCTCGCCTCACAATGATGCACGATCATGTGTGCCAATAAGAGTGTCCTCCGCTCATGCCTCAACATCGCTCAGTCCACCTTCAATGGTGTCGTGGTAGGCGCTTATGAAGGGACGAATGGAGACGTGTCGTCTTCAATGATGAGAGTCGTCGCTGCCTCGGTGCCAATGATGGTCGTACGCGTGTGTTGTGTTGTGTCGTGCAGGGGAGTGCGAAAATCTGGAGTGTACGCGACAGAGGCAAACGGGACCGACACCTGACATTATGGTGTGGGGAGCCATATCCTACACTGGCCGTTTTCCTCTGGTGTTCGTTGTGGAAAAATTGAACAGTACACGGTACAGTGGAACCATCATTTAACCCGTCTTGCCACCGTTCATGCATCAAAAAGGCGATGTTCTTTTACAACACGGCAATGTGCGTCCACACGTATCCTGTACAACCCAAATATACTCTTCTAGGTGTACGTAAATTATTCCGCCCATGATTATTCCCAGATCTGCCCCCCATAGAGCATGTCTGGGACCGGATGAAACGTCATCTACACGACCGGCACGAGATCTGGTCCAACTGAGTCAGCAGATGGAAATTGTGTCGCAGTCCATGCAGTAAGACGTCATTCGGCACCTCTGCAATCGTCTTCATGAGAAAGTTGCACCCTGCATTGCTGCAAAAGGAGGGTATACACGATACTAGCCTGGACATTGTGCACGCTCTGGTGGCTGTACTCACATACGTATGGTTCTGGCGGCGTGATCATGTGTTGTATACATCCTCAAGGATGTGCCAATAAAATTTACCTGCGCTTGGTTGACGAATTCAAAGTGTTCTTTCTTCATTTTCGAGGAGTGTATTTTACAAGAACTTCCCTCAAAAAGAGTTGCCGCAGCTATTTAATGACTCGAGTCTGCAGAATGTTTGGAACTAAATATTCATTATTTGTTTCGATTCGAATCTCTTATAATTTCCGTGTTTGCAGTAAAATATTCAGGGTATGAGGGTCCACCTATTACGCAAAACACAATTATTACTGTACACAAAAACATGTTTCACCACCTCTGTGCCATCTTCAGTGGGTTTTTCATTTATTTGTTGCTGTGAAAAAGAAATTATATTGATTTTAATTCTGTACTGTGTGTAAATTTAGGGCTAAAAAGTAGTATCTCTTATTTTGGTTTTTACCTTGTTAACTCACAGGAAAAGCTTGAAGAGCGGTAATGAAAATGTCTTTACAAGAAAACGCAGCAGCCTGCCATTTACCAGAATGAAAAATGCTCCAATCACAGTACAACAAAAGGCGAATATGTCCTGGTCAGGGTCAGAGATGTAAAAGTAGAGAACTAGCTTCTCGACTACTTCCATAACATTTACATGAAATACATCTAGACATATATGTTGTAACTTCCTATAACTAGACATATGACATACAGATATCCAACTGGGCATTTTTCGTGTCGTGCACTACGAGACAGCATGTCATTGAAATTATGATGCACGCATCCTCATTCAAGGATGCTTAATATTGCAGACACTACACTACACTCCGTGCACTGGAGAATAAGATTTAACTGGTAAAGAGACACGAATATTACAATATTTTTTAAACTTCCTGGCAGATTAAAATTGTGTGCTGGAACCGGGGCTCTAACCTGGGACCTTTCCTTTTGCGGGCAAGGTAAAGGTCAAAGCTTCGAGTCCCGGTTCCGGTACACATTTTTAATCTGCCGGGAAGTTTCATATCAGCGCCCACTCCGCTGCAGAGAGTAAGTTTCATTCGAGATTTTTTAAATTTAAATGTGTCTGAAGCTGCAATTTGAGTGAAGAAGCTAAAGTTCTCCTCGTTTACATCTTTGACTGTGTCCAGAACACACTCTCATATTATTGTGCCGTGATGGGACAATTTTTTATTCCGGTGTCAAACTTATATTCTACCGTAGTTACTTGTCGTACTCGTCTGAGGTTTCCTGGGGCCTATTCTCCTCTTCTGTGAGCAATACTCGACAACAGACAACTCCACTTAAGCTACACAGAAAGAGAAAGACAAAGGATCAGGCATTTCAAAACCGTTTTTTGGTATATTTGGAAATTACAAATAAGATAAAATAAAACTTGTTTACCTCGAAGAGGGTTATCTATTAACATAGAGCTTGATGCTCCTGCACCATCCCTTGGGGCGAGATGGGGATGACTTCAAAATGTTACACAGAAACCCCTATTATTATTGCAGATTTGGATTCTCCGTGAAAAAATGTAACTTTTGTATGAATTCTTTTTTTAGTTTCATGATATATGGCACTGAAATCGACAAATAAAGTTGAAAATTCTTGAAAAGTATAGTATCTTGAAGAAATAGACATCGGACTCTGTTTCTAGGTTCAACACTTCCAGTTTCAGAAAACAGTTGGACAATATTGCAAAAAGTCGTCCAGAAAGAATATTGCTATCAGGGAACCGATTAGCATACCTCTGACGAGCTCCTTCAACATTTCTATGAGCCTCAGAATACGAGGAAACGGTACCTACTCTCTCTGCAAAAGTTACCATCGTGTAACAATTGCGTAGAGATGTGTACTGTCCGAATCATTGAAGTACAATGAATAGTCTGATCAGAGACTGAGAGCATGATTTTGATGCTTTAGAGATATGAACTGCATCACGGCAGCCTCCACCAAGGACCCTCCAATGCGCGTTGCCCATGCACAGAAATGGAGTCGACCGTGAAAAGAGCTTTTAGACCACAGGGAACATACCACGTCGCTGCGAAGCATGTGTGGTTGATACGAGTCACCATACACCCTATTAACAGCTCCTTTTGTTGTGGATGACAATTCCAAGTTTTATTATTTTATTTTATTTATTTATTTAGTCATCCACAGACATTTTAAAATGTATAGATGTTGTCATTAATGAGGTGTACCGCACCTATCAGAACGTTTCTATCACTGCGCTTTTCGACAAGGTTTATGACGATATGTAATTAAGCTTTATTTTGTTCAACAATCCTTGTGACATTCTGATACGGAGGTATGTCTCCGTTAAGTGATTATGCTTCACTTGTGCACACTAGTGTTGGGAGTCGCCAATAAAGCCTTTTTGTAGACCTACAATTTCTGTTTCACTGCCGGCCGCGGTGGCCGAGGAGACTGAGGCGCTCCAGTCACGGTCTGCACGGCCACTACGGTCGGGGGTTCGAATCCCCCCTCGGGCATGGATATTTGTGCCGTCCTTAGTTGTAAGTAGTTCATAAGTAGTTTGTAAGTTTAGGGACTGATGACCCCGTAGTTAAGTCCCATAGACTCTACAAACATTTTTTTCTGTTTCACTTTATTGAAAGTAAGACTTACGCCATTTTTCTTTTCAGGGAGGTTAGGGTACAGTTATCGTTTTCACATATGGTTCTTCCTCACTAGCATTATGATCAAAGTGAAAATTAAGATTACCTTGGTTCCTAGCGTACAATGATTCCAGATTTAGCTTTCGAAATTTCCCCCAGCGGACAAAAGAAAAAAAGTCCCCAAAATGACACTATTTTGGTAACTTTTCCCCAAATATCTAATACCTGACCATCCCTTCGAATTATTATTTATCATCAGTGTTGACAGATTGAAGAAATGAAATTGGGTGTTGAGAGTTGTGAGATTTCCATACATATAAAAAATAGTATATAACTAAAATTTTATTTTGTAAATAAGAGGCAGAGCATGCCCAGGAAAATTAAAAATAATCATGCTCTAGTGGCACCACAACTGCTTTCTACGTAGTTTTTCCACTTCTATAATGATTTATCAATGCATAGTACAGTAAACTCAGAAATAGACGAGAGAGCTGGGTGCCAATGTATAATTCTGACGGCATAATGTATATATATTTTCAGTATTTTTATACTAATTGAAAACATAAATTTTCTTTGCCATAAAAATTACAGTCAAATGATGTATTACTGTAAACTTATTTTGTTAAATGGTACAATAAATTACACGACATTAGTGTCATGATCATAGTGATACCAATACTGTTTATTATCGTTTATATTGAATTAAGACATCAATAAAATGAGTGTAAGCATATTTATTACGACAGAAGTGACATGTCAGTTAGAGGAGGATGGTTATTATATCATCCGACTTAAATTTTGTAAACAGCCTGAAGTATACTCAGTGAATTCTCCACAACAGTTTTTTGTAATTAAAACATACCAAGAAAATCTAATATGTACAGATTGCACATAAAGGTGGAAGTAAACCGTTGGATAATAAGGTCAGATCCAAGCTTCGTCCTGTGGCAGGCGATGGTCTTCTTCCGGTATACTTTTGTAATCCAGCAATACGACGATCTTCAGAGAGCGGCGGCTTCGTTTGCTAGAAGAAACTGCCGGTGTACTCCCCAAACGCGTCCTATATAGCCTGGCGTAGGGACATTAGTTGTCGTGGAGGAATGGCGACCTCTACAAGAAAAGGTTCGTATTAGTTAGGTTCTGTTTGTTTTCTTCTCGGCGTGTTTTCAATAGGTGACGCCTACAGATTTCAATCTATGCTGCCGGGCACACAGGAATGTTTTGCGTGGAGTGTACATGGCAGGGGCTATCTATAGGCAGGCAGAGCACAGCCAAGACGACAAAACGATGTACTGATTGATTTGAAGAGAGAGAGAATAACCAAAAAATTAAGTACTGGATATGTTCTATGGAGTGTCAGATTGCATTAATAGCAACCCTAGGCAGATAAAATTCTTTCTCAGTTTCCCCACTAGTGAAAAATGTTTTTCGCCAAGTCGCTAAGGCTTCTGTTTCCCCAAACGTTCACCCCAAAAATACTTTTCCCCGAAACTGCGAAAAAATTCCGTCAATCTTGAATCACTTCTCCTATATCTGTGTTTTTAAACCTATGGGTCGTGACTCCCAGGCGGGGGGGGGGGGGGTCGCAAAGGCATGTTACCAAGCGAGGTGGCGTAGTGGTAACAAACTGGACTCGTATTCGGAAGGATGCTGGTTCAAATACACCTCCGACCATCCTTATTTAGGTTTTCCGTGATTTCCCTAAAACACTCCAGGCAAATGCTTGGATGGTTCCTTTGAAAGGGCACTGCCGATTTCGTTCCACCTACTTACCCAAACCTTCCGAGCGTAAGCTCCATCTCTAATGACCACGCTGTCGACGGGACGTTAAACTCCAAACTTCCTTCCTTCCAAAGTCATGCTTGCACCATTAAATAAAATTTAGTTTCTTGTCTAACATTATTTATGATTTCAATATCTCATAGATTGTTTTATAATACGATGTGATAAGTGCAAAGCCTGAAAACTGTTCTCAGAAACCAATCGATAGGTAAAAAAACATGATATGTATTTCTGGACAATTCGAAAAAAAAATGTGTTTCGTATGAAATTGTCTATACAGTGGGATCTTTCTTAATGAGCATAATATACTTCTGAGTCTTGCCTGAAATGCGAAACACTCGTTAAGCAAAAATAATTTTCTGTTGAAAATCATGTAAAAATAGCTAATGTATTCCATTCCGAAAAAACTTAGCCCAAGAATATAAAAGAAAGCTGTAGCAAAAGAACGAAGATTAAATTTTTTTAATTTTTTTTTATTTTTTTAGATAACATACGAGGGTTGGAACTTAAATAACGTGGCAACACTGCTGTGGAGACACTATGCAATGGAATCTACTGTTGTCACTGATAACAGACGTTGTTGACATACCTTCTTCACCTACGAGCAAATGGACGTCACCGGCGTGCGCATAATCGAGGAAACACAGTCCCTTACGAGCGAGCGGCCTAACATAACGGTCTCACTTACGTTTTCGCAATAGGAACAACGAAGTTGGATCAAGGTCGAATGTGCCAGTGGGCGTACAGCACGACAGTGCCATCAAGATCTTCCAGAGCCATGCGGGGAATCGGCATTACCGTATAGAACAGTAGCATGTTGGGTAAAAGCCTTCAACGAATGTCGGTAAGCAGTGGCAGACACGCATCGGGCAGATCGTCTTAGCGTCAACAACGAAGAAGTGCAACCTGTTGCCGCGTTAGTGGACAGTGATCGTCGGCAGACGATTCGTGAGCTCTTCCTCGAAACCGAATTTACTCATACGACTGCGCTTCGTATGCTGAATAAACGCCTGGACGCAAAAAATTGCATCACCATGAGTTCCCCATGAATTGACGGAAATGCGATACGACGCTGGTCAGACGCCCTTGGAGCGCTCTGAGCGCGAAGGTTTTCTTACGCGAGACTGGAAGAGACACGGGTCACATCTACGAGCCAATACTGAAACGCCAGTCGAACGAATGGCGTCATTATGGGTCGCCGCAAAAGTCGAAAGTGCGTAAGAGCCCCAGTATGGTGCAACTCATGGTGGTTCTCGAGCACGACTGTGATGGTTTTTTTTTTTTTTTCTAAAGTATTACGTTTATTACGTTCTTCCTCGGCAAACCGTCAATGCACAGTATTACTGTTCGATTTTTGAGCATCACCAGCGACCAGCTTTACTAAAGAAGCGGCAACACTTTCTGCAAAACTACCAAATGTTCAAATGTTTGTTCAGCTTATGGGACTTAACTACGGAGTCATCAGTCCCTAAACTTACAAACTACTTACGAACTACCTTATACTAAGGACGGCACAAATATCCATGCCCGAAGGGGGATTCGATCCCCCGGCCGTAGTGGCCGTGCAGACCTTGACTGAAGCGCCTCAGTCCCCGCGGCCACTGCGGCCGGCTGCAAAACTACCCATGATTTTTCACGACAATGCGCGGGCGCATACAGCACAAGCTGTGGCTGCTCTGTTCGGTCGATGGGACTGGGGCTTATTCTACCATCCATCATACTCCCAGGACGTAAATCCCAGTGACTTTGATTTGATTCCGAAGATGAAGAAACCACTTTGTGGAAATCGCTTCAGAACTGTTCCAGAGATACGACAGGCAGTAGACCCCTCCATTCGCACAATCAACAGAACAAGCTGTGCTAACGGTATACCACGCCTTCCACATCGCTGGTAACGCGTTCTACACAACGCTGTTGACTACTTTGAAGGACAGTAACAGGTGCAAACATGTAATTCTTTTTTATCAGTTGTGGATAAATAGTTGCCACTATTTAAGTTCCAACCCCCGTAGTTTTATAACGATTCGTGAGGAGAGGGGTCGTCAGAATATATTTACTTGGAAGGAGTTCGCATATTCGAAAAGCTTGAAAAACGCTATCCTTCATGGTAGACTACACGCGGACTGGGTGTTGTGTCGTCCTCATCATCATTGACACACAGTCGCCGAAGTGGCGTCAGATAAATAAGGTTGCACCAGGCAGGCTGAAGACGATCCCAGATGGATTTTGCCCTTTCTGTACGGGACGAGCGACACGCACAAGAAGTCGTTGTCAGCTTCAGCGTTCCTTGTGATAGACCATAAAACTACAAAGAAGCGTTTGTAGAGTCGTCTGCTTCACGTGTCTACTTCGTTTGTTGTCAACTTAGAGCAAATGAATCACCGAGTTAAGATCACTTTTCGAGACTGTCAGATTATCATGATTATTGTAATGATTGAAACATTTCAAAATTCAAATGTTTGTAGAGTTTATGGGACTTAACTACGGGATCATCAGTCCCTAAACTTACAAACTACTTATGAACTAGCTAACACTAAGGACGGCATAAATATCCATGCCCGAGGGGGGATTCGAATCCCCGACCGTAGTGGCCGTGCAGACCGTGACTGGCGCGCCGCAGACCGCTCGGTCACCGCGGCGGGCTTGGAACATTTATTTGTGTTTTATACTGCCTGTCGGCCGCGGTGGCCGAGGGGACTGAGGCGCTCCAGTCACGGTCTGCACGGCCACTACGGTCGGGGGTTCTAATCCCCCCTCGGGCATGGATATTTATGCCGTCCTTAGTCTTAGCTAGTTCATAAGTAGTTTGTAAGCTTAGGGACTGATGACCCCGTAGTTAAGTCCCATAAGTTCTATAAACATTTTAACATTTATACTGCCTCTGTGAAACTATTAATTGTTTCAATGAAGTTCATGTGAAACTAAGTCGCTCACTTGTGTAGCCGCGGCGGAGCGGCCGAGCGCATTGAGGCGCTATGCTACGATGCGCGAGGCCGTTCATCGTCGGGGGTTCAAATCCCTCCTCGGGCATGGATGTTTTTGTCGTCTTTAGTATAAGATAGTTCGTAAGTTTAGGGACTGATGACCCCGCAGTTAAGTTCATAAGCTTAACAAACATTGGAACATTTTGATTTCACTTGTCCGCCTTTGTGAAACTTATTTGATTGGTTCTATGCACTTGTTTAAACATCCGCATTATAAACGGAGATTAAATACTTCCAGACCGCGTGGTTTGAGGCGCCTATATTTATCATGGTCAAGCTCAGGTCCTGGAATGAAGCTTCAAATAATGCTCAGGAAAAACTGTTAACTACAGCATTTTTCAGGAGAAATAGCAAATATTTTAGGAGACGGTAATAAAAACTAATTGCAATAAATATGCTGTATAATGTGTGTGGGTATAGCTCTTAGTGTGTAACCCAAGAAAATTTATAGTATTTTAAGTTCCCGATTGTTGGACCTGCAGTGTGGTAAATGTCGTTAAAGGACATTTTTATAAACGATCCTGAATCACTGCTTACAGTTTATTACTTATCAAGCGTCTGCGTGTTAAAGGAAATGCAAATTTGAATATTTTCACTGATAGTTTCGTCGGCTCTTGGTAAGTCATCATATTGACTTTTACTTAAATAACGGGTTTTCGACTTATTTTAAAGTCTGAAGATGACTTTGTAAGCCGAAAACCGGTTAACCAAAAGGAAATAAACTTGCAGAACAAACACAAAATTTACTTTGAAGTCAGAATGTTGTTGTTTTACCAAGAACCGACCGAAAAATCTGTGAAAAAGGATTCATTTACATTTTCTCTAAGTTTGTTTGGCTTTCATGTTAACAGCTATATCTCTGTTCTCGATTAAAATTGTACACATGTTAAATGGAATTTTTATTGCAATTCGTCTATAGCACCACCTCCTAAAATATTTACGACTGCACTTGCGACCGCCTGTATACAGGGTGGTCCATTGATAGTCAGCGGGCCAAATATATCACAAAATAAGCATCAAACGAAAAAACTACAAAGAACAAAACTTTTCTAGCTTGAAGGGGGAAAACAGATGGCGCTATGGTTCGTCCCCTAGATGGCGCTACCATAGGTCAAACTAATATCAGCTGCATTTTTTTTAAATAGGTACCCCCATTTTTGTTACATATTCGTCTAGTACGTAAATAAATATAAATATTTTATACGGAACACTTTTGTCTCTTTGTGATAGATGGCGCTGTAATATTCGCAAACATATTACTCACAATTTTAGACGAACAGTCGGTAACAGGTTTGTTTTTTAAATTAAAACACAGAACGTAGGTACGTTTGAACTTTATTTCGATTGTTCCAATGTGATACAAGTAATTTTGTGATATTATCATACGTTATGAGAACGCATGCTGTTACTGCGTGTTACCTGTAATTACCTCATGACTTCAATAAATGCTCAAAATAATGTCATTCAACTTCAATACATTTGGCAATACGCGTAACGAAATTCCTTTCGACAGCGAATAGTTCGCGTTCAATAATGTTCCCACATGCATTGACAATGCACTGACGCATGTTTTCAGGCGTTGTCGGTGAATCACGATAGCAAATATCCTTCACTTTTCCCCTCAGAAAGAAATCGGGGGACGTAAGATTCGGCGAATGTGCGGGCCATGGTATGGTGCTTCTACGACCAATCCACCTGTCATTAAATATTCCATTTAAGACCGCTTCAACTGCACACGAGCCATGTACCGAACATCCATCATGTTGAAAGTACATCGCCATCTTTCATTCAGTAAAACACCTTGTAGTAAAATCGGTAGAACATTACGTAAGAAATCAGCATACATTGCGCCATTTAGATTGCCATCGATAAAATATGAGCCAATTATCCTTCCTCCCTTGATGCCACACCATACATTAACCCGCCAAGATCGCTGATATTCCACTTGTCGCAGCCATCGTGGATTTGCCGTTGCCCAAAAGTGCATATTATGCCGGTTTACGTTACCTCTGTTTGTGAATGACGCTTCGTCACTAAGCAGTACGGGTGAAAAAATGTGTTATCGTCCAGTAATTTATTTTGTGCCCAGTGGCAAAACTGTACACGACGTTCGAAGTCTTCGCCATGCAAATCCTGGTGCGTAGAAATATGTTACGGGTGAAATTTATGTTTTTGAGATTCCCGATCTCGCTCAATTTGTCTGCTACTGATGAGCGGATTAGCCGCAACTGTAGCTAAAACACTTACTTGGGCATCATCATTTGTTGCAGGTCGTGGTTGACGTTTCACTTATAGCTGAACTCTTCCTGTCTCTTTAAATAACGCAACTATCCAGCGAAATGTCCGGACACTTGGATGATGTCTTGCAGCATAACGATCAACATACATAGGTCCGTTGGACATTTTGATCACAATACCCATACATAAATACCATATGACCTTTTCTGCAATTGGTAAACGTTCCATTTTAACGCAAGTAATGTATCACGAAGCAAATACCGTCCACACTAACGATTGTTTACGCGATACCACGTTTGTAACTATTACAGCGCCATCTATCACAAAGCGAAAATAGTTTTCTGAATAAAACATTTATATTTATTTATATACTAGACGAATATGTAATAAAAATGGGGGTAACTATTAAAAAAATGCAGGTGATGTCCGTTTGACCTATGGCAGCGCCATCTAGCGGGCAGAGGGTTCATTAACCTCTTTCATAACTTTTTTCTACCGTTCCATTCTCTAACAGCGCGAGGGAAGAAAGAACACCTAAATCGTTCCGTTTTCGATCTGATTCATTTTATTGGGATGGTCATGTCTCCCTATGTAGGTGGGTGCTAGAAAAAGTTTTTCACATTCAGAAGTAAAAATGGCTAATTGCAATTTCGCAAATAGTTCTTGCCGCAAAGAATGACGTCGTTCTTTTAATGACTTTCACCTCAAATCGTGCAACATTTCCGTGTCGCTTTCTCCCCCGTAACGCGATAAACCAAAATGAGCTGCCCTTCTCTGAACCTTCTCAATGTATTCCGTCAGTTCCACCTGGTGAGGGTCCCACACTGGGCAACAGTACTCCAGGAGAAGACGCACAAGTGTGATGTATGAAGTGTGATGTAGGCAGCCTCTTTGGTGGAGCTGTTGCATCTCCGAAGGGTTCTGTCAATGAAACATAACCTTTGGTTCGCCTTCCCCACAATATTTTCTGTGTGTTGTCTCCAGTCTAAGTTGTTCGTAATTGTAACTCCTAGGTATTTGTAGAATTTACGACCTTAAGGTTTGACTGATTTATCGTCTAATTTAAGTTCAGCGGTATTTTTTTAGTGGTCGTGTGTACTACTTCACACTTTTCATTATTTAGAGTTAATTGCCAATTTTCGCACCATGTAGAAATTTTGTCTAAATCGCTTTGCAGTTGCTTTTGATCACTTGTTGACTTCACTAACCGATAAACGACAGCATCATCCGCGAACAGTCTAAGCGAGCTATTCAGATAGTCTCGTAAATATATATATATATATATATATATATATATATATATATATATATATATATATATATATATATATATATATATATATTCGTTAGTCTCGCTAAAAGTCGAGAACGGCTGAACCGATTTGGGTAATTTCAGTCTTGAAATATTTGTGTAAGTCCAGGGAAGGTTTAAACGTTGATAAAATATGGAAAAGTTATCCGGAAAAGAGGAAAATCGGGAAAAATGAAACAGCTTTTTTTAGTGAGCTATCAATACCGTTCGTCCAATTGCGATAAAATTTTGTACATTTCATGTTGAAAGGGAAAGGAAGGTTCGCATCAAATAAAAATTTGTAAAAGTCGCCAGGAAAGTAGGAAAATCAATAGCCACATGGTTGTAAGGGTATCACTTGAGTACACTTGACAGAACAAGTTGGTATTAAATAAATGTTTTGGAAAATCTACCGGAAAATTGGAAAATTTGAGAAAAACTGAAAGTGGGTTCTTCAATGTGTTTTTGATTGAATTCAGCACTATAACTGACTATTCGCACGACGAAGCGGGGTAATTCTTTTTTTGTTTTGTTTATGATGGTCTTTGAAAAGTTTTCACTAAAAAAAATAAAAAAAATAGGGTAGTTAAAAAGGAAAGTCGCAAAAGTCAAACCAAGTTCCTTTTTCGATTTGTTTCTAGATGTAGTCAACACTATAAGTTGAAAACCGTTCATCCGATTGCGATAAAACTTTGATAATTTGACGTTCAATGAAATATCAATCTTATGAACAAACAAATTGGGAAAGTTTCCCGAAAAAATTTGAAAATTCACGAGAAACTGAAAGAGCTTTTTTTCAAATGTTCAAATGTTTATAGAGCTTATGGGACTTAACTACAGGATCATCAGTCCCTAAACTAACAAACTACTTATGAACTAGCTAATACTAAGGACGGCACAAATATCCATGCCCGAGGGGGGATTCGAACCCCCGACCGTAGTGGCCGTGCAGAACGTGACTGACGCGCCGCAGACCGCTTGGCCACCGCGGCCGGCGAGCTTTTTTTAATGGGATATCAAAATCATTCGTCTGATTGCGATAAAATGTTGCATATTTGACGTTCAGAGAAAGAGTACATACATAGTGGCAATTGCGAAGCATTGCCGGGTGGACTAGTCGTTTTAAAACACAAGGAAGAGTAGGGGACCCTTAACGCTTCGCTGGGGAACGCCAGATATCACTTCTGTTTTACTCGATGACTTACCGTTAATTCTACGAAGTGTGTTCTTTCTTATAGGAAATGGTGACTCCAGTGAAACAACTACGTTTCTCTGAGCAGGAGACAAGTACACAATTCTCAAAAAAATCCGCGACTTGGTTCCGTTCGTCATCTGGGTTTCCCACTCGGTCTGTGCATGCTCGAAGCAGTTCCATATGCGTGAGAATAGGATCCATCCTATTCCGTCTACAAGCGAACGTATGCGTGCATTAGTTCAAGTGGACGCGTCAGGCGTAACTGATGTATCGCGGGTAATCTCGTAAGCCGTCACTCGCCGCGTATAACGGGCTTAACACACGCAAATGGCGACTGTTGCAGGTGTTCCAGAGCTCAGCGGAGCTGCGGCGCAACCTGGACCCGAACGTGAGCTACGGCGAGAGCCACGGGCACAACACGGCGCTGCACTACGCGGCGCGCCACGGCATGAAGCACCTGCTGCGCACCTTCCTCAACGACCTGGCGGGCAACCCCAACAAGCGCAACGCCGCCAACGAGACGGCGCTGCACGCCGCCTGCTCGCTGCCCGCCGGCAAGCCGCTGAGCGCGCAGGAGCGCCGCGCCGCCTGCGTCGCGCTGCTGCTGCAGTGGCGCGGCGCCGCCACGCCCGGCGGCGCGCACGAGCGCCTCGACCTGCGCGCGCAGGACCAGGTGAGCAAGCTGCTCTACCGTAGCTCTCTGTACCCCAGCCGCTGAAACATCGGACTTGAGGCTTCTCGTTACGGCGAGTTAAGTTGGCACCACTGCTGTAGTGACGTTGCAACACTAGGATCAGGTGCACCACACTGCTGCCAAACCACGCTGACGACGTGTGGTGTACCGTAGGCCTCTATATCCGGGCCACTGAAACATCGCACTTGACACTTCGCGTTACGGCAAGTTAAGTTGGCACTACTGCTGTAGTGGCGTTGCAACGCTAGGATTAGGATCAGGTGCGCCGCACTGCTGCCAACCAACACTGACGACGTGTGGTGTACCGTAGGTCTCTATACCCGGGCCGCTGAAACATCACACTTGACATTTCGCGTTACGGCGAGTTAACTCGGCTCCAATGCAATAGTGACGTTCCAACCCTAGGATCAGGTGCGCCGAGCTGCTGCCAACCCACGCTGACAACGTGTGGTGTACCGTAGGTCTCTATACTCGGGCCTCTGAAACATCGCACTTGACGCTTCGTGTTACGGCGAGTTAAGTTGGCTCCACTGCTGTAGAGACGTTGCAACACTAGGATCAGGTGCGCCGCACTGCTGCCAACGCACGCTGACGACGTGTTGTGTACCGTAGGTCTCTATACCCAGGTCGATGAAAAATCGCACTTGACGCTTCGCGTTACGGTGAGTTAAGTTGGCTCCACTGCTGTAGTGACGTTGCAACACTAGGATCAGGTGCGCCGCACTGCTGCCAACCCACGCTGCCGACGTGTGGTTTCCCGTAGGTCTCTGTAACCAGGTCCACTGAAACATTGCACTTGACATTTCGCGTTACAGCGAGTTAAGTTGGCTCCACTGCTATAGCGATGTTGCAACACTAGGACCAGATGCGCTACACTGCTGTCAACTCACGCTGCCGACATGTAGTGTCCCGTAGGTCTCTATACTCAGGACCGCTGAAACATTGCACTTGACGTTTCGCGTTACGGCGAGTTAAGTTTGCTCCACTGCTATAGCGATGTTGCAACACTAGGACCAGGTGCGCCGCGCTGCCCACATGTACCATAGGTCTAGAGATCCAAAACACTGTAAAATGGCGCACTTCATCCCCGTTTTCAAGAAGGGATGTCGAACAGATGTGCAGAACTATAGGCCTATATCTCTAACGGCGGTCAGTTACAGAATTTTGGAACATGTAATACAATCTACATCTACATGGGATACTCTGCAAACCACATTTAAGTCCCTGGCAGAGGGTTCATCCAACCACCGTTATACTATTTATCTCTCATCCCATTCTCGAATAGCGCGCGGGAAGAAAGAACACCTGAATCTCTCCGTTCGAGCTCTGGTTTCTCGTATTTTATTCTCATGATCATTTCTACCTATGTAAGTGGGAGTCAACAATATATTTTCACATTCGGAGGAGAATGTTGCCGATTGGAGTTTCGTAAGTAGCCCACGCCGCAGCGATAACCGCCGTTCATGTAAAGATTTCCATCCCAGATCCTGTATCATTTCCGTAAAGCTGTCTCCCCTGTATCGTGACAATACGAATCGAGCTGCCCTTCTTTGGACTCTTTCGCTGTCCTCCGTCAAACCCACCTGATAAGGATCCCACACTGGGCAGAAATACTCCAAATGAGGACGGACAAGCGTAGTGCATGCAGTTTCTATAGTAGTTCTAATGCATCTTTGATGAGTTCTGCCAGTAAAATGGTTCCCCTTTCTCCGATAATATCTACGTGTTCTTTCAAGTTTAAGTCTGAAGTAATAATAATTCCTAAGTATTTAGTGTAGTTTACGGCCTTCACAATTGATTGATTTATCTTGTAAATAAAGTTTAACGGATTTCTTTTCGTAAACATTTGGACGACTACACACTTCGCATTATTTAGAATCAACTGCCAATTTTTACACCATAGTGATATCTTATTCAGATCGTTCTGCAGTTGGTTTTGATCTTCAGATGATTTTCCTAGACGGTAAATGACGGCATCATCTGCAAACAATCTAAGAGAGCTAATTAGATTTTCTCCTAAATCGTTTATGTAAATGAGGAACAGCACAGGGCCAATAACACTACCCTGTGGAATGACCGATATCACCTCTGTTTTAGATGATGCCTTACCATTGATTACTACAAACTGTGTCCTCCCTGACAGGAAATCCCCTATCAGTCGCAAATTTGGGGCGATATATCATAACCACGCAATTTTATTAAAAGCCGTTTGTGAGGTACGCTGTCAAAAGCCTTCTAGAAATAAACAAATATGGAATCAATTTGCGAAACCTTGTCGATAGCACCCATCACTTCGTGTGAGTAAAGAGCTACTTGTGTTTCGCACGAACGATTTTTTCTAAATCCGTGTTGACCTTGGGCCAATAGATCATTCTGTTCGAGATAATTCATAATATTTGAATACAGGATATGTTCCAAAACCCTGCTGCAAATTGACGTCAATTACAATTGCTACACCACGAAGAGGACGTGCTAGAGACGCGAAATTTAATCGACAGGTTAGCTCTCGTATACTGACTAAATACATCAACTTATTCACCTGTTCTATCAGTCAGCATATAAACTTTATAACAACACAGAAACAGACAGACAGCGTTCGCTGTACCAGTGTACCTATATATAATACAGTTTACGTCATAAATACGTCATATGTGACAGATAAATCTCGGGGTTTTAGCATATTACGCTTCATATAATACCAATATATATAAAAATAAATGTGGAGCTATTTTTAGTTGTTACCTATTTTTATTCCACTACTTACGTTCCCTGATATAAAACGTATATTAAAATCAATGTAAACGACACTATTCACACTCATTCAATGTCGTGCTCAGAAATGTAACTTGCCAACCCTTCGGAGCGCTGCTGTCGCAGGATATAATAAAATTCTGCGGGATTTTCGCGACTGTATATGTTAGACTGTGGACAAACTGAACTGACGTCCTCCGTGTTATTTGTAGTATCGGCTGACAGCTGCTATGCCGCACCCACTCGAGAATTTTACCTGTTTACAGTCCCAAGTTTTAAATAAAGATCGACTATTAAATATGGATATGCATAAAATTCCTTCAGCCTTGCCGAAGTTGCGAATTGACGAACCTGGTAGTATATTTCCCAAAAATGGTGTAATTAAATCTCACAAACCTGTCAGTAATACAGTTCCATTTCGAAGAATTAACGTTAACTGAGTTTTGCAGTAACAACGTAAGTGCTGCTGTGAAAATATTTATATTGATTATATTGCAAATATATGGTCCAAACGAGCTACGAAATATACAGTGAACAGTAAGTGTCATAACAATCATGATCATCGATTTGCATCTGTTGTTAATATGTTGTAACAACTGCTTCCATAAAGTCTAGTATACATTTATCTGATGTTTACTAAATGTATCAAAATTACAAACTTGTAAAATTGCTGTCAAAGGGTTTAGTTGTGATCTTTCGTGGACGAAATTTGACTACAAAAACGAAAGTGACAACAGAATACTGCAATAAAAATGCGCCTGTGTCAGCTGCCATGAAAGCATTCCACACCGAAATAATGTATCACTAATAACTTTAGTTGTTGCCACGTTGAAATAACTATATACAGTCATATACAAGTAAAACATTCTGGCTGTTACTACTGCTTCGCACTTTGCACTGGTTACATATCAACCAAGCTCGATCAAGTATTGTCAATAACAAATGAAAATATTTTCAAAGAAGGTGTAGACACTCAAAAGTTAGATTTCATCAACCACAGGAGCAACAAAGAAGAAACATCTCAAAAACACACCACCACTAGGTAGAAAACAGAGCATTTTTTATGGTGCGTACTTCAAGGGAATGCAGGCTAGCTCATTTGAGGCTTCACGTTTGGGACAGCTAAATACCATTAGTCAGTAAATTTGTTTCAGTAGCTATAGGCTGAGATCAAATAAGGCAAAACATTTGGTGTTCTTGCACGAAGTACATGTCGTTTTATCACTTCGATTTGTGCATTTAAATGTTGAACACACTTTAGCCATATTTCAGCAGCAAAAATAGTACAGACACTACACACGAAATTCAATATACACTAAGTATAGCACTTCAAACTCAACAACAACTTACGACAGACAGACTCCTCTCAAGTGTACTGACCACCGTATACAAGGTGAGTCACCTAACATTACCGCTGGATTTATCTCGTAAACCACATCAAATATTGACGAACCGATTCCACAGACCGAACGTGAGGAGAGGGGCTAGTGTAATTGGTTAATACAAACCATAAAAAAATGCACGGAAGTATGTTTTTTTAACACAAACCTACGTTTTTTAAAATGGAACTCCGTTAGTTTTGTCAGCACATCTGAACATATAAAGAAATACGTAGTCCGTGCCGTTTGTTGCATTGTAAAATGTTAATTACATCCGGAGATATTGTAACCTACAGTTGACGCTTGAGTACCACTCCTCCGCTGTTCGATCGTGTGTATCGGAGAGCACCGAATTAAGTAGGGATCCAAAGGGAACGGTGATGTACCTTAGGTACAGAAGAGACTGGAACAGCACATTACGACCACATGGTAACACCTTTATTGGTTTTTTTCACTGACGCACATGTACATTACCATGAGGGGTGAGGTACACGTACTCATGTGGTTTCCGTTTTCAATTATGGAGTGCAATAGAGTGTGTCCCGACATGTCAGGTCAATAGATGTTCAAAGTGGTGGCCATCATTAGCTGCACACAATTGCAATCTATGGCGTAATGAATGTCGAAAAAAAATGTTTGTAGAGTCTATGGGACTTAACTACGGGGTCATCAGTCCCTAAACTTACAAACTACTTACAACTAAGGACAGCACAAATATCCACGCCCGAGGGGGGATTCGAACCCCCGACCGTAGTGGCCGTGCAGACCGTGACTGGAGCGCCTCAGTCTCCTCGGCCACCGCGGCCGGCAATGAATGTCGTACACCCCGCAGTACACCTGCTGTAATGTCGCCGCAGGCTGCCACAATACGTTGTTTCATATCCTCTGGGGTTGTGGGCACATCACGGTACACATTCTCCTTTAACGTAACCCACAGAAAGAAGTCCAGGGGTGTAAGATCAGGAGAACAGGCTGGCCAATTTATGCGTTCTCCACGTCCTATGAAACGCCCGTCGAACATCCTGTCAAAGATCAGCCTAGTGTTAATTGCAGAATGTGTAGGTGTACCATCATGCTGATACCACATACGTCGACGCGTTTCCAGTGGGACATTTTCGAGCAACGTTGGCAGATCATTCTGTAGAAACGCGATGTATGTTGCAGCTGTTTGGGCCCCTGCAATGAAATGAGAACCAATGAGGTGGTCGCCAATGATTCCGCACCATACAATTTCAGTCCATGGTCGCTGTCGCTCTACCTGTCGGAGCCAGCGAGGATTGTTCACGGACCAGTAATGCATGTTTCGTAGATTCACTGCCCCGTGGTTTGTGAAACCCGCTTCATCGGTAAACAGGTAGAACTGCAAAGCATTCTCTGTTAATGCCAATTGACAGAATTGCACTCGATGATTAAAGTCATCACCATGTAATTGCTGATGTAGCGACACATGAAACGGGTGAAAGCGGTGACGATGCAGTATGCACATACACTACTTTGACTCAGTCCACCGGCTCTCGCAATGTCCCGTGTACTCCTGTGTGGGTTCACGGCAACAGCAGCTAACACATCAACTGCACCCGCTTCTCCTGAGACGGGCCTGTTACGGACCCGTTTGCGTGCTACGACCATACCTGTTGCATACAGTTGGCAGTAGATGTTTTGAAATGTGCGGCACGTTGGATGCTCTGTGTCCGGGTACCATTCTGCATACACCCTGCAGGCTTCAGCTGCATTTTGTCGACACTCGCCATAGATGAGTATCATCTACGACTTTTCAGAGTTCAAATACACCATGGTCACAGTTCCTACAACACTACACTATCACAGATGTCTGGTAACACTACAGTTAGTCTGCGTGCAAAGACGAATGCAGAATAACAATAGCAGCAAGCGCTACATGCAGACACTGCCACAGCTAGACCAAACCACAACAGTGCACTACAGCCACACTCGTAAACACGGTCGTCATTGTAAACATGTCCCAGCAGATGCTGCTCGCCGACCGTGGCCCGTGTTCGTTACATCACGCAACTGAACGTCGGAGGTTTCAAGCGTCAACTTTAGGTTACAATATCTCCGGATGTAATTAACATTTTACAATGCAACAAACGGCACTGATTACGTATTTCCTTATATGTTCAGATGTGCTAACAAAACTAACGGGGTTCCATTTAAAAAAACGTAGGTTTGTGTTAAAAAATACTTCCGTGCATTTTTTATGGTTTGTATTAACCAATTACACTATCCCCTCTCCTCACGTTTGGTCTGTGGAATCGGTTCGTCAGTATTTGATGTACGAAAATATATCCAGCGGTAATGTTAAGTGACTCACCCTGTATATGGCGACCGAGTTTAGACAGGTTGTCGTCGGGGGAGGGAGGGGGGATCGAGTCCTCCCTCGGGCATGGGTATTTGTGTTGTTTTCCTTAGCATAAGTTAGTGTAAGTAGTTTGTAAGCCTAGGGACTGATAACCAATGTAGTTAAGTTCCTTAGATTTACAAACACTTGAACAGGTTGCCGCAAACAGCGCTGTAACTCGTGATATATGAAATTTAAGCTCGTTGTGCCACTCGCACACATACAGTCGCAACAATCGCTCTTGTCAAAGTTGTTAGAGGGCGTCCATTAATTACGTGAGTTGGCTGGGGGGGGGGTCGATCAGAATCTCACACCTCACCACTTCTCACATGTGGGTAAGGGGGAACTCGGCAAATGACGCGTAATTCTTTCCCATAAGAAACAGTTAGGACTTCCAAGTTAACTGGGTTAAATTAATTAAAACATGTATCAGTCTAAAATATGGCTAAATCCTACACAATAATATTTACAGCGGTTATGCAAACATTGCAGTAGGTGCAACCACATCGGAGGGGTGTCTATGGAGGGGCCAGACAAACTAATCGTTCCTGAAGAGGGGCAGCAACCTTTTCAGTAGTTACAGGGGCAACAGTCTGGATGATTGACTGAGCTGGCCTTGTAATGTGGCTTTGCCATACAGTTACTGCGAACGGCTGAAAGCAGGGAGAAACTACAGTCGTTACTTTTCCTGAGGACAAGCAGCTCTACTGTATGAATATATGATGATGGAATCATGGACGATAGTTCAGGCAGAAAGAGGAGGGAGGCTTTTGAAATGTGATGCTACAGAAGAATGCTGAAGATTAGGTAAGTAAGTCGAGTAATTACTGGGACGTACTAAATAGAATTGGGAAGAAAAGGAATTTTTCGCATACCTTGACTAAAAGAAGAGATTTATTGGTAAGACTCGTTCTTAGACATCAAGGACGCTTGAATTTAGCATTGGAGAGAAGTGTGTGGAGTAAAAATTGCAGATGGATACCGAGAGATAAATACAGTAATCGGGTTGAAAAGAATGTAGATTATCGTTGTTATTCGGATATGAAGAGGCTTAAATAGTACATGGTAGGATGAAGAGCAGTATAACCAGTTTCAAGAATTTAAAAATTCCCGCGGACTACAACCACAATATCAGTAACAAAGGAATGTTTTCCTTTTACACACACCAAAAGGGTGAAAAAAATGTTCAAATGGTTGTAAATCTATCGGACTCAACTGCGTGGCTTACAAAATACTTAAACTAAGGTAAAGTAACCTAAGGGCATACAAACACCCATGCCCGAGGATGGACTCAAACCCCCGACGGCGAACGGCCGAGCGTACCGAAGCACGGCGCCCCAGTACGCACTGCTAATCCGTCGCGGCAAACTCGGTTGCACCAGACAGCCACAGGGGGATGGGTGGAACAAAATTACCATATCTCATAAGGCATACATACATTGACTGCCGTTTTATTCACTTCCCTAAACTAGCAAACGATGCCATGTACAAAGATAGAATTTTCATATTCACATAATATATGACTTCAACTGCGAATGGGCAAAGCTGAAAAATGTGTACCCAGCCGGGATTCGAAGCCGGGTCTTCTACTTTCTAGGCAGTTGCGCTGACCCATACGCCACTGGGGACACGGTGATCACCGTACCTGCAAGCACTGCTTAAACACACCTCCCGTCAGACACAAACTTCCAGCTTTACCCAGCCCACAGTACTCAAACTCGTAGTTATGAAACTAATTCCCGTACGAGTTAAGGGCTCCAAACTTGCCCACCCCTCCCCACTAACGAAAGGACCATTGCCTGTCACTGGCTAATTATATATACATTTTCAGCTTTGCACATTCACAGTTGAAGTCATATTCTGTGAATTTGAAAACAATAACAACTGCAGGATCAGAAGTGACGTCTGTTCTTTCGGAACAGATATATAAAGATAGAATTGACATCGCCTGGAAGTGCTACACTATTTTGTTATAATTTTAGTTGCGGCAGCATATTTTAAAACGCTATGCGTGAAGTACATTTAAAATCTATTTCTGATAACATTATTAAACGACGCCTTCACCCTTGCCGAAGTCTGTTTACGATTGAATAACAGAGAGAATCGTTATCGATGCAGCACACAGTGGTGACCGAAGCACATGAAAGCTGCAGAGGCCAAACAAATTCCTAAGTCGATTAAAGGCAGATTATCCTGGCCTGACACATTCATCAGCGCAACAGCCAGGGGAGCATTCTGCACGTGTTGCACAGGCTAAACTAGCTAATGTAGTGCTGGGTCAAAACATCTTAGCTAGTAGGGTAAGGCGGTACAATTAAGAACATTTCGGACAAATGTCATTGTATCTGGAAATATTGAGAAAAGAATAATTTTAACCGTGGCACTTATTCTTGAATGTTTAATGAATGTGTAAAACAAATTTTAGACAGTTACAAATGTTGCTATAAACACAAAAAAAGGTTATCAGGCTTGATTCCCTGGTGTAATTTGTGCTCAACGAATGTATTTGACTTGTGGGAATTTTTTCAGCAGTCAGTCGCAAAAATTTATTTATTTATTCGCAGAGCTAGATTTCGACCACTGTGTAGTCATTATCAGTGCTAAATTAAATATAAAAGAACCAGTCAGAATAACATACGTCACATTATAAGCCAATTGTACAAGTTTCAGTTAAAGTCAATGATAAAAAAATAACTTAAAAACAATTAAAATACTTAAAACATCTCGACCTCCATAAACATATCTCATATAAATTTGTTTTTTTATATGAAACTTTAAGGAGGGCGCCTTAGTCGCAAATGACGCATGCTGACGTCAACTGTGTAGGAACTGTAACAGCTGGGTCAGTACGAACGCAACCTCCAACATGGAGGTCGAGATGTTTTGAGTATTTTAATTGTTTTGAAGGTTGTTTTTTTTTATCATTGCCTTTAACTGAAACTAGTATAATTGGCTTATAATGTGACATGTATGTTATTCCAACTGGTTACTTTGTATTTATTTTAGCACTGATAATGACCACACAGTGGTCGAAATCTAGATCTGCGAATAAATAAATATATTTTACGACTGATTGCTGAAACAATTTCCACAACAAAAAAAGGTTACAGAATTGAGAAAAATCGATCGAAAATGTACCACACTAGGTACAATTGTGATCACTTCCTGGTACAATTTTCATCACTGGCATCTTCTACATCAAAGCACTTTTTCCTCGGGCTGCAACGCATACTTCGTGGTACCAAACATTGCATTTGTGGCAGCGAATCTTCACCCTTAGTTACTGATTTTTAAGAGCGCGTTAGACTAAGGTACTTTACTTACCACGTAACAGGAAATTTATATCTCCGTAGCACAAAGTGGTGTATTCTTGGAAAAGACAGGAGGAGCTGTAGAGTTGCTACACTACAACGCCACACAAGGCAAGTGCTGCCAACACTACGAGGCAGACAAATGGCGTGAAACCTGATGTTGTATATCGAATTTGTACCACCTTACCCTACTGATGTGTGGAATTGTACTTGTTAGTAGTTGGAAACTAAACAAAATTTACCCTATCATCATCATTATTTGAGACCGATTATGCCTTTAAGCGTTCGGTCTGGCGCATAGTTCCCCTAATAAAATTCCTCCTGTGGCCTCTACGCTCGGATCGTACGGTGTGTGCCCCATTACAACCAACACACATTTTAGCCCGCAGAAACTAGGCGATGGAACGTCAGGATTGGACTCGTAACGAATAGCGCCGGATTCTGTGCACAGGTGAGTCAAGATTTTGTGTTCATCCGGATAATCGTCGTTCCCTCACCTGGAGAGAATGTGGAACCCGGAACAATCCTGCTTATGTGCAGAAAACATCACCATATCGTGGTGGCGGACGAATCGTGTGAGCAGTATTGGCGGAAGTACAGACCTCTATGTCGTTCAGAATGACGCATTGACTTCTCAGCGTTAAAGAGAGGAGATCCTTGGACGTTTTGTTGTGCCCTACGCTGGTGGCATAGGAGAAGGGTTCCTTCCGATGGACGATGACGCCCCCCCCCCCCCCTCACAGCTACACTGGTGGACAACATGCTTAAAGCTGAGGGAATAGAACGAATGGAGTGGCCAGCTTGTTCACCGGAGATTGAGCATGTCTGGGATGCACTTGGCAGACGCATTGCAGCCATGCCAGCACTTTCCGCAACGGTTGCAAACCTGGATATTGCACTCATATCTCTAAAGATACGTTTGACAAGTCCATACTGCCCATACCACGCAGCTGAGTAGCTGTACTGGCTATCCAAGGTAATCACACATCACATTTAGAGGGCAAGGATGAGGCCCCTCCACGCCCACACCAACGTGGTGACCAACTCAGTAGTTCTACTGTCACCTCCGTATTTGTTAGTTTTGCTAAGGTGGATCATGGGATGTGGGAGCCACGATGTTATCCGTACATGTGGGCACAATCACCCATTAATACGGTGCATCTAGAGATAGTAGTGGTCGAAGGGGTAAAGGTATGTAAGGGCAGAGGAAAATAAATGCCAAGGCAAAAAAAACCTCTGCGACGATGGAGTAGGTTGCAAGGGCAGTAGCGGTATGCTATCTGCGACAGATCATGCAAGGTTTGGTAATGTTAGTAAACGGTATACCTCGGTACCATTAACTTTGCTAGGTTTGTCATAAAGAATCAGTCCGGTTGATGCGAGGTTCTGCTGCAGCTAAGCCCCTGTGAAGTCTCCTGAGTCGGCTGTGGCAGAATACCTGTGAACATAGCCAAGTTTGTCATGATAGTTAGACAGTTCGGTCATAGAACATGGCCACATATGTAGGACTGTATAGGTATGTTTGTGTTCAGTGCGTTGAATATGGTTTCCCTGCCTTGCCTGTAGGTCGGCTGTGATCTCAGCTGGCATTGCCAGTTAGTTTGCTGTTGTGCAGGGGTTCGCCATATTCATCACTGGTGGTCCCTATGACCTTAGGTGGTTAGTCTCTGAGGAGAAGTGTTTTGGGTCGCACATTAGAGCGTAACGAGAATGACTTTTTCAATATCATGGAAGTCCCATGGTGCCTCGCTCTAAGTAAAGAACTGAGACAGCAAAATATCGTATTGTATCACATACGAATAACAATTGTTACAAATATCTGAATAAAATACCTTATCATATATTGTGCGTGATATCTCACCTGATCCCCTAATGTTTTGAGCGGTTCAAATGTCTGTAGTTATATGGGACTTAACTGCTGAGGTTATCAGCCCCTAGGCTTACAAACTACTTAAACTACCCCAAGCTCAACACGCACACCCATGCCCAAGGGAGGACTCAAACCTCCGACGGGGAGAAACCGTGCACTCTGCGGCAGGGCGCTTTAGAGCGCTCGGCCATTCCACTGCGGCGTTTTGAGCAGTGTAGATACTTCCTTCACTGTGTGTTGCAAACACAGTTAACAGTTGAACTCTAATAAAGATTTTGAAATTTGATTGCATGAGCAACGCAAATGTTTCTCTTTTAATTATTTTGTTGGGTGTATAAGCGAGAAAAAGGTTCGTACAAATCTGAAATGATATGTGTAGTTTCTTGGAAATGGCTAAATAATATCATTTCGAAGTAATAGATGAACGAAGTTTGCGTATTTAAAGGCCGGTTTATCAACGTCTCATTAAGTTCCAGTGAAGATTTTATCTTGTCGTTAGCGGAGGATTGCGTTTGTCAATGTTTCGTTATGAGTTAACCTGACGTTAAAAGACCTCAAACTAGTTCAGTTAACGAGTAGAATATGCTGCTCGTTACACGGCTAACGACCGGTTAAATGAGAATCTGTATGAAAATGGCAGCATTCGAAACCGCTAAAATACCGCCTTATACTTACGTGATAAAGACCGATTTATCGAACAAATTAACATAAGCACTACATGTAAGAAAAAATAGCGTGGAAAACAGCTTTAGTGGAAAATATTTATCGTCATATTTCTCGCCCCATCCATGTCAGTAGCGATTAGATGAATTTGATATGTTGCAGATACGTAACGTACGCCACTGGTATGATGAAAATGGCTGCAATAAGAGATTTGGTTGACAATGAAGAGGATGTCAATAGTTTGGACGATCTACAGGTCATAGACCCAATAAGGTGTCCTAGGCGTATTTATGTTCGTCCAAATCATTTTGAATCCTCGGATGATGCAGAATTTGTTACGCGATTTCATCTTCGAAAGGCCACTGTGGAAATGCTGCATGAAAAACTCCACGACCATCTGAAGATTCCAACAGAAAGGCTTTGTATTTTTTAAGTTATCTGTCGTTCAACAGAATACATAATTTATGTCTGCAAGCTTATTAATACAGTATTTACTGTTGCGCTTGTTAAGTCAGTATTTATTGTTGCGCCTAGTGTAAGGCCTAAAATGTGATTTCTTCATCCGATCTACAGGAGGAAGTGCACTTTCGCCTATATGCAGGTCATTGCTTGCACTAAGGTATATGCACTTGGCAGTATGTTCATTGCCATAGGGGACTTTGCTAGTGTCTGCAAAACGTCTGCTTGAAAAGCTGTTCGGGAGGTGACTCTGGCACTGGCCTCTCTCAGTACAATGTGTCCTTATATTTCTCTATTAAGGGCATAACACCCTCGCACTCACTTCTTGTAAAATTCGAGCTTCTTTCACGTTTGTTTTCAACAGCGCCAAATAACAACCATCTGTTAACCACTTCCCTGCGAGATAAATATGGCCAACAGCTGTTTATTCAAGCGGCACTTTCATTTGTTTCTATTGCCAACATAATCAACATATATCGAACCTTCTCGTTTCCTCCAGATTAGCAAACGAGAGGTGTATCTGACAATGACAAACGCAATGCACTTAACGAAAAGATTTAACTGAAAGTTAAAGTCATCTTCTCGTTTACTAACGAGAAGATAAACGAGATATGGACGAACCGGCCCTATGTGCTGCCAACTTTAAAAAAAAAAAAAAAAAATCTTGTCGTTTCTAATTGTAATAGTTGCTTTATCGTGTTAAGCCTTAGATGAGATTATACCTCTTAATTATTACAATATGACAACATTTTAATTTATTTAATTTGGTCAATGAATACGTGAAATTAGTAAAAATGCAATTTTTCTTTGTTCTGGAAGCAGTTGGATAGGAGCCCAGCAACAGGTTAGAGCCGTGTCCCGTATATAAATCCTGAATCATGTGTCGTATGTGGTTCTTACCCTACAGCAATTGTTACCTGACGGTAAGGAATGTGTGTACCAAATTTGATTGAAATCGGTCCAGTGGTTTAGGAGGAAAGTTGCAACATTGTCGCTTGATGCAGCAGTTTTCCGCGCATCTCATTGTTTATGAGTCATATCTCGTGACCTATGTGTTTCCGTGATTATTACACTTACGGCGACCGTTCTCTTGGTTTGGAGGTCATGTGTGCAAAAATTCATTCAGATTGGAACAAAACTGTAGATTTGTATGCAATATGTTCACACAAACAAACATACTGACACACTGCTTTATACATGGTTCGTTGTTGTTGTGATCTTCAGTCCGGAGACTGGTTTGATGCAACTGTCCACCCTACTCTATCCTGAGCAAGCCTCTTCATCTCATAAGAACGACAATCCACATCCATTTGAATCTGCTTACTACATTCGTCTCTTGGTCTCCCTCTGCGATTTTTCCCCCGCACTCTTCCCTCCAATGCTAAATTTACGACTTCTTCGTGTCTAATAATGTGTCCTACCAATCGATCCCTTCTTTTAGTCAAGGTATGCCAAAAAAATTTTCCCTAATTCTGTTCAGTACCTCTTCATTAGTTACGTGTTCTACCCATCTTATCTTCAGCATTCTTCTGTAGCACCAAATTTGAAAAGACTCTGTCCTCTTCCTGCCTAAACTATTCATCGTGCAAGTTTCACTCCCGTACAAGACAACACTCTACAAAAATGCATTCAAAAAGGACTTCTTTATACTTAAATTCGATATTAGCAAATTTCTCTTTTTCAAAAATGCTTTTCTTCCCATTGCCATTCTGCATTTTTATATCCTCTGAACTACGACCGTCATATGTTATTTTACTATTCAAGTAATAAAACTCATCTATCGCCTTTATTGTTTCGTTATCTAACCTAATTCCTTCAGCATCGCCTGATTTTCTAAGACTGCACTCCATTACCCTTGTTTTTCTCTTGTTAATGTTCATCTTATAAGCTCCTTTTGACACATTGTCCATTCCGTTCAATTGCTCTTCCAGGTCCTTTACTGTCTCTGAGAGAATTACGTCCCTAAACTCTAATTCCTTCTGCAAATTTCTCTTTGCTTTTCTACACAGCTTGCTCAGTGTACAAATTGAATAACATTGGAGAAAGCCTACAATCCTGTCTTACTCCCTTCTCAACCATTGCATCCCTTTCGTGCCCTTCTACTCTAATATCAGCTGTTTGGTTAATGTAGACGTTGTAAATAACCTTCCGTTCCTTATATTATACTCCTGCTGATTTCAGAATTTGAAAGAGTGTATTCCAATCAACATTGTGAAAAGCTTTCCCCAAATCTACAAAAGCTAGAAATGTATATGAGTGCATGTTTTCGCGGAATATCGATTAATGAAATCTCGGATTACAAGCCGCGTCAGGGGCTTTACTGCCCACGAGCTTTCGACAGAGAACCCCTCTGCCATTGTCAAGTGGATGACTGTCATTTCGCGGCCTGCCGTGCTTATATAGTCGCGCCGCCGCCAGTGACGTCACTGGTGCCCAGTTCCTTGACCACATATGGCAATGTTTAGTTGCGCGTACGCCGCGTCCGCTTCAACTCCGCAATTACGGGATCCCAAGGCATACTGAGCTACCAGCCGCCGTCTTTACTGAGGGTGTTTTGGAAATTTTGATCTCTACTGCCTCGTGTATTACGCTGTTCCAGAAGCTGTTGGCCCGTTTATGTTCCACCACAGCTGACATTTCGGGATAGCGTAATCGAAAACACCGCTAGTGTTCTATGCGTCGCCGTTCAATAGTGTGAACAGTCTGGTCGGCATAAAACTGCCCACACTGACACGGAATTTTATAAATGCCTGGTTTTATGAGACCTACATCATCTTTCACAGGCTTCATTAGTTGTCGGATCTTTCCTGGAGGCCTGAAGATTGTGTCAATTTTATGTCTCTTCAGGAGCCGGCTACTTTTCCCTGTTGTGGAGCCAAAAAACGGCAAAAATGCGGTCTTCTTGACGTCTTCTTCAGAGGTTTTCTGATTTCGTGCCTTAAATGAAACTGCTTGATATATTTGTCTCTTGCTGTAGCCGTTATCCTTAGAAATTTTACGTAAGTGGCTAAGCTTGTTTGACAGGTTTTCAGCATCTGATACTGTTTCGGCTCTATGTACTGGTCTTCATAACAGACTGTTTCTGTACTGGGTGATGGTAGCTGGAAGCGTGCAAATACCGATCCGTGTTTGTGGGCTTGCGGTAAACGCTGTGACCCAGACTTCCATCGGGTTTACGACGGTCAAGAACGTCCAGGAATGGTAGGGAACCGTACTTCTCTCCCTGCCATTCCTTGACGTTAGAGCGGGCGCGGCCTAGGCGCGACCAAAACATTGCCATAGTTGGTCAAGGAACTGGGCACCAGTGACGTCACTGGCTACGGCGCGGCTACATAAGCACGGCAGCGGCCGTGAAATGACAGTCATCCACTCGACAATGGCAGAGGGGTTCTCTCTCTCTTTTTTTTTATCTATCGGATCAAACTGCGTGGTCATCAGTCCGTAGCTTACAAACAAACCTAAGTAAACTAACCTACGGACAAACACACACACCCATGCCCCAGGGAGGACTCGAACCTCCACGGCGAGCAACCGCGCGCTCCGCAGCGAGGTGCTTTAGACCGCTCGGCTACACCACCGCGGCAGGAGTTCTCTGTCGAAAGCTCGTGGGCAGTAAACCACATGAAGCGGATTGTAACCGCAGATTTCATTGCTAGAAATGTAGGTTTGCCTTTCTTTAAAATAAGATAAGTCTTAAGATGAGTATTGCCTCCCGTGTTCCTACATTTATCCTAAATCCGAACTGATCTTTCCGGAGGTCAGCATCTACCAGCTTTTCCATCCTTCTGTAAATAATTCGTGTTAAACTTTTGCAAGCATGACTCATTAAAGTGATGGTTCTGTAATTTTCGCGATCCTGCAGTCGCTATTCTTTCATATTCACAGAATATATGACATCAACTGCGATAGGGCAAAGCTGATAATGTGTACCCAGCCGGAATTCGAACCCGGGTCTCCTGCTTTCTAGGCACCATTGGGGACACAGTGATCATCGCACGTGCAAGGACTACCTTGGCACGCCTCCTGTCGGATACAAATTCCCAGCTTTACCCTGCCCACAGTACCCCAACTCGTAGTTTTGAAACTAATTTCCGTAAGCGTAAGAACCACAAACTTTCCCACCCCTCGCCACTATCGCAAGGATCATTGCCCGTCACTGGCATATATATATATATATATATATATATATATATATATATATGTGTGTGTGTGTGTGTGTGTGTGTGTGTGTGTGTGTGTGTGTGTGTGTGTGTGTGTGTTTGTGTGTGTGTGTGTGTGTGTGTGTGTGTGTCGTCTGTTCCGAAAGAATAGACGTCACTTCTGATCCTGCAGACGCCACATGTAATATATAATATGTCAGTACGGTCAATGATCCTTTCGTTAGTGAGGAGGGGTGCTCAAGTTTGTGGCCCTTACTCTTACAGGAATTAGTTTCATAACTACGAGTTTGAGTACTATGGGCAGGGTGAAGCTGGGAATTTGTATCAGACAGGAGGCGTGCTTAGGTAGTCCTTGCAGGTACGATGATCACTGTCTCCCCAGTGGTGTAAAGGTCAGCGCAACTGCCTAAAAAGCAGGAGACCCGGGTTCGAATCCCGGCTGGGTACACATTTTCAGCTTTGCCCATTAGCAGTTGATGTCATATATCTTGCTAATATGGTGCTTATTACTTTTTTTTCTTAAAGTGTGAGGCTATTTGTATATAGAGAAGATGAGGTTGGAGGCTTGACAGAGGCGCGTGTGCTGCAGAAGGGCAACACGGCGCTGCACTGCGCGGCGAGCAGCGGCCTGGAGCGCTGCGTGGAGCTGCTGCTGGCGCACGGCGCGCCGCTCTTCCAGGAGAACCACGACAAGCTCACGCCCTGCGACCTCGCCATGCGCGCCAGCCACCACGACATCGCGCGCCTGCTCGAGTCTCGCATGGTCTTCGTGAGTACACACCACCTTCTTTTTTTTCTATGGCCTTAAGACCGCAGTCTGGTTTGATGTAGCTCTACGCGCAACCCTAACCTGTGCAGGCCTCACTGAATAAGAATGGCGACCTACATCTTTTCGAACCTATACCCGGGCCGCTGAAACACTGCGCTTGACGTTTCGCGTTACGGCGAGTTAAGTTGGCTACACTGCTTTAGCGACGTTGCAACACTAGCCTCTAAACGCACAGCAGACGAAACGGTTTTCAGTTGCATCTCGTAAATGTAAGCTATTGAGCAATAAAAGTGCATATAATAATTCGTTCTTGAACAGCAATTAATTAACGGCATATTACAGAAGACCAGAGCACAACAATGCACACGCTTTCAATAACGGAGCAAAGCAATATAGAAAATAAGCATTGGATCACTACAGATACGAAATAAACAATAATCTAGATAGTAACTTCTCTCTATGCGTTTTATTATCAGAATGCTTTTAACTCACCAATTTACGGCGACAATGGTACAATTACGTCCAGCTCCCCTTCTTCACTGTTGTAGTCACTGCCAAAATCGTCATCACCAAGACAAATCATTAACCATTAATGATTACTGATTATCCCTGTCATTCTTTGCGCTACCCGAATCAGTTTTTCAACGTGCTCGACCCTTTTTTTTTCTAAGATGCAGGATCCACATTGGCAACAGATTCAGGCAACAGCTTTTCCACCTCTGTTATTGGGAAGGACTTGCTGTTCCTTAAGTAATTCTTCACGTCACACCATACCAATTTTATAGAGTTAAAACGGCAGTGAAAGGGGGGCAGATTTATTACATTGTGACGTTGCTCCTTTGCGATTTCGTCTACTGCATATATGGGTGTAATAGGCTTATTTTGTTTCACGAGCGAATATAAAAGAAGTTTTGACATTGACATATCTGCAGCAATATTTCTTTCTTGTAACGACTGCACCATAACTTCTTTCCAATCGTTTGAAGCGAGAATGAACTTTCTGCTCAGAACATAAGCTTCGAAGTTTTTATTCATACGAAATGGAGAACTTACTCAGAAAAGTCACTAGACAAACGTCTTTTCGGTGACATTATCCAATTACTTGAACTCAGAAAGTCAAGTTAAACCACTCACAGTAAAACAAATCGCAGCGAAAAAAAAAACACACACAACATAAAAAAGCAATAAACACGATACACAATTTTGTTTACGTTAGAACTGAACAAAGCCGGCAACGCGGGAATGTTGACGTCACGGCACGTAATCACTGGAAGTGTTTAGCGCGCTGTGTTGGATCGTTCCCAGCGACTAGCGCCTCGCGCTTCTTGCTTTTCACTTGTTATTTGTAAACGTCAAGTGCAAAGTTTCAGCGGCTCGGGTATACTTAGTGCAGTTGGGCTGTCTCCCGCAGCGATTTTTATCCCTCCAATGCTACAGTGACGAGCCCATGACGTCTCAGAATGTGTCCCACCAATCGATCCCTTCTATTACAAGGATACCATGTGAGTATCGGATATTAGAATATTTTTATATCTGGCCCCATTGGAATACCCTTAGACAACACGTCAGTGACTAGAGTGGCTTATGCGGATGTTGTAATCCCAATCAGTGGCAGTAGGGAAGAGCTGAGAAGAATGGCAAGCTCGTACTGCCAGATTGCCAGTAGAGCAGTGTAACATCTCTGGAAAGGTCGCAAACAGTGGTGGACGTGAGCGGTCGCGATACGGACCGCCAGAGGGCGCCCTCGAGTGTGAGCAGAGCGCTCACGTGTAGAGGCCTGCTGAGGCTGAGGCGACGGCCTTTCTCTCAGTCGCTCTCCGTCGTTCTCAGTGGCTGTTGAGATCTACTAGCAGTCGTTTTTACTTGCAATTAGATATTGGATTGCTGCTAGTATCATTTTGTCTAGGTTGAACTTTATTATTATTATTATTATTATTATTATTATTATTATTATTATTTACTTAGCAAATCTACATCTACATCGATACTCTGCAAATCACATTTAAGTGCCTGGCAGAGGGTTCATTAACCACCTTCATAACTTTTCTCTACCGTTCCATTCTCTAATAGCGCGCGGGAAGAAAGAACACCTAAATCGTTCCGTTTTCGATCTGATTTCTCTTATTTTATTGGGATGTTCATGTCTCCCTAAGTAGGTGGATGCTAGCAAAATATTTTCACATTCAGAACTAAAAGTCGGTGATTGAAACTTCGCAAACAGATCACGCCGCAATGAATAACGTCTTTCTTTTAATGATTTCCACCCCAATTCGTGCAACGTTTCCGTGACGCTTCCCCCCCCCCCCCCCCCCCCGTAACGTGATAAAACAAAACGAGCTGCCCTTCTCTGAACCTTCTCAATATCTTTCGTCAGTCCCACCTGGTGAGGGTCCCACAAGGGGCAACAGTACTCCAAGAGAGGACGCACAAGTGTGATGTAGGCAGTCTCTTTGGTGGAGCTGGTGCATCGTCTAAGCGTTCTGCCAATGAAACGTAACCTTTGGTTCGCCTTCCCCACAATATTTTCGATGTGTTCTCTCCAGTCAAAGTTGTTCGTAATTGTAACTCCTAGGTATTTGGTAGAATTTACGACCTTAAGGTTTGACTGATTTATCGCGTAATTGAAGTTCAGCGGATTTCTTTTAGTGGTCATGTGTATTACTTCACACTTTTCTTTATTTAGTGTCAATTGCCAATTTTCGCACCAAGTAGAAATTTTGTCTAAATCGCTTTGCAGTTGCTTTTGATCCTCTGTTGACTTCACTAACCGATAAACGACAGCATCATCCGCGAACAGTCTAAGGGGGCTATTCAGATTATCTCCTAAATCGTTTATAAACACGAGGAAGAGTAGGGGACCAATAACGCTTCCCTGTGGAACGCCAGATATCACTGCTGTTTTACTCGATGACTTACCGTCAATTACAACGAACTGTGTCCTTTCTGATAGGAAATCGTGAATCCAATCGCACAATTGGGGAGATATTCCATAAGCACGGAATTTCATTAGAAGCCGCTTGTGGGGTACAGTATCAAAAGCCTTCCGGAAATCCATAAATATGGAATCGATTTGAGTCCCTTGTCGATGGCACTTAACACTTCATGTGAATAAAGGGCAAGCTGTGTTTCGCAAGAGCGATACTTTCTGAATCCGTGCTGTAGGTTATTCCAGTTTTGTATGGATCGCGCGTGTTGCGCACTGATGGTTACTTGCTATTAAAATATTATGTTCTCAGTTTCAGACAGTAACCAACTGTACTTAATACTCCCCTGTTACAATACGCGTTAGCCTGTCCCGAATCCATAGTATCGAACCTGCAATTTTATTAATCACCGTGCTACATATGGGCTCAGGGGCATGGAATTGTAAGGAAACGGCGTTGTTCCCTACCACACGTAATTAATAAGGTAATTATGTATTTTTACGGAAAAAGGGATGTTATAGCAGGCTTGCAAGACGGTGAAGACAAGACGCAATACGTGGTCCTAAGCAAGTCGGCTAGTGATGGGGACCCGCCCGCGGTGGACAATCTCCGATTCAAAAGGGCGAGTACTTTCAGATATCTTGGTAGGCTCTTTAGGGAACAGACCCTCTGTGAAATTGAAATAAATGCAAGAATTGTTGGAGGCAATAGAGCATACTTTAGCCTTCAGGACGTGCTAAAGAAAAGGTCCCTAACAAGAAGATTCGAGACCAGGTTGTATCAAAGTATTATTATGCCAGTTGTTACGCACGGTTGTGAAAGCCTCACCCTCAGAAGAACAGATGAAAAGGAACTACTGGTTTTCGAACGAAAAATCCTCCAAAAAATCTATGGTCCTATGATAGATCCACAAACAGGAGAATGGACAATTCGAAAAAAAAAAGAAAGAAAACAAGAATTAAAAGAGCTTTACGCACAGCCGGACATTATAAAAAGAATGAAGAGAAGAAGATTGACTGGGCTGGACATGTACCAATGATGAGCGAAGGGAGGATACCTCATGACGTGCTGCTCGGAAAGATAGCTGGAAGGACATACCGGGGACGACCGTGGACAAGATGGAAGACAATGTTGACAGAGACACCAAGGACATGAGACTAGGAGCAGGTGATTGGCTGCAAGAGGCTCGCAACCGGAAGCGATGGAGGAAGAGTGTAGAGCAGGCCAATGGTACGTGAAGTTAAGAATTGAAATAACAATCAGTCAAAGCCATTCGACGCAACATTCAAAAATTCTCGAGAAAAACTACTTTGAAGTACCAATCATTATATTAGTCTACATGATGATACCAGGTTGCGACACTCGTTGCATGAAATGAGTTGCACGCAATTGGTTTCGTGTGTGACTGTAGACACGGCGACAAAAATATACACTTCAGTTTCTTTGTTTTGTGAGTTCCGTAGTCGTTGTAAAATGGACGTTTTTGCAGTTGTAAGAGTTGCGAGAGAGCTATTACTTCTCTATGTGAAGTCACTTCATGAGTCTAAACATAAAAAGACTAAGAAACAAGTTTCGATTGGTGAATGGATTAAAAAAATACGTCAGCTTGGTTGGTCAGCGACATTTCTGAAAGAGATTGTGGTTGAAGGCCCTAGAAATTATTTTATTCATCACCAGAGCAGTTTACGCTTTTTAGAACATAGTTGGTAATGCAATAAGGAAACAAGGTACTCTTATGCGTGAAGCATTTTCACCAGAACTGAAATTAAAACGTTTCTTGCCGAGTGGGGATTCACATTCGTCTGCATCGGATTTCAAAATCCACAATTGGTTAACCAGGAGAATGTGGGCAGCGGAGTTTACCAGCCAGGAATACAGAGAAACATGACGAGTCACCAATGTTCTCAATCAAATGATTGTATAAAAACATGTTATGTGACAATAAAGTATCTCATCTTATCTTAAATACTGCTGGACTAATTGATGTAATGCTGCATGCTGACAGCGATAATTATTCAAAGCAAGCTACATTTAGTGGAGAACGTTTAGCTAACCAATTTCTTGCAGAGGGGTCTGTATTGTGGAAATCAGCATGTTTAAAAGTATTTACAAAAAATGTGAATGTAAAACCCTGTCACGTTTTAAATAAATATTTACAAAGAATTGTGAATGTAAAAACTGTCACGTTTTAAACAAATATTCTACAATAAAAGAATTCAGTTTAATACATTCGTAAAGCCTTTTCTTCTGTGTACATTTTTTCTTAGAAAAGTCAGTCAATTCTAACCAAGGGATCCTGATCTTGCGCTGATCCAGACTCAGATGTTTTACTAGATTGCATTCTGCAAAGTTCGTTTGTACATGTATTTCGAATTGAATGTATTTTAGTCTGCAAATAACTTATCGTTAACCCATCAAAATTTAATTCACAAACGATTGCTTCAAGAGCAATAACACGCCGCTGCTTATTCCAGAAATTTTCGTCATTGAAATCCCATAAACAAATACGCATCGCATATATGTCCAAAAACCGAACAATTTCTTCCGTTCCACATTTAATGGTGTATTTTGTTGTGTTTTTGTTAGCACCTAACCTAAAAACTCGCGCAAACAGTTTCGTCATAGTTGGAAGGTGCCGAAACTGTTTAGTTTCGCCAACAAGTTGGGCGTACGCATGCCGCGCATGCGACTGGCCAGTAGCGCAGTTTCATGAAACGTAGTGTCGTCGTGTAAACTAATAGTAATTTTACGAAATGTGCAGGTACTTTGTTTATTCGTTATTTTCTATGTTTTATTGAAGATTGTCAATAATCATGGTTTCAATAATAAAAAAGGAGAGTTACGTTTTTTTACAATATGATTGTGGAATTGAGCCCCGTTTCAGTGTGTCTCTCTGGCCATATTTTTAACCAGTACTTGGATTTCGGACATTTAACATGTTTACGAGAGGATGGGCAGAGGAAACGCCCGGAACTTTGGAGATCACGTGACTGCTGGCTGCATCACAACCCCCTTCCCCTCTCCCCTCCTCACGGCCTTAACTGATTACACTAGATTACATTAGTTGGGTCGTTCCATGGATCCGAGTTGAGGTGATCCTCGTGGATGTTGAACATGTCAATTTCTTTCTTTTTTTACCCTACAAGTTGATAATATAATAATACTAATACAGGTACATACACTTTTTACAAGCTGATAATATAATAATACAAATAGTATGAATACAGATACATGTATCATTTGGTTCTTTTTAAAAATTTGTCAGTGGAGTAGAAGGAGTTGGCCACTAGAAAGTCTTTCAGGGTCCTCTTAAACTGATCTTTATTTGTAGCTAAATTTTTATGGTTGTTGGTAAATTATTGAAATCCTGAGTAGTGGACCCCTTTTTGAACTAAACTAAGCCTTTCAAATCCTTATGTAGATCATTTTTGTTCCTAGTATTGTAGGTATGAACTGAGCTGTTTGTTGGGAAAAGGGATATACCGGGTGATCAAAATGTTAGTATAAATCTGAAAAATTAATAAATCGCGGAATAATGTAGATAGAGAGGTAAAAATTGACACACATGCTTGGAATGACATGGGGTTTTATTAGAACAAAAGTAAAAGAAGTTCAAAAAAAGTCCGACGGATGGCGCTCCATCTGATCAGAAAAGCAATAATTAGCATAACAAATTAAGACAACGCAAAGATCATGTTCTTTACAGGAAATGCTCAATATGTAGCAATAAATGTAGTCGAGGAATAATGTTGTGAACAGCACTGAAAGCATGTCCGGAGTTATGGTGAGGAATTGGCGTCGGATGTTGTCTTTCAGTATCCCTAGAGATGTCGGTCGATCACGATACACTTGCGACTTCAGGTAACCCCAAAGCCAATAATCGCACGGACCGAGGTCTGGGGATCTGGGAGGCCAAGCATGACGAAAGTGGCGGCACGACGCGCTTAAGAGATCTTATGTTGAACTCTTTTTTTTTTTTTCTAATAAAATCCCGTGTCAAACCAAGCATGTGTGTCAATTTTTTCCTCTCTATCTACATTATTCCGTGATTTATTAAGTTTTCAAATTTATACTGACTTTTTGATCACTCGGTGTATTATAAGGGATGTATTATTTATGACAAATTTGATTAAGGAATAAATATACTGAGAGGCAGTAGTTAATACAACCAGTTCTTTGAAGAGGCTTTGAAGGATGTCCATGAATTTACACCGCAAATAATATGTATTACACGCTTTTGGACTCTGAAAACTTTTGCTTGACTTGTAGAGACTGTGGTGTGCTCCTCCCAACTGAATTTATTATCAAGCTGTAATCCCAGGAATTTTATACTGTCAACCTCTTCTATCTGTTCTTCTTCATACTTTATCCGTATACTGAATGGAAATCTCTTACATGATCTGAATGGCATCTAGTGAGTCTTTTCAAAGTTTAATCTCAATGAGTTGGCTTTAAACCATTTATTAATGTTAACGAAAATACCACTAGTAGAACTTTCTAAAACTAAGCTCGACATGCAATCTATTGCAATACTTGTATCATCTGTGAACATAACGAACTCTGCTTCTGGCAGTGTAACTGATGAGAGGTAGGGTTGCCAGATCTCCGGGCGCCGCCCGGAGTGCCCGGGTTTGGAATGAATTCTCCGGGTCTACGGGCCAATGACTCTCATCTCCGGGCTTGAATGTAACCTTCATCTTAACTTTTTTTTTACGACGCTTTTTAAGTACTATGCTCATATAGCGACGATCTACATCTAAGTTCGTTCCGTGAAGAATGGTTGCAGGAAGAAAATTAGAAAGAGTGGCTACAAAAGTTTATTAGGTATTTGGCGCTCTTCTTGGTGACCAGTTTTCGGAGCCTCAAGCGGTAACTCTTCGAAGGCGCAGCTGTTGATTTGAGCAGCTTTGATGCTGCCGCCACTTCTGTTGCCACAGACGACTGAAGTGTGCTGATTGTTGATCCACAGCAACTGGCGCCCTGGCCGGTCAGCTGCGGCATGTGATGTCCACCCCCTAGCAATGTTCCACCGGGGGGGGGGGGGGGGGGGGGGGGAGGGGATACTTGCTGGGAGGGAGGAGATGATTCGTGTTTTTTTTTTCTGGTTGGGTTGGGGGTGTGTGAGTTGGTCGCAGTTGGGGGGGGGGGTGTGAGTCATTGGCCAAGGGGGAGGGGGGCACGTCTGGTCTCCGGGCCTGCCTCGAGTTCAATCTGGCAACCCTAATGAGAGGTCCTTAATGTACACAAGAAAAAGCAATGGGCCTAAGTTGCATCTGTGAAACTGTATTCGGCCTCGTGGGGTGGTCTGTCGTTCCCCACCCTCTGTATTGCCCAGGTCTAGCCAACAGCACCTAGAAGACAAGGCCTCACACCTGGCCGTGCCTACGTCACACCGAGAGGCCGCAGCCGCCAGCTGACACACACCGCCTCGTAGAGGCCGGCCAGTCAACTTGCGTTCGCGGCCTCTAGGTGTGACGTAGGCAGGGCTGGGTAAGGGATACTCGCGTTCCAACATGCTCGGGATTTCTCGATATAGCGGAGAACTCGATACAGTATCGAACTGTTCGAAGACTCATGCAATAAATGACTGGCGCTGCGTATCTGCAAACTACAAACGGGAAATTTTGAAGTTACCGGGTCATCGCTTTGCCCAGAAGTAATTTCGTAGGAAGTACAAGTACACGTAAAAGAAGAGAAGGGCATCACTATGAAAAACTGTATATTTCGTTTAAAACAGTTCATACGTGACTTGTCTAATAATATCACTGCAAGATATGATCTATTGAGAAACAAAATATCTGCTACTATAACAAAACTACTGCATCAGATTACTGCAAAGCTAACACTCAAAGGAAAATATGTTATTTCTGGAAGTATGTTACATGACTGTAAATCCTTCATAAGTAGAAATCACGTTTAATGTGATTATAAGTGATAGGTTGCAAATGACCATTCCACTCTCAGTTCATGCGGTACAGTAACAGATAAATATGTTACCACAATTTAATCGCCTTGAAAACAAGATTGAAAGAGATGAAGTAGGGAAAAACGTTAGAAATTTAATACCCAATAACGGAAATAAGTCATATGAAAATAAACTGTAATTGCGACCACAGAATAAGCAGTGCACGAGCTGCTGTGTACATAGCACCAACAGGCGTCGATAGATCACACAACTATAATTTTAAATAACGATTCCTATTGTTTACGTATAGCCCATATTCGTTACTATTTTTACTTATGATCTGCACCCTAGAAGCTACTACAGTCTGCATTTCACACTTACTAATCCCCATAATACATTAATGACACTCTCTTGGATATAAATAGTTTACTGCACAGCGCCGAAAAGATTTATGAATATCATCGCTGTAAATCGTAGAGATAGTACCTCCTGACATTGCTAGATAGCCAGTGGCGTACTATCATAGAGCTAGGCGGGGCAGTGCCCCGGGGCCCCCGAGCTCTAGGGGCCAATCGGCCTTCGTAAGCGACGATCAAAAAAAGTTACAGTAGAGCGTCGATTTATTTTTTTACCCTCCCATTCTATCGTCCATCATATCCCCGTCCCCTCAAACCAAGTTTCCCACAGTAGCCGCACTGGGCCGGCGGCTTCTAATTGGGCCTTCACAAGTCGCGCTGCCGACAGGCAAAGCTGCCAGCCAATGTGTCCAACAATCGGCACCAGTGGCGTAACTATGGGGGGGGGGCGGATGAGGGGAATAGACCCCCCAAGAATCCGAAAGGAAAAAAAAAATGAAAGAGAGAGAGAGAAAAAAAAGAAAGAAAAAAGAAATCGTATAACAGCAATCTGGTAAAGGTAAAGATTGGAAACTTGGGGCGTTTTACCATAAGCTTTCATTGGATGGGAGTGAATTAGTTTCTTCAACGGGAATGGTAGATGGTAGTCTGACTGGAAACTGTCTGAAATTTTGCTCGTCAAGCAGATCTATCTCCCCGCCCCCCCCCCCCCCCAAAGCCAAGTCCTAGTTACGCCACTGATCGGCACACTTCAGTCGGCAGAAGTAGCGGCTGCATCAAAGCTGCTCGCAGCAACAGCTGCTCGGCTCAATGTGAAGGATCGCGCACCTCCAAATACAGTATGAATACATTTACTGTACAGTAAAAAAATGTTCAAGTGTTTGTTAAGCTTATGGGACTTAACTACGGGGTCATCAGTCCCTGAGCTTACAAACTACTTACGAACTAGCTAAGACTAAGGACGGTACAAATATCCATGCTCGAGGGGGGATTCGAACCGCCGACCGTAGTGGCCGTGCAGACCGTGACTGGAGCGCCTCAGTCCCCGCGGCCGGCTACTGTACAGTACTTCTTATTGGCAAATAGAAGTGTACAGTTCGAATATCCGAATAAAACGGTTTTCCGAATATCCATGTCCCCAAATTACTTCGGATAATAGACGTTATACTGTATATAATATAATCACAAAAGAAGGTTGTATACATGGAAGAGACCAGGAGACAACACCGGAAGGTATCAGATAGATTTTATAATGGTAAGACATAGATTCCGGAACCAGGTTATAAACTGCAAGACGTACCCAGGGGCAGATATAGACTCTGACCATGACTTGTTAGTCATGAACTGTAGGCTGAAACTGAAAAAATTGCACAAAGGTAGGAAAATAAGGAGATGGGACTTAGATAAATTGAAGGAAAGTGAAGTTCTGGAGAATTTCAGAGGGAGATTTAGGCAACAATTGACAGAAACAGGGGGAAATAAAACAGTAGAAGAGGAATGGGTAGCACTGAGAGATGAAATAGTGAAGGCAGCAGAGGACAAAATAGGTAGAAAGGCAAGACCTACAAAAAATCCTTGGATATCACAGGAAATACTAGATTTAATCGATGAAAGGAGAAAATATAAAAATGCAGTAAATGAAACAGGCAAAATGGAGTACAGACGATTAAAAAATGAGATTGACAGGAAGTGCAAAATGGCTAAGCAGGAGTGGCTAGAAGCCAAATGCAAATCTGTAGAAGAATGCATAAGAAGGGGAAAAGTAGATACCGCCTACAGGAAAATAAAAGAGACATTTGGGGACAAGAAAAGCAACTCTACGAATATCAAGAACTCAGATGGGAAGCCGGTTCTCAACAAAGAAGGGAAAGTTCAAAGGTGGAAAGAGTACATAGAGCAGCTCTACAAAGGAAATGAACTTACAGACAATGTGGTAGGAAGGGAAGAGGACGTAGATCAAGATGAAATAGGAGATGCTATACTGAGAGATGAATTTGACAGAGCCTTGAAAGACCTAGGTCGGAACAAGGCCCCAGGAGTAGATGACATACCCTCAGAGCTACTAAAGTCTCTGGGAGAGCCAGCCACGACAAGACTATTTGAACTGGTGTGTAGGATTTATGAGACAGGCGAAATACCCTCAGACTTTAAGAAAAATGTAATAATCCCCATTCCAAAGAAATCAGGGGCAGACAGGTGTGAAAATTACAGAACCATTAGTTTGATAAGTCATGGTTGCAAAATTTTAACACGAATTATCTACAGGAGAATGGAAAAGCTGGTAGAAGCTGACCTTGGGGAAGATCAGTTTGGATTCAGGAGGAACGTAGGAACCAGGGAGGCAATACTCACTTTACGTCTTATCTTAGAAGATAGATTAAGGAAAGGCAAACCTACATTTCTAGCTTTTGTAGATTTGGAGAAAGCATTTGACAATGTTGACTGGAATACACTGTTTCAAATTCTGAAGTCAGCAGGGGTAAAATATAGGGAAAGGAGAGTTATTTATAACTTGTACAAAAGCCAGACCGCAGTTATTAGACTCGAAGGGCATGAAAGGGAAGCATCACTTGGGAAGGGAGTAAGACAGGGTTGTAGCCTTTCTCCGATGTTATTCAATTTGTACATCGAGCAGGCGGTGAAGGAGAGCAAGGAAAAATTTGGAATAGGGATTAAAGTTCAGGGGGAAGAAATAAAAACATTGCGTTTTGCTGATGACATTGTAATTCTGTCAGAGACAGCAAAGGACCTGGAAGAGCAGTTGAATGGAATGGACAGTGTGTTGAAGAGAGCGTATAAAATGAACATTAACAAGAGCAAAACAAAAATAATGGAATGCGGTCTTAGAAAATCGGGCGATGCTGAAGGAATTAGATTGGGTAACGAAACAATGAAGGTGGTAGATGAGTTTTGTTACTTGGGTAGTAAAATAACTTGTGATGGTCGCAGTACAGAGGATATAAAATGCAGAATGGCAATGGGAAGAAAAGCATTTTTGAAAAAGAGAAATTTGCTAACATCGAATATTAATTTAAGTGTAAGGAAGTCTTTTCTGAAGGCATTTGTGTGGAGTGTTGCCTTGTATGGGAGTGAAACATGGACGATAAGCAGTGCGGACAGGAAGAGAACAGAGGCTTTTGAAATGTGGTGCTACAGAAGAATGCTGAAGATTAGGTGGGTAGATCGCATAACCAATGAAGAAGTACTGAACAGAATTGGTGAGAAAAGGAATTTTTAGCATACCCTGGCTAAAAGGAGGGATCGCTTGGTAGGACACATTCTTAGACATCGAGGAATCGTAAATTTAGCATTGGAGGGAAGTGTGTGGGGTAGAAATCGCAGAGGGAGACCAAGAGACGCGTATAGTAAGCAGATTCAAGTGGGTGTGGGTTGCCGTTCTTATGAGGAGATGAAAAGGCTTGCTCAGGATAGAGTAGGGTGGAGAGCTGCATCAAACCAGTCTCCGGACTGAAGACCATAACAACAACAACAATATTTTAGTTGAATCTCGACTTTTAATTTCTCCTGCCTAAATTGACCCCAACATGGACAGTTCGACAATTATGCAAGGAAATTATAACAAAATATGCATTATTAGAATGTGAGGTTACGGAAGTATTTACCACAGTTTTATTCTTCTGCAGCAGCCGAAAAGTCGTTCAGCAAATTAAAAATTATTAAAACGCATCTGAGGAACAGTATGGCTCAAGCTCGACTCGGGCATTTGACATTCATGGCAATCGGAAACAAGGCTGCATTAAGTGTAGATTTAACAGACCTTATTGATGATTTTGCAAAAACCAAAGCCAGGAAAAGATTGTAAAATAATTGTTAAAATAAAATTGACTACTTTTTAATTGTGTACCTATATTATTACTATAATTTACTGCAGTCATGAAAACGCTTACCGATCAGAAATCATATCTTTGCCAACATCTGCAATCTAACAGTTTGAAGCATTGTATTACTCCAGTTGGTATTCTTTCATTCTGACTTTGGTGCGTGAGGAAATCCCCATGACTCGAAAACGCCACTCATTAAGTTCGTGGTACACAGTGAGGCGCGAAAAATAATTATGAATATTTTTCAAGGACTAATAGTATTCGTGTTACAAGAAATAGAAAAATTCCCAACTTTTAGAAAACAATGTTTTAACACATTGACTGCCACGTGAGTTAAATGTAAGTCACAGGAATTCTTCTCTTCGGGCCACGTGAAGTAAATACAACTCACGGACAATTTTTCCCTTTAAAGCTCCGTGGCGTAGTTGTAACTCACAGTAGCGTGCTGTGACTTGGTGTTACAGTACGTTATGGCCCCAGTAACAAATCATGTTCGTGGCCTCCAGTTTTCAAGAGCTCAAGACTAGTTATTGACAATTGAAATCGTGAATTATATGTAACTCACATGGCCCAGTCATATTGGAGTTTCCTTGTTTTTATAATTTATTATTTGGTGTTACATATTACTTATATAGTAGATTTTATATCACATACAGTTCTAATTAAATTCTCCAACACTAATTGCAACGACGGTGAAACAGACCGAAAAAGTTGGGTAATTCTACTTTGTATCTCTAACACCTGCATTCACTGTGCTTTATGAAGAAACACTCTTCACAAAAATATGAGTCACAATTTCTTACATTTCCATGCAGTTTGTTTGCATTTCTTGACAGCCTTCTCTCGTCCAAATTCATTCTTCATTTTTTTTTCGTAGCATCCGTACACATATGACTTGCTGCTCCCGTGTTCACATGAGCACAATCTGCAGGCAGCTCGGTGGCTACGGTGAGAGATTTCTCAGGGGCAACGGCATCTTCTGTGTGGAGTAGTCTCAAAGTCACTTCCTCTTTTAATTCTATGATTCAAATCTTGATGTTGATATATCGATAAATCACAAGAGTATTTACCAGTGCTGACCCTGTCAACAGTTCAATTGCAAACTTCCTGTACCATTTCACACCCCGCCTACAATATAGGACTTAATTTGGCGAGAGATATCTGTAAATGACTGATTATAGTCAGTAATCATTGCTGATTTTTTCTTTGTGCCCCTCTTGGTTTGAACTTCAGCGTCTTCCTCTCCATGAACAGTACTCAGCATCAACACATTCCTTTTATTTTTCCATTTCAGTAGTATCTTCATCTTCTTCACTTATATCCATAACTTCATCTAAAAGCTTCTATACATCCCTTTGTTCATCTACTTAACTTTTACGAGACACTTTCTCCTGCTACAATATCAAGTGTTACGGAGCAAACAACAGTGAATAAGGACTGTAGTAACAGTGCAGAAAAACAATAATGGAACTGTACGCAAATGATGTTGTGGAATGAAAGACTTACAGGAGTACCAACCCAAAATTATTAGCGATATAGCAAATGACACAATGGCACTTTACTTTGGCGCCATGTGAGTCATTGTAACTAAATAAATAAATAAATAAATAAAATAAAAAAATAATAAAAAAACATAAACTAAGGTACTAAATTTCAATATTTTCAACTTATTTCTACTTAAAAAGCTTACTTCATGCAAATTAAAGTAGAATATGGAAAAAAAGTAAACGGTCCTCGGAGGTCGGTAACTCAAATATAGATTTGACAGCCAATATGTTAACATAGTTATTGTTAAACAGAATGGGCTAAGACAAAATATTAAATATATACAGCAAATTTAAGTACAGTAGAACAGTATTAGGGCATATGATTTATTGTGGGGATGTGATAGGTGACAGCAGGAAGGGTTGGAGGGCAGAAGTGCGGGCAAGGGGAGACCGCTGGAATGGTCAGGCATTGCCGTTCTTTGTGCGCCTGCAGAACGAATAGCGAGAAAGCGAGCCTCCACTCTGTCTACCCCATTACGTTACAAAAGGTGCTTTACAAAGTTATACCGACCCTTCCACAGTGCACCTCACAAGTCACAGATGACGTACTGCGCAGACAGAGCAGGAGAGTGCGCATTTCCCACAAAATGCGCTGCGCCAGGAAACAGACATGTTTATTTTCCACAAATGCGTTAATACTGAAAGGAATACCGAACAGAATCTACATACCTTTCTACACACTACCTTGCAATGGTAGGCGGTGAATGGATTCGGCATTCTGTGGATTTTTTCTGGGAACGGCGCCTTCCCAGTTCCCATACCATAAGGACGATTCGCTCTTCAATTTACGTTTATACTAACACCGCCGTATTCTGCTCAGTTCTTGTATGTGAAAAACAAACAACTTCACTGTGGTGAGAATTCAGCACTTCACGCAATCTTTTAAGGTACGTTTCTACCCGTACACTGTTTATTCTGCATTTAAAGGTTTAATTACATTCACGAATCAGAAGTTTCATGTAATAATTACTTTGTCTCAATAGTGAATTGTGCATCATGACGCTTCCCTCTACCCCACTGTCACGATAATAAGCGAAGATATGGACTTAGTTATTTTACTTATTACTTTTTCCTGGCCAGACACTAACATATACTTCAAGAAGCCTGGTAGGGGCACGGCTCAATCCGAAGTGTTTCATCAAACAAAATCCGGCAACTTCCTTTTGATGAAACCATCCTACACGAATATTACCCCATTTTCGTTTTTTGACTGGACTATCAACGAAATGAGCTAACAGCGCAATAGTTTAGAGAAAGTGAGTTGTCTGCACTGACAGAAGTCCGCCTGCTGTCACCGCTGACGAAAAATATCCCATGGGGCATTTTCATCTGTATGCCCTACCCAGATCCATCTCTTATCTCTGTCCCTCTGCAAATTTCATCCAAATCACCTAGTAATTTTTGCGTGAAAGCATAACAAACAGCCGGCCGCGGTGGCCCTGCGGTTTGCGGCGCGCCAGTCACGATCTGCACGGCCACTACGGTCGGGGGTTCGAATCCCATCTCGGGCATGGATATTTGTGCCGTCCTTAGTATTAGCTAGTTCATAAGTAGTTTGTAAGTTTAGGAACTGATGACCCCGTAATTAAGTCCCATAAGCTCTACAAATATTTGAATTGATCATAACAAACAAACAAACTTTCACAATTATATTAGAGAGTACGATTAAATATTATCTGCTGCATGACACATAATAATTTACTTAGTAGTATTTAGGTTTGCCTTATTATGTCTTCCAGTGGGCGGTAAGGAGCTGATGATGAAGTAGTTTTGCATCTGTACAGTATTAGTGTAAAGAGGGCCCCAATTTCATTTTTGCCCCGGGGCCTTTGGTGACATAGCTACGCCACTGTAGATAGCGTCTTGATCGAATGTTCGAACATATCCCGAGATATCCCGAACTGTGACGTTAATTGTTCTAACAGTTCGAGTCATGTTCAAACCCAGCTCTAGACGTAGGTATGGCCTGTTGTGAGTCCTTGTCTTCTAGTTGGTTTTGGTCTAGCCCCGTGTTACATCTTCCGTTCCCAATAATGGAGAAAAAACCTAACAGGGATACGTTTTTATTACGAGGAGGCGATAAAAGTAGTTTCGCAATGGGAACTGGACGACATCAGAGTTCCCAAGGGTCTCAAACAGTTGGATAAAAGTCTTGCCAAGTGCATTCTAAGTAATGGAAATGAGATCCACAACAGGGAGACTCTCAAGACAGTGTGGAAAGAGTATTTTGAGGAGTTGCTAAATGCAAATGGGCATGACGATGGCAGCACAGTAGAAGACGGAAATTTCAGTACATGAATGGAGAAGGACCTGACTTGGAGGGAGGTGGAAGTGGCAATAAACAAGATGAAATGAGGAAAGGCACTTCAAGTTAGGGGAGTGGAAAAAGAGACTGTAAGCAGAGTAAAGGAGATGTATTGTGGAAGTATGAGTTGTGTGAAAGTGGGAGAGGGAAGAACAGAATGGTTCAATAAAGTGTGTGGGTTGAAGCAGGGCAGTGCATTGTCACCCCTTCTCTTCATTGTGGTTATGGATGACATAATGACAAAGGTAGCAGGGAAACTTGAGCAAGGAAAGATGAAAGCATTGGTGTTTGCAGACGATCTCATGGTCTGGGCCAACAAGGAGAAGGAAATCCAAGAGCAGCTAGATGCTTGGGAAGAAACAGTGGGAGAATACGGATTGAAGTTCAACATCTGTAAAAGTGAGTTCGTGGTAACCAGCAGAAAAAGGGATACACCAGTGAAGGGAATAACACTTGAGGTGAACAGTTGAAGAAGGTAGAAAGCTTCGAGTACCTGGGAAGTGTAATTGAGGAAAATGGGAGGAATGACAAGGAGATTATAGAACGTGTCAGACAGACAGAAGTATTTCTGAGAAGTGTTAGGAGTTTAGTGTGGAGTAATGATGTACCACAAAAAAGTAAAGGAGTGCTATACCAAAATTATTATGTTCCGATATTGACATATGCATCGAAAACTTGGTGACAAAGAAAAGAGATAGGAGCAAAATACAAGTAGAGGAAATGAAAATTCTACGAATCAGAATAGGGGTAATAAGAAGAGACAGGATGAGGAATGAGAAGAGCAGGGAAACAGTGAGAGAGGAGCCCTAACAGGATAGGATAGTGAGATCAAGTCTGCAGTGGTATGGCCATTTAAAGAGAATGGAGGAGAAGAGGATCCCCAGGAAAATACACGAAATGCATATACAGAAGAAACGTCCAAGAGGAAGACCAAGGGATAGACGGCTGAAAGGAGTGGAGCATTGTGTGGAGAAGAGAGGAGAGGACTGAAAACCGAGAGATGGTGGGAAGACAGGACGAAGTGGCGAGGATTGTTCAAAACAGACCTAGCCTGTGTAAGATGATGATGACTTTCTAGGTTACTGAAGCAATTTGGTAAAAAGAAAGTAATAAATGACTTTTATAACGAAAATCAGGCATTTTGTCCACTTTCATGCGATTTTTCTCTTATGTCAGAGAATAAGTGGCATCTACTATGGAGGGTTTTAGCACGAACTTGACATGATGTACTTTTTGCCCATAACTTGTTTTAATTTTTACATATTCCCAACAAGCGGCAACATCTCCTTGAACGAAGCTATCTGCCACAGTGTACAGAGCTCCTTAAGACATAGCTCACGTTTCCGCTCATAGGTAGTAAACTAAACTTTTCTAAGAATTTATCTTTTCACTAGGGCGTTTATATACATTGAAGAGCTAAAGAAACTCTTATATGCGCGTGCAAATACAGAGATATATAAACACTCAGAAGACAGTGGTATGGTCACAAACGCCTATGTAATACAGCAGTTGTCTATCGCAAGTGTTAGATCAGTTACAGTACTGCTACAATGCCACCTTATCACGATTTAAGTTAGTTTGAACTTGGTGCTATTGTTGACTCACGAAAGATAGGACACAGCATCTCCGATGTAGCGATGAGGTGGGAATTTTTCCGTACAACCATTTTACGAGTGCACCGTTTAATATAAAACATCAAATCACCGACCTCGCTGCGGCCGGAAAACGATTCTGCAAGTAGGGGACAAACGACCACTGAAGAGAACAGTTCAGTCTGACAGAAGTGCAACAATTCCGAAAACTGTTGCGGATTTCAACGTTGGACCATCAACAAGTGTTTGTGTGTTTGTAAACCTACTGGACTACACTGCAATGGTCATCAGCCTTTAGACTTACAAACTTCTTAAACTAAGGACAACACATACGCCCATGCCCGAGGGAGGACTCGAACCTCCGACAGGAACGGCCGACCAGTCCGTAACATGATGCCTTGACCAGTGTTTTTCAACCTGTGCGTCGCGACGCCCAGGGGGACCGCAAGGTCTTGTTAGATTAGATTAGTTGGTTCGTTCCATAGACCCGTGTTAAGGTGATCCTCGTGTATGTGGAACATGTCAATATATAAGTTGATAATATAATATTACTAATACAGGTACATACACTTTTACAAGCTGATAATATAATAATACTAATAGTATGGAAACAGATACATGCATCATTTGCTTCTGTTTAAGATTTCGTCAGTGGAGTAGAAGGAGTTGGCCATTAGAAAGTCTTTCAGGCTCCTCTTAAACTGATCTTTATATGTAGTTAAATGTTTTATGGTTGTTGGTAAATTATTGAAAAATTATTCCTGAGTAGTGGACCCCTTTCTGAACTAAAGTAAGTGCTTTTAAGTGCTTGTGTAGTTCATTTTTGTTCCAAGTATTGTTCGGGGGCACCGTCACAAGAGGAAGTACTTGTACCACAAAATAACTAGAGGTTCAGTAATACAAAAACTTATGGATAGGTGAAATTTATTTAATGTTAAAATTACGGGGTTCCTTGTGCAACATTTATTATGAATTAAATGGATCATAAATTGCTTTATAATACAGCGAGTTAATGATGAATAAGCGCAAAGCCCGAAAACAGTTTTCAGGAACCAATCGATAGGTAAAAGAACATGAAACAGTTAGTAATTCTAAGAAATTCTAAAAAAATACTTCTTCACAAATTCTTAAATAAAGGAATGTCTTGGTTGCAAAAACTTTTTTTGATTCGACGCGTTTCGCCCGGTTAGAGCATCTTCCGATTTATGACAAAGAAGAAAAACTGATCCACATCTTACAATTTTTACATGGTAATATTACAAAAATTTTAAATTTTTTGGCTACAAAACAATGTTGAAATCAGTAATAAGCGATTGTAATAATGTAGGTACTGATGTTTTACCTACTCTGTGATATAGGGTGTTTACGTCAAAATGCAGCCATACGATGTCTTGCCGAGACAATAACAATGTAATCCGTTGATCAGCGGTAACACTGACCATTAAACAAATTGATACAATGATCAACTGAATGGCTATTCAGAGTTCGAATTAACACGGTTGCTGTACCACACTGCGCAGAAATGGAATGGGAAGAATCTTTACAGCCGGCCGCGGGGACTGAGGCGCTTCAGTCACGGTCTGCACGGCCACTACGGTCGGGGGTTCGAATCCCCCCTCGGGCATGGATATTTGTGCCGTCCTTAGTCTTAGTTAGTTCATAAGTAGTTTGTAAGTTTAGGGACTGATGACCCCGTAATTAAGTCCCATAGACTATACAAACATTTGAATTTTTTTTTTTTTTTTTTTTTTTTTTGTATCTTTACAATTTGTCTAAACACGGTAACTCTCTAAATGAACAAAATTCGCGTCTGAGTCTTGTCTGAAATGATAAACGCTGGTTAAGTAAATTATATTTTTCTGTCTGTAATCTTGTAAAAATAGGATACTGTGCTCCATTCCGAAAAAAAAGACAAAAGACCTTCGTCCGACAATTTAAAAGAAAGCTGTAGCAAAACAAAGACGATTAAATTTGTTTTCTTTGAAATAACACAGTTTCGTTACGGTTCTTGAAAAAAAAAAAAAAAAAAAAAAAAAAAAAAAAAAAAAAAAAAGGGGGGGGGAGGGAGCGGTCGCCAGAATATTTTTACTTGGAACGGGGTCGCACATTCGAAAAGATTGAAAAAACTGCCTACACGGCCATTCTGTGGTAGCGAGCAAACCATTTAACGAAACATCATCAATATGCGCTTTCGAAGCCGTAGTTGGCCCGCTCGTGTACCCTTGGTGAAAGAAAGTGATTAACACGCATTTGTTGCATCAAATTTAATAGTTAACAGTTGTTTCTTCAGAAAAAGTTACTTACCAATTGCTTTTCTCTCAAACGTACGGCACAAAGATGTCAATAAATCTTAATAAAGTACCTTATCTTTTGCATATTATAAGTGACTGCCATAAGATAGGACTTACATTTTCCATCTTGCTTCGCCACTTCGGCCAGTCGTGTTCCTTGGCAGCACGCCAAGTGTCCGTCTACCCGCTGACAGATACCACCTTTGTAAGATGTGTTTCCTGCACAAATGGTAAAAGTTCCAGTTCCTCGAGAAGAGTTTCTATTCTGAATTTACAGCTGCTGAAATTAGTTCCGTCAAACAAACGGATGAGATACTTTTCCACTGCAGTTGCCATCTCGAAATTACCGGTAGACTAACATTCATTCGTGGCCTCGTATTTTATCACAGATTCATTTTCAAAACATTCCTGTGCCCATATCCTGTTAAATTGGCACTTTCTCATTATAAATAAGACGCTAAAGTTTAGGCATGATTACAACACTGTTCAGAAAAAAAATTGAAACAACGGAACACCGAAAAACGGCAAAGAATGCTCTTTAAAAACGGCAAAGAGTGCGCTTTATAACACTGACATAGGTAAAATCTTTAAATTGCATTCTCAACAATCCCGAACGTCTGTGTATTATTAGAAACTGCGACACAATGTTGTCAACAAAGTTCCGCTTTAAAACTGATAGTTGATTGACTACTGTGAGTACTATCGTACGTAAAGTATGGGCCCTTTGGTGTTCTGTGTAGGGGGAGAGATGTGCAACCTTTTTTACGCAACTCCTGTTGCTTCAGAAGAGGATCTGGTTGCCCGGATAGTAGCAGCAGCAGGAACAATTCAGGATACTCCTGGTGTTTTTGCCTGTGTCAGACAGAACATGATCCAATGGTGTAACCTTTGTTTATGTTTCCATGGAGGCATTTTTTGAAAATCTATTGTAATTGAAATTGTGGTGTGTTAATGCATTGTCTCTTAGTAATAAAAAAAAAAGGAAAAGTGTTTGTTGGTTTAATTAATTTGCCACCAGGAAAATCTTCCTCTACCAGTTTAAATACTCCTTATAGAAAAAAATGACATTAGGGAAAAATATTTGTTTTGAAGTCCCCTACAACCTCTCAGAGTTTTTTGGTTTAAATTTTTTTCACCATGTATATCTTTCACAGGTCAGTAAGTGAAATGTACTAAAAAATACAGATGGCAATGATGAATGAATACTTCACACGATGATTTCTGGATCAAGATTGACTAATGATTAAGGCTTTGTGTGCAATGTTTATTTTAGATATTGAAGTAAACCAGTGAAGTAAGATTCAATAGCTCTGTCTTTGGAAAAAGATTTTACATTGTTTTATGGAAGAGTAGTTTAATGTGCAAGGGTTTTCCCACAATAGACCAAAAAGTTTCAGAAAGTAAACTTTCTAGTTGGAATAATGAAGAAAGTAATGGCTGCTACTGAGTGTTATAGTGAGAGCATACATATCAGAAAACAGAAAAATTAGAGCCATAAAACAACTGTGTGACCTGGAAGATGAAGGAACATGAATAACTTTCGGAATATACAGGTTTTGGAAAAAAAGTAAAATTTTGTTGAAGAGTATTAAGAGAGCTTTTACCTAGCAGTATCACTATTTAAAAAACATTTGTATAGTTTGCACATCTTTAGGGCGTGATCAGCTTAGATAGAAAAATGATGCAAAAGAATGCTTTTTTGCAATTTTTTTATTTTTACACAACCAGTTTCAGCAGTCTAGCTACCATCATCAATCAGGTGCTCTACAAATATACAAGGAAGAATGTACCAATTGCGTACAAAATATTTACAAATAAATCTTATGTGCCTAATGTTATACACATACCATTTACATCAAATAACACAAACTTGTTGATGTTTATGGAGAGTGCTTAGTTTAAAAAACTTGCTTGTTAAATCTTATATTTTAAAATACACATCACTACACATCCAGTATGCTAGGAGACATTTTCAAATTAACCAACATAAATGTAAATGGTATGTACATAACATTAGGCAATTAATAATAATATAATAAAGACAGTTTACAACTCATCGCAAAGACGTGGCGACGAGCTGCGACAGGCACATACAAAAGACACACACATACAACACTTTCAGCTATTGTCCGTGGTCTTTTTCAGAAAATAGAACAATCACACAGGCACACAACACAGTCGTACAACCATCACCTCTGGCTGCCGTACTTCAAATCATGTATGCTGTCGCAGCTCATCGCCATGTCTTGCGGTGAGTTGTAAACTGTCCTTACTATATTATTATTAATTCCAACCTCTACTTTTCATTATTATATTAGGCAAATAAGATTTTTTGTAAAAATTTTGTATGCAATTGTTACATTGGTCCTTGTATATTTGTAGAGCACCTAATGATGGCAGCTAGGCTGAAACTGGTTGTGCAAAACTAAAAAATTTGCAAAAAAGTGATCTTTAGCATTATTTTTCTAAAAAACTTTTGGCATCATTGGATTTTAATGTTCATGCATTGAAATAGCTTATAGTAAATCATGAAAATCATGTTAAATAAAATTTACCTTAAAAATAGTATATTATTCTCAGCAGTTATCAGTAAATAATAAATGTTGATAAAATTTCTGAATAATAAAATACTGGTAGGTATTCTATTCCATTACCACATATGTATGAAGGTTGGAACTTAAATGTAGTGGCAACACTGCTGTGGAGACACTACACAGTGAAATCTACTATTGTTGCTGATAACAAACATTTTTGAAATACCTATCTTACCTCTGAGCAAATATACTCATCTGTCCCATGTCAGTGGTGTGAGCACAATCGAAGGTGACACAGTCACTTGTCGTCTAATGTAACGGTGTGACTATGTTGTTAAAACAGGAACAACAGAGTTGGATCAAGATTGAATTTGCCAGAAGTTGTACAGCACGACAGTGTCGTATCAAGGTTTTCAAGAGGCATGTGGGGAAACGGCGTTGCCATACAGAACAGTGGCATGTTGGATAAAAGCTTTCTAGAAAGGTCGACAGACATGCATCAGGCAGGTCGTCCTAGTGTGTCTGAAGAAGAAGTGCATACTGTTGCTGCACTAGAGGACAGTGATCGATGCCAGATGTTTCGTGAGCTCACCCACGTGACTGGATTAGCGTGTACGACTGTGCTTCATGTCGTAAAAAAAGGCATTACAATGGGTTCCGCATGAATTCACAGAAATGCAGAAATGAATGTGTTACGACGCTGCTCAGATGCACTTGGTGCACTATCAGCATGAGGGAGAGGCTTTCTTACGCTGTATCATAACACTGGATGAGACATGGACCACATCGTACAAACCAAAAGTGAAACGCCAGTTCAACGAATGGCATCATTATGGGTTGCTGCAAAAGTTGAAAGTGCATCAGAACCCCAGTATGGTGAAAGTTATAGTGATTCTCATGTATGACTGTGATGGTGTTATCATAATGTATTACGTTCCTCCATGGCAGACCGTCAGTGCACAGTATAACTGTTCATTTTTCGAACACCATCTGTGACCAGCTTAGCGAAAGAAGCGGCAACACTTTCTGCGCAACCCACTCATCATTTTGCATGACAACATGCAGGTGAATATTGCACAAGCTGTGGCTGGTCTGTTTGGTCGATGGACTGGGAATACTGTACCATCCACCATACTCTACAGACTTAAGTACTTGTGACTTTGATTTGTTTCCAAAGATGAAGGAACCACTTCATGGCATTCACTTCAGAACTGTTCAAGAGATTTGACCGACAGTAGACCACTCCATCTGCACCATCAACAGAACAGGCTCTGCCCATGGTATACTATGCCTTCCACATTGCTGGCAACAGGTTCTACACAATGCTGGTGACTACTTTGAAGGTAACAGGTGCAAACATGTAACACTTTTGTATCGGTTGTGAATAAATAGCTGCCACTATTTAAGTTCCATCCCTCGTTTTATATTTATGAAAAGAGATGAGAAAAGGAAATAACATGCCCTTTCTATGTACCGATATTACATTACTAAATATTGTTAATCCTTGACACTGCAATCATTTTGTTGTAATTATAGAGTAAAAATAGGGAGAAAATTTATAAACATTGAATTTGAACCAAAGCAACTAACATATCGTTCTCAGTAGTCTAAGTAGATGTAACAGAAGCCCAAATCCTACAACATTTCTGCACTGTTGTTCATTCAAGGGCAGCAATATATTCTGTATTTTTTAGTGAAACACTTTAAACGTTAAAGGGCAGAGAGTTCCCCATTTATATGTTTGTTGAAAGTGACAGCTGTTCACTGTAGTGCTTATTTTCTTCACAGGCAGACAGCAGTGATAGTGTGAATGAAGCAGAGCTGTACGGCAGTGAGCCAGATGAAGTATACTCAGGATTAAGGACACAGGACCTGCAGGAGGCCAAGGACCAGCTACTTGTTGAGACATCTGACATGCTGCATGTGCCTCTTTTTACTGCTGAGGCACTGCTCAGAGACAATGGTATTCTTAGCTTTCTTTCTAGAGTAATAATTAAGGACCTTTTTTTTCTAAAATCACTTTCTGCCATATTTGTTTATTTATTTATTTTTCTTTCAATGAGAACACAGAAGATTTAGCAATTGATATATAGATGAAACTTTTGCAAACATCAATGTAATGTATTAATCTTCAAGAGCAATTAATACATGATTAAATCAAAAGAACAATCTACACACATCCATAACATATTGATGTACAACTTGATAATATAGTAATAAGGATGGTTTACAACTCACAGCAAAGACGTGACGATGAGCTACTACAGGCACATAAAAAAAGACACACACATACAACACTACAGCTATCAGACATGGCCTTCTTCAGAAAGTAGAACATTCACACAGGCACAAAAAACACAGTCGCTCAACCTTCAGCTCTGGCTGCCACACTTCTAATCTCGCTCAGCTGTATGGAAATAGGGGAGGGGAAAGTTTAATGATAGTCCATTTGTAGAGAACCACTTAATTTTCTAAAGACATCATTTATAATTTCATTAGTTAATTCCTGTTTGTCAGCTGTGATAGCTATACTTGTATCATCAGTAAAAAGACCTAGCCATAATTGATTGGAAATTGCGATTTATTTCATTCATTGAACGCTGTAACGTCGTCAAAAATATATCATTGTATACTAGCCGAGGCTGGGCTCCTGACGAGAATTAATTGTGTCTCGATACCTCATGGTCTGTTCTCCCTGATGCAGGAATACAGTATTGTGGCTGCGAGCATTACAGAACAAAATAGGCTGTGGTAACAGGAAAGAGACAGTGTGACAAATGGAGATTTGGGTGTTGCGGGAGACGTGCAGGGAAGAGTCCTCTGCAGTCGGGTTGGTCACTGTGTCCTCAGTGGCGGAGTGGTCAGCTCGTCTGCCTAGTAAGAAGGAGATTCCGGGTTCGAATCCCGGCAGGGCACAAATCCATCCATACCTAGTACATTGAAGTCATAATTGATCGCAAATTGCAATTTATTTCATTCATTGTACATTGTAACATTGTCAAAAATATATAATGGTTTATAGTTTTGTCAATATTTTCTTAGATTTATGGCAACCAGGTGTCGTAAATCTACCATTCTTTTTACTTGTTTTATTAACAAGTGACTATAATTCAGATCAGATCTCAGGGACTAAGTCAGATGTGAGGTAAAAAAGGTTGTATATGCTATATAGACCCTAAAACATCTTAGCTTTCAAGTATGTACCTGAAACACTAGGCTGTGAAAGTGAAAAGATTTCAAATTGTATCTATGATGTATGAGGGAATTGCTCAAAGTAATGCTTAGAGCACTAATTTCAAAAAGGATTTCACCAAAAATGCAAAGCCACAACAAAAGCAGTGCACTGTACTGTATCTATAGACATTTAAACAACTTGAAGATATGTGCTGATCCTGATCTAGGATACATTGTTGAGATTTCTTTGTGAATGCTTGTTAATTTATTACAATTTAACTAAGATCTCGTTTCAGCTTCTGCTGAATATTGTCTTACCGTGATTTTAGGTTGAGCTTTTCAGCATCTGTTTAATAGTGTGTGTGAATGAGTGTGAAAAGGAGCAAGGGCTAAAAAGCTAGCAGGAACACCTTATTTTTGTTGTGTATGTGTATGTGCCACACAGCAGTACATAATAGATGAGTGGTTGCCTTTCCCTTATTTTACATAAAATTTCAGTATTGTGTTTGTGTTCACAAAGATGTTGAAAGAAAAGGGAATGGATTAAACCTTGGGTCACGGTGTAACCTACTCCTTTAAAATAGCAACAATGGATCTACTATAATTAAAATTTGCAATCTGGTGGACAATCATTATATTCTCCCACTTCATTAAGAATTCAATCCAGCACATTGGTGCAAAGTGTGATGACCTGAAACTTTATGTGACTAGCTGTACTCCTGTTGTAACAACATGAATACTCAATAATGAACACACGTGACACTATCAAGATGAGAATAGGACATCACACTTACGAGTCTGAATGTGAACTGCCATTCCAGTCCTTCCCCCACCAGCTGGCCAGGTGGTGCTCGTGAACTTTCACACTCGTACCACAGTGCACTTGATATACAACACGCTCTTGATATACAACATTTCTCCATTTTTTTGTTTTTCACTCACTTGTTGTAGTAAGCCTATGTCCATCTTTTCTTCGTCACTGTTTGCAAAAGATCTAGTAGGTACCTTCCCATATGGCCGATAATGTCCTGTTCAGGCTCGTGATGAGATGATGGGGGACATGAGTGGCGAGGTGCGTGATGGTGCATATGTGAAAGATGTAGGGAAGACAGGAGACATTTGCATCGGTGGCATCATGGTTGTCTTGTTCCATCTGTTGTGGTGGTGTCCAATCCACTAGGATGTCGGAAGCATCAGCTTGATTTCTCGTTGTAGGAAGGTCTGTGTCCATATCCATCTTCAAGTCTTCCTTGATGGGCGGTACTGATCTGTGGTGACTCTTGGGCAAAGTTGGTCGATGTGGAGAGACACCTCCCCCGCAGGAGTGCTGACGGCGTACAACTGCTGGCCCTTCCGTGCGACAGCATGGCCATGTGACCATTTTGGTTGCTTACCGTGGCGTTGCACCCACAGAGGATTGACCTCCACATTTCTTCCTTGAGTGCTGATAGTGCCTTTAGAAGGCTCTGCTGAGCTATGGTCCCTGGACGGAGTGAAGCAATATGTTGTTAGTAATTGCAGGAGTGCATCATCACTGGGGAAGAGGATGTGAGATTTTTCTTCATTTTGGATTAAAGGTGTGGACCACATGTTCCACTTCCCCGTTGGACTGGGGGTGGAATGGTGGTGCGGTAATATGGAATGTGCCCCTCGTGGCACAAAATACAGGAAATTCAGAGAAGGTGAATTGAAGCCCATTACACAAACAGTGGTAGTGGGTAAACCTTCCAGGGCAAAGATTTTGGCCAAAGCCGTGTTGGTAGCAGCTGTTATTGGTGAAGCACAGCGAAGCACAAAAGCAAAATTGGAATAGGCATCAATGACTAGGAGCCAATAAATGTTGAGGAAGGGTCTAACGAAATCAATATTAATGCGGTCCCACGGCTTTTCAGGTGTGGGCCATGGAGACAGTGAGGACTTGGGCGCACGTGTTTGCACCTCACATGTCTGCCAAGGGGCCACCTTGTGTGCAATTTCCACTCTGAGTCCTGGCCAGTAGACGTGCCACCTAGTGAGATTCTTCATCCTATAGATGCCCCAGTGTCCCTGGTGTAGAAGACGTAGGACCATAGGCCACAACGTTGCCGGAATGACAACGCGGGAAGAAATGCTGACGGTAGCCAGCAGGATAACTACATTGAGGGGGGAGAGGTGCAGCCACAGATGGAAGTAGTTCTGGAGGGGATCCAATGCTTTTCCAGAAGTACGGTCCGGCCAGCCATTTTCTATGTGATGTAGAACCCGGTGTAGAACAGGATCCTCGGTGGTGGCTGCCGCCAGGCATTGTCACATGATGGGGAAACCCTAAACGACAATCTGCCCAGCCTCATTCAAATGAAAATAAAGAAGCTCATCTTTGTCAAAGATGGGGTCAGGCATCATAGGAAGTCTGAATAAGGCATCAGGATTTGCATGCTGACCAGTGGGACAAAAATGAATGTCATATTGAAAACGAGAGAAAAAGTGCCCACCATTGGAGCCTATGTGCTGCCTTGTCAGGATTTGGAAGCAGACGGATTAAATAAAGAGACCAATGGCTTGTTGTCCATAATAAGATGGAATTTATTACCATAGAGAAAGACACCAAACTTCTTGAGAGCATAAACAATGGCAAGAGCCTCTTTTTCAACTTGTGAATACTGCAACTGTGAGTCATTTGAAGTTTTGGAGGCATAAGCAATAGGATGTTCTGTACCATCAGGATATTTGCGAGATAAAACAGCACCAATACCATGTTGTGATGATTCAGAAGCTAAAAAAAGCTATTTCCCAGGGCAGTAAGTGGCCGTGGCCAAACAAGGTACTTTTTGGCAATGAGCTGTAAGGCGGTGAAAAGCAGCATCACATTCGTCATGTAAAAGGAACATTTTTCTTGAGCAAGCGACTGAGTGAGTAAGAGATGTCGATGAGCTTTAAGGTGGTGAAAAGCAGCATCACATTCGTCATGTAAAAGGAACATTTTTCTTGAGCAAGAGACTGAGTGGGTAAGAGACCTCTGCTGCAGAGGGGATAAACTTGTGATAGTATGCCATATTACAAAGAAAAGCTTGCAGTTCTTTGACCGATGAAGGACGCGGAAGGGCATCGATCACGGCAGTGTTGTCACGAAGGGAATAGGTGCCATCCTTGGAAAGATGAAAACCCAGGTACACTATAGAGGTCTGAAAGAATTGAGATTTGTGAAAATTGCAGTTAAACCTGTTGTAGGACAGAGAAAAGAGTGTGTAGATTTTTGAGATGTTCATCCATGGTAGCCCCAGTAATGACAATGTTGTCCTGATAGTTAATGCACCCAGGAACAGAGATAAGAAGTTGTTCTAGAAACCTTTGAAATATGGCTGGTGCACTGGCCATGCCAAACAGCAACCTTTGCTAACAATAAAGGCCAAAATGCATATTGAGAATAAGAAATTGACGCAACAACTCGTCAAGTGGTAACTGATGATAAGCCTCAGAGAGGTTGATTTTCGAAAAGTATTTTCCCCTGTCAAGTGTAGAAAACATTTCTTCTGGTCAAGGCACAGAATACATATCAATAAGACATTGAGCGTTGACGGCAGTCTTAAAGTCACTGCAAAGCCTGAGACTGCTCTTAGGTTTGCTAACAATGACAATGGAAGAGGTCCATTCACTGGAAGGATCAGGAAGCAAAACTCCTGAGGTCATAAACCGATCTAACTGCTGTTTTACAGTGTCGCACAACGCTACAGGAAGGGGTTGGGCTCGAAAAAACTCCGGCCTGGCTCCCAGTTTGAGAGAGACATGAGCTGCAAAAGCTGTGGCACACCCAAGTCCGGGTGAAAAAATAGCAGAAAAGTCTGTAGACAAGGTATCTAACTGAGTGTAAGGAATGTTGTCTGATACAACATTGACAGTATCATTGACAGAGAATCCAAATATGCAGAAGGCATCATAACTGAATAAGTCATCTGTCCCTATGTGGTCAACAACGTACACAGTGACCATTCATACAACAGACTTATATGTGATCAGAGCATCCATTTGTCCCAAAAAGGAGAGCTTTTGCTGATTGTATGTTCGTAAACAGTGCAAGACCGGTGAAAGGGGCGGTGAACCCAGGTGAAGATAAGTTTGTGATGTAATTATTGTGGCTGCTGAGCCAGTATCTGTTTGCATCTGTACGTCTTTTCCAAACATCTGCACCGTGAGGTAAAGTTTGTTTCCAGAAGAGTTTGTGGAGTCAACATATACTATGGAGCCTGTATCTAAGTCAGTGTCGTGTATAGCCTGCACTTGGTTAGATCGGCAAACAAAAGAGATGTGAGCCTTTTTCTTACATTTGTGACATGTAGCCCAACATTGGGGACAATTATCTCGTGAATGCTGGAAAAAACAGTGGGGACAAGAAGGTAAGGCAGCAAGATATTGCTTCTGTTTAAAACTAGTGCACTGCTTGCTTTGCTTGGGTTGCGTGCAAGAGTACACCGATGCTACTTCTTCGTTCACGACAGTGCCTGGCATGTCAACAAATCCCCTATCTGCTGTAACTTCCCCTACGCCACCCCAAGCATCCTATTGCACACCTGCAGTGCAAGTAATTTCAAAAGATTCTGTTATGGCCAATACTTAAGATAAGGATGGGTCATTTAATTGAAGATTCTTCTGATGAACTTCCTCATTGGGAGCAGACCTCAAAATTGCATCCCTGACCATTGAATCGACATAAGATACTTTATGAACAGTAGTAATGAATTTGCACTTTCTACTAATGCCTTAAAGTTCTGTAGCCCATGCTCGGTAGGATTGATGAAATGCTACAGGTGATGCAACGGCATGTGTTTGCGTCTTATAATTTGAAGTGAGAATCGAGTACATTTCTTCAAATGACAGTGAAGAGGGTTCTTTGAGTGGCACTAATTGAGACAAAAGTTGGTAGCACTTTGGAGAGATCCATGAAAGAAAAAGTGACTAACAGAGATTGGTGTCAACAACGCCAAAAGCTACGAAGTGTTGTCGAAGCCGCTTCTCATAGTTCGTCCAATCTTCTGTGGTCTCCTCCTATGGCAGAAAAGTGGGTATTGTCAACGGTGATGTGCGATCATTGTGTGTTGCGGTGAGTAGTTGTTGTAGAGCCGTCGTGACAAACTTCTGATGTTCAGTGAGGTGGTCAGCCAGCAACTTTTGCTGTTCAACAAGGATTTGCTGAATTTGCTCGAGCATTGACATCTTGAATGTTGTTTGTAACTTAATAATTGCAAAACATCCCTACTCGTCGCCAAATGTTGTAATCATGAATACTCAATAATCAACATGCATCACATTATCAAGATGAGAATAGGACATCACATTTGAGATTCTGAATGTGAAGTGCTGTTCCGCATACTGCTTTCAGTCCTTCCGCCACCAGATGGCCAGGTGGTGCTCATGTACTTTCACACTCGTACCGCAGCGCCAACGAGCACAGCAGAACATTTGAATTCACACGCTTGATTACAACAACACGACTTACAAGTTAAAAAATATTGATGGTGAAAATTACTCTCATTACCAAGATTCAAATAGGCTGCCTTCAAATTGACACAGCCATACAAGCATGAATTAATCACCTCAACTATTGGTTCAGTTTGTTACTGTGGATGAGAGAAGAAACTGGGGGAGAGAGGGGGGGGGTGTAACTGATAGCCCTGCACCAAAAAGGCAACTTCATATTCTGGATTCTTGATGGTCAGTATTTTTACGGATACTAAAGTTGTTCTTCTCATTGATTATCTTGCATAGCATATTGATGTAATGTAAGACAGTGGACAGCATAAAGACAGAAAATAGCAATTTATTAATATGACACATTAAGGCCCTTATTATACTAGGTCGCACAGGCAGCGCAGCCAGCTACACCACTGGCGGCATCACCGGTGACGCTGCCTTATTATACCAGGCGACCGGGTGGTGCAGCAAGGGAGCAACTGTTATTCTGGCTACAGTAGTTCTCATCAGTCGAGCAGTCTGCTGTTTTCTGTTTTCCCCTCATTCTTGTCTGCACTCTTGAAGTGTGTCCTGTATGTCTAGTGAAATTCAGACAGAAAGGAGTGATAGTGTGGGCATGACAAAAGAGAACATGAAGCTGCAAGCAATCCTGAATGAATGTCAGAAGTTATACCTTGAGTCAATTTTCTTTTGACATATTAGGATATAAAATTGAACTAAAATATTCATAAGTTTCAAACGTTGACTGTTTGCAGTAGTAATTAATATTTCATAAATCAAAAGAGTTAATGACTTACAATACAATTTATTGGTTTACTTACTTCAAAGTGAGTACGAATTTTTCTTCTGGTGAGACACTTTCTTATTTTCAAATCTTTACCAGTAATACCTCCCTTTATTAATGACGATATTTCAAAGAAATACGATTTAGACAATCGTAAGTAATTGAAAAACTTGTTGTCATCTGAACAGAGTTCATCAAAAAGAATACAGTACAACCCTTTAGATCCCCTTAATGATAGCATAGGGTGTACATGCATCTTTCTTTTCCTTTGCCTTCTTTTCATTAAAAGTACAAAGAGGAACATATATGAATACTCGTTGCCAAGCACGTTCCCTCATCAGTAGTGCACACTGCACAGTAGACTGACCACATGGTGGCAAAATCGCTTGGTGGCGGTGGTACTGGCTGAGCCGCCTGGAGGCGCAATGTAACAGGCTCCATATGACTCAATGCCCTGCCACGGCTCTCCAGCCGGCAGTGGCTACTGCCTCAGTCACGGGGCACGGCAGCCAGTTTGTAGCAGCGCCACCGGCTGCCCTAATGTAATAAGTTCCATAACATTCAATGCCCAATGACAAGTGCCACCACTGGCAGCACTGCTGGCTGGGCCGCCTGGGGGGCTAGTGTAATAAGGCCCTAAAGAACAACACAAGAATGAAAAACATAGGCTATAGCAGCTTTGACAGTATAGACTGTAGCCACAAGACAGTGGCAGTAGAAAATGTGGTGCATGAATGAGAGGATGTCCTATGTGCTGCCATTATATTGGTGTTAGTTCTATTAGATAACACAGCAAAGACTGTGCCGTGTGCAAAACATTGCAGCACGGCGTCTGACGACTATTCATGTAGAACCCATGTGGCAACTGATTCAAACAAAGCACACTGGTAGCCTCCTTTCGCACTGCACTACCGATGTAGTCTATGCGGTTACAGCACATACAACAGTAACTGATAGGTAACATGTGTCTACTTTTTTTTTCCTCCTCCAAAAGTTGTAGACCTGCAAGATGAGTTGACTCACTATATCCTCCGTTTGCATCTCTCTTGAGGGTGACTATTCGTAAATATGCATTTTGAATATTTTCAGAAGCACATTTTAATGATAGAATATGCTCATAATAAAAAGGCTGAATAAACTACACTGCTCTAGGTAGGGGTTTCATTTTAATTTTGTTAATTTAAAATTCAGTGTAATTATTCTGTACATATTTTTGCCAACACTAGTAATTGTATCTTACAGTGAAAATATGGAGTGGAGGAATGTGTATAATTGTATCTTTTCTTATTTGTACCCTTTTAATTTGTCCTACAGTATATGTTTCTTTTATTTGCTCCTTGTCATTCATTCTGTTAGATGTGATGATTCACAATAATACTGTGCTATACATCTTCTAATTCATTGTGGACTACATAATGAGAGAAGGAACACTGTTGCAGAATGGTCACGTGAGGCCCTCCTGGACAAATGGATGAAGGACGCAGTTGCATGTTGCCAGCTGGCGGGCGTGCAGCCCCCCGCCTCAGCTCTGCAGCTCCGTGACAGCGGCAGCACGCCTCCCTCCCCTGTCCTGCAGCCTCCAGACATACCACCAGACCCTGAAGACCTCGAAGATCCAGTTGTGAGTCTCAGAATAACACCGTCATTTACCTGTACTCCCAATAGAGAATCTGGGCATTAAAATATTCACATAGGGCATCTGTCAAATATTCTCCATTTGTGAATACAGTAAACTGACCAGTGTCTGGGAATAGTTTATCTGTGCAGAGTATGGCAAGTTTTGGAAAAAAATCTAAAACCTTCTGCAGTCATTTATTAATATTTTTGTTTGCCATATGATGCATGCGATTTATGACTTGATATGGAAACGAAGACAAAAAAAAAAAAAAATTACAATGTATTTCAGGAGGAATAGTAAATATTTTAGGAGGTGGTAGTGTAGACAAATGTTCCCAATTTTTATCGAGTGCAGGGATACAGCTGCTTAAAGTCTGAAGATGACCTTGTATGCCAAAACCAATAAACTAAATAAAAATAAACTTGAAGAACATACACAAAATGGTGCTTTTAATTCAATATTTTACCAAGGACTGGTGGTAGAATCAGTGTAAATGTTCTCATCTTCCTTTGCTTTAAGTTTGTTTGGGTTACATACTGTATTTATCTACTCAATAAAAATTGGACACATGTTATATGCCTTTTTTCTGCAGTTTGTCTATACCGCTAAAATATTTACTACTAGCAACCCGCTTCTCTCAGCTAGTATGGGATGTAAGTGACGTTCCACAGACAACTGTCAAATTCTTTGCAAAGCTAGTCTCGTGGTCCAACAATAAAATTGCCTCTATTCATAACTTCAGTTCCCTCGACTCAAATGCTGTTTTTTGGCATTTGAAAAAGCTACACATTTTATGTCATTATTACACAATGTCATATCTGAATGAAGAAACATGCAATTATCTTAATATGAACCAATAAACATTTATTAATATGTACTGTAAAGTTTGTAAGTCACAAAATATGTAGATTTCCTTAAGAGTATTTATTGCACTGTTTCTTGGATTTTTGCTCACCACACTCACTCAACTGTGCTTCATAATGAATAGTACATTTAAAACTTCCCCATCAATCACATTGATTTGTGAAAACCGTATGAAAATTTGTTAGGTAGTTTTTGAGTTTATCAAAGACAGACGAACAAACAGATGCGGCAGGAGGACTTTGTTTTGTGATATGTGTAGATATATTTAAAAATCAATGTGTATATGTATGTTATTTGTTGCTGTATTGCGCATGATATTATTATGCTTATACAATCCTCAGCTTGTTTAATTGTTGTTCACATACTAATATCACATTCTAACATACGTATTTGTAAAAGTTTGTCTGGTACTCGAAACAACAACAACGCCCCTTGTGGAGAATAGTCTGCCGTAGGGGCACTGTCAACACAGTCACGGAAGTGGTGCTAGTGCCTGAAGAGGCAGCATTGCAGATACAGAAGAAACACATGATACAAACATTTGGCTGTTTTCCTGCTAGAGGGACGACTGTCATTCCAAGACCCATACAAAAACTTTTCTGTACGTGTTAATAAACATATTGAGCCGATCACTACCAAACTTCACAGGATCAGCCGCTGATCTAATCCAAAGACATCTTGAAGATTTTATCATAATTGCTGCAGCCAACTTGGAGTCTATAGGGAAAAAATACAATACACTCAGGTACATTCATATTTATAGCTGCAGATTTTTCCTGGAACACCTTGTAAGCTTATCTGTACTTAGAGTATTCAGGAAAAATCAATTTCACTACTCACTAAACAGAGGACACATTCAGACATATACAGGCATAACAAAAAGACTTGTCAATAATGAAGCTTTGGGTCAAAAGACCTTCTTCCAAATCTACACCCATTCTCACAAACACAACTTGGACACACTTGACCTGTTTTCACAAAGGTCAGTCTTCTTCGGTGGATGTCGACAGTGGTCTTGAGTGTGTATGTGTGTGAGAGAGGTTATTATTTTGGAAGCATACCTTTTAGGCCAAAAGCTTGATTGTTGAACAGTCTTTTCATTATGTCTGTGAATTAACATGATATCTTTCTGGTGTTTTCATTACATTGATGTTATTCCATTCTTCACTTTTGATTCTTTCATTTTACTATATTGACATTTGGACTCCCCAGAAAATGAGAACAGCAGTCAAGGAAAAAATGAAAACAAGGGTAGAAAAACTTTGGGCATTTGTTTGTCAAAAGTGAACTGAAGTGACAGTGTACAAAACATTGTGTTTTATGTACACCAGTAGTTTTGTAAATAAATTGTGTGTTTCTGAAGAGTAATTTGTAAGCAATACAGTGGACCTTTAAGTGTAACATGTATCATGTTTTGAAAATACAGAAAGTAGCAGCTTTTGGTAAAAATATGTGTATTTTGGAGTCCATGATTTACCATTTATATGCACTGTATCAAGTCCACATTAACTCAGACAATCATGAGTTTGCTATAGTACTGTTAGTTTTGTAACAGTTCTATTAAACAAATACACACAGCAGAGAGGGAACGTGTTTGTGGGAAAATACAGATGATACTATTTGACCTAATTGTTCTGTCTTAATGTTTATTTCTTTTTTACTGTCATAATCACCTGAGATTGCTGCTGTTTCGCTGATTTTGTTTTGTGTTTTGTTTTCATTATAAGCAGTGTGAAATCTGCACCCTGCCAGTGTCTGAGGAGACTGGTGGTGATGTGTCAGCCCCTTGTGGTCACCGCTTCTGCACTTCATGCTGGGAGAATTATCTAACAGTCAAGATCCAAGCTGGTGATGCCCATGGAATCCTTTGCCCTGCATATCAGTGCCCCATGTTAGTGCCTGCTGATGTGATAGAGAAGCTCGTTTCTCCGGATATGGCTCGCCGATATCTTCAGTTTGACATTGAGGTCTGTATGATACACTGTATTTACGAAATAGATTTGCTGCAGTCTTAGCATCATGATCCTAAACATTTATTTGTGTGGACATTGTTTTAGATTAAATTTCTATGACGTAATGCAAATATATTCTGCTATGTACAAAAACATAATTGTGTATTTGTTTAGAACATACCAAATTCATTGTGGAAGAAAAGAACTCAAGAATAAATTTTTAGACCAAAGCAGAGCATCTACTTGACACAACAGGGAAAAAAAAGTCCTTCATCACTACAACAGAGAAAGGAAGTACAAATTATATATATTACCTGGAAGAAAGATAACAGCAACTTAAAAAGTAACTTCACATAGTGTTTACCTAATCCAGGTCATGGAAGAACTACACTTTTATAACTTTCAATACATTTATTGGATGAAGACAGCTTGTACATAATAAGGATTGAGTAACTTGAGGGCAAGAGAGCTCAACTTAGACTGCCTGCAGTCTTGTCCGTCCCGCCACACGTCTGCCGGTTGGCTAGGTGGTGCTTGGGATGGAACCTGTGTTTGCAGCGCCGCTGTTTGGTGGACCGGCGGGCAGGGGCAGTTTCGAATAAGATGTTGCCGTAGCACATCTCCCTCCTTTTAAAGACATATCAAAAAATACAGTAAGAGAGAAAATGAAATATAACAATTAACATGAGGTTTAAGCAAATTAAATGATGTTAAGATTTCGAAATAAACTAAAAGAGTACTTCTACTTTCACTTATTGATTTTCACAATTACTTGAACAAAAAGTAGTCAAACACAAAAAATACTTTTGCACTGGTATGTCACTTTACACTTTGGCCCTTTGCACAGTGCTATTTTGGAACTGTTTGCACAGCACTTACAGCCATGTGTTCTTCCATGACTGAAGTCTCTCGGAGGTACTCTGGAATACGGTCAGAAGTGTCCAGCTCAGGTTTGATGTGGTCGTGATCCAAGGATGGGAGACGTATTCTTGTGGAGACTCAACAGTTAAATGTGCTGTAGAGGAGGGAATACTGGTGACATGGGTATTTCACCCCCTCCGTGAAGCGGTCCGGCTGGCGGGCTTGATGGTGTTGTACCTGTTAAGGTGTCTTGTCTTGCTGGTGTGGCCTGCTGTGCTGGGAGCAGCGCGATGTCCACGTCCATGTCTAAAGGCCCCGGGTCGAAGGCGGGAGGTGTGGCTAGTAGCGGTGAGACACACTTCCGTACTTGGTTGATATGCCATGCAATGTCTCCTACAGCCATGTGTACTGTGTAGAGATGCCGTCCTCTGGGTTTCATTATACAGCCCTCTATCCACTTTTGATGTTTGCCGTATTCCCGGACCCATTGAAAATTTGTTGGTAGTGGCAGGAGGCTGGTGGCTGGTAAGAGGTTGGATTAGGTGAAGGAGTGTGCATGGCTGTCTGTTATCCATTAATTCCGCAGGGCTGTGTGTGTCCTGAGGTGAGAAATGGTATGATACCAGGAAATTTATGAGCGCCTCATCGGTGGAGGCCGAGGTAAGCAGTTTTTTCATTTGATTCTTAAAGGTCCAAATGAATCATTCAGATTTCCCATTGGACTGGGGGTTAAATGGAGGAGAAGTGATGTGTTTGATGCCTCTGTGGTCACAGAAGGCGAAAAATTTAGATGACAGGAATTGAGGACCTCTGTCAGATACGAGGGTAGTGGGAAGTCCTTCCAGAGTGAATATTTTAGGAAGTGCGGGAATGGTAGCCATCATGGACAGATAGGGAATACAGACAACAAAAGGAAAGTTGTAGTATGAATCAATAACAAGTAGCCAGTATGTGCCGAGAAAGCACCCAGTGAAAACTATGTGGATGCACTCCCATGGGTGCATAGGAGTAGGCCAGGATGACATAGACGTCTTTGGGGCTGGCGCCTGGGAGGCGTAGCACCAACCATATGGGCAATGTCGGTGTCGATGCCCAGCCAGTAGACATGACTATGCAGTCACCTGTGATTGGAAATACTTCAACAACCCGTTTTCTATGTGAAAACAAAGAAACTCATTCCGATTGAAGACAGGGTCCCCTTGGGGAGCTGAGATGAGCATCTGCACTGGCATGCTGCACCATAGGTCAGAAATGGATTTTGTAATTGAAGCGGGATAGGAATAAGGCCCATCGCTGGAGTCTGTGGGTAGCCTTGTCAGGTACTGAAGCTGTTGGATTGAAGAGAGATACCAGTGGTTTGTGGTCGGAAATTAGATGAAATTTTGTACCTTGAAAGAAAACACTGAATTTTTGTAGGGCGTATACGATAGCGAGAGCCTCCTTCTCTTTCTGAGAGTAGTTTTGTTGAGATGCATTGAGAGTTTTTGATGCGTAAACTATTGGGGGGAATTCTGATCCATCTTGATATATATGGACAAGAACTGCACCAATACCATGCTGAGAAGCATCAATGGCAAGACTATAGTCGGACCGGAATACGATCATCCCTGGCTCCGCCTTCTGGGCTGGGAGACCACCCCACTCGCAGAAACTAAATGCAGCTATGTTGCCAAGTAGTTAGTTCGCTGCCAGACCAGCATAGCACGATGGCTAGTCCTGCATTCTCAAGCGAGGGAATTCGTTGTTCGTGTACGGGATTACTTTGAAAGTGAGAGGCGTAATGAAGGGCCTATTCTTCCTGTGTCAAATGTAGTGCAATGAACAGCCGATGCACTTGGTATTGGAAGTGCTACAGTGAAACGAGTGACGAAGGAAAAAAATATAGGACCAGAAAGTAGTGAGAAAGGCTTCAAGTTTAGCACTCCAGGTAAACGCAGAAAGGGTATGAAGCGAGTGACAGCTATGGACAATTTCAATCAATCTGCTATCCGAGACCATATGTAAAATTATTACTGTAAGGGTGAAATACCAACAAGGAAAAAACTTACTGATTCTCTTTGTGAAGCAGGGCTGTTATCCGGCAGTAAGACATCACTTTCTATAGTTCTGAATTCTTTAGGCTTCAGGTATCAAACATACAACAATCATAAATTTGTAATGGAAAGGACGGAAGTAGTAATACTGCACTGCAATTTCCTGAGAAAAATGGGCACAATTGATTTTCGTAAAGTCATATTTACAGAGGAGACTTGGATTAATACAAACCACAGTGTTTCACACATTTGGACTGACAACACGAGTTCTACAACAACAAACTGGAAAAGGTAGCAGATTAATTGTTTGCCATGCCAGAACAGTTATAGGGTTCATAAACGGTGCTTTGTGGGCTTTCACTTCAAAGAAGTCAGGAGATTTTCATGAAGAATGAATGCTGCTATTTACATCTCATGGTTTCAGGATAAGCTTCTGTCGAATATTCCTCCCAAGTCAGTTATATTGATAGATAATGCACCTTATCATTCTTCTCTGGTGGACAAAGCATCAACTATGTCAAATAGAAAAGACGATTTGAGAAGTTGGTTGCAGCAACATAATGTTCCGTGCACTGCTGAAATGATAAAGGCAGAGCTGCTTCAGCTTGTTAGGCTTAATAAGCCACAATCTCCTGTGTACATGGTTGATAAAATAGCTAGAGCTATTGGTCCCAAAGTTGTTTGTTTGCCACAATACCATTGCACGTACAATGCCATTGAGCTTATTTGGGCTCAGGTGAATGGAGATGTAGCAAGAAACAACACGCGTCTACCTTTCTCACGTAGCAAGGTGTTACAATTGCTTCATCGACCTCTGAATCAGGTTAATCCAAATTTGTGGCGATCTGAGGTTGAACATACCAAAAAAGTTATTGAAGATGCTTGGGAAAGAGAAGGAATTGTGAAGACCTGTTTGGAAAACATTATTGTTAATCTTGATGAAGATGATGATGATACGAGTGCCAGCAGTAGCTCCGAGGACGAGATTTCAGGTGATCGTGAAATTTCTGGCCCTCCTCCAACTACGAGGATCTTGGCATATCTTCATTAAGCCCAGTACATGCTGAGTTCACAATTCATTTATTCTTATTTAACATTCTCATGCAGAAATGCGAACTATCTTCTTATGTATTTCAAGAATTTTAGGAAACTTATATCGGTACATATCAGAACAATTTATTACATTTATTTTAGGTACAATTTTAATAAATGATACAACTTTATAATATTCTTTGATGATTAAAAAAACGCAGTTTTAAAATGACTCCTTGATAGAATATTTATTTAAAGAACAATCGGTGATAAGTTTAGCAAAAGATAATATATGTTGCCATAACTATTTTGCTTTATTCAACCATTAGTTTCTTAAGACACGCACACACATGTTAATGAACTTGTTTATAACATTTATTAGGTCTATCAGAAATGCAGCACTATTAATAAAATTAGTCGAACTGCCAAACGGAACTGTGCTATGACAGAAATATCATTTATTAACATTGGAATTTTGAAACATAAACATTAACTCATGAATGTTGAATTCTATCATGGTAGCAAGTCAATTTATATGTAAATGTCCGTCAGTAATAATGCTTCTTGCACGTTTTATAAAACAAAAAACTGATAGGAAAGACACACAAAATAAATACAAAAAGTGTTTATCATGTTTACGATCTGTCCTGCCATATGTCTCTCATGGACTCAAACTATATGGCGTAAAAATGAAAGAAGGAAATCATTGAGTATGAACGTGGTGTTTTATTCAGGTGCACAGGCACAGCTGTTCATGTGCATGTTTCAACAGAGCTGAGTACCAAGACCATATCAAGTATTGTTGCTGTTGTGTCGACAGAACTAGGAAAAGTTCACAGCACAGCCAGATGCGCAGAGCAACGTTCAGGTCTGACTTACTCCAATGGTCTGCTGCCATAGCTGCCACCCACAGCCGATTGGCTCAAGCCCCAGGGATCATCGTATTCCGGCTCGACTACAATAGTTGACCTGGCACATAAGTGGCTAAAACGGAGCCATTTGCAGAAGAGTTTTAAGGTGAGTGAAGGCAGCTTCACATTCCTCGGACCAATGAAATGCAACATTTTTGCAAAGTAGTTTGTGCAGTGTGTGGACAATCTATGCTACAGAGGGCAGAAACTTGTAATAATATGCTATGGTACCCAAAAACGCTTGCAACTCTTTGATGTTAGTGGGTCAAGGAAGAGCTTCAATTGCAACAACATCCTCGAGAAGCAACCAAATTCCATCATGAGAGAGTTGAAACCCCAGGTACACGATAGAGGGTTGAAAAAACTGTGACTTCTGAAAATTGGCATTTGATGCCAGTAGCTTGCAGAACAGAGGAAGATTGCAAATATGTTCTATTGTGGGGGAACCTGTGATGACTATATCATCCGGGTAATTAAGACATCGCAGGACATTAGCCAGTAATTGTTCCAAAAAATCCAAACAGTAGTCTCTGATATTGAAATAAGCTGAAAGGTGTATTGAAAACAAGAAACCATCGTGAAGCTTCATCGATCGGAAGCTGATGATGGTCCTCAAACAAGTCAATTTTAGAGAAATCCCCCCCCCCCCCCCCAATTTGGAGAACATTTCTTCTGGGTGTGGCATGGGGTATGTACCTTTGAGACATTGAGCATTGACGAAGGCTTTAAAATTGTCACAGAGAGGAAGACTACCGTTAGGTTTGCAAACAACAACAAGTGGTGTGGCCCATTCGCTAACAGTAATTGGAAGCAGAACACCAGAAGCAGTATGCCGGTCAATTTCCTGTTTGACATCATCATGCAGCACCACCATAATTGGTCGTGGACAAAAGAATTTTGTCTGGCCACCACCTTGAGTGTGATGTGAGTTTCAAAGTTGTTTGCATGGCCCAAGCCAGGAGAAAAGAGTGTAGAACTGCGTCCCTGACCATCTAATGTGAATATGATTCTTTTTGAATTTGTCACAAATTGGCACTTGCGAATGAGTGCTTGTAGCTCTACTGCCCACACCCTATTTTTTGCACTAATAAAATGCAATGCGGGAAGCAACAACATGGGTCTGTTTCCAGTAATACAGTGTTAACAAACAGCACATTTCGTCAAACATAAGAGATGATGATTCTTTCAATAGAGCCAACTGAGTTAACAGAAATACAATATCGGAGAGATCCAAGACAGGAATAATGACTTACAAAGTTGGGGTTCATCAATGCTGAAAGCCATGAAGTGCTGGCAGAGACGCTTCTCATAGTCAATCCAGTATTTTGCAACTACCTCTTATGGTGGGAACATGGGTGTGGTCACACCAGTAGACAGTTGTGGTTAGATGCAGCAAGAAGTTGTTGTAAGGCAGTGCTAAGCAGCTTTTGCTGCTCCACCAGACTGGTGAGTAATTGTTCGAGCATAGCCATGCCATCAACGAGTACTTGCAGGGAACTTTGTATGAACCCTTAACTCGTCACCACTAAAAGTGCTATAACTTTCAAGACTTTTATTGGATGAAGACAACTTGTACACAATAAGGATGAGCACTTGGGAGCAAGAGAGCTCAACATATACTGCTGGCAGTCACGTCCGTTCTGCTGCACGTCTGCCGTTCACCTAGGTGGCGCTTGCGGCGGAAACTGCGTTTGCAGTGCCACTGTTTGGCGGATCGGCGGGCAGCGATAGTTTCGAATAAGATGCAGCCGTAGCATACACCTTCTCTCCTATAACTGTAGTCTACATGTTCCTCCCCTCCCCCCCCCTCTTTCATTTTACGATAGAATTTGCTGTCTTAGCTGTAATATAGGTGTTGTGCAAACACAACATTGACATATGAAAATTTATGCTGGATCAGGTCACGAAACATTCCCACTTTATGTGAGTGGCTCTTTGTCACTTGCCGGGCAACTTCCTGTTTAACCCAAATTCCCATACGTTTTATACTACTGTCCATCATCTCCCTTGCTCACCACATATAAAACTGGATCCTTGCAAGGGGTACAGACTTTGGTGTAAATCTGCACTTAAATAATCACTTGCCTTTCTTTGATTTATATAGTTCATATTTATATAAGCTGACAGTAGTATGCAATATATGGGCTTTTAGTTGGGCATTAAGCATTTCCAATGTCCAAAGTGGAAAGGTATCACCCACAAAAGCAGGAACCTGGGTTTGAGTCTCGGACCATCGGAAATTTTAATGTCACCATTGTGTTCTGAAAGAAAAGACACCAAAAACATAAACTATTTCACTTTGTCAATATTAATCAGATGAAGGATTTTTTCTCCAAGGATGTAAAGATTTGTCTGTAGTTTGGGAACATATAATGACTCCTCCAGATGTTTATTTCCTAGCTTCCATATGAAACATTTTTTGTGTCTTGTCACTTTTACATACTGCGTTTAAGCATAAATCATAGTTTTTAAGTCTCATTACAAATGTGAAAACATTGGAGACCCATCAATAACTATGTTTGGAAACTGTAATATATTATTATTTATTATGATGGCACAATATACACTTTAATAATTTTATCAGCTGATAACCTGCTGCTGCTCAGTTATTCATTTCCTTGCTTCTATGTGGTGTGCTGAAAAAGTTTGGTGAATTATGTCGTATCTAAACAACAACTTGGCACCTCTGTATGCATTTGCGTGGGTCTTCAGAGATTTGTGGAGAAATCCATACATAGCATGTACTGAGTTTGACTGACAGTGTAAACAGACTGTGACCAGTTGAACGTAATCAGTGTGAGAAGAAGTGTCACAGCTCAATGGAGCAACATGTAAACATTAAGTTCTTCTCCAATTGGGAAAGACTGTAATGGAGGAATATGAAATGTTGGTGCAGGTGTGCAGTAGGGAAGCCATGAGCAGAAAATGTTTTTACGGATGGTTTAAACACTTCAGTGAAGGGAAGGAAACAACTAAGGTTGAGCCATCTTCAGGTTGGCCATCAACAAGCAGAACCACAATAATGGTCAAGAAAGTTTGACAAACGCTGGCACAAGGTTGGCATTGGACTCTCAGACTGATTGTGGAGGAATTGTGCATTAGCAATGACATGGTGCGCATCATTGTCTGCTATGATTTGGGTAAGCGGAAAACCTGCTTATGATTTGTGCTGCACAAGCTCACAGATGAGCATAATACAAAATAGTTGGAAACTTCTGGTGATTTCATGTTCATGTGCGACCAGGTATCAGTTGTTTGTTGTCTGATAATATTCACCAAACTTTCTAGACACACCACAATCAAATCTATCTGGAACATAAATTCCTAGTAACATCTTTGAGAACATATAATTACAAAATATTAGTGTAACCTTAAACTTTTTTGTAAACCTTTTTAGTTTCCAGTTTCTGTAATTTTTATGCAACTTCTTTGTGGCTGTATGAATGCTTTTTCCCTCCAAATAAATGTAAAATTTGATGGTAATTTTCAATAATTTTGAACTTGTAATATAGCTGACTGAAAATTCATTAAAAATGCCAGGCATTTGTGGAAAGCAACCGAAGCATTAAATGGTGCCCGATGCCTGGCTGCGGTCGAGCAGTGCGACTTCCTGAGTATGAACAGCCCCTCCCTGGCTCTCGCTCAGGTTCTCCACCTCCGACGTCACATGCTGTTGACTGTGGTAATGGGCATTTCTTTTGTTGGTGAGTATTGGTATAGCTTCTTATAGAGTGAGGGTTTTTCAAATGAAACATTATTAAACAACAAATTATTGAAGTCTATTCAAAAGATCAGAATGTATGACAGTAACTGTGAATTAGTAAAGTTGAAAATATGTAACCAGCCAGGATTTAAATCTGGGTCTCCTGCTTCCTAGTCAGTTGCACTGCCCCCTACACCAGTGGGGACACAGCAGTCACTATAATTACATGGAATACTCAAACACGCTTCCCATTACATACAAATTCTGAACTTTTCTTTGCCCACTATTACTGAAATTTGTTGTTTTTTCAAACTGATTCCCATAAGAATGAGGGCCTAGGAGCTGCTTCACACTGAATGAAGGATCATTGCCCATCATTAGCATATTGTATAATTTATATATACCATACTTGTGAGAATATAGGCCGCATGCGAATTTAGGCCACACCTAAACTTTTGGCATGAGATTTTAGAGAAAAAAAGTCAAATATAGGCCACATTTTTTAATTTTAATTTTTATTTATTTAAATTTTTATTATTTTTGTCATAAATGTTTTCAGAAAATCATAAAACTACAGGAAAACCTCTAGTGGGCCATACAACATGCCAGTGCAATTTTTTTCATCTACATCAAATTTACGTTCAGCTTCCCACTTTCCATGTTCCTTACTGTTACTGGGTAACCTGAAACTTAAATTTAGCAGTGTAGTTTGTACGTTATTTTCCCAATTCCCATTGTCACTCACAAGTCTAATCGAACTCTCTCGTAATCAGAAACACATTGTTACAAATTCATCTCCTCTTTTCAACAAATTCAAAACTGATATGGTGAACAGTAAATTAACGAATAAGAAAGTGAGATGACACGCCGAAAGCCATGCAGTGCTCCAAGTGAGAGGAGGACGAACCAAGGCCTGTTACTAGGAGTTTCAAGTGCTATATAACGTAGATGTGTGCAGCAGAATATTGAGTTCTTTCAGAGTTCAGTACGAGAGAAATAATGTGTGTGTGTGTGTGTGTGTGTGTGTGTGTGTGTGTGTGTGTGTGTTTGGATGGGTGTGTGTGTGTGTGTGTGTGTGTGTGAGTGAGTGAGTGAGTGATAATGGGAATTGGGAAAAGAACGTACAAGCTACACTGCTAAATATAAGCCTCAGGATGCCCAGTAACATTAAGGAACATGAAAAGCAGGAAGCTGAAAGTAAATTTGATGTTGATAAAAAAATTGCACTGTTGAGTTGTATGGCCCACTTTAGGTTTTTGTGTAGTTTTATGATTTTCTGAAAACATTTATGACAAAAATAATAAAAATATAAATAGGCCTAATAAAACATTATGTACAATATGATTATGACTCTGCTATTGTGATGATATTTATGCACTCAATATGTAATATTCTTTCTGACCATCAAAATTATTCGATATTCGAGTTTAGCTTTGAGAAACATATACTTTCTCTGAACTTGTATCTCTTTAAGCTATTATTTAATATGTCTCCCATATTTTCATGATCTTTTTCCATTAAAATTTTATCACATGTCTTGTGGTAGTTTATTTTTAAGTTTATTTTCTTTGCCTGCACTGATGTACATAAAATCAAATGACACTGTCAAATCACAGTTAGGTTTGCAAATGTCTCTGAAACAGTGTAAGTTATGGAAATGCAAAGTTGTTGAGAAATTTCTCTCTACAAATATGTTTATTCAGTTTTCATGTCAGATGAATGGCTAAGCCATTATTTTCATTTAAGTTTTGAGCTGTTAGAAGGTGATCGCAAAGGCCTACTTTTAATGTTATTACCATAAAGTATTATCTTCTATTTGTTATGGTTACTACTGTAACCTAAAGTGGGCCAGAAATGCTCGTCGCTAGTGTACAAGTGAGGAAAAACTATTAAATTGTCCAAAGAGTCATCATTGTGAGGTCAAAACTATAAATATCCCAATACAGAAAGGCATTTTGACTTGGTAATTCAAATTAGAAACTGTGGTATTGCTGTTATAAAAGCAATGATTCAGTTGCAAGGCTGCAAAATAGCCTTGAGCTCCAAGTACATCGTTTCTTGGATATTACCCCCAACGAAGGTGAAAGCAGTGAATCTGGCCATGATAAAATAATTTATTTTAAAATGTATCATTTGAACTCAACATCAGTATTATCCACACTAATCATTGGTCCGCCATCTTAACGTCCCATCACTGCTCGCGGTAGGCACTACCAACATATTTGACATGGTATGAACTCATGCGACGCATTGTAGACTTAATCGCGAAGGTTAGCTTCATTGCCCACATCAAAGTAAAATCATTTATGTGCTTAGAAAGTCTGCGTGTTACTTATTGCTTTTGTTTGAGACCACACAGATGTATCCCGTTGTTGTTGTTGTGGTCTTCAGTCCGGAGACTGGTTTGATGCAGCTCTCCACAATACCCTATCCTGAGCAAGCCTCTTCATCTCCTCATAATAACGGCAACCTACATCTGTCTGAATCTGCTTACTGTATCCATCTCTTGGTCTTCCTCTGCGATTTTTACCCCACACACTTCCCTCCAATGCTAAATTCACAATTCCTTGATGTCTAAGAATGTGTCCTATCAATCTATCCCTTCTTTTAGTCAAGGTATGCCAGAAATTTCTTTTCTCTCCAATTCTGTTCGGTACCTCCTCATTAGTTACGCGATCCACCCACCTAATCTTCAGCATTCTTCTGTAGCACCATATTTCAAAAGCCTCAATCCTCTTCCTGTCCGCACTGTTTATCGTCCATGTCTCACTCCCATACAAAGCAACACTCCATATAAATGCTTTCAGAAAGGACTTCCTTAGGCTAAAATCAATATTCGATGTTAACAAACTTCTCTTTTTCAAGAACGCTTTTCTACCCATTGCCATTCTGCATTTTATATCCTCTGTACTGCGACCATCATTTGTTATTTTACTGCCCAAGTAACAAAACTCAACTACCTCCTTTATTGCTTCGTTATCTAATCTAATTCCTTCAGCATCACCCGATTTTCTTACACTGCACTCCATTACCCTAGTTTTGCTCTTGTTAATGTTCATCTTATATGCATCTTTCAGCACACTGTCCATTCCGTTCAATTGTTCTTCCAGGTCCTTTGCTGTATCTGACAGAATTACTATGTCGTCGGCAAAACACAATGTTTTTCATTCTTCACCCTGAACTTTAATTCCTTCTCCAAATTTCTCCTTGCTTTCCTTTATAGCTTGCTCAATGTACAAATTGAACAACAATGGAGAAAGACTACAACCCTGTCTTACTCCCTTTCCAACCACTGCATCCCTTTCATGCCCTTCAACTCTGACAACCGCTGTCTGGTTTTTGTACAAGTTGTAAATAACCTTACGCTCCCTATATTTTACTCCTGCTTGCTTCAGAACTTGAAAGAGTTTATTCCAATCAACATTGTCAAAAGCCTTCCCCAAATCTACAAAAGCTAGAAATGTAGGTTTGCCTTTTCTTAATCTATCTTCTAGAATAAGCCGTAAAGTGAGTATTGCCTCCCGTGTTCCTACATTTCTCCTGAACCCAAACTGATCTTCCCCGAGGTCGGCTTCTACCAGCTTTTCCATCCTTCTGTATATAATTCGTGTTAATATTTTGCAACCATGACTTATTAAACTGATGGTTCTGTAGTTTTCACACCTGTCTGCACCTGCTTTCTTTGGAATGGGGATTATTACATTTTTCTTAAAGTCTGGCGGTACTTTGCCTGTCTCATACATCTTACACACCAGGTGAAACAGGTTTGTCATGGCTGGTTCTCCAAGAGACTTCAGTAGCTCTGAGGGAATATCATCTACTCCAGGGGCCTTGTTTCGACTAAGGTCTTTCAGGGCTCTGTCAAATTCTTCTCTCAGTACAGTATCGCCTATTTCATCTTCATCTACATCCTCTTCCCTTCCTACAATATTGTCTCGAAGTTCATTTCCTTCGTAGAGCCCCTGTATATACTCTTTCCACCTTTCAGCTTTCCCTTTTTTGCTGAGAACTGGTTTTCCATCAGTGTCTTTGATATTCATAGAGCTGTTTTTCTTATCTCCAAATGTTTCTTTTATTTTCCTGTAGGCTGTATCTATTTTTCCCCTATTTATACATTCTTCTACCTCCTTGCATTTGCCTTCTAGCCACTCCTGCTTAGCCATTTTGCACTTCCTGTCAATCTCATTTCTTAGTCGTCTGTACTCCATTTTGCCTGTTTCATTTACTGCATTTTTATATTTTCTCCTTTCTTCGATTAAATTTAGTATCTCCTGTGATATCCAAGGATTTTTTTGTAGGTCTTGCCTTCCTACCTATTTTGCCCTCTGCTACCTTCATTATTTCATCTCTCAATTTTACCCATTCCTCCTCTACTGTTTTATTTTCCCCTGTTTCTGTCAATTGTTGCCTAAAGCTCCCTCTGAAATTCTTAAGAACCTCAGGTTCCTTCAATTTATCCAGGTCCCATCTCATTTTCCTACCTTTTTGTAGTTTCTTTAGTTTCAGCCTACAGTTCATAACCAACAAGTTATGGTCAGAGTCTATATCTGCCCCTGGGTACGTCTTACACTGTAAAACCTGGTTCCGAAATCTATGTCTTACCATTATAAAATCTATCTGATATCTCCCGGTGTCTCCTGGTCTCTTCCACGTATACAACCTTCTTTTGTGATTCTTGAACCAGGTGTTCGTTATAACTAAATTATGTTCTGTGCAAAATTCTACCAGGCGGCTTCCTCTTTCATTCCTTTTGCCCAGACCATATTCACCTACTATCTTCCCTTCCCTTCCTTGTCCTACTACCGAATTCCAGTCTGCCATAACAATTAAGTTTTCCTCTCCCTTAATTGTCTGAATAATTTCCTTTATCTCCTCATATATTTCTTCGATTTCCTCATCATCGGCAGAGCTAGTTGGCATATAAACCTGTACTACTGTTGTCGGTGTTGGCTTCGTATCTATCTTGACAATGATAATGCGATCACTGTGCTGGTCATAGTAGTTTACCCGCATTCCTATTTTCTTATTCATTATCAATCCTACTCCTGTGATACCCCCAATTGATTTTGTATTTATAATCCTGTGCTCACCTGACCAGAAATCCTGTTCATCCTGCCACCGAACTTCACTAATCCCCACTATATCTAACTTCAACCTATCCATTTCCCTTTTTAAATTTTCTAATTTTCCTACTCGATTAAGGGATCTAACATTCCACGCTCCGACCCGTAGAATGCCAGTATTGTCTTTCCTGATGATCACATCCTCCTGAGTAGTCCCCGCCCGGAGATCCGTTTGGGGACTATTTTACCTCCGGAATATTTTACCCGAGAGGATGCCATCATCATATGTTCATACAGTAGAGCTGCATGTCCTCGGGAAAAATAACAGCTGTAGTTTCCCCTTGCTTTCAGCCGTTCGCAGTAGCTGTGTGGCAAAGCCACATTAGCTGATGTTACAAGGCCAGCTCAGTCAATCATCCAGACTGTTGCCCCTGTAACTACTGAAAAGGCTGCTGCCCCTCTTCAGGAACCACACGTTTGTCTGGCCTCTCCACAGATACCCCTCCGCTGTGGTTGCACCTATGGTACGGCTATCTGTCTCGTTGAGGCACGCAAGCCACCCCACCTCGGCAATGTCTGTGGTTCATGGGAGTGGTATTCTATGTATCCATAATTATGTATCCATAATTATGTATCCATAATTCCTGTAAATGTGACAGAAGCCAGGCCTCTATTGTGTCCTTCTCTTGTTGCTTTCTTTTGAGATGTTTGTTTAGCTGACCAAAATCTTGGAAATTGCAGTGCAACATGTCTAGGTTGTAGGGCAAATGCACATGCTGCTCCCACTTAAACTTGGCCTTTCTACTTCATGTAACATTGAAAAGTGGGGTTATGCATTATTGAGGAACCGTGTCACTCCCTCATTGAGCAGCCAAGGCCATTTGCAACTGATAGGTTTCTGAGTGAATCACACTACATTAACACATTGTGGATGGCACTCGAGCTAGACAGTGTCAGTTAGACAGGCAGACAGCACCTGAGTCTGATTCACGCAATGCATAAAAATTTGTAGCTGCTATTCTGTTATCTGCCCTCTCTTCGGTAACCACATAAAATGAAGAAGAAAGTTACCAATAAAGGGGCATTGTATTTACTGCTCAGTGTCACATCCAATACTGATTTCATATACTATCTGTGATTTTGTTACCCAAGTGCTCGTGCTTCTCATATTCTGGAGATGGAAAATTTCTGTGAGAACTATGTTCCCAATGCCTAGGAATGGGAAGTATATGATTCCAGTTCGGAAGGAGTGATACAAATTTATGTCTGGCCAAATACATGTTTAATAAAACATTTTGTGGGTCAGCTAATTTTAAAATTTCATAATAAGGCTTTTTAGAATAGATGTATGAAGTTCCATTGCTTTTTATGGGACGTAAAATTCAACTATTGGATTCACAATCAGAAAGTTGTCATTTTTGAAAAAAATGTTTAAAAACTGCAGTCTGGCCGCCCATCCAAGTTCACTTAGACCTATCTTCATTTTATGTGGTTGCCAAAGAGAGGGCAGGTAACAGAATGGCAGCTACAAATTTTTATGCATTGCATGAATCAGACTCGGGTGCTGTCTACCTGTCTAACTGACACTGTCAAGCTCGAGTGCCATCCACAATGTGTTAATGTAGTGTGAGTCACTCAGAAACCTATGGAAGTTCATCGGTTTAATCATCATGAAAGGAGGCTGTATATGTGGAAGACACCAGGAGACACTGGAAGGTACCAGATTGACTTTATAATGGTAAGGAATAGATTTAGAAACCAGGTTTTAAACTGTAAGGCATATACAGGGGCAGATATAGACTCTGACCATAACTTATTTGTTATGAACTGCAGATTAAAACTTAAGAGACTGCAGAAAGGTAGGAAAGTTAGAAATGGAACCTGGACAAATTGGAGGAACCAGAGATGGTTGAAAGTTTCAGAGGGAGCATTAGGCAAGGATTGCCTGAAACGGGGGGAAAGTAATACAGTATACGTAGAATGGGTAGCTCTGAGAGATTGTAGTGTAACAAGTTGCACTACATTCCTCCTGAACGACCCAATATAGTCAAATAATTTATTTATGAATTTTTTTAAAGCTATAAGTATGAGTACTGCCCCGGATAATTTTGTTAGTTGGACATCCAGACAGTTAAACTTCGAGTCCAAGGCATATGCAAGAAGAAACTCCAGAAAAATAAGATATATGAATTAATTATATAGGATCCATGGACTGGAGATATTGGTTCTCTTTTGTCATTAGGATTATGAATTATGAGATGGTTAGAGAAGGACTAATTGTTAAGAGGGGTTCTTCAGGTCTTATTTGAGAGATGTTAACTCAGTTAATTACAATGTGATGTATTATTGGGGTTCTAATAAACCCTTTTGATGATTCAGCACTAAAAACTTTGAAGTGTTTTTATGTATCAGTGAAACAATCACTATGTTATTATGAGTCTCCTTTTTCTTACAACTGATTACTTCAGAGACGATTGCCCGAGCCTAACAAGAAAGAAGAAGTTAAATTTGTTACTGGGTGTCTAATAATAATTATATGCAAAATCCTAAACTGAAGTATAAAAGCAACTTTGTGGTTGTTTTAACTAAAATTATATACAGTCACACCACAAGATAGGGTAGTTCAGTCCGCAGAGGATCATATAGGCAGAAGGACAAGGCCTAATGGAAATCCCTGGATAACACAGAATATACTGAACTTAATTGATGAGAGGAGAAATTATAAAAATTCAGCAAGTGAAGCAGGCAAAAGGGAGAATAAACGTCTGAAAAATGAAATTTATAGGAAGTGCAGACTGACTAAGCAGGAGTGGCTAGAGGACAATTGCAGGACCGTAGAAGAATGTATAACTGGGGAAGATAAGACCTTCAGATAAGATGAGGTACAAATTTTCATCAAAATTTTATAGTTTAAACACATCTAGCCTATAAGACGACCCCCAAATTACCATATTTACCCAAATGCAAGCTATGCTCTTTCTCCAGTTTTTGGGATTTAAAAATGCACCTGCAGCTTAGATTCAGAGGCAAAGCTTCAGGAAGCTCTGAAAAATGCCATTAGAGACCATCATAAGTAGGTTTTGTGAATGGTAGTTCTGAAAAATGTCACTAGAAGCTGCCATAAGTAGTTTTCGTGATCTGGATTTCACTCTTCGATGCAGTGTTTGTAGTCTGCTTTTGAACTGTCGTGTGTGTACTGCGATATTGTATCCGTTAATGAAGAAACATGTTTTCTTTTACATCACAAAGTTTAAGAGAATAGTAATTTCTTTTCCCGAGAGGCATTTATCGCGCCAGTGCTCATATTATGTGGGTGAAAACACATGAAATTGCCCGAACAGAAGATAAAGGATCTCAAAGGAAGTCACAATTGTTGTATGTAACTGAAATATTTTAATCCTTTCATTTCTCCATACTTAGATATATGCTAATCATTTCAGTGTGGCTCTGGATATATTGAGAAATCAGTTTTGACAAGCGACATTGTAAAATCAAGCTGATTTGTATATAATTAATTCTATTCCTGCCCTATGGTGTATAGGTTATCGTATGTACCCTTGTCCACTCAGTAAATTAATAAAGCTTGTAAAATGAATCATATATTTTTTTTAATTGTTCAAACTTTTGTTTTCATAAATCTTTCCCCCACAATGTAAATTTCAGACTAAATTTCAATCTCTCTCTTGCTTTACCATCATACAAGATGGGGCCTTTTTTATGGTAGGTAGCTTGGAGTTTAATGTCCCATTGACAGCTTGGTCATTAGAGATGGGGCTTACACTCAAGAGTGTTCGGGTAATGATGTGGAAGGAAATTGGCCGTGCCCTTTCAAAGTAACCATCCCGGCATTTGCCTGGAGTGATTTAGGGAAATCACGGAAAACCTAAATCTGGATGGCAGGAGGTGGATTTGAACCACAGTCCTCCTTCTAAATGCTTTTATTTTTGTAATTCCCATTAATTTGTAAAGGCTTGTGGTAACAGTCACTAGGCTGCTCTTTTTTAGTGCATTTTGCATTGCAATAAGTAAGTTTCTTTAACAGTCTCAGTACCAGCCCATAGTTTTCCATGTGTGCAGAATTCACACAATTATAGCTACCTATTAGCATAACTAACAACAGTATAAAATGTACCTATAGCCAGAGGCATAAAAACAACATGCAGTGCTTTATAACCAACAAAATGTGCTGGCTCGTAAAACCTACAGGTTTGGCACTTTAAGAACGATGATTGGCCCATAGAACAGGCTTGACACTGAGAGTGTTAAACTAAAAGAAAATAATGAGTAATAAGTGCAATAAGTTTGTTCATTCAGAAGTATTGCACCATATGCCAGAGGAAACAGTGCAGTATCATACTGAGTAGCTCAGGAGGAGTAAGCAAAGCAGAAACAGACCTTAGGAATAGTGGTATGTAGGTTGTGCTCTGACCTACACGTGTGCAGCACATTGTGCACACATGCAGTTTTCAGGGCCGTAAATAAATTATTCTTGTGGTAATCTGCTTTCATGTATAGGGAGGGGGGATTAAACAATTTACACATGTTACTGGGTGTGATCTCCTTTTCTGTGGAATTTTTTTACTGTTTTGTCAAGATTACTTTTTTATGTATCACAATGACTGGTGTCAACTGATCTTGCGGTCATCATCAGATCTACAAAAGCCGATCAATCAATGTACCTGTCCGTTACTACCTATGAGTGCTGAAAATCGTGAGTAGATACACATCAGTTCCACAGGTATGTAGATATCAAAAATGAAATGTATAAACTGTGATTTTGAGCATTCATGGGTAGTAAGGGGTAGGTATGTTGATTGGTCTTCTCCTTTTATAGATCTGATGATGACTGTGAAATCAGTTGAAACCGGTCATTATGGTACATAAAAAAGGGATCTTGGCAAAAAAAATACAACACCCCTCCCAATCCCCATTATCCATGCCCCTGGCAATTTTGCATACTGTGGCTGAACTGCTATAAAATCTACTGTACTAATGTAATAATATTTTATCTAGGAAATGATGGTAAATTAATCTTAATTGTTGCAGGGAATGTTTAGGGGAGGCACACGCACCCTGTGGCTGTCAGCAGTGGCAACAGTGGCAGCGCAAGATCTCAGAAGTTCGGCCAGAGGAGCTGCGCGCTTCCTGCACTGAGACTGAGGACGCTGCTAACTGCCTGTGGCTGGTCACCAACTCAAAACCCTGCCCCAACTGCAAATCTCCTATACAAAAGAATGAAGGCTGCAACCACATGAAGTGTTCTAAGGTTACTATTCAGCAGTAACCCCTTTCATTCAGAATATTAGTATAAATTTCTGGCTTCACCTGGTGTTGTATTTATTCAATTCTTATGTTAGTCCATATCCTTCTTCCAGCTCTCTCCATCACCTTCTGCATCACATTCTGTCCATTCCACTTTCATTTACATGCAGATCATTGCTTATTATGTCTTGAACAATATATCCTATAATAATATAATCTTGCAGGAACTTATACTAGAATATTAGGAAACTGTCTGCATAATGTGTTGCAAATAGAGTTGATAGTAAAGGCCTAATAAATTATGACCTCATGCATGATGCGCATTTTTTCATACATTTCATTTTTATGGCATCATATCTTCTGCACTAACGAGGAGACCACATGGCTAACAGATTTTAGAATTTTTATTTTTATTTTTATGGTAACTCAAATAACAATCAGCCAAATTCATGCAACACAAGTCTCAAAAATTCTCAAGAAAATTGACTTTGAATTTTTGCAAGTAAGTGTTAAGTGCCAAACATTAAATTAATTGCACTGCCTATCAGTGTAGCTCAGGTGGTAGCATTCCGGCCTTAAAACTCTAGAATCAGTGGTTCGAATCCTGTCATGCCAGGTTTTTTATTTATTTATTTATTTTTCCATTGTGTTCAGATACTTACCCAATTTTAATATCTAATGGTAATTTTTACAAGAATGTACATGTATTTTTGTTTATTCGTAATTCTCTATATTTTATGAAAGGTTGTTATTAATGATGGTTTCAATCAAAGAAACATAAGTTACATTGTTCACCATATTGGCTTCACTGTTAGTTGATGACAGTAGTCTTTGATTGTTCGGTTTCTGAAGAACTATGACAGTGTCTTTGGAAAGTCATCCCCATAGCTACTAATGGCTTTCCAAGCAGCTAACCTACTCATCGTCACTTTATGTGATGACAAGGTTTTCAGCTCATGTACATGCACAATAAAAAACTGACTAAACACATCTAATTAAAAATCCCAAAATGTTTTATATAACTGAATTAAAAAAATATATTAAATTAAATTAAAATTTAAAACAAAATTAAAAAAAAAAGATAATTAATTTTAAAAAACCAACTGAGCTATACCAATAGATGCTACAGCCATTTTAATTATTGGTACTTACGTGTACTTTACAAAACTTCAAATTCAATTTTGAGAGTTTTATCGAATGGCTTTGGCTGATTGTTATTTAAGTTCTGAAGTTCGTGAAAAATAAAGAAATTCTGAAATCCTATACCTATGTGGTCTCCTTGTGTCATATTAAGATATAATTCGGCAAGTGCATTCAATGGTATATGTTCATACTGACTGCAAAATGCATTGTGAATATAATTGTTATGTAGAAGTAATAAATTGTAACATCATGTTGAATGGTGTAGTTTTACTGCATGAACAATGGAAAAGAAGTAAGCGATAAACTTCTTTCCTTTCATCATTTTCCCAGTGTATTCAGCAAGAAGCCCCTCAGGGGCTCAGAATTAATTTGCAGAGTACAGGCTTGGCGTACCTGGGGTTCCAAGCTGTGGACTGTGTCACCCCAACAATCCGTTTCACACTGTAAGCTCTGTGCTTGCTTCAACAACCATCGTTCGGCGTAACGGAGCAATGTTGCACATTTTAGAGCCTGGGGATCTTCGCTTAGTTACTCAGATCATGAGGATAATACAAAGCCCTATAAAGAAACCTCAACCTCAAGGTGTGTTACGTGATGAGGAGATGCATGGCTGTTGAAGTTGAACAGTCATTAGCGAGCAACCTCTGAGGAACCTGCCACACCTCAGTTGTATTAGACTTACCCAGGCAAGTCACACACTGGGTGGGTGGACCTTTCGATCCATAGCTGCTTGTGGGAACACCATGAAATGAACACAAAATGTTGACGGACGTACAACTGCTGTCTCTAAGAGAGGTAGAAATGTTCAAATGTTTGTTAAGCTTATGGGACTTAACTCCGGGGTCATCAGTCCCTAAACTTACAAACTACTTATCAACTAGCTTATACTAAGGACGGCACAAATATCCATGCCCGAGGGGGGATTCGAACCCCCGACCGTAGTGGCCGTGCAGACCGTGACTGGAGCGCCTCAGTCCCCTTGCCCACCGCGGCCGGCAAGAGAGGTAGAGGTGAATACAATACCACACAATACAATCTCTAAACATTTCCTTCCCTGGCCACACCATGAGAGGAACATCGGGCCAGAAATAAGGGTGCAGCTTGTGCCTTAAAATATGTTGTCTGTAGGTGCACTTGGATGACAAGTTCGGTGAGGTTGACGGAATGTCGAAAATGCGCTATGGGTCAGTCTTAATAACTATGTCATCCCCAGCCCAATCATGGGCATTGCTTGCCTGTTACAAGCTGGGTTATGTTTCTGTGACTATAATACCACATAAGACCTTCAACATGGTCCAGGGGATAATTTTCCATAAAGATCTATTGCTGCAGTCAGATGACCAACTGAGTGCCAACCTTGAACGGCGGGGAGTACATTTTATTCAGCGAGTCCATAGGGGTCCGAAGGATAACACGGTTGCCATCAGTGCCTTCATCTTGGCTTTTGAGGGTGATTCATTGCCTGAGAAAGTCAAGGTGATCATCTACTTGTGCAATGTAAAGCCCTAAGTTCCTCCCCCTAAGTGTTGTTTTAAGTGCTGGAGGTTTGGGCATATGTTGTATTATATACAGTTACACCACAATGTCTTCCCGGTATGATGCCAACCCTACATGCAGGGAGTGTGAACATGCAGTCATCCAAATGTGTCTTCCACCCCTCCTTCATTATGTGTCAACTGCAGCTTGAATCACTCCCCTTGCTCACCTAAGTGCACAGTTCTGCAGCAAGAGTGGAAAATTATGGAGTATAAGATCAGGACCGATTAACCTACTCGGAAGCAAAATGAAAATATCAAAAGCTCCATCCTGTCTACCTGATTAATTCATATAATAATGGAAAGTCCAGGTTGGAATAAATAATATAGTGAGGACAGTTTACTACTCACCGCAAAGACGTGGTGACGAGCTGCGACAGGCACATACAAAAGACACACACATACAACACATTCAGCTATCGGCCATGGCCTTCTTCAGAAATAGAGCACTCACACAGTCACACAGGCACACAACACAGTCATACAACCAGGTTGTATGACTGTGTTGTGTGCCTGTGTGACTGCGTGAGTGCTCTATTTCTGAAGAAGGCCATGGCCGATAGCTGAATGTGTTGTATGTGTGTGTCTTTTGTATGTGCCTGTCGCAGCTCGTTGCCACGTCTTTGCGGTGAGTAGTAAACTGTCCTCACTATATTATTGATTAATTCATATGCCACAGCAGCCTCGCCTTTGTCATCTGCAGGGCCTAGTTTCCAATCTATGCAACCACTGCCAGTGGGCTCCCCAACCCAATCAACTGCCCCCTTCCCCCTTGACAGTTGGACGCACTTCCTCTTCAGTGGCTCCCATCTTTCCAGCATGGGAGCAACAACCTCTCAAACATCGAGGACACCAGTCCCCACCTCTCAGCCGGAGAAGGAGAAGCCTCGTCCAGCTCCTCTCACTAGGAAGGGGTCTTTTGGGACACCCTCTACTGAGGCTTCTCAGAGTGCCGCAGAGGATCCTGACCAAAGGCTCAAGGATCCCAAACCTGCTGGTCGAAGGGCTTCTCGCTCTTCTTCCATACCTCTCACCAGTTCCGAGAAGCCCTCCCAGCCTCTCAAACTGAAGGGCCAGTGAGAGGGACGAATGAAGACTACAAAGAAAAAGGACTCTTCAGCAGCTCAAAAGCCTCAGCTACCCTCATTTTCTGAAGCAGAAGTTTCTCGCCTCACCTGAGGACCTCACTGACTCACTAGAGTAGATGATCTTGGATTTGGTAGGTTTGCAATCGGCAGCAGCAAGTGAAACTATGGAGTAACCTTTTTCTTTAATCATTTCAATAATGGCCTTTAAATCCAATAACACCATCCTCCAATGGAATTGCAGTGGTTTTTTCCCCCACTTAGCTGAGCTATGCCAACTCATGAGCACTTCACTTGCTTTTTGCCTTGCCCTGCAAGAAACTTGGTTTCCCGTGATGCCCACCCCTACATTACATGGCTATCAGGGGTATTATCCGAATTGTGCAGACTTTGATAGGGCATCACGTGGAGTATGCAACTACGTCCTTACCTCTGTCTTCAGCAAAGCTGTTCCACTACGTATGCATTTGCGAGCCGTAGCTGTCAGGGTAAGGGCTGCAGCGGACATTACCATCTGCAATGTCTACCTCCCTCCTGATGGTGAAGTCTCACAACACGTCTTGGCTGCACTGATAGTCCAGCTACCTCCATTTTACCTGGTATTACGTGATTTCAACGCCCATAACTTCTGGGGGGGGGGGGGCTGGTATTTTGACTACTGGTCATGCTAGAGATGTCGAGTCATTGCTAACTCAACTCGACCTCTGCCTTTTAAACAGTGGTGCCCCGACGCATTTTAGCATGGCACATGGTACCTACTTGGCCATCAACCTTTCAATGTGTAGCCCTAGTTTCTTCCCCTCTATCCACTGGAGTGTTCACAATTATTTGTGTGTTAGTGACCACTTCCCAATTTTCTTGTCACTACCCATTGTCAGGCCTCTGAATGCTCATCCAAATGGGCGCTGAATAAGGCTAATTGGGATGTTTTTACTGCTGCTGCTGCAGTTGGTTCTCCTAGGCATATAGATGCAGTAATCGACAGCGTTACCTCGTTCATTATTTCTGTGGCCGAGCATGCAATCCCTTGCTGTTCGGGATCCACCTGCCAGAGGACCTTGCTCTGGTGGTCGCCGGAGATTGCTGGGGTGATTATAGAGCCCAGGGGAGCTCTGCAGCGCCACAAGCAGTACCCATCTGTGGAGAACCTCGTCACTTTTAAATGGCTTCATGCCCGAGCCCAACAGTTAATTAGAAGATGCAAGCAGGAGTGTTGGGAAAGGTACGTGTCTACCATTGGATAACGTACCTCTCCATCCCAGGTGTGGACAAAGATCAGACATGTGTATGGCTACCAGTGTACTCTTGGTGTGCCCGGCATTTCCATGAATGGAGCAGTTTGCACAAATCCAGACGCATTTGCTGAACTGGTTGCTGAGCACTACACTCAGATTTCTGCATCTGCGGCCTACCCAAGGGCCTAACATGCCCTGAAAGAGTGGGAGGAAAGACAGCAATGGTCCTCGACTCACCGCACAGAACTGTACAATGCTCCAATCAGTGAATGGGAATTCCTCAGTGCCCTGGCACACTGCCCTGACACACACAGCCCCTGGGCCAGATCACATCCATAATCAGATGCTGACACACCTGTCACCCGAGTCTCAGTGTCAAATTCTGGCTCTCTTCAATCACCTCTGGAGTTCTGGTACATTCCCATCACAGTGGCGAGAGTGTCTGATCATTCCAGTGATCAAACCTGGTAAACACCTGCATGAGTTGAACAGCTACCAACCAGTCAGCCTCACCAAGGTTCTTTGCAAATTGCTAGAGCTGTGGATAACCTGGTCCACCTTGAGTCTGCCATATGGACAGCCTTCTCTCGACGCCCCATCCTTACTACATTAGATGGGTATGGTCTCTGGGGCATGCTTCCTGTTTTTATCCAGAATATTTTATCATTGCATACCTTTCGTGTACAAGTCAGTGCTTCTCATAGCTCTTTGCATATACAGGAGAATGGGGTACCACGGGGCCCTGAACTGAGTGCTCCTCTGTTTTTAGTGACGATTAATGGTCTAGCAGCTGCAGTAGAGTCATCAGTCTCCACCTCTTTGTATGCTGATGACTTCTGTTTATATTTTAACTCTTTCAGTATACGTGTTGCTGAACAGCAGCTGCAGGGAGCCATACATAAGGCATAGACATGGGCCCTCACCCATGGGTTTCAATTCTCTGCTGCCAAGACCTGCGTTATGCACTTCTGCCTGAGTCGGACAGTCCATCCGCATCCTGAGCTTTACATAGATGGCCCCTTGCTCCATGTGGAGAAAACACATTTTTTCTTGGGACTGGTGTTTGATGACCGGTTGACATGGCTCCCTCACATTCGTCAGCTTAAACAGAAGTGCTGGCAGCACCTTAATCCTCTATGCTGCCTTAGCAATACTACTTCGGGAGCAGACCGTCATACACTGCTACATTGTTATAAGGCTCTCGTTTTGTCATGATTGGACTACGGGATCATTGCCTATGGTTCAGCATCGCGTTCAGCCCTGCAGATGCTGGACCCAATCCACCATTGTGGGGTTTGGCTAGCGATAGGAGCTTTCAGAACTAGCCCTGTTAATAGTCTCCTTGCAGAAGCTGGAATTCTGCCATTATGAACCAGGTGCTAACAGCTGATTTGCAATTACATTGCTCATGTTCATGGCTTATAGGCACAGTATCGGCAGACAGCATTGTCTGGGAGGTTTACATGGATGTCAGTGCTAGTGAGGTTCAGTTGGACTTTGGCATCAGCAAGGTTCAGGTGGATGTTGGCAAGGCAGTGTTGGTGGAGTGCAGACAGCTGGCGAAACTCAGTTGGATGGTGCGAGTTCCTCTGATTGCTGCAGCTCAACAAAAACTGGCCATGTGTTAGCCTAAAAACTTCCTGGTGGCAGGAATCTAGGGATCTATTTGTGGTTACATGGGTCACAGAAAAGAGTAGATACCTGCAATCCATGACCTCTGGTGGCCCTGCTAACTGCGTTTGGTGGAAGGTCATGAAAATGGCTTTTCAATTCAAAGTGGTTGTTTCACAACCTGTTAACCCTCAACACTTGGTGTCAAGGTTTTATTGACTTTTCAGGTGTAACATCATGACAAACCATCTCCTCAGCTCCCCTGCATGCCCCTCCTCTCACTCCCTGCCAGCTCTTGGATGGGACAGAAAGAGTTAAGCTCTTCCTGACATTGTTTTGCTATTCTAGACCCTCACAGGTGAGAGGAGCAATGGTCAAGCTGGATTTACTCAGGGCTGCAGCTGAGAAAAATTAAGAAAACTTGGGGCTTGATATCTAGAACAACAAGATAGTGTTTTTATGACCCCATTTCAAGTCTGTTTTTGTACACCCCACATGGAGTAAGATTGCCAATGGAGGAAAGTCACACACATTTAACCAAGAGCCTCCTGGTACCAAGTGACCCATGGAGCCAGATAACCCATTGAACCAGATGACACATGGAGCATGATAACACAGGGAGCCAGATGACCCACGAAGCCAGATGAGACATGAGCTGGAGCTGGATGACCTTTGGAACTGGATGGCTTGCAGAGCCAGACAACCCATGGAACTGGATGATCATCAGAGCCAGAGCCCTAGTCAGCTGCAGGTCCCAGACTGTGGAACAGGCACCCAAGGTTGGGAGAGACGAGAAGAAAAATAAAATCAGTTACTCTCCATATCAATAGGTCAACATAGAAACTAGTGCAGCAACACACTCACAACATAACTGCTACCTGTACTCTTGGATGATTTCATTTTTGTGCTGATGTTTTGACACAAGTTACCTAGTAGTTTTTAATATTTAACTTCCATCATAACATCAGCATAAAAGTGAAAACATGCCAGAGTACAGTTTGCAGTTATATTGAGTGCACCTACTTGCAAGATATCTCATACATGAAAACCATTTTGGTGTTCTTGACAGTTTCTTGGGACACACCAAAATCAGATGACTTATATATTCCAGCATTGCACTTAAAATTAGCCTAATGCCAGAATCCAAATAGTGCAACACTAAAACAGTCAAATGACAAAAAAAGCTTTTAAAAATATTGTCCAAATTTGCACCCCTTTCATCCTATTCTTCTTTATAGAAGCAGTTAGAAACTATAAGTACTAGAAATGTACTCCTATTGTCCTTATTCTTCATTTTTGTATAAAAAATAGCTAATGTGTTTTTTTTTAGCAGATTTCCAAATGATGTTGTTGTTTACATGTTATTGTACACTCTCTTGCAGTGTAAGTGTGACTTTTGCTGGGTGTGTCTGGAGAACTGGAAAAAACATAGTTCAGCAACAGGAGGCTATTTTCGTTGCAATCGTTTTGAAGCAGTGCACAAGGCTGATGAACGGCAGGGTGCTCTCATCACTGAGGTAAGAGCAAAAATCCTTAAAAAAAATTATTTCCAGGCACTGAAAGTTGTTTCTAAGAACTAATATTACATTAAAAACTGTGTATTAATTGCAATATTTCAATTTTTTCTTTATTCTCCAGAAAAGTGGATAAAAAAACATTTCAAGTGAAACAACTGTCAAAGATGTGTAATGCATTCAAAAGATGGGAAACCTCAGCTATGTTTGGAAGAAACTTTGAATAGTAACTGACCTTACCTAGGAAGAACTTGAGTTCCTTTAGGTTATTTGGGCAAGAGAGCTTATCAACCACCCAATGATATGTGACATAGGGCATACATCCTCTTTTGACAAAATATGTCCCAAATACTCAATTTCAGATTGGAAGAACTGTGACTTCTGAAGATATGAAGATTATTGAGATGGTCATTTTGGGAGGAATGTGTGATGATGATGTCATCAAGATAGTTTGCACAGCACAGGATGTCCCCTAACAACTACTGCAAAAACTGTTGAAAAATTGTGGATGCATTCGCAAAGCCAAACAGCAACCATTTGTAGTGATACAACCCAAACTGCACATTTGTGACCATGAACTATTCTGCTAAGTCAGTTCTGGAAAGCAATCTATCACTGACTGTTCATTGTTAACACTCAGATGCAGTGCAAAAGGAATAGGCCAGCCACAACAAAATTTTTGAACAGCAATGGGTTTTAGGGCATTGTGAACCTTATGTGTGAATGCCACCCCCAAACAGGGTGAAAAAAGCAATGCAAACTAGTATCACAGTGATTCTAATCCACAAAATTGGATAGAGTCCAAGGTGAGGTTCTAACACTAACCGTCGCGATTTACAAAATCGGCAAAATTTTGTATTGCTTTCGACTCGCTAGGGGAAATGCAACATCAGGTCAGCATTAGCGTTTATATAAATATTCAGTTATGTGCAGGTGGTGTGGCCGAAAGAAAAGAAAATCACCAATTTCAAGACATACTTTTTAATGCGTCTTCACACATCAACAGCCCAACGGAAAAGACCGCGAGCACCCGTTTTCGAGTCCCGCACTACATACACCTTTTTTTTTTTTTTTTTACATGAAATAGTTCCCACATTAAATAATACAATTTAACATTCTTAAAAGTATTGCATAGGTCTAAAATGTATATAAATGTGCCAAATCTGCTTGCGATTAACAATCTCCATTTATTTTCTGATAATTTTACAATATTTTTATCATAGGATGTGGCGCATTAACACAACCGAACTGTTTCCTTTTGCCTATCGATTATATGGTCATCGATATTCAAGTAGTTGAATATCGATCCTGCAACACTACGCTCGACAAAAAAAATGTTCAAATGTTTGTATAGTCTATGGGACTTAACTACGGGGTCATCAGTCCCTAAACTTACAAACTACTTATGAACTAACTAAGACTATGGATGGCACAAATATCCATGCCCGAGGGGGGATTCAAACCCCCGACTGTAGTGGCCGTGCAGACCGTGACTGGAGCGCCTCAATCCCCTCGGCCACCGCGGCCAGCACTAAGCTCGACCATCGATCCTGTAATGTTATAAGGTTCACAGCTTGTTGAATCCATTATGACCAAATACATTTTTGGAATTCACACTTGTGATGGCCAGAACAGCAATTTCTCAAATTACATGCTGATACTCTATATTCATTGTGAACTGGTTTGAACTGGAATCGCTTGATCATCTTATCCAAGCAAACAGCAAGTAATAGGGTAAGAGATGGGCGCCCCAGGGCGAAATATGTTTCAAGTTTTGCAAGAGACACAAAAGTTTGTAACAAGAAAGGCCATTGTTTGCTATGAAGCATAATATAGAACTCTGAAGGTGTGATGGGCTCTCATCCTGGAACTGGTAAAATTCAGTTAATTTCCATAAATTTCTCTTACAAGTTCAATGGCCTACTGTGTGCAGATCTATGACAAACAGCTACCACATGGCCCTGTTTATGCCAGGATGTGCATCATGCACTACGGAGTGGGGAACTATGGTGGTCATGACTGCGAAAACAATCTGGACAGGAGGGGAGGTAAACTAGCAGACGCACGTGAACATGAAATTTATGATGAGGAGCAAGAAATACGATGCTTGAGGTGATGTGCAGGAACAGTGCCACCACCTCTGCCATTTTTTCAAATTGATCTGCGTCTGCCCAAGACTCCTCAAAAGGCTGTGCAGTAGCCAAAACCTTCTCAAGGAAGGGAACCTGCAGGCACAATGCATGATGATGCACTGACCTATCTGGAGCAAAGCGGACAGTAACATCATGAACTAATGAGTCAGCCTACTATTGTTGACAATTTGAACATCAAAACCACACTTGTATCTCAGCCGTCTGAGGTCCACAACCAATGACTGAAATGACTACATGGGTTTCTTTTTGCTCTGGTGTATGTCCATATGGGAAAAATATCATGGTCAGTTCAACATAAGAAAAAAGACATTCACAGTTTTGGTCTGTGATCTAGCTATCAGCTGTTGCTGACACCACATGTACTGTTCCCAGTCTTCCTGTACTTCCTGATAAGTTGGTGGCATGGGGGTACGCCTAGATGGTGCTGGAGCGGTCACAGTGTCCTGAGATGCCATAACCAACTGCACAAGTAAATCAATATGCTGCTGCTGTTGTTGAATCACCTGAATCAACGCTGGATCCATCGCAAATGAGAAACAGCACACGCGACAACACTCTTTGCCAAAAATACTGTTGTAACTGTACTACATTTATTAATGAAGTCCAAGCGGTACAAGCATTGTTATTGACTAATATAGATTTGCTAGAGAATGCTGGGGAGTAATCTGAGCATTGTCTGTGAACTGAGGCAAAAGTCAGTCCCACAGTAAGCCAGCCAGAGGCTACTCTCTGTCCTTGAAGCAGGCACAAATTTCGTGTGCAGCAGGTGAACAGACTACAGCATCTAATGGGGCACCACAACACTTGTGGTTACAATCTGATTTCTGTTTAGTTTTCTGATAACCTTTTGCTCTTTATGCTTTATTCTCACTACTTTCACAATTCCAGTTAATAATGTGAAATGCTTTCTGCAAATCTATAAATGTAGGTTTGCCTTTCTTTATCTACTTTCCAACACAAGGTATCGAATTAGCATTGTCTATGTTCGCTTATCTTACCCGAGGTTAAATCCTGCTTTTTTCAGTATTTTCAATCTCTTTATTATTTTTATTTAGAAGGTCAGTCAAGATCACAATTCATTTAAAGGTTATTGGGTTTGACAATTTAAATGGTCATCCTCAGACCACTGCATCCATACTGTTGGTCACTGGTTTCATTAAGCAGGAGGTACCTGGATGCTAGATGTCATCATATCACAATAAGTTACAACCAATATTATGATATTAAATAGGTTTTACTCTTGACATTTAATGTGAATTTCCTTAAGCTGGCAATAACTGGTACACTTACCCTACTTACTCATGCTGAATAGTGATGTTTGTGTTTGAGATTTAAGTTGTCTTCAAGGAAAGTATTCTTATTCATTTCATATATTTCAGGCAGTTGTCCGTAATCAGCAAGTGCAAGAACTTAACCGGTTTTTGCATTACTACACTCGCTTCAAGAATCATGAAAATAGCCACCGTCTGGAGGAGCCCCTGCTGATAAATGCACGACAAAAAGCTCAACTGTTGCTGGCTTCTACCAGCACAGCACAGGGGTCAGGGACAGGACAGGTGATATCGACAGGACAAGTTTCTGGCACTGGTAAGAAGTAATGAACTGCTTAACTTGATAGTGTATGCTCAACAGTAAATGCTAATATAAACAGTATGATTACTTAACCTCAAGTTCTAGTTTGCAAGAGTTCAAAAGGGAAGGAAACATAATTGAAGAAAGAAGGGCATTTTATCGTGAGAGGTGATTAAGAAAGGTGAGGTACTTAGAGAGCATAAGAATTTAAGGGGGAAAGGGATTGGAAATATGTTGTTATTGTGATTTTGAAGGGACTAAACATCTAGGTTATCAGTATGATTGGAAATGCACACAGTAAAATAGCTAAAGGAGGGAAGAAAAGTCTGCTCCAAGCACTACATCAGAAGAGATAAGAATTGGATGTAATAATCTGAATTAATTATAAAACTGTAGCAAGGAAGATTTGATTTCAATTTAGTAATAAGCTGTAGGCAGTCAGTAAGTGAAGTATTGTAATACGGAATATCTACAATTATTTTCCTTAAACATACTGTATACATATTTTGTTCAAGGCCATGCCTGATGTCATTTGGCACCATTTAATTTTTTCACAATTTTCTCACATCAGTATTGTGTTTAAACACTGTAACTATACCCATTTTGAATTATAATATTCATCATCTTTAATGCTTCAGCAGGTAACAAATCCTTCTTATCTGTACAACTCCTGCTTCATTCCACTCATTGTGTATCTCAGGTTAGTTCTTTAACTTAAATTTTCATAATAATGTTCTATAATAATGGAAAATCCAGGTTAGAATTATATTATAGTAATAAGGACAGTTTACAACTCACTGCAAAGATGTGGTGACGAGCTGTGACAGACACATACAAAAGACACACACATACAACACTTTCAGCTATCGGCCATGGCCTTCTTCAGAAAATAGAACACTCACACAATCACACAGGCACACAACACAGACATACAACTATCACCTCTGGCTGATGGTTGTATGAATGTGTTGTATGTTCTATTTTCTGAAGAAGGCCATGGCCGATAGCTGAAAGTGTAGTATGTGTGTGTCGTTTGTATGTGCCTGTCGCAGCTCGTCACCACGTCTTTGCGGTGAGTTGTTAACTGTCCTTATTACCATAATAATGTTCTGTTGTTTAAACCTCTCATGGTTATTTGGCCACTCATCCCAGCTTCATATATACATTAATGTAGCTATATTAGTATATTTTCTAACGCCTGTCACCCCTTTTTGGAATGACTCAAACTGAGCCCTAATATTTTCCTGAATCACGGAAAGTTTTATTAGTTCACAGTCTATAACAAAGTCATTCCACTGTAGATGAAGTTGAACTTATCTTATGTGCTGGCTGAGGTCCATTGCGTTGTGAGCTGTCTTCGGCATTCACTAAAAGATTTGATGTTACAGGATCTTTTCGTAAATTAGAAACATGTCAGTTGATATGGAAACGATTTTATTTCCACTTAAACAATGTTTAAATCAATCACATTGTTGCACAATCAAAAAATGCAGCGGCAAGCCAACAGAGCTGCTTACACGTTTGTGGCTGCTAGAAGACTGAATGAAACATGGTTTCTCTCCAACATCTTTCTACATAACCACGTAATAAGATTGATGACAAAGTTTTGTAATTCACAATTAAACAATATTCTTTTACATTAAATTTGGCAAAATACAGAAATTAAAACATTACATTTAAGCTTTGACTATTTATGTTAATGTATGTACTTGTTTCATGAAATTTGTATTTAATGTGGTACACAAATTCAAAGTCATCCTTTTGACTAGTGTTTACAGTACTCAAATTATTTACATCATTTGTGTTTTTGAAGTGCACACATATTTGTTTTGCCAATATTGTGTAGGCGTAATATTATTGTGACATGGAATTTTAATGTATTTCAGTTTGCGGTCAAATTTTTTTATTAATACGGATTTGTATATGGTTGTCGTAGTTTTGTTAATTTCGAAGATAGTTTCTTAGTACCAAACGGATTATTAATTTTAGTGCATGAAAAATTATCAGTATTTAATTTAGGATCCAGTGATATATAAAACATGGTCTGCCCTAATTTATTTAAACAAAAGGTATTGTTGTGGTCACGGAAAACAACTCTCTCACTGCTACACAGAACACTGGCGAGCACTGGCTGTACTAGTACCCGCGAAGTGAGCTCGTACCTCGTAAACAACACACTGCACGCAGAGCACAACTCCGCACTGTATGGGTCATTGATCCGCCCGTGGCATGCTCTGTCGATTGCCGCATATTCCCGCGGCGCACTCTCGCGGGCGACTTCCGACGTATGTTATCGGCTGTGTGTGTGCCTTACAGCATTCCTTTCCCCTTGGGGAGGCTCGGATGCGAGCAGCGAGCAATGTCCATGATGTCGTCATCTGTTGGGCTCTGACTGAGGTTGCGGGCGGGCACCATTGCATAGGGTCGGAAGTACTTGGGGCGCGGGCAGCGTTGGCGCCCCTCCCCCGACAACCCATATGGCAGGACCAGTGATGGTGGCTCGGTCTCCATCTCCACCTCGGTCCCTGGACCTGGTGATGGTCGACCCGAAAGTAGCAATGCATCAGGAGGAGATGAATCCAGCATGGGTGTTGGCTGTACCCGCAAAGGTGTAGGTCCCTGAGAGGAGGGACCTGGGTCAGTCCCTGGCTGAGGCAGAAAACTTGCAGGTAATGGCAGGAACCTCTCTTCGGCCTGTGGGCTGGTTAGTGGAGCAGACTGGTGCGGGAGCATTGGCTGAGGGATGGGGAGCTCCCGCTCTTCCACATGCAGGCGCAGCTGGTCGTGGTGACGTGCAGTCATGCCGTCTTCTGTGCCTATGTCGCAGAGACGGCGGCCGCGGCATCTGGTGATGATGGCAGGAATCCATTTCGGTCGACGTCCAAACCCACGTGCCCAGACAGCCATCCCTGGTCGGAAGCAAGAAGATGGAGACACAGATGAATGTCCCAGGCTCGGATGCAGGAGATGAAGCAGAGTCCGGGCTGCTGGCCATGGAGAAGTTCCGCAGGATTCTTGTCGCCAAACGGGATGAACCGAAAAGATGAGAGAAATTGATCGAGGGCAACATCAGAAGGGTACCGAGCCACATATTTTTTTAACTGGGTCTTAAAGGAGCGAACAAATCTTTCAGCCTCCCCATTTGACTGCGGATCGAAGGGTGGGGCCAGGACATGGCGGATACCTTGGGTGTTGCAGAAGGAGGCAAACTCGCGTGAAAGAAACTGAGGACCGTTGTCGGACACCACTGTAGTGGGAAGGAAATGCATGACAAGGCGGCAACCGTGGCCGTGGCTGAGGGTGAAAGGCAACGGACCACGTAAGGGAACTTAGAGAAGGCATCAATCACCAGCAACCAATAGGCATTAAGGAAGGGGCCCGCAAAATCAATGTGTAGGCGATCCCAGGCCTGCGAAGGTTGAGGTCGTGGGGCGAGTGTTGCCCGAGGGGAGGCTTGATGTTGCGCACAGAGCGAGCACGAGGTAACCATACGAGACACGTTGCTGGCCAGGCCCGGCCAAAACACATGGCGGCGGGCCAATGCCTTAGTACGAGATACCCCACAATGATCGGCGTGTAGCAGCTTGAGGACCTCTGAGCGGAGGGCCGATGGAATGACGACCCGAGGAGAGGAAACCTCAGAATCAAGGAGAAGCACGCCATCTACAACAGAAAAACGGTGTCGAAATGCATAGTAGTTTCTGAGGGGGTCCGATGCCCGTTTCGGCGGAGTCTCAGGCCAGCCCTGCTGGACCAGACGGATCACCTTGCGGAGGACACTGTCCGCGACACTAGCCCGAGCCACATTGGCACCCGTGATCGGAAAACCATCCACTGCTCGCTGAGCGGCTAAGTCGACATGAAAGCACAGCAATTCTTCCTGATCAAAGTCTGGGTCTGGTCCAGCCGGAAGCCGGGAGAGCGCATCCGCATTGGCATGTTTGGATGTAGGGCGGAAGTGTATCGCATAGTTATATCAAGATAGGAACAGCGCCCAACGCTGAAGACGGTGAGCGGCCTTGTCTGGTAGTGACGCCGAAGGGTGAAAGAGAAAACCAGTGGCTTGTGATCAGTTACGAGATGAAATTTTACGCCATACAGAAAGACATGAAACTTCTTCAGAGCGTAGACAATAGCAAGGGCCTCCTTCTCAATTTGCGAATATCTGGTTTGGGCCGGAGTGAGCGTTTTAGAGGCGAAAGCGATCGGTCGCTCAGATCCATCTGGATATTTATGAGCGAGCACTGCCCCAATCCCATGTTGAGAGGCATACGTTGCCAAGACAAGGGGGAGGCCGGGTTGATAGGTGACGAGGCAGGGAGCTGATTGCAGCAGCTCCTTTAATGTGCAAAATGCTGTTTCACAGGCCGATGACCAATGGAAGGAAGTCCCTTTGCGCAGCAGGTCATGCAGGGGTTTTGCAACAGATGAAGCCCCCGGCAAGAATTTATGATAATAAGCGACCTTTCTTAAAAACACTTGCAGGTCCTTGACTGAAGTCGGCCAAGGGAGAGCCAACACGGGAGAGACATTCTGACGGAGGGGCTTGCCGCCCTCACTAGAAACTTCAAACCCCAAAAACGTGATAGAAGGCTGAAAAAAGTGGCATTTCTCCAGGTTGCACGTCAACCCCGCCTCCTGTAGTACTGTGAACAGTGCCCGTAAGTTGCGTAAATGTTAATCGGCTGATGACCCGGACACTACTATATCATCGAGATAATTGACACAACCGGGCACAGACAGTGTGAGTTGTTCAAGGAAACGCTGAAAAATTGCTGGAGCGCTGGCCACCCCGAAGGGCAACCTCAAGTATTGGTACAAACCAAAGGGCGTGTTCAGGACCAAGAGACATTGAGAGTCAGCATTGAGAGGAACTTGCAAATACGCCTCAGAGAGATCTATCTTTGAAAAATATTGTCCACCCACCAATTTTGCAAGAAGCTCGTCTGGGCGCGGCAATGGATAAGTGTCGATGATAGATTGGGCGTTTACGGAACGTTTGAAATCGCCACAAAGGCGCAACCGCTCCGACGGTTTTTTTAAAATGACCATGGGAGTCGCCCATTCACTAGACGGAATGCGTTTTACCACCCCGGCTTCCTCCAGGTGATCCAGCTCCGCTTTGACATGGTCACGGAGTGCAATCGGAACCAGCCGAGCGCGGAAAAAACGGGGCCTGGCGGAGGGCTTCAAGGTGATGTGGGCTTTGAAATTATTAGCACAGCCCAACCCCGCCGAAAACAGTGCCAAAAATTCGATGCGTAAAGAGTCTTGTTGTGGGAAAGGCACCTGGTCAGAGACAATGTTGACGTCGTCGGAAATAGTTAACCCAAACCCCTGAAAGGCGTCAAGACCAAACAAGTTGTCCGTGTGAGCATTGGTTACAACAAGAAAGGTGAGCCTACGAGTGACAGATTTGTATGTAACAGGCACTGAGAACTGTCCCAGGATCGGAATATTTTGTTTATTGTAACTGACCAATTTCCGTGACACCGGTAAGAGAGAGGGAGAACCCAGATCCAAATAAGTCTTTGAGTTCAATAAGGTGACGGCCGCGCCTGTGTCAACTTGCATACGCAACTGCTTGTGGAAAACCGTGACATCAATAAAGAGCTTGTTGGGTGCAACCGAAATCGCTGAGACGCAATTTACGTCCATCTCGGCGTCAGAATCTTGGATTTTGGAGGCACAAACAGAAGCAATGTGACCATTCTTGTGGCACTGATGACACGTGGACCACCGCTTGGGGCAGTCAGGTCTATCATGATCAACAAAACAGGAGGGACACGAAGGAAGCATTTTCCGGTTGCGTGACTGCACGCCGCCTGACCCGAGTTTCCGCGGCCGTGCAATGGGCCGATCACCGCAGCGCCAAGGCTGCGCGCGGACTGCCGTAACCGCGTCATCCCTTTGCGACCCTGCCTGTAACGGGGAAGAAGTGGGTTGGATTTCCGCCACCTCACACCAAGCCTCAATTTGGTTGCCCACCGCCCGCGAAACCTCGAAAGACTGCGCAATGGTAAGGACCTCTGAAAGTGAAGGATTTTCGCACAGGAGAGCGCTTTCACGAACCTCGCGATCGGGGGCGAGCCTATTAATAGCGTCCCGGACCATATGATCGGCATAAGATTCTTTATGCACATCTGTAACAAAATGACAACGACGGCTTAAACCGTGGAGGTCCGCGGCCCACGCCCGATAAGACTGTTGTGGCTGCTTCCTGCAGCGGTAAAACTCAACACGGGCCACTATCACAGGAGTCCATTTGCGGTAATATTGTGAAAAAAGGCCACACATTTGATCGAAAGACAACGACGCAGGATCCTGCAAGGGGACGAGTTGGCAAAGGAGCTGATACAGACGAGGCGACAGCCACGACAGGAATAACGCACGACATAAGGTGCCATCAGACCAGCCAAAAGCTTGAAAATGTTGTCTTAACGGTTTTTCATAAGCGTCCCACTCTTTGACGGACTCGTCGTACGCCGGAAAAGGTGGCGGATAAGACAGAGGGGGCGCGGGGGGCGAAACAACCTGTGGGGTGGACGGGGGTTGGGACCCACTAGACAAGGCTGTAGCAAGAGATTGTAATACCTGGTTCTGAGCGTGAATCACCGATGCAAAAACCTCTTGTTGTTCGACGAGGCGACGCAGAATCTCATCGGAAGAACCAGTAGACATTGTGTAAGACAAACAACCACTTCAGATGGAAAACGCGCGGAGGAAAACAAAAAAATACCGCACTCGTCGCCAACTTCCGACGTATGTTATCGGCTGTGTGTGTGTGCCTTACAGCAGGTATATATGAAATGATGTTGTGCAATAGTTATAACATGTAGTATTGTTGTTTTTATACAAATTAGTATCTATATAGGTTTAGCAATTTCCGAAACTAAGTGTAATGCATTTTTAGTGTTTGCAGCTATTATTTACGAAAGTATTAAAAATTGAAAATTATGTAAAAGGACAGCCAAAGTTATATTTAAATCAACATACTATTTTTTAAAGGTATTTTACTAATAGTGTTAATAGAATTTCAAACTGAAGGCAAAAATGTGATTTTACATGTCCGGTAATGAAGTTTTATTTTAGGTGTCAGATATTTTGTGTTTCTATGTTGGCAACTGATTTTTAGGAGTGTGCAACATAGCAGAAACGTTACAATCTTTATTACATTGTGTTTTTTTTTTTTTTTGTTATAATAAAATACTAAAATGGAAGCATAATCAAGTGAACACTGATGCCTACATGAGGTCACTTCTCTTGGAACACACTAAAGGAACCTCAGATTTTGTTGTTTTCCTTCTGATAGACACAACACTATTATAATGTATTCATAGTTCACTTCATAATAAAATATGCAAAGATTTAGAATTGAACCCAGAACATAGATGTACAATTTATTGGTAAAAAAATGCATTGTACAGTTCATCCCTTTCCAGTTAAACTGTGCTGGTAGAAGCAATTTCTGCCAATACTTTGACAAAGACTGAGTCACCACAAATCATGTGTCACTGTGAATCATCAGTCGTGACAATAAACAAATGTTATTTATTATTAGAAATGTTACTGTGACAAATTTAATGATTTATTTATTTGTTGTCATATTCAGTGATATTTTCTTTCTCACTCTGTGTTCTTTTTGTTGTATGTGTTAAGCATCAGATGACAAATACGGAGCAAGGTAGATTTAAAAAGAATGAGGGCAATTAAAATAACTCTCAGTACACTGTCTATAACAATATCGAGTGAGTGCCAGTTTTTTCCAGGTAACAAAATTGATTAGGAAGAAATGAGTATCCTTCTTCTGCACTGCATCATACAGTATATTCTTTTTTTCTTCAGATTTGCTTAAAAAAAAAATTTCTCAAGTGTATTGTTCCTTCAGTTTGTGAATTTCACTGTAAATGTAACATGTCTTCTTTCGCTTTAAACAGCTGGCTGATAAGGAGTAAAATGAACAGGTTAGAGTAAAATGAACAGGTTATAATTAAAAATATTTTAATATTGTTGACAGAACGTGCTAATCTACTGGGACCAGAAGGAGCTAAATTTGTGGAAGATGGTGTAAGAGAACTACTGAAAGCACGTAGGGTACTGTGCGGCTCATATGTTCATGGGTATTATCTGCATGACAACGGTTACAATAAAGCCATCTTTGAGTTTATGCAGGTAAGAGAAATCAATTTGTGTACATAACTTTCTACATAGTGTCTATCAATCAGTACTGTTGTATACAAACTTTTAAGTAGTTAACAGTTTTCTGTAAAAACACACAAAACATTTCTTTTTATCCAATGGTTGCAAACACACACACACACATGCATAAAAAGAGGTAGAACTCACATAAATTGGATTATTACCAAAAACAAACAATAAAAATAGCAAAACAATGCAGGTTTTGCAAGATAATTGTATGAAAGAAGTTTAATGGTTGGTAACTGTGGTAACAGGTTGTTAGTTATTCAGTGGTGTACTTTACATTGTATTAATATTACAAGAATGCACTGGTTTTTCCTTTGTTATTTTATTTATCTTCTCAAAATGTTATTGTCATTTTTATGGATTATTATATAAAAGTAGATGAAGATTACTTACCAGGCGAAGGAGTACCAGTAGTGATAGTAACACAAATAAATAAAACACACACATAAACGTGTTTCTGTGTGTGTGTATTTTATTTATTTGTGTTAATAACACTACCGGTGCTCCTTCGCCTGGTAAGTAATCTTCATCTACTTTTTATATATATTTTTCCTGCTATATATATATATATATATATATATATATATATACGTAAAAAATAGATGAACACTTACCAGGCGAAGGGGCACAGGCAGTAATAGCAACAAATAAACACACAGACACACACACACTCAAAAATGCTAGCTTTCGCAGCCTAGCTGCTTAATCAGGCAGAAGGGAAGGAGAGGGAAAAGGAAATGATGAGGGATTTAAGGAAGGGGGTAAGGAGCCATTCCAATCCCGGGACAGGAAAGACTTACCTTGGGGGAAAAAATGGAAGGTAAATAAATGCACATACACCCACACATTTACACAGACACAAGTACACTTAGGCAGACATACTGTAGAACTTTTGGTAAGTCATCTCTTTTCTATTTTTATTTATCCCACCGGGAAAGTTTCCCTATATATATATATATATATATATATATATATATAGGGAAACTTTCCCGGTGGGATAAATAAAAATAGAAAAGAGATGACTTACCAAAAGGACCGGCTCGTCGAGAGAAACAAATAAAATCACACACAAACACACATACAAGCTTTCGCCACCACTGGCAGCTTCTTCAGGAAAAAGAGGAAAAAAGGGGAGGAAAAGGGAAGGATATGGGTTTTAGGAAGTGGAAAAGGAGTCTTTCCAATCCCAGGAGTGGAAGGACTTACCTTAGGGGAAAAAAAGGAAGGTAAACAAATACACACACACTCAGACATATCGAAACGCAAGCACACCTAGACAGACATTTGTGAAAAGCAAAGAAGTTGGACAGAGATACCAATTGAGGCAGAGGCTCTGTCCACAGAACCCAGGCAAAGATGCTAAAGATAGTGGGCAGGAATTTGAGTTAGCGGAGATTGAGACCAGGTGGGCAACGGGAGGAAAGAATAAGCTGAAGGGCAAGTTCCCATCTCCGGAGTTCTGAAAGGTTGGTGTCGGTGGGAAGTATCCAGATAACCCGGACGGTGTAACACTGCGCCAAGATGTGCTGGCCATGCACCAAGGCATGTTTAGCCACAGGGTGATCCTCATTACCAACAAACACTGTCTGCCTGTGACCGTTCATGCGAATGGACAGTTTGTTGCTGGTCATTCCCACTTAGAACGCTTCACAGTGCAGGCATGTTAGTTGGTAAATCACGTGGGTGCTATCGCAAGTGGCTCTGCCCTTGATCGTGTACACCTTCCGGGTTACTGGACTGGAGTAAGTGGTGGTGGAAGGGTGCATAGGGCAGGTTTTACAACGGGAGCGGTTGCATGGGTAGGAGCCAGAGGGTAGGGAAGGTGGTTTGGGGGTTTCATAGGGATGGACTAGGAGGTTACGAAGGTTAGGTGGGCGGCGGAAAGACACTCTCGGAGGAGTGGGGAGGATGTCATTAAGGATGGATCTCATTTCAGGGCAGGATTTTAGGAAGTCGTATCCCTGCTGGAGGGCCACATTCAGAGTCCGCTCCAGTCCCGGAAAGTATCCGGTGACAAAAGGGGCACTTCTGGGATTCTTCAGTGGAAGGTTCTGGATTTGGAGGAATGAGGAGGTGGCTCTGGTAATTTGCTTCTGAACCAGATCAGGAGGATAGCTGCGGGATGTGAAGGCTGTTATTAGGTTATTGGTGTACTGGTTCAGGGATTCGGGACTGGAGCAGACTCTTTTGCCACGAAGACCTAAGCTGTAGGGAAGGGAACGTTTGATATGGAATGGATGGCAGCTTTCATAATGGAGGTACTGTTGTTTGTTGGTAGGTTTGATGTGGACGGATGTGTGAAGTTGGCCGTTGGACAGATGGAGGTCGACATCAAGGAAAGTGGCATGGGATTTGGAATAGGACCAGGTGAATTTGATGGGACCAAAGGAGTTGAGGTTGGAGAGGAAATTCTGGAGTTCTTCTTCACTGTTGGTCCAGATCATCAAGTTGTCATCAATGAATCTGTACCAAACTTTGGGTTGACAGGCTTGGGTTTCCAGGAAGGCTTCCTCTAAGCGTCCCATAAATAAGTTTGCATACGAGGGGGCCATCCTGGTTCCCATGGCTGTTTCCTTTAGTTGTTGGTATGTCAGGCCCTCAAAGGTGAAGAAGTTGTGGGTTAGGATGAAGCTGGCTAGGGTATTAAGGAAAGAGGTTTTAGGTAGGGAAGTGGGTGGTCGGCGTGAAAGGAAATACTCCATCGCAGCGAGGCCCTGGGCATGTGGGATATTTGTGTATAAGGAGGTGGCATCAATGGTTACAAGGATGGTTTCAGGAGGTAACAGGCTGGGTAAGGATTTCAGGCGATCGAGGAAGTGGTTGGTGTCTTTGATGAAGGATGGGAGACTGCACATGATGGGTTGAAGGTGTTGGTCTATGTAGGCAGAGATTCGTTCTGTGGGGGCTTGGTAACCGGCCACAATTGGCCGGGCTGGATGATTAGGTTTGTGAATCTTAGGAAGTAGGTAGAAGGTAGGGGTGCAGGGTGTCAGTGGGGTCATGAGTTTGATGGACTCGGGTGAAAGGTTTTGTAGGGGGCCTAAGGATCTGAGAATTCCCTGAATCTCTGCCTGGACATCAGGAATGGGGTCTTCTTGACAGACTTTGTAGGTAGTATTGTCTGAAAGCTGGCGCAGTCCCTCAGCCACATACTCCCGCCGATCAAGTACCACGGTCGTGGATCCCTTGTCGGCAGGGAGAATGACGATGGAATGGTCAGCCTTCAGATCACGGATAGCTCGGGATTCAGCTGCGGTAATGTTGGGAGTAGGATTAAGGTTTTTCAGGAAGGACTGAGAGGCAAGGTTGGAAGTAAGGAATTCCTGGAAGGTTTGAAGGGGGTGATTTTGAGGGAGAGCGGGTGGGTCTCGCTGTGATGGAGGACGGAACTGTTCCAGGTAGTTCCCTTTTCCTCCCCTTTTTTCCTCTTTTTCCTGAAGAAGCTGCCAGTGGTGGCGAAAGCTTGTATGTGTGTTTGTGTGTGATTTTATTTGTTTCTCTCGACGAGCCGGTCCTTTTGGTAAGTCATTTCTTTTCTATTTTTATTTATAAGAAGGAAACTTTCCTGGTGGGATAAAGAAATATAAAAAAATAATAGAAAACAGATGACTTACCCAAAGGACCAGCTCGTCGATAGACACAAATAAAATCACACACAAACACACATACAAGCTTTCGCAACCGTTGGTCGCTTCATCAGAAAAAGAGAAAGAAAGGAGAGGAGAAAGGGAAGGATATGGGTTTTAAGGAAGTGGAAAAGGAGTCATTCCAATCCCAGGAGTGGAAGGACTTACCTTAGGGGAAAAAAAGGAAGGTAAACAAATACACACACACTCACACATATCCAAACGCAAACACACCTAGACAGACATTTGTAGAGGGAAGTTCTTTAACAATGACAATGAACTGAAGAACACAGTAGAGGACTGACCCTTTTTACAGCCACAAGAATTCTGGGGACAGGGAATCCTTTGGCTCATTAAACAGCAGGTTAGTTGTGCTCGGGCCTGTTGATTACTTTTGAGTAAAAACTTCAGTTATACCCACAGTGTTGTTTTGTACACTTTCATCTGAACACCCCTCTTAAATAAAGATAAAATAATGGTTTTATATGTGGTGATCAATACATTTATAGATTGGCAATCCAATTGGGCACTAATATATTTTATTTTATTTTGTCATTGTGAAAAAGTATTCTTTGGTTTTGAGACTGATTGGTGTGATTTGTGTTTTGAAGGGGCCAAAATACAAAACTCATTGATGCTTTGAAAGTGAACTCATAAATAGTTACAGTACAACAAACTGATTAATTATCGATATAATCATTGAAATAGAGTTATTTTCTGATGATGTAAAAATATATTTCTGTATCCTTTGTTGAAGACGTTCAAGCCTTGGGTAGTATAGTCTTAGATGGGTCCATCTCTAATGGCCACTCTGTTGACAGGATGTTAAACCCTAATCTTCCTTCCCTCCCTGCCTCCATCTTAGATGGGATAGGAGGTTCTTTATGAACAATCTGTTATAAAGGACAATTATCCTCATGAGTTCAATTTAGATTACCTTGGGATGTTATCAAAGCTTTGACTTCTAATCACTCAGTGATACACAATGTTGCAATATATGTAAACACAATTGTCTACATGGTGAGGTAAAAGATATACGTTGGAACACTTTCTTATTATGCAGAAGACTAGTAAATGAATCTGCATTATTAAGAAATGGTTTTATGCCTTTAAAGATCATAAAGACAGCAACACAATTTTCTCGAATAAGTTTCAGATCAGTACAGAAATTTCAAAATACTTGAATAGTTGATAGAGGGGCACATTTGAAATATGATGATTTCAGACCCCTCAGGGGCTCAACATTAATTTGCTGAGTACGGGCTTGGCGAACCCGGGGTCCTGAGCTGAGGACTGGTAAGCGCCGCCAGTCCTCCAGACCGTAAGCCCTGGACACGCTTCAGCGACCACCGCATGGCGCAGCGGTGGAATGTTGTGTGTTACAGGGAGCGGGGATCTCGGCTTTATTGCCCGGATTGTGAGGATGGAAAAAAACCTCTATAAAAAAAACCTCAATCCCAAGGTGTGCTGCGTGCTGATGGGATGCATGGCTGTTGAGGTTGAACAGTCGCTAGCGAGCGACCTCTGAGGAACCTGCCGCACCTCAGTTGTAAAAGGCTTACCCAGGCAAGCGGGGCTCTGCCTGGGTGGACCGTCCCTTCCCTAGTTGCTCGTGGGACCGAGATGGAGTCCTCACATGTTTCTAACCCCGGCGGGATGGGTGTACCGTCAGGGGGTACTCGCACCTAGTCATCTAAGCGGTTGAGGGAGGCCAGTCCTCCTGAGACACAATCTAGTCATAGTAACAGGGCTCAAGGAGTCATTAATAATAATGTTTTCGTAGTTATTAAGAGGAAAGAGGGTACCTTTGAAAAGGTCTCCCCTTTCTACATTAATAAGGGACTGGAAGGACTTGCAGGTTCTTTGAAATCAATTAAGAGGCTGCAGAATGGTGCTTTGTTAGTTGAGACGACCAGAGCAAAGCAGGTGGACTTCCTCCTGAATTCAGCAAAGCTAGGGGAATATGACATTGTTGTAGAATTACACAACACACTAAATTCCAGCAAAGGAGTGGTCACATGCCGTGACATTCTGGACATCGAAACGGCAGAATTAAAACAGGAGTGGGCATCACAGGGTATCATTGACGTTGAGCAAAGGACCCGCAGGAACAATGGAGTAATAGAGAAAACCCCTACCTTCATTGTTACCTTCAATTCACTATCGTTGCCAGAACACCTTATGGCAGGGTTTCTCCGTCTGAAAGTTAGGCCTTTTGTACCGAATCCTATGAGGTGTTTCACATGCTAGCGTTTCGGTCATACGACATTGTGGAGGCAAACCAACCTGTGGGAGGTGTGGACAGGCAGCTCACGACTCTGGGGTTGACTGTTCTTCCCCAGCAACGTGTCTAAACTGCTCAGGAGGCCACCCTGTATGGAGTCGTGATTGCCCTGTCTTTGTTGAAGAACAAAAAATACAGGAGATAAAAGTGCGCAAACGTATTCCATATGTGGAGGCCAAAAAAGAATATAAGGTGACACAGCCTCCTGTGTTTCCGACCTCCTATGCCTCACTACTCCAGAAACCCACGCCCACTGTTGATGCATCGACACAGACCATTCCCATTTCCACCAGCGAAACTTGCACCTGCATTTGTACATGCCAAACTTTGATTAGTCGAGATATCGGAATACATGCCGACCCAATGGACATGAAAGATGATATAGCTGCAGTAATAATTGAGAAGACACCTCAAAAGGAGAGTATCATCCCACAGGAACGTGCCGTTCCAACAGAACGCGCTCCTCAACAGCAGGGAGCTGCCCAGAAGCAGGTGGCCCCCCAGAAGCAGAGTGCTCCCCGAAAGCAGAGTGCTCAGCAACATGCCCTTCCTTCATCTTCTTCAGAGAAGAAGAAACCAAAGAAGGCGTCTCGGCATTCGATCGAAAGCCTCCCCCAGGCACCATTGAATGTCGTTCTGGCAGCCTTAACCGATGACGAGGATATCATAATGGACCTGGATACCTCATCACCAGAATCAGTCAGCCCTAATGCCGCTGCCCGATCAAACAGTGCCTCACCGTCTAGGCACAAGGATAGGGGGAAACTACAACCACACCACTGAAATGGGAACCATACTCCAATGGAACGTGAACGGATTCAGGGCTCGTTTGGACGAAATACGTCTTATTCTGCAGAACAAACCATTCTGTGTCTCCCTTCAAGAGACACATCTCAAGCAGTGTGACGCACCTGTCCTTAGAGGCTACCACCTCTACAGGAAAGACGACCTAACTGGCGATAGGGCGCAAGGTGGTGCGGTGGTGTTCATCAAGGACACATTCCATTCTACGCCTGTGCACCTAACTACGAGGCTACAGGCAGTTGCAGTCCGTGTGTTGGCACACACTGAGCTTACAGTGTGTTCTCTGTATTTACCACCTGGAGAGCCTCTCGATGTTGTACTCTTGACACAGCTTCTAGATGACCTTCCTCGCCCTTTTCTCATTTTAGGAGATTTCAATGCTCATAATGCTTTATGGGGATCTAACACCACTTGCCCCAGGGGTCGAATGGTTGAGCGTGTGTTACAGTCGACATCGGTAATTTTGCTGAACACGGGTAAGGCCAGACACTTCAGCGTTGCTACAGGTACGTCTTCCGCCATTGACCTCTCCTTCTGTTCGCCAGCTCTTGCAGACATTGCCCAGTGGGATGCAGACAACGACCTCCATGGCAGTGATCACTACCCTATCTGGGTAACTCTGCCAGATGGAATGGATCATGCTCGACAGCCGCCGAGATGGCTTATTAAGAAAGCTGATTGGCAGCTTTTTAAACAGTTGGCTGTTTTGGAACGGCATGAAGGCGTTCAGAACTGGGTGGATCACACTACAGCTGTGATTCGCGCCGCCGCCAATGCATCGATCCCCAAATCAAAGGGTAACTTTAAGAGGCAGCTGTTCCTTGGTGGAACGAGGAGTGTTGGTCTGCAATCCGAAACAGGAGGGCAGTTCTCCGACGATTCCACAGGTGCCCTACTGATCACAATCTTGCAACTTTTCGCGTGGCGAGGGCACGGGCAAGACGCATTATTCGAGAGAGCAAGGAGAGGTCTTGGCAAGAGTTCCTGAATTATATCAATAGGTTCACATTAGCAAGCAGAGTATGGGAAGCCATTAGGAGGATCTCGAGGCAGAATTCCCGACCACCAATAGCAGCTGTACAAGGGCAAGGACTTCTCCTGACTTCGCCACGAGACATTGCTCAGTTAATGGCAGAATCATTATACACCATTACATCGGATTCTAGTCAGAATGCAGCCTTTCGGCAGCATCGGGCTATACAGGAGAGGGTTGGTTTTGATTTCCGGTCCTCAAATGCTGAGGAATATAACCAACAGTTCTCACTGTGGGAGCTGGAGACTGCATTAGCAGTACCTTGTGATACTGCCCCTGGCGTCGATGACATAACGTTCAGCATGCTCCAACACACGGAACCGCAATCAAAGCATGTCCTCCTTCAACTTTTTAACCAAATCTGGTTCACGGGAAACTTTCCACGCTCGTGGAAAGAGTCTGTTTTAATACCTACTTTAAAGCCAGGGAAAGATCGGACTGACGCTGGTAGTTATCGTAGCATAAGTCTCACCAGCTGTGTAGGAAAGACATTGGAGCGTATGGTTAACCGACGCCTAGTCTGGGTCCTAGAAAGCAGGTCCCTACTCAGCTGCTCCCAATGTGGCTTCAGAAGGTACCGTTCAACGCTTGACAACTTGATCTTGCTTGGCCGGGAAATCCAACAAGCTTTCCTACATAAGCAACACCTGATCGGTGTATTCTTTGATCTAGAAAAAGGCTACGATACTACCTGGAGGCGTAATGTTTTACAGCAGCTCCATGAGTGGGGTTTTCGTGGTTGTCTACCCATTTTTATTCAGTCTTTCCTTTCGGATCAGTATTCTAGATACAAGGTCGGGAGCGTATTGTCTGACCGTTTTCATCAAGAGAACGGTATCCCCCAAGGGAGTGTTTTAAGTGTGACGGCCTTTGCCATTGCTATCAATAGTATTACGTCCACTGTACGAAGTCCAGTACAGTGTTCCCTCTTTGTGGACGATTTCTCCATTTTCTGTGCGTCCTCCTCCATCGCAACTGCTGCTCGTCAATTACATCTGACGATCAGGCGGTTGGAGGAATGGTCCAACAGAACAGGTTTTAAATTTTCGTTGGAGAAGACCGTTGTGTGTAGATTTTAATCGCTCCCATTCCCTTTTTAATTACCCAGTTCTCAAACTTGGGGGGACTGCTCTCACTTTTAAGGAGGTGGTGAAATACCTAGGTCTTACTTTTGATGAAAAGCTCACTTGGTTGCCACACCTTAAGGAATTAAAATTACGATGCATCAAGGATTTAAATCTCCTTAAGTGTGTTAGCCATCGGGCCTGGGGAGCTGACAGGGCAAGTCTCCTCCAATTTTACAGGTCATTTGTGCGACCCCGCCTCGACTATGGATGTCAAGTTTATGGATCCGCGAGACCCTCTTATTTGAAAATGCTGGACTCCATACACCATGAAGGTATCAGGTTGTCCACAGGTGCATACCGCACAAGTCCAGTTGTTAGTCTCTGTGCAGAAGCTGGTGAGCCTCCGCTTTCTATTCGCCGCCTTCTACTCACTGCACGTCAAGCGTACCGATCTATGTCAACTCCAAATTCCCTAGCGACTTCCAATGCTAATCAGCAATCATTGCTACGCTTGTTCCGTAACCGTCTGCAGGCGACAAGGCCCTTTTGGTTCCACGCAAGGGACAGCCTCAATTTGCTACAGGCGCAAGGCATTCAGGTCCAACGCCAGGGGTGGAGTAGGGGATGTCCCTGGCTACTTCAGAGGCCCAGGGTGCTTTTAGAGTTGACTCTCTACAGGAAGGCTTTTACTTCAGACACCTTTTATAAAAGTAAATTTCTCGAAATTTTAAGTCACCATTCTGATTTTGTCACGGTCTACACGGATGGGTCCAAGCAGGGTGATCATATTGGTTGCTCTGTGTTCCCCGATGTTGTCCTTCGGATAGGGCTCCCAGAACAGTTCACCATTTATTACGCGGAACTGTTTGCTATCCTGAGGGCACTAGAACAGATAAGAAGACATCATGGAGTGAAGTTCATGATCTGTTCAGACTCCCAAAGTGCCCTCCTGGCTATTGACCAAATGTACCCATCAGATCGGATGGTGCAGGATATACAGGACGCTCTCCTTGCACTGCAACAACGAAACAAGGAGATCATCTTCTGTTGGGTTCCTGGGCATACTGGGATCCGGGGAAATGAGCTTGCCGATGTGGCGGCTAAGAAGGCTTGCTCCCTCCCCCCTGCTGTAAGCTGTTCTGTCCCATTGCAGGCTGTTACCTCGTATGTGACAAGGAAAGCCATGATTTTGTGGGAGGATCAGTGGTTGGATGTGGCGGATAACAAGTTACGCACCCTAAAATCTTCAGTACGTCCATGGCGTACTTCCTTCCGCCCTCGAAGAGCTGAGGAAGTCGCCCTTACTCGCCTTAGAATTGGACACTGCCCGCTAACGCATGGCTTTCTTTTGCGTCGTGAGGAACCGCCAGAGTGTAACAGATGTCGGACACAATTGTCGATATGACATATTTTCACAGAATGCTATTTATACACTGGTGTGAGGACAACTTTAGGTCTCTCAAAGGACCTGAAATCTATTTTAGGTGACGATGAAGCGTCCGTGGATTGTGTCCTAAGATTTTGTACAGCATCTGGACTTCTTCCCAAAATATTGGGTGTTCGATTTTAATGTGTGACAGTGTGGCTCGGTCACTCTTTAAGTAATCACCAGGCCCCATACATCTATCAAACTTTTATAACTTTTATGCAGTCCTTTCCTTTGAACCGTCTTTTAAATTTTTAATGTACAATTGAAGTTAAATGTCCATACGACTGGACCCATTTTTCTTCTCATCTCCTTACGTTAGCATACGGGCGCTGATAACCTCGCTGTTGAGCGCCCTAAAACACCAATCATCATCATCATCATCATCATAATTTCAGACAATGAATTTCTGCTTCTTGCAGATTAGTAACAACAGTTCACCACATTTTCTTTAAACAGCAAGCAATGTACTACTTCAGCTTTGAAATATCATAATAAATATTACCAATAAGGAAAAGATAACCACTTCACCATCAGCTTCTGATGTGAGACTTACAATCTGGAATAATTACACATTTTTACCAGCAGAATAAAAAATATGTAATATTTTATATTTTATGCTGCAAGAAAAACATTTTTTGAAAAACTACTTCATCAAATTTGCATTGTTTAAATACAGGACATTCTTTCAGCAGTGCAGCAGAAGATTCGACTTTCAGTTTCTGCTCATCTTGAATCAGACTTAAATGAATGCACCATTCTCTGCATAGTATGGCAAAGAAGTCTGGTGTAAAGAATCTGTGATAACTGATTATTACAAGGAGTCTCAAATACACATCACAGTGCATAATAAGTTTCACAAGAGGAGTGCTTTTCTTGAGTAAGGCATGTAGACAAGGAATAGGTTGCAATGGTGGCACAACAGTTTTGTTCCTGTGCTTGTTAGTATCTAAGATAAAGCTCTAAGCATCAGAACGTGGTCATGTAATAAATATAAAAATTAGCTGCTTGCTGACGTGGGTGTTTATGTTACTAATACCGTATTTGTGCAAATATAGGGCGACAAGAGATTATAGAGAGAAAAAATCTTGAGTATAGGCCGCAGGTTTTTCAATTTTTATTTTATTTATTTTTATTTTTTTTATAATCGAACTTTTTTCGTAATCAGAAACACAATGTTAATGAAATAATGCTCTGTTTTCAATAAATTCAAAACAAATATGCAAAACTGTAAATCAACAAATAAGAAAGCGATACGACAGGCTGATCCGGGCACCCCAAGTGAGGGGACACTGAACCAAGGCATGTTACCGGGCGTTTCAAGTGTTGTAAAGCGTAGGTGTGTGCTGCGAAAATATAATTTTGTGTGTGTGTGTGTGTGTGTGTGTGTGTGTGTGTGTGAGAGAGAGAGAGAGAGAGAGAGAGAGAGAGAGAGAGAGAGAGGATGTTTTGGCTTGTAAATTTGTAGCGGGAAACGAACATACAAGTTATACTGCCGAACGTAACCTTCAGGGTGTCTAGTCACAGTAACGGACATGAAAAACGGAAAATTCAACATAAATATGACGCTGACGAAAAAAAGTTCGACGCTGGTGTGTAAGTGAGGACAAACTATTGAAATGTTTAAGAGTTGTCGTGCATTTCAAGGGCTAAAATGTAAATATACCCATGTTTGCTTGACTTAATAATTCAAAACAGGAACTGTGGTTTTGCTATTATAACAGAAATGATTCAGTTGGAAGGCTGCAAAATAGCCCCAAGTTCCATGTAAATCATTTCAGGAAAATAACCCCCAATGAATGTGAAACCAGTGAATCTGGTCATAGTAAAGTACATTATTTTAAAATGTAGCATTGGAACTCAACATCAGCATTAGCTACACAAATCAGTTGTTCCGCTATCTTAACCTCCCATCACCACTCATGGTAGGTGTTACCTTACCAATGTAAATGTAAAATCTCTCACGAGACACACTAAACTTTTATCGTGAAGTCTAGGTTCATTGACTACATCAAATTAAAATCATTTGTGTGCTAAGAAGTGTGTGTTACATACTATCTTTGTTTTAAGGCCACGTGAACGTGTTAAAAAAACAGTTGTCATCTTTTGTTGGCTGCGGTACAGAATGACACCATTCGATTTGTATCGATATATCGACTTCTATGAATTCCCGCGCTGTTTCCGTGAACATTTGCAAAACCGTATATGCAGTTCTGCGAAACTGTTACTGTAGATTTTTTGAAAATTATCTAGTTTATTAACATTCTCAAAACAAAATAAAAGTGAGCGTGTGATTTTTGAAACTAATGACTTTGGGAAAAGGAGCGGTTGGGGGGAGGAGGATTGAATCTCGATTATAGGCCCCACCATGAATTTGCACGCCAAAATTTGGGGGAAAAAGTGCAGCCTGTATTCGAGCAAAAACGGTATGTTCATCGGTTACAGATGTTTACCTGGCCACATACACTACTGGCTATTAAAATTGCTACATCAGGAAGAAATGCAGATGATACAGGGGTATTCATTGGACAAATATATTATATTAGAACTGACATGTGATTACATTTTCACGCAATTTGGGTGCATAGATCCTGAGAAATCAGTACCCAGAACAACCACCTCTGGCCGTAATAACGGCCTTGATACGCGTGAGCATTGATTCAAACACAGCTTGGATGGCGCGTACATGTGCAGATGCCCATGCAGCTTCAACACGATACCACAGTTCATCAGGAGTGGTGACTGGCGTATTGTGATGAGCCAGTTGCTTGACCACCATTGACCAGACATTTTCAATTGGTGAGAGATCTGGAGAGTGTGCTGGCCAGGGCAGCAGTCGAACATTTTCCGTATGCAGAAAGGCCCATACAGGACTTGCAGAATGCGGTCATGCATTATCCTGCTGAAATGTAGGGTTTCGCAGGGATCGAATTTAGGGTAGAGCCATGCGTCTTAACATGTGTGAAATGTAATGGCCACTGTTCAAAGTGCTGTCTATGCGAACAAGAGGTGACCGAGATGTGTAACCAATGGCACTCCATACTATTATGCCAGGTGATACGCCAGTATGACGATGATGAATACACGCTTCCAATGAGCATTCACCACAATGTTGCATAACATGGATGCGACCATCATGATGCTGTAAACAAAAACTAAATTCATCCGAAAAAATGACGATTTGCCATTTGTGCACCCAGGTTCTTCGTTGTGTACACCATCACAGGCACTCCTGTCCATGATGCAGCATCAAGGGTAACTGCAGCCATGATCTCCGAGCTGATAGTTAATGCTGCTGCAAACGTCATCGAAATGTTCGTACAGATGTTTGTTGTCTTGCAAACATCCCAATCAAGACGTGGCTGCACGATCCATTACAGCCATGCAGATAAGATGCCTGCCATCTTGACTGCTAGTGATACGAGGCTGTTGGGATCCAGCACAGCATTCTGTATTGCCCTCCTGAACCCACCGATTCCATATTCTGCTAACAGTCATTGGATCTTGACCAACACGAGTAGCAATGTCGTGATACGATAAACTGCAATCACGATAGACTACAATCAGACCTTTATTAAAGTCGGAAATGTAATGGTACACATTTCTCCTCTTTACATGAGGCATCACAACAATGTTTTACCAGGCAACACTGGTCAACTGCTGTTTGTGTATGAGAAATCGGTTGGAAACTTTCCTCATGTCAGCATGTTGTAGGTGTCACCACCGGCGCCAACCTTGTGCAAATGTTCTGAAAAGCTAATCATTTGCATATAACAGCATCTTCTTCCTCTTGGTTAAATTTCATGTCTGTAGCACGTCAACTTCGTGGTGTAGCAATTTTAATAGCCAGGAGTGTATTTTGTAAATGTAAAGTGTTATACATAAATAGTTGAAAACATCAGATGCATACACTCTTTCATTCATAAACGTGGAGTATCTTGCGATATCTATGTGTAGTAAATTAATGTGGAGTGATCACATAATTTTGTTGCGAGAGAGGTGGGTATGTTCTTAAGATTTGTTAACATTTTTGCAATTGTCATTCATTTCTCTTAAATGCATTGTGATTATTTATTAACAGTGCATTTTGTAAGCACTGAATAATGCTGTGATTTGTCAGATTGTGAATTTAATCTAATGCATAAAAAAGAGAGTGTTAAATTTATTTAGCTAAAACTTCTCTCTTCTGTTAATCTCTAAATATTTTTCTGTTTTCATACTTTAGGGACGTGCCCTGTACATGTCTCAGAGCTATTACTGTCTTTCTAATATTACAATGTCTCCTGTTGTTGTGCTAGACATTTAAGCATAAAATATATAACATTTTAGCTTAAAAGTTGTAACATTTCTTTCCTTTTTCTTCAGAATGAACTGGAGGAGGTCACAGAACGTTTGTCAGAGATGGTGGCACGGCCTTACCTTCGAACACCTCGAGCAGTAATTATCCAGACTACTGCTCTTGCCCGCCGTAAACGGCATGAATTTGTTCGAGCTGTTTCCAAAGGGCTTGTTCCACCTGAAACCCCTCCCTCATCTCGAAGAATGGAAGGAACAGTTGTAAGTTTTTGGGCAGTATTGTGTACATCAAACATTAACATTAATGTTGCCAAAATTGCTTCAGTCAAAATACTTTAAGAAATATAACATCTCATTCTACACATATAATGATGAAATATAATTTAACAATATAATGACAGTTTGCAACTCACCGCAAAGACATAACGACAAGTTGTCTTCTTCTTCTTTCCTAGCATTTTACCCATTACTTAAGGGTCTGCTCTTTTGCCACATCTTCTCCACAGAGCTCTGTTGTGGACCTCTTCAGGGTTGACATCCACATTGCACATGTCCTCCTTGTTGTTGTCCATCCAGCTCTTGAGCAGTCTACTACCACGGTGTCAGCAACCTCCTGCATTGAATATAATTGGAGTGCTGTTTTAGCCACTGTATTGCACTCTTTCCTCATGATGTGGCCATACCACCGAAGATGAGCCTCTCTTGTCTTCTGTATGATTGAGACTACACCAAGCCATTGGCAGACATAGTTATTTGTTGCATGGTCATAGCAAGTCAATCCAAGAGACCATCACAGAATTTTCATCTCCATTGTGTGGAGAGCCTGACCCTGTTTTCTTGTCAAATGTCAGCATTCTGTCCTTTAGAGGGCTACTGGATGCACTACTGATTTATAAATTTTTGCCTTCAGATGTACAGGCATCCTTTTTGTCACAGAGAACACCAGTGATCTGTCTCCATTTCAGTCATGTTGCATTTACTCTTACCCTGATGTCCAGGGTGGAATCATTCTAAGTTGTTATCATGGGTCCAAGGTATCTGAACTTGGTGGTTTTGTTTAAATTCTGGCAGTCGATTCTGATGGTTCCACTGGTTTGAGGACTGCTTTCCCAATATGTTGTCTTCTGGAGATTCAGACACCTGCCATTGTCTGCTAGCCTATCATTCCAAGCTTGGATTTGATCTTGAAGTTCCTTCCCTGTGTCAGTACCACATTGTCAGCATGGAGAAGTGTACAGGGATGAGGGGTCTGTATTTTGGCTGTTGCTGGATCCATGTAAAGCATGGCCGCTCAAGGTGCATGCACCGGCGCATCGCACAGTGCAGAGTGCAGAAGACAGCTGTGCTGTGTTGACGACGGTGCAAACCCCCCACTCCTCGGCTTTGCGCTGCTTCTCTCTTTCCTTACGCTTGCGTCGCTCGCGCCGCCTGTCTTGACGTTTTCAAAACTATTACCCTGTTTTCTTCTTCATTGCCAAATACTTATGTACACTAGGCGGAGAGCTTAGTTTGGTGGAACATGATTACAGAGACATAAAAGAGACTTAAATAATACTAATAATTGTAATGATAACAATTTTAAATTTGGTGTCAACACAAATTTATCTCTTTTAAGTTCTCTTTTTTATTATTATTATTTGCAATTATGCTACTAATATCTGGAACAAGAGATCGGCTGACAGCAACTCTGAGAGCATTTTTTAAATTACTATTAGAAATATTTGCATGCAATCTAGTTTTCATACAAGACAAAACAGAATAAAACCTTTCACATACACATGTGGAGCCAAACGTAGAAATAATCTTTGCTGCTTCTCTGTGTAACTTGGGAAATTCTTCCTTCGACAAATTCTGGTAGAACTGGAGCAATCATTTTGTGTTGTAAAACAAATCCTTTTGGTGAACATCGGTTTGCAAATCAATCAGTTCGAAATGTAAATCTGGAGGCTTTAAATTGACTTTAGGAAATTTTTGCTTTTTTTGGAGCAGGTGGTTCCATTATCATAGTAGTTGTCTTGCGCTTACTTAATCCAATGTTGACTAAGCCGTCTGGCAGCACATTCGGCAGCGTACAGCGACGGCCTCACCCAGCAAGCCGAGTTGAGGCGACGTACTCCGAGTTGAACCGATGCACTGTGCAAACACTCTCTGCACTTCGCTTTGCACGCGTGCGGTTTTCCGTGTTTGTGCGGCCCTGATGTAAAGGATGAATATTAGTGGAGAGAGGGCTGAACCCTGATGAACAACAACAGTGATTTTAAAAGGTGAAGAGACTCCAGCAAGACACTGGACTACACTTGTTACATCTCGATAGAGAAGCTGGATTCAGTCCACATACATTTCTGGTACTCTGTGGTGTCGTAGAGATTGCCAGATCAGATTATGTGGGACCCTATCAAAGGTTTTCTCTAAGTCCAAAAATGCGAACTGTGCAATCTTTCTCTTCTCTGGGTGTTTCTCCAGCATCAGACATGCAGTTTGGATGGCATCTGTAGTGCCACATCCCTTGACAAACCCACACTTGTTTGGAGATACAGAGACTATCACCCTGAGCCTTTTGTCCAGCACCCATTCAAATATATTCATGATGTGACAAAGAAGGCATATCACTCTGTACTTGTTACACTCAGTGATATCTCCTTTTCCTTTCCAAATAGGCGCGGTTGTGCTAGTGGTCCATGTTTGTGGAGGCTTACTGGTAGTAACAATTTTGTTGAACAGGGAAGCGAGAAATTCTTCTCCCTGATCTCCCAGTAATTTACAGATTTCTCTGGGGTTATCATCTGGACCAGTTTCCTTTACCTTCTTCATCTTTTTGATGACCATCATCACTTCTTCTGCTGTTAACTCTGATACTGCTACATGAGTGGGTTGAGGACTTAATATTGGTGGATGTGGGACTTAATTATGGATGCTGGCATAGTAGCTGGACCATCTTTGGATTGGTGATGGGTCTCTGAGGATATTGGTGTCAGTTCCCTTGACATTCATGATATGCCCAATGTCTTTTGATGCTCAATTTCGGGACTTCACAAGGTGGTATACATTTGTTGCCCCTCCTGGTTTGTCAAGTTGGTCAAATAGATCTTGGTAGTGATCATTTTTAGCAACTGCCACTGCTCTCTTGGCATATTTTTCAGTGATCAGTTTCAGTCAAGATCTGCATCACTTTGTGTGCACCATCAAGTCTTATAGGCCAATTTTTTTCTTTAACCAGTCATTGTATGTTGTCATCCCATCACCATGTCTCCTTGTCAATATATCTGCAACCTGGATTCGTTTTTCCCAAGTTCTTCGCAGCAGCAAGGTGTATTTGCTGCACTGCTTCATTCCACATTTCGTCTGCTGTTTTATTAATGTTGTCTATGAAGTGTTTTCATCTTATCCTCATGAGCTTTCAGTTTCCACCATTTGATCTTTTTGGTCCCAGTCATAGGGTCCTTGTTTGGTTGATCTATTTTGCTCTAATATCTAGCAAAAGCAAACGGTGTCAAATGGAATCACTTTAGTGTCAATCACCAATTTCAAATCCCGTCATCATACCATCCAGTAATCAATCTGGCTTACATGTTCGCCACTGGTGTAGATCACTAGGTGGATTGTTCTTTTCTTGAAGTAGGTGTTCATTACAACTAGGTCATGTTCCTCTGCAAAGTTTGGAATGCGGCATCTGTCATCATCCCTTGAACCATATCCATGTACACCATGGCAGCGCTCATATCCAGTTCTGGGTGACCCAACATGGTCATTCAGTTCTCCTCCTAGAAGGATGCATTCTTGTGGTGGAATTGCCTGTAGATGTGTGTCAAGACAATTTGAAAATTCTTCCTTTTCAGCATCTGTGCAGTCTGTGGGGTATAACGTATGATGATATATACAGTTATGTGGTCCGATTCAATCTTGATGGACATCAGGTGATCTGTCACTTTTGTGACTTTCGTAATACCATTACGAAATGGACGAGCTGTGACAGCCAAATAAAAGAGACACACATATACAACACTTAAGCTATCAGCCATCGTCTTCTTCAGAATAAAGAACATTCATGCAATTACGTGTGCCTTTTGTACATGCCTGTTGTGTCTCATCATTATGTCTTTGCGGTAACATGTAAACTGTCCTTATTATATTGTTAAATATGGTTCTGATCTTTTGGACATGTCGGAAAGAACAGTTACCATTGCTTGACATCAATAGCCCGAAATTTACCAATTCAAAATATTCATGCATCTCACCTGTTACAAGGAATTAAAATAAATTCAATGGTGGTATTAAAAATTTGTACCAGACTGGATTTTGAATTCAGATTTCCAGCTTTGAACCAGAAGTTTCCTTAACCGATTAGGCTATTCACACACACTTTCTATCCTACTCAAATCCTCAAATTATGCTACTCTACAATTGTAGTGCCCTCTGCACATTACATAGCATAATTAATTATGTCTACTGCTGGTTGGAAGCAGTAAATCCAAGTTCTAATCCCAGTCCAGCACAAATTTTGAATTCACCACAAAATTTATGTCAGTGCCCTGTAATAGTCGAGATGTTAGAATATTTCAAATTCATAAATTTATGGCTGTTGAACATCTTATCTATGACCATAAAAATGCCTCCAACAGGCAATTGACAATTTCTCTGTAGATCCACAAGCTTGCCCAACCCCTAGTGGGAATACTGTTAAAACTGCGAGCAAGAGGAAGTAATGGGCGGGGAGCGCTACAGTTGTAGAGCAATAAGTTGAGAATTTGGGCAGGATGGGAAGTGTGTCTGGATAGCTTAATTGGTTTAGGCAACTGCTGGCCCAAAGTGAGAAATCCAGGCTTGAATCCCAGTCCAGCACAAATTTTCAATTTTGCCATTGCATTTATTTAATTGTCCTCTTACAGTTGAGTAGTTTGAATGTTTCAATTTTAATTTGAGGCAGAATTTTTTTAGTGGTGGTGAATAGAATTAAGTTCCTTTTTATTTGTTTGTTTACATGTTATCATGTGTGTTCATATTCCTCAAGTAGAGATGAGAAACTGTTCCTTTCCCTGACGCTCTTGGATAATCTGATTCATAAATTGTTGTGCTATGTATGTGATATATATGTTCTGTACCTCATTGCATGTATGACAAAGTATGTCTTTAGAGTAAATTCCTTAAATTTTAATTTGAATCTCTAGTTCAGTGATATGTTTGTTTTTTCATATCCAGTTCCTCAGTAATAGTTTTCCTGTAAGTGTACTGTTAGACTCCTCTAGATTATCATCCGAAATTTGTAATTTGTTAGTGTGTGGCAGACTTGTCTATTTATTTTACTGTAAAACCGTTTCACTTGATGTTATTCGTAATTGCAGTAATACTCTTTGAAACCATATTTTTCCTTGGAGTAAATCCTTGGTTGAGACAAATAAAATGATGAATTCAAAAGACGAAACAACCACGAACGCTACACACTTGTAGAAAAGAACACAGATATTGTTCAAATAAGGAGGAAAATTTTCAGTGGCTGCATTGCTCATATTAATGCTACATTGTCAAGCATTCACATCTTCTGTTTCTTTCTCAATGAGAAAATCAAGGATCCATGGTTCACTTGGGTAAAAAAGAAAATAGACCTGCAAGATTATCCAGAAGGGCATCCAATTCAAAATAAAAATCCAAGAGAAGCCTAAACTAAAAACTGTTAAAAATGCATGAAAGCTAGGAAGGGACAGCATAGGAGGATAATATAAGACCTTTAAGCACAAGATAAAATTCAGCTGTATGGAAAAGAAAAAGCACAATTTCAGTATTGAAATAGTGCAGTCTGTAGATGGCCAAAAAGGAAGGATAACATAATGGAGGAGGGAGAGCTTAAACACTCTGCCAACTCATTTATCTTTGTAATGTTTTATTACATTTTTAGTAATGTAAACTTTGATTACATTTTAAGTAGTACAGTAAAATGGGGTTGTAGACGTATTACTCAAGATAATATTTTTGCACCCTCTTAAAAAGCATATAATGTCATTGGTTTAAGTAATGGAAGCTGAGACTAAATGACTGTAGTCAGGCTATGTGTTTTTTTGAATTTATTTGTCTTCCTGCATTTACATACAATCCTACCATAGTAAATGCAAATTTCACTCTAACAAACAAAAAAGGACAATCATACAATAACACTCTGGAAGTAACTATTATTCTGCTAACAGAAAAGTCCTACTTTCAGGAAAGCTGTGAAATGGGATTTGGGGGGATTCTCATTTTGCATTGCTGCCCTGAGCCCCTGATATGTTTAGTCCCAATTCTTCAGCAATTGCTTCTGATCAAATTATATGTCTGTCAAGTATCATCTAAGTTATGATACTGGATTCATGGTTTCTTTTCAGAAGAATCACTATTTGATGGCTCCTAGTATCACTTATCAGAACTGTCATTTGTTTTGCACTCAATTGTAAGCTGCAAGCAGTTTTTTTAATCTCAAAAAAATTGAGAAAAAAGTGTGACTCTGATTAAAGTAAATATGGAATTATGCAATTTCAAACTAAAAGTACCCCATCGAAGAAAAATTAGGCTAAGTAGGAATTAAATAAAACTCTCTAAAATTGGTAAGCAGTTGAAATAGGTTAAAAGTAAAATTACTTGAGAAAATTGACATCAGAATGCATGACAAGCAGTCATCCTCTGTTAGTAGTAGTAGTAGTAATAGTAAAAAAAAATTATGGGTTCTGATAAGTTATCAGGATTATGTCTTCGTGAATAAACAGCAAAATTGGAGACTTTAAATGTTTTGTATCAATTATTCTGATCCATTTGGTTGAAAGAGCGATATATTGCTTGAGAATAATTTGATTAAATAGCAAGATATTAGGAATCAGTAGTTAGTATTCTTAGTTCTTTGAACAACCATCTGGAGAGCATTGTTGAATAATAATTCTGCAGCTTGGCTTGTTGAATTACTGCAAAATACCATCCCGTGTAGAATGTAAGTGTAGTATGCCATCTTCTTCAGCATCTACTTCTGAAAATGTACACATTGCAAGTAAAGATTTTTTTAGTGTTCAGACGTTCTGTGGTATGCTCTTCCCAAATAAATCTATTACCTTGTTCTGCTCCCAATATTTTATCTATCATTTGCTTCTATCTGCTTGTCACAATATTTTATATGTGTAATAATGGAAAGTCCAGGTTGGAATAAATAATATAATGAGGACAGTTACAACTCACCGCAAAGACGTGGCGACGAGATGCGACAGGCACATACAAAAGACACACACATACAACACATTCAGCTACGGCCATGGCCTTCTTCAGAAATAGAGCACTCACGCAATCACACAGGCACACAACACAGTCATACAACCATCACCTCCGACTTTCTGAAGAAGGCCATGGCCGATAGCTGAATGTGTTGTATGTGTGTGTCTTTTGTATGTGCCTGTCGCATCTCGTCGCCACGTCTTTGCGGTGAGTTGTAACTGTCCTCATTATATTATTTTATATGTGTACTAGATATGCTTCTTTTGTGACGTTTAGTGGCAAAAATGGGCTAGAAACATTTATTAACATTCATTAAAATGTAAATTAACAGCTCCTGATAGCAAACATACCACATCTTTCTAATCCTCTTTGTCAAACACATCCTTACCCACAATGAGCTCAGTTTGAAAGGCCAGATCTATAAACAAATTCGTGGGACTGTCTTGGGTGCTCTCATGGCACCATTTTATGCTATGGGGATGTCTCGGCCATCTGGAAAAATTCTTCCTATCCAGTCAAAACCGAAAATCTCTTGTATGGTTCAGATTCAGATGATGACATTTTCGTGATCTGAATGCACACTCTCGTACTCGTAAATATGCTCCAGTTGGTCCACCTCAACTCATGGAGCCATCTTCCTAGTGTCCAACTCATAAATACAACTGTCCGTACCAAATGCACCAACCAATAACAGAACCTTCATTTTTGACAGCTGTCACCTGTTCCTTACAATCTCACCATCTGTGGTTGTCGCAACTGCAACAGAAAACAAGAGTTGTCAGAGCTTTTCCTGCCAGACAATATCTCATTCAGCTCTATCATAAAAATATCTCCCACATTGTCTGCTCCTCTGAGATTAGTAAACTTGTTAACCAGCCATCTATCAGCACTTCTCTCATCACTTTGATCTAGAAAATGTCAACCACATACTCGTCAAAGGCTTACTACCTGCTGTCACATGCTGAGGTAATGGATGTCCTACCCAAAATCTTAATCATATAATTTTAAACCCCCTACCACCAACCTACAGAATTCCTCTTTCTTCTAATTCCTCTTCTAATCCAAAAGCTAATGCCAATTCCAACCCTGCACCCCATGAGTCATTCCCTTTTGGTTTTCCCATGGATAATACCAGTTACATACATCCATTTAGTCATATATATTTTCTTCAAATTGCAGGACCATGTGTGAAAGCAGCCATACTATAGCCTTAATATATACTAGCTATGTTGCAATTACTAAGGAGCATTCTACAAGGGCATGACAAGTAACCGACTTATACTCCCATGAATGGCCACCACCAAACTGGGGCAAACCACAGATTTAACCATCCAGCAGCTGAAAACGCTTCACATAAATGACTTCAACCACTGCATCACTATGTAAACTATTTGGGTACTCCTTTCTACCACAATTTCTTTAAAGTATGCAAAGGATATTTGTCTCTCTGGCATATCATATGATTTCACAATAACACCAGTCTAAAGCTCCAGTAACTGTTGCCACCGCCTTCACTTTTCTCACCACACCTTCCTTTCCAAATCACACACTCCCTTCTTGTGACAAGTCTACTTCTTCCTTCCACATCCGCCCCCTCTTCTCACCTTCATCCCCCCATGTTTCTTTAACACCTTGTTCTTAATCTCTTTCCACTTTATCCTCTGTACTCCTTTCATCATGTTGTTTGGCTGTAGAGTCATTCCCAGGACCCATCCCATTTCACCCCCCCCCCCCCACCTCCCCCACCATCATCTCAGTCAACAGCTTTCAATAATCTCTTTTGATATAGCCATGGGAGTATATATTTGGGTACCTGTGTGGTTCTGTATGTGAATGTGTGTATTAAGGCTGAAAAGCCAGTGTGGGTGTTGTTTTCTCTCATGTGTTGATGTGCTACACACATTTTCCGAAATTCGTTCATCAAAGAAGACGAAATGAACACTCCAGTATTCAATCCAAGAACAGCTGCCAGCATGCGAAACTTAGAAGTAGATTCTTCCTGGAGTAGTAAAACAACTTAAGTCACTAAACAAAAATAAATCTTCCGGGCCAGATTCTATACCAACTAGATTCCTCTCAGAGTATGCTGATGCAATGGCTCCGCACTTAGCTATAATTTACAACCGATCACTCAGCGAAAGATCCGTACCCAAAGATTGGAAAGTTGCCCAAGTTACTCCAATATTCAAGAAAGGCAATAGGAGTGATCCCCAAAATTACAGGCCTATCTCATTGACATTGATTTGCAGTAGGATTTTGGAACATATACTTTGTTTGAATATTATGAACTACCTCGAAGAGAACGACCTATTAACTAGTAATCAACATGGATTCAGAAAGTATCACTCTTGCGAAACACAGCTTGCCCTTTATTCACATGAAGTGATAAGTGCTATTGACAAGGGATCTCAAATCGATTCCATATTTCTGGATTTCAGGGAGGCTTTTGACACTGTACCCCACAAGCAGCTTCTTATGAAATTGCATGCTTATGGAATATCTCCCCAAATTTGCGGTTGGATTCACGATTTCCTATCAGAAAGAACACAGTTGGTTGTAATTGACGGTAAGTCATCGAGTAAAACAGAAGTGATATCTGGCGTTCCACAGGGAAGCATTATAGGTCCCCTACTCTTCCTCGTGTTTATAAATGATTTAGGAGACAATCTGAATAGCTCCCTTAGATTATTCGTGGACGATTCTGTCATTTATCGGGTAGTGAAGTCAACAGAGGATCAAAAGCAACTGCAAAGCGATTTAGACAAAATTTCTGCATGGTGCGAAAATTGGCAATTAACACTAAATAAAGAAAAGTGTGAAGTAATACACATGGCCAGTAAAAGAAATCCGCTGAACTTCAATTATGCAATAAATCAGTCAAATTTTAAGGTCGTAGATTCTACCAAATACCTGGGAGTTACACTTACGAACAACTTTGACTGGAGAGAACACATAGAAAATATTGTGGGGAAGGCGAACCAAAGGTTACGTTTCATCGGCAGAACGCTTCGAAGATGCACCAGCTCCACCAAAGAGACTGCCTACAACACTTGTGCGTCCTCTCCTGGAGTACTGTTGCCCCTTGTGGGACCCTCACCAGGTGGGACTGACAGAAGACATTGAGAAGATTCAGAGAAGGGCAGCTTGTTTTGTTCTATCACATTACGGAGGGGGAAAGCGTCACAGAAATGTTGCATGAATTGGGGTGGAAATCATTAAAAGAAAGACGTTATTCATTGCGACGTGATCTGTTTGCGAAGTTTCAATCACCGACTTTTAGTTCTGAATGTCAAAATATTTTGCTAGCACCCACCTACGTAGGGAGACATGACCATCCCAATAAAATAAGAGAAATCTGATCCAAAATGGAACGATTTAGGTGTTCTTTCTTCCCGCGCGCTATTAGAGAATGGAACGGTAGAGAAAAGTTATGAAAGTGGTTAATGAACCCTCTGCCAGGCACTTCAATGTGATTTGCAGAGTACCTATGTAGATGTAGATGATCCACTATAGGTGAGTGGTGGCTTTCTCTTATTTCATTCAATTACATCGATACATAAACAGTATCATGATTTCTGAGTGCTTAGCATTATTCCAGTGTAAATTTATTAATAGAGTAAATTCTGCTGTATTAATGTTAACAGATTGTGTGATACATGTGTCTTTAACAAATAAAATAGGCAACCGAGATCACTTTTAAAATTGATAAGTGATAGATTAAAAGAGTTGACATGTTCAAATATAGTCGTTGTCACTGTCAACCATTCTCCAAGGTATGTGACCAAATTGGCAATTTTTAAAGTTGCCCCACATTTTGGCCACTATTGCAAGTGGCCTTAAAATAGTGGATGAAACATAAGGCAATTTTATAAAATGACAATGCTGTCATGTGATCACATACCTTGAAAATTTTTATTGACAGAGAATATATGCGTTCATCTTTTGGTTGAGTGCCATACTTGGAATAAGTGATGCCCTGATAACAGATTTACAACATGAAACACAGATAATACAAAAATAAAGTTTTGCCATTCAAAACAAAGAAGTGTTTTGTTTAGTTTGTACAGTTTATCATGTTTCATCACCTTCCTACAATTGTGTCATTAAAAATGAATGAGATGACTTACAAAACACTTATATGAATCCCTCTGAAATATTGTTCAAGAGTGTGGATGACATATCTTGTTCATCAGTGTGTTTGAAATAAATGACACAAAGTTTGAATAATACTGCCACTTATAATGTACCTATACACTTTGGTAATCTCATGATGAATTGATACTGATGTCATTTGTTTTTAATACAGGAATTGTATTACCTGGTGTATGCCACAGTTCGTGGGATCCTCTATTGCTGTGTGCATTTTAAACACCTGTATTGACGAGACAAATTGCCAATTACAGCCTCACAGTTATACCACCAGGGGAATACTGAACCAAGCTACACAATTGAACACAGTTGATGATACTAGCTAGCACCATTCATTTGTGTGATATAAGAGACTGGAATGTACTTTCGAAATTGGTCTCATATTCTCCACTGGGAATGATACCAACTGTGTACACTTTCATATAGGTCTGTGTTTTCCATTTCTGTTAATTCCTTATATTTGGTTAGTTGTAATTTGATTGCAAACAAACATACTTATTTGACTTAGATATATATTATTTCCATTACTCTTAAAGTCCTTCATATAGAAAGTGATTGGTGTGCTTAAAAACAAATTAGAAATATCATGACAATGGACTAAAGGGAATGTAGTGATGTTATTTAAAAAGGGGGGATTCATCCCATGAGTTGAAGATTATGGAGATGATATGCAAGTGAGCTTCCAAAATTGCTAATGGGTAATATTGGGATGGTTCATTCAAAATTCACATGTCCAATTTTCTTTCCCATTCTTCCTCAATTCTTGATTGCAATCCTTTCTCTGATGACCTCTACATCTGTGGAACATCAAAACTTATTTTTCATTCCTTTATTTCTCCCTTCCTTCCTTTAGAAGTTATGAAGTACCTATTAGATTGACCAATTCTTATTTTTCTCTTTGATATGTGTTGAATGTATGGTCTATTATCTAGGAGAAAGTTCATCAGAATATGACCTAGTTAAATGATAAAAATAGACTGAGGATATGCTGAACAGTCAGTAACTTGGTTGGACACTTGTATGTTTCAGACCTTCAAGCAGAAAATTCAGAAAACTATGTGATAAAAAATTACATTATGTACATCAGTATAACGATTCCACAGTTTGCCTTGTACAAACAATCCCCCAACAGAAGCATAACAAGACTATGCTGTGTAACTTGTACACAAATATTGTATTGTTAACAATTTTGTAGTTGTTTTTCTATACTTTTCTTTTTCATACTACAATGCTCTTCCAACCACTTTTTCCTAGTTTTCTATTACTTCATTTTGACCTATGGCTCTTCCAAATGAATGTGAATGAAAACGACTGACTACAGAGGCATTAAAAGTAGTGCAGAAAAATGTTACCACAAAAAGGAGAAGAGTAATTTGTATGACTTTTACATGTGATATTTTGACTGTGGTAACTGATTGCTTGACATGAAGATTTTTCATGTATAAAGATATAAGTGATACAAGAAAAATAAATGCCAGTATGTTTACAGTAAATAAAAAAACTTATAAACGTAAGAATGGCCACATAAAAAAATAACTTGGTGATATATATACATATTGGAAAAGATAAAATTGCCCACTTTGTTTTGATGACAAATATAAAGGCAGCTGTAATAGTACATAAAATTTTGTTGAATTCACAAGTAACATTCAAACTGTGAGAGACAGAGAGGCCAAGAGAAAACTGTTGAAACAATGATTAATGATCAAGTGTTGGATCCAAAAGTCAATTTATGAGGTTTTCTTGTGTTGAAAGCTAAATTATTTTTGGTGGTATTTAATTGTTGGAGTAGTTTCCCTGATCTTTGATTACAAGAGATGTGTCGTTGCTAAATTATGAACAGTAGATTTTTACTACAGGTAATTACAATGCATCTTGCTTTTGTTTTATGCTGTGCAGTTACCAATGGATCAGGCAGTAATATCAAATCCATGGGTCAAAGAGTTGCAGGGGCATCCTGGTACCATGGGAATACCCCTTGAATGGCAGCCAATGGACTCTGATGAGGATGTGAGTATTTAGTTGTTACTCTCATCCTTCTTTACAATGAGGCAAGATGCTAAGAAGTTCAGGCAGAGACATTGTACCAGTGTCTTAACTATGCGAGACTTCATCAGTTTTTATCCTGAACTATTTCTTTAAAAAGAAAAACAGATGCCATGTATTCTGTACATGGATCTTCCACATCTTACACACAAGGTATAGAATCATGAACTGGACGTTTTGAGATAAGCTACATCAGTCAGAAATGAATACTTAGTTCTTCAGCATTGATTACTGTTCTATTCATTGTTGGTAGAGTATTTTGGACATTGTGAATGAAGACACACACATTATTTGTTGTGTATAATCTCCCTAATGCTGTGAGTATTTTCATTGAAAATCTTGTTTTTTATTGCCGCAAACAAATAACTTACATCTTAAAAAGTAACAAAGTATTTTTAACATGACAAATACATGTTTCTATGCCTACATTAGAACAGAGGTGGAAACACTTTGGCTCAATGAATAGCGCTTCAGCTCAGACAAGAACAAGAGCAGAGTTCGCAGTCTGGTGGAAGTTAACCTTGTAACTCCTTGCACAGCTTGTAATAATTGGAGAAGGAACATGTATCAAACCAAATTTATAGTTGTGACATTTTTATGGTATGAAGTCTTGTTATATTCAGTGCATTAGATTATGGTGCTATATAAATATGTTTAATTATATTCCTTTTGTTAGATTCTGCATAGGAAACCTAAGTTATTATTTTGACATCTAATAACTAAATACGATTTTGACTACTACCTATACATACTCATGAAAATACAGTAGGCCAACGTTAAAACTTATTTAGAATACAGCATAACAAATGAATGGGAAACTAACTCTAGGTCAAGCAGAAAAATAAATAAATGAATAAATATAATTCACCATTAATGAAAGATGATGTGGAGGTAGACCTATCTTTTTGCTGATGGTGACACATTATAAAGGGTGATAAAAAAAAAAAAAAAAAAAAAGAGGACGGGAACATTTCCACAATGCGATAAAACTAGAAGTGATGAAGGAAAGAAATTTAATTCATAGAAATTGAAATCTAACAACTTTGCCATTTACAAAACATTGATCTCATTTATCATTTTTTAAATTACACCATTTAGATGTTTGTCCTCGTACATGAATACATTCATGAAATCTGCTGTGGAGATTCCTTATTCACCGCCGCAACATCTCAGCTGGAAAACTGTGAATTTCATCCCAAATTATCTGTTTTAACTTATCCAGGGTTCTTGGTTGAGTCATGTAGACTTTGCTCTTGAGGTAGCCACACAAAAAAAAGAAAAAATCACAAATGAATAAACCCACTGATCGCAGGGGCCAGGGAATGTTACCGAATCTGAGATCACACAGCTTTTGAGCAATTCTCTCACACTTGCCATTGATTGCCATGCGGTATGTGATGACGCTCCATACTGTTGAAACAAGGCTTCCTGAACATTTCAAAAGTTGTCAATTCAGGTGTAACAGAAGTTCATAACATCTCCATGTAACAATCAGCATTGAGAGTTGTTTTCCTGTTCATTTGTGAAAAAATACGGGATGATAATTTCATGTGATCAAACACCACACCCATACTCTCGATTTACTAGCATGTAGAGAGTACTCATGAACATCATTAAGATTTGTGTTTGCCCAGTGGTGGCAGTTTTTTTATTCACATAACATGTGAGATGAAAATGTGTGTCATCTAACATCCACAACTTGTTTAGAAATTCATCGTCATTGTTTATTTTTGTTATTATTTGTTGACAGAATCCTAATCTAGATTTGGTGAATAAACAAAATATTTACAACTGATTGTGGACAATTTTCTAGAAAACATACTGAATTTGACATGGTGATATTTATTACTGGAAATGACATTTTTTGAGCTGCATAAAAATTCTGCACAGACTATGTACATGTTTGGATCAACTTATTGTTGTGAGCAGATTTTCCTGCAATGAATAGAATAAAAACGAGAAAATGACCTTTTCTTCAGGACACGATTATATATAACTCTTGGCTCCCTATATTTGACCCCTGATACCTTCAGAATTTGGAAGAGTGTATTCCAGTCGACATTGTCAAAGCTTTCCCCAAATCTATAAATGCTAAAAATGTAGGTTTGCCTTTCCTTAACCTATCTTCTAAGATAAGTCGTAATCTGAGTATTGCCTCTCGTGTTCCTACATTTCTCCTAAATCCAAACTGATCTTCCCCGAGGTTGGATTCCACAAGTTTTTCCATTCGTCTGTAAATAATTTGTGTTAGTATTTTGCACCCATGATTTATTAAAGTGATAGTTCTGTAATTTTCACACTTGTCTGCACTTGCTGTCTTTGGAATTGGAATTACGATATTCTTCTTGAAGTCTGAGGGTATTTCCCCTGTCTCATACATCTTGCACACCAGGTGATACAATTTTTTCATGACTGGCTCTCCTAACGACATCAGCAGTTCAGATGGAATATCATCTACTCAGGGGCCTTGTTTCGACTCAAGTCGTTCAGCGCTCTGTCAAATTCTTCTCGCAGTATCATATCTCCTATCTCATCTTCCTCCACTTCGTCTTCCATTTCTAGAATACTGCGTTCAAGTTTATCTCCTTTGTATAGGCCCTCTATATATTCCTTCCACAGTTCAGCTTTCCCCTCTTTGCTTAGTACTGGTTTGCCATCTGAGTTCTTGATATTCATACAGCTGCCTTTCTTGTCTCCAAATATCTCTTTTATTCTCCTGCAGGCGGCATCTATCCTTCCCCCAGTTATGCATTCTTCTACGGTTCTGCATTTGTCCTCTAGCCACTCCTGCTTAGACGGTCTGCACTTCCTGTTAATCTCATTTTTCAGATGTTTGTACTCCCTTTTTCCTGTTTCACTCGCTGAATTTTTATATTTTCCCCTCTTATCAATTAAGTTCAGTATATCCTGTGTTATCCAAAGATTTCTATTAGGCCTTGTCCTGCCTATAATGGTCATCTGCAGCCTTCACTACCCTATCTCCCAGAGCTACCCATTCTTCTTCTACTGTATTAATTTCCCCCGTTTCAGCCAATGCTTGCCTAATGCTCCCTCTGAAACTGTCAACCGCCTCTGGTTCCATCTCCTAACCTTTCTACCTTTCTGAGTCTCTTTAAGTTTTAATCTGCAGTTCATAACCAATAAGTTATGGTCAGAGTCTATATCTGCCCCTAGGTATGTCTTACAGTTTAGAACCTGGTTTCTAAATCTATTCCTTACCATTATAAAGTCAATCTGGCACCTTCCAGTGTCTCCCAGTCTCTTCCATGTATACAGCCTTCTTTTATGATGATTAAACCAAGTAGCTACTATAAAATATAAATAATGTATTTTAAGAAAACTCCTCAGTGAAAAAAATTTATTTTTGCACATCTTTTAGTCTGTTATTTTTGGTTAATAAAATATTGCATTTCTTTTCATCATTCTTCACAGTTATTGTGTAGAATCAAGTTAGTAAAATATTATAGAGGAAAAAATTCCTAACAGGAAAAATATATGTAAAAAAATAGATGAAGTCTACTTACCAGGCGAAGGAGCACAGGCAGTGATAGTAACAAACACACACACACACACAAACGCTAGCTTTCGCAGCCTAGCTGCTTCGTCAGGCAGAAGGGAAGAGGAGGGAAAAGGAAATGATTGGGGTTTTAAGGGAGTGGGTAAGGTGTCATTCCAATCCCAGGACAGGAAAAACTTACCTTGGGGGAAAAAAGGAGGGTAAACAAATACACACACACACACACACATTTGCACAGACACAAGTACACCTAGGCAGACATAGTGTAGAAAGTTAGTGTTTGTGTGTGTGTGTGTGTGTGTGTGTGTGTGTGTGTGTTTATTTGTTACTATCACTGCCTGTGCTCCTTCGCCTGGTAAGTAGACTTCATCTATTTTTTTACATATACAAGTTAGTAAAATTTTGCACATCAGGAATTATTTTTAAAAAGTGATGTAGGGTGCCTCACTAATTATTGGTAAGGTAGAGCACAAGCTTCAGATGAAATGTATCAAAATGTAAGCAACACAGAACAGAAGCATAACAATTATATTTTGTAAATGGTTCAAGATATGTGTCTCCTTATTGCTGTATTTCTCAGTCTAGTTCTATAAAGGTCTTCTCCCTTGGAAAGCACTTTGTTACTGGTGGCAGGGAAAAGTATGCCAATACTTCTGCTCTACTTAGCATTAAGACTCACTGGGACAATAGAAGACTTTTTTTTACACCCAGATCAAAAGAGTTCCTTATAAATTTATTTAAAAGCAATGACATGTAAGCCAAACAAAGAGAAAAAGTCTGAAGAAGAACTCTGGCTCCAACTAGTTTTCATCATGCTAACATTCATTAACAGTGACAGTGACTAGATATGCTAGTTCATAATACAGCAGCAGCAAGCTCAAATTATGTTTCTGGATCCAGAAGTAGAAAAAAGTAATCAGTACCAGGTCGCAAAACATCATTTTTACAGGGGTAATTCTATGTTGCAGAACCTGAACCAGAATTAAGAAGCTGTTTCGTGGAGGTTTCTAAGAATTTATTGAAAATAAAACAATTTTCTGTACAGAAACCAAGCTTTTAAATAAGAGATCTTTTAGGTTTTATTTTGGAAGGTTTTTATCAGCCAGTTTTATAATAATTTATAATCAATGCCCAATCACAGCATAAGATATTATATAGACAAAGTGCATCTAATTGCCTTCTTCTGCAAGAGGAATACATTTTTAGCCCCAGCAGAATTTCCCCTGAGTATCAGTGTGTAACTCAAATTTGAATGAAAGAAAGCATAATTGGCCATAATGTGGATGTCTTGACTAACACAGCTTTTTAATTTTCTCAGAAGGTACACTACCCTTGATAGTTTATTGCAGACTTTTTTGTCTGTATATTCCAACATAGCTTACTGTCTAGATGGATGCCCAGCAGTTTCACTGACTTTTCTTTGAGATTGTGGATGTCAACATCAACATTTCTGATGGAGAAAAGTAACTTTTCTGTTTTATTGTCATTTAACTTGAGTCTGTTGTCCTTGAACCACTGAGATGCCTCTTTCATCACTGCATCATTCATTTGCACTACTAGCTTTTAATCTGTATGATATGTGATAAAAGTGGTGTCATCTGCATACATAACTGTTTTACAAGGTACCAGATTTGACAAGTCATTTACATATATAACAAATAGAAATGGTCCCAGTACAGAGCCTTGTGGAACTCCATACATCACATTTAGAAAATCTGATTTTTTGTTTGAAATAGAAAACGGATGACTTACCCAAAGGACAGGCTCGCCGACAGACACAAATAAAATCACACACAAACAAGCTTTCGGAACTGTTGGTCGCTTGTTCAGGAAAAGAGGAAGAAAGGAGAGGAGAAAGGGAAGGATATGGGTTTTAAGGAAGTGGAAAAGGAGTCATTCCAATCCCAGGAGTGGAAGGACTTACCTTAAGGGAAAAAAGGAAGGTAAACAAATACACACACACTCACACATACTTAGACAGACATTTGTGAAAAGCAAAGAAGTTGGACAGAGATACCACTTGAGGCAGAGGCTCTGTCCACAGAACTGAGGCAAAGATGCTGAAGATGGTGGGCGGGAATTTGAATTTAGCGGAGGTTGAGACCAGGTGGGTAACGGGAGGAGAGAATAAGCTGAAGGGCAAGTTCCCATCTCCAGAGTTCTGAAAGGTTGGTGTCAGTGGGAAATTTCCAGATAACCCGGATGGTGTAACACTGCACCAAGATGTGCTGGCCATGCACCAAGGCATGCTTAGCCACAGGGTGAACTTCATTACCAACAAACACTGTCTGCCTGTGACCGTTCATGCAAATGGATAGTTTAGTGCTGGTCATTCCGACATAGAACGTTTCACAGTGCAGGCATGTCAGTTGGTAAATCACGTGGGTGCTATCATACGTGGCTCTGTCCTTGATCGTGTACACATTCCGGGTTACTGGACTGGAGTAAGTGGTGGTGGAAGGGTGCATAGGGCACGTTTTACAACGGGGGCGATTGCATGGGTAGGAGCCAGACGGTACTGAAGGTGGTTTGGGGATTTCATAGGGATGGACTAGGAGGTTACAAAGGTTAGGTGGGTGGTGGAAAGACACTCTTGGTGGAGTGGGAAGGATGTCATTAAGGATGGATCTCATTTCGGGGCAGGATTTAAGGAAGTCGTATCCTTGCTGGAGAGCCACATTCAGAGTCCGCTCCAGTCCCGGAAAGTATCCAGTGACAAGAGGGGCACTTCTGGGGTTCTTCTGTTGAAGGTTCTGAATTTGGGTGGATAAGGAAGTGGCTCTGGCAATTTGCTTCTGTACCAGATCAGGAGGATAGCTGCGGGATGTGAAAGCTGTTATTAGGTTATTGGTGTACTGGTTCAGAGATTCGGGTCTCGAGCAGACTCTTTTGCCACGAAGACCTTAGCTGTAGGGAAGGGAACGTTTGATGTGGAATGGATGGACAGCTGTCATAACTGTTGTTTGTTGATTGGTTTGATGTGGACGGATGTGTGAAGTTGGCCAATGGACAAATGGAGGTCGACATCGAGGAAAGTGGCGTGGGATTTGGAATAGGACCAGGTGAATTTGATGGGACTAAAGGAATTGAGGTTGGAGAGGAAATTCTGGAGTTCTTCTTCACTTTTAGCCCAGATCATGACAATATCATCAGTGAATCTGTACCAAACTTTGGGTTGACAGGCTTGGGTATTCAGGAAGGCTTCCTCTAAGCATCCCATAAATACGTTTGTGTACGAGGGGGCTATCCTGGTTTCCATGGCTGTTCCCTTTAGTTGTTGGTATGTCTGGATGGCCCCACATTGAAAGATGTTGTTCATCCACAAAGAAGACTGCATATAAAACACATCACAACCCCTTTTTTAGTATTTCTCAAGTGTTTGGAATCCTATGCAGATTGGTTTAAAGGAAGACAGAGAAACAATTCAAAGACAGGCTGCTACATTTGTTACTGGTAAGTTTGATCAGTGCACAAGTGTTAGAGATGCTTCTTTGATCTCAAATGTGAATTGCTGGAGGGACAGCAACATTCTTTTTGAAAAACACTGTTGAGGAACTTTAGAGGGCCAGAATTTTGAGCTAACTGCAGAATTATTCTAGTGCCGCCAACTTAACACTTGGTGTAAAGACCACAAAGATAAGGTAAAAGAAATTAGGGGTTGTGCAGAGGTCCACTCCACCACCCACAAACCTTACCGCGTACTGGGGAGTATGTATGTAGATATAGATGTTCCTCATTGTCATGCTTCTATTTCCTTGTGCCATTTAATCTCTTAAAAGTACACGATTCTTGTTGACAAATAGCTTTGAACTTATCTTCTCCTGCATATAATGGCAGGTGGGAAGGTTACTTTGTCACTTACTACCTCAACATCTCAGGTGGATAGATTTCAAGAAGCAACTCTGGAAGCTGAGACATGCATAAGTTGCTAGGTTGATCAAAGGTATAGTGCTTCCAGTGTCCACATGACACCAGATGTCCTCATCATAGACATGAAGTGTGAGAAATAACTTCCACAAGTAAAGTGTCATCCAGTGAGACTACTGACTGCAGTGCATGTACGGTATCTTGTTGGCCTCATGGAGTGGGAGGGGTGCAGGTTTTGTGCCAGTGACACACAAATCACAGATACTCCTCTTTGTCACAAAGTGTGCAAACCCCCAGTGATGTGTATAATTTGCTTTGGATTGAGTGGACTAACACTGTAGGCACAATGGGAGCAACTGTGATGGGGCAACCAGAGGCTCAAATGCCATAAAGACATTTGATAATGATGAATCAAGAAGATTCTGTGAAACTGGGGACTGTCCTACACCTTTGGCTCAAGGATGGAGTGCATGGCCTTGCCATCAGTCATTTGTTTGCTGCAGGGCCAGCCAGAAAATTAGCCAGTGGTCATGCGAGCCATTCATTTTCGTTTGACTGTACACTCTCCTCACTACACTGCTGCACAGTCTGATGAGGGGGAACTTGAATGAATAAATTGCAGAATCACTGTTCATTTAGCAGAACTGTTGCACACGGAACACAAGACTGGCTTGCATGCAGCTGTTTTCTATATCATGCAGTATTTGCTAATTTTAAAAACCTGAAGCTATAGATCATAAAGAGTGGTATTATACCATTATTCACAGTTGCTACAAACAACAATAAAAGGAAAATAAAGTTTGTTTTGCAACTCCATTATAAACTATTACCTAGAACTTCTCTATTGGCACTGTCTTGGCTACGGTTCTTAACAAAATTACAAACAAACAAAAATTATGTAACTACTTTTGACTCACTAAAGACATTGTGTTTGCGTGTGTATTTGTGTGGGTGTGGGTCTGCTTGTTTACCTTTCCTTTTTTCCCCTAAGGTAAGTTCTTCCACTATCAGGGTTGGTATGACCTCCTCATCCACTTCCTTAAAACCCACATCCTTCCCTTTTTCCTCTTGTTCCTTCCTCTTTTCCTGATGAAGCAGCCAATGGTTGTGAAAGCTTGAATGTTTGTGTGTGTTTTTATTTGTGTTTTGTGTCTATCAACAAGCCTGTGCTTTGGGTAAGTTAAATGATCTCTGTTTATATATATATATATATATATATATATATATATATATATATATATATATATATATATATACACAAATTGATGAAACGAAAATTATAGAGGGAAACTTTCCCGGTGGGATAAACAAAAATAAAAATAGAAAACAGATGACTTACCAAAAGGACCGGCTCGTCGATAGAAACAAATAAAATAAATAAAGTCACACACAAACACACATACAAGCTTTCGCCACCACTGGCAGCTTCTTCAGGAAAAAGAGGAAAAAAGGGGAGGAAAAGGGAAGGATATGGGTTTTAAGGAAGTGGAAAAGGAGTCATTCCAATCCCAGGAGTGGAAGGACTTACCTTAGGGGAAAAAAAGGAAGGTAAACAAAAACACACACACCCACACATTTACACAGACGCAAGTACACTTAGGCAGACACACTGTAGAAAGCAAAGAAGTTAGAATGGAATGACTCCTTTTCCACTTCCTTAAAACCCATATCCTTCCCTTTTCCTCCCCTTTTTTCCTCTTTTTCCTGAAGAAGCTGCCAGTGGTGGCGAAAGCTTGTATGTGTGTTTGTGTGTGACTTTATTTATTTTATTTGTTTCTATCGACGAGCCGGTCCTTTTGGTAAGTCATCTGTTTTCTATTTTTATTTATATATATATATATATATATATATATAAATAGACGAAGATTACTCACCAGGCGAAGGAGCACAGGTGTGACAGCATCACAAATAAATAAATGAATACACACACACACACAATCGCAAGCTTTCGCAACCCAGTTGCGTCTTCAGGCAGTAGGGAAGGAGAGGGAAAAGGAAATGATGAGGGTTTTAAGGAAGGGGGTAAGGAGCCATTCCAATCCCGGGAGAGGAAAGACTTACCTTGGGGGAAAAAATGGAGGGTAAACAAATGCACACATGCCCACACATTCACACAGACACAAGTACACCTAGGCAGACATACTGTAGAAAGCAAAGAAGTTAAGTTAAGAAGTTAGACAGAGATACCTGCTTCCGACATATATATATATATAAAGACATAATAAAACTGATATCTGCTACAAATATTTGTTACAATGACAGGTGGAGGCAGCTTATTATACTGTCATCACTTAAACTGCCATGTAATCATAACTTATTTAATTTCATTATTGAAAAATTTGCACTAAATATGGATATATCTTTTGCAGCCTCAGTCTTCTAAAAAGTTCCTTTGTTTTAATGTAATATAATTTATCTTTCTGTTGACTGTTACACTGTAAATCTATCAGGTCCAGACCATAAGGCTGAAGAAATAGAACCCCAACAGTCACACTGCAACAAAAGATATGTTATAGGAAGTACTTTCAAGAAGGGCCAAGCATACCATTTGGTTCTCCCATGACCAGCCCTGGTTTCCTGCCTATAATTTCAGTCTGGGCCTCTGGATCTGGTGCAAGTTGAATGATAATGTCATGAATCAAGGATGCTCATTAGTAAGCATTTAAGTTGGTGTATGAACCACAGACATTGCCGAGGTGGGGTGGCTTGCGTGCCTCAACAATACTAATAGCTGTACCATAAGTGCAACCATAGTGGAGGGGTATCTGTGGAGAGGCCAGACAAACGTGTGGTTCCTGAAGAGGGGCAGCAGCCTTTTCAGTAGTTACAGGGGCAACAGTCTGGATGATTGACTGAAGTGACCTTGTAACATCAGCTAATGTGGCTTTGCCACACAGTTACTGCGAACAGCTCAAAGCAAGGGGAAACTACAGCTGTTACTTCCCGACGACATGCAGCTGTACTGTATGAATATATGACAATAGCATCCTCTTCGGTAAAATAGTCCCCCATTCGGATCTCCGAACGGGGACTACTCAGGAGGTTGTGATCATCAGGAAAAACAACACTGGCAGTCTACAGATCAGAGTGTAGACTGTCAGATCCCTTAATCGGGTAGGGAAGTTAAAAATTTTAAAAAGAGAAATGGGTAGGTTGAAGTTAGATATAGTGGGAATTACTGAAGTTTGGTGGAAAGAGAAATAGAATTTCTGGTCAGGTGAGTACAGGATTATAAATACAAAATCAGTTGGGGCTATTACAGGAGTTGGTCTGACAATAAATAAGAAAATAGGGACACAAGTAAACTACTATGAGTAGTGCAGTGATTGCATTATCATAGTCAAGATAGAAGCCAACACCAACCACAATAGTACGTTGTAATTATCTCAGAGACAGCAAAAGACCTGGAAGAGCAGTTGAACGGAATGGACAGTGTGTTGAAAGATGCATATAAAATGAACATTAACAAGAGCAAAACGAGGGTAATGGAGTGCAGTCTAAGAAAATCGAGTGATGCTGAAGGAATTAAATTAGGAATCGAAACAATAAAGGTGGTAGATGAGTTTTGTTACTTGGGCAGTAAAATAACAAGCGATGGTCGCAGTACAAAGGATATAAAATGCAGAATGGCAATGGGAAGAAAGACATTTTTGAAAAAGAGAAGGCATTTGTGTGGAGTGTTGCCTTGTATGGGAGTGAAACATGGACGATAAACAGTGCGGACAGGAAGAGGATAGAGGCTTTTGAAATGTGATGTTACAGAAGAATGCTGAAAATTAGGTGGGTGGATTGCATAACTAATGAAGAGGTACTGAACAGCATTGGAGAGAAAAGGAATTTATGGCATACCTTGACTAAAAGAAGGAATCAGTTGGTGGGACACATTTTTAGACATCAAGGAATCATAAATTTAGCAATTGAGGGAAGTGTGTGGGGTAAAAATCGCAGAGGGAGACCAAGAGATGAATACAGTAAGCAGATTCAAATGGATGTAGGAAGCAGGTCTTATGAGGAGATGAAGAGGCTTACTCAGGATAAAGTAGGGAGGAGAGCTGCATCAAACCAGTCTCTGGACTGAAGACCACAACAACAATGACAAATGAAATTGCATTTGTGTTTGAGAACCTGTAAGTCTATGACTCAGGAATGGTAAGTTTTCCCTGGTATTGGTAGAATTCTACTCCTGAGGCAACCACATGGTTTATCTGGGACTAATAATTGGTCAACAAGTCATATATCTCCTGAAAGGAGCGTGTGATGGGTTATTAAAAGGGTACGGTACCAACTTCCAGAGCAAAAAGAACTGTTCTGGTGTCATTCCAAGATGCAAACAATGATCATTGAAATGATTCATCTGTGGTTTAATAAGCTGTGAAATGATGTTTGAGTCAGTACAAGAATATGTTAAGAGTCCTTCTTGGTATTACTGAAGGGTTAAAATGAGGGACGAAGTATGAGAGCCTCACTACCTGGAGGTGCTAAGGCTTCGTGGAGTGATTGGGCCTCCTGTGCTCAGTTTTCCATCTGCAGCTGAAGTGTTTTTCATAGCCTTTCCAACTGAAGTAAATGATGCTGCATTCTTCTGCTGCTGTTGCTCCAACAGAAAAACCAGTTTATTGCTCATGCTTCTCCTTGTCACCAAACTATATATGTGATTATCCCAAAGTTATGTGCTGTTGGAGTGCCAGTAGAACAAACCATGTAAGGACCCAGGTGATGGAGTCACTTGCAGAAAAGCACCTTATGGCCGGCAGGCATGCAAGAGCAACCCAAAGACTGTAGACACCATGACAGACCAGGGCAACACAACAACAAAGATGAGCAGGAGATACTAAACCAAACCATAGTTACGTCAATAACACAAGAAAACACAGAAAAAAATCACAATTGTAGCATGACCTGTAGCCTAGCTGCATAGTGGTTGATAGACCAAGAATGATTTGGAAAACGATGCCACAGATATTAGTGTGAACACAACACTACCCAGTGGTGTGCTGTGCATCCACATAATTACTGACCATGTGATGTGTTATTGGCTGCAACAGGACAGTGACATACATAGCCAAATATGGTGTCCCAAGTGTGAGGACATTAGGCTCCCTATCAAGCATGTAGTTCCATAGTCTCTGCGGGCAGTCAATCTCTGTAGCACCCGATATAAGAAGCATAACGTAATATTTGGACACATTTTGCCATTTTTAACAAACATTTTGTTATTGAAACAAACTGAAACAAATTCATAAAACAATTTAAATATTGGACAAGAGTTCAGTGAGTATTTTGTTACATGTTACATTCATATAATAATATAGTGAGGACAGTTTACAACTCACCGCAAAGACGTGGCGACGAGCTGCGACAGGCACATACAAAAGATACACACATACAAAACATTCAGCTATCGGCCATGGCCTTCTTCAGAAAATAGAGCACTCACGCAATCACACAGGCACACAACACAGTCATACAACCATCACCTCCGACTGCCGCACTTCAAAGTGCGAAGTGGTTGCATGACTGTGTTGTGTGCCTGTGTGATTGCGTGAGTGCTCTATTTTCTGAAGAAGGCCATGGCCGATAGCTGAATGTTTTGTATGTGTGTGTCTTGTATGTGCCTGTCGCAGCTCGTCGCCACGTCTTTGCGGTGAGTTGTAAACTGTCCTCACTATATTATTAATTCCAACCTGGACTTTCCATTATTAAATTTTACATTCATATAACAAACATGAACTATGTCAGTTGGAATGTGATATCAACTACATTTTACCAGAGAAGAAGAATTTAAAAAAAATTGTAAACAAATCCAATTACATTTGAATGTCATATTTTTTCTTACCAAGTGAGATGATGTACTGGTAACACTGGAGTAGCATTCTGGAGGACAGTTGTTCAAATCCACCTTGGGCCATCTAAATTTAGGTTTTCCGTGACTCCCGTAAATCACTCCAGACAAATGCCAGGATGGTTCCTTTGAAAAGGCACAGACAATGTCTTCCCCATCTGTACCCAAAGAGTGTGAGCTCCATCTCTGATGATCACACTATCAATGGGACATTAAACCCTAATTTTCCTTTCTTTCTTCTTCTTCTTTTTTTTTTTTTTTTTTTTTTTTTTTTTTTTTTTTTTTTTTTTTCCTCCTGTAATGATTCACAAATGAGAAAACCATGCTTCAGGAACTGTATAGCAACTACAAATCTAAACAAGAAACTGTTTAATTTGCTCAGTTATTGTCATATTCTTAGTTGCTTCTAGCAACAGCAAATAAAAGCAACAATGTGTCAATGATTTAATCTTACTATATTTTAAGGGATTTTCATCACAAATTTATTCAAGATAAAAATCTGCATGTATTTGCTGCTTGATCTACTCATCAGTGACTCTTTAATCTTCTAATTTATATTATGCAATAGAATTGTACTTACAGCATACTACTAAGAGTCTTTCAATGGCTCCCAGTTTTCTCTGCTGATTTTCATTAGCCGGGCTCTTCTTGTTGCCGCTTGTAAGGAAGTCTATAAAGTTTCCTTCATTTCTTGGCTTGAAAAGTATTACTGAAAGGACACCACTGTGGCATTACTCAAAGCTAAAGGTACGAAAATACACCACACTTCTTATGGCACAAGAACAACACATAGGATCAATGTGGTGGAAAATATCGACTCCATTTCAGCTATTCACAGACTGCAGACAGCAATAAGCAGCAAGGAAAAGAATGTCCATACTTTTCCTATGCATGTTAGCCTGGATATCTGTGTATCTTTAGGATTGAAGGCATGCATTAACATGTCTAGAGTACCTTGGTACAGTAGCAACAGTGTGCATTAATACGGATAGAGCAGCCTAAGAGTTAAAAGAGTATCTTTTCAATTAACTAAATTAATGAGCACCTATTCTTAAATATGACTACAGATTTTTTTCACTTAAAAAATTTCAGCAGATATTGGCACAAACAAGAAATTCGATTTATGATCATACAAATGAGATATTTAGATAAAATTAAATCATGGAAATTTACTCAGTACTCTTCACCAAAAAAAAAAAAACCTAGAGAAATAAAATCCACATTAATTACTGTTGTCTTTCTTTGTACATAAAAACATGGAAACAATCTCTATCAATAGATTCAGATCTACTAGCATACTTTTAAGGGCAATTTAAAGATTAAATCTGTAGGTTATTGTGTGTTTCCATTCACATATGATTTATGGAATAATTTACTAGCAAAATTTTACTTAAAGAATTGGCATTTTCATAATATAATTATGCCTGATGTTAATCTTAGATCATCTTGCAGGTACTTCCTTAAATATCTAAGCAATATTACTATTGCTCCACTTACAAATTGTTATAACTTTATTAACACACAGAAAACAATTCTTTACATCAATTATATAGTAACATTGTTCACTACAGACTGCTATGCTCCTCTGAGTCGCAGTGAGCCCCAGTTCACTTAGGTGGCACTGACTAGTTGGTTAGTAACATTGTTCACTACAGACTGCTATGCTCCTCTGAGTCGCAGTGAGCCCCAGTTCACTTAGGTGGCACTGACTAGTTGGTTTAGCACCCCTATATTACTTTGCACGCATGATGCACAGCAGCAGATTTGAATTTATGACGCACTGTTACAACACTTCTCCCCTTTGGAAATTCACTTCACACTGTGGAGGTTTTGTACAGTATGGAGACATCCATCAGCTCTTTGCGCAGAACACGGACCCGTGACTGAATGATGGGTGATATCTCTGAAGTATTGGCTGCAGATGACGGAGAAGTCAGAATTTTCTCTGCTGGAGGCACATATCCCCGGGACTGAATGACAGGTGACAGATTCAATGCCTCTGGTGTATGTGATTGTGATGCTGGATCACTTCTCCGCAAGGTCTGCTCATGTGACGGTAGCACTTCTCCTGCTGGAGTAGGTTGGGTGCTCGTAGTTGTGAGCAGTAAAGGTGGGACCCAGAGATGGTGTCTATTGGCTTCTGAGGCAATATGAACAGTCCTGTGTGGAAACGACTTCAACAGTGGCAGTTCCACAGGTGGATGTTTCTGGTCAAAATGGTGAACAACCATTCCTTCATCAGTACGGATGTCGCACAACCGACGGCTTGGAAACTTTTTGATGACTCCTTTGATCCACTTGGGGTGAGAGCCATACCCAGAAAGGAGCATCTACCCGGAACTTGTCAGGAGGTTGATACACAGCCTGAGACTGTTGGGAGTGAAGAAGATGCAACAATGTGCACAGCTGACGATTGTGTAAGAACACTGCCAGGCTGTGATCACCCATGGGTGTAAAGCGAAAAGAGCTTAGAAAGTGAAGTAAGGTTCATTTGTAGAAACTCAGTGAGGAACTTCTTCATTTGACACTTGAATGTGCGAACAAGATGCTCAACCTCCCCATCTGACTGTGGGTGGAAGGGCGGTGCCGTGACATGACAAACACAATGGCCAGAACAGAAATCTGGAAAAGTCTATGAGGAAAACTGAGGACCATCGTCTGTGACAAAAGTGAAAATCTTTGCCAATGCATTGGTGGTTGGCACATTGCAAGGGGACACACAGCGAACTACAAAAGGAAATTTGGAATGAATGTCAATGACGAGAAACCAGTAGGTACCAAGAAAACAGGTGGAACTGTTCCCACAGGCACACCGGAGTTGGCCACGGGGAGCGTCACCTCAGGAGGCTGCTGAGTGCTGAGCACATTTGGTACAAAAGGTGACCATGCGCGAAATGTCCTCATCAATTCCTGGGCAGTAAACATGTCTGTGAGCCAGATTTTTAGTGGAAGGAACACCCCAGTGTCCCTGGTGTAACAGTTGAGGACATGCTGACACAGAGAAGCAGGAACCACTACCCTCAGATATGCTCCATCAGTAAAGAGGAGGACCACCATGTCATGAATAAACGGGTGTAAGATGCCTTCCCTGAGGGTCTGTCAGACCACCCTCATTCAATGAACCTAGTCACCTTACTAAGTACCGGTTTGTCAGCTGTGACAGAAGCAACATCGGCCCCCATAATTGGGAAACCATCAACCATACGACATTCGTCCTCTTCCATGTAGAAACAGAGTAATTCATCATGGTCAAAGACTGTGTCAGGACCCATAGGCAACCACGATAAAGCATCAGCATTTGCGTGCTGGGCTGTGAGGTGGTAATGAATCTCATAGTGAAAATGAGATAAGTATAAAGGTCAACATTGTAACCTGTGTGTGGCCTCGAGGATGAAAGAAGGAGACCAGAGGCTTATGGTCGGTGATGAGACGATACTTGGAATGATACAAGAAAACATGAATATTTTTAAAGGCATACACTATGACAAGCACCTCTTTCTCAGTCTGAGAATAATGCCTTTGAGCATCATTGATACGTCTTCGAAGCGTAAGTGATAAGCCGATCTGATCCATCATCATATCGGCATGCGAGGACAAGACTATCTTGTGACGTGTCCGTGGCTAACCCAGTTGCCAGCTCCAGGCAGAATGTGGCTAGACACGGCTCTGTCTGAAGTTGATCCTTGAGGCAGACAAAAACACGTTCGCATTGGTGTGTCCAGGGGAAAGGAACATTCTTTGTCAGTAATGGAGGATAGACAAAAATTAACCGTAAAGATGTTTGCTGAGTTGCTGAAATGCTCGAAAAATAGAAATCATATGCACTCAACATGTCTTACAACATTCTGCATGCACCATGTGCTGGTTATCATTTCCTCCACAAACACCAAATGTGAATGTGAGTTGTAGTTTAATCACATCCCAGACCAGAAGGCCTGGGATGGGACCAGTGTGTCTTAGACAAATGAACACTAGAAGACAGCACTCACCCAGTCTACATCATACATGCAGACAAACATGTGTGCAGGCAGTATCTACTGCTTTCATCACTGATGACCACAGAGCACCATTTCCTCTTCCAAGTGATTCTCTGATGGCACCAGTCGAGCCATGCACATTGATGCTGTGGTGTGAGTAGAAGATGGCTAGAAGTGTGTATGCCCTTAGTCCCTGTGCTAGTAACCGATTGACAACAGCTTCTCATCATTGACTTTATAACGAAATATGCACCCCCATAAGTTGCTTTAAAATAATTATACTCTTCCTAGATTTCAGCACCTTCAAGAGTGTCTTCAACAGAAAATAAAATTATGACATGAGACGTTATCACTTGGATTATCATAGAGTACCACTAGAGGTACTATGTATAACTACAGTTCTGATGATGTTCCACTGTAGGCACTACCTATTTCTGAGATGACTGATGCAATAATGAATTTTGTAGTTGCATCAATGTTCTTTCAGAACACCGTTACGCTCATAGCATATAAAATGAGATTAAGTTAGTTTATAAAAATGCATCCTAGTTAAATACTAGCAGTTTAAAGGAATTAAAAGTGAAGTGCCTGGCCACTATGGGCTGCCAACATATTAGCAGTCAGGTGCGGCATCAGACTGAGCACACAAACCCTCTTACCTGTGTTGTGGTAGCTGTACAAACTGCCACTTCTGCCCTTACAACATGACAATCTTAATTGTGTTGACGACCAGAACTTGTTTATGGGTATGAAAATGTTCACATGGTCATTGCAATCAGCATTGTTCACAACTGACATAGCGAGGTCAACTTATGTGCCAATTGTAAACGAAGGCTTCCGCGGCCGTTGTCATTGTATATAAAACTCTTCTGGGTGTTGGACCGCATCGTCAAAATATCAAACACTTCACCGACGTTTCGGCCACTATTGCAAGTGGCCATCTTCTGGGTGTAACACCCAGAAGATGGCCACTTGCAATAGTGGCCGAAACGTCGGTGAAGTGTTTGATATTTTGACGATGCGGTCCAACACCCAGAAGAGTTTTATATATTATGTGCCAATTCTCCAAACGAACCATCCCACAACTCAGGTCACAATCTGACCCCTTCAGACTTGATCAGTTGGCTGTAGGAAGCACAAATGCATCTCCATGGCATGTCACCTGTTTGCTTCATATGTCCATATCACACTGAACTTTATGGCTGGAAGTATTCCATATTATTGGGCACATATAGATGGTGTTCTGGCTGCTCTGTCAGTACATTATCTGTTGGCAGATGATGTTGAAATCATTAACAGCAAATCTAAGATCCTCCAGGTCACATATGCCATCAGTGGATCAAAATTAACACCGCCTTTCCAGGTATACTACTCCCACTCCCCCCCCCCCCCCCCATCAGTGTATTTATGTGACTTTTAAATTTGGCAACATACTTTATAATCATCTTAAAAATAAGGGAAAAGCAAAAATGAAGTTCTTTATCACAGATTATAATCAATGTCATCAATACTAGAAGCAAGCATTTAATGCCATATAAAGGGTTATACTTTCTGGGGAGGGGAAAAAATATATGTACCCTATTGCAAGTAGAAGTATCTCTACCTTGTACCAAAAACTTTTACATTTGTGTTTGTATGTGTGTGTGTGTGTGTGTGTGTGTGTGTGTGTGTGTGTGTGTGTGCGCAAGAAGAAATTGTGTTTCCTAACTTTATTACCAAACCACTTTCAGGACTCTCCAACAGTCACCCTGCTGGGCAAATGTGAGCGAGTAGGCTGCCCCCATCCCCGCGCCCGCAATCCTCGCACAGGAGAACTGCACGCTTACTGCAGCTGGCGCTGTTCACACTTGGCTACTGCAACTGTGGTGAATGGCCCAGCTGACTACAATGTTGATCTCGTGATTGCCCTGGAAATGTCACGCTTGCAGATGATTGAAGATGAATTCAAGAAGCGACAGCGTGAAGAAGCTGATACTGGAGAACCATCGAGATCAGGTATACTGCAACCTAGCTTGCTTACAAAATTTGTCGAAACTATCTTAATTCACTAAACAATGTATTGCTGATTAAGTCACTTTAAAAGTTTAGAGAAGGCAGTGAAAATTTCTCCTTTTACAGAATTTACTTTCATCTCTTCTCTAAGCACACTTCTTCACACTGTAAGTAAACTTGCAGTGTCCAAGCATTTAGAGCCAAATAGATGCTATAATATGTTTCTGTGAAAGTCTGGACTCAGTATTCATCAGTGGATACCGACCTCACTGTATCAGGAGATCCTGTGGAGGCCCACATTCTGTCACTTATCTTGGATTCGAAGCACATACTCTAGCATACGAGTCTGTGTTTCCAGGACTTCCTTAACAAATTTTAATTTGTTAATAAGTGTACTTTCAGCAAAGCTATATGATGCTACTCCTTTGTCTATCATACTTGATTTTGGCATTTATTGTATATAGTTAACTGGGGAAAGAGGTAGATGCATAACTGCTACTTCACATCTGAGCCTTGCTGCTACTAGTTGATACCATGGAGTGTCAAGACTGACAGTTTGGAAAGGTCTGCATTTTATGGTAATGATTGCTCGGAGGTGATGTGCACATACGCTCAGCAGCGACCTCTCTTGTGTGACCAGAAGTTTCTATGTTGTTGTTGTTGTGGTCTTCAGTGCGAAGACTGCTTTGATGTAGCTCTCCACAATACTCTATCCTGAGCAAGCCTCTTCAACTCCACATAAGAACGGATTCCTACATCTGTCTGAATCTGCTTACTGTATCCATCTCTTGGTCTTCTTCTGCGGTTTTTACCCAAACACTTCCCTCCATTGCTAAATTCACAATTACTTGATGTCTTAGAAGGTGTTCTACCAATCGATCCCTTCTTTTAGTCAAGGTATGCCAGAAATTCCTTTTCTCGCCAATTCTGTTCAGTACCTCCTCATTAGTTATGCGTCCACCCACCTAATTCTCAGCATTCTTGTGTAGCACCACATTTCAAAAGCCTCTATCGTCTTCCTGTCCATGCTGTTTATCGTCCATGTTTCACTCCCATACAAGGCAACACTCCTAAATACCTTCAGAAAGGACTTCCTTAGGCTTTAATCAATATTTGATGTAAACAAATTTCTCTTTTTCGAGAACGCTTTTCCACCCATTGCCATTCTGCATTTTATATCCTCTGTACTGAGACCATCATTTGTTATTTTACTGCCCAAGTAACAAAACTCATCTACCTCCTTTATTGTTTCGTTACCTAATCTTGTTCCTTCAGCATCACCTGATTTTCTTAGACTGCACTCCATTACCCTAGTTTTGGTCGTGTTAATCTTCATCTTATATGCACCTTTCAGCACTCTTTCCATTCTGTTCAGCTGCTCTTCCAGGTCCTTTGCTGTCTGACAGAATTACGGCAAAATGCAATGTTTTTAATTCTTCATCCTGAACTTTAATTCCTTCTCCAAATTTCTCCTTGCTTTACTTTATAGCTTGCTCAGTGTACAAATTGAATAACATTGGAGAAAGGCTACAATCCTGTCTTACTCCCTTCCCAACCAATGCATCCCTTTCATGCCCTCCAACTGTTACAACTGCTGTCTGGTTTTTGTACAAGTTCTAAATAACCTTACACTTCCTATATTTTACTCCTGCTTGCTTCAAAACTTGAAAGAGTTTATTCCAATCAACATTGTCAAAAACCTTCTCCAAATCTACAAAAGCTAGAAATGTAGGTATGTACATTTGTCTTTCCTTAATCTATTTTCTAGGATAAGGCGTAAAGTGAGTATTGCCTCCCATGTTCCCACATTACTCCCGAACCCAAACTTCTTTTCCATCCTTCTGCAAATAATTCGTGTTAATATTTTGCAACCACAACTTATTAAACTGATGGTTCTGTAGTTTTCACACCTGTCTGCACCTGCTTTTTCTTTTTTTGTAATGGGGATTATTACATTTTTCTTAAAGTCTGTGGGTACTTCGCCAGTCTCATACATCTTACAGAGCTCTGAGGAAATGTCATCTACTACAGGGGCCTTGTTTCGACTTAGGTCTTTCAGTGCTCTGTCAATTTCATCTCTCAGTATAGTATCTCCAATTTTATCCTCATCTACAACTTCTCCCCTTCCTACAATATTGCCTATAAGTTCATTTCCTTCGTAGAGCCTCTGTATATACTCTTTCCACCTTTCAGCTTTCCCTTCTTTGCTGAGAACTGGTTTTCCATCTGTGTTCTTGATATTCATAGAGCTGTTTTTCTTATCTCCAAATACCTCTTTTATTTTCCTGTAGGCTGTATCTATTTTCCCCCAATTTATACATTTTTCTACATCCTTGCATTTGCCTTCTAGCCACTCCTGCTGAGCCATTTTGCACTTCCTGTCAATCTCATTTCTTAGTTGTCTGTACTTCATTTTGCCTGTTTCATTTACTGCATTTTTATATTTTCTCCTTTCATCAATTAAATTTAGTATGTCCTGTGATATCCAAGGATTTTTTGTAGGTCTTACCTTCCTACCTATTTTGTTCTCTGCTGCCTTCACTATTTCAATTCTCAGTACTACCCATTCCTCCTCTACTGTTTTATTTCCCCCCGTTTCTGTCAATTGTTGCCTAAAGCTCCCTCTGAAATTCTCAAGAACTTCAGGTTCCTTCAGTTTATCCAGGTCCCATCTCCTTATTTTCCTACCTTTCTGCAGTTTTTTTCAGTTTCAGCTTACAATTCATGACCAATAAGTTATGGTCAGAGTTTATATATGCCCCTGGGTATGTCTTACAGTTTAAAACCTGGTTCCAAAATCTATGTCTTACCATTATAAAATCTATCTGGTATATCCCGCTGTCTCCTAGTCTCTTCCACGTATACAACCTTCTTTCGTGATTCTCAAACCAGGTGTTTGTTATAACTAAATTATGTTCCATGCAAAATTCCTTTTGCCCAGACCATATTCACCTACTATATTCCCTTTCCTTCCTTGTCCTATTATCGAATTCTAGTCTCCCATAACAATTACGATTTCCTCTCCCTTATTAGTCTGAATAATTTCCTTTAGCTCCTCATATATTTCTTCGTTCTCCTCATCATCGGCAGAGCTAGTTGGCATATAAACCTGTACTACTGTGGTCGGTCTTGGCTTCATATCTATCTTGACTACGATAATGCAATCAGTGTGTTGCTCATAGTAGTGTACCTGCATTCCTATTTTCTTACTCATTATCAGACCTACTCTTGTAATACCCTCAACTGATTTTTGTATTTACAATCCTGTACTCACCTGACCAAAAATCCTGTTTCTCTTTCCACCGAACTTCACTAACTTCAACCTATCCATTTCTCTTTTTAAATTTTCTAACTTCCCTGCCCAATTAAGGAATCTAACATTCCACGCTCTGATCCATAGAATGCCAGTGTTGTCTTTCTTGATGATCACATCCTCCTGAGTAGTCCCCACCCGGAGATTTTAGCTGTTCGCAGTAACTGTGTGGCAAAACCACATTAGCTGATGTTATAAGGCCAGCTCAGTCAATGATCCAGACTGTTGCCCCTGTAACTACTGACGAGGCTGCTGCCCCTCTTCAGGAACCACACGTTTGTCTGCCCTCTCCTCAGATACCCCTCTGCTGTGGTTGCACCTACAGTACAGCTATCTGTATCATTGAAACACGCAAGCCACCCCACCTTGGCAATGTCTGTGGTTCATGGGAGTTCTATATTGTACCTAGTTCAATTAGTCTCAGGCCATCAGTTTGAAATGTAAATGTATAAGAAAAAAACCAGACTGTCAAGAAATAAACTATCTGTGCTTTAGTGCCTCCTAACCTGTCCTGTAAATGCATTCTTCCTCATAGTCAAGAAGTGGTGTAAATCTCTTTTCTCCGTAATTCAGCTCTGTAACTGTTCATCAGTAACCTGATCCGCCCATCTAATATTCAGCATTTTCAGTAACATTTCATTTTGAAAGCTTCTATTGTCTTATTTTCTATCCTGTTTACTGACCATATTCACTGCTTAGTCTCTAGAAAAGGTATTTCTCTGAGTGTGACACTTTGGTTTATTAAGATGATGCAGCCACAGCAGTAATTCATGTGTATTATCACTAGTTAGAAGAGAATCTATGAAAAGACAAGCAGATATAACATCACCATAGGATAATGATATCTTTTTCACATAGCACTAAAGATTGAAAAGCATTTGTCCATAATCATTATCAACAACAACATATTTTCCCTTTTATCCAGCACCAGGCTGAGTTGGGGCACTTACAGTACTTTTCCTTTTTCCACAATCTTTTCCTATAACCTCTTTGTTCCAGTCCACATTCTGTCTTCTTAAATTTGTCTGTATTCTGTCAATCCATCTTGCTCTAAGTCTCCCTCCTGCCTTCTTGCCCTCAATTTGGCCTCCATCATTCTTTTAGGTAAGTTATTCTTTCATCTTCCATTCTGTTCCATGTTCAAACATTCCAACCTGTTCCTCTCAGTTCTATTGTTCAGCTGCTCTGCTCCAGTTTTCTTCCTAACATCCTCATTTCTCACTCTATTCTAGTTTTTCCTAAGATACTTCTTACAAATTTCATTTCACTGGCTTTGATACTAATCTCCTCTCATCTTGCCATTGTCCATGTCTTTGATGCGTATGTTAATACAAGTGTACAGCACATCCTAACACTTTATTGGCCTCTCTCTTCCCAGAGACTATGACCCTCACATATTGGTATGCATTTCTCAGTTGAATACATTTTCTGACACCTGCTTCCATTTGTGCATTCTCCATTTCCACACTTCCTAAATATTTAAAGTTGTCCACTACATTTAATTTCACAATGCTCAATATTGCCCAAGACTCCAAGTTAACTGACTGCCAGAGTGGCGCAAAGGATAGTGTCACCAATTGCGATACTGAAAGTCGCTGGTTCAGTCCTGTCCACCAGCAAAAATTTATTTCTTTGTAATTAACATCTCCAGAATGTTCTACATTTTTCTTATGTTCACTTGTAATTTCAACATGTTTCTTATGTTAACTACTCTTCTAATTTCTAGTACAATCTTTCTGTGTATAAATAGCAGAGCACTCTGCCTGAGAGGCAGTTATTGCTGCATGTATGTTTGAGTTCGCAATAAACCTGCTTTCTGTATAAGTGCTGTTCAGTTGACAATCCTGCCTTCAAAGTCAAGCCTGGTTCCATTTCAACATGACAATATTTTCATGCAATATATCTTAATATATAATATAATACATATTGTCGGTTCCCCACAATACAATATAATCAGCAAATATTAATAACTTCAGCACCCTTCCTCTATGAACTTTTTGTCTCTCTGAGTGTTTCATTCATCACCATTATAAATCATAATAATGACTCTATATTTCCTTGTCTCAAACCTATAACATTCCTAAATCACTTAATTCTTACAACAGAAGCTTTTTTCCATTCATTACCAGGAAAATTTCCGTTGCTTATTTGCCAACTTTCTTTCTCTAGGAACACTGTCATATGCCATCTTAAAGTCAAGAAATGCTATTATCAGATCTTTCCTATATTTCCAATGACTTTCCATCAACTATCCTACTCTGAAGATTGGGTACACTGTTGATCTTCCATGTCAAAATCCATACTGCTCCTCTCCTAATTGCCCCTACACTTTTTCCTCATCTCCTTTACAGTATCCTCGCCATTATTTTTGCCACTTGTGATAAGAGTGTGAAACTTCAATAGTTATCACATACTTTTCTGCCACCTTTATTGGACACTGGAATTATTATTCCTGTTCTCCATTCTTTAGGTACACATGGCTCAGTCCACATGCTTCTTAGTAATCTATATAACCACTGTAGCCCCATTAGTCCATCACTATCATTTCATTCTAATTTCATGGATCTCGGATGTCTTTCCTGTTTTCATTCTTCTAAGTGCTAGTTCCACTGGATACAAGATAACTTGGACACAATTCATCATTTGTGTGAACACTGGCTGCTAACTTTCTATGTAGAAAAATGTAAGATAATGCAGATGAATAGGAAAAATGATCCCATAATGTTCAAATACAGCATGAGCAGGGTGCTGCTAGACACAGTCCTCATCAGTGAAGCATATAGGTGTAACATTTCAAATGATATGAAATTGAATGAACAAGGAAGGTTGTGAGGAAGATGGGTGTCCAATTTTGGTTTGTTGGCAGAATTCAGGAAGATGTGGTTCATCTGTAAAGTATAATACATATGGAACAGTTGTATGACTGTGTTAGATGTTTGGGATCTCCATCAGGTCAGTTTAGAGAAAGCCATAGAAGCAATTCAGAGGCAATCTGCTAGATTTGTTACTAGTAGATTCAATCAACATGCTAATATTACAGAGATGCCTTGAAACTCAGTCCCTTTGGGTAAGGTAGCTGTTACAATTCTTCTTATCTAGTTTTAGTGCAGTGCAGCTAATCTCAGTTAAATAATTAACAATTGTTTGATGTAGCTAAATGGCAATTGCCATGGCAGTCACAAGCTTAATCACTATTTTGAGTGGCAACATAATTTCACCAGAATAACATATGATGTTACACAACTGCTATCTGAGCCAGATTTCAATACACAACTATATTGCATGGCTACAGACTCTGTACATGTATACGGTAGTCATTATTGCATGATGTCAGAGCACAAACTCAGTGTGTGATTACTGACCATGGGTCTTTAACATTACTTGAAAACTGGACTGCTTATACCGTATTATAAGGTTATTACACCCTTGCACATATGTTACTAACAGATAATAAGCATCTCCTTCTGAACCAGACTTGTCGAGAATATGAAGAGTGCGAACACTCAGCAGACAGTAATAGAGATATCAGACAAAAGCAGTGTTGGTCTCAACAGAGAGTGGGAAATACAAAGCCCTTTTGTTGTGTACAAATGGGTAAAACTCAACTCACCAAGTGCCAGCACAATGCAGATATTCTTCATTTTACGTGGGTATCAACAGAGGGCAGGTAGTGAATAGAGCTACAAATTTTTAGTATTGCACGAGTCAGACTCGGGTGCCAGCCGCCTAACTACCGCTGAATGAGTCTAGCTCGGGTGGCGTCCACAATGTGTTAATAGTCAGCATAGACTTATTATATTGGGAAACATAAATTCACCGTAAAGAAGCTCGCTGAGATGCTGACAGACATGATAATAGATAATCACATTCATACATTGTATTTTCCAGTGTTAAAATATATTGGGAAACAGCAACAGTTAAACAGTACTTAAGCAAGACACTGTCAATAAAAGACTTTCAGGCCTTCTTTTAAGAAATTTGAAAATCACTTTATCCCAGCCTGCACTTTTGACTGATACATTGCACATCAAATCTGCTTGGGATTTAGTTGGTTCACAACTTGTTCATAACTTTCTGTAACACCACCTTGAATGGCTTATGAACTCATACAAATTGTATTAGAGAAGATTCTTCCAGCTATGAAGTTGTGATCACAGTATCTGAGGATTTGAAAACATACTAAGTTCTCAGAATGGAAAATCCAGGTTGAAATGTCAGTAGTAGATGACAGATAACAACACACTATAAAGTTGATTTTGAGCCGCAGGCAGGCATGTAAAATAGTGTTGTGAATGTTGTGTAAATGTGATAGTGATTATCTATTTTACATGCCTGTATGCAGCTCAGTGATCATTTTTACCAAATTATCAGTCAAACATACTGAATAGTTCTGTATTTCCAATCAAATGTGTGACATAAATACAATTTTAGCCTTATTTAATGATGATATTTCAATTTTCACAAAAATTTGTGTATAATCACAGTATGAAATCATTGCATTTCATGGCTGGACATTAACTACTTCCAGATCTACAAGAGTAATCAAGTACTGACAACACTTGTAGAGTTATGTGTTATTTTAAAGCAAACCAACCTAAAGTCTTATTTTATTGCAGGGAATCATGAAGATCAGCATCAATTAGAACTTGCAATTGAGTTATCTCTGTGTGATCGTGAGCAGCAGCATGACTCTGTGCAGGAAGCGGATAATGACCAAGATATGGATATTGATGTTGATGTTGATGTTGCCGTTGACAATTTTCTTCGTAGTTTAGCTGGCCAGCGACTAGATGCCAGCAGTGAAACAGGTGTGTATATCATGAATGAAATGGCACTAATTCTTTTATCCAAAAGAACCATCTTATAATTACTGTAGTAAATAAAAACTGCACCTAGAAATGAAGCAGTTTTCTTGTAGTAACTTTAAATGAACTTTATTTCCACTTCTGGAATTCATACAGAACAAAACACACTTAGGAAACTGGTTGATGTACACACCAAAGTGATTCTACAGGAACTGTCTCTGTAGATTTCTGGTTTACATTTCCGTACCGCTATTTTGAGAGCAGCACTCGTACAGTCAGTCACGCGAAATGTGTGGCGGTCTTGTTAAACATCGTGCAGGGAACCACAACACTTGTACCCCCTTGATTTGAGCTCTCCGTTGCTGTAGGTGGTGTGAAGAGTGTAGATATCCATGTGTTCTGTGCGAGTGTCTGCAAATGCCATGGGAGGCACCTTCACATATGGATAAAAATGTCCCCAACTAGACCCCAGTCTTGTAGGAAGAGAGCTACCAGATGTCTGCTCCTGTTGTGAGACACTTGATTCACGATAGCTTGTTGGAATGAGCCTTGTGTTTGATCAGCATGAATATTTGGAGGGGATGAGGATATCTCTTCCTGAGGTGTTAGTTCGAGCTCATGCATGATGATGTCTTCTTGTGATTCTGGGTTGATAACTGGAACAGGAACTGTCAGTGGCTGTTGCTGTGCTTGTGGTTGGCTTGCCATACCAGTTGGCCATGGAATGAATCGTGGCACCTGCACCCCGTCGGCAGTAGCACTTGCTGGAGATGGTTTGGTGCTGTGGTACACGCTGCCAGAGTCACTTGGGGACAAAGTTGGTCCACGCAGCGCACCACTTCTCCAGCAGTCGTGTGGACTATGTAAAGGCATTTGCCACAAGGACTAAGGATCCAATCCTGAATCCATTTTGGGCGCATGACGTACGCCTGCACCCAAACAGGAGCGCCCTCTGAAAACTTTGTGACTAGAGTCTGCCCTGGCTGATGGGGCGGAGAGTGAAGAAGGTGGAGCAAGGTATGAGGCTGGCAGCCATGAAGGAGCTCGGCCAGATTGTGATTGCTCATGGGAGTAAAATGGTAGGACTTGAGGAACTGGAACAAGGCAATCGGAGAATTCAGAGGAAGTAAATTGGGGACCATTGTCCAAGACCAGAGAGGAAGAGAGGTCTTCCAAGGAAAATATTCTGGCTAACGTCAGGGTGGTCACTGCTGTGGAAGGCGAGGCACAACATACAACAAAGGTAATGTTGCAATAGGCATCCACCACAAGAAGCCAGTAGGTGCCAAGAATGAACCCACATAGTCTTCGTGTATGGGCTCCCACGGGCGCGAGGGTGTAGCCCATGGAGAAAGGGATGTCTTTGCAGCAGGAGCCTGGTTAGCACATGCGCAGCGCAGGCAGTGACCGTCTGTGCGATGTCCGCATTGTTTCCAGGCTGATAGCCCCTTCTCCTTGCCGTGAGTCAGACTGTGTTGGGCAGCCAGAGATGCTGATGTGTGTGGATGAGTGTGCCTGAGTGATTGTGTAGATGAGTGTTCTCTTTCTGAGGAAGTCTGCAGCCAAAAATTTAGAATTATGTTTGTGTGTCTCTTATTTTTGTCTTTCGGCAGCTCAATATTCGTCTTTACAGTGAGTTGTTCCCTATCTACATATTATTAACATTCCTTACTGGACCTTACACTGTACAATGCAAAATTCTTAAAACACACACCTGTTCTCCATTAACATGAAATTTTGCCAACAATTCCTGAACACCATTTGTTTAACTGGAAACAGACAAACACCATGTAATCACTGTACATGAAGATTCATGTCAAGGATTTCCTCCTGGTATTGTGTTTCTCTTAGGCTCTGTTCTCAATAATTTATTCAACACAGTTTGTACAAATGAATGAGTAAATCTATATCAATGGTGTCTTTTCATCGTATTGGCAAAAATTGTGTTTTACTTTTTGGGATAAATCTTTCAGAACACAGACACAGACACAGACTGCTCACATCTTCCAGTGATTTTGTTGCTTTGTGATTCACAAATTTCTGCTAATAAAGTGCCAAATGACTGTCATCCCTAGGGGAGGGGATAGGAAGGTTGTGCCTTAGTGGTGAGTATAGAAGCTAGTTTCTTCTCACTGCAGAGCTTGATTTGGAGTGCGGTAGCCAGTGATGATGGTTGTGTAACTGTGAAGTGTGCATGTGTGATTGTGTGAATGCTCTCTTTTCTGAAGCAGTCTAATGGCTGCCTGTCAGAGCTCTTTGTAGTGGTTTGTAAACTATTCTTATTTATTGTTGATTTCAAGTCTTTCAGAACTCTTTTAAAAACTGCCTCTAATACTTGTTTTTCCTGAATCGTCCATATCAAACCAAATTTTTCCTTCTTACACAAAATCAAGCAAGTCTTCCCTACTCATAAAGATCTCAGTGGACCCTTTTAACTTATCCACTTTTTCTCTGTGGAGTCCTATTGCGTTTTTTTATGTTACCACCCTTGGTTTTAATTTCCATGAAGGTTATTTTGACTTGTCTACAGGCTTGGTCAGTCCTATCAGAGATCATTTCCTGTTTTGATGTCTTCAGTTTTCCTGCAGACAGTTCGCTTTGGCTTCCCTGTGTTGCCCTTTTATTTCATCCCTAATGGATTTGTATTGCTGTATTTGTATAACCCTCTGAACATTTTTGTACTTCCTCCTTTTATCAATCATTTGATGCATTTCTTCCGTCATTGCTTCTGCATCACTTTCCTTGTCCTTTGTTTTTATGTCCACCATTTATGATTGTTTTTCCAGATATGTCTTCACCTCTTCTATTGCACTGTCTGCTGTGGTACCCTCACAACAGTATCCACTTCAAATGTGTCTCATCATTCCTCAGTACTTAAGTATCCTTGTTCTCTCCACACGGATTATTTTGCACAGTTCTCTTGATTTCTGTGAATTCTTCATCATTACTAAATTGTGATGTGAGTCTATATCTGCTACTGGATATGTGTGATTTCAGAATTATGTCTGATAATGATGTAGTTCAGCTGGAATATTTCTATATCTTTTTTCCACATTGATTTTTTTGCACTGTTATCTTGATTTCTGTCTGCTCTTTATCATTACTAAATTGTGATGAGGGCCTATATCTGCTACTGGATATGTCTGATTTCAGACTCTTCGTCCTATTGTACATACTAAATTACTTTTTATATGTCCCCAAATCCTTTCTCTACCACTTCCTCCACTGCTTGTGACATCAGCCTGTATACATGAACTATTGTTGTCAGCGATAGTTTTGCTATCAATGCCTGTCACTGAACAGCTCACATTACCTCACTGCCTGTCCTACTTTCCTGTTCATAATTAATTCTATTCCTGTTGTATCATTTTCTACTGATACTAATATAACCTTACTTGTTTGATCAGAAATGCTTATCTTTCCATTTTACCTCACTGATTACAACCAAATCCAGATTTTTTGCAGTTCCCTTTTCAGATACTAGTTAAATGAAACCTAATCAGCAGGAAAACTTAAAGTTGAAAACAGCTACCGCTGTTTCATTCACAATATATAGTTAACACTATTAAGGTAATAAAGGTTTTCAGTCCTTAAATGTCGCAAATCAGAAATCAAGTACTTTTTAGAAATAACTAATGAGGTATATTTTCAATTTTACTTTACATTGTTATGGATCCCCAAATCTTCCTTTTTCAGATAATAAGAATTAGGTGAAGCATTGAACTAATATTTGTGACATGGTCAGGATTCAAACCCTGGATTGCTGCTTAATATATATAGCTAGCCATAACCAATACTGCAGCCAGAGATGACAGCTGTGTGCCAGTGAAAGGTCTTTGTGTGATTGATAGCTCGTGTCTTTTTCTGACAAAGGCTATGGCCAGAAGCTTTAGGTTATGTGGGTATGAGTGTCATTTTTATCTCTGGTGTGGCTAGATAAATCAATTAGCTTTCACCAATAATTGTTATCTGCTACATGTTATGTCCAGTTTAATTATTTGTATGAATTCAAAGTAACACAATAAATGAATATTGCCTAGTCTGTTGGAGAAGTGTGTACTATTGTAAGAACTACATCTAAATGGCATGAGTGAGCCATAAGCTTTGGAGAAATTTTGTAAAGTGTAATTCGCCCACTTACAGTACTAGGGAAACAAAAATACTATAATAATTTACCTAGATAAGGAGTGAAATTACTTTGATTTTTCTAAAACATTTCCTATAAAAATTGCTCAAAAAAGATACTATGTCATGATATATACAAAGGATAATGTGGTTTAAAAGTGATAGCAAATTGGCTAAAATATATCTCAGCCAATCAGAAGATGGTAAATTCATAGATATTGATTGGGCTACAGAATTTCTTTGGAAGGTCTAGGCAGGATTCAGAACTCTGACATCGTTATGATCAAACACGTGTACTAGGAGCTGTGGAAAGAAAGTACTTTTACATAATGAGCTGCAATTAATAATTTAGTACCAGGAATTAATTATGGACTGTGTTGATTTTGGATTTCTGTGTGAAATGTGACTTTCTGAATAGTTAAAATCAGCATGGTTTGTTATCCAAGTTGGAGGCTAATAACTGGTCAATCAATGTGATAATTTTGTGTAATATAGAGTGAGATTTCCAAAGCTGCAGAACCTATGTAGGCAAATTTCTCAGTAACAGGTTCTTGAGAATTTTTTAGGTGGTTACTTTCTCAAGATACTTGGTAGCAGTGAGGATAACTGTAGCATTCCCATTGTTTATCACTTCAATGGCATACACCCTAATATAAATTTATAGTAAAAGTAGAGGTGGATGGTTAGCTATCCGTCTTAGACATGGTCAAATGAAAATAGAGGGATGACTTTGATACTCTATCTACAGTAAACCAACACATACAGACTTGTATCTGAACGATTGTAGTTTTCATCATGTACCTCAGAAGAAAGCAATGCTGAACATTATTTCAGACAAGAATCACCTCAGCTCCAAGATTAATGATCTGAAGATGGTCTTCAGAAAGAATGGATATTCTGTTCATGATATTAGATCTATACTGTCAAGGAAACCTAGATGGGACATGGTTACAAAAAATCAAAAGGACAAACACATCATGTGTTTTCCATTCTGTGATGCTATGATGACTAAGAATGGTAGAGCCCTAAACACGCAAGAAATCACATTAATTATTTGACCTCTTAGAAAAATTAAAGATATGATGGAGGAGGAGAAAACATAGAGGGCGACTTCCAAAATTTCTCACAGTTTACAGCCTATTATGAGAAACGGCACTGCTAGCAACTCAGGGTAGAGTGCACAAGTAAAATCATTAAGTTTAGAGGGAGCCACATATGCATGCACTGTTATCAGTCCGATACAAACCAACCAATGAGGATATAGTTGAAAGCTTGGGATCTTGCCCATCTTTGACACAACAACAAAAAAATGAAGAACTTTTTATGCAAAGCTCCAAAGAGTCTGAACAATGTAGATAGTTTGTTTCTCCCACTTAAAGCATTGTGACACATAATCCCACAAAATTTGTCACACTCTCTTCTACATATGCTGTGAGTGATGTGATGACCTTATAAATTTACAACACACATTTTTCAATCTGGTTGCAGGGTCAGGAAGCAGCACGCTTCAGAGCCAAGGACCGGGACCAGGTAGCAAGGAGGACGGCCGTTTCCAGATAGGCGAGCTGCACCAGAACGGCTGGGTCGAGGGCCCGGGCTCCGGCAGCAGCCACCTGCTGCAACTGCGCAGAGCACACTCCACGGGGGACCTGTGCTGTGCGCGCCCCCCACCTCCACCACCACCTGCGTTCCTCTGTGCTGTCGCCCACACACCTCACAATGCAGACTCGTAAGTCTCTGTCTTTACCCCTGTCTTTTTCATAACAAGACTAGCTTGCAACTCAGTCTATGTATTAAAAATTGAAATATGTAGTATTTTTGTTCCACAATATTTTATATTTGTTTGTTATGAACAGCTTTCAGCTTCTTAGGCCATCATCAGATAACTTAGTACTGAAGATCTTCGAAAAACTTCCAGATATGCAGCCAGGTATCAAAATCGACGACGGCCAATATTTCGGCAAGAGACCACCCTGCCGTTATCAACTGCAGTGAGGAAGCAATGTGCAGCGATGTTTAAAACCTCGATTTTCAATGAGTAACCAGGAAAGACAACACAGCCCGAGCAAGTAAGCACACAATGCCAACATGACCAAAGATCTCAAACTGTCAGGATATCGATAATAAACATCAGATCTCAACGGATGAGGTCGGATTAGTTTTGTCACTTTATTTTTTATTTATTTATTTATTTTGACAAGTTAGAGAGCAATATCCCAAGCAGAATTTAAACAAAACCCTCTATCCCTATTCATAAGGTTGTCAGCTAGTTTAATTTCTATTGCTTCCTTGATAACACAATCGCAGTAGCTGGAAGTGCATGTCAGAATTTCTGTTTTGTTGTATTCCATAGGGTGACCTGAGTCAAAACAGTGTTAGGCCACAGCAGATTTGTTTGGCTGTTGTAAATGTGTGTAACATTTATGCTCAATACAACAGTCCTAATAGTTTGACCAACATTTGACATGCCACAGCTGCATTGGATACGTTAGACGCCTGCCTTGTGCAAACTGAGATCATCTTTAACAGATCCCAACATTGCCTTAACTTTAGATGGTGGACAAAACATACATTTTACATTGTTTTTACGCAAAATGCAGCCAATCATGTTGAAAGTGCTGTCAACGTATGGCAGAAAGGCCGCTGGTGTGGGTGCCGACTCTGTGCTATCATCAAGAGCCCATTGCACATGTGGTTGATAGTGCAATGCTCTTTTAATCTGCCCTTCACTATAGCCATTCTGTCAAAAAGTTACCTCCAGATGGGACAGCTCAATGGGCAAACTTTCCAGGTCAGAAATGATGTGATACCTATCCACTAAGGTTCGCCCACTGAGCTGTCCCATCTGGAGATAACTTTTTTGACAGAATGGCTATAGTGAAGGGCAGATTATAAGAGCGTTGCACTATTGACCACATGTGCAATGGGCTAGTGATGATAGCACAGAGTCGGCACCCATGTCAGTGGCCTTTCTGCCATATGTTGGCAGCACTTCCAAATAGATTGGTCGCATTTTGCGTAAAAACAATGTAAAATGTGTGTTTCATCCACCATCTCAAATTAAGGCACTGTTGGGATCCATTAAGAATGATCTCGATTTGTGCAAGGTGGGTGTCCACATTATCCCATGCAGCTGTGGCATGTCATATGTTGGTCAAACTATTAGGACTATTGAAGACCATTGTATTGAGCACAAACATCACATATGTTTACAACAACCAACAAATCTGCTGTGGCCAAACACTATCTTGACACAGGTCACCCTATGGAATACAACAAAATGGAAATTCTGGCATGCACTTTCAGCTCCTGGGATTGTGTTGTCAAGCTGACAACCTTATGAATAGGGAGGGAGGGTTTTGCTTAAATTTCACTTGGATCATGCTCTCTCACTAGTCAAAAAACAGAGGGACAAAACTAATCCGACCTCATCCATCGAGAACTGCTGTTTATTATTGATAGTTTTCATCTTTGGTCATGTCGGCACTGTGTGCTTGCTTGCTGGGTGTGTGTTGTCTTTCCTGTTTACTCATTGAAAACCAAGGTTTTAATGATCATAGCACATTGCTTCCTCACTGCAGTTTTGCCTTGAAAATGGCAGGGTGGTCTCCTGCCGAAATAGCAGCCGTCGTCGATTTTGATACCTGGCTGCATTCCCATAAGTTTTTCGAAGTTGTTATTCGCCAGGAGAAATTAAGGACTCACATAGTACTGAACAGATTGTCAACACGTAACATTGATGTTAAATATACGAAGATGTTTGTGTCTTCCACGTCATGGTACATTATTTACTATCTATACAACAGAAAGCAGATTTCGAAAATGAACTTAAAATAATCAAAGAAATAGCATCCAGCAATGGGTACAGCCACACCCTTATTTATAACATACTTAACAGGAAAAAGAGACAAAAGATAACAGTACTTGTGTATCCTCCACAGAAACCACAGAGTCATAGTGATGAAAAGTGGGCCCCCATGCTAAATGTAGTTAAGCCTTCAAAGATAACTGCCAAAAAACTGAGATCCAGGAAATACAGGTTTTTACACCAGAAATACTGTTGCCCACATTTTGTTAAACAGCTAGGGCCAAATTCCACCTTTAGAATGGAGTGGAGTGTATAAAATTACTTGTAATCTTTGTGGCAAATTATATGTATGTCAGCCAGGTAGGGTTATAGCCAACAGAGCACGAAAGGAGCTGGAATTTGAAAAAGAAAGATTCCGCCTTTGCTGACCATGCTCTGAAAAAATGTCATTCATATTCATATTCATTTCATATTCCATAAAGGGAAAAAGGGCAGAAACTCATATTGGGAATTCTGGCCATTAATAAACACCAGTCCAAGAATCCTGACCTAGTGCTTAATGACCAGATACAATACCATTATTCACCTTTATTAAAATAATGTCAGCCTATTAATATTGTTCTCACTGTGAGTAAATAATTTTGTCTTGTGTGTTCCATGCCAATACTCCATATTCCTTTCTTACCCCTTGCCATAATTCCCCCCCCCCCCCCCAAGTCACCCCACCATCCAACGTTTCTCTAGGATTAACATTTTGCTTGTAAAATCACATATCACTCACCTGGTCATTTCTAATATTTGTAACCTGAAGTGTCATTTGGATCACATTTGTATTTTATATTACACACGTTCTGTGGTATTGATACTTAACATAACAAATCCACATTTTTTTTTTTTTTTTTTTTTGCACCATCACCTATCTGACAATACTTTCTCATATAATCCCACAGTTTTAATATTTTAATACAATTATAGCCTAAAATGTATTCATTTACAATCCATTTGTTTTATAGTACTCTTATTCTGTTGTATCAATTCATAGTCATAACAAATTCATAGATTCGCAAATCTTTGAAAAACCATCTTTGTATATGTAACCTCAATGTTACGTGTGAACTATCTGTTCAGTACTAAGTTATCAGACGATACCCTAATAAGCCGAAAGCTGCTCATAACAAACAAATAAAAAATATTGTGGAACAAAAATACTATGTATTTAAGTTTTTAATATGTCTTTGTTGCTCCAAGTACTGATGGAATATTCCATAAACAGTACATTTATGATTATTAGTTATTTAGTGAATGGCTGGTACACATAATACAAATATATACACATATGCAGAAATGCAACAATGAACTTTGCAAGGTAACATAAGTTTTATAACTTGATGTCCAGTTCTTCAATCCATCGCACAGCTTCTGGGGCTGCCAGCAGGAAATCTTCTTCTCCACCATATTCTCGAAGCATACAGTCTCTGACAATGTGACATATTATCTGGCATGGAACTCCGCAGTCACAATCTGGATTAGACAAATTGTTCAATTTATCAAGTGCATTGTTACACCTGCCATGACTCGTTCTAATTCTGTCCAAGTCTTGTGTGGTAGTTGATATCCAGTTGGTAGTTCAGTGTCTGAGATGATGTTCTGCATGTGCACATCTGTTGCTGCTCGCCACCAACACTTCTATCTTCAAGAGGTTTAAAATATCTAGTAACCGTGACCGCAGGATCACATAGAGTTGGATGACGTGAGCACAGTCTATGTACAGGTAAATTAGGTTTCTTAGAGATTCTTCAGAACTTCTTCATAAGAGCCACAGATCTGCACAAATCAGGTGGCATTATACCTGTTATATCTGATTGCTCCAGATATTATGTGCATGGTAGCTTTCAGTTGGGGTGTCAACAACCTCTGTATAGTGGCTGTTCATCACATGTTGTTAGGAGTTTTCAGTTTCTCAGCTAGGTTTAAAAGATGTTGCTTGAACATCAGTGTTCAGTCCAGAATGACACGTAGATATTTTATATACCAATTGTGGCAAAGAACTCTTCCTCTGAAAGTTAAATTCAGTTTCACATTTGCTAAATGATTGTTCAAGTGGAAGCAAGTCAAGTATAAAGATAATCTCTGAGTTACAGACAACTTAAGTTTTCAGCCACAGCCTTCCTGTGAAAAGATGGCACACAAAATCACAACTCATTCCAAAGTGACAGCAGTGTTTCGACTGCTGCCCAAACATTGAGTATATTCAGAGTGAAGGAGGGTGGGGAGTGGAGAGTGAAAGAGAAGAATGCAGGGGAAGGTTGGGGGTAAAGACATCTGTGCAGCCTGACAGGATGTGTGGGTAAAATAAATACTATTCAGTATTTGTTCTAATACCTAACATAGCACGCTCAGAGGGCTATCTGTATAGTTTTGACATAAAAGTAAACTTTCAACATGAAACTATTTGCTAAGATCACAAGTAAGTTTTTATCACATTTATTACCAGATACTTAGTTATCTAAAGATGATCTATACAGTGCATAGCCTACATACAAATTCCTGTGGCTGATGAGGACAAACAAAAGACAGTTATAGACACAATATTTGGTCTCATCAAGAGTCTTCTCATGTCATTTGATTCTCAAAATGTTGCACAGACTGGGCAGAGATTTATAGATGTAAATAGGGGAGGGAGGATAGGAATGCTGCATCATGATAGTGGAGATGGGTGCAGCATGCTCTAGATGGGAGTAATGAAATGAAGCTTAGGAATGGAGTGGGGAAGTGGGTGAAGGGACGAAAAAAAAAAAAAAATATATATATATATATATATATATATATATATATATATATATATATATATATATATATATATATAAAAAATAGACGAAGATTACTCACCAGGCGAAGGAGCACAGGTGTGACAGCATCACAAATAAATAAATGAATACACACACACACACAATCGCAAGCTTTCGCAACCCAGTTGCGTCTTCAGGCAGTAGGGAAGGAGAGGGAAAAGGAAATGATGAGGGTTTTAAGGAAGGGGGTAAGGAGCCATCCCAATCCCGGGAGAGGAAAGACTTACCTTGGGGGTATATATATATATATATATATATATATATATATATATATATATATATACGTAAAAAATAGATGAAGAACACTTACCAGGCGAAGGGGCACAGGCAGTAATAGCAACAAATAAACACACAGACACACACACACTCAAAAATGCTAGCTTTCGCAGCCTAGCTGCTTCATCAGGCAGAAGGGAAGGAGAGGGAAAAGGAAATGATGAGGGATTTAAGGAAGGGGGTAAGGAGCCATTCCAATCCCGGGACAGGAAAGACTTACCTTGGGGGAAAAAATGGAAGGTAAATAAATGCACATACACCCACACATTTACACAGACACAAGTACACTTAGGCAGACATACTGTAGAAAGCAAAGAAGTGCCTGTGCCCCCTTCGCCTGGTAAGTGTTCTTCATCTATTTTTTACGTATATTTTTTTCCTGTTAGGAATTTTTCCTCTATAATATATATATATATATATATATATATATATATATATATATATATATAATATTATAGAAGGAGACCTTCCAGGTAGGAAAATGGTATAAAATAAAGATTTTTGACTTACCTAAAGTACAGGCTGGTCGATAGGAACACTAAACACACACAAAAACACACAACCATTCGAGCTTTCGCCACCAGTGGTGGCTTCTTCGGGAAAAAGAGGGAGGAAGGAGAGGAGAAAGGGTTACCCTACCTGGACCCCATCAAGTTTTACATACATTCCCTCCGCAAGCATGCTTTCATCCTCGCCAGATTACAGTCCCACATTTTGTTTATTCAGGCATGTCTAACATTTGGCATAATCCCCAAGGGCCTCACAATAAAAGTTCCCATCTCCGGCTGTAACCCATCCTTTCATCAAGCCCTACACCAATTCCAAACAGAACAATCCACAGCCCTCACCCGCCTAATCCTTAACCTATACATCAACTCCGCCAATGAACACACCTGTCAACTCCTATCCCTAATCAAAATCCTCAACCTTTCCTCTTCCGCATCCACACCCGCAGTTCAGAACATCCTCCTACAGGCCAACCGGAAATTAGAACAACATGCCACCCTCCACCTCAAAAAACTATCCCAACTCCTTGTCACCCACCTCCGGAAAGGCAATACACTCTCCCTCAACACACACTCCCTCAACAACCACTCCAGTAAACCTCAAGCTCCTCTTATTGCACAGAAACCCAGTCTCTCCCATCTACTCAATCTCCCACTTCCAGCTCCACTCCCCCCCAAACCTTTAAATCCTACTGCACACAATCCGGAACCACGACATCCCAATTCAGTAGTTAACCTCTCCTCTAAACCGCTCTCCCAAACTGAAACCTCTGTCCTATCCAAAGGCCTCACCTTTAGCCCTACTCCCAAATTCAACCAAACAGCCCTTGTCAAAGATTTACTATCCTATACTCGTAGCCTCTGCTGGAGATATCACTTTGCCACGAAGAAAACTAACCCTACTCCTAATGATCCAACTCCACAAGACATGACTCAAATAGAACCTTGCCTGGAACAGTTCCGTCCTCCATCACAGCTAGACCCACCCGCTCTTCCTCAAAATCACCCTCTTCAAACCTTCCAGGAATTCCTTACTTCCAACCTTGCCTCTCAGTCTTTCCTAAAAAACCTTAATCCTACTCCCAACATTACTACAGCTGAATCCCGAGCCATCCGTGATCTGAAAGCTGACCGTTCCATCGTCATTCTCCCAGCCGACAAGGGATCCACAACTGTGGTACTTGATCGGCGGGAGTATGTGGCTGAGGGACTGCGTCAGCTTTCAGACAATACTACCTACAAAGTTTGTCAACACAATCCTATCCCTGATGTCCAGGCAGAGCTTCAAGGAATCCTCAAAACCTTAGGCCCCCTACAAAACCTTACACCTAACTCCATTAACCTCATGACCCCACCGACACCCCGCACCCCCACCTTCTACCTACTCCCCAAGATCCACAAACCCAATCATCCCGGCCGCCCCATTGTGGCCGGTTACCAAGCCCCTACTGAACGAATCTCTGCCTACATAGACCAACACCTTCAACCCATCATGTGCAGTCTCCCATCCTTCATCAAAGATACCAACCACTTCCTCGATCGCCTGAAATCCTTGCCTAGCCAGTTACCTCCAGATACCATCCTTGTAACCATTGATGCCACTTCCTTGTACACAAACATCCCACATGCCCAGGGCCTTGCTGCGATGGAGTATTTCCTTTCACGCCGACCACCCAATTCCCTACCTAAAACCTCTTTCCTTAACACCCTAGCCAGCTTCATCCTAACCCACAACTTCTTCACTTTTGAGGGCCAAACATACCAACAACTAAAGGGAACAGCCATGGGAACCAGGATGGCCCCCTCGTACGCCAACTTATTTATGGGACGCTTAGAGGAAGCCTTCCTGGACACCCAAGCCTGTCAACCCAAAGTTTGGTATAGATTCATTGACGACATCTTTATGATTTGGACTCACAGTGAAGAACAACTCCAGAATTTCCTCTTCAACCTCAACTCCTTTGGTCCCATCAAATTCACCTGGTCCTATTCCAAATCCCATGCCACTTTCCTTGATGTCGACCTCCATCTGTCCAACGGCCAACTTCACACATCCGTCCACATCAAACCAACCAACAAACAACAGTACCTACACTATGACAGCTGCCATCCATTCCACATCAAACGTTCCCTTCCCTACAGCTTAGGTCTTCGTGGCAAACGAGTCTGCTCCAGTCCCGAATCTCTGAACCAGTACACCAACAACCTAATATCAGCTTTCACATCCCGCGGCTATCCTCCTGATCTGGTACAGAAACAAATTTCCAGAGCCACTTCCTCATCCCCCCAAATTCAGAACCTTCCACAGAAGAACCCCAGAAGTGCCCCTCTTGTCACCGGATACTTTCCGGGACTGGAGCGGACTCTGAATGTGGCTCTCCAGCAAGGATACGACTTCCTTAAATCCTGCCCCGAAATGAGATCCATCCTTCATGACATCCTTCCCACTCCACCAAGAGTGTCTTTCCGCCGCCCACCTAACCTCCGTAACCTCCTAGTCCATCCATATGAAATCCCCAAACCACCTTCCCTGCCCTCTGGCTCCTACCCTTGTAACCGCCCCCGTTGTAAAACCTGCCCTATGCACCCTTCCACCACCACTTACTCCAGTCCCGTAACCCGGAGGGTGTACACGATCAAGGGCAGAGCCACTTGCGATAGCACCCACGTGATTTACCAACTGACATGCCTGCACTGTGAAGCGTTCTATGTGGGAATGACCAGCAACAAACTGTCCATTCGCATGAACGGTCACAGGCAGACAGTGTTTGTTGGTAATGAGGATCACCCTGTGGCTAAACATGCCTTGGTGCACGGCCAGCACATCTTGGCACAGTGTTACACCGTCCGGGTTATCTGGATACTTCCCACCAACACCAATCTTTCAGAACTCCGGAGATGGGAACTTGCCCTTCAACACATTCTCTCTTCCCGTTGCCCGCCTGGTCTCAACCTCCGCTAAATTCTAATTCCCGCCCGCCATCTTTAACATCTTTGCCTCGGTTCTGTGGACAGAGCCTCTGCCTGAAGTGGCATCTCTGTCCAACTTCTTTGGTTTCTACAAATGTCTGCCTAAGTGTGTTTGGATGTGGATATGTGTGAGTGTGTGTGTATTTGTTTACCTTCCTTTTTGTCCCCTAAGGTAAGTCCTTCCACTCCTGGGATTGGAATGGCTCCTTTTCCACTTCCTTAAAACCCGTATCCTTCCCTTTCTCCTCTCCTTCCTCCCTCTTTTTCCCGAAGAAGCCACCACTGGTGGCGAAAGCTCGAATGGTTGTGTGTTTTTGTGTGTGTTTAGTGTTCCTATCGACCAGCCTGTACTTTAGGTAAGTCAAAAATCTTTATTTTATACCATTTTCCTACCTGGAAGGTCTCCTTCTATAATATTAGTTTCATCCTTTTGAACCTAACAATTACTTACGTTCATTATTGCTCTGTTGCCTTTCGAAATCTTTTCTGTCCTCTTACTTTCTCCTTCTGTTTTTAATTTTACATTATATTCTCACCCTATATTCGCTCTCATTTTAGTTCATTTCGCTCTCATTCGCTCTCATTAAAGTTCATTTTTCTCCTGGCCAAATTAGCCACATACAACAATCAGTATTGACTTCTGAACCTTCACTAATAATACGACTAACGACTTTTCGTGTACGCTATTCATCATTATTATTTTATTTATTATTTTTTATTTTTTGTTATTTACCGCTTTCATCACTGCATCTCCTGTATAATATCTACCCGTTATCCACATTTACTGTGGTAATACTATTTCACAACTCCATTTTACAATAACCTATAATAACCATTTTCGGCTTTTTCTAGAAACTTCGCGATTATTTCCGATTCTCGTTTTTCCACATTTCCATTCATTCTTCCGACATTCGCGATCATTTTTCTAAACTTTCTACACGTTTTAACCCAATTATTCTTTCGTCAGCTTATAATTACTATTACTTCCGATTTCCGTTTTTCCACATTTCCGTTCATTCTTCCGACATTCCCGTTCATTTTTCAATAACTTTCTATCCGTTTTAATCCCATTATTCCTTCGTCAGATTATTATTATTATTTCCGATTCCCGTTTTTTCACATTTCCGTTCATTTTTCCGACATTCCCGTTCATTTTTCAATAACGTTTTAACCCTATTATTCCTTCGCCAGCTTATTATTATTATTGCCGAACCCCATTTTTCCACATTTCCGTTCATTCTTCCGACATTCCCGTTCATTTTTCAGTAACTTTCATACGTTTTTAACCCTATTATTCCTTCCTCAGATTATTGTCTACCTCATAGTCGTAATCTGCCACTACTAATCAGTCATTATAATACGCTTTCCTGTGATTTTCTCCTCCCTGTAACTTGTTCTGGACGCCAATACAACCACCAAACTATTGTGCATTACGTTGTTAACCAACTGTAGTTGACCTCAGTTTCCACCAGGTTCAACTTCAACAACTCTCTTGAACAACTTTATAGATTTCTATTTTCTTTGCTGAATCCTTTCGCTATCTATCCACCTTCAAAAAATTTTTTCTTTCCTTTCTAAATACTTTGAAGTCATTTATTCAACACATAGTTCTCACTTTTCCATTCCACATTATGTTACCCTACCTGGACCCCATCAAGTTTTACATACATTCCCTCCGCAAGCATGCTTTCATCCTCGCCAGATTACAGTCCCACATTTTGTTTATTCAGGCATGTCTAACATTTGGCATAACCCCCAAGGGCCTCACAATAAAAGTTCCCATCTCCGGCTGTAACCCATCCTTTCATCAAGCCCTACACCAATTCCAAACAGAACAATCCACAGCCCTCACCCGCCTAATCCTTAACCTATACATCAACTCCGCCAATGAACACACCTGTCAACTCCTATCCCTAATCAAAATCCTCAACCTTTCCTCTTCCGCATCCACACCCGCAGTTCAGAACATCCTCCTACAGGCCAACCGGAAATTAGAACAACATGCCACCCTCCACCTCAAAAAACTATCCCAACTCCTTGTCACCCACCTCCGGAAAGGCAATACACTCTCCCTCAACACACACTCCCTCAACAACCACTCCAGTAAACCTCAAGCTCCTCTTATTGCACAGAAACCCAGTCTCTCCCATCTACTCAATCTCCCACTTCCAGCTCCACTCCCCCCCAAACCTTTAAATCCTACTGCACACAATCCGGAACCACGACATCCCAATTCAGTAGTTAACCTCTCCTCTAAACCGCTCTCCCAAACTGAAACCTCTGTCCTATCCAAAGGCCTCACCTTTAGCCCTACTCCCAAATTCAACCAAACAGCCCTTGTCAAAGATTTACTATCCTATACTCGTAGCCTCTGCTGGAGATATCACTTTGCCACGAAGAAAACTAACCCTACTCCTAATGATCCAACTCCACAAGACATGACTCAAATAGAACCTTGCCTGGAACAGTTCCGTCCTCCATCACAGCTAGACCCACCCGCTCTTCCTCAAAATCACCCTCTTCAAACCTTCCAGGAATTCCTTACTTCCAACCTTGCCTCTCAGTCTTTCCTAAAAAACCTTAATCCTACTCCCAACATTACTACAGCTGAATCCCGAGCCATCCGTGATCTGAAAGCTGACCGTTCCATCGTCATTCTCCCAGCCGACAAGGGATCCACAACTGTGGTACTTGATCGGCGGGAGTATGTGGCTGAGGGACTGCGTCAGCTTTCAGACAATACTACCTACAAAGTTTGTCAACACAATCCTATCCCTGATGTCCAGGCAGAGCTTCAAGGAATCCTCAAAACCTTAGGCCCCCTACAAAACCTTACACCTAACTCCATTAACCTCATGACCCCACCGACACCCCGCACCCCCACCTTCTACCTACTCCCCAAGATCCACAAACCCAATCATCCCGGCCGCCCCATTGTGGCCGGTTACCAAGCCCCTACTGAACGAATCTCTGCCTACATAGACCAACACCTTCAACCCATCATGTGCAGTCTCCCATCCTTCATCAAAGATACCAACCACTTCCTCGATCGCCTGAAATCCTTGCCTAGCCAGTTACCTCCAGATACCATCCTTGTAACCATTGATGCCACTTCCTTGTACACAAACATCCCACATGCCCAGGGCCTTGCTGCGATGGAGTATTTCCTTTCACGCCGACCACCCAATTCCCTACCTAAAACCTCTTTCCTTAACACCCTAGCCAGCTTCATCCTAACCCACAACTTCTTCACTTTTGAGGGCCAAACATACCAACAACTAAAGGGAACAGCCATGGGAACCAGGATGGCCCCCTCGTACGCCAACTTATTTATGGGACGCTTAGAGGAAGCCTTCCTGGACACCCAAGCCTGTCAACCCAAAGTTTGGTATAGATTCATTGACGACATCTTTATGATTTGGACTCACAGTGAAGAACAACTCCAGAATTTCCTCTTCAACCTCAACTCCTTTGGTCCCATCAAATTCACCTGGTCCTATTCCAAATCCCATGCCACTTTCCTTGATGTCGACCTCCATCTGTCCAACGGCCAACTTCACACATCCGTCCACATCAAACCAACCAACAAACAACAGTACCTACACTATGACAGCTGCCATCCATTCCACATCAAACGTTCCCTTCCCTACAGCTTAGGTCTTCGTGGCAAACGAGTCTGCTCCAGTCCCGAATCTCTGAACCAGTACACCAACAACCTAATATCAGCTTTCACATCCCGCGGCTATCCTCCTGATCTGGTACAGAAACAAATTTCCAGAGCCACTTCCTCATCCCCCCAAATTCAGAACCTTCCACAGAAGAACCCCAGAAGTGCCCCTCTTGTCACCGGATACTTTCCGGGACTGGAGCGGACTCTGAATGTGGCTCTCCAGCAAGGATACGACTTCCTTAAATCCTGCCCCGAAATGAGATCCATCCTTCATGACATCCTTCCCACTCCACCAAGAGTGTCTTTCCGCCGCCCACCTAACCTCCGTAACCTCCTAGTCCATCCATATGAAATCCCCAAACCACCTTCCCTGCCCTCTGGCTCCTACCCTTGTAACCGCCCCCGTTGTAAAACCTGCCCTATGCACCCTTCCACCACCACTTACTCCAGTCCCGTAACCCGGAGGGTGTACACGATCAAGGGCAGAGCCACTTGCGATAGCACCCACGTGATTTACCAACTGACATGCCTGCACTGTGAAGCGTTCTATGTGGGAATGACCAGCAACAAACTGTCCATTCGCATGAACGGTCACAGGCAGACAGTGTTTGTTGGTAATGAGGATCACCCTGTGGCTAAACATGCCTTGGTGCACGGCCAGCACATCTTGGCACAGTGTTACACCGTCCGGGTTATCTGGATACTTCCCACCAACACCAATCTTTCAGAACTCCGGAGATGGGAACTTGCCCTTCAACACATTCTCTCTTCCCGTTGCCCGCCTGGTCTCAACCTCCGCTAAATTCTAATTCCCGCCCGCCATCTTTAACATCTTTGCCTCGGTTCTGTGGACAGAGCCTCTGCCTGAAGTGGCATCTCTGTCCAACTTCTTTGGTTTCTACAAATGTCTGCCTAAGTGTGTTTGGATGTGGATATGTGTGAGTGTGTGTGTATTTGTTTACCTTCCTTTTTGTCCCCTAAGGTAAGTCCTTCCACTCCTGGGATTGGAATGGCTCCTTTTCCACTTCCTTAAAACCCGTATCCTTCCCTTTCTCCTCTCCTTCCTCCCTCTTTTTCCCGAAGAAGCCACCACTGGTGGCGAAAGCTCGAATGGTTGTGTGTTTTTGTGTGTGTTTAGTGTTCCTATCGACCAGCCTGTACTTTAGGTAAGTCAAAAATCTTTATTTTATACCATTTTCCTACCTGGAAGGTCTCCTTCTATAATATATATATATATATATATATATATATATATATATATATATATATATATGGGAACTAGCCCTTCAGCACATTCTCTCTTCCCGTTACCCACCTGGTCTCAACCTCCGCTAAATTTGAATTCCCACCCACCATCTAACATCTTTGCCTTGGTTCTCTGGACAGAGCCTCTGCCTCAAGTGGCATCTCTGTCTAACTTCTAACTTCTTTGCTTTCTACAGTTCTACAGTGTGTCTGCCTAAGTGTACTTGCGTCTGTGTAAATGTGTGGGTGTGTGTGTTTTTGTTTATCCTCTTTTTTTCCCCCCAAGGTAAGTCTTTCCTGTCCCGGGATTGGAATGACTCCTTATCCACTCCCTTGAAACCCTCATCATTTCCTTTTCCCTTTCCTTCCCTTCTGCCTGACGAAGCAGCTAGGCTGCGAAAGCTTGTATGTGTGTTTGTGTGTGATTTTATTTATTTTATTTGTTTCTATCGATGAGCCGGTCCTTTTGGTAAGTCATCTGTTTTCTATTTATTTATATATATATATATATATATATATATATATATATATATATATATATATATATATATATATATAAATAATACATGCGTATGCTGCATACACACACACAGACACCCACTCACACCACTCAAAATAGGAGAGGTTTAAGACAGAGAGGTGGGAATTGTCCACCTTGTTTTTGTTTTGGCCAAAAACAAGGTGGACCAGCCTAAGGCACAGCAAGCAGCAGAGCACATCCTTGATTTTAATGGCTGCTTCACAACCTGAGTCATTTGGATTCTACCACCCATTACCAGCTTTTCTGAACTGTACAGATGTGAGATACTCCTACAGTACATTCTCCAATTCCGAAATCATCAGGCCTCAACTTCCCTTTTTTCCACACCTTTCAATTACTACCTCTACTATTTTGAATGGTGCGTGTGTGCATGCATGTGCGAGTGTGTGTGTGTGAGTGTGTGTGCGCGTGTACACACCCAAGTTTTATTTTTATGTCTATATATTTTTTTATTTTATTTTCCTTTCCTTACCCGCCATCCCACTCCATTCCTAAGCTGCATCTCGTCACTCCCATCTAGGCTGCGCTACACCCATCCCCACCAATGTTCCGCAACCTTCCTATCCCCCCTCCCCTCCCCTCCCCACCCCTATTTACATACCACAGAGCGTGATTCAAAATGCGGCAACTGGAGGTGATGTTGTATGACTGTGTTGTGTGATTGTGTGAATGTTCTATTTTCTGAAGATGACCATGGCTGATAGCTGAAAGTGTTGTATGTGTGTGTCTTTTGTTTGTGCCTGTCGCAGCTCGTCACCAAGTCTTTGTGGTGAGTTGTAAACTGTCCTTATTACTATATTGGATGATATATCTGTCATTTTACCCTCAGGAAAACAACATCAACAATATATCACTGAATCATTTAAAATGCCTAGACCAAAATGGGCCATATTGAATATCACCAAGTGTGCTTTTGAACCACCTGAGATTACCTTTTTAGGACATATGATCTCTCTGGTAGGATCATTACTGCTTCCTAAGAAAGTAGAGGTAACACTGAAAATGTCACAGTTGTCAAATATAAAAGAACTGTGCTATTTTCCAAAAATGCAACATTTTTATTGGAATCGCCTATCTGACTTGGATGAGTTTCAAGAACCTTTGACAGCAGTAATTTCTGGTCCTGAAATACTAAAATGAAGGGGAAGAAATCATGATGAGGAAGGATTCTATGAGCATGGTGTTTTTATTAATATTATTATTTTTAGGCAGTTAAAGATAGTGTATCTTATTCATATAAACTCTCTCAATCAAGGAAGAAAACGAGGGTTTATGACTTTGAGCTTCTAGCTGTATAAAAAGCTGTCAAATACTTTCACCCACCGTTTTAGACGAGAGAGTTCATGAAATGCACTGGCAACAAGATTCTTGTCTGTACTTTCTGGCAGAATAATAAATAGTAAGAGCTCACCATGGCAATACAATCTCTTGGAATTTATAGCTCAATTTACAACAGACATGCTGCACATATCAGGCATTAACAACATCATGATCGATTTCCTGCCTTGTCTTAACACGATAATGTAGACAACAGATTTTTAAATTAGTACAATCAGTAGACCACACAGCTTAACAGAGTAAGTCAATCATTTGTAACCAAGCAGTCTGCTTAGTAATTATATAGTTTGTCAGTTAATATTACATTGAGAATCATACTTATGCCATCTCGGTAGATCCGAATGTGGGGAAATGAATTGTTTGTTTTTTTTTTTTTTTTTTTTTTTTTTTTTTTTTTTTTTTTTTTTTTTTTTTTATATCAGATATCCCTTGCATATTCATCAAAGATAGCAATCCCTCATTTTGTTATGTCAGCAAGTAAAGATCCCGTTTTAACTAACTTCTAGTGTAGTACTGGTTGACAGTCAATTGATAGAATAGATTATTTTTTCATAAAATAGGCCATTAAAACATTCTTTTATGGTAATTCTAGATCTGTATCCATTAAATTTATATACATTATGATTGTGTTGCTCAACAATGTGATTTCACTTTACTAGAGGTTGTATCCTGCCCTTAATTCAAAATTGCTATCTCTGAAGTGTAGTGTTATGCAGTTCATCAAGTTGGAACAAAATTTGAACTATCCTTTCCTGTTTTTAACATTCCCTTTAAATTACTACCTAAAAATATCCTTAACAATGTTTGTTTCATTGCTTCTGTTGCCATTCCAATGATAGCACAGTTTTGATTTAATTATTTTTTCACTTCTCTCAAAATACCTTTTAAGATTTTCACATCAGTCTGCAGAATATTGTCACTAAAGATCTTGTTGCCCATTTCCAACCTCTTAATGTTAACCAATATTTCTATTTACACAACAGAATTTTTTCCAGTACAATCTTTTCAAAGCAATTCAGAACTTACAATATTTAGACTACCAGATTTTTCACAAAACATTTTTTTCTTTATCCACAGTTTTATTGATTCCTTACAGACATGACATAATACACATTTCATGTACAGATGTTAATGTTTCAAGAGCATATACAGAAATGAACTGTCCTTTACAGTTGTCCATCCATTATTTTATTTATTTATTTTTGTTAAATTGTGGAAAAAAATCAGTGCTCTGGTATCTTCTTACAACTTGAAGTCATCAACTAGGATTGCTACATTGACATCCTTCACTGCCAATTTGCTGCCCTTTCACTCATAAAACAAAGATTTTTTTTACCCTTTTACTGAAAGATATTTAAAACTTTACTTATTACCTACATTATCTAAAAAAAATTACAAATGAACTCTCCATGTATCGTTGATGCTGAAAAGACTAGTAGTGACCCTGTTCCTCATTGTACCTTGAGCAGAAGTGAGAAAACAATAGACATTATGACTAGTGCCAAACCTACTGCTGTCTGTGTAGGCAGAGGTAAGCCAGCCTTTGTGCTGCTGGATGTATATATTTATATGTATGGTATATGTGTACAAGTTTAAAAATAGTTCATAGAAGGGAAATGTTTATGTGAGGTTTAAATTGACATTCGATAAACTTATACTGATATCAAGAAACATGTGAACAAAGGGATATTGCTGTAGGAAGAAAATAAGAGATCAACAAACCTGTTTGGGTAAACAAATGATTTTCCATCATTGAGTAACAACAACAAAATATAATAGGCAATAAAATATAAAAGAGAGAGACAGGAGTAAAATGTCACAACACCTATCACTTATAACTAATAACTGTACTACAAATTCTATGCATAAAACTGAACTCATTACTTTTCCATAGAAGAAAATATACAACCCAATTTAAAGTAACTGATGCCGAAAAACATCAAGAATCACATTTTAAGAATGAGATAAAGTCACTATCTCACATTCCCTTCATTGTGAATATCTTGTATAAAAACATTTCTGATTCACCTTCTTCTTCTTCTTCTTCTTCTTCTCTCTCTCTCTCTCTCTCTCTCTCTCTCTCTCTCTCTCTCTCTCTCTCCCTCTCCTTTCTTTTTCTCAGTCTACCTCGAATTCTAGCCCTCTAAAATTCCTTTAAACTGATGTGGTGGGGATCCAAAACATTTGATCAATACTCTAGACAAAGTCATGTTTGAAATGTGGTCTCCTTTATAGACAAATAATACCTTCCCAAAATTCTCCCAATAAACCGAAGTCGACTATTCGCCTTCCCCACGACAGTCCTTATATGCTCGTACCATTTCATATTGCTGTGCAGCGCTATGCCAATATATTTGACGTAACTCAGTCAAGCAGCACACTACTAATGCTGTATTTGAACATTATGGGATTTTCTCTCCTACTCGTATGCATTACTTTACATTTATCACTAGTTGCCATTCATCACACCACCTAGAAATTTGGTCCAAGCCATCCTGCATCCTGTCAACGATGACACCTTTCTCTACACCACAGCATCGTAAGCAAACAGCCACAGATTGCAACTGACTCTGTCTGTCAGGTCATTTAGATAGAAAATAATAATGGACCTATCACATTTCCCTGGGGCAGTCCTGACGAATTCCTAGTCTCTGATGAACACTCACCATTGAGAACAACAAACTGGATTCTATTACTTAAGAAGTCTTCAGGCCACTCATATATTTATTTACCTATTCCATATGCTCATACCTTCATTAGTAGTCAGTAGTGTGGTACTATGTCAAATGCCTGAGACTATAAATTCCTCACCCCACTTACATGGTGCTGCAAAGGAACTATATGAGACAGAGAACTGTGGGTCAGAGAATCCAGCTTAAGGAGGTAATAGCAATACAATCACATTACTGTGTACTTCTGTATTTACATGAGATACTGCAAATACCGTCATTGACACAAGGAACATTCCATTTCCACTCTATCCATCAAAATGTGCTGAAACCAGTGGCCATAAACTTCAATGCAAGCATGACATCAACAGACAACATTCTGAAGCACCCTGACAAATAACTCTGGTCTGTTTAAAATCTTATCATAAGCAGTTACAATTGTGGTAATTAATCCCATCTCTGTATCCACTGGGGTCTCATACACAAATGGTGTTAGATCTCTCCATGTTGTGGTCTTCAGTCTGCAGATTGGTTTGATGCAGCTCTCCACGCTAGGTTTGGCAACTTACATCCTTTTGAATCTGCTTGCTTACTGTATTCGTCCATCGGTCTCCCTCTACGATTTTTACCCCACACACTTACCTCTAATGCTAAGTTGACAATTCCTTGATGTCTCAGAATGTGTCCCACCAATCTGTCCCTTCTTTTAGTCAGAATATGTTAGAAACTCCTTTTCTTCGCAATTCAGTTAAGCACCTCCTCATTAGTTACATGATCTACCCACCTAATTTTCATCATTCTACATCACTACATTTCAAAAGCTTCTATTCTCTTTTTTGTCTGAACTCCTTATTGTACATGTTTCACTCCAATACAATGCTATACTCCAGACAAATGCTTTCAAAAAGGACTTGCTAACATTTAAATTAATATGGGATGTTAACAAGTTTTGCTTCTTCAGAAACAGTTTTCTTCATAGCCATTCTGCATTTTATATCTTCTCTACTTTGGCCATCAGAAATTATTTTGCTGCCCAAATAACAAAACTCATCTACTACTTTTATTGTCTCATTACCTAATCTAATTCCTTCAGCATTGCCTGATTTTCTGATGCTACATTCCATTATCCTTGTTTTACTCTTGTTAATGTTCATCTTATACCCTCCTTTCAAGACACTGTCTATTCCATTCAATTGCTCTTCCAGAGCCTTTGCAGTTTCTGACAGAATTACTACGTCATAAGCAAGCCACAAAGTTTTATCATTTATCACGGTATTAATATGTTCATAAATGGCGCATGCGAATTTTCGATTCTTTAGGGGCTCATATCCCAGGTTCTATTCATCTCAGAGTGAAGGGGTAAAGTGTTCTGGATAGATCTTGGCCTAGTGATCATTTGTGTACATATTAGAAGAATGGGTATACTATAGCTATCATACAGAGTTACACACTTCCTGGAGCCCATCCAAATTGAGCAAATCAGTTGGCTTTTGTACATCACGAGTAGTGATGGGTGGGCTTTAAACGACTTACAAAAGCAGCATTCATTCGTGGGTGGTTCCTGAGAAAATCTCAAAAAACCATGAGTTTTGGATACAAAAAAAAAAAACAAATTGTGGGGATGGTCACTTCGATACTTTCTATCCATTGCAAATCTTCGAAATTTTAACCCATATTCTTATGATGATGTTCTCAAGGCCGTTTTTAAATTTTTGTGATATTGTTATTTGTTACTGAGATCCAGAGGTTGAAACTTATCATAGTTTTGCACAAAATTACAAAACCCAATTTTTAGCCGTTTTAGCATTGTGAATTGCAAATATCTAAATAACTAACCATACAAAATTGTTCAAATATTTACAACCTGTCCTGTAGACATTTATCTATAATCATCATTTTTCAGTTTTCTTAAATCTTAGTCCATTAGCAAGATACAGCCGAAAAACTGTGATATTTTGCTAGAAAAAGTGTGTATTGTGCTGAAACACGGCATCCGGACAGCTCTGAAACTTACCATGTGATTTGGAAAAAGGTACTCAGTGAAAAAATTTGATTTTTGTTCATCTTAAAGATTGAAATCTTCTGTCTATGAAGGGGTGATTTTTGTTTTTGTTTACTTTACAGTTAATACGCAACATCCTTTTTAGTGAACTACTGAAACATATTTTAAAGAGTTTGCAGAGGTAAAAACACATTGCGTAGACTTCTCGTATGGTTGATTTTAGGTTACACATAGCTGCATATGAAATGTAGATAACACGTCAGAATTTTATTTACAGTTTGGAGTAGAATGATATCTTATGTGGTTGTTGAGATATTGGTCTGTGAATGATTGCACGTGACAATAATAGGTTCAGAAACGGTATTTCCGATTGTGTGGTGACGTCTCTTGAGGAATAGGAAATGACTAAAAGTTACATGTATGTTGTAAAATACCATCCAAATTTTACTCACCATTGATTTCATGTTATATAAGCTGTACACTCTGATGTAACAGGGAAAAGACAGGAACCAGCTGAAAAATGCTCCTGCCAGAGCACAGAAAAGGTGAATATGTTCTTTGACACAAAAGTGTGGAACCAGCTATATCAATCCTCATTCTGACTCCCTCACTAACAATTTTTGAATCCAAACATATTCGCACTTTTTTTGGATGAATGTTAGTAGGACAGAGACAGTGCAACAGGCAGAGAGAGCCATGTATGATGGAACATAGAAAGTGTCAGTTCAGGAGAAAGGCAAATGCATGAAAACAGCCGTGGGAAGTGAAACGAGATGTCAGAAGTTAGGAGTAGTGGCAGTAACAAACTAAGACAGATGCAGATAGTAGCAATTGGAGCAAAAGAGAAAACAGTGGTCAATTGAGATGAATGGAGACCATACATAAAGCATGAGAGTGCGGCTCTCCAATACTATAGCATGAAACAATTTGTCCAATTTTTCCCACCCCCAGTACCCGCTTGCTAAAGCTTTCCAGTCTACAGGTCAAATCCCAAGCAAACCATCCCCATCGACATATATATATTAAGCAGACAATTGTGATTGAAGACAATGAAAGCCGACTTTGAGTGAGAAAGAAAGGATACTGGCAACAGGACTGGAAGTGAAGTGAATGGGACAACATCAGTGGGGCAAAGAGAGACGATGAAAGTGGCAGAAACAGACAGCGCTGTGGAATTGCGAGGGAAAGGAATGAAGACATTGAAAGTTTGGCATAGACAGAAAGTGGCAGTGGGAGGGACATCAAACAAACGGACAGAGACATATATAGACACTGACAGTGAGACGACATTGCTGACTATGATGGCTTAACTGAGCAGAAGTATTTACAAAGTGCATGAATATGTTCGCATGCCAAAATTTTTGGTGAGGAAGTCAGAATGAGGATTGAGGCAGCTGGTCCCACACTTTTGTTGTCAGAAAACATATTTGACTTTTCTGTGCTCTGGCAGGAGCGTTTTTCAGCTGGTTTATTCTCCCTGAACTTAAATTCCCCTCTCCAAATTTCTCCTTCTATTCCTTCACTGCTTGCTCAATGTAAAGATTGAACAACATTGGGGAAAGGCTGCAACCCTGTCTTACTCCCTTTCATGCCCTTCAACTCTAATAACTGCTGTCTGGTTTTTGTATATGTTGAAAATAACTCTTCGCTCCTATATTTTACCCCTGCTTCCTTCAGATTTTAAAGAGTGTAGTCCTATTGACATTGTCAAAAGCCTTCTCCAAATCTACAAATGCTAAAAATTTAGGTTTGCCTTTCCTTAGTCTATCTTCTAAGATAAGTTGTAATGTAAGTATTACCTTCCATCTTCCTACATCACCAAATTGATCTTGCCCAAGGCCAGATTCCACCAGTTTTTCGATTCGTCTGTAAATAATTTGTGTTAGTATTTTGCAACCATGACTTATTAAACTGGTAGTTCTGCAATTTTCACCTTTGTCTGCACTTGATTTCTTCAAAATTGGAATCACTATATTCTTCTTGAAGTCTGAGGGTATTTCCTCTGTCTCATACATTTTGCATACCAGGTGAAACAATTTATTCACGACTAGCTCCCCTAACAATGGTAGCAGTCCAAGATGGGACATCATCTACTGCAGGAGCCTTGTTTCTACTCAAATTTTTTAGTGCTCTGTTAAATTCTTATCGTATTATATTATCTCCTATCTCATCTTTCTCTACTTCATCTTGCATTTCTAGAATACTGCCTTCAAGTTTATTTCCTTTGCACAGGCCCTCTATATATTCCTTCCACCTTTCAGCTTTCCCTTGTTTGCCTAGTACTGGTTTCCATCTATTTTTTTCATATTCATAGCATTCTTTTCTTGTCTCCAAATGTCTCTTTTATTTTCTTGTAGGTGGTATCTATATTTTCCCTTTGATTTGATTTGATTTGATTTTTCCAGGGAAGCCAAAACAGTCTTGGTCCAACCCGCCACTGCCCGCACCGAAACTAAGTTTATTGTGCGGTATCGCTCCCTGTATATCTAGTAAAGCCAACCAATGCACTTTAACAGTGCAAGGAGTCCCTTTACCAGTTCTTTATTAGACACAATTTCTTCAGGTCTAATTGTCCCAAATGTCCTGTGCCTTTTACTCTCCAATACAATGCATTCGAAGATTAGATGTGATGCAGTTTCATCACCGTCATCACAGATCCTACATTTAGGGTCCTCTTCTGTTATTCTCATTGTATGTAGATGTTTTTTGAAATTCACATGGCCTGTCAGCAATCCAACCATGAGTCTAATCTCTCTCCTGTTCAGGCCCAGGATTGCAGAGCTTCTTTTAAAACATGGCTTTGGTATCATTACCTTGCCATGTTTTTGTTGGTAGTCTTTGGTCCAATATTCTATGTGCTGTCTTCTGAGCCAGTTACGTAGCTCCAATTTGATCATTGCCTTGGTGATTGTCAGGATAGGTTCCGGTCCAACAAATGGAGTCTCTGCCCCCATCCTGGCTAATCTGTCGGCACGTTCGTTGCCACTGATCCCCAAGTGGCCAGGGACCCACAATAGGTTTACTCTACTGCTTTCCCCTAGCTCCACCAGAAACCTGTGACATTCTGCAGCAGTTTTAGACCTTGTTGCAGGAGCTGCCAGTGATCTCAGGGCTGTCTGAATAGATATAGATGCTACGATCTTTGTAGCACCTACGCAAATTTTCCTCCACACATGCCCTGATGGCAGTGATTTTGGCCTGGAATACTAAGGCCCGTTTCCCTAGATAGGTGACGCCCTCCAGTCTTGGCTGCAGCCCGTATACCCCGGCCCCAACGCCTTGGACTGATTTTGACCCGTCAGTGAACCAGACAATATCCCCTGTACAGTGTCGACTATTTTCTCCCACTGCTCCCTATTTCCAATTGTTATACTGAAAGGCTTGTTGAAGCAGTATGGGGTTATAATATAGTCGGCTGGCATTTCCCCAACCTTTCCTATATTTACATCACTCACTATTTTAGTGTGTGATTCTGGATATCCCAAAGAGTTCCAGTTGTTACCAGGTTTGAGTCTGTATTCACCAGCTGCTGCCTCTATCTTGACCCAAAGGTGTAATGGGGACATATCCAATATGGTTTCCATCCCAGCAGTTGGTGTGCTGCTAATTCTGCCTGTTATGGCTAAGCAGGCTAGTCTCTGCACCTTACCAAGCTCCTTAGCAGCAACCTGGTGTTCTACCTCTTCCACCACACGACCGCCCCATAGGTGATCCTGGATCTAATCACTGTGGTGTATATCCAGAGCATACCCTTGGGCTCAGGCCCCAATTTTTGCCACAAGCTCTCCTGGTACTTACCAAAGTACCTTTTGCCTTGGATCAAATATTCCTAATGTGAGGGGTCCATGTCAGTTTCTCATCTAGGGTAACCCTAGATATTTCATTGTCCCCTTCACAGGTAGCGCTTCATTGAAAAGCTTGAGATTCCAACTTGAGTGTTGTATAGAGTTCCTTGTGAATGTTACAACAACAGTCTTCTTAGGACTAACCCCCAGATCCTGTTTTCTGCACCAGTCTTGCACAATGTCCAATGCACCTTGTGCCATATTCTTCACTGTGTCAGCAAATTTGCCAAGTATTACTATGACAAGATCATCTGCGTATCCTTGGCAAAAGTACTGCCTAGAGTTTAATTCTCCAATGAGATCATTCACCACTAGATTCCACAATAAAGGGCAAAGAACTCCTCCTTGTGGGCAATCCCTAGTGCTGTTGATTACCATTTTTTCATTCATCATGGTAGCCTCTACCTTTCTTCCACTGAGCATGGCCCTAGTCCACCTACATATAGTGGTCCCTAGGTCATGCACATCTGCTGCCCTAACCATGGAATTGAAGGTCGTGTTGCTAAAAGCCGCTTCGATGTCCAGGAAGATACAGAGGGCTATTTCCTGAAAGTGTAGTGCTTTCTCCACCTTCCCAACAAGTTGGTGGAGAGCTGTCTCACATGATTTACCTGGTTGATATGCATGTTGGTTTGAATGTAGAGGAGCCCTACTTAATCTCCTTTCTTCAACATGCACATTAACCAGCTTTTCCAATGTCTTAATAATGAAGGAGGACAGGCTGATTGGTCTCATATCCTTGGCGTTGGTATGATCAATTCTCCCTGGTTTTGGAATGAAGACAACCTTCACTGCCCTCCAGGCATTGGGAATGATTTCTGCTGCTAGACTAACCCTGAATAACCTGCATAGGAATCTAATAAGATTTTCTCCCACTTGCAGATTCCTTCGGGGCCAGGTGACTTGAACAGTTGAAATGTTCCCACCGCCCATTGGACCTTACTGAAATCGACACACTCCTTGGCCAGATCCCAATCCTCTTTGCGAATACCTGAGAACCGTTGTCTCTCAGGAAGTGCATTCTGGTCTGAGTTATCCCCCAGAGTATATTGAGGAAAGTGAGTCTTGAGGAGCAATTCCAGTGTTTCATGTGCTGTCTTTGTCTACTCCCCCATCCCCCTTCCTCAATGTTCCTCCTGGATTAGTTGGTACCCTATTGAGGATTTTATGAAGTCTCGCTTGAGCAGCCGTGCCCTCCATTTCCTCACAGAATACCTTCCAGGATGCCTCCTTTGCCCGTCTGATGGCAAGGTTGTAATTGACAAGGGCCTCACGATACTTTGCTCATTGTCCTTTGCGCCTCGCAAGGTTAAACAGTCTTCGTACCTGTTTCCTTTGCATTTCCAGGTTATTATTCCACCAAGGCACACTCCTATTTGTGCACTTCTTGGTGATTGAGCAGTTGTCCTGGTATGAGGTCACTATAGCAGAGGTTACGGCCTCTGCTACTTTCTCAAACTCTGCTGGATTCCTTATTGAAGTTTTAATTTTCGATAGGCAGAAGTCAAGGTCTCTCCTATATGTCTCGCAGTCCGTTTTCCTGGGATTCCTATAGGCCATGGTCAATCTGGTTCCCATTTCAATCTTGAATTTAATATACATGTGATCTGATGAGGATGGCTCTAGGACCACATGCCACTGTTTGACGTAACTTCCCATCATCATGGAACCAAAAGTTATGTCAATTACTTCTTCCCTTCTACTATTCCTGAATGTAGGGTCATCACCCCTATTCAGGATCTCCAAGTTGTTAGATAGGAGTAATTCAAGAAGGTGCTCACCTCTACTGTTGGTGTCCTTGCTGCCCCACAATAGATTGTGGGCATTGGCATCACATCCCACCAACAGTTCGTCACCTTGTCGATGGCAAGCTTCCGTCAGTCTCCTCACTTCCAAAGAAGGAGGAGAGCTGTCTTCATAAGCAAGGTATGCTGAGGACAAAACAATTTCCCTCGTGATACCCTCCTCACGTTGCTGCATCCTGATGGTCACCCAGTCCCTGGAACAAAAATCCATAATTGGTATGAAAGGTATTCCATTTCTAACATAAATGCATGTTCTGGTGTTTTTTAGATTTCTAGCATAAATCAGCTTACCTCCAGTACCACCGAGGCCCAATACACCCCCTTTGTATAAATAGGGTTCTTGTATCAGGGCCACATCCACCTCCTGTCTCCCCAGGCGATGGCTCAGAGCAGCAGTGGCCCCTTTACTGTGCTGCAGGTTTATGTGCAGCACTTCCAGTCCCCATCTTGCTGCCATTATTGCCTCTAAGGTCTTTGATTACCCTGACAGCGACCTGCGAGAACCCTAAAAACAGTTTCAGGCCTTGCTCTCGCATTGCCTTCAGGGACTTGTCTCCAACCTCCACCACCAGGGTTCGTCCTTCCGGAACGACCTATTGTATAATTACCCTCCAATCCTCTGTTGAGACTTTTGGGTACTGGACCCTTATTTACTCGAACAGAGTCTTTGGAGGGACATTCTTAAGGATCTTTGGTACCCATAGTGATACCTTTGCGGTCTTCAGGAGTTCGGTTGCTGTCTTGACCAGCAGCTTCACATCTTCCCACAGGGATATCATGGGCACCTTGTACTTAAGCCATTCTGCTGAGTGCTCCCCCTCACAGACAAAAATGAGGACACTACGATCTAGATAGATCCTCCTGAATTTGGGTCCTGGACTAGCGTACCCCCAATATCTTCAAAGAGGGCCATCTGCATGAGCTCCTCCTGCTGCGAGGTGATGCTCACCAGTGGGTATCCTTCTTGGACAACCACCATTCTAAAGACTGAGACTGCAGTACTATAGGTCTGTTTCCCTATTTCCTGCCTCAGACTTTTAGGATCACGCTTGTCCAGAGAGGAGGGAGTCTTAGATTCCTCCCTAACCCTCTTGCCACCTGTCTTTGATGTCGAGGGAGTCTGTGTATCCCCTTCGACCTGAGGCAGTTTCTTTTTGGAGGTCTTGGGCTCAAGCCCTTTTGATTCCCTCCACTTATGCTTAGGAAGCCATTCTTTTCCTTCCTTTTGCTTCTGTTCCTTGAGAAGTTTCCTCCTGTGAGCCCCAGACAAGGCCTTAATCCTAATCTGGTCCAACTTCTCTGTTACAGTTCACACTTCTTGCTCAGGTCTAGACCCTGATTCAGAAGTAGGAGTGCACTCCATCGGTCCTGATTCCAATGTCTGAGTATCTCAGGTCTCAGATTGCCCCTCAGATTCTTTTAAAATACTTTCTCTCTCTGTGTTCATCTTAGTCCCACGAGATTTGGGGATTTATATGGTCCACACCATGGTAACCCCACGCGGTGCAAGGCTACTTACTCAGGGAGGTCGCCCAGTATCCCTGAGGCTCCATTCGAGACACATCCACCCATGTGCCACGCACCCCTCGGCATGGATCGCATCACCCCTTGGGTTGGGAAAGGAATTGGGAAAGGACTGGGAGAGGATAAGGAAGATGGGACGTTGTGGGACACGCTTGGTCTGATCCATCAGCTGAGGCCTTTCCGGCAGTAGGTTCTCTACCTTCGGTATAGCCCTCTGCTTCACACGGATATGCAAGCCTCTCCACCCACACATACAGTGCTTCATCAAGGTGGTGTCCACTGGAGAGGATCTTTTCCCTAATTATACATTCATCTGCAGTCTTACATTTCTCCTCAAGCCACCCCTGCTTAGCCAGTCTGCACTTCCTGTCAACCTCATTTTTCAGGTGTCTGTACTCCCTCTTTCCTGCTTCATTTGATGCATTTTTTATATTTTCTTGTTTCATCAATTAATTCTATTAGGCCTGGTACTTCTGCCTATATGATCATCTGTGGCCTTCACTACTCTGTCTCTCAGAGCTATCCATTATTCTTCTTTTGTATTACTTTCCCCTGTTTCAGGCAATCCTTGCCTAATGCTTTCTTTGAATCTGTCAACCACCTCTGGTTCCTTCAATTTGTCCAGGTTCCATCTCCTAACTTTTCTGCCTTTCTGTAGTTTTTTTAAGTTTTAATCTGCAGTTCATAACCAATAAGTTACATTCAGAGTCTATATCTGCCCTTGGATATGTCTTACAGTTTAAAGCCTGCTTTCTCAATCTATTCCTTACCATTATAAAGTCAATCTGGTACCTTCTAGTATCTCCTGGTCTCTTCCATAGAAAATAATTAAAGGATTTCAGGTTAGTTGACTGTGCAGGCCATGGAATAGGGCCTCTCCTCCCAATCCAGCTACCAGGAAATATGGCTTTGAGGACTTGATGGTGGCAGACATCCACACCAAAGTGAGATAGTACTCTGGCATGTTGTACCCACATCATTAGCCAAGGAAACACCTTTTATATGTGTGATGTATATGTGGAATGGCAAAACATACTGACAAATCTTGATGTAATTGTGGAAAATATTTCTCATCATACTGCACTTTAAGAAGTGACACTCATAATGTTTATCTTATGGCAGTATCAAGTTGTACAAGAGAATACTGACCCTCTTTCTGGTTTGATAGTGTGACTTACTGTTCCTCTCACAATGATAACAGGGTAGAGCACGCGGGAGGTCCCGGCGGTCAGTCATCCATGGAAGACACGACGACCACGACAACTGCATCAGACTCTCTGAATGCTGACCTGGAGGTGTGTGGGATTCTGGGGACCAGCACGAGCACTGCCACTGAGGAGGAGCCTGACCCAGACCCTGAGACTGCAGGGCCCAGCACCAGGTGACTCTGACTTCCTCTCACATTTTATTTAGTAATAAATACACATCTACAGTAAGAATGCAGTTGGGACTGGTGAATTAAGCCATCAGTCATCATAAGATTCAGATGAAATTACACGTGGTGTCCCAGAAGGATCCATCAGGGCGAATGCTTTTTCTCGTGTATATTAATGACTTTCATCAGTTACACTGCCATAAGCAGAGTTCATTTTGTTTGCAGATGATACAAGTATTGCAATAAATAGGATGTTGGCATGTTCTAGAAAGGTCTGCTGATAAATATTTTCATGGGCATTAATAAATGGTATAAAGACAATTAATCAACATGAAACTTTGAAAAGACTCACTACATACAGTTCAGGTTTCCATCCAGCATATATGTCAGTTAGTCATGACATCCGTATATGTCTGTGGTTTTGTCATTGTCAAGCTATTTTTCATGCATGCTCCTTAAACCTTATGGGAGCGATATTGGTTATTAATTCAAATGAGATTAGTTATTTATGTAATTGTAACTAATTTGATTTGAATTGATAACCAGTATTGCTCCTATAAGAACAAAGGAGCATACATAAAAATATCTTTACGTAACTGTGTCTAATGTTTCATTAATAAAAGTGAGGCTCAGATTTGCAGATGCCATAACATATATTTTGGTTTTCTTTGTTGACAGTACAAGTCCAGCACCTGCTGCAACAAGTGTGACTATCAGCAACGCACAACTGAGAGCACCGTCCCAGGCTCGTTCGCTGCGAATACGCATCTGCCGCTCGCCAGGGGCTGGCGGCGGTGGCTCTGGTGGGGTCCAGAGCACTACCTCTGGGACAGATCGTGCACGTGGCCCTCTGGAGACGGACTCGAGCAACGAATACGAGAGTGAAACGGGCATTCCCCGCTCACCGACACTCTTCATCAGTGGGGTGTCCATCAGCCGCACACCTGAGCCGGCGGCAGTCCCCACTCTGCCACCTCCTGCAGTGCCGGAAGAGGGCTCTCCTACCACTGGTACTGCCTCTATCGCCCCTACACAGCCTATTTCGCCAGCCTCCGTATCTCCAGCTCCGAGCTCACCTCGTGATACTGGTACGTTTTCTGTTCTCGCCTTTATGTTTGCCCCCTTTATCTCTTACTATTAATTTTTTATATATAAGTTGCTTTTATGAAGATCTTTTTCCTTCAGGAAGTCCCCCATATAAATCTCATTTATGTAAACAGAATTTTCACATTGAAAAATATGATTGGAATGTCACTAATGGAGGATAGATAACAACTCACTGTAGAGGCTCATCGAACTGCTGACAGGCATGAAAATAGATAATCACATACACACAGCTTAAATTTTTGGCCATGGCCTTCATCAGAAAAAAGAAAAACATACATTCACACTATCTCTCAACATGTCTAGCCACTCCTACACCACAAGCATCTAGATTGTGAGTGATGTGGGGAGTGAAGGGGGAAGGACACCTGGTAAAGGTGGAAATGGAAAGTTCTGAGTTGCATGATGGATTGTAAAGGCCTTCCTTGTCACAGACTTATCCTACCTCATCAGAGTTCTGGCCATCTGTAAAAGCAGCTATGTGATATACAAACTCTGCTGCAGTGATTGCACAGAGTTTTTATTGGTATGACAACGATTCAGCTGTCTGTTAGGTAAATGGCCACCACCAAACTCTGACAAAAAGCTAGATGGACCACCATGTGACACAGCATGCATCTGTACACAGCACTCTGGATTTCAATGGCTGCTTCACTACCCTAGCCATTGGATTCTCCCCTCCACCACCAGCTCTTCTGAACTGCACAGATGGAGTTGTCCCTTCAACACACTCTATGGTCTCACAGCCATCCTGGTCTCATCCTAAGATAACTTCCCATCCCTACACCCTATGGCTAATCCCCCCCCCTCCCACTTCCTTTCCCACTCGCATCTCTCCAATTCATGTCTTCACAATTGTGTGTTGCCTCTTACAATGTCCCATTAATTAATTACTTTTTATTTTATCTTTATCCTTTTTTCCCCTATTTTTCCTTATTATTTTTAACATTTCAAATTCCCCCATAGCCTCTCCACACTCCTCTACACCTCCCTTTTATCCTTTCACACCCCTTCCCTTTACTGTATTCATTGCCACAATTCAAATTCCCACCTATCAGAGCATTTACAATCCATCAAGCAATTCAGAACTTTGCATCCAAACCTTTACTCAGCATCCTTCCCCCTCAACTCCCCACCTCACTCAGTCTAGACACTTGTGTCGTTGGAGTGGCCAGACATTGTGGTTGTGTGTATATAGTTGTCTGAGTAATTGTGTGAAAGTATGTGATTCTTTTTCTGATGAAGGCCAAGACCAAACATTTAAATTGTTTGAATGTGATTATCTACCTCACTCACATTCTAGATGCTTGTGGTGCTGGAGTGGCCAAACATGGCGGTTGTGTGTTTATAGTTTTCTGACTGATTATGTGAATGTGTGTGTTTCTTTTTCTGATCAAGGCCATCACCAAAAATTTAAGTTGTATGTATGTGATTATCTGTTTTCATGCCTGCCAGTAACTCAGTGAGCCTCTTTACGGTGAGTTGTTATCTATTCTCCATTATTGACATAAACAGAATGTTGATCTTTTTCCAGATGATAAATTTTTATCGGCCTATTCTATATTCCTGGTTGGAATGTAAACCATTGTGAAAAGGATAAACTGAAACTAGCTGTAAAGATGATACACTAAGCTGGGGACAGGCATGATGCAAAGAACATACCTTTCAGCCAAAGCCATTGTTAGAAAAAGAATACACACACAGTCATACAGGCATAAATCTATCAATCATGATCACTGTCTCTAGCCTCCACAACTAGAGTTACGGAATGAAACATTGTGGGATGAATTAAAATCAGAGGACTTGGTTCAGATTAAAAACTTTCTGAAAACATCATATGCTAGTCTCCAAACTTTCCTGCCTAATATACAGTCAGATATTCGAAAACAGGATACAAAAATGCAGCAAACTCTACCTCCAATAGATGGCCTTGTAATTCCTCTTTGTCTCCTTCAGGCAGTGTTTATTAATTTTAATTACAAATGTAATGCATTTGTGTTTGTGCTGAAATTAATAAATCAGCTGTAATTTAAAGATGCCTGGGCCTGCCAGGGACGTTCCCACAGCATTCAGCTAAAGTAGCCTTCTACAAGTGACTTTCTGGAGTTCACCTACTAGTAAATGCACCTTTGTTACTCAATTAACTGTAGAAATTCTCTGCTGAGGCTTGAAAATAATGTGCAAAAGAGATAGAGAAACATTTAATTTTGCCATCCTTTTTTTTTTTTTTTTTTTTTTTCCCTCCTATCTCTTTTGCACCTTTAGGTATGTTGTTCACACTAGAAAGGTTATTATTTTGTATTATCGTTATAATTTTCTTTTTACATCTGTATTTAAAATATAAATCATACTGATTTATAAAATAATGGAAGGGGAGGGGAGGGGAGAGGGGATAGGAAGGTTACGTCACAGTGGTGGGTATGGGTTAGATGGGACCCATCCCCACCACCGTGACGTAACCTTCCTATCCCCTCTGCCCTCCCCTCCCGTCCCTGATTCACTGCAGAGCGTGATTCGAAGTGCAGCAGCCGGAGGTGATGGTTTTATGACTGTTTTGTGTGCCTGTGTGATTGGGTGAGTGTTCTATTTTCTGAAGAAGGCCATGGCCGATAGCTGAAAGTATTGTATGTATGTGTCTTTTGTATGTGCCTGTCGCTGCTCATTGCCATTTCTTTGCAGTGAGTTGTAAACCGTCCTTACTATATTGTTAATCATACTGATTTGGTACATGTCAGACAAATAAATGGTTCTGAAAACTATGGATTAATATGGGCTCTTAACACATCATCTAGTGATGATTCAAAAGATTTCCATTGTTTATTTTAGACACACTCTGAAATGTAAAGACACACTGCAATGTGACTTGATAAAGGAAGGTTCAAAGTTTTATGTTTGTACATATATAAATTTCACCACACACACAACATGAGCACAACTCAGGAAACAACATAACAGTAATCAATTTCATTACACACACATATCAACAGATCCCTATTTATTGAATCAACCGTTTCAAAAGCCCAATTTCTCAGATTTTGAATAGTAGTTTCAGCAATAGGTATAAAGACTGTGCCTTGTATAAACATCCACAGAAAAAAATGCATAATGTATGACTGGTGATCTAAGTCAAAAAAAGCAAATAACAAGATCCTGTTATCCACCTCTCTCAATCCAACATTATGGGGTGGTTGTGTTAAGATAAAACCGCACCTAAAAATGTGGGTGCTGCCATGCATAAAAGTAAAATCACAGAAATTGTCATGAAGACAATCGAAAAGCATATCCATTAGACTTAATAAAACAGGCACTGAATCCAGGTGGTGCCCTTGTATGTGGAATATTGGGAGCAGAAGCTTGCATTCGGCTCATAGCATATTGGCTGCTACAACAAGCTCTGCCTCTTTCTCCCAGAGCAGCCAGCTAATAGCATATAGGTTATGACTTATAAAAGAAACATACAATGGTTTAAATTGTCATAGAAGAACAGGATATTAATCATCACTTTAATGTCTGAGTAATCAAAAACTGAAACTTATACCTGCAAATATGAATATGTTTGTAGGACTAATTAAGTGGGCACAGCAATACTTTCTGCCTCTTTTACATTCTCACAACAGGTGAATAACATTCAGAATCACATTCTTTACACCACTTTGAGTGACAGCCTTCCTTTTCCTCAGAGGCGTCATCGGAGTATATGGAATTATTTTTGTAAATAACAAGGTGAAAGAAAATACATTCACAATGGTTACAGTGCACTGTGCTGTTATGTAGCTAAGGTTGGCAGAGGGCATAAACATTCTGTAGACAGAAGAACTCAGCTGACTTCCACCAATCAGAGAGGACCATGTAAAACTGTGTGACAAGTACTCCACGTACAGACATCCATTCTAGAGGGATCAGTAAAATCAGTCTGGCACTAAGAAGCTGCATTCTCCTGAATGTTATGGTATCTCAGCCAGATTTACCATTCGGTGTCGATAGCTTATGGTTTCCTTCTGTCCCATGTAGTCAAACATTTTTGAGAAGTCAGACAACACTAAAATTACACCACCTTCCTGTGAATAATGTTTCAAGAGTAGTTCTTTCTGGTTCTGTAAAGTTTTCTCTTCTGAGAAAGCTACATATACTGCTCAGAATAATAAGGGGATCAAGTGACATATCATACACAATACACATATAGTAACGTAGTTTATTCATATATTGGTTACAACTTTAATTTTTATCTGATACAGTTCAATATTTTGCTATCTCAACATTTTACATGGATTTTTCTCAGAGCAAGGCACCATGGAGCTCTCATAATAGTGAAACAGTTATTCTTGTAATATTGCCACAAGACTCCAAGTTAACCGACTGCCGGTGTGGTGCAAGGGATAGCGTCACCAATTATGGTGCTAAAGGTCACTGGTTCAATCCCGCCCACTGGCAAAAATTTATTTCTTTGTAATTATCATTTCCAGAATGTTGTATATGTTTCTTATGTTAACTATTCTTCTAATTTCTGCTACAGTCTGTCTGTGTATAAATAGCATAGAGCACTCTGCCCGAGAGGCAGTTAGTGCTGCTTGTATGTTTCAGTTCGCAATAAATCTGCTTTTAGTATAAGATGATAATAATAATAATAAATATTTTATTGTTGTTAGGCCATTATAGCAATAGACAACGTCAAATGAAAATACATTTAATAATACAGTATGATAAAGTATTGACTAATTGACTTGTCTCTTAAAGTGAAGAGAATCTGCTTAGGTTTTTTTTTTTAAGTAACCAGTGTGCTGCGTGAGAGAGTGTATTTTCAGTACAGGTTTTAAGTTCACAAAGTTTGTTACTGCTATGTAGAAAAGTAATATCATCGGCATATAATACAGTGGTGGATCTAATAAATGAGGGCAGATCATTGATCATAATCAGGAACAGGAAGGGGCCCAGTACAGATCCCCAAGGCACACCTACTTTAACATTTTCTATGTTTGACATTTCCTTGCCAACACAAACTACCTGTTTACGGTTTTTTAAATAGGATTTTAATAGTTTGAGACTGTTTTCCTTGATGCCATTGAATGCCATTTTTTCTAGTAGTGTTGTGTACTCAACACAGTCGAAGGCCTTGCTTAGGTCACAAAATGAGACCTGAGCAAGGCCTTTGTCCTCGAAAACCTTGAGGATGTATCTGACTACAGTGTCAATTGCATCCACAGTCGACAGTTTCTTTCTAAACCCATATTGTGCACAATTGATTAGCCCTAGATTTTCAAAATGAGTTGATAATTGTTGGTATATGATACATTCTATTACCTTGGAGAATGTAGGTACTATAGAAATTGGTCTGTAACTAGACAGAGAGTTTTTATCACCCTTTATGTATACTGGAACTATTCTAGACAGTTTTAGTTCATTAGGAAAGTATCCCTCAAGTAAACACTTGTTTATGCAATGGGTAAAAGGGTACACTATGCAGTCACTCACTCTTTTTAATAGGCTGCATGATATGTCATATATATCTAAACTGTTTGATGATTTCAGTTGTTTTATCACCCTTCATACATATCCAGGTGATACTTCGGAGAAGGTTAGCATACTTTGTGTTTGGTGGTTGGCTACAAAAATTTTGCGAGAGTAGCTCTGATGGACTAATGTCTGGTTTGATAATAGAATCACCTATTTCTTTCACTGAGTTAATTAAAAAAGTCATTAAGTTTTTGTGGTGGGATATAAATTTTTTTCTTAGTATTTGTGGCAGCACTGTTAATTATTTTCCAAGCAGTTTGGCATTTATTGGTAAAATTTTGAATATTTTTGGCATTGTAGGTCTTTTTAGCTAGCGAGATAGCTTTTTTGTACTCATTCCTACATTCAACATAAGCTGATTTAGCATAGTCACACTTCAGACAGCTGTATATATTGGACAATAACATAACTTTTATTTTTAGATCTGTCAGTTGTTTAGTGTACCACATATTTTGTCTCTTTTGAGACCTAGTTTTGTGGCCCCTGTCAGTTATATTGATTTTCTTTACGGGAATACTACTGTTAAATAAGGTCAAGAATGCTTTAAAAAATCTGTCAAATACTATTTTGGCTGGCAAGTCATTATTTGATGTGTAATGTCCATCATCACCACAATGGCCAAACCAGTCTCTGTCAGCAAGTGAATTACAAAAAGTAATTATTTTATCCTCAGTTATGGGTCTGGTAATCACAACTGTTGGGACAGGTCTGCTTGAAATGTTCCCATTAAGGATACTTCTATTTACATAATTTAGAGATACAGAGTCATGGTCAGAGGAGGATGTCGTCATCAAGAGAAACAAAACAGGCATTCTACGGGTCGGAGCATGGAATGTGTATAGGAACAGCTGAACCAATCCAGGACATTGAGTTCAACATCATCAAGGAAGACCCATGCTCTGCTGTTATTACAGACAACACGTTGGAGGAAACAACAGTGGAATTGCCAACAGGGCCCAGACTGGCCAAGGAACAACGCCAGTGGGTATTAGCTATACTGTGCCAATTTTTGGGTGCATTCAGACACCAGCAGCAGAAAATTCACACGAAACAGCCCACGACAAGGTACCATATTAATACTGGGGACCATCCACCAGTTAGCCAGCGTTCATACTGAGTGTCACCAACTGTAAGACGGATAATTTGGGAGGAAGTGGAAGATGTAGCACGATGACTTTATTCAACCTTCGGAGAGTCCTTGGTCATCTCTGGTTGTCCTTGTAAAGAAGAAGGATGGCACGTGATGATTCTGTGTCAGCTGAAAAAAATCACAAAGAAAGATGTCTACCCATTGCTGTGCATTGACAACACCTTAGGCTGCTTCAAAGGAGCTATATACTTCTCAACTATGGACATGCAGACAGGTTACTGGCAAATCGAGGTTGACAAAGCTGACAGGGAGAAGACAGTTTTTATTACACCTGATGGCGTCTATGAATTCAAAGTAATGCCATTTGGATTATGTAATACTCCGGCCACATTCGAACTCATGATGGACAACTTGCTTCGACACCTTAAGTGGATGACGTATCGTTGCTGTTTAGAAGACATTGTCGTTTTCTTGAAAACATTTGAAGAATATCTGAGTCACCTGTCAACTGTGTTGAAGTGTGTTCACACTGCAGGACTCCGCCTCAATCCAGAGAAGTGTCTCTTCATCGCCAAAGAGATAAAAATCCTGGGGCACCTAGTCAACTGAGATGGGGTCCGTCCTGATCCAGATTAAGTAAGGGTAGTCACAGAATTTCCAACTCCTCAGCACATTCGTGATGTTAGAAGTTTTTTCGGGCTGTGCTCATACTACTGACGTTTCATAAAAGGATTTTGTAACAAAGCATGTCCATTGCAAGAACCTCTGCAGGGAGATGCCAAGTTTTGCTGGGATGAGACAAGAAAGAGCTTTCTGGGCACTTAAGGAGGCTCTAACTTCCGCACTGGTTCTAGCCTTGTACAACAAGAATGCCGAATCTTAACTTCACACAGATGCCAGTGGCTAAGTCTGAGATAAACTACTCTACAATTGAGAAAGAATGTCTCGCAGTAATCTGGGCCATCAATAAGTTCCAGCCATATTTATTCGGCAAACCATTTACTGTCATGACACACCACTATTCTTTGTGTTGGCTGACTAGCTTGAAGGATCCATCAGGTTGACGAGCAAGATGGGCACTAAGACACCAAGAGTATGACGTCACAGTGGTATTCAAGAATGGTTGCAAACACAAGGATGCCGACTGCCTTTCGAGGAATCCATTAGTAGAACACAACAGCATGAATCTAATTTCAGTCCTTACTGAATGAGGTGAAGTTACACCTGAACAGAGGGAAGATCCAGCACTAGTAAAAACCACAGAGGCCTTGGAGAAAGGAGAACTGACCAATGGAGAGTACCAACTTATAAACGGGACATTGTATAAGAGCAACTACGATCCACTGGGCCTCAATGGCTAATGGTCATTCCAGCTCATATCCAGCCAGCTATTCTCAAGTATATCCGGTCATCTGGGATTTGTGAAGACCCTAGACAGAATCAGACGCAGCTGTTACTGGAAAGGTCTCTACTGATCTGTCAAGCACAATGTGAGTCACTGTAAAGAGTGCCAGTGATGGAAGTATGTGCCACAATTACCTCCAGGGCATCTCTTAGCAATTCCACCTGCATCAGCTCCTTTCCAATGAGTATGGGTTGATATTTTAAGAAGGTTCCCAAAGTCGACAACCAGCAACTGATGGATAATAGTCTGCACTGACTACCTCACACGCTACACTGTCACCAAACCCGTGCCGACTGCAGAAGCTCCAGAGATCGCAAAATTCCTTGTAGATGACATTATTTTGAACCATGGAGCACCACATGTGATGATATCTGATCGTCAAAACTAGTATCAGAGGTAATGTCGTGCTGTGACATTGTCCACAGAATGACAATTGCATACCATTCTCAGACAAATGGTCTTACAGAACATTTTAACAAGATGTTAGAAGATATGCTGTCAATTTAAGTTGATGTTGAGCAGAAGTATTGAGATACAATACTGCCTGTCGTGACATTTGCTTATAATACCGCAAAACAAGACACCACAGACATCACGCCTTTCTTCCTGCTCCATGGCCATGAAGCTTAGATGACACTGGATACGCTGTTCCCGTTCCAACTGGATGACACTCAGGATGACTATGTGAAACAGCTCATCACCAGGGTCAAAGAAGCAAGACAGCTGGCTCATATACACTGGACGCCCAGGAGAAGGACTGTCAGCGGTACCATGACAAGCACCTATCTGTTGTATACAGCCCAGAAGATCTTGTTGGATCTTTACCCCTGTATGGAAAGTTGGATTATCAGAAAAATTATTGAAGCAATACCTTGGTCCGTATCATGTTATATGCCACCTCTCAGTCGTCACATACGAAGTTCATGATTATGAGCCATCCTCGAAATGACAAAAACGAAGACACATTGGAAATGTCCTCCTCATGAAGCCTTGCTATGATCCTGAAGAGCAGATAAGTGAAAATGGCTTCTTGTTCAAGGACTCTAAGGATGGTAACAATACTGATGAAGCCGTGACAGGAACGTCTGTCATTGGTAATCATGCAAAAGAGATGGATTCTCCAGAACTGTCATACAGAGGACCCATGACACGATCAAGATCCAGGATCCAGGACATTGCAACTGGCAACCTAACAGCGAATCAGGTTTTTTTTTTTTTTTTTTTTTTTTTTTTTTTTTTTTTTTTTTTTTAGGAGAGGGAGCAATGCCGCAAGACTCCAAGCTAACCAACTGCTGGGGTGGGGCTAGGGTTAGCATCACCAATTGCGATGCTGAAGATCACCGGTTCAATCCCATCCACTGGCAAGAATTTATTTCTTTGTAATTATCATTGTTCTACATGTAATTATCATTGTTCTACATGTTTCTTATGTTAACTATTCTTCTAATTTCTGGTACATTCTGCCTGTGTATAAATAGCAGAGCAGTCTGCCCGAGAGGCAGTCAATGGTGCATATATGTTTCAGTTTACAATTAACCTGCTTTCAGTATGAGTGCTGTGTTCAGTTGACAACCCTGCCTTCGAAGTAAAGCCTGCTTCCATTTCAACGCGACAATGTGCTGTGTGATCACCTCAGACTGCCAATACAGTTGCTCACATGCATGACATGGACAGTATGAGGTTGACCAATCAGCTCTTGAGGAATATTTGGCCATTCTTCCATAAGTGAAATATCCAGCTCTGCAACCGTTGTAGGAGGTGCTGATATGGCTGCAATGCTTCTGCCAAATGCATCCCAGACATGCTCAATTGAATTCAAGACCAGTGAGCAAGCTGGCCAGTCCATTCATTCAATTCGCTCTGCTTCAAACATGTTGTCCACTAGCACAGCTCTGTGGGAATGAGCATTATTGTCCACCAGAAGGAACTCATGTCCTGTGACACCAGTGTAGGGCACAACAAAAAGTTGAAGGATCTCATCTCTATACCTCTGAGCAGTCAAAGAACCATTCTGAATGACATAGAGGTCCATGCACCTGCCAATACTGACTCCTGTCCACCAGCATGATATCGTGATGTTTTATGCACAAAAACAGGATTGTTCCAAGTTCCACGTTCTCTCCAGATGAGGGAAAGACAATTGCCAGGATGCACACGAAATCTTGACTCCTCTGTAAATAGAACCCAGGGCCATTTGTTATGACTACAATCATGATGTTTCTCTGCCCAGTTTCTGCAGGCTAAACAGTGATGTGGTTTTAATGGGGCACCCACCATAGGCCTCTGTGCATGAAGGCTCAATTCCTGAAGGGAATTTTGGACTGTTTGTGTTGATATTGCGTGTCATATTGCTGCCTGGAGAGTGTGTTGCAGGGGACCAAGCACAATGGCGCAGTGATAATACACTGGACTCACATTCGGTGGGAGTATGGTTCAAATCCACCTCTGGGCATACTGATTTAGGTTTTCCATTATTTCCCTAAATCACTCCAGGCAATTGCAAGGTTGATTCCTTTCAATAGGCATGGCAGATTTCCTTTCTCATCCTTACCCAAACCTCTGAGTGTTAGCTCCGTCTCTAATGACCATACTATTGATGGGACATTAAACACTAAGCTTCCTTCCTTCCTGTCTTGATGGGGTGTGAACCAGAGATAACTGCCATCTCTTGCTAATGCTATCTGTGGCAATTACTGTTATCTTAAATCGCATCCAGGTCCTGGAAGTTACACTTTGTGACACTTCATTACTGCAGCCACCTCCCTTTGTGTCTGTCCTGCTTCCAACCTTCCTATGGCTCTCCATGCCGTAGCTTCAATTCAGTCTTATTGTTGTTGCATTGCACTACCTGCTCACTACACTATCTGAACCCAACTGCTTGTGTAATTCATTTAGTAAACATAAGTCAACACCAACCCCATCTGCAACAACTTTCTGTTATTATCACTATCTCGGTTGCCGTAATGTTGTTGTTTCCATTCCATAGAACTGACAGAGAGACAGCAAACAATTTTAGTTCTTTCTGCTGATGATAATACTTCAGAACCTAGATATCTCAACTGATCCCCTAACTGTTTTGACCAGTATACGATCTTCCACACTCAGTAGTAGCACTAATTTGAAAATATTACTCATTCGTACTTTTTGCGCTCTCGCTATGGTCTTCGACTGTGTAGGTATCATAAAATTCTACTAGGGAAATCAAAATGGTTTAAAGGCAAACCCCTCCCATGCATGGTGTCATGTCTCAGCAAAAGAAAAACACGTGGTCACCTTAGCTGATGATACAGCAATAACAAGGCTTGATTCAGATTTGGGAAATATTAAATATGAGGACTGCACAACATTCAGTACTTGGTACACTCCTGTATACGCCGGCCGCTGTGGCCGAGCGGTCTACAGCGCGCCAGTGATAGTCTGCATGGCCGCTATGGTTGGAGGTTCAAATCCCCCCTCGGGCATGGATGTTTGTGTCGTCTTTATTATAAGGTAGTTCATAGGTAGTTTGTAGGTTTAGGGACTGATGACCCCGCAGTTAATTCCCTTAAGCTACTACTACTCCTGTATATCACATAAACAATTTATCCAAGACATACACAACCATTTATGTTGGTTGATGACACAAATACACTGATAACAAGTTTAAACACGCCAGTACCAAGCACAACCAGGTATATGATAGAATAGACTTCCACATGTGAAACAGCTGAACTATGATTGAAAGATTGGTCTTGGTGGGAAGTATCCAGATAACCTGGATGGTGTAACACAATGCCAAGATGTGCTGGCCATGCACCAAGGCTTGTTTAGCCACAGGGTGATCTTCATTACCAACAAACACTGTCTGCCTGTGACCTTTCATACAAATGGACAGTTTTAGTGTAGGCTTCTACGTCCAATGTCATTTTCAGTACAATTCTTCAGGCTGTGAAACCTCATTGTCATTGTATTTTAAGAGACTAGACAGGTCAATAAATCAGTACTTTTATTCTCATTTGTGCCTCTGATGCCCTGTGACCAACTGTGTAACATGGATCCTTTTGTCTGCTCCCCGGAGCTTGTCATTTACAATGACAGCTAAACCTAATGTTACAGTACCAGTATATTTATCCCCTTTGTATGTATGTATGTTGACAGTGCACCATTTATAGATAACCAATGGTATAATAGCTATAAGTAACCGTGACATGTGTTTATATATTTCAGCATAAAAATTGAAACCATTTGAAATCTGTGTTTCACTAATATTTTGTTGTGCATTTTCCCATTTCTTCGTAACTTTATGCCTGATAATTCCTAAAATTTTGAGCAAAACACATGATATATAGCTAAAATGTGATTGTGTGTTGGTGTACACACCATGAATTTTATCATTTAGGAGTCACACTGTACTACTCACCACACAAATTGAAATATAGGTCATAGTCACAGACCGATTTATATATATATGGTATGCTGTGGTTGTGATTATGTTGGAAAGTGATGAAGATGTGGTTGTAGTCTGACCTGTAGAGCAGAATAATGTGTAGGTCAAGTTGTAAGGTGATATTTTTTTGTTAGTTTTCAAAGCCAGTGAATGTCTTGAGAACATCAGAAACGGCTATTTATTTCGATGACAGACTGAAAGCAAGAAAGCAACATGAAATTCCTGTAAGAACTGCATTCATTTACATTGTTTGAGCATGCGGCCATTAGGAATTCACAATACTACTGAGAGCTGCAGCAGAAACATGTGTATACAGAATGCTGAAATTCTCAGGAATGCTGTTATAGTATCTGTATCCTTCCTACCTCTGTCAGAGGCCTAAAAAAACAAACCCTCTTCTTTTTTGCTGTAGGATAATTTTTGTAATGGCTATGCTGATTAATGTGGGTTAATGTACTATTCAATATATAATGCAAAAATTTAATATGAGCCTAACCTTGTTTACTTTTCAGCCAGCGTTGCAGCAGTGCCGACGACTCCAGCCGCGCCCGCCCCTGGACAGTCGCGGTCGGCAAGTGAGCCGGAGCGTGAGAGGTCTGTGTTCCGCTTTCCCAAATCACAGACAGATGGAGCACTCAGCTCAGTGCTTCTAGTGCAGGAAAGCAATCTCAGTTCTGATGATTTCCATGAAGCTCTGTTCCTGCTTGAACCAAAGGAGTCGTGTAAGCGTCGCAAGAAGTCGAAAAAGGAACGTCACAAAGAAGCGAGCTCTGCGCTGTGAAATGACATCTGTGTTGGTGCCTCATTGTGAATTAACGTCTCGACATGATGATGCATGTACATTGATCACCTTGTACTGTGCTTACATGTGTGTAGATTATGGCACTCTAACATGGAGCTTTTCTATTACTTTCTCATTGAAACTTTTGTCTGAGAGCCACCAAGTCACTCAGTCAGGTGTCTGATGCAGGAAAGGTTCCTGTTGTTGGAAAGTGTGTAGCTTGAAATGATAGAAGCAGATCATCTGTGGACAGTGAAACATTTTGTGCAGTAACTGTGATGGAGACTTCTTTATGAGTTGTGGGATGTGTTTTATAAATCACTGGCATTCTATTAGTATGGTGTAATAATGTGTGGGTAGAGAATGTTCATTCTTTACTATAAACTGAAACTGGAATTGTTATTGTAAAGAGATTCTGAATTCTTTTATGTGGAGCAAATCAATTTCTGAGGCTGCTTTTTAGCACTCTCTTTCAGACAAATTTTTGTTAATAAGAAAGTGATAACTAACCAATTTTGTGAAATTTATGCATATTTAGTAATAACATGTTCCTTTAATTTTTCAAGAATGGTGTAACATGTTTTCAACATTTGTAAAAATATGAACCAACAGCTCTTCTGTTACTGGAATCACTGGAAAAGTTTTGAAACATTTGTCTGTATGTATGCAATGCTGATTCTTACAATTTACATGTAATTAAAATAATTCCTCAAACATTCCATGGTAAAATACTTTGTAAATGCAATTAAAATCATTTTTACACTGTGTAAAATGTTTTTATATGTGTGATTTCATATTCTGTCATATACACAATAAGCCCACAATTACAATGAAAACAGCAGTGTACCATAAACAATTACTGTGGAATGTATGCCAGCATTGACTGTTCTAAGTTGAACTAAATACTTTGTCAAATAATAATGGAACAATGTTGGCCATAATATCCTGTGCTTTTCATATGTCATAATATTTAGTATGTAAACATGCAGACAATACTAAAGAGTTGGAACAGACTAGAAGATAACTTTAAGAGTAGAGAATTGTATTTACAGGCAAACAGTTTAGTAAATACTAATTCTCTTATGATGATTGAAATTGTCATAGTTGAATTCTAGTGAGCAGTTAATTCCTCTGCAATAACTGCTACACAGATTTCTAGTTTGAATTGGTGAATGTATATGGACATGTATGTGAAGTCTAAGTTACTCATATTTAATGTTACATGCCATGGCATCAGATATACATAATGTAATACAAGTACTGCTTTGTCTGATTGTTATAGTAATGGGTTCCAGTGACAGGATTCAACAATATTCCGATAAATCTCTCCTATTATTTTATTATGAGACATGAAGTTGTATTTTAAATATCTCTTTAAAATGAGAGTGCTCTGACTACGAGGAGAAACTGTTTTGTTTTGCACCCTACTTCCAGATCTGTACTAGCAGCAATCACTGCCAATTTTATTACACTCCTTTGAATTGCATCATGAAATAGTTCTGGAAACAGCATTGGCAAATCCCCTGGAAAATATACTGCCAGGAAAGCAACTTCTCAGTACAAAGTATTAGAATTTTGGAATCTGAGAAATTACTTCTCTTTTTTTAATTCTGTACAACTGATTTGGCCTAGTCTTATGAAAGGTGGTTGAACTGTGATTTTATAGGTAAATTGTTATAAATCAGTGTAAGATTACAAAAAGTTTTATTGCAAAAATATGTCAAGCAAAATAAATCCCAACAAAAGAAAATCATGAAAAACATTGATGTACATGATACAGTGTATGACTTTTCAGTAAGTGAAATTTGAATTAGGATTTTTTCCCTTCTTTTTATAATATTGTTCAGGAAAAAAAACAACTCTACCCATTATTTCTAATTGTTATCCAGAAGCTATATAATTAATTTTTGTATTTGTTCTGTGTTACGGACCTAAACAGCCAGGATTCTCACAATATAGAAATATAATATAATTTGACATAATACAAGAAGAATCCATACAATGGCATGTACACTCACTTCAGTCTCAAAGAATATGTGACCCAACCTGAAATTTATTGGCATGCTGTTTCTCTGACAAAAGTTAAGGTGTGATTGTTATCTGTCAAAACAGACTTGAGAAGACCCCTGAAACCATACCATACTAAGGTTTATGTATGACATTCTGTTTTCTTTATTCAAGAAGATAAAAAAATGCTTGTTCTTACAGACATTAAGTAATGCCTGACATTGTTTTCTTTACAGTGGTTACTGAAGTCACTCCCATTCCTAGTCATTCTCTCTCTCTCTCTCTCTCTCTCTCTCTCTCTCTCTCTCTCTCTCTCTCTCTCTCTCTCTCCCCTCCTCTCAATGATATCCATTGATCAGCCAGAATATTATGACTACCTACCTACCAATTGGTATGTCCGCCTTTAGAACAGATCACAGTGCTGTCACATCTTAGCCATGCAAGCATTGAGACCTTGGCAGGTTACTGGAGCGAGTCAGAAACATATCTGCACTCACAAGTTACTAAATTCCAACAAATTCTCAGAAGGGGGCAATGAGATGACTTGTCACATTCAATCGTCACTACTGGTGTATCAGTGATACACTCCTGGTCCGGTGATACAGCACATTATCTTGTTGAAAAATGCCACTGCCAATAGGAAATATCATCATCATGAAGAGGTGTAGGCAATTTTGAACAAGTGTACAATTAAATTGTTATTATTTAGAAAACATTGTTGTGGGAGTTCAGCAATCTGTTGCAACAAGATAAATAAATTAAACAGTCTAAGGTTGCAATTTTTTTTAAAATGACTGGTTTCAGCAACAATCTATTGCCATCTTCAGATATAATCCACTGTAAATAAAATACAGAAGATACTGAATTACTAACAGATGTCATAACTACATATTATTGTTTACAAATGAAGAATAAAACAGGTAGCATTACCCATTTGGCTGTTGCTGGTGGTCATGAGCAGCAAAGTTCCGTTACAGTCAATAAACTACTGCTTATGGCTGAGTTGCCATGGGTTAGATAGCTAAAATTCGCCCGCGTGTAGCTTCATGACATCAGTGCCAGCCGATGGGAATTGACAGGCATAATAAGTTAAAATTAAAGAATAAAGTTATATATGTACAATCATTTTTACTTTAATAATGTAAAAAGGAATGTCTTACAATATTACAAACAAGTGCACTGTTTGGCAATGATATGATTATACATATTTAACTTTATTCTTTAATTTTAACTTATTATGACTGTCAATTCCCATTGGCTGGTGCTCATGTCATGATGCTACACATGTGCGAGGTTTAGCGATTTAACCCATGGTAACTGGTAACTCTGCCATTAGCAGCAGTTTATCGTCTGTGATGAAACATCGCTGCTTGTGACCACCATCAACAGCCAAATGGGTAATTCTACACTTTTTATTCTTCATTTGTAAAGAGCGTTGCAGTCAAAGCGATTACACGGACAGTCTTAAAGCACGTATCCCTCCATACCACATACTTTAATTCTGCCTCAAAGTTCCCTGTGAAATGAATATCAAATTGCCAGGGCTCTCCTATATTGGAACAGCACTCTAGCAAAGAACACGAATGGGAACAATCTCGTCTTGTTCCTCAGGCCGAGGTGATATAAATGCCAAGAATAATACATTTCCATGAGACAACATTGTCTCGTTTAATACCTTTGGTATAACTTAAGGAGAGGCATTGAAGTGAAATTTGTGCTGTGGCCAGGATTTGAACCTTGAACCTCCTACTTACTAGGTAGGTGCTTTAGACCACTCAGCTAACACAGCATTGCAGGGAACATGAGGCAAAACTTAAGTATGTGGTGTGGAGGGAGACGAATTTAAGACAGTCTGTGTAGTCACTTTGACTACACTGCTGTGTTAGCTGAGTGGTCTAAAGCGCCTACCTAGTAAGTTGGAGGTCCCAAGTTTGAATCCTGTCCACAACACAAATTTTAATTCAATGCCTCTTCTTATGTTTAATACTTTTGGTATAATGAGACAATGTGGTCTCAAGGAAATGTATTATTGTTGATATTTTGTATTTCATTTGCATTGGATTATATCTGAAGATGGCAATAGATTGTTGCTGAAACGAGTCATTTTAAAAATAAGATATTGTAATCTTAGACTGCTTAATTAATTTACAAGTGTACAATTCTTCTTGCCCATCATGGTGCCTTGCACTAGCTCCACTGCACGTATTGATGGCCACATGAATGTTCCACAGAGCATAATTGAGCCACTGCCAGGTAGACTCTGTCCTGCAGTACAGGTGTTATGGAGCTATTCCCTTGGAAAACACTGGATTCACACCCTGCCATCAGAACGATGAAGGATGTATCGGAATTCCTCAGGCCATCAGTGCTCTGCCACTGTGCCAATGTCTAGTAATGTTGGTCGTGTGCCCATTTCAGTAGTAGTTGCCAATGTCATAATGTTAACATTGACACATGTGTGGGTTTGTCAACTGTGAAGGTCCATCGTTTGGAGTGTTTGGTGTACTGTGTGTTCAACACACATGTGGTCTGATAAGCACTAACATCTCAAGTAAGTTCTGCTACAGTTCACTGCATGTCTTGTTTTTCCAGTTTGCCCAGTCTATGACATCATACAAGGGTTGTTTCAAAAGTAAGGTTCCCACTTTGTACCCTTGCCGCACGTGGTGCAATGTGAAATCTGGCAATGCCGCTGTATTCGACGGGCCTCCCACCACCAATTCCAACAATCAGCTTGGCTCTGCATTGGTGAGTACTGGCCTTACAGCCATACACAAAGGAATCTGTCCTTGCCATCACAGGCAATGAGTGAAATTGGTGCAGTCATCCGATTTTTGCACGCGCAAAAGTTACCACCAGTCGTAGATCATTGGCAATTGTGTGATGTGTGTGGGGAAACCTGAATGAGCATTGAACATGTCCACAAATGGTGTAGGGAGTTTGCTGATGGTGTGGATGTCCATGATGAACAACAAAGAGGAAGGCCATCAATCTCCGACGAAGTTGTAGTGAAAGTTGACCAAATCCTGCCCAATAATCAGCAAATCACCATCTGGCAACTGGTTGCTCAAATTCCTGGGTCTTTCAAAACCTCAATTGACAGAATTTTGAATGGGAAGTTAGGCTACCATGAGGTGTGCATTTGGTGGATGCTGCACATGCTTTCATAAGTCCACAAACAGCAGCATGTAAACTGTGCTTGGAATTTCTTGAGTGAATTTGATGAGAATAATGAAGACTTCATTGATTCCATTGTTACAGGGTACGAATCATGGTGCCATTACGTCACTCCCAAAACAAAACAACAATCGCACCAACGGAAATGCACCGGATTGCCACCACCAAAGAAGTGTAAGTAGTAGCTGTCAGTAGGAAAAATCATGGCATTTGTGTTTTAGGACCCACCTGATCTACTGCTCTTTGAGTTTATGCCTAGAGGGACCACTATAAACTCGACAAGTTATTGTGGGACCTTGAAAAACTCAGACGGGCATTCTAGAAACATCATAGGGCAAAACTCAGCAAAGGTGTAAGGCTGCACCACAATAATGCCCGTCCACACGTCACAACACTTATGGAGTTAATCAACAAACTTGGCTGGAATGTCATTGACCAACCCTCCCCCCTCACCGGCCTGATTTGGCACCCAGCGATTTCCATTTGTTTACAAAATTGAAGGAGCACCTAGGTGGTCAACGATTCCAGACGGACAAGGAGTTGCAACAAGAAGTTGTCAAGTTTCTCAACAGGTTGGCGGCCGTAATACAAAAGTGGAATACTAGACACAAAAAATGGGTACTATGTAGAAAAGTATCTGAAAGATCAATGGTGTAGTTGTTTTTTCGATTAAAAATTTCCTTATGTGCAAAAAATATGTGGGGAGTTATTTTTTAAATAACCCTCATATGTAATGAGTTGTGTCTACCCAACCCCTCAACATTTGGACGCGGGCTACTATTGATTTCGCCACTGCATTCCTCGAACACTCAACAAGTTGTGCAGTTTCCAAAATGCTTATGCCATGCCTTTGGGCCATCACAATCTGCACTCAAATACATTACATGCCTTCTCCATTCTACACACAATGACAAGTTCACTGGTTCTACATGCATCTTGCAGGTTCTGACTTGCAGTCATTCCAGCTACACGTAACTCTGCTATCACCTGGACAGATTTGTATTGATGATAGGTAGGTTGTCATCATGTTCTGGCCGATCATTGTATATCAGGCAATATACATCTATAAAACTCAGCTAGTTGAGTTCACTTGAAGTAGTAATTTTGTAAAACAGACACAGCAAAATTACCAACAGCAGCACTCTGCAACATCTACACATTATTGATGTAAGCACCAGTTTACTTAACAGATGATAGGTTGAAAGTTTGCATGTATAGAGGGTGACAATAACTGACAAAGAAGTAGAATGTTGGGCCCTTTTAAAAGTCATGAATTCAGGGTAATATCTACCTATCTACTGAAAAATCTATACTGATGGAAATTATTCACTGAGATGATAAAATATTCTTTAAAGAGATAGATTGGCTGGCCAGTACTTACCTTATTTCTGTACCACTGGCAGTTACATAAACACATGAAAATAGAAACTAAAAATATGGCACAAGCTTTTGCAAATATTTTCCTTCCACAAGTATGAGAGGAGGAAACTGAAGGGGAAAGTTATTGATGACCTAGGTCAGGCGGAGATGGGTGATTTGTGGAAGTCAGAGATATTGTCACTCACATTATCTATGACTTCCACATATGACTCATCTCCTCATGCCCTAGGTCATGAATAACCTTCCACTTCAGTTCCCTTCCTTTTGCCTCCTCTCCTACCTGACGAAGTAAAATATTTCCGAAAGATCGTGCCATATTTTCATTTCTATTTTTGTGTGTTTATGTGACTTTCAGCGGACAAAAATAAGGTAAGTACTGGCCAGCCAATCTCTCTCTTTTCACGGATATTTCAAAACTTGTTGATGGTAGTTAGGAGTGGTGGTGCCAGGTTGAGAGATTATGCAGTAATATTAAAGATTTATTGTTATCAATCACATGAAGTTTTAACTTACAAAACAAAAACATTTTAACAAATACAATACACAGCATATAATGACCTTAAAACAGGGCCGCTAACAGAAAATGCAGAAGATAATGAGTTTTACAGTAATATATTTACCACCCCCATGAACCACACTCATTGCCACAGTGGGGTGGCTTGCGTGCCTCAGCGATACAGATAGCCATACCATACATGCAATCACGGAAAAAGGAGAGGCCAGACAAGTGTCTGGTTGCTGAAGAGGGGCAGCAGCCTTTTCAGTTATTGCAGGGCCAACAGTCTGGATGAATGACTGAGCTGGCCTTGTAACATCAGCTAATGTGGCTTTGCCACACAGTTACTGTGAAAGGCTGAAAGCAAGGGGAAACTACAGCCGTTACCTTTCCCGAGGACATGCAGCTCTACTGTATGAACATATGATGATGGCATCCTCTCGGGTAAAATATTCCGGAGGTAAAATAGTCCCCCATTCAGATCTCCGGGTGGGGACTTCTCAGAAGGATGTGGTCATCAGAAAAGACTACACTGGCATTCTATAGATCGGAGTATGGAATGTTAGATCCCTTAATCGGGTAGGGAGGTTAGAAAATGTACAAAGAGAAATGGATAGGCTGATGTTACATATAGTGGGTATTAGTGAAGTTTGGTGGAAAGAGGAACAGGATTTCTGGTCAGGTAAGTACAGGATTCTACATAAAAAATCAGTTGGGGGTTTACAGGTGTTGGTCTGATAATGAATAAGAAAATAGGAATGCAGGTAACTACTATTAGCAGTGCAGTGATTGCATTATCGTAGTCAAGATAGATACAAAGTCAACACCGACCACAGTAGTACAGGTTTATATGCCATCTAGCTCTGCCGATGATGATGATGAAATTGAAGAAAATTATGAGGAGTTAAGGATATATTCAGAACAATTAAGGGAGATGAAAACATAATTGTGATGGGGACTGGAATTTGGTAGTAGGAAAAGGAAGGGAAGGAAAAAAATCGCACTGACGTGTTTTATAGCCCACTTTAGATTTGTAGTTTTATAAGTTTTTGCAAGCAATTTGGACCAAAATAGTAATCTAAATAATAAAAATTTAATTAATAAGAGTGTCAAACCCTTTTAGGGGAAAAAAGTAAGGTAGTGGCAGGTTCCAAACCACTGACCTTCAATGTCACAGACTAAAGCATTGCCCACTATGCTATGGGTAACTACTAGAAGTCGCATTCCTTAATCTCATACTATTGATGGCCGTTGTTAACTGATGCTAATATGGCATTTGTAGACACTAGATTATCATGTATCATATGAAGAACGATGTGGCTTTGTTAATTCTTCAGTGCGCCACTGCTTTGAAATGACAACATGTAAGTTACAATAAGGAAATCATCACCTACGCAATGCAAAATGGCATATGCCAGAGAGAGCTCTGGGTGAGAAATGTCACATGACATCTGTGAATGGCTGCTTTTCGTTAATTCAATGGAGGGTGTCAAAACATCACTAATTTTGCAAATATCTCTCAAACAATACGAGATATGAAAAAAACACAAGAGAACAAAGTTGTAGAGAATTCTCTCCTCTACAAATTCATTTATTCAATATTTGCGTCAGATAAAAGGTTTATTTGCAATTAAAATTATATTACAAACGGCTTTTTTTGTGTTACTAATGTATTTCTTGTCTGAAATATTTCAAAAAGCGAGGTTCTGGTCTCTGGTAGCCAACAATTATGTCTGTAAAATTTGGTGCCAAACGGTTCGAACTAAAATGTGAAATATGTTACAGCCAGCCAGACATCGTCAAATCGCTGTTATTTTCCCAATATCTCTGCAACGATGCAAGATATGGAAAAAAAAAAAAAAAAAAAAAAACCATAATAGAGCAAAATTGTAAAGAATTTTCCCCTCTACCAATTAGGTTATTCAATTCTCATGTCAGATGGACAGTTTGTTTGCTATTACAATTATATTACAAACGGCTTTTATTATTATTATTATTACTACAGTATTTTTTGTCTGAAAAATTTGGAAATGGGTGGTTCTGGTCTCTGTCAGCCTACAATTATGTCTAAAATTAGGTGCTAATCGGTTGAACAGTTCATCTTAAAAACAGGGAACATGTGACAGACAGACATCCCAAAATCGCCGTTATGTTTGCAAATATCTCTGAAACGATACGAGATACAAAAAAAAAACACAAGAGAATAAAGTTGTAGAGAATTTTCTCCTCTACGAATTCAGTTATTTAATTTTCATGTCAGATGAATGGTTAAGCCATTATTATCATTTAAATTTCGAGCTGTCAAAAGACGATCGCAAAGGCCCATTTTAAGTGTTACTATCGTAACCTAAAGTGGGCCAATAGTAGGTGAATATGGTCTGGACAAAATGAATGAAAGAGGAAGCCACCAGGTAGAATTTTGCGTGGAACATAATTTAATCACAACAAACACCTGGTTTAAGAATCAAGAAAGAAGGTTGTATATGTAAATGCCAGGAAGGATTCAACAATATTTTTCAGAAGGATTGGTTGCTTACTCATCTGAGAGCCACAGAAAGGCACAAATAACAGATAACAACATTATAGCTTTTGGCCATTTGGGCGTTCATCGGTTAGAGACACATACACACAAACTCTTACGCAGACATGACTGTCATCTCCAGCCACTGTGGCACATCTCCACAGCAGCCGGAGACAGTGGTCATGTCTGTGTGAGAGTGTGTGTCTATGTTTCATGTTTGTGTGTCTAACTGATGAAGGCCTAAATGGCCAAAAGCTATAATGTTATCTGTTATTTGTGCCTTTCTGCGGCTAATCAAATGTCTCTGTGGTGACTAAGCAACCTATTCTTCTCAAAAATAAAGTTGTACATTTGAAAGAGACCAGGAGACACCGGAAGGTACCAGATAGATTTTATAATGGCAGGACAAAGATTTCAGAACCAGGGTTTGAACTGTAAGATACCCAGGGGCAGATATAGACTCTGACCATAACTTATTGGCCATGAACTGAAGGCTGAAACTGAAAAAAACAGCAGAAAGGTAGGAAAATAAGGAGATGGGACCTGGATAAATTGAAGGAACCTGAAGATCTCGAGAATTTCCGAGGGAGTTTGAGACAACAATTGACTGACACATGGGGAAATAAAACAGTAGAAGAGGAATGGATAGCATTGAGAGATGAAATAGTGAAGGCAACTGAGCACAAAATAGGTAGAAAGGCAAGACCTACAAAAAAATCCTTGGATATCACAGGAAATACTAAATTTAATTGATAAAAGTAGAAAATATAAAAATTCAGTAAATAAAACAGGCAAAATGGAGTACAGTTGATTAAGAAATGAGATTGACTAGAAATGCAAAATAGCCAAGCAAGAGTGGCTAGAAGGCAAATGCAAGACTGTAGAACAGTGCTTTTGAAACTTTCCCTCATGGCGACACCTTTTTATAGCTTACAGATTAGTGCACACCCTTTCACTAATATAAATACATATGGTAGAATTTATATGGTTTTAGTGAGGGGGGGAAGAAACTACCACTTAAATGTAGTTTGTAAACGAAACTGAAATCCTCGTATGCATCGACATGTTTAATGTTGAATCTGACTGCAGCAATTACATACACTCATAGCAAGAAAAGGAAGCATTAGGAACTACGGAGATGTACAACAGAGTAACACCGCAGACAACAATGCCTGACTCACACAGTAACACTTGTTTCTTCTACATGCGACCCAACTTCTGAAACACTAAAACTTAATTTCAGAAACTGTTTTTCGCTGTTGTGTGTACATGTCAGGGCTAGATACGGTTTTGCTGAATTGATTGAAAACGGCATCTGGAGATTAGCTGCTCGGATTTCTGATTTAGACAGCACAGAGACTATTCCCTTTCAGTTCAATATTATCACATTATTTTCAGAAATAAAGAGGATGCTTTTATGACAAGTGATGAATTATTATTTAGGTTCTATTGTTACGTTCTTCCTTCTCCACGACCTCATAAGTCCCGACATATTCGGAAAAAAAGCATAAATATTTGTGACAAGTAATGAATGTCATTTCTAGTCCCAGAATCTGTTACATACAGGAAACTGAGAGAAAAAATTATTAACGCATACCAGGGTTCGAACCAATTATCACTGCATTTGAAATACGCTACTCTCCATTAATCACCTGGCCCTACTCCATACTAACCATCACTACTGAATAGCTTTAGTCAGTGGACAATTGTGACTGCTTTTACAATCTGTGACGGCTTTTACAGCCATTGTGTCATTGATTGACATTTAATTGTAAGAAACGCTACCGAGGGTGACGTGGCTTTGATAAATCCATTAAAAAACGCTCAGGTGCAGCTTTTTGAGAAGGAAAGGAGACTACAGTGAAGGTTCGTTCAAGCAGCTGCCAGTTCCAGCAAACTGCGCATTGGAAGAGCTGTTATCGAGTATCAGCAGAAGCTCTGCGTATGCTCAGTTTGCTGGAACTGGCAGCTGCTTGAACGAACCCTGAGTGTCTACTGCTGATGAAGCAGAGCTGCCGCCTAGCGACTGGGCACGCAATTAATGTGCACGTGATCTATGGTGCACTAAATGTAGAGAAGGATGATTAGCTGCAGGTAAGTCTTCAGAGTAATATGAAGAGAAGGATATTTTGTGTTATTTTATGACACTTTTTTTGTTTAGAGTCTAAATTCGTTAGTCTCACGACACCCTTGATACTACTACGTGACACCCCAGGGTGTCGTGACACCCAGTTTGGAAAGCTCTGCTGTAGAAGAATTCTTAGATATCCACCACCTACAGGAAAATAAAAGAGACATTTGGAGAAAAGAAAAGCAGATGTATGAATATAAAGTAATCAGATGGGAAATCAGTTCTCAGCAAAGAAGGGAAAGCTGAAAGGTTGAAAAAGTAGTATATAGAGGGCTTCTACAAAGGAAATGAACTTAGACAATACTGCAGGAAGGGAAGAGGAATTAGATGAAATAGGAGTTACTATACTGAGAGAAGAATTTGACAGAGCACTGAAATACCTAAGTCGAAACAAGGACCATGGGGTGGATGAATTCCCTCAGAACTACTGAAGTCTCTGGGAGAGCCAGCCATAACAAAATTATTTCACTTGGTGTGTAAGATGTATGAGATAGGGGAAGTATACTCAGACTTTAAGAAAAACATAATAATCCCCATTCCAAAGAGAGCAGGCGCAGACAGGTGTGAAAATTAGATAACCCTCAGTTTAATAAGTCATGCTTGCAAAATTTTAATGTGAATTATTTACAGAAGGATGGAAAAACTGGTAGAACCCAACCTCGAGGAAGGTCAGTTTGGATTAAGAAGAAATGTAGGAACACATGAGGCAATACTCACTTTATGGAGTTTCGTAGGCTTTCCCGGCATAATAGTTCTTCATAGTTTCTTCGGGTTTGCTGCTGGATACTGAAGTCGAACTGACCCAATATTTCGGCGGAACACCTGTCCGCCATCCTCAGGGGAACTGCTGCTGCTGGACTCGCCGACAACTGATGCCGAGGGCATGGAACGCCATCCTATATAGGCCTGCGAGTGATGAAGGCGCATGCGCGGCCTGCCACAGGTACTGCACACAGACAGGTCTTGCGGCGCCGCCGGTGGCGGAAAGGCGGTGCTCTCGATATATCGCAATCATAGGTTGTCTTCCAGCAATCTGGTGGGTTGCATAAAAGATCGATGTTTTTTCATACGTGATAAAACCGGGTTCCACGCCCTGTTAAGCGGAAAACCCTTGTCTCTATTAATTAAATTTTCAGACAGCCTGATTTCAATAGACTCTTTATACACATTGTCCCAAAAACCGGACGTGCTGGCCACAATACGAGTCTCATTGAACAACATCCTATGTTGCTCGTTTGGACAATGTTCCGCAACTGCTGACTTTTCGGGCTGTAGAAGCCTGATGTGACGGCAATGTTCCACACATCTGTCATGAACAGTGCGGATCGACCTGCCAATGTACGCCTTCCCACATTCGCATGGAATCCTGTACACACCCTGTTTTTTAAGGCCTAAATCATCTTTAACAGATCCTAAAAGTGTCCTGATCTTGGGTGGTGGACGGAACACACTCTGGATGTTAAATTTCTTTAGGATTCTGCTAATTTTGTGAGATATGCCCCCTGCATACGGAATAAAAGCATCAGATCTTTCTTCCTCTTCATGTGCTTCCCGGGATGGTCCAAACTGCATAGCTCAAAGAATCTGCCTCTCGGAGTACCCATTTTCCTTAAACACAGAAGTCAAGTGTGAAAGTTCCTGTGGTAGGCTTTCTGCTTCGGAAACTGCATAAGCTCTGCATACCAGATTCTTAAGAACGCCACTGTGTTGGTGTGGTGGGTGGCAGCTTCTTGCATTGAGGTACAGATCTGTATGTGTGGGCTTCCGATGAACACTATGTCCCAGGATGGTACCCTGGGACATAGTGTTCATCGGAAGCCCACACATACAGATCTGTACCTCAATGCAAGAAGCTGCCACCCACCACATCAACGCAGTGGTGTCCTTAAGACTCTGGTACGCAGAGCTTATGCAGTTTCCGATGCAGAAAGCCTACCACAAGAACTTTCACACTTGACTTCTGTGTTTAAGGAAAATGGGTAATCCAAGAGGCAGATTCTTCGAGCTATGCAGTTTGGACCATCCCGGGAAGCACATGAAGAGGAAGAAAGATCTGTTGCTTTTATTCCGTATGCAGGGGGCATATCTTACAAAATTAGCAGAATCCTAAAGAAATTTAACATCCAGAGTGTGTTCCGTCCACCACCCAAGATCAGGACACTTTTAGGATCTGTTAAAGACGATTTGGGCCTTAAAAAACAGGGTGTGTACAGGATTCCATGCGAATGTGGGAAGGCGTACATTAGCAGGTCGATCCACACTGTTCATGACAGATGTGTGGAACATTGCCGTCACATCAGGCTTCTACAGCCCGAAAAGTCAGCAGTTGCGGAACATTGTCTAAACGAGCAACATAGGATGTTGTTCGATGAGACTCGTATTGTGGCCAGCACATCCGGTTTTTGGGACAATGTGTATAAAGAGTCTATTGAAATCAGGCTGTCTGAAAATTTAATTAATAGAGACAAGGGTTTTCCGCTTAGCAGGGCGTGGAACCCGGTTTTATCACATATGAAAAAACATCGATCTTTTATACAACCCACCAGATTGCTGGAAGACAACCTATGATTGCGATATATCGAGAGCACTGCCTTTCCGCCACCGGCGGCGCCGCAAGACCTGTCTGTGTGCAGTACCTGTGGCAGGCCGCGCATGCGCCTTCATCACTCGCAGGCCTATATAGGACGGCGTTCCATGCCCTCGGCATCAGTTGTCGGCGAGTCCAGCAGCAGCAGTTCCCCTGAGGATGGCGGACAGGTGTTCCGCCGAAATATTGGGTCAGTTCGACTTCAGTATCCAGCAGCAAACCCGAAGAAACTACGACTCACTTTATGGCTTATCTTAGAAGATAGATTAAGGAATGGCAAACCTACATTTCTAGCTTTTGTAGATATGGAGAGAGCTTTTGATAATGTTGATTGGAATACACTCTTTCAGATCATGAAATCAGCAGGAGTAAAATATAGGGAACGGAGGGTTATTTACAACTTGTACAAAAAACAGACAGCAGTTATCACAGTTGAAGGGCGTGAAAGGGATGAAGAGGTTGGGAAGGGAGTAAGACAGGGTTGTAGCCTTTCACCAATGTTATTCAATTTGTACAATGAGCTAGCTGTAAAGGAAAGCTAGCAGAAATTTGGAGAGGGAATTAAAGTTCAAGGTGAAGAAATAAAAACATTGCGTTTTTCTGATGAGATTGTAATTCTGCCAGAGACAGCAAAGGACCTGGAGGAGCAGTTGACCACAATGGATAGTTTGTTGAAAGGTGCATATAAAATGAACATTAACAAGTGCAAAACAATGGTAATGGAGTGTAGTCTAAGAAAATCAGGTGTTGCAGAAGATATTAGATTAGGTAACAAAACCATAAAGGTGGTAGATGAGTTCTGTTACTTGGGCAGTAAAATAACTTGTGATGATCACAGTACAGAGTATATAAAATGCAGAATGGGAATGGGTAGAAAAGCATTTTTGAAAAGCAGAAATTTCCTAATATTGAATATTAATTTAAGTGTAAGGAAGACCTTTCTGAAGGCATTTTTGTGGAGTGTTGCCTCGATGGGAGTGAAATGTAAATGATAAACAGTGCAGACAGGAAGAGGATAGAGGCTTTTGAAATGTGGTGCTACAGGAGAATGCTGAAAATTAGGTGGGTGGATTGCATAACTAATGAGGAGGTACTGAACAGAATTGGGGAGAAAAGAAATTTCTGGTATACCTTGACTAAAAGAAGTGATTGATTGGTAGGCCACATTCTTAGACATCAAGGAATCATGAATTTAACATTGGAGGGAAATGCATGCAGTAAAAATCACAGATGGAGACGACGAGATGAATACAGTAAGCTGATTCATATAGATGTAGGTTTCTATTCTTATGAGGAGATGATGAGCTTGCTCAGTATAGAGCAGGGTGGAGGGCTGCATCAAACCAGTCTCCGAACTGAGGACCACAACAACAAGAACATCATCAAATTTAATTCTCCAACACCACAATTACAATAAATCTCAAATCAACACCATCAATCCTTTTTCCCTTTTTAAAACAATTACATAACACAAATAACAAATTCATGTATAAAAATAAAGATTGTTTGACTTACCCAAAGCACAGGCTTGCCTATAGACACAAATAAAAACAAACACAAACATTCAAGCTTTTGCAACTGTTGGTTCCTTTGTCACGAAAAGAGGAAGTAAGGAGGGGTCATTCCAGTGGAAGGACTTACCTTAGGGGAAAAAAAGGAAGGTAAACAAATACACACCCACCCACACATATACACATTATGGCGCATTTGTGTGTGTGGTTTTTTTTTTTTTTTTTTTTTTTTTTTTTTTTTTTTTTTTTTTACTTGACATACATTAAAGCCACATTTTTCTATACATCACCTGTTATATATGTTCAGTGGTAGAATGCTTGTAGATCTCGTTGCTCGCCTTCCAATAGTACATCACAAAATAATGGGATGTCGGGTTCTTAAGGCATCTTGGAAACTTTTAATATGACACGTTTCATTTTTTACGTATATTTATTTATCCATTGCTGATAAAGCACAAAAGTGATGCAAAAGTAAGACTGCATGGCTACACTTAGACTGACTGACGACAATGCTACAGACTGATTAGTAACTTCATACTTCATTACTACTCCATACTACTTCTTCATTCTTTAGACTGATTTAGACTGACTTAGTTCGCGCCAATTCACGCGTATTAATATCTATTATAGTTTTTCTAGAACATTCTAGAACACGGAAGGTACAAAGTTTTACATTTAATAATTTGTTTATAGAACATAAGTAAATCTTGCTTTACGTGGAGATACACAATATTATGACAAATGTAATAATAAGTTTTTACATCAAAATAAACAATAGAAAAGATCATAAGTAAACAACAATTAGCGCAGTGTTAATATATGTTTCCATTATTGTTCGACATTAAGCTTCAATAATTAATTAATTTAGTTTGTTAGAAAACCCTAGTAATGCAAATAATAATGAGACTTGACAGAAGCACCATAAGATGCTTATATATTATAAACATGGAATATTAGGATAAAATACCACAACCAACTATGGTATCGTATACTTCAGTTATTTAAACAAATGGGACCCTCCTGGCTAAATATATTACAACTTGCAAACTCACCTAGGCAGACATTTGTGAAGGTTTTCTTGCCAGGTTGAGGCACAGGGCACATTCAAGTCATGGGTCACTAGAATGATGACAGATGATGTTTTCCTGCTGATTGAGCCAAAGAGATACCATGCTCAGAAAGCTGCACTGATGAAGCAGGCCCAGGACCACAGCCTCAGTAGTTGCACCACTCACAGAATGTGACCGAACCATTCAGTGGTTGTACAAAATGGCTCAGAGATGAGAAGCAATTAATTTGTCACAGTTTGCTTCCCCAGAGCATACAGCCTATAAGGAAGAAAGATAATCTTGATCTCTTCCAGTCCCATCAGGAATAAGATTAAGTGCAGAACAGTGTCACCACAATGAATATATAACATCAAAATTGGATCTTAATACCCTAGTTTGTAATAGCAAGGCACACAAGTTACAAACAAATATCAAGGTGGTCTCAGTTTCTTAGTTAAGCAACAGATGGTCTGCGGCTGTTTGCTGATGGTGCTCTGGTGTATAGGAAAGTCTTATTACTGAATCACAGTAGTAGGATGCAGGATGATTGTATCAAATTCTAGGTGGTGTGAGGAATGGCAACTACTGCTAAATATAGAAAAATGTAAGGTGATGGAGCTGAGCAGGAGAAACAATGCCATAATGTTCAAACACAGCATTAGTAGTGTGCTGCTTGACAGAGCAACATCAATTAAATATCTGGGTGTAACGCTGTACAGTGATATGAAATGGAATGATCATATAAGACAGTCGGTTTAAAGGAGGATATAGAGGCAGTTCAGAGGCGGGCAGGTGGGTTTGTAACTGGTAGATTCAATCAGTGCACAAGTGTTATTGAAATGCTTCAGGAATTCAAATGGGAGTTGCTGGAGGAAAGGTGAAATTCTTATCGAGAAACAGTATTGAAGAAATTTAGAGTAGTTCTGAGGTGGACAGCAGAACAATTCTATTACCTTCAACCTACATTTTGCATAATGACCACAAAGATAAGATCAGAAAGATTAAGGCTCTTACGGATGCATACAAGCATTCATTTTTCCTCATTCAATATGGCAGTGGAACAGGGAAGCAAGTAACTAGTATTGGTATTATAGACCCCATTTACTAAAGACATGACCAACTCGAAATGGCTTAGTTTGTGAAACAGGGACCCTAAAAGTCCATCTGGTGGTTTCAGACAATGTGAGCTGATCCACAAAGTGTGTGATTAGCAGTGTTTAGAAAGAAGAAGAAGAAAAAAACTCAACTGAAATACAAGAAGCAATCCAGAGGTGGATGCTATATTTGTTAGAGGTATATTTGATCAAATCACAAATATTACAGAGGTGCTTCAGGAACTTAAAAAGGAATCCCTGGAGGAAAGAAAAATTTAGTTTTTAGGTGTGCTATTGAGAAAATTTAGAGTACTGGTATATGAAGCTGACAGCAGAATGATTCTTCTGCCACTAACTTAAATTGCACAAAAGGAGTATAATGATGGGGTTAGAGAAATTGAAGCTTATACATAGGAATTGTGGTGTCTCGGATGTATTGCTATTAAACTCAATGTATTTATAACGCTGATGGCAGTATACTCCCATGACCAATTTAATTCGTCACTTTACCTTAAAAAGAAGGTTCTTCTTTCTGTGTTGCTGCTTCTTCTACTCAGCAGGGGAAGTATTTTGGGTAGAAGAAACTTCTGAGACTAGTCAAACGCATAATGCCAGACTCTTGATTACACATATAAAACACTTCCAACTGTGTCAGGTAATAAAACTTTTACACTCAGTAACAAAAATATAAGGTGAACTTCATTAGATAGGACAGTTCAGTCTGAGTTTCTCTCAAGAGTCCTTACTATCAGAACAATACTTGTTGAATTAATGAAGAAAACCATCACTTCTTAATCTTGTAGTCCAACTTATAGTGGCTTATTCTTTGTGCATAAGGGCAAATTATCTTTTTTGCCATACTTTTGTATCTTGACTCCTAGACAAGTATTTATTTAATGCTATTTCAATCATGCATACTCTCACATGCACCCTGTAGACAATATTACAGGCACACAATTTTCTGTCCCTTTTTATAATTATAAGATACAAATATCTTCTGTCAGAAAGATCTGCTGAGTGTTAACAACTATGCCATTATCCTACAGAATACAGATAATGATTTTTACCTTGCTTTATTTGGGAGTGGAATAGAAAAGGAAAAATCTTGTGGTGGTACAAGGCAGCAATCAACATACATTGACTTGTGGTGTATGTGTGTACATGTGTTCAAGTTTCTTTTCAATTTCTGCTCTTACAGATGACGTGACTACAGTGGAATTAATTTAATCTGTTCTTTCAGGCTGTTCGTTTTCTTTGTATGCTGTTATCTCACCAGCATTTACTTCATTAGTTTGCACAAGTATGATACCTCAGGGTATTTTAACTTCTTTAATTCTGAAATTATCCATGCTCACTGGCAAAAATATTCCTTCTTCAGTCTCATTCATTCGAGATGAACTGCATTTCACATGCATCTGTTTAACATCTAAAACTTCATTTCTTGTTAATGGATTCACTAAGAAAATATCTCCTCTTAAAAAAATCTTTCTTCACCTCTCTCCATACTCTATTTTCTCAGTTTTGTTTAACTTCAACACTATGGTAGGTGATTTAGTGGTCTGTCTGAATGTGGCCATTTGTTCTGGCCTCCCTAGCATCATTATAGTGGAAACACTGCCAAAAAAGTGAACATTTTCTCCAATTTGGACTTCTTGCATTTGAAAATTAACTGTGTCTTGCAAATGGCATAGCATATCATTGCCTAAAATAACATTAAAATCATAGTTATATTACCATACAACTTCAAATGTGAATTTCTTTCCATCAATTTCCAGTTCCTCATACTATGAACCTGTTAGATGAATTACCTTTTTACTGATCCACTAAGCCTACATCACGGCGATTTTAGTTCTCGGGTGCGAGTGGATTTAACGAACAAAAGTCTTGCTTGTGTGCCTGTATCAATGATAAAGGTAGACTGTCTACCATTGATTTTGCCTTGTAAAGTTATGTTTGCCACCTGAGGGAGTCCTATTTATCTCACTGGATTCGCTTTGCAGAAGGAGAATGAGGGACATTGACATAACTGCTGCCGTTCGTGTTTCCCACATTTCTGTTTCTGTGAATACCTCGGAAACCTTTTTTGTTAACCGAACAATGGGCAATTTGCTCTTTTGTGTCCAACAATAGACACATGCTAGTGCCCAACAATCAGGAGCCTTGTGATCTGGCCATTTGCAACAACAGTGTACTTTGGCAATAGTGGAATTACCCTGGTGGAAAATTGTATGAAGTGTTGAGCCTCCTCATGTATAAACATGAGTCTTATGGTCTCCCGTAGCTTGCTTGGTGAAGCGCACTTTACTTCAGCATCTAACTGTGGATCAATTACATGAACAAATACATTTACACAGCAAGCTTCTGCTTTGCTAAGTAGTTCTTCATTGCTTTCATTACTTTCACCTAGTACATATGTACGACAAGTTATAGTTCTTATTCTGTCAGCAAAGTGCTCCAAATCCTCTCCAGTATTCTGATGTAAGGGGACAGTTTATATCTGTAGTAGCTAACGCTATGCTTATCTCCATACCTATCCACAAGCCCTTTTGAAAGAGCATCATATGCCTTTGCATTTCTCAATACTTCCACAGAATTTACATAAACATGGCCCTCTCCTTGTAACTTAAGATTGGCAACTCCTACCAACACTCCGTCACTACACACAGACAGTTTCCCTATATCCAACAAATTTTGTATGAAATTGTGAACATTTTCACCTGGTTTATCCAAGAAAGTAGGAACCAGTGAACCCATTGCAACAATTACAGGGCAGGACAGAACTGCCTGTGAAAATCTGAGAAGTGGGACTGTGTGGCTAGCTTGGGCACAGTACTGCTTTGTGGCTTTGCAGCTGATAAAGCTTCATTAAGACGTCTTTGCAAATCTTTATTCTTCACTGGGAGCTGCTCCATCCTAGCTTGTAATTATGGATCCATCTCCAACTGACCCTGTGAGCTGTTTATAGGCATTCCTTTAAACTAGACACATTAAAATAAATATTAAATGTAAAATATTCATCAGTAGCTTTTGGTGACGTCTCTGGTGGCATCGGAATCCAGCAGCATCTTCTCCTAAAAATTGCAAAGCTCATGACTTACATTATTAACGGTGAACAGCAGGGCATCAATGGGCGGTGCAAAGTGTGATGTATCAGTGGCGTGACTTTGCATGAAGGTGGCAGCAGTAACAGGCAAGGTTGGACAGCCTAATGCAGCTGTCAGATGCTGCTTCAGCGGCGGTGGTGAGTACACTGTGGCAGGTGGCCTAATTTGACTGTGATGAACACAAGTCAGCTGAGCCTTAGCAGATAGGTGGGTGGCCGCCCAAAATGGTTTCACAAATCTGCTCATGGCTTAGTAATTTGTATACGGCATCTCAAAGCTCAAAACAGTGGATATGGCATCCCAGTTCTTGACACCAGACTGTCCACCCCACCTGAGGTATAGTCTGGAATTGAAAGTGGAGTGAGCTTGAAATTAAATGATGGCGTTCAGATTTGGAAGATGAAACCATATAGATATATTTCCTGATTGGGGAATACATAGTCAGTACTGCCAAGGGGGCAAGAGAAGGTAGTTCAAGTGACCCCAGACCCATCTCGAAAGAGAAGCAAAAATGGACAGGTAACAGAACTAAGCCATGAAAGTGTCTGTTCTGGTAGGCATCTCAGAACAGAAGAGAGTGATTCATTTCAACCACGGCTTTAACAGCCTGAATTAGTGCATATCAGGTAATACACTGGTGTGATCTGATTGGCAGGGCAGCTTTGCTCATGACGATTCGGCCTATTCTGGTGAGAAGTGGTTGACTGTTGGCGCATTAGTGGAATTGCTATCAACGAAATCTTGTCTCTTTGTAATATTTTTAAAACAATAAAATTATTCGAGCTCAGGTCTGGGACACCTTGTACATACCACACAGTGACTTGTGAAGTGTGTGTGTGTGTGTGTGTGTGTGTGTGTGTGTGTGTGTGTGTGTGTGTGTGTGTACATGTCAATGTGGGCCTGGATCAGGTCTACAAATCTTCCCCATTACCTTTTCTGTTTCTCTGTTGATCAAAAGTGCCGAATGGAGACATTTTATCATAATCTAAAATGCTGTGCCTTGTGTGTGAAGCAACCAGCAAAAACATGTAAATGTGTACTGATCACTGTCTCAGCAGCATGAGAATAGCCAGTTCCACTTAATCAACATCAAACACCAGGAATCCCTGGCAGGTATTGAATGCTGGCTTGCTAATGTCACATGTCTTACACTGAGGTACAAAACCCTTAATCTATTTTTCAAAAGTGATAGATTGGCTGGCCAGTACTTACCTTTGTGCTGTACCGCCGACAGTGACACAAATGAAGAAAAAAAGAGAAAACAGACAAAAAAGGACAAGCTTTCGGAACACAGTTCCTTCTTCAGGTGGGAGAGAAGGGAAGTAAAAAGGATGGTAATGGAAGGGGAAGGTATATTCTCTGCTTTGTAAGAGGCCATATGTTATTATGATGGATATTATATTATTGTAAATTGTATTTATTATTATACTGTAAATAGCTTATTTCATATGTTTTATTATAAGCTGGACATAGGAAATGATTGTAAATTAGTGTCCATGATTCTGTTTCAGTTGCTTGACTGTAACTTTACCATGCTTTTACGTGTTACACTATTTGATCTGTTTGTTTTATTACTACTACAATCGTGGCACTGAATTTGATCATCATAGTTGACTGTGCCACAATGACATACTGTAAAAATTTGCTATTTTAGTACAAATCAGTATTCATGGTTGGCATGTTGCATGACATGTAAGAAATTATATTGTTTTATACAATGCAAGTACTTTGTTTCACTATTTTCTAGCAATATTTTAAGAGTTTATTTTGTGTATTTTATACTTTGGTAGTAATATCTACTTTTTTATGTTTGTACATCCATGACTATAAATGGTCAAAAACTGAAACCAGTTGAAGTAAACAGATATAATTCAAGACAACACAGTTTATCATACATTTTCTAACATAATGGGTTTAACAAACATGTTTAGCACAAATTTCAGGACACAGTAATGAGGGGAAACACACAAGAATACAAAGTTAGAATAATGGGCAATCAGCACCTGTGAGCCAATGTCAACCCACATGCAAATGTTGAAGGAAGTCATCAACACCTATTTTCTGTCAATGTGTGGCTGGCATTGATGGTAGCTCATTGGTAGGCTCTTAAATTCTTCCACCCATGCTCAACATACATAATAACTATAATTTTGTAGAGAACTACAAAATTCTCACTCTGTAGAGAATGTTCTATCTGTTCTGTTACAAGATGTGTCTTTAACTTTGTGACTAAATATTCTGCATGCACAATGGAGCACCTCCTCATGTGCATTGGCTTTTCAATAACAAATTCAGACACACATGGACAGATAGAGTTGGACCAATTGCCTGGCCTCCATAGTCCTGGACCTAGACAGTGATGGCAGTTTTATGCACATATCAATGCTCACAGAGGAGAAATTTAGTCTCCTCTGAGAGAGCGCAAGTTACATGTAGTATGCTGGTGCAGTGTGTTCTTGTGTGTTTCCCCTGATTATAATGTTGCAGATGATGAGGTGTAACATGGAAACAAAACAATTTCGGACCCATTTTTATTTATCTGTCTAAAAAAACTGTTAAAGGATCCCAGACATTCCACATTTAGTGTGACAGTGACGATTTTGAAACTTATGTCCCACTTATATATCTTGCAGGACCTGCATTTGTACCACTTTTAAACATTATCACTCTGTTAAATTCTTGCATTGCTTTATGAGTTCATTAACTGATTATAGTTTCCTGGTGGGAATTTAAGAAATTGGTGCCTCAAATTGTGACATGAGCAGTGAAAACTTATGTCACAAAAGTGGTCACCACATCAGTTATATTCAATATTTTGCTGACATTTTTAAACAAAAATGTGACAACAAACTTTTTCATAGCCAGACAGTGTTAGCACAGGCAAGACATCGCAGCAGTTGTATCTTTTGTCAACAAGTCAACTGTACATCAAACTGACATGGCTTACAGCACCCACATCTGAGATAAATATTTTTAGTTGATGGAAGTTCCTAGGTTGATAGTTAAATGTGTCTCTGTAAACTGGTTGTTGTTGTGTTTTCCCTTCAGAATGTTACTAATATCTCGCACTTCAGTAACTCTAAGTGCATACATTTCACAATGTCCTTCACACTCATATCATTTTTTTTCAATAGTTTGTTGTGCTGTTTCTTTTCCTCTCAAATGATATCTTATAGACACACACTTTCTATGGACTAGTTAAATTCCAAAAAGAACAACTTATTCCATATCACCTCTTTTAAAGGTTTTTGCAAAAGTTAATAGAACTGTTTATTGCTGAGTCAAAAGACTCCCACATGACCCTTTAAATTCAAAAGAAAATAAGGTGCCCAGTGGTGCATAAGTTGCAAAGTTGATTAAAGATGGTGGGTCCTGTGTTCACTTGAAACCAACTGGTCTCCTTACAGATTCAGGGTGAAGAAAATAACTGTCACATGAAATGCCCTTCTCTGCCACAATGTGTAAAAAATTCCTATCACTCTGGACAGTATTCAGAAGTTAGTGGAAAAACACTTGGCATGACAGGAGCTGCCTCCTTGGTCTGTGACAAGGGGCAGCCAAAGGCTAAGATACCATAGAATATCCAAAAATATTTAATCATAGTGATGCTGTAACCTGAAGACTGTCCTATGGCTGCATTTTAAGAGACAATGATGACCATTGTTATTTGTGACCTATAAATGAGGCATTCATTAGCCAACTCTACAATTTTTAATTAATGTGCAATGCATACTTTTCAGTAGTTGCAAGGACAACAGTTTGGATGATTGGACTGATCTGGTCTTGTAACATCAGCTAAGGCAGCACTGCCATACAATTACTGTGAACAGTTTTCCCGAAGACATACAGCTCTTCTGTACAGATACACAATGATGACATCCTCTTGGCTAAAATCTTGTGGAGGTAAGATATCCCACCATTCATATCTCTAAGCTGGGACTACTCAGGGGAAAATCATCATCAGAAAAAAAAAATGCCATTCCATGGATTGAAGCATGGAGAGTTATGGGCTGTAATTGAGTTGGTAAATAAGAAAATTTGGTAAAACCAGAAAATGCTATTATTTCATCAATTAATTGGGACTGACACCATTAAAATATAGCCTGACACACTGCTCTCAGAATATCAAAAATTGTAAAAACATAAAATAATATAATAATAATACAAAATTCAGTAAAAGTTGTTATCCTGTACATGTGTTGTAGTCCCACTATATTGTTTCTGGTGACTCCTAACAATGAAAGCTAGGTTAAAAAGAAGAATGGATAAGAAAAGAGTATAATGAATACATTGCCATGGTAAAATTTTACTTCCCATTCCAGTGGCCTCACATGATTCTGTTGGCAACACTGTAGAACACTGTAGAAAATCTTCATCAAGATGTTAACTTTCTTAGAAATTCAAACCACATTAGCATAGCTTGATTAGTGTTTTATACAGCAAGCTGTTCCTGCTTTATGGCAGGTTCTTGATCAAAAGTATCCGGACACCTGGCTGAAAATAACTTACAAGTTCTTGATGCCCTCCATCGATAATGCTGGAATTCAATATGGTGTTGGCCCACCCTTAGTCTTGATGACAGCTTCCACTCTCACAGGCTTACTTTCAATCAGGTTCTGGAAGGTTTCTTCAGAAATGGCAGCCCATTCTACATGGAGTGCTACACTGAGGAGAGGTATTGCTGTAGGTTGGTGAGGCCTGGCATGAAGTCGGCATTTCAAAACAACCTAAAAATGGTCTAAAGGATTCAAGTCAGAAATCTGTGGAGGCCATTCCATTACAGGGATGTTAGTGTGATGTAACCTCTCCCCCACAGGCTGTGCATTATGAACATGTGCTCGATTGTGTTGAAAGTTGCAGTCGCCATCCCCAAATTGCTCTTTGACATTGGGAAGAAGAAGGTGCTAAAACATCAATGTAGGCCTGTGCTGTGATAGTGCAATGCAAAACAACAACAAAAAACATTTAAAAAAACATGACATCATACCACCACCACCTCTGAATTTTACTGTTGGCACTACACACGCTGGCAGATGACATTCACCAGTCATTCACCAGAGCCACTCCCTGCCATCAGATCGCCACATTGTGTACTATGATTTGTCACTCCACACAAAAATTTTCTACTGTTCAATCATCGAATGTTTACACCCCTTACACCAAGTGAGATGTCATTTGACATTGATCTGAATGATGTGTGGCATATGGGCTGCTGCTTGACCATGAAATCAAAGTTTTCCCACCTCCCACCAAACTGTCATAGTACCTGGAATGAATCCTGATGCAGTTTAGAATTATTGTGTGATGGTGTGGACAGATGCTTGCCTATTACACTGTACAGCCACCCTCTTCAACTGTCGACGGTATTTGTCAGTTAACAGATGAGGTCGCCCTTTATGCTTTTGTACTGTATGTGTCCATTCACATTTCCACTTCACTAGCACATCGGAAACAGTGGACCTAGGGTGTCTTAGGAGTGTGGAAATCTCACCTACAGACTTCTGACACAAGTGACACCTGACCAAGTTTGAAGACCATGAGTTCCGCGGAGTACCCCATTCTGCAATTTCACGAAGTGTAATGACTACTGAGGTTGCTGATTTGGAGTACCGGCTGTAGGTGGCAGCACAATGCACCTAATATGAAAAACAAATATAAAAAATAGAAAACGGATGACTTACCCAAAGGACAGGCTCGTCGACAGACACAAATAAAATCACACATATACAAGCTTTCGCAACCGTTGGTCGCTTCTTCAGGAAAAGAGGAAGAAAGGAGAGGAAAAAGTGAAGGATATGGGTTTTAAGGAAGTGGAAAAGGAGTCATTCGAATCCCAGGAGTGGAAGGACTTACCTTAGGGGAAAAAAGAAAGGTAAACAAATACACACACACTCACATATATCCAAACGCAAACACACCTAGACAGACATTTGTAAAAAGCAAAGAAGTTTGTGTCTGTCGGCAAGCCTGTCCTTTGGGTAAGTCATCCATTTTCCATTTTTTATATTTGTCTATCCCACTGGGAAAGTTTCCTTCTATAATTTTCATTTCATTAATATGAAAAACATACATTTTTGGGGGTGTCTGGATACTTTTGATCACATAGTGTTTACCCTTGTCTGCTCAGTAAAAGCAATTACTCTCATAAAACTATGATTACATGAGAAATCATTTGTGTTGTCATGTGATTCGCTAAGTCCAATGTTACGTGATTTCCTTCATTCAAGCATCCTTTGACAACGTTATCATGTGAATTCGCCAGGAGGGAAAGTAAAATTTAATCCATTGCCATAGATAACACCCACAACAGTGGCACTTGCTTATATGCTGACTATTCCAGTTGCGAAAGAGGAAGTTGCAGAGTGTGGTGGCTGGAGGTGATGGTTGTGTGTTTGTACAGTGTGCTTGTGTGATTGCTCTCTTTTCTGACAAAAGCTAATGGCCAATAGCTGAACTGTTGTATGTGTGAGTGTCTTTTTTTATGTGCCTGTTGCAGCTTGGTGTATAACTCTGCAATGAGTTGTGAACTGTCCTCATTATACAGTTGTAATTCCCTCAGAGTTTCATCAAAATGTAATAATTACAGTTCCAAAGAAAATAAATATCAGTTTAATAAGTCATGTTTGCAAAATACTAACATGAATTATTTGTAGAAGTATGATGAAACTGGTGGAATCTGTCTTCAGAGATCAGTTTGGATTTAGTAGAACTATATAACAGGTGAGGCAATATTGAACCTATCATAACACAGAAAACATAAATGAAACACTGCAGAAGAGGTGAGTGCTGTATTTTGGACATTTATACATGATGAACTCCAACAGGTTAACCAAATAGAATTTTAAATACCTTTGAGACAAGAACTCAACAATAGCTTGGATTCAAGAAAGTTAGGAAATATTTGGAAATAAATAACACAAGTGAAAAAGATGCAATACAAAGAGAGCTTTAAAAAAATGTATTAAAAATGGAAGCATTCCAAGATAGGAGGGAGAATAAGACAGGGTCTAAATGGTCTGATGAGAGGAAAAGGCTATATAGTGAAAAGATGAAACAATACTGGAGGAAAAAGAAAGATGATCAAAGGAAGAAGCACTGAAATTGGTACATGGTTCTTGGGTAACCTAAAAAAGAAAAATATTCTCAACTTCTTACTGTTTGTTACTAAATTTTTCAATTTTTTGGATGGTAATACAGCTTCCCTGTGGTTTTGGTTTCCCTGTTTCTCTTTCAATCATATTCCAAGTTGTCTTAATTTTATTATCAGAGATACTAATCTCAAGCATGATACATATCCTTTTGGACTTTTTTAATAATATTTGACTGTTTCTGTGTCATTGCTTTGTATTAATGTTAGATACAATTCTCTTTTATTGTTACAAGATATTTTAATTTCTTTGTTAAGCCATGGTTTTTTACATGGTTTCTTGCAGTTATATTGAACTATTTTCTTGGAGAAACAGTTTTCAAATACTGTACACTTAGAAATGCATCATGAAATAATTCATATTTTAAAATTTAAATTAGCATTGGGTTCCTTGTACACCTCATCCCAGTCTAAGTGCTGTAGGCTTTCTCTGAAATTAGTAATTGTTAAATCATTAACTGAACACATTACTTTGGAGGACTATTTAAAATTAATGTATGAAGGAGTTACATCATATTCTGTAACTGGCTGTGCACCATGGTCAGAAGGACCATACTCAACAGAATAAGCATTTAAATTGTTAATTTATCTTGGTCTATAAAAAGCTTATCTTTTAGTGTGCTGCTGTCCTTTGCTACCCAAGTAGGAAAATCAGTAATGGATGTCAATTTGAAAGAACTGAATACTGCTTCAAGGTCAGCCTTTCTATTACACTCTTTTAGGAAATCAACATTGAAATCCCCACAAATAATAATTTGCTTTCCCCTGACAGACAGATACACAACAAGGAATCCAAGTTTTTCAGAAATAGCTGTAAATTTCCTGATGATGACCTGTACACAGTAACAAGGTGCCATCATTTAGTTTAATCTCACAGGCATATGCTTCTATATGTTGCTCTACACAAAACTGTTTGCTTCTAAATCTTTCGCACAGTGATAACTTTTAATGTATCTTTCAAGCAAACCAGAAGTGCATGTACTTTATTCTTTAAACCCCTTATATTTTAATGAAATATAATAATGTTATTTCTTGCTTTACTTTTGTGAGAATCTTGTGATATTTTGACTTTTTTAGGACCTGTCTGTCTGAGCTTATCACTGGACACTAATCTTAGCCTAAAAAAGAGGTACCCTAATGAGTTTAAGTGTCCTTCCTTTTCCTACTGAGATGCAGGCCATGCCTAGTAAAGTCCCTCCTACCAATAGCATCCACAGGAACCAAACTCATGTCAGATCTAGTAGCCACCCTGAGCAGATGGCCTAATTTCATATTGACCCTCTTTAAAGAGTCATTCAACTGGGGCCGATCATACAGCATATATGCAGGCACAATGCCAATGTTTGTATGACTCATTGCAAAAGCAATACATTTTTATCAGGTCTCTTTCAGTGTTATAGCCCTGGCCTCTACCAATACTCTTTCCTGCTGTACCCATTATCACAACATATTTGGTTGTAGATGCAAACAGTTTTAGATGAGAATTGTTTATAAGACATTCATGCACTTGAACAAATCAGGAAAGAGAGAACTAGGTGCCCTTTTAAATGCAACAGTTTTGGAAGATGTTGGTAAAATGACACTAAAGTTGATACCCATTCCCCTTAAATGTTTCCAGCAATTGCTCCAGATGGAGTTTAAAGTTTAAAACACAAAATTCACAGGAAACAGTTATTAATGAAAGTACCCCTTCGTTACCCTCAAATACTTTTTAGGTAAAACATACTTCTGCATCAAATTCCAAGGTAAAGACAATATTTCACCAAGATGCAGGAGGACTTGTCAGTAAAGTAAATGAAATTACTGTTCTCTTAGAGGAACCACAAGGGATGAAAGATACAGATGTGATATACTTTAGTAAACATAATATGAGAGATATTAAGATTACATCTCAGTGGTTACTGTCTGGCATCACATTACTCTAGAACTGTCATGGAAAAAGGTGGAGTGGTAATTTATATAAAAATAACATACCTTACAATGCATTAGAGTTATAGTATACATAAACAAACTGAAGTATGTGGTATTGAAATTACTGTGAAAGATTTTACAGTTGTAGTGTTGGCATTGTATAGATCTTCCTTATGAATGTATTTCTGAGGCAATTAGATTCTTTATTATCTCAGTTATTCTCTAAATCTGAGAATTTAATAATTGCAAGTGATTTTAATGTTGATTTCTTAAATGAGAGCAATAGTAAAGCAGACTTAGAAAATATATTGGAGTCGTGTAATCTGATGTCTGTAGTAGATTTTCCAGCAAGGGTTACTGTTAACTCTCAAAGTGTGATGGATAATGTATTTATAGATAGGTCTAAACGCAATAATATCAATGTATATCCAATTATTGGCCTTTCTGACCATGGTGGTCAATTTCTTACACTCACTGTAAGCAGCTCTGAGCATTCATATTTTAGGATAATGAATGATGAGGTTCTCAAAAACTTCATTTACCACCTGTGACTGATAGATTGGAGATAAGTTTCCAGTGAAACAGAAGTACACAAAAGTACAGTACATTTTAAAACAAATTCATTTTTATCTTTGAAGTCACCATTTCCAAAAAAAAGTAGTTAACTTAGAAATAGACGTCTAGGCACTGTCAATAAGGCTTGGATCACTGAAGGGAAAAAACATCCTGTAGAACAAAGAGGTTGCTACACAGTTCTCTCAGGACTTGTAATGACCCAAAAAAGCCAACACTACAAACTTTACTGTAGCATACTAAAGAAATTAATAAATAAATCTAAGAGTATGTGCATAAAATCTGATATTGAGAGCTCAGAGAATAAAATAAAAACTATATGGAATGTAATAAAGAAGGAAACTGGCAGGAAAACTGTGAACATGACTCATGTGGGAATTACAAGAGGGGACAATATCATAAAGAAACCTGAAATGGTTGCAGCAATATTTACTAAACACTTTATGAGAACAGTAGAGAAGATAGGCTGTAAAGGATCTATTGATGAAGCAACGTCCTATCTACACAAAGCTGTTTACAACAGAATCTCACAGTTATCTTTACCTCCAGTTTCAGTAAGTGAAGTTGTAAGAGTCATTAGATTGTTAGAAAATAAAAAAGCTGCTTATGGGGAAAATATTTTTAACAAAATATTGAAACACTGCTATAAATATATAAGTCAGTCTTATATAACATTTACAATGCATCTCTGCAAGAAGGGATCGTCCTTGATAAGCTAAAAATGGCTGTAGTGATAGCTCTGTTCAAAAAAGGTGATAGAAACAATGTTACAAACTATTGCCCAATCTCCCTTTTAACTACCCCCTACAAATACTTGAAAAACTGATGCACAAGAGGATTGTATATCATCTCAGCTCTCACAATACCTTAACCAAAAATCAATTTGTGTTTTGTGCTGGTCTTTGTACTGAACGGACAATATTCTCTTTCAGCAATCAAGTTTTAGAAGCCAGTACCAAATACATGTCTCCACTAGGTATTTTTTTGTGATCTTTCAACAGCCTTTGACTGTGTAAACCACAAAATTTAAAGGCAGAACATTATGGTTTAGGTGGTACTGTGTAGAGTAACAGCTACGGGATTGTCCTGCCACAAGATGTGTGGATTCACTGTGGCGGTATGCCCACATCAAAGTATATATACTAATGTTTATCTTTGGGCCAATATCTTTGTAGGCAGCTTCCCTGAGCTCCGCCAGCCAGGCAATAGTTTAGTCTGGATTTCTACTTCAAGCGAGTAAAAATAAAGTGCATTTCTAGCTCATAAAATGTGCTATCACTGGGGCTCAAATCCTTCTCGAGCCCCATACTGATGAGCCGAGTTCCTTTCTCATTTATATGACGGCACAAGTGAAATCCGCAACTTTCACACTGGTTTTTCACCGAAAATGCGACATGCCACCAGCCAACAATCAACGGCCACAATGACTGAGCCATTCCACACTTTGCCCGGATTTCACTTTGAACCTCAACGTGTTCCACAAGTGCCTAATCTGCATGGTACAATGAGTGCTTCACCTTCGACCTCACGGCAAGATTTTTCGCAAGATTTTTTCGCCACTCCGCTTCCTACGAGTGCAGTCACATATTCTAATAACTCCGGCTTTACTGCGCCCAATGTGCTTCATGATCTTTCACCTTTCTTTACTGCCAACAAACAAATGAACATTCTTCCATGTGATTCTAATTATAAAAATGTGTATTTTTCAGTCTTCAAAATTTGCACTATGGTGTTTCAACTGCTGGTTACGTAATCGGTCAACAATGTGCTACGCAGCGGACACAATCAAACTTTATTCTCCCGTCAGGGCACAGTAACTTTATTGATTATTCTAAATTTTCCTACGAATTATTCTTGCAGTTTGAATCAGTTTTGTCGCGCTCTGAGTGCACCTTTTTCTGCATGCACAACGAACATTGCAGACAATGCCATTGCTGCAAGTTACGCGCAACAGTCTTTTTCGTGTGTGAACAGTGAGAGTGTTGTTGCTTCAATCTACCACCATAGTAACTTTGCATTTTCAAATGCTGTGTCCTGTGACAGTGTTTTTTATGTGCAGCCATGTGCCACAGCACGTGATGTGTTTGCCACACCGCGACCACAACAGTCCGTTCCGCACTCGCACATGACACGACTGCCTATTGTGAGGCACATGCCAGTTCCTCTGCCGCATCGGTCTACAATGCCGTCTCATAGCACCATGTTTCCGATCTACCATGCTCATTTCCTGTCCCACCAGGGACATCTGCCGAGCCGTGTGAGCTTCGTACCTCACCTCAACAAGTGTACTGTGATTTCACTATCGTCGAGGCTCAATTTCCGACACCCTGTTACTGATTTCGAGTTGCAGATAGAATCTACGATGCCCACTCTATGCTGCATTACATGCCTCATCACCCTGCTGTCATTTGAGGTCGCTCCCACAATGTAGACGACACACACAAGTCACCTTACTCGTCTCGCCGCCCACTTGCTGCCAGAGTTCCAGCCTCACCACCCTCTCCGCCGGTGTTCAAACTGGCCACCCTGCAACGAGTTATTACGACTCATCGAGTAATTTCAATGGATAAGCACATCCAGCTCAGCATTTGTTTCCCCCACTAGCGTCATTAGTGACTTCGCACCCGCACGCATGGTTACCAGTGCATGTGACAGTTCTGTTTCCCCACGCCGCTCTTCCGTGAGTTCTTGTAAACAAAACTTGGTTTCTATGCTAACGCCTCACTCAGACACACCGATAGTGCCTCATTCTGCACTAGTGATGGCCTGTCTTTCTCCTCATGTACAGTGATCTTCTTCCGTTTCCTGCTCCCCCACCCTGTTGATCGAGCACGAATCTGAAACTACAATTTCTCCGACATGCATGCCGCCACATGAACATGTTCATCTTGGGAACTACTCAAACACATCTCATGAACTGCCATCTTGTGCTCATGTGACAGTGCTTTCCTTATGCACGCCAGTGCCAGCCACCGTGCTGCCCTCGCGAGCACCGCCGGCCAATGCGAGCACTACTTCGTCATTGCCTTGGCTCTCCTCAGCTACCGTGTCTACTTCTGAGACATCGCCCGCTGCTGTGCTGCCCTCGCACACACCGCCAGTTGGCTCGTCTACTATTTCGTTGCCTTGGCTCTCCCCAGCTGCCATGACAACTTCCGAACCATTGCTCGCCATCGCACTACACTCGCCTGCACTGTTGGCTGAAGCAGCTACCAATTCAGCGTCTCGGCTTTCCTCGGTCATCACGAAAGCTCCCGAGCCGCCTTCCGCCAGTTCCCTAAGTGCTCCACCCCTCCCCCCGCCTCATCGAGAGAGTACTCTATACTGCAGGGGGGGGGGGGGGGGGGGGCTGTGTGGTGGCATGCCTAAGGAAAAATATAGAAGGAAACTATCCTGGTGAGATAAACAAATAAAAAAAATAAAAATAAAAATAAAATAAATTAAAAAAAACGGATGACTTACCCAAAAGGACCGGGTCATTGATAGTCATAAATAAAAATAAAAAATACACTCAAACATACATACAAGCTTTCGCCACCACTGGCAGCTTCTTCAGGAAAAAGAGGAAAAAAGGGGGGGGGGGGAGAAAGGGAAGGATATGGGTTTTAAGGAAGTGGAAAAGGACTCATTCCAATCCCAGGAGTGGAAGGACTTACCTTAGGGGACAAAAAGGAAGGTAGACAAACACACACACACTCACACATATCCAAACGCAAACACACCTAGACAGACATTTGTAAAAAGCAAAGAAGTTGGACAGAGATACCACTTGAGGCAGAGGCTCTGTCCACAGAACCAAGGCAAAGATGCTAAAGATGGTGGGCGGAAATTTGAATTTAGCGGAGGTTGAGACCAGGTGGGCAACAGGAGGAGAGAATAAGCTGAAGGGCAAGTTCCCATCTCTGGAGTTCTGAAAGGTTGGTGTCAGTGGGAAGTATCCAGATAACCTGGACGGTGTAACACTGCGCCAAGATGTGCTGCCGTGCCCCAAGGCGTGTTTAGCCACAGGGTGATCCTCATTACCAACAAACACTGTCTGCCTGTGACCATTCATGCAAATGGACACTTTGTTGCTGGTCATTCCCACATAGAATGCTTCACAGTGCAGGCATGTCAGTTGGTAAATCACGTGGGTGCTATCGCAAGTGGCTCTGTCCTTTATTGTGTACACCTTCCGGGTTTCTGGACTGGAGTAAGTGGTGGTGAAAGGGTGCATAGGGCAGGTTTTACAACGGGGGTGGTTGCATGGGTAGGAGCCATAGGGTACGGAAGGTGGTTTGGGGATTTCATAAGGATGGACTAGGAGGTTACGAAGGTTAGGAGGGCGGCGGAAAGACACTCTTGGTGGAGTGGGAAGGATGTCATTAAGGATGGATCTCATTTCAGGGCAGGATTTAAGGAAGTCATTTCCTTGGTGGAGAGCCACATTCAGAGTCCGCTCCAGTCCCGGAAAGTATCTGGTGACAAAAGGGGCACTTCTGGGGTTCTTCGGTGGAAGGTTCTGGATTTGGGGGGATGATGAGGTGGCTCTGGTAATTTGCTTCTGAACCAGATCAGGAGGATAGCTGCGGGATGTAAAAGCTGTTATTAGGTTATTGGTGTACTGGTTCAGTGATTCGGGACTCGACGTTTGATGTTTGATGTTTTCCACATCAAACGTTCCCTTCCCTACAGCTTAGGTCTTCGTGGCAGAAGAGTCTGCCTTTCTTGGATATAGGTGTGACTTCTGCAACTTTACAATCTTTTGGTAGAGATCCCTCTTCGAGAGACCGGTTGTATATGGCTGTTAAGTAAGGAGCTATCGCTTCAATATAATCAGATAGAAATCTAATGGGTATACAGTCCAAACCAGAAGACTTGTTCTTGTTATGTGATTTCAGTTGCTTCAGTACTCTGATGATATCTACTTCTATGTTACTCATTCTGGCCTCTGTTTGTAATTTGAATGCCCCTCTATCGTAGCCTCCAGCCAACACCACCTACAAGACAAGGCCTTACAACAGGCCGTGCCTACGTCACACTGACTGACTGGCCGCCCGCTGCGTGGCCGTGGGTGTGCCCCAGCGGCCAGCCAGTGAGATGGCGGCCGGGGCCTCCAAGTGTGACGTAGGCACAGCCTGTTGTAAGGCCTTATCTCTAGGTGGTGTTGCTCCAGCTGTGCAACCAAGCTTGGAGCTCGGAGCGAAGTGTCACCAGCTCAGACTGCATCTGCACACAGCCATCACAGTCCATATTTATGATTACAGAAAAGACTTAGCTCAGAAACATTTGCATTGTTGGTTATTTCTTCAGTGGCTGAAGTGCATACATTAAGGTTACATACTTCAGCTATTTCATTCATTGTCACAGTTGTACTGTTTGTCTTCGGTATTGGACCACATGTCATCATTAAAGAAAGGAGAGTCATCTTGAAGATTGATAATTTATTTAAATCTAAGCTTGCACTTTTTTTGAGCTAAGTAGAATTTGATATTTAATTGATTGTGTATTTATTGTAAGTTTTAATTTAATTGAAACATGTACAATTGTACACATTCTACATCCTTGTGATTAATTTACTAACTGGATCAACAGAACATGAAATAAATAAATAAAATAAATGATCCTGCTTAATAAATCCCTTGCACAAGGATGTTATGTCATCTACTACCTGGCTAAGACATGTACTGGGCTTGAAAAATTTTGTGACCTGGTGTCCGTTACCTAATTTTTCCTGCAATACCTGTTCCACATCTCTTGTTATAATAGTTACAGATGTTGATTTACAATTACAAAAGTTAGTGTTGATTAAAACATACAATGTAATTCAACAGCAAATACAAAGCACATGATATTTACACAAAATTACAGCCTCTCTCTTCTTTGGTAATTTCATACTATTCTATTTACAAACAATCAAATACAAGACAAAAAAATAATATTCATGTTAAACAGACAAACACTGCACTATTTCAAAAAGGAATACTACAGCCTGGCATTACACTATATAATGCTTTACCCAAAGCCATAAAATCAAAAATGGACACAACCAAATTCAAGACAGCAGTCAAGGATTACTTGGTGACACACTGCTTCTATTCAGTAGATGAATATTTAGAGTTTCAAAATTATAGCATCAGCTAGAAATGTAGGTTTATGGTAAAGTGTGGAGAGAAAATGTAAATTTACTATTAGTTATTACGATGTATTTATTTATATAAATGTAATCATGTTGTGTAAAAGTGGCAAATATCCATTTTATTCAATATGTAGAGTAATAAAACTTCTAGCAGTGAAAAACATTGTGGTAAATCATACCAAGTAAAATGTTAATCTACTTTTAATATTACAACACAAGAAAAGAAATATGTTAGGCCCAAAATGGTCCAATATCTATTGTACCCTGTACAGTTCTGGATTCACGAGACCAATAAATAAATAAAAAATTTAAAAAATGCTTTAAGACGTGGTTATCTAATTAAATACTGAATGACTTTACTAACATTTACACAGCTTCTGGACAAAGATTGGTAAGATTTTATAATAATAGTTTTCAAGTTTGCAGTTTATAATTGTACAAATACAAAATTGAGTAATCAGCTTTCTACACATATTTCCATATTTAATTAGTGAAATCTTAGTGACAATGAAAGTAATGCTGTTTAACACATTTTATACAACATAACAGCCATGACTGCAATTAATTTTTGGTTTATCTAGTTTTCATTTATCATTAGTGGCATGATTGTTCTTGTGCTATCTAGAAGCTTCTATGTACCATTTTTCGTAAGTATGCCACAATTAACATTCCTTACTATCAAAAATCACAAGTAATGTTTGTTGTCACACTTTATATTTGATGTACATCCAATTTAGTCTTTTTCTATTTGTGTTTATCTGAAATTCAACTCCACTGAACCAGCCAATACCACTGTTGGTATATGTGAGTCCGGTCACCTGCGCTTCACTTCACCTCCGAAGACCAGCTGCTGCCCAAAGAATGAGTAAATATCTGATGTTACTAACTAATATTCTCCAGGAGCATTGTGGATGATGTGGATGATGGAAGTCTGCTCACCATCTTGCAGGCCCTGTGCTGTCCATGGTACTAGCTCTGCGCCTCACACCAATCAGACTATCACCTAAAACTTCCAAGGGCAGTAAGCCACAGTTCATACACTCGTCAGTCAAAAGGCAGGGACAGATACCAAATAATGCTCATGCTTCACAAGCCTGTGCCTTTGTCTGACATGAACAACAATATTCATTAATCAAAACTGACTGACACAACTTGTTACATAATTTTTACAAAGTAAACATGGTTATTCTGACAAAATTTACATAGTATGCAAAATAATATGAAGTATCAAACTAAACTGGTAATACGTTAATGTATCTATCCACTTTACTGAACAACAAAATAAAGCATTTGAAAAGAAAATTACATTATCATAATTCATACCTACATAATATTTTCGATTAATTATGAAAATTCCCCTCAGAGGTGATAAATATTGTTGAAACGAGATAGAATGGCTGGACAGCACAAAGGTAAGTACTGGCCAGCCATTCTATCTCGTTTCAACAATACATATTATTTTATAGAAAATATTAGCTACACAAGGTATTATTGTTTGTAGGGATTGAGTTCTGTGACATTTCTTAATCCAAAAATCATCTCAGATTTTGGGTAAGCTAGTCTGTAAGCAATGGGGTGTGGTATCTCGATCACTCTGAATGGACCTATGTATATCTCAAATTTTTTTTTTTTTTTTTTTTTTTTTTTTTTAAATCTCATATGAACAGAATCTTGTTGATGAATGTTGTAGGCTATTTATTATATCGTCAAATTTTTCTACATATTCTCTATCCATGATACATGATTCTTGTTGCAATATGTTCTGAATAATCTTCCAATCTCTCTCATATATCTTTCTGCCAGATTGCTTGAAGGGTAGCAATCCGAAATCAGGATATGCTTTATATTTTCATATTGTATGAATCTTTTCCATGACTTTGATGTGAATTTTGTACCATTGTCAGACAGTATGCTTTTTGGAATGCCAACAGTTAGAAAGGAATGATGCCTAATTTTATTAATAATGCTTTTGCTAGTAGCTTTCTTTAAAAGATACAATTTGACAAATTTTGAGAACAAATCAACCATTATAAAATGTAGCAGTATCCCCTTCAAGATTTAGGTAGACATCCATATAAATACAGCAGTGAATTTTAATGATCCTTTGGGCAAGATGTTTTGCATATATTCTCTGCTTGTTTGGTTTGTGACCTTAACTCTCTGACATCTATTGCATGTTGCTAATAACTTCTTTACTCTTATAGATATGTTGTAAAAATATAAGTTTTCCTGAATCTTTTGGATACACTTGTGTATTCCACAGTGGCCGAAACTTTCATGCACATACTTTATCAGGCCAACATAACGTCCACTGATCACTGTCAGTGCTCGTCCTCCTGAATAAAATCCCTTATAAACTTGTAGTATTGTCCCACTTTCTGTGTCTAAAGTGAAAATATCAATGCAATGATGCAAAAAGTCTTTGGATGAAGCTTGCCATTACTGGGGTATGTTTTTATTGCAATATTAGCCCAATTAATACTACAAGTACCTCCCATTCTTCTCATTACAACGTCTTCCTCTATCTGATGAGTTTCTGATCTAGATTTTGAACATTATTTTTGCACACACTCAAACTACTGTTAATTACATAGGTTTCCTGAGCAGTACTGGCTTTATGGGTGTTAACCTTTTGTTCCAGACTTTCTCTCACTTTCCTAAGATCATTTTTTTATGACTTTGTTCTCTTGCTGAAAATACAAATCAAGGGTAGCAATACTCTCGGAATTTCTACTAATCTTATGGTTTAAATCTGATTCTAGAGTTACAATTTTGTTTTCTACAGAATCAACATGAGCATTCATTTAGGTCTGTCCTGCTCTAACATAATTTTTGAGATTGTTCAGGTCTCACCTCATTTCATCCACTGCCTTGTTCATTTCCTCTAGCTGTCTTTTGAGTTATAATATAATAATGGAAAGTCCAGGTTGGAATAAATAATATAGTGAGGACAGTTACAACTCACCGCAAAGACGTGGCGACGAGATGCGACAGGCACATACAAAAGACACACACATACAACACATTCAGCTATCGGCCATGGCCTTCCTCAGAAATAGAGCACTCACGCAATCACACAGGCACACAACACAGTCATACAACCATCACCTCCGACTGCCACAGATTCGAAGTGTGGCAGTCGGAGGTGATGGTTGTATGACTGTGTTGTGTGCCTGTGTGATTGCGTGAGTGCTCTATTTCTGAGGAAGGCCATGGCCGATAGCTGAATGTGTTGTATGTGTGTGTCTTTTGTATGTGCCTGTCGCATCTCGTCGCCACGTCTTTGCGGTGAGTTGTAACTGTCCTCACTATATTGTCTTTTGAGTTCTTGCTTTACATCTGACACTTTTTCACTTATTTCATCACTTAATTCCTGCTTTACTGACGTCACTTGTTGACTTAGATTATGGCTAGCTTCATTGATCTGTTCCCATATATGACATGTTATCTGGTTGAACATGTTTAGCAAGGTTGGCAATAGAATCACTACCTCTTCACTGTCTGAATTATTATTACTTTCCGCAAATGAACTATTTGCACTCACATTTACACTAGTATTCTGCTCACTTACACATTGAACTGACCCCTCCACCTTCTTGATTAGTTTGACACAACACTTCCCTATCTGAATTTTCTGTATGGACCATGGTGATGAGACAAAATTATAAAGGAACAAACAGTACTTATCTTAATTTTCATGCAGTCCAACGATGTTTGTCCACTTTGGTCACGTTCTGGCCGTTCTTTCCACTGGTTGGCTATCTTTCAATCCACGGCTACATACACTTTTCTTGCTTAATCATTTTATATTTTTAGCTTGAGTACCAGCAAGACAAAATCCCTAGTAATGTCCAAAATCATGGGGTCCTTCGCCAGGAATATTGTATTTCTCAGTTTTCCCATTAAATTAAATAACGTGAAACACAACTTAATTCTTGTGGTTCATTTCATCGACTTTAACCTCACATTACCAAGGCAAACAAATCACATAACACTATGACGAAAATATCACTCGAACTGCGCTCCAACTGCACTGTAACTCAATTGTAACTACTGTCAACTGTAACTGTCAATGTAACTATTGCAACTGAAACTTTCCATGACACTGGAGTGTGCTGTTGTAGGGTGATTGTTATAACAACTGCAGACGTTGATTTACAATTACAAAAGTTAGTTTTGATTAAAATTTTTTTTTTTTTTTTTTTTTTTTTTTTTTTTTTTTTTTTTTTTTTTTGGTAATTTTATACTATGCTATTTACAAAGAATCAAATGCTTTAAGGTATAGTTATCTAATTACATACTGAATGAATACCTTTACTAACATTTACACAGCTTCTGGATGAAGATCGGTAAGATTTTATACTAATAGTTTTCAAGTTTGCAATTTATAAATGTACAAATACAAAATTGAGTAATCAGCTTTCTAGTCATATTTCCATAATTAATTAGTGAAATCTTAGTGACAATGAAAGTAATGCTGTTTAACACCTTTTATTCGACATAACAGTCAGTCTGCAATTAGTTTTTGGTTTATGTAGTTTTCATTTATCATTAGTGGTGTGATTGTTCTTGTGCTATCTAGAAGCTCCTATGTACCATTTTTCATAAGTATGCCACACTTTATATTTCACTTAAATCCAATTTAGTCATTTTCTATTCACATTTATCTGACATTCAACTCCACTGAACCAGCCAACACCGCTGTTCGTATATGTGAGTCTGGGTCACCTGTGCTTAACTTCACCACCGGTTCGCATTGATCGTTGCATTAAAGCTGTGGAAAGGGGGGAGGGGAGGGATGTTCCATTACAAATGCTTGTCATAGTTGATGCCATATCCCTCTACACTAACATCCCCAATACTAATGGTTTTTCTGCTGTTGAACCATACCTTTCACAACGCCCAACTGCTTCCAAGCCTGCAACCTTCTTCCTTGTTACCTTAACTAACTACAGTAGAACCTCGTTTTTACGCTTTTCAAGGGACCTCAGTAAAATGGTGTAAAATGCAGGAAAATGTAAAATGAAGGAAATAATGTTTTAAATGGTAAAATATGCTTACTGGATCAGTCTTGCGTTTTCATAGTTTATTTGTGATATATGTACATAACAGGCATCTAAATACTCACCAGGAAGTTTATTGTACAATAAGGATTATCCAAATTTTTACTATTTTAAGCGCAGGGCAGAACTGGTAATTTTATGGGAAGTAGATGTAATTTTACTCATTATGAGCAAGTAAGCTGCTGCTGGGCTATGTAAAACATATTCAAAATTACCTGAACCGCTTAGATAGATATGGTTTGGATGCTGCTGCCAGGCTATTTAATTAATTATTTACGTAGTAAAACTCTTAAAGTACCGTTTTTTTTTTCTATTTTTCGATGTTTCACACGACAATGTTAGAGAATTTACTCGCATTCTCAAGTGCAAACATATGCATAAGTATTTTTGTGACGTTTGTATAGGATTGGCATCTCACAATATTATCGCTTTTTTGAGGTTATGGGTATTATGATACCCAACTTTGACAGATAAAGTTCTTTATTAATCAGAAACATGTATCGCAAAAACTATGCAACTCTTTATTCAGACATCAAAAAAGCAACTGGTTCTGATTATCAAAATATCCACGGGTGTACTGCCGGTCTATAGTGTCCAACGGGCACAATATTTCGGCGATCATACATGTCGCCATCATCAGGTGAACTGACGGACTGAGCTCCTGGAAACGCGCCGGCACGGAGGTCCGCACGCTACGGCTGCTCGAAGGGAACTGGGTTCTAGCCCGGTAGCGGGCCATTTAAATACCCGCGGCCCACGGAGCGACCCCTCCGCGGTCCGCGCCCCGCGCCGCGTCCGCGCAGTGGAACCGATTGCGCCGGCATCTGAGAAGACGTCGGTGTGAGGGCTCTGTCCGCCGTGGTCGTCACTTCGTTACGTTTGCTAGATTTACTCTTAATTAACCCAATCGCTGGTTCCCAAGCTTTGCTAAGATTATAGCCAGAGTCACGGTTTATGAGGTCGTCACTTGTGCGAATTTCAATGGCCTCTCTAACGACGCAGTCCCAGTATCTCGACGTCTGTACCAGAATCCTAGTGTGTTCATACTCCATGGCGTGATTCTCCGACAAACAATGTTCAGCGACCGCCGACTTGCTCGGATACATCAATCGTGTGTGCCTCTGGTGTTCAACGCATCGATCCTCGACGGTACGCATCGTCTGTCCAATATATGACTTTCCACACTGACACGGAATCTGGTACACGCCCGCCTTCCTCAAACCGAGATCATCTTTAGCGCTCCCCACCAGTGCACGAATTTTATTCAGCGGACAAAAAACAGTTCCAACCTGGTGTTTTCTCAAAATGCGGGCGATCTTCCCTGAGAGTGCGCCGGTATATGGAACGAACGCAGTGCCTACATCCTCCCTTGCGTTTTCATCCGTTTCCACAGGTTGTGTTGTAGTGGTTGGGCGGAGAGCCCGCTGAATCTGCCACTCTGAGTACCCATTTTTTCGAAATACAGTTCTCAGGTGTTCCAATTCCTGGGGTAGACTCTCTGCGTCGGAGATAGTGCGCGCCCTATGTACTAGAGTTTTAAGTACCCCATTCCTCTGTGAAGGGTGATGACAGCTGTCTGCGTGTAAATACAGATCAGTGTGCGTTGTCTTCCGATATACACTATGACCCAGGGTGCCGTCAGCTCTTCTCTTGACCAAGACGTCAAGGAACGGCAATTTACCCTCCGTTTCAGTCTCCATAGTGAATTTGATGTTGGGGTGTATGGAGTTCAGATGTGTAAGGAAGTCAAGGAGTTTATCCATACCATGTGGCCAGATGACGAAAGTGTCGTCCACATAACGGAAAAAGCAAGTAGGTTTCCAGAAAGATGATGCAAGGTCTTCCTCCTCGAAATTCTCCATGTATAAATTTGCGACCACAGGGGAGAGTGGGCTACCCATGGCGACTCCCTCCGTTTGTTCGTAGTATTCGCCATTGAAAAGAAAATACGTGGAGGTCAAGACATGCCTAAAAAGTTCGGTGGTCTTCTCGTCAAATTTCTGACCAATCAAATCTAGTGACTCTCGAAGGGGCACCCTCGTAAACAACGAAACGACGTCAAAACTTACCATGATATCCGACTCGTCCAGCCTGAAGTTGTTAAGGCGTTTCACAAAATCCACGGAATTACGTATGTGATGAGGGCATTTACCCACATAAGGACTTAATATTCCCGTCAAGTATTTGGCCAACAAATATGTAGGTGCCCTGATGTTACTGACAATGGGACGTAACGGCACCCCATCTTTGTGAACCTTAGGGAGTCCATAAAGTCTTGGCGGTACCGGACCTTGAGGTAAAAGTTTCTTGGCGACACCCTCCGGTAAATCCGCATCCTTGAGAAGCGCCCTCGTCTTGTTATCCACCTTCTTTGTGGGGTCAACGCTGATCTTCCGGTAGGAATCGTCATTTAGCAGGCTCTGCATCTTTTCAGTGTAGTCCTTATGGGAGACAACAACCGTAGCATTGCCTTTGTCAGCCGGTAAGACAACAATATCAGGGCGCTCCCTCAGGTCACGAATGGCCGCCCTCTCTTTACTAGTGATTTTTGACTTCGTCGGCTTGGATTTCGTCAATGCACGACAAGTTTCACGACGTATTTCCTCAGCTGAATCAGGCGGAAGTCGAGCTGCAACCTGTTCAACAGCACTAATAATTTCTGCGACAGGTGTGAACTTGGGGGTAGGAGCAAAGTTGAGTCCTTTCTCTAAAACTGAGACCGCATCATCACTCAACTCCATGCCACTCAGATTGATGACGGTCTTGCACGGAACCTGCAGAGGTGGCTTGTCAAGGAGGCGTGAGAACTTAGCTGTTTGACGTCCCGTTGCCTTCTTATGGGCAGAATCGGCTGCAACCGAAGTAACACCATCAATCCAATCCCAGGAAAAAGACGTGAAGCGACTAGCCAGTTTCAAATGCAGATGGAATAGTTCCAGAGAGACGAACTCAAGACTACGGCGGGTGAAATGCACTCTCTCACGAAGCAATGCGAGGCCGGCCCGTTTTTTAATTCTCTTGGCTGCTGCAGAATCGATGTGATGCGTAACCTTAGCAAAATTTGGGACAACATTCTCGGAACGACATCTCTTTAGAAAAGCAAGAGTACTTAGCAAACGACATCTACGGTGGCGCAACTTTTCAAATTTCTTCATGCTGCGATACATCGCCTCCCCGTAAAGGTGTATGATGTGATTCTTCAGTTTCTCCCGGCGTATTTGATGATCAAAATATCCACGGGTGTACTGCCGGTCTATAGTGTCCAACGGGCACAATATTTCGGCGATCATACATGTCGCCATCGCCATGTCGCCATCGACCTCATAAACCGTGACTCTGGCTATAATCTTAGCAAAGCTTGGGAACCAGCGATTGGGTTAATTAAGAGTAAATCTAGCAAACGTAACGAAGTGACGACCACGGCGGACAGAGCCCTCACACCGACGTCTTCTCAGATGCCGGCGCAATCGGTTCCACTGCGCGGACGCGGCGCGGGGCGCGGACCGCGGAGGGGTCGCTCCGCGGGCCGCGGGTATTTAAATGGCCCGCTACCGGGCTAGAACCCAGTTCCCTTCGAGCAGCCGTAGCGTGCGGACCTCCGTGCCGGCGCGTTTCCAGGAGCTCAGTCCGTCAGTTCACCTGATGATGGCGACATGTATGATCGCCGAAATATTGTGCCCGTTGGACACTATAGACCGGCAGTACACCCGTGGATATTTTGATCATCAAATACGCCGGGAGAAACTGAAGAATCACATCATACACCTTTATGGTTCTGATTGTTTGAGTACAGGCCAGTCGCTCTGGCAAAGGAACTAGCAGAAAGAGGAACTACACCACCACAAATCGGCATTATTCTCAAGTCAACAAACCGTTCTGTTTGTCTGAGTACACACCAGGCGCTCTGGCAAAGAAGCTGGTGGAAAGAGGAACTACATTGCCACAAATCGGAGCATCGTACATCAACTAGCCGCGTACTACCAACAACGATACGCAAAATATATGTCTGAATAAGTGTCAAGAAACTCAACTGCAAATAATTTTTAAATGCTATACTTTAAGGGGAAAGCCATGCTAGCGTCAATTTATGTAGATTACATCATTTTTTCTTCATGGACATGCTTTCGATAAGTGTAAAATGCGGGAACAGTGTAAATATGTTAATGCAAAAACGAAGGCGAATTATCATTGTGAACATAGGAAATTTTATGGGACCAACAAAAAATGGTGTAAATGGCAGGAAAACGTAAAAACCAGGAATGTAAAAATGAGGTTTTACTGTACATTCTCACCCAACATGACTTCTCCTTGTAGGCATCACCTACAAATTTGTGGCACAGCCATGACACATGTATGGCACCTTCTTATGCCAACCTATTCATGGGCCATTTAGAGGCATCCTTCCTCACTAATAAATATCCCAAACCCTTCATCTGGTTCAGATTCATTGATGATATCTTCATAATCTGGATTGAAGGTGAGGCCACATTATCCACATTCCCTCAAAACCTCAACGCCTTCTCCTCCATTCAGTTCATTCTAGCTACCTTCCTTGATGTTGACCTACTCCTCAAAGATGGACTTATCAGTACCTCCATCCACATCAAAGCTACCAACCATCAAGAATGCCTCCATTTTGCAAGTTCCACCCATTCCACACTAAAAAGTCCCTTCCATGCAGCCTTGCCACCCATGGTCATCACATCTACAGTGACAGGCAGTCCCTCTCCAAATATGTCAAACGCCTCAATGAGACCTTTACTGACCATAATTACACTTCAAACTTTGTGCAGAAACAGGTCTCACAGGCCCTCTCTGTCCAGTCACCCACCACCTCCCCTGCACCCACCATCTGGCCACAAAGAGCACCCCTCTTGAGACGGGATTCTGACTACCTTTTATCCTGCTCCAAATGAGAAATACCCTACCCAATATTCTCCCCACCCCTCTACAGTGGTATTCCATTGCCCACCAAACCTATGTTGTCCATCTCTACTCCATTCCTGCTTCCAACCCCTTAATCCCTGGCTCATATCTTTGCAATAGACCCAGATGCCAAATTGATCCTATTCACCAACACATCACCACCTACTCCAGTCCTGTCACTGGCATTTACTATCCCATAAAAGGCAGGGCAACCTGTGAAAGCAAACTTGTTATCTAAAAACTGAGTCATTGAGCTGTAACCACTGTGCAGCTTTCTATGTGGGCATTACCAGGAACAGGCTGTCTATCTGAATGAATGGCCACCATAAAACTGTGGCAGAGCATGCAACCCTGCATAATGTGGCTCACTTCAATGATTGCTACACAGCCAGTGCCATATGGATCCTTCCCATTAACACCAACATTTTTGAATTGTGCAGGTGGGACCTCTCTACAATACATCCTATGCTCCTGCAAACCCCCAGGCCCAAATCTTTCTGCTATATCTCACCTCAGGAAATAATAACTGAAAGGCACTGTCTGTTTTTATTGACCAGACAAACTAATCATCTTCTGGAAACAAAAAAAGCAAACAAACTTCTGAAACTAAGGCAAAAACATCTCTCCGAGGGACACCACCTTGACGAAGCACTGTCCATGCGGGTGGAGAGGCTTGAACATCCATAGGAAGCTGAGGGCTATACCAAAGGTAGAGAACGTACTGCCGGAAAGACCTAAGCTGATGGATGAGATTAAGAGTGTCCCACAACGTCCCATCTTCCTTATCCTCTCCCAGACCTTTCCCATTTCCCTTCCCAACCCAAGGTGTGATGTGATCCGTGCCGAGGGGTGCATGGCACATGGGTGGATGTGTCTTGAACGAAGCCTCAGGGATACCGGGCGACCTCCCTGAGTAAGTAGCCTTGCACCGCGCGGTTATCATGGCGTGGACCATATAAATCCCCAAATCTTGTGGGACTAAGATGAACATGGAGAAAAAAAATTATTTTAAAATAATATGATGGGCAATCTGAGACCTCAGATAGTCATACATCGGGATCAGGACTGATGGACTGCACTCCTACTTCTCAGTCAGGGTCTAGACCTGAGCAAGAAGTGGGAACTATAACAGAGAAGTTGGACCAGATTAGGAACAAGGCCTTGTCTGGGGCTCAGAGGAGAAACTTCTCAAGGAACAGAAGCAAAAGGAAGGAAAAGAATGGCTTCCTAAGCATAAGTGGAGGGAATCAAAAGGGCTTGAGCCCAAGACCCCCAAAAAGAAACTGCGTCAGGTTGAAGGGGATACACAGATCCCCTAGACGTCAAAGACAGGTGGCAAGAGGGTTAGGGAGGAATCTAAGACTCCCTCCTCTCTGGACAAGTGTGATCCTAAAAGGCTGAGGCAGGAAATAGGGAAAAAGATCTATAGTACTGCTGTCTCAGTCTTTAGAATGGCGGTTGTCCAAGAAGGATACCCACTGGTGAGCATCACCTCGCAGCAGGAGGAGCTCGTGCAGATGGCCCTCTTTGAAGAGATTGGGGGAACGCTGGTCCAGGACCCAAATTCAGGAGTGTCTATCTAGATCGCGGTGCCCTCATTTTTGTCTGCGAGTGGGAGCACTCAGCAGAATGGCTTAAGTACAAGGTGCCAATGATATCCCCGTGGGAGGATGCGAAGCTGCTGGTCAAGACAGCAGCCGAACTCCTGAAGACCGCAAAGGTATCAATATGGGTACCAAAGATCCTTAAGGATGTCCCTCCAAAAACTCTGTTCGAGAAAATAAGGGTCCAGAACCTAAAAGTCTCAACAGAGGATTGGAGGGTAATTATCCAAAAGGTCGTTCCGGAAGGACGAACCCTGGTGGTGGAGGTTGGAGAGAAGTCCCTGAAGGCAATGCGAGAGCAAGGCATGAAACTGCTGTTTTTAGGGTTCTCGCAGGTCGCCGTCAGGGTAATCAAAGACCTTAAAGGCAATAATGGCAGCAAGATGGGGACTGGAATTGCTGCAGATAAACCTGCAGCACAGTAAAGGGGCCACTGCTGCCCTGAGCCGTCGCCTGGTGAGACAGGAGGTGGACATGGCCCTATTACAAGAACCCTATTTATACAAAGGGGGTGTTTCGGGCCTCGGTGGTACTGGAGGTAAGCTGATTTATGCTAGAAATCTAAAAAACTACGGAACATCCATTTCTAGCATAAATGTAATCCCTTCCATACCAATGATGGATTTTTGTTCCAGGGACCTGGTGACCATCAGGATGCAGCAACATGAGGAAGGTATCACAAGGGAAATTGTTTTGGCCTCAGCATACCTTCCTTAAGAAGACAGTTCTCCTCCTTCTTTGGAAGTGTGGAGACTGACAGAAGCCTGTCATCGGCAAGGTGACGAACTGTTGGTGGGATGTGATGCCAATGCCCACAATCTATCGTGGGGCAGCAAGGACACCAACAGTAGAGGTGAGCACCTTCTTGAATTTCTCATATCTAACAACTTGGAGATCCTGAATAGGGGTGATGAACCTACATTCAGTAATAGTAGAAGGGAAGAAGTAATTGACATAACATTTGGTTCCATGATGATGGGAAGTTACGTCAAACAGTGGCATGTGGTCCTGGAGCCATCCTCATCAGATCACATGTATATTAAATTCAAGGTTGAAATGGGAACCAGATTGACCATGGCCTATAGGAATCCTGGGAAAACGGACTGAGAGACATTTAGGAAAGACCTTGACTTCAGCCTATCGGAAATTAAAACTTCAATAAGGAATCCAGCAGAGTTTGAGGAAGTAGCAGAGGCCGTAACCTCTGCTATAGTGACCTCATACCTGGACAACTGCTCAATCACCACGAAGTGCACAAGTAGGAGTGTGCCTTCGTGGTATAATAACCTGGAAATGCTAAGGAAACAGGTACGAAGACTGTTTAACCTTGCGAGGCGCAAAGGACAATGGGCAAAGTATCGTGAGGCCCTTGTCAACTACAACCTTGCCATCAGACGGGCAAAGGAGGCATCCTGGAAGTATTCTGTGAGGAAGTGGAGGGCACGGCAGCTCAAGCGAGACTTCATAAAATCCTCACTAGGGTACCAACTAATCCAGGAGGAACATTGAGGAAGGGGGATGGGGAGTAGACAAAGACAGCACATGAAACACTGGAACTGCTCCTCAAGACTCACTTTCCTAACTATATTCTGGGGGATAAACTCAGACCAGAATGCGACTCCTGAGAGACAACGGTTCTCAGGTATTCGCAAAGAGGACTGGGATTTGGCCAAGGAGTGTGTTGATCTCAGTAAGGTCCGATGGGTGGTGCGAACATTTCAACCGTTCAAGTCACCTGGCCCGGATGGAATCTTTCCAGCTCTCGTTCAACAAGCGGGAGAAAATCTTATTAGATTCCTATGCAGGTTATTCAGGGTTAGTCTAGCAGCAGGAATCATTCCCAATGCCTGGAGGGCAGTGAAGGTTGTCTTCATTCCTAAACCAGGGAGAATTGATCATACAAAGGCCAAGGATATGAGACCAATCAGCCTGTCCTCCTCCATTCTTAAGACATTGGAAAAGCTGGTTAATGTGCATGTTGAAGAAAGGAGGTTAAGCAGGGCTCCTCTACATTCAAACTAGCATGCATATCAACCAGGTAAATCATGTGAGACAGCTCTCCACTAACTCGTTGGGAAGGTGGAGAAAGCACTACACTTTCAGGAAATAGCCCTCTTTATCTTCCTGGACATCAAGGGGGCTTTTAGCAACACAACCTTCGATTCCATGGTTAGGGCAGCAGAGGTGCATGACCTAGGGACCACTATATGTAGGTGGACTAGGGCCATGCTCAGTGGAAGAAAGGTAGAGGCTACCATGATGGATGAAAAAATGGTAATCAACACCACTAGGGGTTGCCCGCAAGGAGGAGTTCTTTCCCCCTTATTGTGGAATCTAGTGGCGAATGATCTCATTGGAGAATTAAATTCTAGGCAGTACTTTTGCCAAGGACAGACAGATGATCTTGTCATAGTAATACTTGGCAAATTTGCTGACACAGTAAAGAATATGGCACAAGGTGCGTTGGACATTGTGCAAGACTGGTGCAGAAAACAGGATCTGGGGGTTAGTCCTAAGAAGACTATTGTTGTACCATTCACAAAGAAGCATATCCAACATTCAAGTTGGAATCTAAAGCTTTTCAATGAAGCACTACCTGTGAAGGGTACAGTGAAATATCTAGGGCTACCCTACATGAGAAACTGACCTGGACCCCTCACATCAGGAATATTTGCTCCAAGGCAAAAGGTACTTTGGTAAGTACCAGGGGAGCTTGTGGCAAAAATTGGGGCCTGAGCCCCAAGGGTATGCACTGGATATACACCACAGTGATTAGACCCAGGATCACCTATGGGGCGGTCGTGTGGTGGAAGAAGGTAGAACAGCAGGTTGCTGCTAAGGAGCCTGGTAAGGTGCAGAGATTAGTCTGCTTAGCCATAACAGGCGGAATTAGCAGCACACCAACTGCTGGGATGGAAACCATGCTGGATATGCACCCATTACACCTTTGGGTCAAGATGGAGGCAGCAACTGGTGCATACAGACTCAAATCTGGCAACAACTGGAACTCTTTGGGATATCCAGAATCACACACTAAAATAGTGAGTGAGGTAAATATAGGAAAAGTTGGGGAAATGCCAGTCGACTATATTATAACCCCTTACTGCTTCAACAAGCCTTTCAATATAACAATTGGAAGTAGGGAGCAGTGGGAGAAAATAGTTCGACACCGTACGGGGGATATTGTCTGGTTCATTGACGGGTCAAAATCAGACCAAGGCGTTGGGACCGGGGTATACAGGGTGCAGCCAAGACTGGAGGGCGTCATCTCTCTAGGGAAACTGGCCTCAGTATTCCAGGCCAAAATCACTGCCATCAGGGCATGTGTTGAGGAGAATTTGCGTAGGTGCTACAAAGATCGTAGCATCTATATCTATTCAGACAGCCAGGCAGCCCTGAGATCACTGGCAGCTCCTACAACAAGGTCTAAAATTGTAGCAGAATGTCACAGTGTTCTGGTGGAGCTAGGGGAAAGCAATAGAGTAAACCTATTGTGGGTCCCTGGCCACTCGGGGATCAGTGGCAACGAACATGCCGACAGATTAGCCAGGATGGGGGCAGAGACTCCATTTATTGGACCGGAACCTGTCCTCACAATCACCAAGGCAATGATCAAATTGGAGCTACGTAACTGGCTTAGAGGACAGCACGTAGAATATTGGACCAAAGTCCACCAACAAAAACATGGCAAGGTAATGATTCCAAAGGCATGTTTTAAAAGAAGCTCTGCAATCCTGGGCCTGAACCGGAGAGAGATTAGACTCATGGTTGGATTGCTGACAGGCCATGGGAATTTCAAAAAACACCTACATACAATGGGAATAACAGAAGAGGACCCTAAATGTAGGATCTGTGATGATGGTGATGAATAAATAAACTTAGTTTCGGTGCGGGCAGCGGCGGATTGGACCAAGACTGTTTTTTGCTTCCCTGGAAAAATCAAATCAAGGCAAAAACAACAAACACCAACTAAAAGTTTTCTTCTTTACCAATTTGATACACACCAGGCAGCCTTGAGAGAATGGCCAAGGAGACGGAGCTGGATGACATATTCCGTTGAGGGAAGTCCTGGAGGTATGGTGTTCCTGGCAGGGACTCTTCCCCAGGGTGTTGGTCACGATCCCTCAGCTATGGTTCTCGTAGGCAGTCAGTGGAGAACTGACATCGTGTTGCCCTGCGCCCCCCTAAATAGTCAGTATACAATGATACGTGGCAGTTTTGAGCTGGCCTCACATGACTGTGCGAAGGAAAATAGTTCCGGATTAGTGCGCACTCTGGGGGTGCTCGTTGCGTCCTCTGGTGACTCCGGAACCGCAGCTGTGGGACACTTCACTTTTATGCATCCATGTGCTTGTACACTACCATGTGAGTTGTCTGCTCATCAGGCGAACCACCAGTATATGACACCCTTCAGATGAGCCCGGCAGTGTGTGGTTTGCCAGAGGTGTGTAGTCGACGTCCATCGGTATTGGCCTGGGTGCAGGAGTTGGCTGCCCACCACTGTCCATTGACATTGGAGGGGCCGTAGGAGGGGTTGGTCTAGCAGGGCCTCTCGGCTGCCTGTTCAACAGGCCTGAAACAACAAGAGGCGTTGAGTCGACTGCAATCATCAACTAACGGCTTCTGGGGTGCACCTTGTTCAGATGGATACGGCAAAGGGAAAGTTGAACCTCCACCATTGCTCAACCCAGTAGTTTTGTGACCACCACCAGACCCAATGGTGGGTGTGGCGGGAGAACATCAGGACCCAGTCATCATCGTGGATAGCAAACTGGTGTCGCTGACCTCATCCAGTGTAATCTACAGGTCGCTGTGGAGACGCTCTGCCAGAGTGGTTCCCCCCTGTGGAGTTGTTCTGTAAGAGCCCAAAAAGATGGACAAAGCATCGTCCAGTGAATGGTGTGCCAAGAGCTTTGCCATTTGATTCTCGAAAGTCTATATGAACTGCTCTGCCCAGTCCATTGGATGCAGGGGGGAAAGGTGCCATGGGTACCAGGGCAATGCCATTGGATGCACAGATGGCCGTGAATTCCGTGGATGTAAATTGAGGGCCAGTGTCGGTCACAATTGTCTCTAGTAGGCCTTCAATGGTGAAGATGCGAGTGAGCACCTGGATGACAGGGGTCGATGATGAGGAGGACATCCGGGAGACATAAGGAAACCCAGAAATGGCATCGACTGCAATAAACCATAAGGAGCCCAGAAAGGGGCCTGTATAGTCCCAATGGAGCCTGGACCAGGATGTTGATGCCTCTGACCATGGGAAATACTGACGTTCAGGAGCAGCTTGTTTGCTTTGGCAGAAGGGGCATGCTGCAATCATAGAGGTGATATCTGCAGCAATCCCCTTCCAGTAGACATGTTGACATGCAAGGCATTTTGTTATCATGATTCCCCAATGACCACAATGAAGCACTCTGAGGACCGTGTGTTGTAGGGAGGGAGGAATGACAACCTGAGGTCGGCCGATTTCATCCTGGATGTGAAGAACACCATCACGGGCAAAGATCAAAGGCCATAAGACATGTGGGCTGAAGAAAGCCCTGCTTGAGATTGTGGAAGGCACTTTCACATGCCTTGTCCCAATTCCATGTCACATTCTTATGTAAGAGATGGTACAATGGGGCTGCAGTGGTTGAGGAATGTGGAATGAATCTCCTGTAATAATTCAGGTAGCCCAATATGGATTGCAGCTGCTTGACGTCCGAATGGGATCGTAAATCCTGCATGGTTTGGACATGATGAGGCAGCTGCTGAATACCTGTGGCACTGAGGATGTGGCCTAAGTATTAGACTTGAGGGAGAAAAAATTGACATTTTTCTAAGTTACAGTGAAGGTTGGCTGTTTGGAGAACAGAAAAATGAAGTCCAGGTTGTCCGCTAGGTGTTGAGCGGACTGTCCGGCAACAATGATGTCATCCAGGTAGTTGGCAGTGCAAGGCACATCCCTTGTAAGAGTTTCGAGGGACCTCTGGAAAATCACTGGGGCACTCATGTTCCCAAAGAGGAGCCTATTATAGTGGAAAAGGCCAAATGGAATGTTGATAACCAGCAAGTTGCAGGCCACCTTGTCTAAAGGAAGCTGTAAATATGCATCCTTGAGGTTGATTTTTCTGAAGAGTTTGCCCCCACTGAGGTGAGTGAGGATCTCGTCGACCTTGGGAATGGGGTATGTATCAACAATCAACTGCACATTGATAGTTTTACTGAAATCACCACATACACGGATGGAAACATCCAGTTTGCCTGCCAATACTATGGGTGTTACCCATGAACTGTTAGAGACAAGTGTTAAGACGCCAGCTCCCTGCAAACATTGGAGCTTGGCCTGCCATTTGTCGTGACAAGCAAATGGTACAGGCTGGGCTTTGATGAACCAGAGTATGGCCATCAGAAAGAGCATGATGTGTGCCTCAAACTCTTGGACACCAGCAGTAGAAGGCTCGAACATGTGCGAAGAGTCTGGAGATAGGAACTGGCAGATCCTGGCTGGATGCTCCTAGTGGTATCGTGGACTTCCAGCCCCAAGGCACCGAAAATGTCAAGTCCCAGCAAGTTCAGTGTTCCTGGTGTATCCACAACAAGGAGACACATCCTGCAAGTTGTGGCGCCATGTTTGATGAGTGCCATAAACTGACCTTTAACCATCATTAAGTCATTGCTGTAACTTCAAAGGTTATGGATGAATGGTTGAAGAGGGGGAGAGCTCAAGCATTGGTAAGTTTTCCACACAATGATAGAAGAGGTAAACCCAGTGTCTACCTGGTAGTCGACTGGGTGGCCATTGACCATCACCGACATGGTTACCTGTTTATCGTGAACAGGAAGCACTGCATAAACATGGAGATCCTTCTGACAAGCCATGCCTAGGTCGTTGTTTGAAGCAATATCGACATGACTACAGTCAACTTGCATCCTAGAGGAAGCACAGCAGACCTCAGCCCTGTGCTCCGTTTTGCCACACGAGTTACATTTGGTACGGCAAAACTGACACTGATGCCCAGGGTGGGTGGCAAAACAGTCTTTGCAAGAGGGTAACTGCGTAATGCCGTGAGTTAGGGAGGTTTGTTTACCAGAAGGAAGATGGGAGGTGGTTGCTGAGGTGTTTGTTGGTAGGTGGGATGGGCCACATGCACCTGAAATGGCTCATAGAAGGCGGCGGATGCTTGGAGGGACTGTTCAAACGCCCGAATAACTGGAAGACATGCTTCTAAGGAGGGATCCCAAAACTTTAGTAAGTCCTTCCGGAGGCCCTTGTCGGGGGCATGAACCAAGATCATATCCCTCACATGCAATGCCACATATGATTGTTGGCAGCTTTCATTGGTACAACGAAATCGACAGTCCCTTGATAAGCCCTGGAGGGTAGCGATCCATTCCCAATACGACTGACCTTGCTTCTTGTGACAGCTAAGGAATTTGTGTCGAGCTGTCATAACATCCACTCCTGCAAGCAAAACTTCAATTTGCATAGGAGAGGGCATGTGGTTTGTGCTCCAACTTTAATTGCTGAAGAAGACGGTAAACCTCGGGACCAACGTAGGTGAGGAAGAAAGCCCTACGGTTGGCATCATCCGAGATACCGTATGCCAAGAAATGTTGTTCAAGTCAGGCTGTGTAGTTTGCCCAAGATTCCACCTGCCTATCAAATGCTGGGAAGGGCGGAGGGGCCCTCCCGGAGACCTTTACTATCAGGAAGAGAACGGGCATGCAGTGGGCTCCATCCATAGCTGAAGCGCTAATGGCCCTCACCACTGGTTGCTCTCACCTAGGCTGTGCTGAGTCTCACATATGGGTTACAGTTGCCGGAGACGACAGTCCTGTCGGTGTGTGTGTTTCTCCAACCAAAGAAGGCCCTATTGGCTGAAAGCTTCGCAGTTGTTTGCATATATTTGTGCTTTTCCATGGGTAATCAGACATCTCTCTGGTGAGTAGAAACCTACCCTTAAAATACCAATAAATAAATAAATAAAAATATTGTTGACTCCTTCCTGAAATTTCCATTGTTTAATGTTACTACAGTAATGTAAAATCACTTGTGTTATAATGCTAAAACTGCACATATAAAAAATTAGGCCTAAAATCACAGTATGTAAACAAAGGTGTGCAATTTTCTACAGCAAGCAAAAGAAAATTTATGCTGCAGAGAGATTTTGGTTAGGAAACAAGACAACAGCAGTAGCTGATGAATTTTGCCTTTTGGGCAATAAAATTACTTATGATCATTGCAATAGAGCATATATAAAATGCCGAATGGCAATGTGGGGAGTAATTTGTCAACATCAAATATTAGTTGAAGTAAGTATCAAGAATAATTCAGTTCCTTGAGACAATCATTGTCTCATTATACCAAAGGTATTAAATATAAGTAGAGGCACTGAATTAAAATTTGTGCTGTAGCCGGGATTCAAATCCGTGACTACCTGCTTACTAGGCAGGCACTTTTGACCACTCAGCTAACACAGTGTTAGAGACAAAGTGACTACATGGAGTGTCTTCAAGCACATCTCCCTCCACACCACTAACTTCAATTATGCCTCAATGTTCTCTGTGAAATATTTGTCAAATTGCCAAGATTATCCTACATTGGAATAGCACCCAAGCAAAGAATGTGAATGGGAAAAATCTCACCTCTTTCCTTAGTCAGGGGTGATATAAAAATAAACAATAATTCAGTTCCTTGAGACAAACATTGCCTCATTATACCAAAGATATTAAATAGGAGAGGCACTGAATTCCTCTGCCTGAGGAATAAGGCAAGATTTTTCCATTCATTTTCTTTGCTAGGGTGCTATTCCAATATAAGGAGAGCTTTGGCAATTTTATACATATTTCACAGGGAACAATGAGGCAGAATTAAAGTATGTGGTGTGGAGGTAGACATGCTTGAAGAAAATACTTGCATTTGATTTGTCTGTAATGTTTTGTTTGCTGAGCGGTCAAAAACACCTGCCCACGAAGCAGGACATCCCGGGTTTGAATCCTGGCCACAGCACAAATTTTAATTCAATGCCTCTCCTTATATTTCATTAATGTGTTACAAAGTCTTTTCTTAAGTCATTTGCTGGGTTGTAGTCTTGTACAGGAATGAAATGTGGACAGCAAGCAATACAAGAAAGAAGAGGATAAAAGCTTTTGAAATGTTATGTCACAGAATAATGCTGAGGTTAAATGGACAGATCACATAAGTAATGAGGAGGTACTCTACAGAATTAGGGAGAAAATAAATTTGTGGCACAACATGGCTAAAAGAAAGGTTCAATTGATAGAGTATATTGTTGTTGTGGTCTTCAGTCCAGAGACTGGTTTGCTGCAGCTCTCTACCATACTCTATACTGAGCAAGCCTCTTAATCTCTTCATAAGAATGGCAACCTACATCCATTTGAATCTGCTTACTGTATTCATCTCTATTTCCCTCTGCAATTTTTACCCCACACACTTCCCTCCAATGCTAAATTCACGATTCCTTGATGTCTAAGAATGATTCCTACCAGTCAATCCCTTCTTGGGGACTGGAAGTGCTGCAGGTAAACCTGCTGCACAGTAAAGGGGCCACTGCTACCCTGAGCCATCACCTTGGGAGACAAAGTGGACGTGGCCCTGATACAAGAACCCTATTTATACAAAGGGGGTGTATCGGGCCTTGGTGGTACTGGAGGTAAGCTGATTTACGCTAGAAATCTAAGAAACTCCAGAATATGCATTTATGTTAGAAATGGAATCCCTTTCATGCCAATGATGGATTTTTGTTCCAGGGACCTGGTGACCATCAGGATGCAGCAAACTGAGGAAGGTATCACGAGGGAAATTGTTTTGGCCTCAGCATACCTTCCTTACGAAGGCAGATCTCCTCCTCCTTTGGAAGTGTGGAGACTGACAGAAGCCTTCCATTGCCAAGGTGACCAACTGTTGGTGGGATGTGATGCCAATGCCCACAATCTAGTATGGGGCAGCAGGGACACCAGCAGTAGAGGTGAGCACCTTCTTGAATTTCTCCTATCTAACAACTTAGAGATCCTGAATAGGGGTGATGAACCTACATTCAGGAATAGTAGAAGGGAAGAAGTTTACAACTCACCGCAAAGACGTAGCGACGAGCTGCGACGGGCACATACAAAAGACACACACATACAACACATTCAGCTATCGGCCATGGCCTTCTTCAGAAAATAGAGCACTCACGCAATCACACAGGCACACAACACAGTCATACAACCATCACCTCCGACTGCCGCACTTCGAATCACGCTCTGCAGCGAATTGGGGACGGGAGGGGAGGGGAGGGGGAGGGGATAGAAAGGTTACGTCACGGTGGTGACGTAACCTTTCTATCCCCTCCCCCTCCCCTCCCCTCCCGTCCCCAATTCGCTGCAGAGCGTGATTCGAAGTGCGGCAGTCGGAGGTGATGGTTGTATGACTGTGTTGTGTGCCTGTGTGATTGCATGAGTGCTCTATTTTCTGAAGAAGGCCATGGCCGATAGCTGAATGAGTTGTATGTGTGTGTCTTTTGTATGTGCCTGTCGCAGCTCGTCGCCACGTCTTTGCGGTGAGTTGTAAACTGTCCTCACTATATTATTAATTCCAACCTGGACTTTCCATTATTAAAAGAAGGGAAGAAGTAATAGACATAACCCTTTGGTTCCATGATGACGGGCAGTTATTTCAAACAGTGGCATGTGGCCTTGGAGTCATCCTCATCAGATCCCATGTATATTAAATTGAAGGTCGAAATGGGAACCAGACAGACCATGGCCTATAGGAATCCCAGGAAAACAGACTGGGAGAGATATAGGAGAGACATTGATTTCAGCCTATCTGATTTTAACATGAACAAGGTATTTTTATGATGGGGACCGACAATTTTGCATCTTGCATGAGGCGGCAGTTTGGCTTGCGCTGGCCCCGATTCTTCTTCTACTGTACTACTTCCTGCATTTCAGACAATCCTTGCTTAATGCTCCCTCTAAAAATCTCAATCACCTCTGATTCCTTCAATTTTTCCACATTTCATCATCTAAATTTTCTACCTTTTTGCTGTCTCTTACGTTTAAATCTACAGATTGTAACCAAGAAGTTACAGCCAGAGTCTATATCTGCCCCTGGAAATGTCCTACAGTTTAAAACCTGGTCTCTAAGCCTTCGCCTTACCATTATGAAATCAATCTAGTAACTCCCAGGGTCTCATGGCCTATTCCATGTACATAACCTTCTTTCATCATGATCAAGCCAAATTTTTGCTATTATTAAACTGTGCTCTGCACAAAATTCTACCAAGCAATCTCCTATTTCATTCCTTTTCCCCGGTCCATAATCTCCTACCACATTTACTTCTCTTCCCTTTCTTGCTACAGAGGTCAAGTCAACTATCACTATCAAGTTTTCCTCTCCTTTAACTTTCTGAATAATTTCTTTTATCTCCTCAAACATTTCTTTGGCCTCCTCATAATTGGCAGAACTAGCTGGCATATAAACTTGTGCTACTGTTGTTGGCGTTGGCTTCGTGTCTATCTCTGCTAGGATAATGCGTTCCTATGCTGTTCATAGTAACTTACCCTGCATTCCTACTTTCTTATTATCAGTACCATTCCCGCATTACCAAAAACTGATTTTGTATTTATAATCCTGTACTCACCTGACCAGAAATCATGTTCGTCCTGCCACCGAACTTGATTTATCCCCATCATATTCAACTTTAAAGATCCATTCCTATTAAAAGATATTAAACTAAAGTAGAGGCAATGAATTGAAATTTATGTCATGGCCAGGATTCGGACCCAGGATCTCCTGCTTACTAGACAGACACCATAACCATTAGGCCACCGTGGCTACAGTGATGCTTGGACGGTTTTAAGACACATCTCCCTTCACTACATAAACTTCAACTCAGCCTTATGTTCTCTTATAAATACATATCAAATTACCATGGCTCTCCAACAGCGGAATAGCAACCCAGTAAAGATTGTTAATGGGAAATCCTGCATTATACCTCAGGTACAGGTGATAAATAAACAATATTTCTGGACATTGTTTATTTGATATTTCTCTTTCCAAAATTTTCTAACTTACCTACCAGATTAAGGATTCTAACATTCCCACGCACAGATCTGTAGAATGCCTGTTTTGTTTTTCTTGATGACAACTTCCCCTTGAGTAGTCCCCACCCCGAGTGAGGGACTATTTTACCTCCACAATATTTTACCTAAGAAGATACCATCATCATACATTCATGCAATTGAGCTGCATGTCCTCAGAAAAAGTAACAACTGTAGTTTCCCCTTGTTTTCAACTGTTCACAGTAACTACACGGCAAAGCCATGTTAGCTGTTGTTACAAGGCCAGCTCTCAATCATACAGATTGTTGCCCCATAACTACTGAAAAGGCTGCTGCCTCTCTTCAGGAACCACATGTTTGTCTGCTCTATTCAGATACCCCTTCAACTGTGGTTGCACCTATGCTGTGGCAACGCGCAGCGCGTATGTTTGACCGATGCACCGCCTGTTACCAGGACTGGCTGCTGCGCGGCGCTGGCTGGGCTATTGCACTGCACCCTGTGGGCTGCATGGCCGTTTGAGAGAGGCACGGGCCCAGCTGCAGCCACTTCAACTCAGTATGATTCTCACCGGTGGAGACTAACAAGTGTGTGCCTTATGACTGTACTGATAGCGGGGACTGGAGTGGTAACAGTTCGTAGTGTGTGTGTTCCGAGACCCGGATGGGACAACTTACGACTGTGGTGTGGATTGCAGATTACATAGCATGTGTAGCTGTGTTATCAGTCATAACATAATTGGCGACGAGTGTGGTAATTGGCTTGGCATGTGCTCCATCATGGACTATGGTGGAAAACGACGTACTAGGCTCGGCAGACTTCCAGCTGCCTCCGTGGGGCCAAATTCTCCAGCAATCTCTACAGACTATGGTTGAGTCCATTCAACGGTTAACAACGATCATATCGTGTCAGGCGGAATGTTTTGATTCCATTGTGTCAAGGTTGGCGTCGGCTTCTCTGCCGGCAATTGACTCCTGTTCTGTGTCTACTGATACAGCGTTCCCGCCTCCTTTCTCTGGTTTTGATGATTCTTTAGAAGATTGAGACTCTCATGAAAACAGGCTGTGCCATTTCCCTGCGTTTGGGATATCCGACCAAGCTTTGTGTAAGGCTTTATTCTCTTGTGGGTCTCCCCTCACATCTATCAACTTTTGCGTCAACTTGCCCCCTGCAAGAACCGGCTGCTTTGTCTTTCAATGAGATGTTTCGTTTGTTGTTGGCTCATTACCGCCCACGTAAACATGTTATTGCGGCGTGGGTTGAATTTTACCAGTTGCATAAGAAACCGACTCAGTCCTATCGGGCGTAGACCGCAGATCTGCACTTTCTTAGCTGTCATTGTATGTTCATTACTCCGACCCACAAGAAATCATATGCAGACAATATGGTTCAGGATGCAATTCTCAGGCTTGCTCCAGATAGGGAAGTTCACCAAAGCGCCCTACAATTGGAAAATCCAACCTTGATGGATGTTCTAAATACTACGAAGTCTTTTGAAGTCTCATGGGCTGTAGGGGACCAAATTGAGACTTGGGGTAATGTAGCTGCAGTTTCACAGTCTGGCTCTGCACCTTTGGATTGTAAGGACATTGCTGTTGTATGGGAGCACTCCATTCGCTGCACGCAGTCGTAAACAGGCCACGGCATCACAGCAGCCGCGTCACACAATCCTTCTCGTACACAATGAACTTTACCTTCTTGTCCCCTTTGTTTTGTACAGCAAGGCACGGCAGACTGCCCCAAGCATTGGGTTGTCTGTCACTCATGCAAGAAAAAGGGCATATGGCTTCTGTTTGTCGTTCCCGTGCGACTGAGCAGGACGATGAGATGGATGTTAATCTTATCCAAAATGTTCACTCCCTGTCTCCCAATCTTTTTGTTGAAGTTTGGATTTTCGACAAGGCGGACACTTTACTTGCAGATAAGGGAGCTTCCGTTTCTCTTCTTAATTATCGTATGTATGTACGGCTCGGCAAGCCCCCACTCTTCAGCAGTCATCCGTTTTTTATGTGGCTATAGCCACCAGCACATTCCTATCTTGGGTCAATTTACAGCATCCACGGCGTATAAATCTGTCATCAGACCAGTCATTTTTCTTGTTGGTGATGATACTATGGCTGCTAACATTTTCAGTCCCGATGCTTTAATGTTTTCAGTTTTACTATCGACGAGTCTGTCAACCTTCTTTCAGATTCACTGCCTTTCCCTGAGTTTGATGTCCTTTGTCGAGAATTCTCTTCTTTGTTTTCTGGTGGGCTCGGTTGTGCCATGGGCTATACCGCCCACATGACTACGAAACCAACAGCACACCCCAAGTTTTTTCGTGTGCGCCAGGTACCGGTGGCCCTACATGTCCAACTTAAGGCTCAATAGGATCGCCTCCAATAATTACAGGTCTTAACTCATTTCTTCCAGTGAATGGGCTAAGCCATTGGTTATTGTAAAGAAACCTGGTGGGGGTCTTTACATATCTGTGGGAACTTTAAAGTTATGATCAATGTGCAATCTGTGACTGAACTCGTACCCCATGCCTCGTACAGATGAACTCCTAACTTTACTTTCTGGTTCACATGCTTTTTCTCATATTGATTTAGCGGAGGCCTATCTTCAGCTTCCTTAGGACGACGATACAAAACCTCTCCTGGTCGTCGACACTCCTTTTGGTTTATACCAATATCAGCGACTTCCCTTCGGGGTTGCTAGTGCCCCTGCTATTTTTCAGTGTTACTTAGAGGAGCTCTTCCGACCGGTTCCGGGCTGTGTTAATTACTTAAATGATGTTGTCGTGATTGGGGCTTCACCCCACGAACATTTACAAAACCTATGGCCACTTTTCTCTGTTCTCCAAGCAGCTGGTCTCCGCTGCGACCTGGTCAAGTCTCGTTTTTTCCAACCTTCTATTCCTTATTTGGGGTTTTATGTGTCTTCAGCAGGAGTTCGCCCTTTGCCGGATCGTGTGGCCATGGTACAGTCTCTGCCGCATCCTACGTCTGTCAAAGATGTACAGGTTTTCTTGGGCAACATTGCCTATTACCACCGTTTTTTACTGGGGGCTGCCTCAGTGGTGCATCCCTTAAATCGTCTGCTTCACAAAGGTGTTCCCTTTGTCTGGTCTTCTGAGGGTGAACGTGCATTTTGCACCTTAAAGCACTTATTGATTTCTGTCCCTTGTTTGACGGAATAGGTTCTTGGGCAACATTTGGTTCTTGCTTTGGATGCTTCTCAATATGGAATTATTGCTGTTTTGGCTCGTAAGTATTCTGATGGGTCTGAATGCCCCATCGCATATGCATCTAAGACATTGACGACTACTCAACAATGATACTCTCCAATTGAAAGAGAGCCTTAGCCATTGTGTATGCTTTGAAGAAATTTCATGTTTACTATATGGGGTCAAACTCCACCTCATTATTGATCATACGCCCTTGGTTTTTCTATTTTCCCCTACAGCAGTGCTTCCCGACAAAACAGCTCATAGATTGCTGTGTTGGGCGCCCTTACTTTCTCATTATGAGATCCATTTCCGTCCAACGGCACAACATCCTAATGCATACGCATTATCTCGCCTCCCAGCGGGTCCTGATCCTAACTAACTTTGATAGTGGAGAACTTTTGTGCTTTTATCTGGATAAGGAAGCTCACACTACTGTTGATGGTTTTCCTATTACTGCTCAAGTCTTGGCTAAGGCAGTGTCGTCTGATCTGGTACTGCGACACGTTCATCACAACATTTGTGGGGGCTGGCCAGACACCCCTCCGCGTAGGGTTTCAGATCCCCTCTGCAACTATTATTCTTTCCATTTTAGTCTGTCTGAATGGGACAGGGTTCTCCTTTTGGCTACAGACGGATAATCTCCGCAGGTACTGATCCCAGCGGAACTCTGTTCAAAAGTATTTCAGATGCTTCATGAAGGACACTGGGGTGTTTTCCGCATGAAAATATTGGCTCGCTGATGTGTGTTTTGGCCCAGTATTGATGGTGACATTATGAGGCTGGAGGCTAAGTGTTCATTGTGCGCCTCGCAACAGGCGGCGTCTTGGGCATGTCTCTCTCTTCTTGCCCACACCCCCAACAGCCTTGGGAAGGAGTCCATATGGATTATGTGGGACCCTTCCTTTAACTCATATTGGGTTTTTCTTGTATATACTTCTTCAAATTTTCCATACGTTTTTTGTTGTCATACTGTGTCCACTGCTGTAACTATTCAGGCGCTGTCTAAAGTTTTCACCTTGGAGGGTTTTCCACATACACTTGTTTAGGATAATGGCACTCCAATCACTTCTTCTGTTTTTCAAGATTTTTGTACTTGTCTGGGCATTTGCCACATTATGGTTCCTCTGTTTCTCCCCAGTCAAATGTTGAAGTGAAACAGCTTATGCGTACTTTTAAAGTTCAAATGCGTAAATATGTGACTTCCTGCTCTCTGGACGATTCCACTATCCATTTCTTGATGACCTATCGATTCACGCCGGACTGGAACTTCATGGCACGCAACATTGCACTCTCTTCCATTTGTTGTTGCCCCAGCCGTCGAGTGCTCCGGCACAAACACCAGGTCGTTATGTTCCAGGTTTTCTTGTGTGGGTGTGAGGTTTTGGCCAGCATCCTCGTTGGCTGCCGGGTAAAGTGAAGACATGTCTCAGCTGCGCCCACGACTCCCAGCAGATCTGCAAGCGTCACCTGTGTCACGCCACCTCCAGGGCCTGTTCCACCAACATGCTCTATGCCAACATCTTCGGTTATGCCGGCTCCAGCACAGAGCACCGTGCCTGCCGGAGCACCATCGGCTGTACTGGTGCCTTCTCTTTCACCAGCGCCATTTGCCGCGGTCACACCCTCAGGCTAATGGGCCTTCTCTTTCACCAGCGCCATTTGCCGCGGTCACACCCTCAGGCTCATGGGCAATGCCATCATCGGCACGCTTTCCTGCGCCTTTGGCGCCTGATGGTGGGGGGGTGCCACTGCTCCAGAAGCCATGGACCCCTGACACCTGAAATGGACGTGAGTCAACCTGTGAGTAATGCAACTGTTCCTTTTTTATCCCCTGTAATCATCAGCAAAATATAAAGAGGTACCAGCTAGTCCCAGCAAGTCGGGCTTATGGGTTTGTACCAGCCCGAAGCTGGCAAGCACAGATGGATAAAGCATCTGAAGCATTTGGCACCCCTGGAGATTACACCGTGGAGGGGGAGGAATGTGGTAACGCGTGGCGCATATGTCTGAACGGCACTTCGCCCGTTATCAGGACCGGCCGGTGTACGGTGCTGACTGGGTTATCGCACTGCACCATGTCGGCCACGCGGCCGTTTGAGATAGGCACCGGCCCAGCTGCGGCCGCTGTGACTCAGTATGATTCTCACCAGTGTAGACTAACAAGTGTGTGTCTTATGACTGTACTGTACTGTACTGAGACGGCAGTGGTAACAGTTCATAGAGTGGAGGAGTGTACGGGACAAGGATAAGTTTAGACATTTAATGTAATGTAATAAATCAAACAAGCGGTGAGTGGACTTCGGCGGTCGAACAGGGGAGTGTTACGATGGCGTAAGCTGGCAGTGTCGCGAAGCAGAGTGAGTCGGCAGGCGCTTAGCAAAATTAAGTAGCATGAGGCAAACTTCAAGTGTTGCAAATGTGTCAGCAGCCGAGCATGTTACGCAACAACTCCGAACAGCGGTGCTGCTTAAGAGAAACAGCTACAGTCTACGTGACTGAAAAATAGGACTCCATCACGTGTAGCAAGTCAGCTAGCCTACATCGATGAAACACAAACCAACAGGGTCAACTCCGGCATATAAATATTGGAGGCAGTATCAGTGTCAGAGTCAGGGAGACAGCCACGGCTACAGAGAGAGTGTCAGCCACAGCTGGGTAGATAACTGCCGCCCAGACTGAGCTACTCATCGCTGCTAATGTTAATCTTTAGTTGAGTTGAGTGCAGGTTGCAAGTTCTGCAATGCGGCGGCTGGGTCGCTAAGGTCTACATGGCTTCCCTGGCAGAAGTAGAGTCTAGAGTCTATGAGGACGACGAGCAGCGGGACCTCGACCTCAACCTGAACCTCAACAGGGTGCTGCCGGGCACCGAACTAGCACCGGGTGCAGCAAGCAGCAAAGCATTGACCCGAGAGCGTAGTCCGTACGCAAGAACGTGGCCGTACTAGGAGCGCTCCTGTGACCTGTCTAAGGGCAGAGCAGCAGAAGGAGGCAAAAGGTGACCGGGGTTCAACGCCCAGGCCACACCCCCATTCTACGATCGTCGGCTGGCTACGAAGTCAGCGCACCACAGCGCGGTGCGGCGCCGGGCAGGAGCAGAGGTGACGTCACTTGGTGCGCACTCTGCTAGGCTTACGTAAGCTGCGGCCAGGAAGCTGAGGCATCAGCAATCGCCTCCAGCGGAGCAGAGCGTAGTCAGTGGCTTTGTCAGCGAGCCACTGGCGCGGTCTGTGACAATACACGCATACTCTCCACTAGCATTCTGGTTGTAAGAATATGTCAATAAATGTTTTGTCAATTAAACCACTGTTTTACTGTCACCCTTCTCATCCTTCTGTCACCCAGATCCATTGTTAGCATGACAAAATGACAAATGATAAGAAATAGGCAAAAACAGAAGATGCCTCAAGTAAACACCCTTACAATAACAAAGCAAAACTTTACAATTGGTGTCAGAGACAAGCTCAACCCTGGGAGGAGGTGACAGTAAAATAGTAGATGAAGGGAAGTAGTAAGATTAATTTTTCGTGCACTATTTGGGTTTGTTGGGTTATTTGTTATTCAGTTTAGGAAGGTTTTTTTTCTGAAGTGCCTTCAGTTTTTTGTTTGTTCTTTTATTAGGCTCATAAATATCAAGATAGGGAAGGAAACTGTTGCAAAGGTGAGTCCAGCAGTACAGGACGCAACGACATTGGAGGCTATACAAAATTTGGTTAATCAAGTAACGCAATTAAAGAGTGGTAATAATAAGTTAATGCAGGAGATTAGTAATATTTGGCAAGGGGGCACTGTTTTTCCTTCCTTAGATTCCTCTTTGGCCACTTTAGTCACACCTTTCTCTGGTAAGCCTGGGGAAGATGTCACGGCTTTTTTCAATGATTTGTTGGCTGCATCCAAAGTAGGTTTATGGCCAGATGAACAACTTCTGCAAATGACAAAGTTGCGCTTGATAGGAGAAGCCAAGGCACATGTCTTGTATAATGAGTAGTTACGAAATGCTCTAACATTCAATGAGTTAAAGAAGGGATTAGTAAAGAGGTTCCAAAGGCAGAACAGTACCAGGATTTATAGGGAGAAGTTAAGCGCCATTAGCTAGTGACAGAACAAAACGTTGGACAGTTTTCTCAATAGAATTAGGAAGGTAAATATTAACACATATCAGTTGACAGACAATGACATGGTGAACAAAGTTATTTTACAGGAAGCAGAGAGTAGGGCTGAAATATCACATTGAGTAAGAGCGGAATTCCTGAAGTCATTGGATGAAGCCATTTCGTTGGCAACTGCTTTTGAAGAAATTGCTATAGCTATGCGAGCAAAAGAGCGGCATAATATTTTTCCACCAGGGGTTCGATGTTTTAGGTGTGACCGGCAGAGTCACATAGCAAAGCATTGCAATGTAGATTCTGTCATAAGATGGGGCACTTGGACAAGGATTGCAGAGCAAAATGGGACATTGACAGAAGAAGATCATTAAACAACAGAGGGAGTCCAAGAGCCGCCGTCTTGGGCTCCCAGTAAATTTCCATGCAGTAAAAACGCAAAGGCAGATTGTTGGATAATGGGGACTATAGGAGATCAGACATTCAAATTTGAAACAGATATGGGCATCAATGTATCAATTATCAGTAGCAAGTTTGTTGAGAAGAGGGAGTGTCGCCCTCCCCAATTTAAGTTGAGTTGGAGGTGCAGGGGTATGATCTCTAGGATGTATCACAGTGGTTTTCCAGTTAATGTTGCAAAATTTCGGGAGACTGTAGAAGTCGTGTCAAAGATAAATATCAGGTATGTTGCAATTCTGGGCCTGGACTTTCTCATTAATCATCACACTATAATCGATCTCGGTCAGCAAACTGTGCATCTTGATGGGGTAGTGTTTTCATTAGGGGTTCAACGCTCGGGCCACACCCCCGTTCTACGATCGTTGGCCGGCTAAGGGGTCAGCAAGGCCAGGCGCGGTGCAGCGTGGCAGGGGCAGAGACGACGTCACTTGGTGCGGACTCCGCTGGGCTTACGTAAGCTGTGGCCAGCGAGCTGAGGCGCCAGCACTCACCTCCAGTGGGTCAGAGCAGAGTCCACGGCTTCATCAGTGAGCCACTGGCGCGGTCTGTGACAATACATGCATACTCTCCACTAGCATTCTGGTTGTAAGAATATTTCAATAAATGTTTTGTCGATTAAACTGCTGTTTTACTGTCACCCTTCTCCCAGGTTGAGTAGAGCTCACAGCCCACAGATGCATTGCTATCATGACAAAATGACAAATAATAAGAAATAGGCAAAAACAGCAGATGCCTCAAGTAAACCCCCTTACAATCACCAAGGGACATTTACAATAGTCTGCGTCCCCGGACTCGGATGGGACAACTTAAGACCTTGGTGTGGATCACGGCTTTCATAGTGTGCATAGGTGTGGTATTAGTCATAACATACGGTATGGCTATTTGTATTGTTGAGGCACATAAGCCACTCCCCCTCGGCAATGTCTAATTCATGATGGCAGATACAATGTCTACTATAGTAAAATAGTAAGATTAATTCATTTACTGAAATAAATAGAAAAAAACAAGTGCTTGGTAATGATATGCTGTTTATTGATCAATAATTAAACCAACAAAGTCAGGAAAAGCTCTTCAAGAAAGAAGTGCTGATAGTGTACATAAAATTTAGTATTCACAACCACACAATCATAAAAATTTCACATTGAAGCACAATAGGTAAATGGATATAAAATTTTTTTCACTTACTAGTGCTGGAAAGGAAACAGGAATATTTCATTTCTTTAAAATAGTTACTGATTAAATTGTATCTTGAAAGGGAAAAAGGAAATTCTACAATTGGTCACCAGAATACATTACACAATTTTATCTTAAAACAATCCACTTTCTCTTTAAACCCCTAACAGACATTCTCCAGCCAAAATAGTTTTATTTTACACAATCAGAAATAAATCATCTGTGCAATATATGTGTGACTTTATGGTCTGACAAGTTATTGTCGAATTTCTCAATTATGAACTCTTTGTAGCAGTTTCCTTCTACAGTTTCGAAAAGTATGATCTTATATACTTGTTACTATAGACCGAGAGAATACTTCATACTAGTTAGCGAAGTATAAACAAAGGATATGAACTGTGTTCAAAATAGATGTATGGTCAAATGCAAGAATTATTTAATTGTTAAATAATATTAAAAACAACAGCAGTAATTATAAAACAATTGATAGAGTCTTCTATCTCTTCTCTTTTTTTTTTTTAATATACATATATAATCTAGAAACAATTGTAGTGACACAAAGCAGACACTCTCTTCACTCCTCATATAAATTCAAACAAGTATTCTAATTTATGATGGTCAAAATTAATTAGTTGAAACACCTATACGAAAAACTTCACTACTACCTCATCCAGTTTCAAACACAAGTATCTAAATTCTTGGTGATAGAAAGAAAATTAGTATCATCATCTACAAACATCAACGGTATCACATTCAACAATGAAAACAATGCAACAAATTATTTTAAACATTCATATATATGTATATATTGGAATTAAACAACATCTCATATTTAACAACTATCTTACCAGGTTTGTTATATTTTGTTGACACAATATAATCATTTGATTGCCTATTTACAAACGATTCTATCAGAACAACAATGAACATGACATAAAATTGGACCTGCAAACTATTCAAACAGCTGTATAAGAACAGCCACAGAAGGTAAAAAATCTGAAAAAATTACAGCTTTCATATGCATCAGCTATACGATGCAAATACAAGTTAGTATAACTGCTGCTACAAGATCGAGACACAATCTCCATTAATATGAAATTAGATTGATAAACAGTACAAGACAAAACTATTTTAATCATGTTCACAACATCGTCTATCACAAAAAAGTAATTAAAGATTGTACCTTTTGAAAGCACTAGTTTTAACACATATGGTAAACAATGTGGTACCAAAAATGAATGTATCAGTTCACACACAACATTCATCCAATTACAACTAGCAGGGACAGGGCTAGTAACCTTGAGAATAAAATACATATAAGAAAGAGCAAAATTTTTTCCTCATAAAGCAAATAAATTAAGATCACACAAGTTAATAAAATTCCAACAGGAGTGCCTGTAACCTCCAAGCAATTACCAACTTTTAACAATGGCTTAGATGATTGCCAGTCGTGGAAGCCATGCTTCAACCTACACATGTAAAAAAAATTCCACATTGCACTTTTAGTGCTCCCTGTAACATGACAATTGCAGCCCTGATTCCAACAAATGCCTTTTCTAGAGACTAGTATTAAAATATTAGTGGACTTGCACTCCTCTACATAGCAATCTCAATTGCATCCAAAACATAAGGTGAACAATAAAGCTAAAGTGTCGATGAAGACAAGAGCTGTCTCCAACTGACAGAATCATCTGCCAAAGGAGATCAGCCCACCCAATCTCTACATATGCAGAGTGGGTAAGGAGGGGGTGCCTCCCGGCCATACCCCCAGGCCCCAAGACAAAAACCTCGGCAAAAATGCCGGGGCCGTGCCAGCACAAACCAAAAATAGCTGCCACCAACCATAGCTGGTAGCAACTCCAAACCAGGGTTCATCCTGGCATCCAAAAAATTCACAGCAAGATCTTGCATTGCTCAACGTGGAGGCTCTGCTGCTGCAAATGGAACCAGTTCCGAGTCAACTGCCTGTTGCTGCCACGGTGACGAGGCAACACGCAGGAAGTGTCCTCCCGGAACGGTTAGTCGAAGTTCCTGTGGGAATAAAATTAAATGTATTCTAAATAAAAATAGCAACAAGATATTCACAAATTAAATAAATTTGCTACTCTATATGCATAACCTGCATTTTATTATATAATAAAGTTCATTTATTGAAACACAAGCCACTTCAGCTCCCTCCCAAACCATCAATTAACAATGCAGGCTACAATTAAATCACACATTATGCTCTGTTTTAATTATTTTCTGTTAGTGTCTTCCTTAAACTTCCTTTAATGTTGTTCTAAAAATAAAAAGAGTGGCTAACGAGGTTCCAATAGTGCAACAACATTTGTGTTTTAAACATATTCTGACAGGAACAACTTATGATATTCTAAAATTATATGCATCAATAACATAACATCTGCAATTTTAAAAAGCATTTCTGGAGAAAGAGCTAACGTTAATGAAACTATAATTTTATAAACACCATCTCGAGACTGTTTTTAAAAATATTAAATAGTATCTGTCAATAGGGAGAATTTTATTTTTATTTTTAGTGAGTATTAGTAATGTGATCCTCAGTTGGCACCCATTATCATCAGCATGTGCTGAAAGTATATCAGCGAAAGAGACTGTAAACTACAGACCAAATGCATTGCTGAAAGCTTTCAGATACTTATGAAAAACAAAAACATGTAAAATGTAATGATCATGTAATTGTTATCATATTCTTGATAGGGAGGGGAGTTAGTCTGTATTAGTACAAAAAAGGGGGCAACAATTTTGAATCAGAAGTTCATCTCTGAATTCTTTTTTGTTTAAGGTGGTAAAGTTACAACAAACACAAAGGTTCAAAACAATAATCCACATAACTGATAACTGTTCAGCTACCAAGCCTTCATTCATCTTGACAGTACTCTCTCCACACGAACTACACACCCAGACCTCCTATCTGCCACATAAAATCCATAAAAAGAACCAGCCAGGCCATTCCATTGCAGCAGGCTAAAAACCCCAATAGAACACAGCTCAGCTTTGGTAGACCAACACATCCAACCTATAACCTGCAACCTCCCATCCTACATCAAGTACAGGAACACCTTCCTGAAATGCCTCAAATCCATCCCCATACCCCTCTCATCTAGAACTTCTTTGTCATTAAAAATGCCACAGCCCTCTGCACCAACATTTCCCACACCCATGATCTTTCTTTCCTAGAATACTACCTTTCGCAATGGCCCTCCCCTCTGAAACCTTCCCAAAAACCTCATTCCTTGTCACATTTACCAATTTCATCCTCGCCTACAGTTACTTCGCTTTTGAGGAACAGACCTAGAAACAAATCAGAGGGACAGATATGGAGAACAAGATGGCTCCATCTTCTTCCAACCTTTTCATGGGCCACATGGGAAAGGCATTCAGGACAGTATGCAAATAAGTTCATCCATCCACAATAGCCAGATAAAAAAAAGAGACACTCATACTCACACAACTTAGCTTTCGGCTGCAGTCTTTATCAGAAAGAAATGCATACTCTCATTCACACAATCACACTGGCATGTTCCACAGTACAATAGCCTCTTTTCTCCACATCCAACAGTTCCTGCCCCACTATTCCAAACTTGTTGTTTCTTTTATATTCTGGGTGTGTCAATATATATACCCATTTTGCTTCTCCCCCCCCCCCCCTCCTCACTGCATCACTAAGCTGCATTTCTTTTCACCCATCTAGTACCTCAGGGTGTATATGCAGACAAGAACAAAATATTCTCAGATTTTTCCCAGGTGTAAATACACATTTTTGGGATGACATACTGTTTTTCCCCTGGTGAATTATGCTTTTCCTGTTATAAGTCATTTACTTGGCACACGGCAGTAAAATTTATCAATACTTTAGGCATAAAACGTCTTGGTGTTAAAAACGAATTCCAATGTCAGCATAGTTTTTTACATGAGCTGTAGATGTTGGTAATGGCATGCCGATTGATGGAAAGTAAGAATGGTCAATCAGGAGTCAGGTGGAAACAACCAGTGAAAATGATGGTTTATTTTTCTGCTACCACTCTTTCATAAATGTGACTTGCATATATTTCAGTATCCTCCCAGTTGTTTATTATTAATGTGTTTTGTAGAATAATTTGCTGTTTTGTACGAATATGAAAAGATTCTCATATATGTTGTTACACTGGAACTCTATGATCAGTTTAATTGCTAGTCAGAAATATTTCGCTGTTTTCTTCGAATGTGTCGTAATTTTAGAGTTCCATAGGCCTAAACTGTTATGCATTAAACTAATAAAACAACGAAAGTATGACCAGAATGCTTAATTATTTACAAACTCCTGATTGGCTGCCTTCAATTCCTGGTTAATTATACTTTTAGCCATCATTATTGCATAATTTGTAATCTAGCTGTTAAAGAACTGAAAGAAATATAATATAATAGATTTTGCTTAAAAGGAAATTTACTCTGAAAACTCAAACAACCATTCACAATTTTTATCTCCGAAAAGAGAGAGGGGGGGGGGGAGGGGGGAAAAAAGAAATTGATTACATAAACAATGGAAAATTCTCCGATTTCTCCTGGATGAAAAACATTTACAAGTTTTTCCTGGGTCTCCCGGTGTGTACACACACTGTACCTACATGCTCCATAAGGTCACACTGTATCCACCTCCAGCAATGCCTTGCATCCTCCCTGTTCGCACTACCCCCCTACCCCATCACCACAGTGTGTTACTCAGCTAGAGATAACAATTGTTTGTCTATAAGAATGCCCTTGTGATCATATGAATGATAGTATGTGTCCTCATTTCTGACTAAGGCTGTGGCTGAAATCTATGTTGTGGCTGTATGATAAGGGTTTTTTATGTGCCTGTCACAGCTCGGCAGTGAGTTGAATAGTTCAGTAATGTGAAAATGACCCTTCCTACAAAAGTTCAATTTAAATTATGCATATTTTCTCCCAGCAATTCTCAGAATATTGTGGCACAAGTAGAAGACACTGATACTGTTGAATTCTTGCAATCACATTTTGATGATATATTCGGTAAAAGTAAAAGTGTGCAATGTGGATTAACAACGATCTTAATAATTATTGATTTATGTAAAAGTCAGTTTAGATCGCAACTGACTTTTTTTGGTGTCACTCATCAAGTCCATAAGCACATAAAGAACTTATTTGTGATGTGAACTGAATTGTGTTCTACAGAGGACCGTTGAAGAAACAACAACAACAACAACAACAACTACAACAACAGCAGCAATAATAATCTGTTAATTACAAGCACTATGCTTCATGAGAGCAACAACATTATCCCAGGTGAAGCTGATGCAAGTGAAGCTAAGCGATTACATCGGGCTTCGGCCGCCAAGAGTGCACAGCAGGAAACTGTGACAAATGCCAGTGCTCGCCAAGCACGAGCCATTGACATAAACAGTGCCGCATGTGTGCTTGCATCTCAGTGTGTTGTTGACTAGTTACGAGCTTACCTCACGGGTGTTCGCACATCTGGTGCAAGCCTATGCTAAGTTGTATTTGTGTGGTATGTTAGTGAATAAAACATTTGCAACAAGTGCGGTATTGTTCTCCTCGCACTTTTTATTCTGATGTGGTTGTTCATCTTCACACAATGACTACTGGTACTTCCGATGATATTCTACGATGCCTCATTGAACAACAAGAGAGTTTTGCCTCAGTAATTCATGCTGAAAACCAGGTATTGCAATATCTTGCTTCAGCCTTGTCTAGAGGGTCACACCCTCTGTGCACACTGCAAGTTGTTTCGTCGCCCATGCCACCTCTGACGTATCTGCCACTTTTTCCAGTGTACAAAGAATCCGTAGAAGAGTGGGACGCCTATGAGAAACAGTTAAAACAACATTTTCACGCCTTTGGTTGTCTGATATCACCTTATGCCGGGCGTTATTCCTGCTGTGGCTGTCACCTCATTGTATCAGCTCCTTTGCAAACTTGTGCCCTTGCAGGATCCTTCTCCGCTGTCTTTCAATCAAATGTGCGCTCTTGTGCCCAATATTACCGTAAACAGACTCATGTGATAGCTGCCGAAGTTGAGTTTTATCGCTGTGGAACTCTACAGTTTAAGCCGTCGTCATTTTGTAACTGATGTGCATAAGGAATCTTATGCTGATCAAATGGTCTGCAATGCTATTATTTGTCTCACCCTCAACCACGAGGTTCACGAGTGAGATCTTCTGTGCAAGAATCCTTCTATTGCCGAGGTCCTTAACATTGTGCAGCCTTTTAAGGTCTCGTGGGTGGCCGGCAACCAAATTGAGGCTTGGTGTGAGGCGGCGGAAATTCAATCCACTTCTTCTCCCCCGTTACAAACTGGGTTGCAAAAGGATGACATAGTTGCGGCAGTTCGCGCACAGCCGCAGCGCTAGGGTATAGGGCCGTTTCACGGTGGCAGAAACTTGGGCCAAGCGGTGCGCAGTCACGCAACCGGTCAACACTTCCTTCTTGTCCTTCCTGTTTTGTTGGTCATGATAGATCTGATTGCCCCAAGCGGTGAGCCACTTATCATCAGTGCCATACGAAGGGTCATTTCACTCCTGTTTGTGCCTCCAAAACCCAAGATTCTGACGCCGACGTGGACATCAATTGCGTCTCAGCGATTGCTGTTGTACCCAATAAGCTCTTTATTAACGTCACAGTTTTCCACAAAAGTTTGCATATGCAAGTGGGCACAGGCGCGGTCGTCACATTATTAAACTCACTGACATATCTTGATCTAGGTTCTCCCTCTCTCTTATCGATGTCGCGGGAATTGGTTAGTTACAATAAACAAAATATTCCTATTCTGGGACGGTTCTCAGCCCCTGTTACATACAATTCCATCACTCGTATGCTCATCTTTCTTGTTGTAAACTATGCCCAAATTGACAACTTGTTTGGTCTTGATGCTTCTCAGATTTTTGGTTTCACTATTTCTGATGAAGTTGACATTGCATCTGATCAAGTGCCTTATCCGCAACTCAACTCTTTATGTGCTGTATTTTCTGCACTGTTTTCAGCAGGGTTGGGCTGTATTAATAATTTTCAAGCCTACATCACTATGAAGCCCTCCACCAGGCCCCGTTTTTCTGCACTCGGACGGTTCCAATTGCACTCCGTGACCAAGTCAAAGTGGAGTCGGACCTCCTGGAGGAAGCTGGGGTGGTAAAACAAATTCCATCAAGTGAATGGGCAACTCCCATGGTCGTAGTAAAAAACTGTCTGGGCAGTTGCGCCTTTGAGGCAACTTCAAACGATTTGTGAACGCTCAATCTATCATTGACACTTATCCATTACCACTACCTGCTGAGCTTCTTGCAAAATTGGGAGGTGGACAGTATTTCTCCGAGATAAACCTCTCAGAAGCACATTTGCAACTCCCCCTCGATGCTGACTCTCAATGTCTCTTGGTCCTTAATACACCCTTTGGGGCGTACCAATATTTGAGGTTGCCATTCGGGGTGGCCAGCACTCCTGCAATTATTCAGCACTTCCTCGAACAACTCACGCTGTCGGTGCCTGGGTGTGTTAATTATCACGACGATATAGTAGTGTCCAGCCCCTCAGCTGACGAACATTTACGCAACTTGAGTGCACTTTTCACAGTATTGCAGGCGGCAGGGTTGACGTGCAATCTACAGAATTGCCATTCTTTCAGCCTTCTATCACTTTTCTGGGGTTTGGGGGTTTGAAGTTTCTCCTGAGGGCAGCAAGACTGTCAGGATTTGTTCCCTGCAGTCTCTCTCCGCCGGCCAACGTCAGTCATGGACCTTCAAGTGATTTTAGGAAAGGTCGCTTACTATCATGATTACTTGCTGGGGGCTTTGTACATTGAAAAACCCCTGCATGACCTGTTGCGCAAAGGGACTTCATTCCTTTGGTCCTCAACTTGTGAGAAAGCATTTTGCACATTAAAGGAATTGCTACCCTCAGTGCCATGCCTTGTTACCTATCAACCTGGCCTCGCCCTCATCTTAGCGACAGACGCTTCCCAACACGGGATCAGGGCATTGCTCATTTATAAATATCCAGACGGATCTGAGCGCCCGATTGCTTTCGCCTCAAAGACGCTCACTTTGGCCAAAAACAGATATTCCCAAATTGAGAAGGAGGCTCTTGCTATCGTCTAAGCTCTGAAAAAGTTTCATGTTTTTCTGTATTCCATCAAATTTCATCTCTTAACTGATCACAAACCCCTGGTTTCCCTCTTTCATCCTTCAGCATCACTACCCGCAAAGCCACTCACCGTCTTCAGCATTGGGCGCTGTTCTTATCTCGCTATAACTATGCGATACACTTCCACCCTACATCCAAACATGCAAACGCAGATGCGCCCTCCTGCCTTCTGGCTGGTCCAAACCCCGAGGGGGAGTTGCTGAGTTTTCATGTTGTCATTGCCACTCAACAAACAGTGAACGGTTTTCCAATAATGGGTGCTAAGATGGCTAGGGCTAGTGCCACAGACCCGGTGTTCCGAAGGGTGATCCATTTTGTACAACACAGCTGGCCTGAGACCCTACCGACACAGGCATCTGACCCAGTCAGAAACTACAATGCTTTTGGAGAACGTTTTTCTGTTGTGGATGGTGTGCTTCTCCTCGATACTGAGGAGTCCTCTCCTTGGGTCGTCATCCCATCGGCCCTCCACAAAAAGGCAACAGAATGGAAGTCAACAATTACCAAGGCATTTCACTACTACCAGTCACCTACAAGATCTTCTCTTCATGTCTATTGCAGAACCCGCAGGAACAAATTAATCACAAGATTGGGGAGTATCAAGCAGGTTTCATACCCGGATGTTCCTGCCCTGAACAAATTTTTAACCTAAAAACAACACTGAAATACAGAGCTATTAGACATAAGCCCACCATATGTACATTTGTCAACTTCAAGAAGGCGTAAATCCCATGACAACAGTCTAATAGAACTTGGACTTGACCAGAAAACACGTACGCTCATTGAACAGACACTCTCCAACACAACCTGTAAATTAAAATTAATGGGGGAAATCTCAGAATGTTCTGAGATCAGAACTGGAGTAAGACAAGGAGATGGACTATCTCCAATTCTGTTCAATATAATTTGGGATAAAGTCATATGGGAATGGGTGAGTGAGTTTATAAAATGTGGCCTATGGAAACCAGTGAAGAGTGGAAGGAAAGATGAAGTCACCTGCCTTTGTCGATGACCTTGCAATATTGATGGACAATGAACAAAACGCAATACATCAGATAGAAATACTCGAGGAATGCGCCCAGAAGGTTGACTTGCAAATTTCTTTTGAAAAAACGGAATTCATATGTACGCAGAGCATCTCACTACAAAATATGGACAGATACACAGGGTTCCACATTTTAAATATCTAGGGGAAATTTTGGAACCCACCAGACTAGGAAAAAAAATTTCCAAGAAACTCGAGCACAGAAACTGAAGAGAGCCTATGGTCGAACACACCAACTTTATAACAAAAAGTGCATGTCCATGCAAGCATAAATCAGGCATTATGGCACTGTCATTCAACCTGAGGTGCTGCAGCAGAAACCTTGTCGCTCCATAAGAAGATGCTCCCACAAAAGCTACAAAAAGAAGAGCGAAAGATCATTAGGAAAATCCTTGGACCATGAAAAACTGAAGCTAGATATAGACTGCAAACCAGTAAAACTACAGAGAAATTTTCAAATATTGCTGCCGACATTAGAAAAAGACGCCTAAAATTCTATGGACAGATACACAGACTCCCTAAGTATAGACTCTCACACCAGATTCTCGCAGCCAAAGAAAACCTTAAAGGTATGACATGGACCGAACAAGTACGAAGAAACCTTACTGATGCTCAAATCACCATTCAGGACACTGCAGGCCTTATCATTTACAGAAGCAATGTAGACATGTGGAAAGTCCAGCCAGAGACAAGAGCCAAAAAACCAGCACAAAGTGGATGGAAGAAATAAAGAAAGCCGTAAGCGAGAAAATGATCTCATGGGCAAATTGCAGGAAGAACTGTAGAGGCTTCATGTGATGCACAAAGAGTCTACTACTTGCATAATAATAATCTACATAAAAATATAAAGACATTCAGAAAAGGAACATACATAATTACTTACCAGTAGCCATAAAACATTCAGTTATTAAAAAGCACAGTTTACAAGACATCTAAAAAGATTTATTGTTAATCCATTCCTATCCTATATTCACATTTCTTAAAACCAATTATTGTGTATGTTGTTGATAATATTACATTAAGTGAGTGTGATGCAAAAGCTGATTCTGCAAATTTTCAGTGTACTGATGCAGTGCAAACTGCATATTGATGGCATTTAAAGGGCCTATGAATTATCCTATATGCTTCAGTAGAGGTTTACATCTTTAATATGCTATAATTTACCCCTTAAATGAAAACATATTTCAGGTTTTTAGTTATACCCTCTCCACTGCTTTGTTAACATTTCAATACTTATTTTTTCTGGCATTATAAATCAATGGGGATCTCCCTAATATGGCTCTGCATAATAAAAAGTACATCTAATCTAATTTTGCTTGGTCTGCATGTTTCCCAGATCTCATAACTTTTTACACTTTCTTTTTATAATGATTTTTTTAATTGGTGGTGTAGATGAACAAATAACTTGCACTATATGAACTACACACCAATCATTCACCAAGAAATCTCTCTCACAGCAAATAAACGTAGAGATGTGTTTTTCACAGCTTTGGTGGAGGTACTTGGGATGTTGGAAACTACTCTGATACAACTATTTTTATATTTCAAAATACTATTAGTTCCTGACTATTCAACGGCATGAGTTTTTGAGTACTTAGTATTTCCAGGTTCCAGAACATTTACTTGTTGCTTAATTTGCATCATTATTTAAAAACAATAAGATATTTTGATGCACCCTATGTCACTTCAAATACATGTGGAAGTCCCCATTCTAAAACACACTATAGCATTTTACAGTGAAATAAACAATTGGGTGGCAAGCCTTTGCAGAGCAATACAACCTTTGAGATGCTGTGTATCCATAGTATGGTTGACAAGCTGATGAGAGAAGTGTCATTTACACAGTCAAAGACTTTAACAATGGATGCAACTGCCAGTTTTGCAAATAAAGCAAACTATATATCATGGACCCGGATGTTGTGACCTACTAAGGAACTTCTATATTCTACTAACATAACTTATGACTGCAATTGCTTCATGTCCATTTGCATTTTTCACACTAAATTCCACGTACCACATTTTATCTCAATGTTGCTATCACATGATCTAATAAACTACTGTGATTTGAGTTTACTATTTCATAGTTGCCACACTTCTATTTATTTACAATCATCCCTCCCATCAAAATACAAAACAGAAGAGATTGTGGATGAAACTGAAAAAGTTATATACCTTGAATGCCCTATCTCTTAGAGCAGAGGCGTCAATTATAATTCCAGATTCTTGTAATTGTTGCAGGTCTTCTGCAGTAGCTGCTATCTCATAATCACCTGGAAAGTACACACGTATAAAACCAGTTAGTGTAGCAATACAATAAGTCAAATGAAACATTAATATCAACACACAAATAAAAAAAGCATCTTGACTGTGACTGTAACTATAATCCATTCATTGCCTCACATAATTAAATACTGAGAATTATGCCTTAGACCTTTAAAGAAATTCTTGTAGAATACAATACTCATACATGAAAGAAATATGAGTTTAAGATGTAACATGATTACCATAGCACTCTAACACTAAAACACCAAAGTGTACAATTCACATGCTCCCTCTCTCTAAAACACACACACACACACACACACACCTTGATCATTATTCCCTACTAATAATTAAAGTGGCTTATTGCAGCATCTAGTCAGACTCTCAACAGTATGAAATAATTCATGTGGAGAATATAGAAAGAATCAAATAAACCCAACAAATAGATTACAAAGTTTTTGTACTGACCGAAATACACTAATTTGTTGAATACATGACATTTCACTTTAAAAAAAAACATTCAAAACTCTCAATGGTTCTGTTAGCCTACAAGAGCAAAACAATTTCATAATTTTCACTGCACAAAATTGAGAAGATATAAACTTTGTCTTAGTAACTACACCTGTACACAGATTTAAAGTATTGTTAAGTTATATACATTTTTAAAAGAAAAATTACAGGTATGTTACTAAACTAAGAATGTAAGATGAACTAGGTTACTCACCAGGAACAATATTAATAACATTGTCAACCAAAAGATCATCATTACTGGGGTGTCCATTCTCTGCATCAACTGTGTCATCCTTATCTTGGACCGAACAGCCATTTTCGGTTAATGTTAACTGTAAGTATTTGTCGGCTATGGAGTGTTGCGGGCTGCGGCTACTGCCCGATCCTGACTGGGCAGGACTGGGAGGACTGCCAGATGACGATGAACTGGTTCGCTGACCACGTGGCAACTGAAATAGTTCAGAATCGATTTTGTTATTTCAATTGTACAATGAAGTGAAACAAATATCAACAGAATGACGTTTGACATAAAACAGTGGAAAATCCAGGGTGGAATAAGAATATTATGAAAGGTTAGAGTGCTACTTACCACATACAGCAGACATTTAGTCCTGGACAGGAACAATGAAAAGACTAGGAAACTCTTATAGCTTTCAGACAAGTTCGTCATAATCTGAAAATATGCTGACACAGACAACTAACAAACAAATGGGGACTGTCCGCAATTTTGAAATTGCTATGAACATGGAATTAGGTAAAGTGGACATCAATCCAGCATCAAATGCAGGTGCAGTCCAGAGTCAGGGCCTGAGTGGGCCGTATGAATAAAACAGAGAATCTACTTTATACTCTGAATTCCAGAGAACATACTGAGGTTCGTATGAATAGAGAGAGTTGGAGAATATACTTCAACCGAGTATGTTCTCAGCGTGAGTAAAAGGATGGGGGAAGTTGCTCACAACAGAGAACATTCTCCAATTTCGTATGAATAAAACTAAAGAATTTTCTCATGACTGGAGAACATTCTCCATTTTCTGACGTGAACTCTCTAGCATACTTCATACTGAGTACCTTCTATTAAAGTTACAAGTTACGTTTTACTATGATTTATAATAAAAATGATAAAATTTGTGTTGCTTAGAAGGCAATGAAAGTTCCTTTATATGTAGGCTAGCCTGAAGAAAAATGAGAGGAACTAAATAGTTAATGCAAATAAAAACATTTTGCAGTCTAGTTGCTTCCTTCACAATAATTGTAAGTGTAACATTTCAAGCATTTTATATAGTGACGAGAGTGATGTCAAGAGTTTTTTCATTACCGACATAAAAATGAATCATATATTTTTTACACTTATAAATATCTAAATAGCAAAATAATATTGCATGTTTTTAAATAGGGTCTATCAATAAGGCCTTATAATGTTAATTCCAAATAAATTGCATCCCAGGACTTCACAGTCTGTATCACAAAATAAATATTTCTGCAATACAAGGTACATTACTGAATTATTTCTGTACTGCTCTTGTACATTCTACCCAAATTGGTTGGCCTATTTAAGATGCATTTTCTGCCTTTGTAATCGTGACTTCTGTTATGTTAGAGGTAAGTATACATGACAGTAAAATTAATAACTGCTTAAATACACACATAGCAGTTTGTTTCTTGTAACGAAATCACATGGCCTATCACTTATGAGCAGACCATTGTGTGTGTCTTATTTAACAAAAAGTATCTTGTGTTAGAAAGCTCTGACAGCATTCCATGTTGAAACAGATGAAACTGTTGTGCTAATACAACTTCAGTAACAAAGTTTCTCGAATGACAAAAATTTTGTAACATCGTCAAAAGAATAAATTTTCAGAAAGAGTCTTAATAATATGCTGCAGCACAAAAACTAATATGTAAACATAGTACAGTTCTTCTTGAACAAGTAGATGAACTGCAGCTGTAGCGTAAATTGGCTTATTTTCATTAAAATAAATGCAACCAGCTGCCTTTATGGATGTTTTTTTTATTGATCCAGAACTAGTTTTTGAGCCACTGCAGGCTCATCTTCAGTGGATACTTTACAGGAACACTTATCTTCCGCGAAGCATAGGTTTACGCTGTCATGGTGGTTTGTGTCTTTATTATAGGTGTAAGTGTAACCAAGTTATGCACTGGGCAATGACGTTTTTTTACACATGGCAGCATTTTTGCTACACTTTGCTGTCATGTAAAAAAAAAGAAAAATAAAGTCAGTGCTCAACGCATAACTTGGTTACACTTACACCTATAATAAAAACACAAACCACCATGACAGTGTAAACCTCGTTTCGCGGAAGATAAGTGTTCCTGTAAAGTATCCACTGAAGATGAGCCTGCAGTGGCTCAAAAACTAGTTCTGGATTAATAAAAAACACCCATGAAGGCAGCTGGTTGCATTTTTTTAAATGAAAATAAATCATCAAATAGATGCCTACTCCATATTTGTACACTGAATAATTTTCCTGTGCTGGTTTAAAGAAATACACAATTGAATAGCTGATCTGTGGTGGACATGACACACAAACTTACTCAAGGTGGAGGGGAACTAGCGAGAACGAACTTCCTGCTCAGAGCATATGCTTCAAATTTTTTATTCATTTGGAATTGAGAACTTACTCGAAGAAAGTTCTTTTGATCTGAGAATCTTCTCTGGAGCATGTGCTCTTTCTTATTCATAAGGCCCAGTGACAAGTGAGAGAGAGAGAGAGAGAGAGAGAGAGAGAGAGAGAGAGAGAGAGAGAGAGAGAGACTGTGTGTGTGTGTGTGTGTGTGTGTGTGTGTGTGTGTGTGAGAGAGAGAGAGAGAGAGAGAGAGAGAGAGAGAGAGAGAGAGGGGGGGGGGGGGATAATTTTTGAGTGGGGGGAGATCTTGAGGGTGCCCAATTGTGATGGACTTTTCATGCTGAAACTTTCTGATGTGCTGGGAAGAAAGGTTGCAAAGGTTAAGGGGATCTCAAAAGGCAGCTCTGGGTTATGTGGAGGAATATTGAGGATGAATGTGCTCATTTCATAGCTTGATTTCGCGAAATCATAACCTTATTAGAGTAATCTATTGGGATATTCAAGGTAAGGATAGCATTGGGCGAAAAGGGGGATGCTTCTGTGTGGCCTGGAGTAGCAATACTATTGTGTGAATGGGAGGAATGGACTGGTTAAGAGTCATACTTATAGCCAAGGCCTGTAGAATAGAAGTTTGACAGGAAAGCACTGATCAGGATATTGGTGTAGGTGTTGAGGGATTTGTCACAGGAACAAGCATGTTAACCATGGATACTCAGGTTGTAGGGAATGAGCTTTCAAAGTGGAAGTACTGCAGTTCATTTGTCAGTTTTATATGGGTAGAAGTATTTGGATATTAGCCTCATTGATATAATCAACTTCCAGGAAGGTGGCTTGGACTTATGAGGGTGTTTCTTCATCATGAATGTAGAAGACAAATATTTCATGAATGAACCCACATAAAGCCAGGGGAAATAGCTGTTGAGTCTTAAGTAATCCTCCTCCTACGCAGTTCATGGATATGTTGCCACAGGAGAGGGCCATCCTGGTTTCCATACTCATCTCCTTAATTTGCTTGGAAGTTTGAGCCACTAATGTCATTAAGGGTGAGGAGGAAGTTTGCGACTGCGAATAGGGTTAACTTTTTTGTAAGATTTTCAGGTGAGTATTGTGCAATGTAGCGCAGAAGGGCAGAGAGGCCATGGGTATGTTACGTGTATAGGTATGGGTACAGGGATGTAGTAATATGTATGGTAAGAAGGAAGGTTTAAGATGGAAGAGGGATGGGAACGGATTCTAGGAATTTCAGGGTGTGGTTTATCTCTCTGATGTAGGACAGGATGTTGTGAGTGCTGATCTACTGGAGCTGGGTTGCATTCTGTTGGGGCCTTGAAGCTTGCTTCAATGGGATGGCAGTTCTGTTTCTGTTTGTGGATATTGGGCAATACCTACAAGTTAGGTTTATATGGCTCAAGTGGAGGTAGTTGTGAGACCATGTGACAGACCTAGAGTATTTCAAATTTTCTGCAGCCCAAGCTGGAAGATGGGAAACAGTATACAATCAACAGTTCTGCAGGTAAAAAGTGTCCGACAGTTGACACAGCCCTCCTCTTCTATCAAAATTTTGTAATTTAGGAAAAATTGGCATTAAATTTTGTTTTCCTTAATTAATGCAACACCAAGAAATTAGTATTACCACTAGGGTCCGACTGAAACATGATTCGGCCAAAACCGAATATTCGACACCTCTTCCAGTTTCGCACAAAATCGAAACTAACTTAATGAAGTGAAAATTTTGGTACATTTACGTTATATCACAAATCACTAGTTTTCACACATTTTCCTAGATCCCTCTCCACATATTAACTTTCTTGAGTCTGTGTAAGCGTAAGCAGGAATCCCTAGAAGATGACATAGGAGGCGTAAAGATTTACTGGCCTTAACTTTTATTAACATGGTAGTTGCGAATATTAAATAAACCATTCCTTAAGCTGGACTTGTGAGCCAGTGCACACGAATACCTCATACCTGTTATTAGTGAAGCTACGTCGATTCCCCTCATAGTTCTCTCAGTGCTATGCAATGAAAAAAGTTAACTACGTATTCAGATATTTTGCTAAGTTGTTGTGAGTAGAAATTCTCCTCAAAATAAAGTCCGGGATTCCAGTTAGGGTATGTTTATTGCTGAAGACGCTATAGTACAGATCTCTTTGTTAACATTAATTTTTCCATTTGTTTATTACAGTAATTCGATTTAAGTGGAGTTGTTTTAATGTAGTGCCACTGACTAATAGGCTTCAATTCTGTCAGTAAATGAACTTCAATTAGCAATACATAAAGTATTTAGAAAAAAAAGTCACTGTTCCAACTGACAATATGATTGCTGTCAGTGTAAATATACACAAATTCAACAAAGAAGGCTGTATAGCACATGCTCGATGTTTCCTACACCCATATTGCTTTTTTTAAAAAGCCTCTCGCTCTCAAAGAAAGACATTTATAAAACTTTTCAGCATAACAATATGACAACCCGTTCCATTAAGTATAATACTGAATAAGTTAAATTGTTACAAAGATATTACAAGAATATTCCTATTAGACGTGATAGCTTCTATCGTGATTAACAACCAAATACAATTTTTATGCACATTAACTCAGTCCCAAACGTGACCCGACTTCATCCAGAAGTTCACAAAAGCTAGTTTTGGCCAAGTCGAAGATTCGGCATATTTCTGGCTGAAACCGAAACTGCGGTCGAAACCAATATTTTGATCGAAACTGACCATAACTGAAACAGAATATTTGGTCGATCCTTAATTACTACTTTGTAGGCTTCGTTGGGAAACAAGATATTTGAATGTCTGAAAATCTGCTCACATACACTGTCAGGTTTAAAAAAAAGGTAATTCAACCTGGAGTGATCCAATTATTATCCCATTTCAGAATACATGCATACCAATTATGTGTGCGTAAATGATTAGATTTACATGGCTCTGTAACATGCAGAACTCCCATCAGAGTACATTCATAATGTCACTGCTCTTTCGTCATTATTTTATAACAGTTAACTGCAAGAGGACAAATGCAGAACCATGGAGGAATGTATAACCAGGGGAAAGACAGATACTGCCTACAGGAAAATAAGAGAGATATTTGGAAACGAGAAAAGCAGCTTTATTAATATCAAGAACTCAGACGAAAGACCATTACTAAGCAAAGAGGGGAAAGCTGAAATGTGGAAGGCATATATAGAGGGCCTGTACAAAGAAAAGAAACTTCAAGGTAGTATTCTAGAAATGGAAGACGAAGTGAAGGAAGAGGAGATGGGAAATACGATATTGTGAGAAGAATTTGACAGAGCGCTGAAAGATCAAGTCGAAACAAGGGCCCCTGGAATAGATGATATTCCGTCTGAACTGTTGATATCGTTAGGAGAGCCAGTCATGAAGAAATTGTTCCACCTGATCTATGAGACAGGGGAAATACCCACACACCTCAAGAAGTTCATAGTAATTCCAATTCCTAAGAAAGCAAGTGCAGACAAATGTTAAAATTACAGAAGTATCAATTTAATTACTCATGGTTGCGAAATACTAACACAAATTACTTACCGGTGAATGGAAAAACATGGAATCTGTCCTTGGGGAAGATCAATTTGGATTTAGGAGAAATGTATTGGAGAAAGCTTTTGACAATGTCGACTGTAATAAACTCTTTCAAATTCTGAAGGTAACATGGACAACATGACAGTTGACAGCAGAATACCAATTCTGGAATTTGGGAGTGATGCCATGGCCGGGAGGCATGGATAGAGGGTCAATGGCATAATGTCATGTACAGTGACGAGTCCCTCATTTCTGTAACCTCCGATAACCATCATATTCAGAATTGGCAGCATCAAGAACAGAGGGCACATCGTCCCAATGGCGAGGAAACACACACAAGTGTTTACACGTGGCATCAAGATGTGGGAGCCATAAGATATGTATTTAAGTTGCCTTTTAGTTGAGCTTCAGCAACACGCTGATGGCACAGCAAATCCTACCCTTCATGACACAGCACCCTGTGACAGTGTTGCAACATAATAATGCACATAAACACACAGTACGTGGGACTGTCTACAACACAACACAACACAAAAAAAAAAAAACATCTTCATACAAAATTACTTATTGTAACACCAGCAGATTTATCAATACTTTTGTTTTCCTTTTTGTCATTAGCATAAAGATATGACATGGTTTACCAACTCCTCCCTCTATCCATCCTGTGTCTACGTCCCTTCCTTCTGCCTTCCACCTCCTCCCTCTTCTCTTTGACTATCTCTTCCTCGTCCCTCTCTGTATTCCTATCCACTTTCTTTCATAATACGTATTCAAAATTAATTCTTAAAAATCAGGAACTTACCTCAAATTTTGTGGTAACAGTGGCAAGTGGCCAGAAAGTTACTCTTGCAGAAAAGTAAGCAAAATAATGAAGGCAATAAGCAAAGTTGAATACAGGTTTGTTACTAAGATTTTATTTATTTCTTTATTTTTAATTTACCCTGCTGACAACCACTGACCTAACATTTATGGCATTGTAGTTTCCCAGAATGCATATGTTTCTGCAAAATGAATGTTTAAACATTAATGTCCTAAAATGTGATTCCACAAAAAGGTTAACTTTTGGGTTTCATTTCTACCGTTGTGCATGATTTGTATTCAGACCAGAAGTTGGTAACTTATTATTATGATAACAGTGGGACATTTAAATGTGTGTTAGAGAATGTAACTTCAATACGTTTCAATGGTCTTCTCGACACTTAACTTCAACTAGTATTGCATCATTTGTAATTTATGAGGTATTTGCATCCAAACGTAAGCATCACACACTCAAAATGCATGTGAGTTGTGGACTAGCTTTCTATCGAAACATTTCATATGCTGTCAGTCAAAGTATATGTCACCATGTAATTTTCAATGTCAGTCTGTGATTTAAATGATTAAACATTCTAATATCTGTTTGTCAGTTATGAAGATGTATAGCAATTACATCTATCAGTATTGCCTGTGAACTTTTTAAAACCACTTCTAGTTGATGTATCTCACACATTCTACAAAGGCTGACACTCAAAACTGAACTTATTTCTAGTAAATGTGGCAAGAATGAAAAAAATAGTTATTTACTTAGCAACTATTATCCAATTTAATTATCACAGGAGGAAGCTGAAAGTAAAATACACTAAATACATAAGAGGGACAAAAACAGAGCAGTGAAATTTACAAAGACAACTGGTCTCATATCTAACATAAATTGCTCTTGTTGGGGAGCACAAGTCCATATCATTGATGTAACAAAAGAACTACTTGTATTTAATTAAACACCTAAAAATATGTGATCAAGTGTTGCCAGTTGTTCTACATCTTCATGCTGAATATCCTGCAGATACACTTTCTTGAAATACGACTACTGCTGTGTTCAAAGAGTGGCACATATACAATTCTAGTTTTATGAACACTCAATACCTCAATTGGTTTGCTAAATATTCTGATCTTAGTCTGGGACTATTTGGAACACACACACACACACACACACACACACACACACACACACAACCATCAAGGGTTGACTGTAAAGACCTACCTGCTGTCCTGGTGGCAGAAGCTCAATATGTTTTTTCCGTTGGTGCTGAAGTAATTTTGCCTTTGAAGCATACTGTTTATGACACCACTGACAACCATGAGGGTGTGTTGTAACACTGCCCACTGTCTGAGAGAAAGTTGGATCAGGTAGGCCAGGTATCTCTGGAATTCCACCCTGAAAATTTTAATATAAATGAATAACTACAGCTTCCAGTATTTGTTTAAAATTAATGAGTTGTAACATTGTCCATTGTGAGAGCAGTTTTCATCATGCAATTGAAAAATACATACATATAATCACATTTTTTAATATGTGTGTAAAATATTCATTCTTTTCACAGACTATGCTTCACAGGAAACTGGTTTTTTTTTTTTTTTCAGCCTGAGAACAACTGGAATAGTCCATTAGTATGTATGAACATAAACTTAGTGCAAGCAGCAACAAAGATCCTGGCATGGGCACAGATCACGTGGACCATCTTCATGACCCTGTTTTGGACCACAATTGCCTTCATTTTCCACTTCATAATGACTATCATTGTTTCCATGTTGCATTTATAATACACACTTTAACTTCGTTTCTGGACCAACTGGACAATGTTATCAAACTATTTACTTTCTTCCTTACAGTCCTCTGGCATCATATCTATAATAGTGAATCTGTATACTATCACACATTATCTAAGGCAGACAAAAATACAATGAAGATTTGTGTGTTTCAATGTGTTTCCAATGATCCGAAATGAATGCTGTATACTAGAAATCTTCCAGAATTAACAGATGTGATTACAGCAATGTTTCAATAATTAAAACAACCATTACTAGAGATGTACCAGCTTTAGCTATTGCAGTCAATCAGGTCAGACAAACAGCAGCAGTAACCAATAACTTGCCTGCCATCCTACCATCCATCCACTGTTTTGTACAAAATTAAAGAACAGCCATATATACCTGCATTAACTGCAACATCACTGTAATGTATTCATTTATAGCCCATTGTATTCAATGTTTATTTAATGAACCTCACATAAAATATTTTTGCTGCTATTATTGTCAGTTCCACTGTAAGGTAGATTTTTATGACCTGTTGTCAGTCAGTATTTACACTTATATTTTCTTCAGATTAACTATTGCAAATAATACAGAAATAGGTATTTACTTCCTTACTTGGACAATCCAACATTCGTTGGTCATCCATAAACTTGAAAATTTTTGTCTGTTGTATGTGTAATTTACGTTTAAAATAAATACTTAACCCTAAAACATAGACTCAAAGTTGCAAACAACACTATGCATCACAGACTGAGGAGAGCAAAGTCATGGGATAGCAATATGCACAGATATACACGAAAGTACTACAACTTCCGCAATGTTAAAGAGCTGTGCATTCAGAGAGCTGACATTTGTAACCCCCCCCCCCCCCATTTATGTGAAAAGGTTTTCAATGCTGTTATGAGCACACAATGGAAATTAACAGACTAAATGCAGAATAGCAGTTGCAGCTGGACACATCAGACATTCCACTTTGCAAATTTTTGGGGATTCAATATTCTGACAGCCACAGTGCCAGGAGCAAGCCAAGAATACTTTATTTCAGGCATTACTTCTACGCCCATGCACTGCAGTGGATGATGGCTTGCAATTAATAATCAAAAGAAGTGATGTTTCTGTAAAGTAGTCTGTGTTAACAGACAACTAACATGCCACAAATTGTGAGACAAACACTTTGGTGTTAATGTATGATGCAGCAGACAACGAACTCTAATGCTTTGCTAAACAACACATCATTGCCTGCAATGATCCTAAAGGGCTTATGTCCCTATCAGTTGGACCCTAAAATGGCTGAATAACCATGTCATGGTCTGATGAGTCCCACTTCCAGTTGTTAAGAGCTATGGTATGGTACGAGTGTAGAGTAGACCCCACAATGCAATGCACTCAAGTTGCCTACAAGGCACTGAGCAAGCTGGTGGTGGCTCCATAATGGTGTGGGTTGTTTTTACTTGGAAAGCAGGAGGTCCACTGGTTCAACTGAGCCAACCACTGACTGGAAATGGTTGCATTCAGTTACTTGAAGACCATTTGCAGCCACTCATTGACTTAATGTTTCCAAACAATGGTGAAATTTTTATGGATTAGAATGTAACATTTATCTAGACTATAGTTATTCCTTATCACTAAAATATTCTTTGGATAAAATAGATTTGCTGGCCAGTACATACCTTAGTTCTGCAGTGCCAATAGTAATACAAAAAAAGAGAGAAAGCTTTCGGAACTGTGTTCCTTCATCAGATGGGAAAGTTTTTTTAAAAAGAAAGAAAGGGGGGGGGGGAGGGAGGGTAAGGTTATTCATGACCTAGGCCACAAGATGGTGATGGGTGATGTGTGGAGGTCAGAAATACTGTATATTAAGTACTGAGCAGTGATCTCCACATAACGTACACATATAACTCTGTTCTCTGAGCATAGAACTGTACCCCACCTGTACATTCATATGTTTAGCACACGATTTTGCATTGTCCACCATGTTGTCATTAGTCACATGAATTTCTATCAGTCAGTATGTGACAAGTAATTGCTGCATTACCTAAGATTTTGGAATTTATGTCAATATTAGAAAGTAACAGACTAGCATGAGTAAGGAGTAAAAACTTATTTCCTTTTAGTTTTCTTGTAATACTTCACAGCAGATATGTTGTGATTAGTTAAGAAACAGAATATGAACATCTTTGGCTGGCACACACAGAAATCTGTAGTTTAACATCCAGGTAGTGTAGAGATCAATGGTACTGAGCCATGTCAATAGCAAACCAAAGAGTATATATAATCAAAGATGATATATCAAACAGTAAAGATAAGCGGAACAAATAATTCTGAGTGGAGAGGGGGTGAGGTAAAAGGTTTTTAATTAAGAGGGAAAGATATAGACGTATAGACACACACACACACACACACACACACACACACACACACACACACACACACACACACCATGCACGTGCAGACACACACAAGTAGAAGGAAGGGAAGGGGGTGAAAAAGGGAGTAGTGAATAAGTGAGTTGAGGATGGAAGAGGGGGAGATGTTAGTGTAGATTTAGGCCAGGAGCAATGGATATGTTGGAGGGAAAGTTTCCGCCTCCAACGCTCTGATGAACTTGTGTCAAGTGGTAGTATCCAGACGGCATTGTGGTGTAACACATGCCAAGGTCCCTGGAGTTATGTTTGAGGGCTTGCTCTGGGGTGTCACCCATGCAAAAAGTCCGTCTGTTACTGTTCATGTGTTCAGCCAATATGTTGGCGGTCATACAACACAAAAGGCTGTGGACACATGTTAGTTGGCAAGTGACATGCATTGTTTCGCATGTGGCCCTGCCTTGAATGGGATAGGTTTTTCCTATGATGGGGCTGTAGTAGGTGGATGTGGGAATATGCAAGGAACAGGTTTGCAATGGGATCAGTGATAGGACTGTTGTAACGTTTGACAGGGATGTTGTGGAGGTTGAGGGGACAATGGAAGGTTACTCTGTGTGGTGTGCGAAGATACTTTGGATTGGTGATCTCTTTTCAGGGCATGACTAAAGAAAGTCATAGCACTGAAGGAGCTATTTGTTGAGGCATTGCAGGCTGGGATGGTACCGGGTGATGATAGAGACACTTTGTGGTTTCACGTTAGGAACATTGTTGGTGGAAGGGGAGGAATGGACGTCTCTGAAGACCTGTTTGCAAACAAGGTCTGTAGGGTAGTTGCAGGTGAGGAAAACATTGGACAGGTTGTTGTTATTGTTGTTGTAGGTGGTGAGGGATTCAGCAATGGAGCTGAAATGCTTCCCACAGATGACTAGGCTGTAGGGAAGGGATCATTTGATATGGAAGTCATGACAGATATCAAAGTGATGGTACTGCTGTTAGTATTTTAGTTTAATGTGGACTGAGGTGTGAATGTGGGACTCAACAAGGTGTAGATCAACATCTAGGAAGGTGGTTTGAGTTCTAGAAAAGGACCAGGTGAACTTTAGGTTAGAGAAGGAGTTGAGGTCTTTAAGAAAAGTTCAGAAGAATTTCTTCCTTACCAAAAAGATGTCATCTATGAACCGATTCCATGCCAGAAGGTGCAAATGATGCACCTTAAGGAATGTCTCTTCCATGAGGCCAACAAAGAGGGGCATTAGGATAGATTTGAGGCATTCCAGAAAGTGGTTCATGTCTTTGATGTAAGATGGGAGCCTGCAAGTTATAGGTTGGAGGTGTTGGTCTACCACAGCTGAGATACATTCAGTTGGGGCTTTGAAGCCTGCTAGATGAAATAGCCAGGATTGTTCTCTTTATGGATTTTAGGGAGTACTTCTACCAACTCAGGGTACGTAGTTCGGGTGGAGAGAGGTTTTATAGAGGGTGAGACCTTGTGAGGAACCCAGGGCTTTTAGAATTTTCTGCATTCAGACTGGATTAATGGAATGGGTTCATGAGGAACAGGTTAGTAAGCAGAATATTGACGCAGTCCCTCTGCCACATATTCCCCTTGATCAAGTACCACAGTTGTGGAGCATTTGTCCACTGAGAGAATTACAATGGAGTGGTGTGCTTTCACATCTTGTATGGCATGGAATTCAGCTGGGCTGATGTTCAGGAAGGATAGGGAAGCAATACTGGATGTGAGGATGTGAGAAATTCCTGGAATACCTGCGAGGAATGGTTTTGGGGGAGTGCAGGAGGATCTCTTTGGGAGGTTGGTCAGATTTGCTCAAGGCAGCGTTCAACAGTGGCTCTGTTCCCTGGGGGTTGTGACTGGGTGGTGAAGTGGTATTTCTAGTTGAGATTACAGGTGAAGAAGAAGAAATTCTTGATCAGGACAGTGTGGTTGATTCCCTCAAAGGTCTCAACATTGTCACCATAGAATTTCTCTCCCCACCTGAACCAAGCTGAGTTTCTAACTACTACATAAAATCCAAAAGGAGAACCATCCTGGCCATTTCATCATAACAGGCTTCAAAGCCCCAACAGAATGTACCTCAGCTGTGCTAGACCAACAACTCCAACCTATAACCTGCAGGCTCCCATCCTACATCAAAGACATGAACCACTTTCTAGAATGCCCCAAAATCTATCTCTGTGTTCTTCCCACCTGAAATCTTCCGCATCACCAAATATACCACATCCCTCTACATTAACACAACATCCCCCACACCAATGGTCTACACAAGAATCCCCCACACCAATGGTGTATCAGCCCAAGAACACTACCTTTCCCAATGGCCACCCGAAAGCCTCCCAAAAATGTCATTCCGTGTCACACTTGCAAATTTCATCCTCACACACACTTACTTCACTTTTGAGGGTCAGGCCTACAAACAAACCAGGGGGACAGCTATGGGAACCAGATGGCCCCCTCCTATAGCAACCTCTTCAAGGTCTGCATGGAAGAGATATTCCTTAAGCTACAGCTGTTGCAACCCCTGACCTGACTGACTTGGTACACATTTATAGATGACATTTTTGTGGTCTGGACTCATGGGGAAGAAACCCAAAATTCATAATGTCCTCCTCCATAACTCAAACCACCTTCCTTGATGTTGACCTACACCTTGTTGAGTCCCACATCCACACCTTAGTCCATATTAAACCCACAAACAAGCAACAGTACCCCCACTTTGATAGCTGTTATCCCTTTCATATTATACTATGCCTTCCCTACAGCCTAAGCATCCGTGGGAAACATATCTGCTCTAGTGATGAATACCCCACCACCTACAACAACAACCTGTCCAATGGTTTCCTATCCTGAAACTACCCTACAGACCTTGTTTGCAAGCGATCTCGCGAGCAGTCCATTCCTCGCCTTCCAGCAACAATGTTCCTAACCCCAAACCACCCAGAAGCATCCCCTTAGTAACCCAGTACCATCCCAAATGGGAATGCCTCTCCAAAATGCTCCGTCAGGGCTACGACTTTCTCAAGTCATGCTCTGGAATGAGATCATTCCTCCAAAGTATTATTCCCACACCACACATAGTAGTGTTCTGCCGTCCCCAACTACATCCTCATCAAACCTTACAACATCCCAAATGTTCAAATGTTTGTAGAGTCTATGGGACTTAACTACGGGGTCATCAGTCCCTAAACTTACAAACTACTTATGAACTAGCTACAACTAAGGACGGCACAAATATCCACACCCGAGGGGGGATTCGAACCCCCGACCGTAGTGGCAGACCGTGACTGAAGCGCCTCAGTCCCCTCGGCCACCACGGCCGGCTACAACATCCCAAAACCATCCTCACTACCAAATGGTTCCTACCCCTGTAACTGATCCCACTGCAATACCTGTTCCATGCATCCTCCCACAACCAGATACTCCAGCCCCACCACAGGAAAAACCTGCCCCAGTCAAGGCAGGTCCACATGCAAAACAGCAAATGTTGTTTACCAACTAACATGTGACCACTGTGCAGCTTTTACGTTGGTATGACCACCAACAAATTCGCTGAACGCATGAATGGCACAGATGGACTTTTTGCCTGGGTGACACCCAATATCCTGCGGCAGAGCAAGCCCTCCAACCTAACTCCAGGGACCTCAGCGCATGTTACGCCACACATGCCATCTGGATACTACCACCTAACATCAGTTTCACAAAGCTTTGGAGGTGGGAAATATCCTCTACTTCCACCCTCCTCCAGGCCTAAATCTACACTAACCTCTCCCCCTCCTCCATCCTCAACTCACTTATTCAGTACTCATTTCTCAGCCCCTTCCCTGCCTTCATCTCATATATATTTGCGTGTGTCTCGCGCACGCGCCTGTGAGTAAGTGAGTGAGAGTGTGTGTGTGTGTGTGTGTGTCGGCAGTAAAGCAGTACAGAACTAAGGTAAGTACTGACCAGCCAATCTGTCTCTTTGAAGAACATTATTCCTAACTGATTTGAAGAACTGGACAATTCTGGTCAATTTTTTGGCCGTCTAGATCACCTGACATTCATTCCATCAAAGATTTATGGGACATAATCAATAGGTCAGTTCATGCACAAAATGGTGCAGTGGCAACACTTGCTACTGGAAGTCATACGTGCCTCAGACAAGGCGTGGCTATAAAAGTGTCAGCAACTTCCTCTCCTGCTGCGGGTCTGGTCCAAGCTGCTGCTCAGGCAACTGCATTGGGCAGCTCACAGGATGCGTAGATTTAGGAGACATAGGTGCACTTGTGCTACTGTTTTTAGGTCTGTTGACAATATTACATCTGGTGATGTTACAAAGAGCAATAAGCTGAAGATTAAAGGTATTGTTTTTCAGGCAATACTTGATGGTCCTTTTTTTTTTTTTTTTAAAGTATAGTGAGGAATAAGACCTGCTCAAGTAGGTTGTGGATGCTGACTGCAACAATTGTTCACATTCGAACTTTGAATAGAATTGGTGGTCTTGAAAACTTCAATGTCATGATATTATTATATATAGGACATTTAATGATGGTGAAGTTTATAATGAAGATATTGAAAAGTTATTATTATAATGTGCCTTTTATTGTATGGACTCGTAGAAGGCATAAGGAAGATGAATATGAGAGTGTACATACGTTCGGGTGTTTGTGGGAATTTTAAGTATAATGGAGATTGTAAATTGAATTACCATAAAGTGTAACTTTAATAAAAATACACATTGATCTTGCCAAAGCCTGAGAAGCGATTCTAGGTGTTGTAGCTCTCAGGGGCACTCTGGGCTCTCTGTATGAGGCACCTCTGAGTATCTCTGTGAACCACGGCAGAAGATATGCGCATGCGCAACACTGTGTCGTGTGTAGGCTGGGAGAGTTCACAGACAGTTGATACGGGTCAATATTCCTATTGAGTTGATGCCACATTGAGTTATTGCACTTTGTCGGGTAAAAGGAGGACTGACACGATATTAAGTGTTCCACGACTTTTGTCACCTTGGTGTAACTGAATCAAGTTATACTACAGCTCATGATCTTACAGATTTTAAGACAAAAAGGCTGACTTTGATAATATTGTATTCCTCTTGTCAAACTGTCTAGACTGTTAATGTATTCATCCTTACATATCAACAAAAACTTGGATCAACCATTCTTTTTGACATGCTTACCACACTATCTAGAATTTCTGTTTTTCTCTACCCTCTTCATTGCCTCAAAATTCAGTCCTTTATCATGGTAAAGAATACCTCCCTTCCACCAATTAAAAATTTTCTGCCTTTTTTCATTCATATCTACTCTTTTTGTTTATGCTTGATGCTATTCAAGACAAGGGGGCGATCTAAATTGTTATATGTTGTGAAGTATATAGGCCAAGATTGCTGTTTAATACTTCATTCCAGATTACGGGTTTTGACAAAACTTTGTTGTCATCTTCAGATCTGCAACTCTATGTTTTAAAATATAGCACCTCTCCATATAACATTAACAACTGCATAGTTCAATCATGCTGTGTCTTGATTTACAAGAATTTTCATCCATTCATAACTTAATGTCATACAAACAAGTCATGTCATGATTTAAAATAATATACTTCAACTCGTCACTTTTAAAATGTATCACACCATACATTTTCTACTCTTCAACATTATTTTAAATCATGACACAACTCATTCTTATGATGTTGCTGATTTTATAAACGATGAGTGGATGCAAATTCTTGTAAATCAAAACACAGCAGGATTGAACTGTGCAATTCTTAATTATGTATGACGATGTACAGCATTTTAAAATGTAGAGTTGCAGATCTGAAGATGACGACAAAGTTTTATCAATACCTGTAATCTGGAATAAAGTATTGAGCAGTGATCTTGGCATATATGTTTCATAACATATATCTGCTCTTTTTGATACATAGTTTTCCTCTGTACATGCACAGCTTCAAAAACTTTCTTCTAATTCAACCAGACATTTATAAAACATGGTAGTATGTCACTCTCTCTTGTTTAAGAGATCCCATCAAGACAATTTTATATGTATGAAAGTGGGCACACTAACAACTGAACATCAGTTTACAAATTAGTTCCATTAACAGGTAATCAACTGTCAACAAAAAGTAAATTGTAAGACATGATACATTAATTACTACAAAAACGTGATGATATATTATATAAACAAATGTTTCTATCGTTTCTCACACTTGTATTCCAAACATTTGAACTTCCTTCAAGTTGAGACTGTCTTTGCATACTGATAAGTAAGAATCACTTACCTTCCGACGATTGCTAAGAGGCAGTTCTGCACCTGGATGTATTTTCAATATATGTGCTTTGCGCTTTGAACTGCTCTTGTATACCTGTAACATAACAACTCTTTGTATGCACTACCTATGAATAAACAATTATCCAACAATGGAACACCTAGATTAGAATATCAACTAAATAATTAGGACACATTACAACTCCGCCGCAGACAGGCACATAGTGAAGACAATCACATTCATACGCTTAAAATTTTGGCACAGTCTTAATCAGTGAAACACCACATTTACATTTAGACAATCACTCAGGCACAACTCAAACAAACATGACCACCATCTCTAGCTGTTAGGTACATAGGGAACTAACATCAACCATGAAAAGTAAGGATCCAGAAGATGCAGAAGTGGAGAAGATGGAGAGTTGGTGGAGGAGGTGGTTGGTATCCTTGGAGGATATATTTCAGACAAATAGTTGATGTTGGTCAATTTGGGTTGAAATTCTTTCAGTAAACAACCACATTTTGGCACCCACGATTACTTGGCATGTATGCAGATGGCGGGTGTTTGGAGCAATGTTGCGCTGAGGAAGGCAATGGATTCAGAAGAGACGTTCCGAGTAGGGCCATAGGATTTCAGAATGGACTGGAGATGTTGTTGAACAATTAGGATGGGGTCATTCAAGCACAATTATAGGTGGATGAGTCAAAAGTTGGAAAAGGCCTTCCACTTGGTAAACCACTGAGATTCAATGCAACAATGGTTCTTCCGACGAAAGATTTGCAGTCTTCATTCTTCAGTCAACATTCCTTGATGTGGTATAGTTTTGTCATGGTTGGCTCTCCAAGAGACTTCAACAGTTCCAAGGGAATGTCGTCTACTCCAGAGGCCTTGTTTTGTCTTTGCCTTTCAGTGCTTTGTCAAATTCTTCTCTCTGTATAGTATCTCCTATTTCATCTCTATCTCCTTCCTCTTTGATTTCTACAATATTGCTTAGAAGTTCATTTACTTTGTAGAACCCCCCCCCCCCCTATATATTCTTCCACCTTTCAGGTTCTCCTTCTTTCCTCTGAACTGGTTTACCAACCAAGTTCTTGATATCATTGAGCTACTTCTTTGGTCACCACATATGCTTTTTATTTTCCATTAGGCACTATCTATACATTCTTCCACAGACTTTAATTTGCCCTCGAACAACTCCTGCTTAGCTATTTTTCCTTTCCTGTCCATTGAAATTCTTAGTTTGTATTGCATTTTACCCATTTCATTTACAGCATTTTTTTATATTTTCTCCTTTTATCAATTAAATTCACTATATCAAATGACTTTTTTGTAGGTCTCACCCCGTTTCTGTAAACTGTTGCCTAAAACTCCCTCCAAAATTCTGAAGAACGTCAGGTTCCTTAAATTAATACAGCTCCCATCTCCTTATTTTCCTACTTTTCTGCAGTTTCTTCGTTTCAGTCTACAGTTCATATCCAATGAGATATGGTCAGAGTTTGTATCTGCCACTGGATATGTCTTACAGTTTAAAACCTGTTTACAAAATCTGTCTTACCATTATAAAAGCTATCTTGTACCTTCTGGTATCTCCTGGTCTTTTCCATGTATACTTTCATGATTCTTCAACCACATTTATGTTATGATTAAATAATGTTCTGTGCAAAATTCTACGGAGTGGTTTCCACTTTCATTCCTTTTTACCAGTCTATACTCATCTGCTAGTTTTCCTTCCCTGCCTTTTCCTACTACCAAATTCCAGTCCACCATCAAAATTAAGATTTCCTCTCTCTTAACTGTCTGAATAATTTCCTTTTACCTCTTCATACATTTATTTGATTTTCTCATCATTTGCCATATAAACTTTTACTACTGTAGTCAGTGTTGGCTTTGTATCTATCTCGACCAAGATAATGCAATCAATGTGCTGCTCACAGTTGTTTACCCACATTCTTATTTTCTTATTCATTATTAGACCTGCTCGTGTAATACCCCTAACAGATTTTGTATTTATAATCCTATAACCACCTGAAATCCTGCTCATTTTTTCACCAAATTTCACTAATACCCACTATATCTAACTTCAACCTATCCATTAAAAAATAATTTCTAACCTTCCTGCGTGATTAAGGGATCTAACATTTCATGTTTCGATCCGTAGAATGCCAGTGTTGTCTTTCCTGATAACATCCTACTCAGTAGCACCTCCACAGAGAACCAAAAGGGGGACTATTTTACCTCCGGAATATTTTACCTGAAAGGATGCCATAATCATATATTCATACAATAGAGTTGCATGTCCTCTGGAAAAGTATCGGCTGTAGTTTTCCCCTCGCTTTCAGCTGTTCACAGTAACTGTATGGCAAAGCCACGTTAGGTGATGTTACAAGGCCAACTCAGTCAATGATCCACACTGTTGTCCCTGCAACTATTGATAAGGCTGCTGCCACTCCACAGGAACCACACAATTGCCTGGCCCTGTCCACAGGGGTCTACTGTGGTTGGACCTAAGATCTGGTTATCTGTGCCACTGAGGCATACAAATGGGGGTAGAATTTTAGTTACACAAATGAATTTTTAAGATGTGTACTACTGATAGTGACACAAAATAAAAACAAATAAAAATGAAAAAATAGGACAAGCTTTCAGAACTGGGTTCCTTCATCAGGTAAGAGAGGAGGGAAGAAAAACAGAACAGAAGAGGAAGGTTATTCATGACTGAGGCGGTGATGTAAGGATATAAGAGCAAGTTCTACTGGAGGAAAGTAGAAGAATGATAGAGTTCAGAAATATACACAATAAGCTCCTAGTTCAGTAATAATGCCACAGAATTTGTGAGTCAACAAAAAGCTGCAACTGTGATAATAGTAGTTTAAATCTTGACCTCCACATCATTTCAAGATTGAATTTTCAAAGCCTAGCTAATCTTTGGCATTTAAAAGCAGTTTATTATTATTATTATTATTATTATTATTATTATTATTATTATTATTATTTTGACAGAAGTAAATTGCAGCAGACACCATAAATCGGTAGGTCATAACTTACTTTTTTCTGAAGATTTTCCTTTAGAAAGGACGTGTATTATCTGTGGTAGCATCCCCGAGATTTTTACTCCTCACTGTGACAAGAGGCCACTGTGAAAATTCTTAACAAATGAAAACTACCAGTGACAACCATAGTAACAGGAAACAATACATTTTTTCCTAAGATCACAAATGAGTATCACGCAGTGCCACCGTGGTGAAAATTACCTTTTAATTCAATGCTGTACAACAATCAGGGAGGAAGCCATACTGAACAGGTTCACCCACTCTCTCTGAGCCGCCATAGTTATTATAGAGAGATTAAAACTTGCTAGGCACCTGGAGATGGCAGTTACCTGTGGCAGGTATCACCAGCAATATACTGTGTCACAGGGCATTAATTGACTAGCCTGATTGCAGAGTCTATGAAACAATTTACTTGTCACGTGAAGACAGGACTTTCCCACAACTGGTCGTGGCCTTATACAACTGAAGCATATTTTCGATAATAAACACATATTATACATATTTGCCGTCTTTTTATTGCACGTAAATTATTTATTGCTACACGTGGTTTCATTGGTTTGGACAAAATTTTGTGCTAGTTCATGATATCCTTTCTTCAATGTATAATCCCAACTGAATATTTAACATCTACTTTTTAGAACACATGGCAGCCCGACACAGGAATTTTTCTCCCATGAATTTATTTCAAAACATTTACTGTACTTAATGTATTCTTACAAAGCCCTGAAAAACTATGACACATTATTTCTTAATGGCCACTTTTCCTGCTGATTGATATTGCACAACTTTAGTTGCTCCTTATGTTTGTGTGTATGGGATGCATATAAATCTACAGTTTTGTTCCAATCTTTAAGAAATTTTTTTTACAAGTAAGCTTCAATCCATGAGGACGGTCGCCGTAACTGTAAAAACCACGTACGATATATAGTTCACAAGATATGTCGTCATAAACAATGAGATGCACGAAAAAAATTGCTGCATTTAGCGATAATGCTGCTCATTTTCTCCTAAGCTACTAGGCCGATTTCAACCAAATTTGATACACACATTCCTTACTATGAGATAACAATTGCTGCAGGGTTAAGAACCATGTACAACACATTGTGCAGAAGATGACATCATAAACAATAAGAATCACAAGAAAACTGCCACATAATGCGGCGAGACTTTATAAAAATGATATATGAGAATGAGGGTACTCAGCGACTTGCAACAAACTTTAAACATAATTTCAAACCTTTATTGAACTTTTTCTCACTGACAACTATAGCAAAATTATGAAAGGAGGAAAGTTTCTCGCTTACTACTTCTCCACTGTTAATGGACTGAAACTATGGCATTTGGTATGACATCACAATTAATTATTTCTATACTACAAATCGTAGCCACAGGAAATTTTACAGACAGTATACACACATATAGCTGAATGTACCTTCGAAATTATATCACAGTACAACATGTAGTTCATGAGGTATGAGCACATAAACAGTAACCTTCATGGAAAACTGCCCCATCACACATCAGGTTATAATCTATTACTTCTTTACTACTAAATGTATTCGCAACAGATTTTACAGACATACAGCACTTATACCAATGAATATATACCTGAAAAATTATACAATTCTATAACATATAACTCAATGAATGTAAGAAATAGATGAAGTACACTTACCAGGCGAAGGGGCCCAGGCAGTAATAGCAACAAATAAACACACAGACACACACACACACACACAAAAATGCTAGCTTTCGCAGCCTAGCCACTTCATCAGGCAGAAGAGAAGGAGAGGGAAAAGGAAATGATGAGGGTTCCCCTTCGCCTGGTAAGTGTACTTCATCTATTTTTTACCTATATTTTTCCTGTTAGGAATTTTTCCTCTATAATATTCAATGAATGTAAGATCGTACGAATTTTATATGTCATTTGTATTTTGATTTGTATCTTTCTTTGCTTGGATACTGCATGTATAATTTTGTACATTATGCAAGACAGCCTTATTTCTTATATATTCTCTGATAAATATAACATGTTTTTAGAAAGGAAAAAAAAGGAGCTGGACAGAGAGAGAAGGGATATGTGAAATACTAACTCAAGGCTGGAATAAATAAATAAATACCTGAGCTACGCCAGGTTTTGAGCTAGTATTAGAATAAAATACAAGCTTCGAGACAGTGCAATAACATACCTTCTCACAATACTGGCAGTAGTAGTCTCGTGTCGCTCTTAATATTGGTAGATTCAGTTCAGGTACAGTGTCAGGAGGAATATCTGGATGGCGCTTAGCCATATGGTTCACCAACATGCCACGACGTTTGAATCCTACCAAGCAGGTGTGACATTTGTAAATGAAACAGTTGAAGGAGGACTGAAAAAAAGAAAAATGTTTTATTAAAATGCTGACAACCAGTAAGAAAAAGTTAAGGAGAAATCTATTGCAAGGAAAAAGGGGGGAGGGGATCTGAGAGCAATCTGGAATATTTTAGTTTGTTGTATTAAAATGCACTCGAAAGCTCAACAAAGTTTGTAAATTTAATGGCTGAAAAGCTGTAATCTGAAAACACAATTTATGCTTTTATAACACTGGATCATACATTGTCAAACATATGAACCAATATTTCATTTTCTACTATGGAGGACCTTGTAACAGTGGCATTGACACTTTGTCTCTAACCAGGAACTGTGTACTGTTGTAGTTACTGCTGCTGCTGTAGCATATTTAGGGCACTCGGCATGGTGATCATCTGTGACCATACAATGGAACTAGAACACACAACATGAAGATATGCTAGCCTTAAAGGCACAGTTCCTTTGAGTGGTAGAAATGAACGAAACAAGTTATCAGACCTGAACAGCCATGAAGAATGAAGGGCAGAAAATATGAGTGGCTCATCCAAATACCATCTTTGTGATGAGGCAACCATTCCTCCTCCCACACCAAATGCTACAACCTATGTGAGGAAGACAGTTGAAACACAACATCTTAAAACATGTAGCTTATTCATCTCATCATCACCAAAAATTGACCAAGGCCTGGCAGCAAATCTGCTTGTCCTCTCTAGTCAGTAAAAACATGGTTAACTGTAATAAGCACACCAAATGCATCACAAACAGCTGGTTATTCGCATCTGAGAGAGAATCCAGGGTTCAGGGAGCTGTGTCCTATTATAAGTCCTCTTTATCACTTATAGCTGGGCAAGGAGGAGGTAAGCCTCAGTTTCAGCTTCATTTTAATGTTCTCAAGTTATTACCATCACATCAGAAACTCGTCATCCAACAAACACAAACAGACCTGTCTGGAGTATTTAGAAAAGCATCTCTGGTCCAGTACTTGCTGATTTTCAGTTTTTCCTTTACACTCAAAGCATCAGAAGACAGACAGATACGAAACTATACATTTCTTCAAATCCAGTATCTTTCCACTTTGATAGCCGTTAATGCACTGATTCTGGAGTATTCTCCTTGGTGAATAAATGAAACCAATTCTTTCGTTAGTTATATATTACATCAGTTCCTTTGTAAAGATTAACAAGAAAACTGACAGAATATTTGACTCATTGCCTATTTGATGCACATCATGATAGTGAATCATCAAATGCATGATTTATTGGCCTAAAATCATTCTCTTTCCAGTTGAAACTGTATATCTTCTTAGAAATTTCACTATCACTTTCTGATTCTTCATATTCAGAGCAACTAATGTCTGTTACTGAAATATGAGACTGCATTGACAACCCTGGTTTATTACTGCAGCTTCCAGATTCTGTGGAAGAACTATCACTTTCATCAAAATCAAACAGTTCATTCTCACTGTCACTTCTCGTAAGACCTCCATCATTTCCTCATCACTACACATCTTGCCATTTTCTTTGTAAAATACAGGGCACGAAGATCACTGACATAAATTCCAGTGAACTGTGTACTGTTATAAAGCTTAGGTTCGCAAAAGACTAAGTATCGGACGACAAACCAGTGGCCACAGCTACAAAAGGCCACTGAGACATAGGGCAGGAAACCCGTAGTGCGACTTAACTCATCAACAGCACTCAGGTAGCAGTGCGACTATACTCATCAACAATGCTCAGAGGCCAGAAATCCTGTGTGACTTAAATCGTCAACAGCGCTCAGGGGAAAGCTGGCTGCCTCGACTAAATTTGTCATCAGCACCAGGGAGAGGCAGGCAGCATGACAAGTAAACTCGTCAACAGCAGTCAAAGGGTTAAATAGAGGGAAGGTTGTATTCAGGCCTATGGTGTTACCTTTGAATACAGACTTCAATTATACCACAATATTGTTTTGTACCTTTTCATTTGAACACCTCTCATAATAAGCAATAACTATGTTTCTTATTGAACACATTCCTGCACAGCCAGCTGCCTGGGAAGACATCAGTTGGGATGTGTGATATGAGACACAGGACAAAGTACACAGTAACTTGAACATATTCTAAATCATAAACCTTAAATCTAAACTGCCCAACTTTTGTGCATTTTCTTTATCTGTTTTCTGCATAGGCAATGTTTACTGTCATTACTTGTAAATATGATATTCATTAGCTAACAAATGATGTTATGTTCATATAACTTTCAATCACCTCATAAGATCTGTTAAGTCAGTTTACAATTTTTCCAGCAAAGATGATATTTGTGAACAGTGAGACTTCATTGTACCCGCCTGCAACTTTAACGCTTCCTCTACGTGAGGACTGGAAGCTACACTTTCCATATTATTATTGTTCCATCCTTGACTTTTTCATTGCTTGATAAGCCTATTCTTAATGCTAAATTTGAAACTATGGCTTCCCTTTTGTTGTCTTCCATTGCCATGCCAGTTGGTCATCAAGTGATTGGACAGAAGAATTTGATCCCTTAGTGACTATATTAAGGTTCAGAATTTTCTTAAATTCACAGCAAGGTCTCACAGTCTATTTACAAAGCATGAATTCTACTAAAATTTACATCTGATTTGCACAAATTGGTTTTTTGGATTAATGATTTCTATCTTTAACCCATTTACTTTACACATACTTCTACAATGAGTGATTTATTATCACAGTTTAACCCTGCGGCGGGTACGTGGTGGCATACAGTGCCGCCAATTTTGTTTTCTTTCAATAATTACGTCAGCGTGTCGAGCACGCAAACAATGGTGCTAGATATGCTTTGATTGTTTAGTCATGCGCCAAACTACATTACTGCGCCACCAATATACTCATCATAACAGCTGTGACTGACCTGTGGAGTGGACGACTGCACCGAGAAGGCACTTCATACCGCATGCGCCCAGTAACGTAAGTACATGTAGCCGTACCATTGTCGGATGTTTTGATGATTAGAAGCCTTGTTTTACAACTCTGTGGGTGTATGATGATGTAGTTATTAACATTGCTTTGGTATTAGAATTATTTTATTGTCTCCCAGGTCCGTACAAAGGAAAGGACTAACACCAGAAGAAATTGAGCGTCTTCTTCTGCAATCATCTGATGAAGAAGATTATGCTGATTTGTCTGACAGCGATGAGGAAGCAGGAATAGTTCAAACTGCAGATCATTCTAGCGAATCTGAGCAGTCATGCGTTGACGAGAATGAAGTGATAGGAATGCCACAAGATGACTGCCATTTTTATATTGGTAAGGACCAAGAAACTTTGTGCATAAATAATCCGTTAGCACTACCAGGGAAAACAAAACATAATAATATAATGAAAGTCCTACCTGGCCCGAAACTGAATGGTAGAAAAGCTAAAACTGAAATTGAAAGTTTTCTCAAATTTTTTGATCCTGAGATAATTGATTATGTTGTTGAAAACACAAAGAAATACAGAAATAACAAGAGATCATCTGTGAATTACTCAAGGGCTAGAGATTGCAAAACTTCTTCTGCTTCTGAAATAACGGCTCTTTTAGGAGCACAGTTTCTCATTGCTGTATAAAAAGGAGGACGCACAAATGTATTAGAACTGTGGGCATCAAATGGAACAGGAATGATTATTCTAAGGGCATTTAGCTACAAGCGCTTTCTGTTCTTGCTCCGGTCACTCAGGTTTGATGATACTTCTGCAAGAAAAGAACGACTAGAAACTGATAAACTTGCTGCCATCTGCAATCTCCACTAAGCATTTCTCAACAACTGCAGAAATAACTACAGTCCAGGGGAGTTCACAACCATGGACGAAATGCTTGTCCCATTTCACAGACGTTTTGGTTTTGTTCAGTACATGCCCAATAAGCCCGCTAAGTATGGATTGAAGTTGCATGCATTGTGCGATAGCAAGACGTTTCATACTTTTAATTTTGAAGTATACGGCGGCAGACAGAATCCTGGACCATATGTTGCATCTAACCAGTCAATGGATATTGTGAAGAGATTGGTTGAGCCAATGAAGGGAACTTATAGGAATGTAACTACGGCCAACTACTACAGTAGTTACCCTGTAGCCCAGCATCTTTTAGAAAATGGGCTAATGTACATTGGAACATTGAAAAAGAACAAGAAGGGAATTCCTCCGGAATTTTTGCAGAACAGATCGCGAGACATTGGAAATTGTCTTTTCGGATTTCAAGAAGACTTCTGTCTTGTTTCGTGCCAAACAAAAAGGAACAAGGCTGTGCTTTTCCTGTCATCAATACATGAAACTGCTGCAATAGACACCGTTACAGGCAAGTCTGTCGTAAATTTGGACTACAATGCAACAAAAGGTGAAGTCGATACTGTGAACTATATGTGTACATGCTATTCTACACAAAGGTCCACAAGAAGATGGCCCTTAGCATTGTTTTTTCGTTATCTGGATATTGCTGGGATAAATTTCCAGGTCTTGTTCTTTGCAAACAATCCAGAGAAAAGATTCTGAAGAAGAATTATCTAACAAACCTGGCCTTAGCTCTGATGGACTGCCATTTGAAAGAAAGGGCTCAGCTCTCTACTCTACCAAGAGATATTCAAGAATTTCTGTCACCTCATCCATCAATTCCAGCCAATCTCGGTGAGACAATAAGAAGGTGAGGGTGGTGCCATCTTTGTGGTGGTAAAAAAAAAAAAAAATAAATAAATAAAAAAATAAAATAAAATAAAACAAAATAAAACTACTGTCACTTTCAATAGCTGCAAAAGATTAGTTTGCAAGCAATATTGCCACAATGTTGTCACATGTAATGGTTGCTGAGCTTCTCCGGAGGAAGAAAATGTGTGATTCTTGATATGTATTTACTGACTGCCTTATTCTTTATTACTACTACAAAGATTTTATACATATTACACTTTTTTTTGTAAAACTTGCTTTAACAATGGTAAACAATCGAATCATATCTGTGGTTATAATTTATTTAGAATTTGTTATTAAAGTAGCGCTTATGAAATATCCTGGAAACTTATATTAGATATACTGTAACTATTTTAATTTTCCCATGCACCCTCCATATATGTATACAGATCATACTAAAAAGTTGCTGTTAAGAATGATGTTATACACAATAAATAATTGATTCCACCCAATAATTTAAAAAAAATAAAAAAAATAGCTTCTTTATGTATTTAAATGTAGGCGGCACTGAGTGCCCCACGTGCCCGCTGACGTAACAATCTTAAGCGCGCCTGCCGCAGGGTTAAACTCTACCTGTAACTCCCCTATTTGTCCTCATATAAATACCTAAATTATGTTCCTTCATTGTTAAAGTACAACACTACTTGGGAGAGAAAAGGTCTGGGGTTGGGCTTTGTGTCTGACATTGACTTACTATTGAGCTGTTCACAATCACATATTATCTACTGAAAACATAGCAGCGGAGCTTGCACAGGGTGGCCACCAAATCTTCATTTTCAAGGTTTTTTCCAGGTTTTCCAGGTTAAAAATAATTATTTTCCAGGTTTTCACGAAACGTAATTTTGCTCAAAGAGGTTAGCAAACATCTATACCATAAAGAAACTAGTTACATATTTTTAAAACACATTGCATCCAAGTTGAACCATGTAACGTTGTAATAGACACCAAGCAGTGGCGAATCCAGGATTTGTGTTGGGGAGGGGGTGGCATTGTACCTCAAACTGATGTAAAAAGAACCAGCTCATATTACGTTTTCCTCATGGTTTTGGGGGATCTGCTGCCCCATATAACCCTCTCCTCCCACCCCAGATTCAACACTGACACAATGTATAGTACAGGACGTACATTTTAAGTTGACAAACCAGAATAACTAGGGAAAAAAACTAACAGTATATATTCAACAACGGTTTTCACCATTATGAACGGACGACAGAGGCTTAGGAAATGATACTAAACTTGAACTGTCTCCATTGATTGGGAGCGATGTGGGTGGCTAGTGTAAAATTTTAAATGGAAGCTCCCATTTTTTTATTGCAGAGTCAGATTCTACAGACCATATCATGTATAGTTTGGTTGAATTTTTTTTCTTTCAATTAGCAACATATTGTACTGTAATGGTAAGAATTATTTGCCATACTTCTGAAGAAATGTACCACCCAGGAAAGAAAATAAAGTTGAATCATATTGATGATGCTTCAGTACCCAACCAAGTGATACCCGATGTACATTTCTTCCCAGCTAGTTCAGTTAAGTGTTTTTTCGGCAATTCATAACTGGTATTCAGATAAGTGCAATGTGGACTAAGGTATCATTTTGGAAGACTGCTGTGTCCACTGCGGGGAGGAGGAGGGATCACTTTGGAGATCATTTGGTAGCTTCCTGAAGCATCATGAATATGGTTTACGGTTCAGGTTGAGTATTATTTCCCAAGCCTCTGCCATCCGCATATACTGGTGAAAACCATTTTTGAATATCTACTGTTTTTCCGAGTTATTCCGGTTTGTCGACTTAAAAATTACACCCTGTATAATGGACGACTAAGTAGAGTTCAAGTAGTTGGAGGATACGGTACGTTTTAATGTGAATTGCATTCGTTTATGCAACCTACCCCGTTAATTTATACTAGACTTCCTGATACATAAAAATACAGTCACATCTCATGAACTAGTGATAAGAGTACCCAATACATATGTAGGAATTAGGACTCGTCTTTCCAACATAAGCATTTTATTTAATCAAAGTTACTTAAATTAAACTACAGAGGTAAACCGAAACAAAGAAAAAACTCTTCCTACTTGTGTTTATTCCTTGATCAGCAAACTAATGTCCAATATTTGGCTTCTCTGGCGTGTCTTCAGTTTCGTCAGCAGGAAATCCTTTAAATCCCCCATCCGAATACCACATTCAGTCATCCTGACAATCATCCGACTCGGATGATGAGTAGTCAGTTGGCCAAGGTTGCATAAATTCAGCACATGTTGTTGTAGTTCTGGGACCCTCATGGTTATCACCTTCTTGGCACACATCATAGGTGTCATTGTTATTTATTTTTGTGACTCTTTAAGAACCTAGATTCTTGGCCTTCAGCCTCAGATGTGGTCCAGTTTGTGTTCGTTTGATTGCTATCAGATCACCAACATTGTACTTGTAGGCTTTCTTCCGATGACGGTTGAAGTTAACACGGTTTTCTATTTGTACCATGCCGATTTGTAGCTTAGCATCTTCCCTCAGTGCACTGCGTCTTTCTTCAAACAAGTTAATAATTTCTTCATCCAATAACTTTGTGATCTGAAGATCAGTCTGTGTGCGCATCTTGACTCCCATCAGTAGTTCAAATGGTTCTTCTGAATACGAGGAAATATTCTTGAAGAGACTCCTCTTGTTTCTTCTTTCGCCGATACAACAGCCGATGAATCTCTGCAGCACTCGTTTTCACCTCAAATTCTTCCAGCGAAGCTTTCTTCAATGCAGACCACAATGTAAGACCCTTCTCACCTTGAACAAAAAGCTTTGCTAAACCTTCGAGCGATTTTTTTGCAAAAATAAGCATTTGCAGTTGACTCCAGCCCATTAAAAACGCTGTTTCTTCGAAGTCAACTATCTATTTTTTTAACTGGATATCCATCACGGCCATTAAATAATTTAAGAGCAACTTCTACGTCACGAAACGACATAGAAAATTTACACAGAAATTTTTTGAGTAAACCCAGTCTTTTATCGCTAGCCATTTGCACAGCATCCTTTTCTTCATCATGAGCGTCATCAACATCCTCTTTACATTCTACGTCGTCGGAAATTTTCATTGCAAGTTTGTCAATGTTAGATAAATAATAACAAATTTCGGTAATCGTTTCACTTTTCGTCCCACTATCTATGCTCAATATATTGCAGATAGCTCCCAACTCCGCTTCAGTAAATGATGTTTCGATTACGACCTTCTTAGCTTCAAGTTCACCATTCCCTGCTTGAAAAGTAAAACCAGAAAATTTTCTCAAGCGTCAATTTCTTCTGTCGTCTTGAACTGTTCCATAAATTAATTTGTGAAGGGATCTGATGGTTTTAACCGGCGCAGAAGTTATATTTTTATTTACTTTTTCAATAGTGCCTAACGTTGCCATCTCAATATTTTTTCTTCTTTTCGTCCACTATTTCTCCGTTCTTCAAAACGATTAGAATTTCTCCTTGCGTCGTTCTGTTTGCCGTAAATCGTGAATCCTCGTCGTAGATTCAAAGTCAACAGTATCGCACGTCAAATACAGTACGTCGTCACAGGCAAAACGGCACTCGAGAAAGTTCGTCATAATTACGCGGCAAATCTACGTCGTTACTCGTTCAGTTCATCCCGAAACAGGCCACCATAATTTGTAGGAATCAGGACTCGTCTTTCCAACATAAGCATTTTATTTAATCAAAGTTACTTAAATTAAAACTACAGAGATAAACCGAAACAAAGAAAAAAATCTTCGTACTTGTGTTTATTCCATGATCAGCAAACTACTGTCCAATATTTGGCTTCACTGGCGTGTCTTCAGTTTCGTCAGCAGGAAATCCTTTAAATCCCCCATCCGAAACCCCACACATATTATGATTTACTTTGCCTTCAAGATATGAACAACCTTTTCGCCTCTTTCAAGTTTTCATTTAGATTGTTCCCAATAATGGTTTTCAGTTTCCAGAGCCCATACAGTCACATACGTTTTGCCCTGGAAAACTCTAGCTAAAAGATCAATGAATGTTAATATGCGTAATAATGCACAATGTTGTGAGTGAGTTCTGGAACTCCAAGGAGATGAAATGGGGAATGCAAAAACATATCTGAAGCAACAGCTGTGTGGTATTTGCATTCAAGTGTCATCTGGTAAAATAACACTCAACAGCAGATTTTAATGAAATCATTATTTTGTTCCAATGAATTTGTTTCATTTTTTAAATTCTTGTAGTACTAAACAGATAGCGAAATATATATTGTGGAAAGCAACAGACTTCCGTTTGCTTATGGAAAGTTTATGTTTCTTGCTTCTTGCGTGGCTGTTCGAAGCACTCTTCCCCATTGTAGAAATTTTTATCTTTGTGTTGCACCAAGAGCACAATGCATTTGTTTGTGATTTGATATCACATGGAACCCATGGATACACTGACTCGTATGAGCTCCGATATCGAGTTATTTTCTTTTTTGACATGACGTACAAACTCTAAAACACTTCATCTGTGCAGGCACAGGTAAGGTCGATTCACACTTGGATTCACTCTATTGTGTCCTCTGCAACGATTGTTTCACTCTGTTCCATCTCAGAAAGATGCAGATGGCGTTAGTCTCGAAATATATTTAACGATATTTTGAATGTATTGTTATAAGACAGCTGTTAAAGCAATAAGGTACAAACGAAAGAAATTGTCTTTTCGCAAAAGTCGCGTACCGTATTACAGAGTTATACTTACATCTTTTTGGAGGACAGTTAGCATGTCAAAAAGTCAACAATGTTAGAACTTTATTTCATAGGGGCCCGGCTATCGCTCACTAGGTGGCATTGCATGTACGTATGCGTTTTGAAAATCCATTAACATGTAATGAGGGGAATAATCTTTTGTGTTGACCACAAAATAAATAATTAATTGTGTTCCTGCTCTATGGTTGACAGATTCTCGATGTACCCTTGTCCGCTAAGTAAATTAATTATCCTCGTAATTGTTACCGCGACTCCTCATTGGCGCTAGCCGGGCCAGCTTCAAAAAAAGTTCAGCCATCAACAATACGTACATGATGACTGTGTTTACTATTTGTATATTACCAATGTTACGTCAGTCACAGGAATCTTCTATAATTATTACTAACGAACATAGGCGCCGACTTTTGAAAATCTTGGGGTATGCTCAGTGGCGTTCCCGGGTATTTCTAAAGAAAAATAAATAAATACAAAGCAAAGCCAAAAACTTATACAAAACATACATGCTATCGATTCCATATCACCGTCACCATCACGATTATAAGTCGGAGTCTTTTGTATTTCAGTACATACTTATCCATTTTTAACGATTTTCACACGCAATACATTAACACTTTTAACCCCAAATTTTATTGATTTATGAACAAAAATATTTCTTTGCATATATCTATAAATAATGATTGGATTAATGTATATTTGACAGAATTTTTATTATTTTTACTTTTTGGAAGGAAATTTGGGATGACATCAGTGTGCAGGATATGTTTCCTTTATCGTAACTAATAACATTTTCAAACTGTTGACTACTAATTTAGACATTGGACAATTATTTAGTAATAAAGTTTTTAAATTATTTTGTTTCCTATACCTTGATACAATTATTTGAAAGTATTGTTGCATTTACTCCAACTTGGACATCAAGCAACGATATATATTTTGACAATGTATAGTAGCCTAATGCTTTTTGATTCCTCGAGGTAATGGTAGACAGTCTAGTCACAATGAATTATTGGAAGCCCTGAAATGTTATTTACAATCTTTGAACAAATTGTTCTGGCTAGATGGACAGATATAGATGAGGGGAGGGAAAGGGTTAAGACGTAATTCCATGCACAGGTGACACAGGTCAAAAAGAGTAAAAACTAAGGTCCGACTATTATTTCAATTGTTGACAAATTGTTGAAGCCTGAAAATTCAAATTCACGAAAAAAATCTATCACTAGCTGTTGCGTTTCGAGAATTTTGTAGAGCTGCCTATTAAAACACAAAGACCTTCGCAAATTGTTATGAGGACTTTTTGTTAGAAGTGACAGGGCAGTCTTCACAGCAAGTATGTCGGCTCACTGGTAATGTATGCGGCTGTCAAAAGGTTACCTTAAAAGATACCGGGAATTAAATTCGTTTTGTAAACATTTTCAATGTACCCTACCAAACCCACTTCGGTTCTAGTTATTTAATACAATTAAAGCTTGCCGCCTTCAGTTTACAATATTGACTTAACAAGCGGAATTCCATTAACATTCGGACTATTTAGAAAACGGTCACTTCACTCACATGTGAACGTGGATTTTAATGCCTACGAATTCAATTACCTGTTTAAAATAATCCTTTTAGAGTGGTGTCTTACAAAAGCCAGCCGGCCATCAATGGGATGAGAGAGTCGATTTTAATTACAGTCAAGAAATATAACGTAAAAAAAAGATACAGTAAAACCTCGTTTTTACATTCTCGGTTTTTACGTTTTCCCACCATTTACACCATTATTTGTCAGTCCCGTCAAATTTCCTATGTTTACAATGTTAATTCACCCTCGTTTTTGTATTAACATATTTATGTTTTCCCGCGTTTTACACTTTTTGAAAGCAAGGTTAGTGAAGAAAAATGACGTAATGTACATAAATTGACACTAGCATGGCTTTCCCCTTAAAGTATAGCACTTAAAAATTATTTGCATTAGAGTTTCTTACACTTCGTGTTTATTCAAACATATATTTCGCGTTTCGTTGTTGACTTAAAGACGCGCCGATTTGTAGCAATGTAGTTCTTCTTTTCATCAGCTTCTTTGGCAGAGCACCTGGCATGTACTCAGACAAACAGAATGGTTTGTTAACGAGAGAATAACGCTGATTTGTGGCAGTGTAGTTCGTCTTTCCGCTAGCTTCTTTGCCAGAGCAGCTGGCCTGTACTCAAACAATTAGAACCAGTTGCTTTGTTGAACTGAGAATAAATAGTTGAGTTGTTTTTGTGATACATGTTTCTGATTAATAAAGAACTTTATCTGTCAAAGTTGGGTATCATAATACCCACAACCTCAAAAAAGCGATAATAGTGAGAGATGCCGATCCTATGCAAACGTCACAAAAATACTTATGCATATGTTTGTACTCGAGAACGCAAATAAATTCTCGAATATTGTCGTGTGAAACATCGAAAAATACAAAAAGAACGGAACTGTAGTAGTTTTACTATGTAAATAATTAATTCCGGTAAAAGGCAGTAATTTTGAAGATGTTACATAGCCTGGCAGTGGTGTCCAAACGATACCTATCGAAGCGGTTCAGGTAATTTTGAAGATGTGTTATAGCCCAGCAGTGGCGTCCTCGATTATAATGAATGAAATTACATAAAAATTTCTACTTCCCATATAATTACCAGTTTTCCTGGCGCTTAAAATAGTGGCATCCTCGATTATAATGACTGAAATTACGTCAAAAATTTCCACTTCCCATAAAATTACAAGTTCTGCCTGGCGCTTAAAATAGAGGCTTCCTCGATTATAATGAATGAAATTACGTCAAAAATTTCTACTTTCCATAAAATTACCAGTTTTGCCTGGCGCTTAAAATAGTAAAAAATTGGATAACCTTTATTGTATAATCAACTCCCTGGCGAGTATTTAGATGTCTATTATGTACATATATCACACATAAACTACTAAAATGCAAGGCTGATCCAGTAAGCAAATTTTAACATTTAAAACATTGTTTCCTGCATTTTACACAATTTCACTGAAGTCCCCTGAAAAGCGTAAAAACGAGGTTGTACTGTACCAAAATTTTCAGTGGGGTATGCTTAGCATACCCACTCAAATTTTAGGGTATGCTTGAGCGCCCGAGAATACCCGTAGTCGGCACCTATGCTAACGAAGCAACACAATACCAACTTTTACGGGGTTTATAGTTAAAATCAACATCATGCTTCCGTGAAGAGATTTTTCAACACAGAATCAGACAAACGAGATCTGTGTTGATGCGTATCTCTGAAAGGGGGGGGGGGGGGGGGGGGTCAATTACAAAAATTGCTAAAATTTAGTACAAATAAATAACGTCTTTCATTCTAACTGCGATTTCATAGTCGCACCTTACGATAACATACATCTTTTCGACGTACATTGCGAGGAATTGAGTCGTGTGGTTGAACAACACTACGAGATAAATACAGAAATAGATAACAGAATACGTAACCTATAATTATGAAACTTTTTAAACCGCCCAGAAATATATTTGAAAATGTTTTTGTACACAAAAATGAAGCGATGATTATTTTTTAACCGCGGGCACTAGCGATCTGAGCATTTTGCTCACCGTAATTTTAAAACGACTGGCATTTTGTCACTTGTAAATATTAAACTTTGAGGTTTTTCTTACTAAAACTACACGAATTACTTATTTACACTTATTAAGTACATTTCGATCTGGTCGTGTAATAGGAGCAATAGGCTATACACGTGAATGATCGTTTAACTATTAAAGCCGCGAGATCTCATGGGTTAAAAATCCCGGTTTCTGGCTGAAATTCAAGGTTTTTTCCCGGTTTTCCCCGGTTTTTTCAAATTCAAGGCTTTTTCCCGGTTTCAAGGTTCGGTGGCCACCCTATTGCAGTATCCTCAAAAATGAGACCCCCCCCCTTCCCAAAAAATTGATGCTTTTACTTCTAATTCATTAAGTAAGAAAGAAGAAACTGTGATTCACAATGACATAACGCTGAAATTTTTGAAGTAGTAATGCATGCAGTTAAGACATTAACAAAAGTCTTTGTTTCTCCTGAAATTTAATTACATGTAAACTAAAGTTTGAAAGTTTCTTCTCACCTGTGATGATGACCTCCCATCATGCTTCCGGCCTGGCACTGCAACATTAACAGCAACTTTTTCTGCTAGTTCCCTAATCAGTGCCTTGTCCTTAATATTATTTTGACTGGTATTCTTTTCTTCTTGTTCATTTTTGGAATGTTGTTCACGTTCTACTGAATGCATACGCTTCATGTGTTCTTTCAACTTGTCCTTACGTTTGAATTGTTTTCCACAGTTTGCACACAGGAATTCTCGATGATCTGAGTGCCTGTCAGAATAAATGTCATTTCAATTAATAATTATGTTTCATTAACTGTTCAGCCAAAATAATATATTCAATATATCCAATAATTTTCAGAACATCATTCTTGTATCACTAGAATTCAATATTTTCTCAGTTACCCATTTACAACAACTGAATGGAAATAATCTATACTAATAATAAATCTGTAAATGTAGACCTGTCACTGTTCCCTTCAATCTTCAAAACTACTGTACGAATCGTCATGCGGTTTTCACAGGAAACATATAGGAATAATTTTATTAAAATCTGATCACGGAAATAAAAGATATAATAATTTTAAGTGTTTTCAGTAACAGTCGTGTCTGCTTTTTCAACTATTTAAAACCTGAATGAAACTTCACTCTGCAGCGGAGTGTGCGCTGATATGAAACTTCCTGGCAGATTAAAATTGTGTGCCGGAACCGGGACTCGAACCTGGGACCTTTGCCTTTCGCGGGCAAGCGCTCTACCACTGAGCTACCCCGACACGACTCACGATGCCGCCTCACAACTTTACTTCCGCCAGTACCTCGCCTCCTACTTTCCAAACTTCACAGAAGCTCTCCTGCAAACACGCAAGACTAGCACTCCTGGAAGAAAGGATATGGTGGAGACATGGCTTAGCCACAGCCTAAGGGATGTACCCAGAATGAAACTTTCACTCTGCAGCGGAGTGTGCGCTGATATGAAACTTCCTGGCAGATTAAAACTGTGTGCCGGAACCGGGACTCCGCGAGAGGCAAAGGTCCCAGATTCGAGTCCCAGTTCATACATAGCCTTAGTTTCATCAAAATCAGATCAGAGGATGGAAAGATATCGTAATTTGAAGTGTTTGTGTATACTATGCTTATAAGTATAGTGTAGTACAGCAAATCTCTAAGAGTACTACACGAACCTTCATGGGGTTTCATAGGTCAACTGAGAGTACCTTGGCGCAACATATGAGCTTCATTTCATCAAAATCGGATCAGGGGAAGAAAAGATATCATAATTTGTAGTTTCTGGTGTAGGCTATGCTTTAATTGCAGCATAGTATAGCAAAGATCCGAGAGAGGCGCAGTTACTGACATAGTATACCAAATAACCAATAGATGGCAATGCTGCGTTGTTTATTCTTATAACTAAAGTGTAATATACTGAAACAAAGGCTGTGATTTTCCTTATGGCATCAGTGTAGTGTATTGTATTGATGTTGGTAACGGCCGTTGAATCCTTTTTTAAAATCAGTCACGTAATATGAGGGGAATAATTCTTAGTGTTGATAATGAAATAAATAATTAATGTTGTTCAGATCAGTATATTAATAATCTCCATAAAGTGAATATTTCATTGCCAACGTAAACATACTAAACCTCTGCCACTGCAAGTAAAATTTAACGCTGGTATGGTACCAAAAAAATATTTTTTTTACTAGCTGTAGCCCTATCCATCATGCCTTGCAATGCCAAGGAAAGAAAACAAGTGATTCATTCCACGGGCATCATTTGAATTTAAAACATAATGACAGTCCTTCGCGTCTATTGATGCTCTAATTTATATAAGAATTCCTTGCAAGGAAAATGGAATTTATGTAGTTCCCTTTCTGATTTCGGTGTATCCTCATTACATTTTGAGTGCATTCTGTTTAGGAATTCCTCGAAAACGCCACAATACTGGAAAGGACAAAGTGAGGCGACGTTAGTTACATAGTACAGCAAATAACTAATTATGGCGTTGCTGTGGTTTTTTTTTTTTTTTTTTTAATTCTCTTAACTATGGTGTAAAACACTACAAAAAGGGGTTCAATTTTACCTATGGCGAAGGCCATTGAATGCTTTTTCAAAATCAGTCACATAGAATAATGGGGATAATTCTTTATGTTCATGATGAAATAAATAATTTATGCTGTTCTGGTCAGTAAATTAATCATCCTCCTAAAGCGAACAGATCGTTGCCAACAAAAGCAAACTAAACCATCACCACTGCAAGTAAAGTATAGCCCAGGTAGGACAAAATATTTTTTTTCCTATCTATATCCCATTGCTTTGCAATGTCATGGAAAGAAAAGAAGTGTGTCTTTTGACGGGTATAACCACTAAATTATACATAGAGTAGAAACATCTATGGATGGCTTCTGTGCATCTTCTCAACATTAAGCTGCCATTACCAAGTGATACTAGACAAATCCACTCTTTCCACACATTTATTTGCTCTTACGATTGGTTTGTACCGCATTGGCTGCAAAGAAGCCTCCTTTTCGCAGAGCAACAACGTAACATGAAATAATATCTAAATAAATGTGTCACAGTGCTAAGCAACAAAAAAGTTCAGTTAGCAATGCTAAAAGGGCCATTTACACATAGTTATCTGTCTTAACCGAACAAACAAGGACCAAGATGAAGTCAGCTGAAAGAGTGGCCGATGCTGCTAACAGTCAAGACAATTCACTGGAAATACTACTATATTTAATGAAAAGTTCTATACAGACAATCAGTTGATGCCATTCCTTCAATACGATTACCCAGACTTACTTTATCACACATTGACTCTGTTGATTGAATTACCAGACTTTCAGTATTCGTAGACTTTTGGATAATATGGAGCACTGCATACAGAATAACTACATTGACCACAGCGCAACACTGCAACATTCTAATACTTCAGCATAGGTACACTTTCTGTGAAAAATAAACAATTTAGTACTATGCCATAGAACCAATACATGGCACTGTTACTATTATTATTACTATTTCTCATCTCAACGATAGAAGTGTTTTCAGAAGTTTATGCCAGACAGTCTTAACTTTATGAAACAAACTAACAATGAATTTACATCGTTCCAGAGTACAGACATAAATTAATTTCACTTTTTGTATGAAAAACTTTATGAACATTCATCATTTTCGACAATGACTTCTTAAATTTGACATCTTGCCAAGGAGGACTGAGTTTATTGACAGAACGAACCAACAAGGATTCTGTTTTTACTGAGCTAGATCCGCAACACCCCCCCCCCCCCCCAAAAAAAAAAAAAAACCACATGATATACAAAGGTCCCTCTTTAAAAACCATTGCAAAGGACGGGCACATAAGCTACTAAAAATATAAAACTCCACTAAAATTTTTATGTAACTTTTATAGAAAACTAAACTTTAATTCTGACTCATAATTAAATATCTTCACATTAACTAAAAATTAAAAAGACATAATACTAACTTGAGCATATGCATGCGCAATTTATCCTGGGTAGGGAATGGCTTGCCACAGCAAACACATACATGTTTGCGATCATTGTGAAATGCACGGATGTGTTTCCTGATCAAGCAATAACCATCAAAAACCTGAAACAGATATTACCATATTTGACTCAACTTTGTACTTTATAGTCATTTGGAATAATATTACACCGACAACAAAAGCACAAACATTGTATTAATAATGACTGAAATTATTAATGCGATCTTTCTCGAAAAATTTATATGTATGTTTACCTTACTGCAGTGTGGGCAAGTAAACAGGCCATCAGTTGAATGAATCGGTACATGCTCCTTCAGTGCCAGTACATTCTCAAATGTATCCTTGCATATTGGACATTCAAATGCTTTTTTTCCTGTTTGAACATAAAATATTGTTACCACAGATAGAGACAAATGGAAATAAAAATAAAATAATTAAGCTAACCCATATACTTTTGTTTATTTTATTTCTTATTTCATTATCAATTAGTGTATAATCAATAAATGAGTAAGTTTTAAATAATAATGGAAACTCCAGGTTGGAATTCAATAATATAATAAGTACTCACCACCTTGTGTCAGGCACATAAAAAAACACACACATACAACACTTAAGCTATAGGCGAAGGCCTTCTTCAGAATAAAGAACATTCACACAATTACACAGAGTTGGGTGCATGTGAAGTGAGCCCTTGTGACTGTGTGAAAGGTCTTTATTCTGAAGAAAACCATGGCCAATAGCTTAAGTGTTGTATGTGTGTGTCTTTTTTTATGTGCCTGTCACAGCTTGTCGTTACATCTTTAAGGTAAGTTGTAAACAGTCCTCACTATATTGTAAAGTTTTAAATAGACATATGGTCAAATTTTGCAATGTTGATAAGTCACTTTATGTTACAAAAAAAATTTTAACAGTCAGGCAAAAAGAATGGAAAGGTCACACTCTCATATTCGGGGTCTTTTACACTTAGTTAAATACAGTACTTTTATGCCTATTATGTATGACATATATGTAAACTACAAAAATGTAAGAAGGAGCCCCATAAGGTTAAAAAGTTATTTCCCACAATTTATGCCAGTTTTAAGTTCCTTGAAAAACACAGAAAAAGTGTTCCACTGTATAGTTTTCACCTCTCAACTTTACAAAGGTTTCTGTTCTAATTTTAAACATGACTGCTTTGGTTCAGCAACCATTTATGAACTCAAATTGTAATGAAACAGTCCTCTGTCACAGAAATAAAATGTATTTACCATGTTTAGGCAACTGCTAGGAATGCATTCATCAGAATAACAAAAAATGCACATCAAACGTTCGTGATTGTTAGGTTCAAATTGATGAAACAAATATTATAGAAGGAAACTTTCCTGGTGTGATAAATATGTATAAAAAATAGATATCTGATAACTTACCCAAAGCACAGGCTCATTGACAGATACAAATAAAAACACACACTAACACACATACAAGCTTTCGCAACTGTTGGTCGCTTCTTCAGGAAAAATAGGAAGGAAGGAGGGGCGCAAAAGGGAAGGATACGGGTTTTAAGGAAGTGGAAAAGGAGTTATTCCAATCCCAGGAGTGGAAGGACTTACCTTAAGGGGGGAAAAGGGAAAGGTAAAAAAGTGCACACACTCCCACACACATACACATGCAAACACTACAAGGTAGACAGTTGTCAAATGTCTACCTTGTTGTGTTTGCGTGTGTATGTGTGTGGGTGTGTGTGCACGCTTAAGGTAAGTACTTTCACTCCTGGGACTGGAATGACTAGTTTTCCACTTCCTTGAAACCTGTATCCTTTCCTTATCCCCTCCTTCCTTCTTCTTTTCCTGAAGAAGCGACCGATGGTTGTGAAAGCTTGTTTGTGTGTTTGTGTGTGTTTTTATTTGTATCTGTCGACGAGCCTCTGCTTTTGGTAAGTTATCCGATTTTTTATACATAAAAATGCACATAATATGATAAAGTAACGTATAAGCGATAAAGCTTAGTCACGTTAGTTTAAAATGAAAACTGAGAGGCTAGCCACTAAGAGCTACTATATGAGTGAAGGAGGCATAAGACTTCACACATGTAAGCAGCCCTTAGTGGCTAGTCTGTCAGTTTTAATTTTAAACTAACGTGACTTAATCTTTATTGCTTATACATTATTTTATCATGTAACTTTTTTTTTTATTATTATTCTGATGAAGGCACTCTAAGAAGTTTCCAAAACATGATAGTCACATTTTATCTCTGTGACCGAGGGGGGGTTGTTTTTATCCGTTTGGGTTTCTGGTGTAAGGATTATGAATTTTGTAGATGGTAACCAAGCCACATTAAACTAAAGTACATCATTTGCTATTTCCTTTCCATAAGTGCTCCAGATCTGTTAAATATATAGCATACAGATTTGCAGGACTGTTGTCTCAACTGGACTCATTTATCCTGGAGAGCATAATTAATTTATTTTTCAGCTTACCCATTAAGGTATAAGGTCAGACATAATGCTTGCTCTGCGAAGCAGATTTGGTAACACACTACACCCCATCATCCCCCCCCCCTCCCCCTCAGATTTAGTTATAAGTTGGCACAGTGGATAGGCCTTGAAAAAATGAACACAGGAGGCTATGCCTAAACAGACATCTAAACACACGATGTCAATTGACTACAGTGTGAGGCAAAGAGAGTATTCCTGCTGACGAGACTACCTGGCTGGCAATTGACTGTTCATTACTTTGGATGAGAGTGTATTAAATAAGTGAATTGTATTCTGTGGGCAATATTAATACAGCAAATATAGCTCGCAACTCCAATAACAAGGTCAATGAATATTTTCCGAACTTTAAGGATCTAACAGGTCCTTATGGGATCAAACTATTGTTGAACATTTGTGAGATGATTTCATACATTTGTTGATAAATAGTCAAAATATAATAATGGAAAGTCCAGGTTGGAATAAATAATATAGTGAGGACAGTTTACAACTCACCGCAAAGACGTGGCGACGAGCTGCGACAGGCACATACAAAAGACACACACATACAACACATTCAGCTATCGGCCATGGCCTTCTTCAGAAAATAGAGCACTCACGCAATCACACAGGCACACAACACAGTCATACAACCATCACCTCCGACTGCCACACTTCGAATCACGCTCTGCAGCGAATCGGGGACGGGACGGGACGGGAGGGGAGGGGAGGGGGAGGGGATAGAAAGGTTACGTCACGGTGGTGGGGATGGGTTAGATGGGAATAACGAGATGCAGCTTAGGAATGGAGTGGGGAGGCGGGTGAGCAGAGAAAATAAAATAAAATAAAATAAAATAAAATAAAGTAAATATATGCATGCACACTGCAAGTACACAAGACCGCATACACACACACACACACACACACACACACACACACACACCACACACACATTGTGTGTGTGTGTGTGTGTGTATATATATATATATACGATTAATGATGAAAATTCTCCTCAGAGATAATAAATATTGTTGAAATGAGATAGAATGGCTGGCCAGTACTTACCATTGTGTTGTACCGCCGATAGTAACACAAAATGAAAAGACAGAAAAAAAGGGACAAAGGGACAAGCTTTCGGAACAGAGTTCCTTCGTCAGGTGGGAGAGAAGGGAAGTATAAAGGATGGGAATAGAAGGGAAAGGTGGTTCACGACCTAGGTCATGAAGGTGGTGTTTCGGAAGTGTGGGCGTCAGAGATACTGCATGTATGTACTGAGCCAAGCCAGAGAGGATAAATATAACTAAAAAGGAAAGATCAAGTAGTAAAGAGAAGAGAAGAGAGTGAAATTAATGATGCTGAGGGGTGTAGGAGGGGCGGGGGGGGGGGGGTGTCTAAAACGTTTTTCATAAACAGGGAAATATGGATGGATACACACACACACACACACACACACACACACACACACACACAGAGAGAGAGAGATAGAGAGAATGACAGAGAGAGCGAGAGGGCGGTAGAGAGAGAGGGGGGGGTAAGGAACGGATAATGAATAGGTGAGCTGAGGATGGAGGAAGGGGAGGGGTTAGCGTAGATTTAGGCCAGGGGGGTGGCGGGAGGAGAGGATATGTTGGAGGGCAAGTTCCCACCTCCGTAGCTCTGAGGGACTGGTGTTGGTTGGTACTATCCAAATGGCACGTGTGGTGTAACACGTGCCCAGGTCCCTGGAGTTATGATGGAGGGCATGTTCTGCCACAGGATATTGGGTGTCCCCCAGGCGAACAGTTCGTCTATGCCCATTCATCCGCTCAGCCAATTTGTTGGTAGTCATACCAACATAAAAGGCTGAACAGTGGACACATGTCAGCTGGTATATGACATGCGTTGTCTCACATGTGGCCCTGCCTTGAATTGGGTAGGTTTTTCCTGTGGTGGGGCTGGAGTATGTGGTAGTGGGAGGATGCATTGGACAGGTTTTGCAGCGGGATCGGTTGCAGGGGTAGGAACCATTAGGTAGGGAGGGTGGTTTTGGGATGTTGTAAGGTTGGACAAGGATGTTGCGGAGGTTGGGAGGACGGCGGAAGGCTACTCTGGGTGGTGTGGGAAGAACAGTTTGGAGTGATGGTCTCATTTCAGGGCATGACTTGAGAAAGTCATAGCCCTGTTTGAGGAATTTGTTGAGGCATTCCAGGCCAGGATGGTACTGGGTGACTAAGGGAGTGCTTCTGGGTGGTCTGGGGTTAGGAACATTGTTTTTGGAGGGAGAGGAATGGACAGCTCTTGAGATCTGTTTGTGGACGAGGTCTGTAGGGTAGTTGCGGGAGAGGAAAGCATTGGATAGATTGTTGCTGTAGCTGGTGAGGGATTCGGAACTGGAACAGATACGTTTCCCACGGATGCCCAGGCTGTAGGGAAGGGATCGTTTAATATGGAAGGGATGGCAGCTGTCAAAGTGGAGGTACTGTTGTTTGTTAGTGGGTTTAATATGGACTGAGGTGTGGATGTGAGACTCAGCAAGGTGAAGGTCAACATCAAGGAAGGTGGTTTGAGTTTTGGAGAAGGACCAGGTGAATTTAAGGCTGGAGAAGGAGTTAAGGTCGTGGAGGAAGTTCAGAAGGGTTTCTTCACCGTGAGTCCAGACCATAAATATATCATCTATGAATCTATACCAAACCAGGGGAGGCAACTTCTGTGTCTTAAGGAATGCCTCTTCCATGCGGCCCATGAAGAGGTTGGCATAGGAAGGGGCCATCCTGGTACCCATAGCTGTCCCCCTGATTTGTTTGTAGGTCTGGCCCTCAAAGGTGAAGTAATTATTGTTGAGTATGAAATTAGCAAGTGTGACAAGGAATGAGGTTTTTGGGAGGCTTTCAGGTGGGCGTTGGGAAAGATAGTGTTCCAGAGCTGATAGACCATGGGTGTGAGGGATGTTGGTGTACAGGGATGTAGCATCAATGGTGACAAGGAAGCTATCACGTGGGAGGGGCATAGGGATGGATTTGAGGCGTTCCAGAAAGTGGTTTGTATCTTTGATATAGGATGGGAGCCTGCAGGTTATAGGTTGGAGGTGTTGGTCTACCAGAGCTGAGACACGTTCTGTTGGAGCTTTGAAACCTGCTACTATGGGACGGCCAGGATGATTCTCTTTATGGATTTTAGGGAGTAGGTGAAAGGTAGGCATGCGAGGTTCAGGCGGAGAGAGAAGTTCTAAGGAGGCAGTGGTGAGACCTTGTAACGGACCTAGGGTTTTAAGAATTTTCTGTAGTTCAGCCTGGACTGAGGGAATGGGGTCATAAGGAATAGGTTTGTAGGTAGAGGTGTCCGAGAGTTGACGCAGCCCTTCTGCCACATACTCCCCTCGATCAAGTACCACAGTTGTGGAACCCTTGTCCGCTGGGAGAATTACAATGGAGCGGTCCGCTTTCAGCTCTCGGATGGCTTTGGATTCAGCTGGGTTGATGTTAGGAGTGGTTGGTATGTTGTTCAGGAAGGATTGGGAAGCAATGCTTGATGTGAGGAATTCCTGGAATGCCTGCAAGGGATGGTTTTGAGGAAGAGCAGGAGGATCTTTTTGGGAGGGAGGTCGGAATTGTTCAAGACAGGGTTCAACAGCGGCTCTGCTGCCTGGGGGTTGTGACTGGGTGCTGAAGTGGTATTTCCAGTTGAGGTTACGGGTGAATGAGAGGAGATCTTTGACCAGGGCAGTGTGATTAAATTTAGGTGTAGGACAGAAGGTTAAGCCTTTAGACAGGACAGATATTTCTGGAATGGAGAGGGATTTGGATGAGAGGTTAAGGACTGAATTGGAATTGGTATTGGGTGGTTTCTGCATGTGGTGACGGTTGTGATAGGTTCTGGGAGGGGTGTGTGCTGGGATTGGAAGATTCAGTAGGGAAGCCAGGCTTGGTTTGTTGCCAATGAGTGGGGGGTTTTGAGGGTGGTGGTGTGGTGGGTGGTTGTGGATTATGGGAAGAGGGATACCACTTCTGATATGATGGACCAGTAGTTTGGACAGTTTTCTAAGGTGTTGTGCGGCATTCAGTTCAAGTTTACAGTTGGCTTGTTGTATTATGGATCCAAGTGTGTTATTTGAGCCAGGTGCTGAGAGGAGAAGTATTTTGGAGAGAGAGAGGAGTTGTTGGGAGTGGTGGTTACACGAGGCAACATACTGTTGGAGGATAAGACGGGTGAGAGCTAAGGACTGCTGAATTTGAAACTGTAGGAGGGACTGATGGAGAAAAGGATTGCATCCAGAGATGGGAACTTTTAAAGTGAGTCCTTTGGGGATTGTTCCAAATGACAAACAGGACTGGAGGAAAAGAATGTGGGATTGCAGTTTGGCTATAGCAAATGCATGTTTGCGGAATGACTGAAGGTACTGTGGTATAGGGTTGGGATACATGGTGGATAATAGGTTTGAAATAATAATAATAATAATATGATATATATCATACACATACACACACACACACACACACACACACACACACACACACACACACACACACACACAAAGGGGTATAATAGGATGAAAATTTATCGAAAATATTTAAAAAAAAAAAATCAATATATAAAAAAGTTCAACGAAAGAATTTACTACGAATTTGTAATTACCAAGTGCCGGTGAAAAATGATCGTAGAGGGCCGAAAAAAGGGTTTTAGGCGGCAGAAAAACGATCGCTAGCTGCACATAAAAAGGTAATTACCGTCCATTAAAGATCGCTGGCGGCACCTTAAAACTTACCAGCGGCACAAAATTTATGGTCAAACCGCAGATAAACAACCAAAAACGCCATTATACAGTAGCCATAACGAAAAAGTCGCTGGGATTATGGTCGAAATAAATTGTAAACAATGCCACAATGTTGGATTGTTGCAACAATCTCCAGTAAGGGAGGCGTTTCTTTAAAAAATGACTGTTTAGTAAATGATCAAATAAAAGGATGTGGGCGTAAAATTGCACAATTGTAGGAAATATATGGGAGGATAGTTAATTACAAGACGTTACAGAAGGAATATAGACAACAATGGCGAGATGGAAAGTTCAGACGAAAGTTATGAATGAAAGCAAACAGATAAAAGTAGTTGAAACAATAAGAAGGATGTAGACCACGAAGGTAATATTCGATTAATGATGAAAATTCTCCTCAGAGATAATAAATATTGTTGAAATGAGATAGAATGGCTGGCCAGTACTTACCATTGTGTTGTACCGCCGATAGTAACACAAAATGAAAAGACAGAAAAAAAGGGACAAAGGGACAAGCTTTCGGAACAGAGTTCCTTCGTCAGGTGGGAGAGAAGGGAAGTATAAAGGATGGGAATAGAAGGGAAAGGTGGTTCACGACCTAGGTCATGAAGGTGGTGTTTCGGAAGTGTGGGCGTCAGAGATACTGCATGTATGTACTGAGCCAAGCCAGAGAGGATAAATATAACTAAAAAGGAAAGATCAAGTAGTAAAGAGAAGAGAAGAGAGTGAAATTAATGATGCTGAGGGGTGTAGGAGGGGCGGGGGGGGGGGGGGGTGTCTAAAACGTTTTTCATAAACAGGGAAATATGGATGGATACACACACACACACACACACACACACACACACACAGAGAGAGAGAGAGATAGAGAGAATGACAGAGAGAGCGAGAGGGCGGTAGAGAGAGAGGGGGGGGTAAGGAACGGATAATGAATAGGTGAGCTGAGGATGGAGGAAGGGGAGGGGTTAGCGTAGATTTAGGCCATATTAAACGATCCCTTCCCTACAGCCTGGGCATCCGTGGGAAACGTATCTGTTCCAGTTCCGAATCCCTCACCAGCTACAACAACAATCTATCCAATGCTTTCCTCTCCCGCAACTACCCTACAGACCTCGTCCACAAACAGATCTCACGAGCTGTCCATTCCTCTCCCTCCAAAAACAATGTTCCTAACCCCAGACCACCCAGAAGCACTCCCTTAGTCACCCAGTACCATCCTGGCCTGGAATGCCTCAACAAATTCCTCAAACAGGGCTATGACTTTCTCAAGTCATGCCCTGAAATGAGACCATCACTCCAAACTATTCTTCCCACACCACCCAGAGTAGCCTTCCGCCGTCCTCCCAACCTCCGCAACATCCTTGTCCAACCTTACAACATCCCAAAACCACCCTCCCTACCTAATGGTTCCTACCCCTGCAACCGATCCCGCTGCAAAACCTGTCCAATGCATCCTCCTACTACCACATACTCCAGCCCCACCACAGGAAAAACCTACCCAATTCAAGGCAGGGCCACATGTGAGACAACGCATGTCATATACCAGCTGACATGTGTCCACTGTTCAGCCTTTTATGTCGGTATGACTACCAACAAATTGGCTGAGCGGATGAATGGGCATAGACGAACAGTTCGCCTGGGGGACACCCAATATCCTGTGGCAGAACATGCCCTCCAGCATAACTCCAGGGACCTGGGCACGTGTTACACCACACGTGCCATTTGGATAGTACCAACCAACACCAGTCCCTCAGAGCTACGGAGGTGGGAACTTGCCCTCCAACATATCCTCTCCTCCCGCCACCCCCCTGGCCTAAATCTACGCTAACCCCTCCCCTTCCTCCATTCTCAGCTCACCTATTCATTATCCGTTCCGTACCCCCCCCCCCTCTCTCTCTACCGCCCTCTCGCTCTCTCTGTCATTCTCTCTATCTCTCTCCGTGTGTGTGTGTGTGTGTGTGTGTGTGTGTGTGTGTGTGTGTGTCCATCCATATTTCCCTGTTTATGAAAAACGTTTTAGACACCCCCCCCCCCCCCGCCCCTCCTACACCCCTCAGCATCATTAATTTCACTCTCTTCTCTTCTCTTTACTACTTGATCTTTCCTTTTTAGTTATATTTATCCTCTCTGGCTTGGCTCAGTACATACATGCAGTATCTCTGACGCCCACACTTCCGAAACACCACCTTCATGACCTAGGTCGTGAACCACCTTTCCCTTCTATTCCCATCCTTTATTCTTCCTTTCTCTCCCACCTGACGAAGGAACTCTGTTCCGAAAGCTTGTCCCTTTGTCCCTTTTTTTCTGTTTTTTCATTTTGTGTTACTATCGGCGGTACAGCACAATGGTAAGTACTGGCCAGCCATTCTATCTCATTTCAACAATATTTATTATCTCTGAGGAGAATTTTCATCATTAATCGAATATATATATATATATATATATATATATATATATATATAAATATTGTTGAAATGAGATAGAATGGCTGGCCAGTACTTACCATTGTGTTGTACCGCCGATAGTAACACAAAATGAAAAAACAGAAAAAAAGGGACAAAGGGACAAGCTTTCGGAACAGAGTTCCTTCGTCAGGTGGGAGAGAAGGGAAGTATAAAGGATGGGAATAGAAGGGAAAGGTGGTTCACGACCTAGGTCATGAAGGTGGTGTTTCGGAAGTGTGGGCGTCAGAGATACTGCATGTATGTACTGAGCCAAGCCAGAGAGGATAAATATAACTAAAAAGGAAAGATCAAGTAGTAAAGAGAAGAGAAGAGAGTGAAATTAATGATGCTGAGGGGTGTAGGAGGGGCGGGGGGGGGTGTCTAAAACGTTTTTCATAAACAGGGAAATATGGATGGATACACACACACACACACACACACACACACACACACACACACACACAGAGAGAGAGAGAGATAGAGAGAATGACAGAGAGAGCGAGAGGGCGGTAGAGAGAGAGGGGGGGGTAAGGAACGGATAATGAATAGGTGAGCTGAGGATGGAGGAAGGGGAGGGGTTAGCGTAGATTTAGGCCAGGGGGGTGGCGGGAGGAGAGGAGAGGCCTAAATCTACGCTAAATCTACGCTAACCCCTCCCCTTCCTCCATCCTCAGCTCACCTATTCATTATCCGTTCCTTACCCCCCCCTCTCTCTCTACCGCCCTCTCGCTCTCTCTGTCATTCTCTCTATCTCTCTCTCTCTCTGTGTGTGTGTGTGTGTGTGTGTGTGTGTGTGTGTGTGTGTGTATCCATCCATATTTCCCTGTTTATGAAAAACGTTTTAGACACCCCCCCCCCCCGCCCCTCCTACACCCCTCAGCATCATTAATTTCACTCTCTTCTCTTCTCTTTACTACTTGATCTTTCCTTTTTAGTTATATTTATCCTCTCTGGCTTGGCTCAGTACATACATGCAGTATCTCTGACGCCCACACTTCCGAAACACCACCTTCATGACCTAGGTCGTGAACCACCTTTCCCTTCTATTCCCATCCTTTATACTTCCCTTCTCTCCCACCTGACGAAGGAACTCTGTTCCGAAAGCTTGTCCCTTTGTCCCTTTTTTTCTGTTTTTTCATTTTGTGTTACTATCGGCGGTACAACACAATGGTAAGTACTGGCCAGCCATTCTATCTCATTTCAACAATATTTATTATCTCTGAGGAGAATTTTCATCATTAATCGTATATATATATATATATATATATATATATATATATATATATATATATATATACATACAAACACACGATCACACATTCACACACCACTCAAAATAGGCGAGGTATGGGATAGAGAGGTAGGAACTGTAAGGTATGGAAAAATATATATATAGGGAAGTTATCGTATGTTGAGGCCTGGTTGATTTCGGGATCGGAGAATGTATTGTAGGGATAACTCCCATCTGTGCAGTTCAGAAAAGCTGGTGGTGGATGGGAGGATCCAGATGGCCCGGGTTGTGAAGCAGCCTCCCGTCCCGTCCCCGATTCGCTGCAGAGCGTGATTCGAAGTGTGACAGTCGGAGGTGATGGTTGTATGACTGTGTTGTGTGCCTGTGTGATTGCGTGAGTGCTCTATTTTCTGAAGAAGGCCATGGCCGATAGCTGAATGTGTTGTATGTGTGTGTCTTTTGTATGTGCCTGTCGCAGCTCGTCGCCACGTCTTTGCGGTGAGTTGTAAACTGTCCTCACTATATTATTGATAAATAGTCAGTGTGATGATGAAGATAACTTGCTGATTGCTGCAGGGCTGTATGTACCAGATGACAAGATTGTTGACGATCTGTACGAAGAACACAACTTCAAACTGCAACTTCAATCTGATGTTATTTCTTTGAATTACATGAAGGAAATGCTCCAATACAGATTACTGTCCAAACCAATTAAAAGACGCAAATATAGATTATGGAGTGAAGTAACAAATTTAAGAAATTTAAAAGGATGGAGGAAAAATCACAGTTAAACATTGCATAGAGGTCTTGGAACGAGGTGGAACCCAAAGACAGAAGTTCAGTGCACTAGAAAACAATGAATATCAACAATTCATTAAAGCCAGACATGAATTAAGTGCAGTGCATGATACAGACTTACAGATTTGGGGATTCCATTAGGCTAAACATATTGGCCTGGACTTCAAGAGCTTCATCTTATTGGTTTGTCTCATTCAAAAGAAAATACAAAATTATGAGCAGAAAGATTACGAAATATGTAAGCAAGAATTACGCGAACAAACTGGAAGAACTTTTAGAGTGTTCCAAAAAGTTTGTTACAGAAAATAACGCCAGATCTCAAAAATATGAAGACTCATATATCAACACAGATCTGTTCAATTTTAACTATGAAATGAACCCACACCCACATATTATCGTTAGTTGGAGAAGGTGACACAAAATGTACTGTAGACCAGGTGCATGCCACTTCACACAGTTATACCATACAATATGCTCTGAACAAAGCAGGATTCCTTTTACCTACATTTTATTTGTGTTTGCAGGGAAAAAAATGGATCACAAGTTCAGCGACAAGTGAATAGGGTACTAGCGTAAACCCCGAATGTCATTGTGAATTGCAGTGTCTCACGAAAAATGGAGAAAAGAATAGTGAAAGACTTTAATGAATGTGTTATTGCTCCTTATGCAGACAAAGATTTTGCCTTACTCCTTGACAGCTATACAGGACAGAAGGATCAGGCATTGTACAATTTTAGTGTGGGAGTAGATGTGATTATGTGATTACCATTCCTCCAGGTTGTACACTTCTTATGCAACCGTTAGATGTATTTGGTTTTTGGCAAGTGAAATACTTTGTGAACTGATTCTATAATTTAGCAAAGCTGCACAGGTACACAGAGCAGTACTGTTTACATGATCATTTGTCTATTATCAAAGCTCTCACACGCAATCAACTTTGCTATCGGAAATTCCAGGACATGTTCAAATTTGCTTGGAAATATGCAGGATTTGATAGTTTACGAAAGGAAAAATTCAGAAATGTTAGAAACACATGTTTTGAAAGAGCACAGGGAAATCTGTGTGACTGTGAAACTGTTGCATTCATTTGTTGCAGTTTATGTGACAAACTCTTATGTTTTCATCACTTTTTTGGGAGTAATAATCACATCCACAGGAAAACCTAAATCGGGCAAGGTAGAATCTCTTTACACGTTCACCAAGTGTACAAATTAGGTGGGTTGACAAGAGATTCCCGTCATATGATGCACATACAGACACCAGTGTTGTATAGAATACATCAGACATGTTTTCCTGTGGAGGAATCAGTTGACCTATCATCTTGCGATCAAATGTTTTAGATTCCCATTGGAGAGGCACTTCCTTTCGTCTGCTAATCGCACGGTTTTGCGGTGCGGTCGCAGAACACAGACACTGAAATGATTACAGCGAACAGAGATGTCAATGAATCAGACGGACAATTCATAATTTTGTGAAAATAAAACAAATTAAAATTTTTATTCCAGGAAAGGCTTAAACCAAGAACGTCTAGTAGCTCCACAGCTCCTCATGCTAAACACAGCACTTCTATGCTCACAACGTGAGCGACGTTGCCTACCTTTCACATGGACCATTGAGTTTTTATATTTTGCTTATTGTTTAATAGTTCCACACAACTTCTTCCAGTTTTCTTGATTGATCTATGTTCAGTTTTTCATACCCTATCCCCTGCACCACAACACACACACACACACACACACACACACACACACACACACACACCAACACCTGAGGCCCGACATAGTGCCAACTGTCCACCCAGCACTACAGTGTTAGGGGTGTGTGTGTGTGTGTGTGTGTGTGTGTGTGTGTGTGTGTGTGTCAGAGAGAGAGAGAGAGAGAGGGGGGGGGGGGCTCAATGTTACACTTTTTGGTGATCGGTCTTCTTTCCTTCAATTTAACTAAAGAACTTTCTAACTATGATTATCATTTAAGTTTAACCAATATGATTCATTTCAAATTTTGATGTAAATTGTGAACAAATGGTATTACATTATTAGAAGATGAGAAGGAATAAAATAATCACAATGTTTCAAACCTGTGTGTATCTTCAGATGGCATGTAAGAGCAGAGTTGTTAAGGAAACGTTTGAAGCACACATCACACTGCAATGGTTTCAATTCTTCTGCACCATGGACCATCATATGCCTCTAAAACAAACATCAAGAAAATTAAACTATACATACTTATCTAACATTTTTAATGCTTTTCTAAACAAGGGGACTGATGCAAACAGAAATCAGATACTACTGTACACAGGTAATGTGTATGTAGTAGAAGATCCACATTTTACTAAAGAAACTGCCTACACTATACTTGTCTGTCCTATTTTCTACGTCTACATGGGTTACTCTGAAAATCACATTTAAGTGCCTGGCAGAGGGTTCATCGAACCACCATTATACTATTTATCTCCCATTCCATTCTCGAATAGCGCCTGGGAAGAAAGAACATCTGAATCTCTCCATTCGAACTCTGATTTCTCGCATTTTATTCTGATCATGTAATTGGGAGTCAAAAATATATTTTTGCATTTGGAGGAGAATGTTGGCTATTGGAGTTTCATAAGTAGCCCATGCCGCAGCGATAAGCGCCGTTGTTGTAATGATTCCCATCCCAGATCCTGTATCATTTCCGTAACACTATCTCCCCTGTATCGTAACAAGAAACGAGCTGCCCTTCTTTGGACTCCACTTTAGGAGACACAATAATCAAACTAAGAGAAATCAAATCAAAAAAGGAAAAATTTAGGTGTTTCTTTTTCCTCCGCATACATGTACATAGTGGAATGGTACAAACATTTTATGAAAGTGGTTCAATGAACCCTCCATCAGGCTCTTAAATGTGATTCACATAGTAGATATATGTATCTGTCAACCCAAAGTTTGGTATAGATTCATTGACGACATCTTCATGATCTGGACTCACAGTGAAGAAGAACTCCAGAATTTCCTCTCCAACCTCAACTCCTTTGGTCCCATCAAATTCACCTGGTCCTATTCCAAATCCCATGCCACTTTCCTCGATGTCGACCTCCATCTATCCAACGGCCAACTACACACATCCGTCCACATCAAACCTACCAATAAACAACAGTACCTGCATTATGACAGCTGCCATCCTTTCCACATCAAATGTTCCCTTCCCTACAGCTTAGGTCTTCGTGGCAAACGAGTCTGCTCCAGTCCTGAATCCCTGAACCAATACACCAATAACCTGATAACAGCCTTCACATCCCGCAGCTATCCTCCTGATCTGGTACAGAAGCAAATTGCCAGAGCCACTTCCTCATCCCCCCAAATTCAGAACCTTCAACAGAAACCCAGAAGTGCCCCTCTTGTCACCGGATACTTTCCGGGACTGGAGCGGACACTGAATGTGGCTCTCCAGCAAGGATACGACTTCCTAAAATCCTGCCCCGAAATGAGATCCATCCTTCACGACATCCTCCCCACTCCTCCGAGAGTGTCTTTCCGCCGCCCACCTAACCTCCGTAACCTCCTAGTCCATCCCTATGAAATCCCCAAACCACCTTCCCTACCTTCTGGCTCCTACCCTTGTAACCGCCCCCGTTGTAAAACCTGCCCTATGCACCCTTCCACCACCACTTACTCCAGTCCCGTAACCCGGAGGGTGTACACAATCAAGGGCAGAGCCACTTGCGACAGCACCCACGTGATTTACCAACTGACATGCCTGCACTGTGAAGCGTTCTATGTGGGAATGACCAGCAACAAACTGTCCATTCGCATGAATGGTCACAGGCAGACAGTGTTTGTTGGTAATGAGGATCACCCTGTGGCTAAACACGCCTTGGTGCACGGCCAGTACATCTTGGCACAGTGTTACACTGTCCGGGTTATCTGGATACTTCCCACCGACACCAATCCTTCAGAACTCCGGAGATGGGAACTAGCCCTTCAGCATATTCTCTCTTCCCGTTGCCCACCTGGTCTCAACCTCCGCTAAATTCGAATTCCCACCCACCATCTGAACATCTTTGCCTTGGTTCTCTGGACAGAGCCTCTGCCTCAAGTGGCATCTCTGTCTAACTTCTAACTTCTTTGCTTTCTACAGTTCTACAGTATGTCTGCCTAAGTGTACTTGCGTCTGTGTAAATGTGTGGGTGTGTGTGTATTTGTTTACCCTCTTTTTTTTCCCCCCAAGGTAAGTCTTTCCTGTCCCGGGATTGGAATGACTCCTTATCTACTCCCTTGAAACCCTCATCATTTCCTTTTCCCTCTCCTTCCCTTCTGCCTGACGAAGCAGCTAGGCTGCGAAAGCTTGTATGTGTGTTTGTGTGTGATTTTATTTGTTTCTATCGACGAGCCGGTCCTTTTGGTAAGTCATCTGTTTTCTATTTTTATTTTTGTTTATCCCACCGGGAAAGTTTCCCTCTATAATTTTTATATGTATATTTAGATGGACAAAAACATTCAAGTTTTTAAAAAAGAAAAAATTTCTAATTTATTAGATTTGTTCTTTAACAATAATTATGCAAAGTTTCATGATCAAATTCTGGTTCAAAATGTGGACGTTCACACTCCTGAAACACCACCTTCATGACCTAGGTCGTGAAGTACCTTTCCCTTCCGTTCCCTCCTTTCTTCTTCCCTTCTCTCCCACCTGATGAAGGAACTGTGTTCCGAAAGCTTGTCCTTTTTGTCCCCCTTTTTTTCTGTTTCTTCATGTGTGTTACTATCGGCGGTACAGCACAAAGGTAAGTACTGGCCAGCCATTCTATCTCGTTTGAACAATATTGTTGTTAAAGTAATAGATGAGGGTTTTTTTTTTTTTTTTTTGGTAGCAAAATAACTTCTGATGGGTGAAGTAAAGAAGATATAAAATGCAGAATGGCTTTGGGAAGAAAAGTGTTTCTGAAGAAGTGAAATTTGTTGACACCAACATTAATTTAAATGTTAGGAAGTCTTTTCCGAAAGCATTTCACTGGAGTGTAGCATTGTATGGGAGTGACATGTGGACGATAAGAAGTTTGGACAAAAAGATGACAGAAGCATTTGAAATGTGGTGCTACAGACAAATGATGAATATAAGATGGGTAGATCATGTAACTGATGAGAAGGTGCTCAACAGAAATGGGGAGAAAATGAGTTTCCAGCATATCCCGACTAAGAGAATTAATGTCATTTACTTTTCACTTTAACCATGAAAGAGATGATATTACAACAACAAAATGTTACTTATTACTTCCATTTGCTGCTGTTTGTTAAGGTCGTCGTTCATGTTAGCAGCTTCAATTTTCATTATTAATCCTTTTAGGGAAACATGGCTGTATAATCAACACAATTACTTTAGCTTGTGAAAGATGTGAAGAGCAACAGCTAATACATGAAAACTAGCAAAGATTTTTCAAAAACAGTGTGGACAGCACTTACCTCAAGTCTCTCATTTGAGGCAAAACATTTGTAGCATGTGTCACATTTGAACGGCTTGGCAGGATTGATAATTCTGGAGTCAGCTGCCATCACAACTGCATGTGTAGTTACATGCTCCACAAGACGAGCACGATTCGCGAAAGTCTGAAACACAGAGTCTATATTACTAAGCCAACTATCCTAGAACATGGTATCCACCCATTGCACGCCACCTATCTAATGGCTTCTAGGATAAAAAGATTTGATTATCAATATTTCACAACTACTGAAAACTGTAATTTGGTCATATTCTACTTATTAAGGGGTATAATTTTATATTTATGACAATAAAAAGAATTACAGTTAACAATTTTATGGCTTTTGTTGAGACAGTGTGAATGATGGTGTGGAAATATACACATAATTTATTGCATTTCATGTATTATAAAGAGTTCTGTGAACTGACTTGCTTTTGTTGTGAAGATTACAAAGTATTCTGACTTACCAGTTCTTAACCAATAAATTTCTTTCCATGTAAAAGTTACGTAGGCATGAACTTACTCATTTTATTCATTATTCATTTATTATTTATTTGCTGGGGGTGGGGAGATAGCTTATTTCAATTATTTCTTTACAAAAGAAAAAGACCACCTTGTACTAATGAAAATTTAGAAATGATATTTACAGACTGACATCAATTATATTATTTATGAATTAATTTTCTATGGGTAAACAAATTTTGAGAGCACATACAAGTTAAATGAGTCTTCATATTACCTGGCCACATTGAGGACAGCGAGCCTCCACAGTGACAGAATCTAAAACAGTGTTCTTGTTACCGGATGCGTGATGATGAAGCAAAGAATGAAGTTCCAAAAGAGATGCGAGGCCAAACCGTAAACCACAGTAATCACATTGTTTTGTTGCACTGCACAGAAAAATTCATAAACTAGCACTGAACTATTTGTTAAAATCACAATTAAAAGTATTTATGCAATCTTAACATTCTTACATTTAGGCACTAAAAATGTATTACACACAATGAGGGGGGAGCAGCAAATAATAAAATGACAAACAGAACAAACAATACATAGAAAGTAGCAAAATGTAAATGTGCTGGTTGAGAGAGTATGTGGTAGACAAAGAAGAGAAACATGAAAGAAAGAAACAGATTCATAAGATTGTGATACAGACAAGATAAAAATGTATTTGAAAAGTGAAGTGCTAAGTATTTTGTAGAGTAGTCCAGCTGCAATCATTAAAATTCAACAGCCTACAATTCACACTTGCATAAACATTAAGTAAAACGGCAAAAAGTTATGCATATTAATGAGAACAGGGTCCTTTTATCTTTTATTGGAAGAGTGTACTACTTTATATTATTCCCATTAAAATCATTCTACCCCACATAAAAGCATTCACAATCACACAATCTCAACTCTCCAATTTCCAGATACAATTTTAGAATTTTTCCCTTACAATGATTAAACACGTAAGTTGTCCAAATGCTGTAAGTACTTCTCTATGACTGAACGTGTTGTTATTCCTAAGTGCTATGTTTTTACTCTTTGTTAATATTAATACTCTGTTGTTTTAACTTGCTATTTTTTTCAATGTCTTTCGGGTTTTTGTGGGTGAGAACGAAACCAATAAAGTGAGATTTGCTAATCTGGAACAGTTGGTGACTTTTGCAATGTGATTTGCTACAGCCACGGGCATTGAATTCAACAACCGTTTTGCGCTCCATACCCTGCCACTTTGTACAGAATACAGCTGTGTCAACCACATCGTGCATTTTCCACACTGCGAACCAGCCACACCAAGCATCACTAATCTTGTGATCTGCAATATGGAAAACCAAGCTCCTGAGCAACTAGCAGATGCACCTGCTGGTGTGATAATAAACCACATGTCAGTTAAATATCCAGCATTCTGGCAACAAAACCCTGGGCTTTGGTTCACGCAACTTGAAAGCCAGTTTGCCCTTGCACACTTCACCACAGACCACACAAAATATAGTTTTGTTGTGGCACCTCTCAGTGAAGAAATGGCAATGGAAGTGCAAGATATTCTATCATCACTGCCAAATGTAGACCGATACCCGGCAATCAAGAATGGGTTAAACACACGACATTCGCAGTCCGAGGCGAAGAGGCCGGAAAAAATACTTTGTACTGAAGAATTGGGCAACCACCCGCCAATCCAAGTACTCCATTGATTACGTACGTTGGCAAGCAATGCAGTAAACATTTGGCTTTCACCCCTACTGCCCGACGCACGAAAGATCTTAACTGTTTGAGTCGCCGATCTCGATGTGTTACCACAAACTGCTGATAGGATATCTGAAATGTATCCCTCTTTGTGTGTTGCAGCAGTTAGGACACAATCACAGACAGTAACTTTGCTGCACTACAAGCTCCGATCATCACACAAGTAGCTGCATTGCAAACTCAGAACAACAGTCGACAATAAAGTGAGTTTTGCTAATCCACAACAAGGTTTTTGTCACTTTTGCATGGTTTATGATCTAAAGGGTAAGTTATGTAAATGAAAACCATGTTTAGTTAAACAGATCTCTGAATTAATGGAAAGTTCTTGCACTTCCTACTATAAAAGACTTATGAATGTTTTTCTGGCAAGATACTGTGTCAGATTGCAACAAGAAACAAAAATATGCTGGGTAACGTGATTATCTTTGAGACAAAATTATGGCCAATGGCACATATGCAAGGGATCTGGTTAGTCCACAGCTGTCTAAAGGGCTTGTCTTCCATTGCAATTGATCAAGCTGAATGAGATGTGTAAAACAGTTACTAAATTCTCATACTCCAAGAATATATAATGCTAATGAAAGGCAAAACTGCCTGCCAAATATATTTAAACTTTTATGAATGCAAGGCCTTCAACACAAGTTCTAGCTTATGTATTAAGAAAGGTGTAAGGGATACCTTCTATTACAAACACATGCCCCATGAGAGCTCACCACCTGTCTGCAAAGGGAAAAAGATTGGAGAACATTAACTTTGCATGTAATAAGTGGAAAGAATTTAACTACAATCAAATCAAAGAAAATTGCAACAATTAGATCAATTGGAGACGATATTTTCAAAATGTAAAATAATGTTTTGGAGACAAGGACTAAATAAGTCAAGAGGCCACGGGGCATAACAAGAACTAACCACATACTGCAGGCAGTGTTTCCATCTGTGCAATTAAAAATTGTTCATGATGCTCAGGAAGAATCCACATGCCACAGGCTATGAAGCAGTCACTAAAGTGAACTAAACTGTGTTGGGCAGCATGGTCAGAAACTGAGTGGTCCAGCTGCCTCTCGGTGGTCATGTGTGTGAAATGTGCCCATGAAAATGTGACTCTCTTCTTTTCACCCGTTTTTTAATTGGACAAAGGGCTTTTGGCCAAAAAAATTTTGTCTCTTTCCAAATGGTGAACGGTCTGACACTCAAACTACATTATATCAACGTTTCGTCTGCATATAATGCACGGCTATGTGAATGCACTGATTGTTGGTGCATCATCTGATGTCCCAAATTCTTCATATAGAGATAACCATTCCTAGGCTTTAGTATTATCACTTCCTGCACCTCATTTTTATTATTAATTTATTTTTCCACACCTGTGCAACAAAAATGTATTGAACCTCAACCTTATTGACACCCCACCCCCTCTATCTCTCTCTCACCCCTTATTCCAGTACACAACACAACCTCACCAAATCGATTTGCACCACCACCTTTTTTCATGCATCCCACTGTTAAGATCTTTACTTTTTTCTTTGTGGTGGTCATTGTGTTCTCATATTGATTTCAGATGAGCCTTCATTGGCCCTAATCCCACTTTCTCCCACATATTCACCTGTTCTATCCATTTAGTAAGGCTTTGCTATGAACTTTCTATCGTACACCATTGATCCTCACTCCTTCCAACTGTGACAATAGAGAAAAGTTTATCAATCCCTCACCAGCAACCAAATCCGCATACTATTCCTGTATTGTTGCCTAGTTCATGGAATCTCACCCCAAATGGCCTGACTATCCAATTTCCAATCTCTGGCTGCAACACTTCTTCCTTCAATCTGTCCACGTTCCATTGGTCTGTAGCTCTCACCATCCTAGACTGGCAAAACCACAAAAAGAATTAGGCCCAAACCTCCTTGCAATACCTCTTTTCCATCCTTAGAATTCTCCTGCAGTATAATCCTATATTCATGTATCTCATCTTTCAGATTAAATCCTACCCTCAAAGAATTACAGTAGAATGCACAAGGCCACATCGAAAAACTTTACAAATTCACCATATATGTCTGTCTTTGGAGTACATAAAAAAAATCAGAGAAAATAAACATTGAATAGTAAAGTGAAAGTGGATTCATAACATTAACTCTGCATGTAGTAAGTGGAAAGAATTAAACTATAATGAAATGGAAGAAAATTTCAATAAGTAGATGAATTATTGAAGGTTTAATGTGTGATGGAGACAATATTTTCATAATGTAAAATAATATTTTGGGAAGTCATGAAAATACGTACCCATTGCACAAAATGCTGTGAGAGCGTCTTCTTGTTTTCGATTTGCGTGATGCTACTCTACGTCGCTGCAATCGCTTTACACAACGGCGGCGGCATGCTCGTCTGGAGAAAAAGAAAAATACTTCTCAAACTGCTTCATTCTGTGACTGTGTATAAAAACACATTTACAGGCTACAAATTCAACGCCATAACATAAGTAAGAGCAGAAGCTTTAGCACAGTTTCAAGATAGCTATGTGATGAAGTAACCAGAATAACAAGTTTACTGATTCATGTGAATGTTTACACCACCATGAACATTCCACAATCAAAAGGATCCAGATGAAGGATACCATGAAAACAACAGAAAAGCTACGTTATAATGTTAATAATAGAGGATAGGTAGAAACTTACTGTAAACAAGATCGCTGAGCTGCAGACAGGCACATAAAACAAAAAATCACATTCATCAGATTGTGGTCATGCATGCATGAGTTTGTCTGAATGACTGTTAATTGTGTATCTGTTTTTGAAGAAGGGTGTGTCCAAAAATTTAAATTGTGTGACTGTGTCTATTCTAAATGCCTGTCTGGGGTTTATCAATTGTCTTTATGGTGAACCGTTACCTATCCTCTATTATTGTCATAGCAGGGGAGCATGTACACCAATTCTTTATGGTAAGCTGCAACCTATCCAATTACATTCCAATTCTAGAAGATTTGCATTAACAGTTCTGAGGCAGAAAATCAGGTGATTTTACACTAATTTCTTGATGTCAGGTGTTGGGGGAATCAATGGAGGAGACTGCTTTCACAAGAAAATTACAGTTGCTAAATGTAGATGCAGGTAGAAGGCACTAGGGAAACAGTGAACAAGTGTACACTTGGGCAACAAGTAGTCATCTGATTCAAAGGTAAAATATTGAAGCATTTCATTTGTAATAGACAGGTCTGCCTGGGTGGAAAGCACTCAGGTATTTTGCTGTAAAGAGGGATGTAGTAATGAAGTACAGCTGATTTTTCAATTGCAAAATGTGTGCTAAATTTTAATTTAAGTCACTGATGTGGCATTCTTTATATCAATCGTGGTTTACAAAGTATGTATGGAATCTTATTGTAAAGTAAATATAGTAAGGCACAGTAAATGAAGCACGATTATAAGTCTGTTTGTACTGTTTTAGTTTTTGATAGAATGCAGCTTAATACAATGGCAGATGACAACAGATAAGCAAAGAGTCTAAACAAAAAATGCAGATGACCAATACAGGAAATTAACTTGAAACTGTTCTGCCTGGGTTAGTTTTTCACGTCCACACTTACGGTTCTTGATTTTTCCTACCACCACAATTGCATCCTGTGTCATGGTTCATGAGGTTTTCCACCACCTGTATCTCCGCCGACACTCAACACTTTCCCAGTATCTGGGTATCTGTACGAGAACACTCGTTTTGTCATAATTCATGGAATTATTAAGTTCCAGACAGTGCTTGGCAATGGCCGATTTTGTTGCCTGTTTCAGTCGGGTATACCTCTAATGTTCTTAATCTTATGTCCACTGTTCTGGTTGTTTGACTAATATATAACATGCCACACTGACAAGGAATATGATAAATTTCTCTTGCAGTCCTAGGTCATCTTTCACCTTTCCCAACAGTCCTCTAATTTTGCTGAGTAACAGAACACACAATTGATACTGTGCTACCATATGATCCTGCTGATTTTGGAGGAAATAGATCGTGTATAGGGAAGATATGCCGAAGTCACAGTTTCATCTTCTTTCGCATCATATGACAGAGTGGCTGGAGTGCCTACTGAATCTGTTTGGCTAAGTATCCATTCTTGGAGAACACTGACACCAAGTGTTCTACTTCTACACTATCCGAGTCTGAAAATGGGTGGGCCCTGTGGACCAATGTTTACAGAACTCCATTCTTCTGTACTGAGTGGGGGGGGGGGGGGGAGGGGTGATATCCATAACGGCCAAATGACATATCTGCTTGCCTTCTGATGAATACATCCAAAAACAGCAACTGGCCATCCTTCTCCAGTTCCATGGTGAAACTAATGCTTTGGTGGCAGGAGTTCAGCATCTCCCCGTCATGAGGTCAGATCACAAATGAATAAGTCATTTCGAAAAGGTCATATCTAACAATGTAAATTTTTCAGGTAAAAGATTAAACTGTTTGCATATCAATACCAAAGTGTAAAATATATTCCCATAGACGGTGGTTGTATCGAAAGTAAAGTTTCCATATTTTTTACAAATAGAAAACATTGTTTATTGTTATTAATTTATACTTCATTGAAAAGCTTTCACTTTTATCTACCTATCAATATAGTCTTGTTCAAACAAGATAGATTGGCTGGCCAGTACTTACCTTTGTGCTGTACCACCGATATTGACACTAATGAAGAAACAGAAAAAAAAGGCAAGCTTTTGGAACACAGTTCCTTCATCAGGTGGGAGAGAAGGGAAGAAGAAAGGAAGGGAACAGAAGGGAAAGGTAATTCACGACCTAGGTCATGAAGGTGATGTTTCGGGAACACCACCTTCATGACCTAGGTCGTGAAATACCTTTCCCTTTCGTTCCCATCCTTTCTTCTTCCCTTCTTTCCCACCTGATGAAGGAACTGTGTTCCGAAAGGTTGTCCTTTTTGTCCCCTTTTTTTCGGTTTCTTCATTTGTGTTACTATTGGCGGTACAGCACAAAGGTAAGTACAGGCCAGCCAATCTATCTCATTTGAACAATATTTATCATCTCTGAGGAGAATTTTCATCATAATCGAATATCAATATAGTCTCAATTTTTTCAATCACACTTTTGACGAAGATGCTCCAGCTATTGTATACCTAAGCCTAAGAAGTCTCCTGCCAACCCATTGGGAAGCCTGTGATCTCTGCTCAGTCTTCATCATCGCTCTTGAAGCGTTTGCCACCTATGTGTTCCTTTAGCTTTGGGAATATTTGATAATCACTGGGGGCTACATCCGGACTGTACGGGGCATAACCATCCACCCAAATTTATTCAAAAGCTCCTGTGTTTGACGAGAAATGTGGGCTCGAGCATTGTTGTGAAGAAGCATTACTCTCTCTGTCAGTTATCCTCTGGAATGCTTCCCACAGTTTGATCAATGTTTCACAATATCTGAGTTAACTGACGTCCCAGGTTGCATGAAATCAATGAGAAGAATCCCCTACTGATCCAAAGTCGCCATAATAACCCATCCTGCCGACTGCATTTGTTTGAATTTCTTTGGTGGTGGTGAACCAGAGTGACACCACTGATGATATTATTGTTGTGTTTTGGGGGTGTTATGAAACACCCATGTTTCCTCTTCCATAATAATAAAGGCCAACCACTTCTCCTTGTTGCCTACCCCTCAAATTGTTTAAGAAACTTGCAAGCACAGTTGAAATGTTGCTCCTTGTGCCCATCAGTCAGCATCCAGGGGACACAGCAAGCACACACCTTGCAATAAACCAATATTTATGTTAAATTTCTTTTCATTGTGCAGTGGGAAGCTTCAGGAATGCATTCAATAGGCTCACGGACAGTGACCCTTCGATCTTTAAACAGCTCACTGTTGATCTTCTGGACAATCATATCTAAAACTGGCAGTCTTCCACTCCATTCTTCATCGTGAAGAGCCCTGCACTATTTGTGGATGCACTGAACGAACATGCACTCTTCACCATAACCTTCAGTCAGCTGCCAATGAATCTTCACGGGTGGTAACTTCATTGCATGGAGAAACCAGATTATTGCTCAAACCTCGCGCTTGCCAGGAGCGGCAGTGAACAATTAATATCTCTAACAGCTGCCAAGTCAACACTGAGTGGTGTAGCTAATCACGGACGGGTGGGCTTGAGAGGGGGGGAAACATTGCGCATGGCAATGTTGTCTGTTTTAGCCTAGCACCTTCCCTTGAGGCTGTAGTTCAATGGGAACCTTACGTTTGGTATAACCCTCGTATTTAGATTAATGGTGTAGCACAGGGGTCTCCAAATAGTAGACCATGAGGGCCACATATCAAGCTTCGAATCTATATGGGGGCCGGAAGACATATTTTGGAATTAATGAAAATTGCTATGGCAGAGTCATCAAGATTGCAATCACCTTAATGTCAAACATATACAATATGACCACCCCAATATCTCAGATAACTCCATGAAACAAATATAAATAACATGCAGATTATGTAAGTCCATCAAATACTTCAACACATCATCTACAAACTCAATCTGTCGAATCACAACTTTTATTCGTCCACACATTTTCATATAGGAAGAAAACTACAACAGGGGCACAATATTCAGTGAAAACTTAATGTAATATTTACTATTCTTTAGTACACTAAGTATGAGATATTAAATTGGACTTTTAAATTCAAAATGTTACCCAAGTGTGGCTCCAACATAATCTGCTGCAAGAGTAAAATTTCTTTCAAAACCTTCATCACTTAGGTTACTTCTCTATTGAGATTTTGAATATATAAGCAAAGAAATTTGTTCACACATGTAGATTGCCCCAAATACTGATAACACAGTTTGCTCGAAGTTTTTGATATCATTGTAATTTTCTTCTGAAACTTATAAAACAGAACAAGACTTCCTCCCCAAAACTTGACCTTCATCATGTCATTAGCTAACACATCAATAATTTCCCTCATATTTAACAAGGCATATCACAACCAATGTTTGACTGAATGCACGACTCTCAGTATGGACTGTTCTCTATTTAGCTTCAGCCGTCATATTGCATAAGTACTCTGGTCAAAGACAAACAGTGTACATATAATTGAGAGAAAAAAACCTTGAAATAACAAAACACTATACCAAAGCAAACAAGATTAGTGCAGCATCCGTCATATTGCATAAGTACTCTGGTCAAAGACAAACAGTGTACATATAATTGAGAGAAAAAAACCTTGAAATAACAAAACACTATACCAAAGCAAACAAGATTAGTGCAGCAAAATACAGCAAGGAAGAAGAAATCTTGGTCACCTGGAGACACAGCACCCCTATTGGTGTATATCTTAATTAAAAGTGGAGTCCTGCAAATGTTCCTAGCAACCTCTCTCAAGACTTATGTTGTTGTTGTGTTCTTTCATCCGCAGACTGGTTTGATGCAGCTCTCCATGCTACCCTGTGCAAATCTCTTCATATGAGAATATGTGCAGCAACCTACATCCTTTTGAATTTGCTTACTGTATTCATCCCTAGGTCTCCCTGTAAGATTTTCACGCCACACTCTTCCTTCTAATGCTAAGTTGACAATTCCTTGAAGTCTCAGGATGTGTCCCACCAACCTATCCCTTCTCTTATTCAGGATATGTCAGAAACTCCTTTTCTTCCCAATTCAGTTAAGCACCTCCTCATTAGTTACGTGATCTGCCCATCTAATTTTCATCATTCGTCTGTAGCAACACATTTCAAAAGCTATCATATTTTTGTCTGAACTCCTTATCGTCCACATTTCACTCCCATATGATGCTACACTACAGACAAACGATTTCAGACGAGTTAATCGAGCATAAATCAGTCACTTAGTTACAAAAGGCTTTTAGCTCAAGTGCAGGCTGAATCAAATCTCTTCATTGGCCACATTCGGCCAGCAGGCCATTGTTTGGAGACACCTGGTGTAGGATATGATCTTTTAATAGGGAATGCGCAGTTCTAGTACTTCCAGAAACTGAACTAAAATGGAAATTTGGTGAGGATGGACATATGGCCTTTTCAAATTAACTGATTCAAATGTATCATCCATATATCTAAAAGAAACAAATGGGTTAATATCTAGCTATCTCTAATGCTTTCTCCTCATATTTCTCCATCAACATACTAGCAACCGTTGGAAGAAGAGGGCTGCTTATGTCTATAGTTCAGTCTGCTCGTAATATTGGCCAGTGGCACCCTAATGAATACCACATCCTGACCGGTGGCAGAGGGTGCGTTGGGAGCTCTAACGTTAGGCAAATAACAAAGCCCCCTAGGAATATGGCTGCTTGGGAGTGGATGCCATGAAAAGTACAGGGTGCAGCCATCTGCAGGTGGTTGCTCATGTCATTACCAAAGATGTGTCACTTTGAATCGGAAGAGATTCTCTCTGTTTTTGAGGCGCTATATGAATGGTAACAGCGTATAAATGTTAACAGCGTGTATACACGGACAAGAACAAAAAATTCCTGGAGTTCCCCAGATACCTCAGGTAAAAAATGAAATTTTTCCCAGGTTAAAATATATTTGTCGTGTTGAAATACACTTTTTCCTTGACAAATTGCAGTTTTTCTAATGAAAGTAACGATATACTTGGAACAGTAAAACTAACAGATTCTTTAAAAAGATTACATTTTATACACTGGTGCAGAACTTCCCTATGTTAAAAAGCACTTAGGATGTCTGTCTGTGTGTGTGTGTGTGTGTGTGTGTGTGTGTGTGTGTGTGTGTGTGTGTTGTAACAATACATATAGCAGGATAGTACAAAATGACAAGCAATATATAATGAGATGAAATTTTTTTCGCTATTTTATATTTATATTTTTTATTTTTAACTTATTTTTTCGTGGAGAGATATTTTCTTATTTTCTATTTCATTATGAGATAATGAAAAAAAATTCATTGGCATTACATTTCTAGATTTATTCCATCAATTATCGATTGCATTAATTAAAAAATTATCTCTGATTAAAAAAACTGAATGTCTGTGGCAGTTGACTTGTTTTTCTTTAAGTTAGTTAGTAATTAAGTAGATAGATCTGATGCTGTTCGGTAAAAAAAGATGTGACTGTAAAGCTGATGATTAATTAAAATTTAAAGTGGAAGTGTTTTTAATTTGTAAAGTTGAGCATTTCAGTGTTATATTTTTAACTACATCAAGGCCTTAAAGCAACGAGTGCTCTCGACCTTGAGAAAAGGAAATGGTAATGACAAATCTAGCTGGAGTAATTAACAATATTCTTGAAGAAACATTTTGAAAGGAACAAATATCATTTGCCTTTTCACAAATCAATTTTTGTACACAAAATAAAAAAAAATTAACTAAAAGAAACTATAACAAACATCGTCTTTCTTTGAATGCAAATTATTACTTTTTCTCTAAATAATATTTTTTTAATCGTTACATTATTTTGTGTGTGTGTGTGTGTGTGTGTGTGTGTGTGTGTGTGTGTTTGCGCGCGCGCGCGTCCACGTGCACGCACTTCGTCCCCCATCCCTTGGGATGTGTAGATGGTGAAAGAGCAAACTTCAGTGGGAAGTAAGAGCGGCTAGTCGTGAGTCAGTTGCATACAGCCTGTGACAATGATGTTTTTTTTATTTCTGTTTCCTAAATGAAGCTCACAGATATTTCAGTCTTTTCAAGATTACAAAGATTATGTAAATTACGATGAGGTTGTTTATGATTTACTTCGTTTTGTAAAATACTTTGCGGTTTTTTACGATTATTTTACAATTTTCATTTCTTAGACTGGAACCTGATAGAACAGCTTTAATTGCATGTTATAAATATTTCGCTCTTTTCTTCGAATGTCACAATTTTCTGTTAACTTGTTTTGTTTCTCTCTCACAATGGCACAATGGCCAGATGGTCTTCTAAGGTATCATGCTAAATCTAGGGACTGATAACTATAGCAGTTTAGTCCAATAGTTTTACAAACATTTGAATATTTAAGTTATTGTGAATAAACCTAATGAAACAATGAAAGTACGACCAAAATGAATAATTAATTAGGAATTCTTTATTAGCTTCCAATAATTTTTAAGAATAATAATACCTTTTGCAATTGGTCCTGCATAATTTGGAATCCATCCATTAAAGAACTAAAATAAATATGATAAACTAACCTTCAATCTTCATCTTTTATAACAAGTGTTACCCTTTAAGATATATCAAACAGAAATGTGCTGTCAAATATTTTAATAATGGCATAAATGGCTGGTCTTCAGAGGCGTTCCCAAAGTGTTAAGCTATGAATGTGAGTCAAACTATTCATGATTTATAGCACATTCCCACTATTAATATACTTCAAATTGCGTAAAAGGCCTTTTATACTGAAAGTAATACTTCTTGAAACACTATTTGTAATTTTTACCTGTGACCTGCTAGAAATGAATGAGACCTGAGACCCATCAAAAGCAGTTTGTTGTGAAGTATTGCTTATTATTCTAATGCCTTTGACACATTCTGCTATAGGCAGACACTTGTAGGTCAGGTGCACGGTGTTTTGTTGTTGGAAATCACACATTTTTGCTTCAGCCAATGTGTTATTTTCAAACTATTTCCTCATTAACATTTTATTACTGCAGTATTATTTTGCACTAGTGGGCTACAGTTCTTATCAGTCAAAAATTACAAAACAATTACATTGCAACTTAAACCACAAATAATTCACAGGTATTTTCCTGATTTCTCATGGATAAAAATATTCCCAGGTTTTTCGCCCATCTCCTGGTTGTCCTGGTGCATATTCACCCTGTAGTAACGACTGCCTGTCTTGCTTACAAGATGAAGGCAGAGCTCACCATCTGCACCAACACAGCCTCTGGTGCAAAGACTGTAAGGTATCCCATATGTAGGTAGAATTTTTATTTTATTTTATTTCATAAGTTTATTAGTATATTTTGTGTGGGAACCAAAGGCAGATACATTTTTGTTAGGAACGGCTAGGCAGCTTGCCGATAGTAAGAGCTGTTGTAATTCCCACTGCAGAAACACACCATATGGCATCAGCAGAGGAGGTGGGGTAGTCAACGCCACCTCCATGGGATTGTCCGTTGCAGCCACCACACTTCTACACCAGGGGAAGTATAAAGAATATGGTGCAAATCAAACATCTTTAATTTATTAATGTTTGTTTAACAATGCTTTGGTGGCATACAAACCTTAGTAGCAGACTAGGAGTCAACAGAAGTGAATGCTGATAATTTCAGAATCTTTAATATTTTTCAAATAGATAAATAAATGAATTACAATGCCTTTAATGAATACTTCCAAAAATGTGGATGGATGGATGGATGGATATGATGTTATGGGCGCATGACAACTAGGTCTTTAGCGCCCGTACAAGATAATTAGGCGATACGTGTGACCTGAATAACCCGAAAATGTACTAAGTTGATAGGTCGTTTCAGCTCTGCATTGTGGTAATCAGTCAGCGTTAAGACCCGGTCCGGACCTGTGTCATAGAAACCATGCTCTCCGTATCAGCCATAAACTTGTAATTGTTGATTTCAAAGTCACTCAACAAAGTTGTATTAGGGCCATTCCGTGCCAAGTGGTCTAATATCGAGAAAAGTTCCCACATGACCCTCATGGATTTTGATGAAATTTTGTATGAACAATCACGCATGTTCTCAATGAACACTGGTAAAGTTTCAGTTTCAGAAATTCAATACTTCCAGAGATACAGTCACTTGTTTAAGACCATAGCACAGCTTCCAATAGTGCGTCCTTGAATTTTCAGCCACTTTGAGATGATACATCTCTGGGAGTATTTGCATGAAAGAAACAAACCTTGGCCATCTTATACAACTTTTACAGCTCTTTAAAGTAAAATATTAAGAACAGGATTTCTGAACAATTTTCATATAGATAATTTGGGGCAAAGTTGGGGAAAAAATTGCTGGTTAAAAAAAGTGCGAACTTTAGTTTTTTATATCTCCGGAAGTAATTGTGGGATGTACATGAAACTTTGCACACCATAACTCACCAACACAAGGTCTTAGAATATAAAGTTTCATTCTCCTATTGCTTCCCATTATTTCACAAATCTAGGGTAAAGTTCACGATTTTTCAAAAAGTGTTAAAAATGGGTATTTTTAGTCAAATTTTTCAAAAAAGTGTTTTCTCCAAACTCCTTTAAACTATGCTCATTAGAAAGAGCGTATTCTAAACTACCTAGAAAAGTGAATTTGGTTTTGCAATGCAAGCATATAAGGCCCTAAAAAGTAGCATCATAGAGGTGCACTGAAAGTTTGAACCCATTTTTCTGGCACTCAAATTATACCTAAAATATTTTATTACGTATAATAAATGTTTGTTAATGCCTGGGATAAGTGAAATAAGAAGTCCTGATGAATAGGGCGTAGCTTAATTCCGAATTAAGAAATAACATTGATTCTATTTTTATTTTTCAATTGTCACGCCCCCCCCCCCCCCAACTCTCTCTCTCTCTCTCTCTCTCTCTCTCTCTCTCTCTCTCTCTCTCTCTCTCTCACACACACACACAACCTGAATTTAATTCATAAAATTTATTTCCATAATCGTTATCTAATTATTAGTAGCCTGTTTAATGAACAACACTAGCTTACTGATGGAAAAGAAGTATATAAATGAGTTGCTACGGTCCATATTGGTTTAACCACTGCTAGTTTCATTTCACCTGAGAAAACCAGCATCCCCATCGCCATAGGGGCAACAACAGCCACGGGTGGGTTCCTTTACCACAGGATATCCCAAGTGTGATAAGCATTTCTTTACACAGGTTCCCAAGCCTGATAGTAAAATTATTGAAGTGCCCTGGGTACAATTAGAAGCCACTCATAGGTTGCTTAGTTTCCTCTAACCTATTTGAATTTTTGATATGCTACATTAATTTTCTGATGAATCTCAAGAGGAATGCTGTATTGTCAGACAAATTTACTGATGGAGCTGGAATAACTGCATCTTAAAGGCCTTAAATGTCATCTGAAAAACAAAGAGCTTGTTGTCCTAACGGATTTTTTTGGAAAATTATTCTTTTATTATTCAGGATGCTGTGCAAGGCTTCCACTGGAAAGCAACAATTCATACATTTGTTATCTACTTTCATCAAAATGAGAAAGTGGAATCTTTAAGTTTCTGCATTATCAGTTCTTGTTTGCGGTATGACAATGGTACAGTTAAAGATTTTATCAAGGAGTTCGTCAAATATATAAAAGCACAGTTTGCACGGATATCTCACATTCATAATTTCAGTGACGACTCCAGTGCTCAATCTTACCCCCCTAGATCTGTTTCATTTCTTCTCTGAAAACATTAATGGATTTAAATTTGTTTTCATCAGTAAAGATGAAATTGGAGGGCGGGGGGGGGGGGGGAGGATTGTCACAAGAAGAGAGAGGTTTAAACTTGGACAACTGTAGCAGGCACTAGAGAAAATCGTCACTTTTTACCTATTGATGAAACAACAATTCAGGTCAGCAGAGTTTCAAATGATTGATCATCTTTTCTAGCTACAATGGGTCAGAGAACTGAAGAAAGCATAATGTCTGCTCTCCAACCAGGACAATATGTTGCATGCATCTAAGAAAATTTTTGGTGGATTGGGAATATCTGTGAGACTTCCACTGAGCAAAGGGATGCATTAATAAACTTTACGCACCCAACAGATTCATTTTATTGACCACCAATAAGTGACAAGTGCTGGGTTCCATAGCACTACATTATTGCAGTTATTCCAGCTCCGTCAGTAAATTTGTCTGGCCAGCAGTACACTATTCCTGTTGATATTCATCAGAAAATTAATGTAGTGTACCAAAAATTGAAATAGGTTAGAGTAAACAATCTAAGGAACCTAAGAGCGGCTTCTAATTTTACCCAGGGCACTTAAATAATTTTACTATCTGGCTAGGAAACCTGTGTAAAGAAACTCCCCCTTAGCTGTTGATGGTCGAGTGTGACCCCTATGGTGATGGAGATGCTGGTTTTCTCAGGTGAAATGAAACTAGCAGTGGTTAAAGCACAACAACTCATTTATATACTTATTTTCCTTCAGTAAGCTGGTGGTGTTAATTAAAAATGCTACTAATAATTAGATAATGACTGTGCAAATAAATTTTACAATTTACATTCAATCTAAATTTTGTGTGTGTGTGTGTGTGTGTGTGTGTGTGTGTGTGTGAGAGAGAGAGAGAGAGAGAGAGAGAGAGAGAGAGAGAGAGAGAGAGAGAGAGAGAGAGTTGGGGGGCATGACAATTAAGAAATAACATTGTTTCTATTTTTATTTTTTTTTATTTTTTTTATTTTTTTCCTATTCAGAATTAAGCTATGTCCTATTCATCAGGACTTCTTATTTCACTTATCCCAGACATTAACAAACATTTATTATACGTAATAAAATATTTTAGGTATAATTTGAGTGCCAGAAAAATGGGTTCAAACTTTCAGTGCACCTCTATGATGATGCTACTTTTTAGGGCCTTATATGCTTGCATTGCAAAACCAAATTCACTTTTCTAGGTAGTTTAGAATACGCTCTTTCTAATGAGCATAGTTTAAAGGAGTTTGGAGAAAACACTTTTTTGAAAAATTTGACTAAAAATACCCATTTTTAGCACTTTTTGAAAAATCGTCAACTTTACCCTAGATTTGTGAAATAATGGGAAGCAATAGGAGAATGAAACTTTATATTCTAAGACGTTGTGTAGGTGAGTTATGGCGTGCAAAGTTTCATGTACATCCCACAATTACTTCCGGAGATATAAAAAACTAAAGTTTGCACTTTTTTAACCAGCAATTTTTTCCCCAACTTTGCCCCAAATTATCTATATGAAAATTGTTCAGAAATCCTGTTCTTAATATTTTACTTTAAAGAGCTCTAAAAGTTGTATAAGATGGCCAAGGTTTGTTTCTTTCATGCAAATACTCCCAGAGATGTATCATCTCAAAGTTGCTGAAAATTCAAGGACGCACTATTGGAAGCTGTGCTATGGTCTTAAACAAGTGACTGTATCTCTGGAAGTATTGAATTTCTGAAACTGAAACTTTACCAGTGTTCATTGAGAACATGTGTGAATGTTCATACAAAATTTCATCAAAATCCATGAGGGTCATGTGGGAGCCTCTAGACCACTTGGCATGGAATGACCCATTATGGTGTGGCTAGTAAACTAGCCCCGTAATTGCCATCCCGGATTTTATTCAGACAAAATACCTGTAGTAATGAGTTAATATTTCAGCTCTTTTAATAGCACTTCCATAAATACTCGTGTGCTGTCTAGTTGCCACGGTACAACATTTTCTACAAAGCAGGTAGGAGGAATGCCTACACGTTGCCTCACAAGTTTGGCTCAATGGTGGGTCAACTCAATTTTCAGATCCCAGATGGATAGTGTGGGCTGGTAAACTGAATGCTCCCTACCCCATCTGCTACACACTCTTAACTAAGCGTACACTTTCAAGATAGGTTTAGTAATTAGGAGGGGGTTCTTGCAAGAGCAATAGAGGGTCAGAATCAGAGGCTCAGACAGTTCTGCGACCATGTAGTCCGCAAGTTCGTCAAATAGGGCCATTGGGTAGTGGGGTCAGAATCAGAGGCTCAGACAGTTCTGCGACCATGTAGTCCGCAAGTTCGTCAAATAGGGCCATTGGGTAGTGGGGTTCCAGGTTCCATTGAATAGGTCAGGTGTCCACTACACTCAGGAAATGGCTGAAAAGGGTAGCAGGAGCTGTGTGGTGTGGGCTAGATGGTTTTTAGATTAGCAATCTCAGGAACTAAGAAAAATGGTTTCAAATTCAAAGAGTAAGTAGGAATAGGTCACAATAAGATGAACACAGATCTAAGAACAATTGGTTATATTAAAAGAAGGTGTTGACCTGCCATGGTACACAAAACATATTAGATCACTATTGTAAAAGTAAAGAAAAATGCATCCCAAATTTAAATGACACAAAATTGCCAAGGCAATCAATCTTTTACAAAAACTCAAAATTTAGCTTTAACTTCAATGCGAGCAGCTTATTATAGTTTTCACATCAAAGCCCTATCAAGTAATTTGGAAGGAATCCTAAGAAATGTTGGTCACATGTACAGTATACTAATGATAGAATCAACAACTTCGCTATGTGACAGCAATGGTGACACTACTAATGACAGTATTGCTATAGCAGAATTGCTGAACAAAGCCTTCCCAATTTTCTTCAACAAAGAAGAAGAAGCAAATTCCCCACAATTTGAATGAAGAACAACTGCTAGCAAGTATAATTTAGAAGTAGATTTCCTTGGAGTATTAAAGCTTTTAACAAAAGCAAATCTCACGGTCCAGATTGTGTACCAATTACGTTTCTGCAAAGTATGCTGATGAAATAGCTCCTTACCCAGCTATCATATACAACCAACTCACTTGGTGAAAGATCCATGCCCAAAGAATGGAAAGTTGCACAGGTGACTTAAATATTAAAGAAAGGCAATAGGAGTGATCCACAAAACTACAGGCCTATATCATTGACATCAGTTTGCAGCAGGATTTTAAGAACATATACTTCACTCAAATTTTATGCACTATCAACATAGATTCAGTATCGCTCTTGTGAAACATGCCTAGCTCTTTACTCACATGAAGTGATAATGGTATTGATAAGGGATTCTGAATTGATTCCATGTTTTTAGATTTTAATAAGGCTTCTGAAGCTGTACCTCCTATGCGGCTTCTAATAAAATTGCATGCTTATAGAATATCCCCCCCCCCCTCCAGTCATGCGAGTGGATTCGCGATTTCCTATCAGAAAGAAAACAGAAAGTAGTAACTGACAAAGTCATCAAGTACAACGTAAGTAGTATCTGGTGTTATCCAGGAAAGTGTTACAGGGCCCCTACTGTTGCTTATTATAGCAAACAGTTTAGGAGACAATATGAGCAGCTCTCTCTGAATGTTCGCAGCTGAGTCTGTCCTTTATCGGATAGTACAGTCACCATCAAAAGCAACTGCAAAACTATTTCAAGAAGAACTTCCAGTTGCACATATAATACTGAAAGAATGGAAGGTCTCTCTGTTAGGAAATATATCTGCATGGTGCAAAAAATTGGCAATTGACCCTACATAACAAAATGGCATGCTTGTGAGCACTGAAAGAAATTCATTAAAGTTAATTCACACAATAAATCAGTAAAATCTACAGGCCATAAATTCAATTAAACTCCTAGGAATTACAATTACAAACACCTTTAATTGGAAAGAACACACAGAAAATATTGCTGGGAAGGCAAACCAAACGCTACGTTTCACTGGCAATCACTTAGAAGATGCGATCATTCTAAAAAAAGAGAAAAAAAATGGTTACATTACAATTACACATCCTAATTTGGAGTGCTGTTCCACATTGTGGAATTCCCATCAAATGGGACTGACAAGAGGACGTAGAGAAAATTCAGAGAAGGGCAGCTCATTTTGTATTATCGTGAAATAGTGGAGACACTGTCAGGGAAATAATAAAATCACACACAAACACTAGCTTTCGCAACCCAGTTGCTTCTTCAGGCAGAAGGGAAAGAGAGGGAAAAGGAAAATATGAGGGTTTTAAAGAAGGGGGTAAGGAGCCATTCCAATCCCAGGAGAGGAAAGACTTACCTTGGGGAAAAAAAGGAAGGTAAACAAATACACACACACACACACACACACACACACACACACACACACACACCTAGGCAGACATAATGTAGAAAGCAAAGAAGTTGGACAGCAATACCACTTGAGGCAGAGGCTATGTCCAGAGAACCGAGGCAAAGATGTTAAAGATGGTGGGCGGGAATTTCAATTTAGTGGAGGTTGAGACCAGGTGGGCAAAGGGAAAAGAGAATATGCTGAAGGGCAAGTTCCCATCTCCGGAGTTCTGAAGGATTGGTGTCAGTGGGAAGTATCCAGATAATTCGGACGGTGTAACACTGTGCCAAGATGTGCTGGACGTGCACCAAGGCGTGTTTAGACACAGGGTAATCCTCATTACCAACAAACATTGTCTGCCTGTGACCGTTCATGCGAATGGACAGTTTGTTACTGGTCATTCCCACATAGAACCCTTCCCAGTGCAAACATGTCAGTTGGTAAATCACGTGATTACTATCGCAAGTGGCTCTGCCCTTGATTGTGTACACCTTCCAGGTTACGGGACTGGAGTAAGTGGTGGTGGAAGAGTGCATAGGGCAGCCTTCCTGGATACCCAAGCCTGTCAACCCAAAGTTTGGTACAAATTCATTGATGACATCTTCATGATCTGGACACAAAGTGAAGAACTCCAGAATTTCCTCTTCAACCTCAACTCCTTTGGTCCCATCAAATTCACCTGGTCCTATTCCAAATCCCATGCCACTTTCCTCGATGTCGACCTCCATCTGTCCAACGGCCAACTCCACACATCCGTCCACATCAAACCTACCAATAAACAACAGTGCTGCATATGACAGCTGCCATCCATTCCACATCAAACGTTCCCTTCCTTACAGCTTAGGTCTTTGTGGCAAACGGGTCTGCTCCCGTCCTGAAGCTCTGAACCAGTACACCAATAACCTAATAACAGCTTTCACATTCCGCAGCTATCCTCCTAATCTGGTAGAGAAACAAATTGCCAGAGCCATTTCCTCATTCCCCCAAATTCAGAACCTTCAACAGAAGAATCCTAGAAGTGCCCCTCTTGTCACCGGATACTTTCCGGGACTGGAGCGGACACTGAATGTGGCTCTCCAGCAAGGATACGACTTCCTTAAATCCTGCCCCGAAATGAGATCCGTCCCTCATGACATCCTTCCTACTCCACCGAGAGTGTCTTTCCGCCGCCCACCTAACCTCCGTAACCTCCTAGTCCACCCCTATGAAATCCCCAAACCACCTTCCCTACCTTCTGGCTCCTACCCTTGTAACCGCCCCTGTAGTAAAACCTGCCCAATGCACCCTTCCACCACCACTTACTCCAGTCCCGTAACCCGGAAGGTGTACACGATCAAGGGCAGAGCCACTTGCGATAGTACCCACGTGATCTACCAACTGACATGCCTGCATTGTGAAGCGTTCTATGTGGGAATGACCAGCAAAAAACTGTCCATTCGCATGAATGGACACAGGCAGACAGTGTTTGTTGCTAACGAGGATCACCTGTGGCTAAACACGCCTTGGTGCACGGCCAGCACATCTTGGCACAGTGCTACACCGTCCGGGTTATCTGGATACTTCCCACTGACACCAATCCTTCAGAACTCCGGAGATGGGAACTAGCCCTTCAGCATATTCTCTCTTCCTGTTGCCCACTTGGCATCAACCTCCGCTAAATTCGAATTCCCACCCACCATCTTAACATCTTTGCATCGGTTCTCTCTGCCTCAAGTGGTATCTCTGTCTTACGTCTTAACTTCTTTGCTTTCTACAGTATGTCTGCCTAGGTGTACTTGTGTCTGTGCGAATGTGTGGGTGTGTGTGCGCATTTGTCTACCCTCCATTTTTTCCCCCAAGGTAAGTCTTTCCTGTCCCGGGATTGGAATGGCTCCTTACCCCCTTTCTTAAAACCCTCATCATTTCCTTTTCCCTCTCCTTCCCTTCTGCCTGAAGAAGCAACTGGGTTGCGAAAGCTTATATAAAACAATATAGATTGGCAGATGGAGGTCGATATCGAGGAAAGTGGCATGGGATTTGTAATAGGACCAGGTGAATTTGATGGAACCAAAGGAGTTGAGGTTGGAGAGGAAATTCTGGAGTTCTTCGTCACTGTGAGTCCCGATCATGAAGATGTCATCAATGAATCAGTACCAAACTTTGGGTTGACAGGCTTGGATATCCAGGAAGACTTCCTCTAAGCGTCCCATAAATAAGTTTGCGTACAAGGGGGCCATCCTGGTTCCCATGGCTGTTCCCTTTACTTGTTGGTATGTCTGACCCACAATGGTGAAGAAGTTGTGGGTTAGGATGAAGCTGGCTAGGGTATTAAAGGAAAGAGGTTTTAGGTAGGGAAGTGGGTGGTCGGCGTGAAAGGAAATACTCCATCGCAGCGAGGCCCTGGGTATGTGGGATATTTGTGTATAAGAATGTGGCATCAATGGTTACAAGGATGGTTTCAGGAGGTAACAGGCTGGGTAAGGATTTCAGGCGATCGAGGAAGTGGTTGGTATCTTTGATGAAGGATGGGTTACTGCACATGATGGGTTGAAGGTGTTGGTCTATGTAGACAGAGATTCGCTCTGTGGGGGTTTGGTGACTGGCCACAATCGGCCTGCCTGGATGATTAGGTTTGTGAATCTTAGGAAGTAGGTAGACGGTAGGGGTGCGGGGTGTCAGTGGGATCAAGAGTTTGATGCACTCAGGTGAAAGGTTTTGTAGGGTGCCTAAGGATCTGAGAATTGCATGAAGCTCTGCCTGGAGATCAGGAATGGGGTCATCTTGACAGATTTTGTAGGTAGTGTTGTCTGAAAGCTGACGCAGTCCCTCAGCCACATACTCCCGCTGATCAAGTACCACGGTCGTGGATCCCTTGTCAGCGGGGAGAATGATGATGGAATGGTCAGCCTTCAGATCACGGGTAGCTCGGGATTCAGTTGCGGTAATGTTGGGAGTAGGATTAAGGTTTTTCAGGAAGGACTGAGAGGCAAGATTGGAAGAAAGAAATTCCTGGAAGTTTTGAAGGGGGTGATTTTGAGGAAGAGCGGGAGGGTCTCGCTGTGATGGAGGACGGAACTGTTCCAGGCATGGTTCAATTTGAATGATGTCTTGGGGAACTGGATCATCGGAAGTAGGATTATTTTTCTTCGTGGCAAAGTGATATCTCCAGCCAAGGCTACGAGTATAGGATAGTAGGTCTTTGACAAGGGCTGTTTGGTTGAATTTGGGAGTGGGACTAAAGGTGGGGCCTTTGGATAGGACCGAGGTTTCAGATTGGGAGAGAGGTTTAGTGGAGAGGTTGACTACTGAATTGGGATGTTGTGGTTCAGGATTGTGTGGATTAGGATTGTGAGGTTTGGGGGGGGGGGAGGGGGAGTGGAGCTGGAAGTGGGACATTGAGTAGATGGGAGAGACTGGGTTTCTGTGCAATAAGAGGAACTTGAGGCTACTTCAGTCCAGTAACCCAGAAGATGTACACGATCAAGGGCAAAGCCACCTGTCATAGCACCCACGTGATTTACCAACTGACATGCCTGCACTGTGAAGCATTCTATGTGGGAATGACCAGCAACAAACTGTCCATTCGCATGAACGGTCACAGGCAGACAGTGTTTGTTGGTAATGAAGATCACCCTGTGGCTAAACATGCCTTGGTGCACGGCCAGCACATCTTAGTGCAGTGATACACCGTCCGGGTTATCTGGATACTTCCCACCGACACCAACCTTTCAGAACTCCGGAGATGGGAAATTGCCCTTCAGATTATTCTCTCCTCCCATTGCCCACCTGGTCTCAACCTCTGCTAAATTCATATTCCCGCCCACCATCTTTAGCATCTTTGCCTCGTTTCTGTGGACAGAGCCTGTGCCTCAAGAGGAATCTCTGTCCAACTTCTTTGCTTTTTACAAATGTCTGTCTAGGTGTGTTTGCGTTTGGATGTGTGTGAGTGTGTGTGTGTGTGTGTGTGTGTGTGTGTGTGTGTGTGTGTGTATTTGTTTACCTTCCTTTTTTCCCCTAAGGTAAGTCCTTCCACTCCTGGGATTGGAATGACTCCTTTTCCACTTCCTTAAAACCCGTATCCTTCCCTTTCTCCTCTCCTTCCTTCCTCTTTTCCTGAAGAAGCGACCAACGGTTGCGAAAGCTTGTATGTGTGTGATTTTATTTGTGTCTGTCGATGAACCTGTCCTTTGGGTAAGTCATCTGTTTTCTATTTTTTTATATTTGTTTATCCCACCAGATAAGTTTCCTTCTAGCAGACAGATGAAGTTATGTTGAAAGAAAGAAACAAAGCCAAACGGATAATCCGAGCAGAAATCAAGGGAAGACTTTGGAAATAAACTATGAACTGTGGGTCATGTCACAGGAAAACCATTCCGTAATGTAATTAGCAGTCTTCGAAAGGGAGGGAAGAAGGAATTAACAAGTGTTTTAGACAGGTCAGGAAGGCTACTAACGAATCCTGTGGATGCCTTGGGCAGATGGAGGGAATATTTTTGAAGAATTGCGCAATGTAGGTGAAACATTCAATGATGTGTCAGATTTTTAGGTATAATGGGATAGGAATAATGATGGAAACAGTATCACAGTTGAAGCGCAGAGAATGGTCAATAGATTGCAGTACTATAAAGTGGCCAGGGTGGATGAAATTAAGCTGTAACTCACCAAATACTGTGGGATGTCAGGTCTCAAATGGTTACATGGGATAATTGAGAAGGCATGGGAGTCTGGACAGCTTCCGCCTGACTGGACAAAAGTGGTAATCACATCAATTTTCAAACATGAAAACATACAAGATTGTAACAGCTATTGAGGTATATCTTTAATTAGCATTGTGGGGGAAAATGTTCTCAGGTATTGTTGACAGGAGAGAGCAAGTATTGAGGACAAGTTGGATGAAAATCAGTGTGGGTTTAGGCCTCGACTCAGGACCAGATCTTTAGCCTATGGCAGATAATGGAGAAGTGATATGATGGAACAGGGAATTGTTTCTGTTTTCTTAGGAGGAAGCTATTGTCAGTTCTACAAGATTATGGTTTAGGAGGCAATTAAAGGTCTTTACGTAGACTGTCAGACAACAGTTAGAGTACACGGCAAATTAAGCTCATGGTTCAGGGTAGTTTCAGGGGTAAAACAAGGCTGTAACTTGTCACCACTGTTGTTCATACTATTCCTGGATCATATGTTGAAAACAGTAGACTGCCAGGGCAGGATTAAAATAGGTGAAAACAAAATAAGCAGTCTTGCATATGCGGATGACTTAGTTGTGATGGCAGATTCGATTGAAATGTTGCAAACAAATATTTCAGAGCTTGATCACAGGTGCAAGGATTATGATATGAAGATCAGCATTTCCAAAACGAAAGTAATGCCTGTGGGAAAGAGATTTAAACAGATTGGGTGCCAAATAGGAGGAACAAAGTTAGAACAGGTAGACAGTTTCAAGTACCTAGGATGTATTTTCTCACAGGATGGCAACATAGTGAAAGAACTGGAATCGAGGTTCAGAAAAGCTAATGCACTAAGTGATCAGCTAATATCTACCCTCTTCTGCAAGTTGGAAGTCAATACCTAGACTAAGTTAGCAGTGCACCACTCTATCTATTGGCCAACTTTGTTGTAGGGGAGTGAAAGCTGGGTGGACACAGGTTACCTTATCCATAAGATTGAGGTTACAGATATGAAAATAGCAAGAATAATTGCATATACTAATAGATGGAAACAATGGCAGAAGGGTGTCCACAATGAGGAAATCAAAGAAAAACTGGGAATGAACACCATAGATGAAGCAGTTAAGAGCGAACAGGCTGAAATGGTGGGGTCATGTTACACACATGGGAAAAGCAAGATTACCTAACAGACTCATGGGCTCGGCAGCGGAAGGTAAGAGGAGTTGAGGTAGACCAAGGAGGAAGTACTTAGATTAGGTGAAGAATAATTTTGAATTAAACAGCTTAATGTTAGACAAGGCTTCAATGTTAGTATTGGATAGGGGACCATGGAGAAATTTTATTAGGCAGATTATGCTACAGACTGAATGCTAAAAGGCACAACAGTCGCTAATGGTGGTGGTGATGATCAAACTACATTTTATTTCCCCTCTACTTCAGAAATCATAAGTTACTTTCATGCCTAAATAACCATGCTCATCTACTACTTTCAATGTCTCACTTCATAATCTAATTTACTCAACATCACCTGATTTAATCCTTTACATTTGTTTATCTTTCAAGTTCTGAAGCAAGCAGGAGTAAAATATAGGGAACGTACGGTTATTTACAACTTGTACAAAAACCAGACAGTGGTTGTCAGAGTTGAAGGGCATGAAAGGGATGCAGTGGTTGGAAAGGGAGTAAGACAGGGTTGTAGTCTTTCTCCATTGTTGTTCAATTTGTACATTGAGCAAGCTATAAAGGAAAGCAAGGAGAAATTTGGTGAAGGAATTAAAGTTCAGGAGGAAGAATTAAAAACATTGCGTTTTGCCGACGACATAGTAATTCTGTCAGATACAGCAAAGGACCTGGAAGAGCAATTGAATGGAATGGACAGTGTGCTGAAAGGTGCATATAAGATGAACATTAACAAGAGCAAAACTAGGGTAATGGAGTGCAGTGTAAGAAAATCAGGTGATGCTGAAGGAATTAGATTGTGAAACGAAGCAATAAAGGAGGTAGATGAGTTTTGTTACTTGGGCAGTAAAATAACAAATGATGGTCACAGTACAGAGGATATAAAATGCAGAATGGCAATGGGTAGAAAAGCGTTCTTGAAAAAGAGAAATTTGTTAACATCGAATATTGATTTAAACCTAAGGAAATCCTTTCTGAAGGCATTGGTATGGAGTGTTGCCTTGTATGGGAGTGAGACATGGACGATAAACAGTGCGGACAGGAAGAGGATTGAGGCTTTTGAAATATGGTGCTACAGAAGAATGCTGAAGATTAGGTGGGTGGATCGCGTAACTAATGAGGAGGTACTGAACAGAATTGGGGAGAAAAGGAATTTCTGGCATACCTTGACTAAAAGAAGGGATAGATTGGTAGGACACATTCTTAGACATCAAGGAATTGTGAATTTAGCGTTGGAGGGAAGTGTATGGGGAAAAAATCGCAGGGGAAGACCAAGAGATGGATACAGTAAGCAGATTCAGACAGATGTAGGTTGTCGCTCTTATGTGGAGATGAAGAGGCTTGCTCAGGATAGGGTATTGTGGAGAGCTGCATCAAACCAGTCTCCGGACTGATGACCACAACAACAACATCTTTTATCATCTTTTCACGATACTGTCCATTTCGTTCAACTGCATTTGACTTAAAATTTCGCATTTCGTTTCTTTATCAGGGCTAGTTGTATAGTTTTATTCAGACCAAAAAATACTTGCTCATTTTCTTAAATGTTAAAAGATAGTTGGCATTTCAATTACTGCAGCTGAGTACAAAGAATATGATTTTTGCAGTAATTGTCTCTAGACACAACACAGGATATGTGCCTTTGGTTTTTCCACAAGTGGAAAGAACCATCTACACACACTAAAGACCATAGTATTTGTGTTTAATGTGTGGTATGACACTTAAAACTTTCTATTAATGTAAATTAAGTTTAAAAAAACTTAAATCCAGTAAAAAATATTGTAGGTGTAAGTCTCAAATTTTAAAGCACTGTGACAATTCTTAACGTAACATATTTGTTCCACTTGGAAAGTGGACATTTAGTTTATTTTTAAATATGGTTGGTTCCCATATTAAAACTGTCACTGATTTATTCATCAACAAGCTGAAAAGAATTGGAAAAAATCGAAGTTCTGCAGTTAACTAACCTGTATGCAGGAACATGAAGCATTAATAAGTGTCTGTTCAGACTGGAGGATTTGGTGAACAATAAGCCACATCTGTGACAAGGATACTGTCTGGCAATATGCCAAGCTCTCACTCTCTGAAACATATTACACATATAAAAGTGTCAAAAAATATGAAATTTGGGTTATGTTGTATCATCATATTACACATATAAATTTAAAGCTTCTATATTGTGTGACTTTAAGAAGAGACGAACAATGCAATATAACAGAATAACCAATACCAGAGAAAGAACAATAAAATTGTACTATCATAAAACTCTTCCTCTATGAGCTGTGTACAAATCCATCCTTCCCATAAAGTTGTTATAAATCCACAGATAATGAACTTGTTCAGAAGGTTTGTGATGTACCAATTACAACACCACCAACAACAATGTCACATTAATGTCTTAAACCTTACAGCAGCTCCACTTATATTATTAAATAACTTGATTAAAAAAACTTTCACCATGTACTGATATATTTAACAGGAAACAACTTGATAGCTTCAGCCATTAAGGCCTTAATCAGTGACACACACACACACACACACACACACACACACACACACACACACACACACACACAGAGAGAGAGAGAGAGAGAGAGAGAGAGAGAGAGAGAGAGAGAGAGAGAGAGAGAGAGAGATATGACATGACAGCCATCTCTGGCCACTTCGAAAAGTCTGCGAGACTCGGCAAGGCAAGAGTGACCAGTGGTGGAGGTGAGGATGTGGCAAGGAGAGGAAAGCAGGAGGGGAGGGGGAGATGCATGGAACGGGTTGGGGATTACGCCAGTGTTGTCTGATGGACAGGGTGGAAGGATGGGAATGCACTGAAATGTGTGGCAAGATGGAAGACGTATGTAAGCATAGTGTATGGGGAGGAAAGGGTAGAGGAGGCCAGTACTAGCGAAGGTTTGGACCTGGGGGATTGTGGGATCATAGGCTATATTGTAGGGAGAGTTTCTATTTGCGGCATTCAGAAAAGCTGGTATTTGTAGGGAGGATCGATATGGCACATGCTGTGAAGCAGACATTGAAGTTAGCCACATTATGCAGCAATGCATGCTCTGCTACAGGATGGTCTACTTGTCTCCCAACCACAGTTTGAGGACGGCCATTCATCCGGATAGACAGCTTGGTGCTAGTCATGCTCATGTAGAAAGCCGCACAGTGGTTGCAGCTCAGTTTGTAGATAACATGGCTGCTTTCACAGGTTACCCTGCCCTTTATTGGATAGGAAATTGCTGTGACAGGACTGGAGTAGGTGGTGGTGGTGGTGGTGGTGGTGGTGGTGGTGGTGGGATGATGGATAGTACAGGTTTTGAATCAATGTGTATTGCAGGGATATGAGCCATGGGGTACGGGATTGGAAGGAAGGAATCTTGGAGTTTAGCAACCCGTCGATAGCGTGGTCATTAGACACAGAGCTCACACTCGTATTTTTAGGAAAGGATGAGAGGAGAAAATCGGCCCAGCCCTTTGAAAGGTACCAGCCCGGCATTTGCCTGGTGTGATTTAGGGAAATCTCGGAAAACCTAAATCTGGATGGCTGGAGGTGGATTTGAACCACCATCCTTCCAAATAATAGTCCAGTGTGTTACCAATGCATCACGTCACTTGGTGGTAAAATACTGGGAGCAGGGATGGACAAGGATATTACATAGGTTTTGTGGGCTGCAAAATACCACTGTAAGGATTGGGGGGGGGGGGGGGTTAGGTAGGATATTAGGTTGGGTATTTCTCATTTCAGGGCAGGATGAAAAGTAATCGATCCCTGGTGGAGAGTGTGATTTAACTGCTCCAGTCCTAGGTGGAATTGGGTACTGAGAGGAGTGCTATGTTGTGGCTGGATGGTGGGTCGGGGGGAGCTGGTGAGTGACTGGACAGACAGGGCCGCGAGATCTGTTTCTGGACAAGGTGCGGAGGGTAATTGTAGTCAGTGAAGGCTTCTGTGAGGCATTTGGCATGTTTGGAGAGGGACTGCTTGTCACTGCAGATGCAATGACCACAGGTGGCTAGGCTGTATAGCATGGACTTTTTGGTGTGCAATGGTTGGCAGCTGTCAAATTGGAGGTATTATTGATGGTTGGTAGGTTTGATGTAGATGGCGGTACTAATTAGACCATCCTTGGGGAGTAGGTCAACATCGAGGAAGGTGGCTCATTGGGTTGAGGAGAATCAGGTGAAGCAAATAAAGGAGTTGAGGTTTTGAAGGAATGTAGATAGTGTGTCCTCAGCTTCAGTCCAAATTATGAAGATATCATCCATTAATCTGAACCAGATGAGGGGTTTGGGATTCTGGGTTGTGACTAACGATTCCTCTAAGTGGCCTATGAACAAGCTGGCATAGGAAGGTGCTATATGGGTGCCCATGGCAGTGCCGCGAATTTATTTGAAGGTGATGCCTTCAAAGGAAAAGTAATTGTGGGCGAGGATGAAGTTGGTCAAGGTAACAAGGAAGGAAGTTGCGGGCTTGCAGTCAGTTGTGCATTGTGAAAGGTAGTGTTCAACAGCGGCAAAGCCATGAGCACTGGGGATGATGTGGTAGAGGAAGATGGCATCAACTCTGACAAGCATGGTACCAGATGGTAAAGCAGCAGGAACTGTGAAGAGTTGGTATTGTTTATACATGAGGGTAGGTTGTGGGAAATAGGTTGAAGGTGTTGGTCCACGAGAGCAGAGACTCTCTCAGTGGGGACACCATAACCGGCCACAATGGACATCCAGGGTTCTTGGGTTCGTGAACTTTAGGGAGGATGTAGAAGGTGAGGATGCAAGTTATAGGACGGGTGAGGAGAGATACAGACTCTGGGGAGAAGTCCTGGGATGGTACCAAGGATTTGAGGAGGGACAGGATATCCTGTAGGGTATGTAGGTGGAAGAACCAGACAGTTGGAGGAGACCCTCTGCAACGTAGTCCTTGCGATCTAAAACCACAGTGGTGGAGCCTTTGTCAGCAGGTAGAATCATAATATTGGGATCAGTTTTTAGGTGTTGCATAGCATTTATTTCTGAGCATGGTATCCATTTTGAGGGATTTGGGAAAGGTTGTGAGAGCAGGTTAGAGGTTAGGAAATTCTGAAAAGTTAGGAGGGGATTATTTGGGGGCAGTATGAGTGAATGTCGACTGGATGGAGCAGTGAAATGAGTCAGGCAGGGTTCAATTTTGGTATTGAACCCCTGTGTAGCTTTCTAAATGGGTATGACTGGCACCAAGCTGTTTATCCAGATGAATGGCCATCGGCAAACTGTGGCTAGGAGACAGTTAGACCATCCTGTTGCAGAGCTTGCAGCACTGCATAATGTGGCTCACTTCAGTGACTGCTACACAGCCTATGCCATATGGTTCCTCCCCACAAATTCCAGCTTTTCTGAATTGCCCAGGTGGGAACTCTCCCTGCAATATATCCTATGCTCCCACAAACCCCCAGGCCTAAACCTTCACTAGTTCCTGCCTCCACCACCATTCCCTACCCTTGACTGCCCACACACTATCCTTACATACGTCTCCCATCCCGCCATACATTTCAGTCCCTTCCCATCCTTCTACCCTCTCCGTCAGACAACACTGGCATATTCCCCCATGCGTTCTGTGCATCTCCCCCCTCCCCTCCTGCCTCCCTCTCCTTTACACTTCCCCACCCCCACACTGGTTGCTCTCACCTCACCTTGGCTGTGCCAAGTCTCGCAGACTCATCATAGCAGCCAAAGACGGCGGTCATGTCTGTGTGTGTGTGTGTGTGTGTGTGTATTGTTTCTGTCTGACTGATGAAGGTCTTAATGGCCAAAAGCTATTTCCTGTTATTTGTGCCTTTTTGTGACTCATCGGACATCTCTCTGGAATGTAAACAACCTACCCCATCACGAAAAAACTTGTTGAATTTTCAGAGTGTATCATGCGTTATGTGTAAGCCCATTTTGAAACTGATTGCAATGATTATTAACTAAATGCAGAAACAGATGCAGTCAGTTACTTGCACTGGTAAGTATCAAATTTCTTAACATAAATTATCTTCACAGTATCTAAAACACATTACTACATATAACCTCAAATGAAACCAACAGAAAGGTGTATTTATGTTTATTTAATACGGTATTTCGCTTGGCAAACACACCACAGTTCATATTCACTTACAAAATCATAACTGTTAATGAATGCTTCACCTCAAATTATTGAATGGGTTTGAATGAATGACAGTGCAGCTAGGCCAGCATTTGTGTCATGGAATAGCAGCCAGGGAATTCAAACTGCACATGCCGGCATCATGCGTCTACAACTAGTGCCAGCCAGGCCAAGAAAGTGAGCAGCACGACCACTGGAGGTCATGGCTGTAGGCGACAGCCGACAAACCGGCCACACACCGTGAATTGCTAGGGGCTGAGAATACAGTGTGTAATCCCAGCGCAGTGTTGTTTACTTTAATTTGTTAAAGATTTATTTTTCTTAGCCATTTCACGGCAACAAGTGCCACACCTCCTCACTATCCAGCAGCTGATGGCAGCGGGCGTACTATCTGCCTGGTCAGTGGGCCGTTGATACTGCCGGCCACTGCAGGCGCAATTCACACGTGTAAAAACAGACTTCTGGAGTAATCGTTACAAAATCAGTATAGCAATATACAGGAGTTACACCTTCCCATAACAATGGCAGAGAACTTCAGAGAACCAACCAAGGCTTATCTTGTGCTGACAAAATGTTTCTTTAGAAAAATCATCAGTACCTTTCTATTTGTGACAAATAAATTCAAGATACATGGTTTCAAAGTATGCTCCTGCTAACATAGATACCATAACAATTCTTACTGTAATCTGTACATAGTGTAAAAATGTATTTATGTATGTATGTTCTACATCTCCTAAGCCACTAGACTGATTTCAACTGTACTTGGTACACATATTTCTTATTATTGGGGAACAATCACAGTGGTCTACATGATCAATGGAATTAGTGAAAAATTTCCACATCATGCAATAGTATTCCTAAAGCAATGGACTGACTTCAACAAAATTTGGTACAAATATTCTTTACCGTCGGGAAACAATCACTATGGGGATGAACACCATCTATGACATATAGTTCAGGAAATATGATGTCAAACAATGAGAGTCACAAGAGAGTGCCCCAATCAGGCAACACATGAATAACAACAATTTACTCATCTACTATATGGGAATGAGAGCACTTTAAACATATTTTCAAGTTATATAACAAAGTTTTTTCCCTGATAACCCCTGTAAAATGATGAAATAAAAGGAGGTGATAGCTTAATACCTCTCCACTGTTCATGTAGTAAAACTTCAGCATTCAGGTAATGTTACGGCATTTTACAGACAGTATCCATATATACCATTGAATGTACATTCGCAATTATAGTACAGCACAACACATAGTTCACGAGATATGAGGCCGTAAACAATAAGGTTAATGAAAACCGGATCCATCAGGTGTGAGGGTTCGATCCATTATGTCTTTACTGAGGTTTCCCATCCTCATTTTTGATGCAGCATTTGACTGCCACTGGCAGAGTTAAAATCCTTTTTCTTAAAACACACACACACACACTTTTTTTTAATTAATTTCCTTTTCTTGGCACATACATCATTACAGAAACAACCTAATATTTATTTAGTGCGTGATATTATTCAAAACATGTCACCATGCAAAGAGCAACATCACAGTTTTGCAACTAATGTGTTAATTTTTGTTTTGAATTAGCAGTGCACACGACACATTGTCTCTGGGGAGTTTATTATTCTCTGTTACTCTGAAGAAACCTGGCTAAAGTTGTTCTTTATTTTCCAATCTAAATGGAGTTTTCTGTTTTGGTGTCCGTAGTATTTCAGCTTATCCATGAAATTTGTCCAGTAACTGGTTGATTAGTTCCAAGTGGAATTTCTCCAGTGGTGTCTTCTATCCCTGTTTTATTTCGTAAATAGCTTTTGTGTTCTGCACACACAAGTTAGTTAAATGTTAGAATATGTTCTTGTTCCATTTCATTTTCTTTCTGATGCACTGGAAGGAACTTAACAACATGTCCGCCTTATCAACAGCACCTACTGACTTATTGTAGTTCACTACACAAGAGGGTTTTAATTTATTATGGCCTGCTTTATGATCCTTTTTCTCTGTCTCAACAAAATTTTGTCCATTAACTGTTGAAAGCATCCAAACTTCTTTATTGTCCATCCACTTTAGTGCTAATAGCGTTCCACAGGACTTGAAATCTATTTAACCTTTTTTCTACTTGTCAGGCAACGTTGTAAATGTTTTCCATTTTTCACACTGTTTTGATTGAATTTATAAAATCAAATGTTCAAATGTTTGTATAGTCTATGGGACTTAACTACGGGGTCATCAGTCCCTAAACTTACAAACTACTTATGAACTACTTACGAACTAGTACGGCACAAATATCCATGCCCGAAGGGGGATTCGAACCCCTGACCGTAGTGGCCATGCAGGCCGTGACTGGAGCGCCTTAGTCCCCTCGGCCACCGCGGCCGGCTTGAATTTATACATTTCTCATGGAGCCAGGAATGATTTGGGGCTTGAATACTAATTATCTATGGTATGATCTTTTTATATATACGGAAATAATAAAATCACAACGACATAGTCTGATTTTCTACAGTCAGTATTTCCAGATTCTGTCTGTGTGGTAGCACCAGTGTAGACAATGTAATCTAGAATATAATCTCCAAGAATGAAAATTTTAATACCAAAACGGTTATGTTTCTTCAGTATATACTGTCTAGATTGGAGCCTTCCTTTAAGAAGAAGCAGAATTTAATCTATTACAAGGTTTTCAACTGGAACTATGGCCTCTCAATCTTCCTTTCCTTGCGTATTTTACAATATTTTACAACTAGACATATTTTCAACAGAATATCTTGTGATGCAGCGGTAAGTGTAATAAATGCAAAATTATTCTGCACTGGTCTCTTGACATTATCTGAGAAAATACTGTTGACCAATTTTCATTCACTTCTAACTTCTTAGTTCTTGCACAAGATGGGAACAGGCCAAGCAGCAATAAAATTCAGCACATTCTATTTGCTTCCATCACGATAATCTACTGTGTACGGATGTCATTTTTTCACTAATAAATGTATAATACTTATTCATTTCTGTACATATAGGAGAAACAAATTCTATGAAAATAAGGTAAAAAAATGCCTATATGCTCTGCTGAATCATCAAAATGAATTTTTACATTGCTAAATATTTTCACGAAATAGTGGGGTTTCATCACAGGTTGATTCTCCAACTATTCATACAGTCTTTTTCGATATGACGATATGCTAACCACATCATCTTCATTTCATTCTTCAGAACATGAAACTTATGATAAAGGTCCTGATATTGATGAAGAAGCAGCAGCAGCAGGTCCAGACACAAATACACGACTCCTAAGCAGAACAAGACAGAAGCAATGGAGAATCATAACACTTTCCGGCAATATGAAGAACAGATAATGAGAGTGTTAGCAGGAGTGTTGAGTCCTACTCTTCTGTTGATTTTCTCTTTCAGCCGATTCTCTGCACTATTTGAGGATAAGGCACATCAGAAAGATTGCAGCAAAATCTAATGATTGTTCTCTCATAATAAATGATTTATTTGTAACCATAGTTTAAATATATATATAAAAGTAGATGAAGTTTACTTACCAGGCGAAGGAGCACAGGTATGTGACAGCAACATAAATAAAACACAAACACACACAAAAGCAAGCTTTCATAACCATTTGTTGCTTCCTCAGGCACAGATCAGGGAAGGAGAGGAAAAAGGAAAGGATGTGGGTTTCAAGGAGCGGGTGAGGAGTCATTCCAAACCCGGGAAAGACTAACCTTTGGGGAAGAAGGATAGGTAAACAAACATACACGCCCATACACATATACACGCGCGCGCACACACAAAGGCAGACATACAGTACGCGTGTATATGTGTGGGGTGTGTGTGTTTGTTTACCTATCCTCCTTCCCCAAAGGTAAGTCTTTCCTCTTCCAGGATTGGAATGACTCCTCACCCGCTCCTTTAAACCCACATCATTTCCTTTTCCCTCTCCTTCCCTGATCTTTCCTGAGGAAGCAACAAATGGTTGCGAAAGTTGCTTTTGAGTGTGTTTGTGTTTTATTTATGTTGCTGTCACATACATGTGCTCCTTCGCCTAGTAAGTTAACTTCATCTACTTGTTATATATATATCTCCTGCTAGGAATTTTTCCTCTGTAATCTTTTTACCATAGTTTAAGTTAAATAAAAACTGCAATGCCAATTATTACATCATTGTGCAATATAATACATGAATTGCTTAGCAGCATTCAGAACACATCTTAACTCAATGCCTTCACATGAAAGAATCCTAAATAATCTACATTGTTTTATAACAAAAGAAGATCAAGTTTCTCCATAGAGATTAACCTTCACTATTTGTTTATTCCATGGCAGGTAGAGCTTCCTTTCCAGCCACAGCAAGAATACTCTACAAGGCTACACTCCCCTGCTCTTGAGTACCTGTGCACACAAGTGCAGAGAACACAGTTTCTGTTCACCTTTAAACTAATTTCAGGTGAATCCACACATTTCAATGCGATATATGGATGCAGTGTAACCTCACACTGTCTGTTAGACTTCAGTGTACAAGTACGCCCATAGCCATCTTGACTTTCGAACAGCTGGGCATACTTGTATGCCTGTAGCCATATTCAATTACTTAATAAATGCACTGAATCCATGCTATAATGTTGTAAAACATTACCTGGCATGTTACAATTGCACGTAACAAGTTATCAGTGTAAATGTGTTGAATCTTTTACATTAGTAAGAAAATCAATCCTTCATTTACCCAGGAACATGTGATCCCCATTATTCAGACATTATTTTTCATACTCGACAGAACTTCATTCTATTATTTTGCAAATCAGCTCCATACGACCTAAAAAATCAAGTCATGTCTATAATAACAACATTTTATAAATGCTAACTCACACAGAACTTTCAAAGAACAAAAATAATGTCAACCTGAGGTAGTTATTACTGCACTTGTGTTTGTAATTTATTAATTTGATATAATGATATGTAACCTACAGTGCCTCTGTTATTAGGTATGTCACTACTTTGTAAGACCTCACATCTAAATATCAGTGATTCCCCTTGTAAGCTGTTATTGAAATAGTATATTGCTAACCCTTTCAGACATGGTGTCCCATATACTGAACAACGACTTTGTATTAATTTTAGAACACTATACGATTGCACTTTACTTTGTGACTCAGTAGCTGTATATACTGGATATGTCACTTTTAGTTTTGTGCTTCTTGCTGTCATCTGCCATTATAATGGCATGTTACGATGAAAAACGGTGAACATGGTGGACCCATTGCGAAGTGCATCAAACATGATATCAGTCGTTGAAATTATTTTATGTATTAATTTATGAATTTTGCACAAATTCCACTTTGCGATATAAGTTCCACAATGAATATGGAGTGACATATATAACTGTTGACTTCTTATTTCACAACCTCAACCGCCTTCCAGACCCAGTGTCTAATTTATTTGGCTTTTTTTTTTTAATTTTGGAAACCAAGTATGAAACTTTTTAACCCATTAAGGCCCAAAGTTGCGCTAACACAACATTTCATTCGTATTTTTTTAAAATTATTATTATTATTATTATTATTATTATTATTATTTATATTAAATGAGTTCCATAAATTTCGAATTTCTTTGTCACAACATTCAGAGAATATCTGAAAAAACTAGTTCAGGCATTTTAATTCCACTGACCATAATGTAGGCTGCCTTGAATTTTCAAACTTCCAGAGAAAAAAAAAAAAAATGTGCGTTTCATTCCAATAGTTTTCATTTTCTTTCCTAATTAGCATGTGATGTAATCTAAATGAATTTTATGCAGTGAACTTCTTTCAAACTTCTGTTATCATACTTCATTATTGTTTAGAGAACTCAGATTGAATTCGAACTATTTTTTGATATTTACAATAATGTTGCGTTTAAACAACTTTGGGACTGTCGAGTATATATTTTGTGAAACACAGCTGCTTCATCCTAGCGCAATAATATATCAATATTCCATTGTTGACTGAACAGTTTGACTGTTAGCCTTTGTTTGGAAGGTATTCATTCAGTTTAGTTGCAGTTTCAATGTGTTTACAGATGAAACGATAACTCTGGTCATATATTTGCTACCGGTAAGTCAGTTTTATTCAAGTTTTGTATTTTATTTACTTTTGCATATTACGAATTGAATCATACTTTACCACAGATCAACTGTAAATGAATGCAGACAGTACTTACAGGTACCGTAGTTCTGCTTATTTAGGAATGTCTGATTACTATACGAAACCCCTATCTGCTGCGAAACTTATGGCCATATTGAATGAAGATGAAGCACTTGAGGTTGCATACAGCATCGATTGCATGTACATTCCACCAGACGTTGTTAAGATCACAGATGAAGAAGACATTGATGATTTTCTGCTTGTTGAAGAAGAGGAAACAACTGATATCACTGGGACATTTGAAATACATGCACATTGTGAGGAAGACGAAGTTAATTCAACTGTAGGGACAAAACCCAATGCACTTGCTAAGAAAAGGAAACGAATAGGTGTGAATGTAACGAAAAGAAATGAAGATGGTCCGAAATGGTAGAAAGTCCAACCAACTTATACTACTTCATCAATAACAGAGGAGCTAACTAATATAGAGGACATAAAGAATAGAGTAGGTGGTCTATCACCTTACGAAATTTTTTCACTTTACTTTCACTCAGAAGTGTTTTCAAAAATTACTGAATACACAAATAAATATGCACAAGATAATAATCACCATTCACTTCAAATAACTGTTCCATTGCTAAAGCAATTTATAGGAATAATGATCCTTTCAGGATATCACGCATTACATGCAACAAAACTGTACTGGTCGAAAGATGAAGATCAAAGCTTACCAATTGTAAGAAAGTGTATGAGTCGTAATAAATTCTTGTCAATCAAACAAAACATCCATTTGTCTGATAATGACAAGCTGGATAAAAATAACAAGTTTTTTTACACCTCCCGGAAACACAGCTATTGCTAACGGCACAATAATTGATGGGAAGTTAGAACACATAATCCTGATTCAGTTGCAAACAGCCAGTGGGAATGACATTTTGCAATACTTATGTTTCGTAAATGCAGCTCTGGTTGTTTGAATCTTTTAGTGATGGCACAGATGTAATTTATGTGAAGGTTGTTTATTATTTATTTCATTTTCTAAAATACTTTGCTGTTTTGTACAATTATGTTATATTCAAGAATGTTATTATGCTGCAACTCAGTATAACTTTAACTGCACAGTCACATTTGCACTCTTATTTGTCAAAATTTTCTCTGTGTTCTTCGAACGTGTTATGACTATCAAACGTGTTGTTGAAGGTACAAATTTAATAACACAGTTAAAAAAAACAAATACAACAATTATTATTGACAAACTCCTGAGTAACTATTGTCATTTATATGTACTTTTTTTAAATGGATAATTATACATTTGCCATCATAATTGCTTAATTTGTACTAAAATGAATATGACAAACTAACCTTGAAGCTTAGTCTTTTATAGCATGTGCTACCTTTTCAAACCTATTAAACATAAATTTCTGTTAAAATTAAGTCATAAATCGTTGCTCTTCTGAATCAGCAATTTTTCTATAGTCGGAACGGAATACGATGATCCCTGGATCCGCCTACTGGGCTGGGAGACCGCCCCAGCCGCGGAAACTGAATGCAGCCAAGTAATTCGTTCGCTGCCTCACAGTATAGCTTAACGGTAGCTGCTGTCTGACAGAAATGGCAACAGTGCAGAGCACAGCCAAACGTGCGTATGCACAGAGCACAGCTCACGTTTGACTGGCTCTGATGGTCTGCTGCCGCAGTTGGCAATCAAAGCTGATTAGCACAAGCACCAGGGATCATGCTATTCCAGCTCGACTATAAGTGGTTGGTCCCAAAAGTAGTAATGTAATTCATATCACATAAACTGATATTTACTTTGAAAGCAGTGCTTCTCAAACCATAATTCACAATTTTTTCCCCACGATCTGTTCGAAATGAAAACAGATGAGACATCTCATTGAAAGCAGTTTGTTGTTACAAAGCACTGCATAGTCTTTGACCTAAAGTCTTTGCCATATCCCGCTTTCGGGATCCTCTTGTAGGTTCATGGTATTCCGTTGTTGTAAATCACACATTTTACTTTCAACTTAAGTTTTATTTTGATGTTATTCTATCATTTATATTTTATTACTACAGTATTTTCTGCTGTAGTGGTCTAAAGTAAAGTTCTTACTGGTCAAAAAAAAAAAAAAAATTTCCAGATAATTCCCAACTCTCCCGGTTGTCCCGGGGCACATACACCCTGTTAAATCCCATTTCCTTATCGTAATACATTCAGTGTAATGTGAAATTCACTAATAGGGAAGAACTCACCCTGATATGATTTGGAACAATAGCATCTTGCAGTAGAGGCCACCTGCCTGGACGGAATGCTGACCGATTATTTAACTGCATTCCATAATGTTCTGCATCAAACTGTAAGTAGACAAACAAATATGTTTTGCTTAATGATTAGACAAACTATTTAACAAAATTTTTTAAAAATACACAATTTCAACATCCTATTGTTGCCATCACACGCAGTTTGATACTTCTGGCAACTTACAATATCATAATTCTTTCTTTACTTAAAAGGAATTGTGCGAAAGTCATCACTAAATGAGATATTTATCATAGATATATTAACATTTCAAATACACACATTGGTATCAACTTTTCTTTTTCAAAGAGAACAATTTTCATTTCAGCTGCCAGTTTCTTAGTTCAAAGACATGAATTAAACTGAATTTTTGGAGTAGTTATAATATTTATAACTTAGGATTTATCTGAATAAAGAAGTGACTGCCACATTTCATGGGAATTCATGATTTTGTGCCCAAAAAAGGAAAAATGGGTAAGGAGGGAACAGCGTATTTTACCAATACAATACCAGTATAAAAGGTACACAGATGAAACATGGTTTCAGTCTATAGTTCACATGTGTCAAGTGCTGGTTATTTTCCAAGCGTGTCTTTCATATAACCAGAGAAATTAGACATGCTACTTCTGTACAGAGAATGCAGAAGAAATGCAAAACAAAGAACTGAGTAATATACACAAAGGTATTCCCCTCAAGCCTTTAATGAGACCGACAATTCAGGGCATCTGCAAAACCAGCTATATGAAAGGTACTGGAATGATACACAATGGCCTCTAACCAGCAGCAATTACCACTGCCATAACATAGCAAACACCTTCTCAAGAACACAAGAAAATTATGGTCCATGTAAACATCAATAAGTGGGTTAAAGGCTTTTATCCAATCATTTGATCAATCTGGGGTGGCAACAGAAGACACCAATAAGAAAATCAAAGTTTCAAATTTCACATTTGATAAATCATTCAAGTACAAAGATAGTACCGGCATGTAACTGTTGCCAAGACTCCGAAATAAAGAACATGATGACGAGCACTCTGGTACATGGATGGGGAGGGGGAGAGATGAGGAGGGCAGGGAGGAGAAAACAAAAAAGTTACCAGGTCTGGCCAGAATCCAAACCCAGTTTTACAAAGAATACTCTACAGCACAGGCCACTTACTTAGTTTGCTTGCATGTATTGACAAATTCTGGCCCAGTGCTAAGTCCCAAGCTTCCTGTTTACAAGACAGGTAAAAGAAAAGACACAAAATATGAAAAACCAGTATCATTAACATCAGTTTATGGCAGAATTCTTGAACATTCAATGTGAATATAATAAATTTTCTTGACGATATTACTGTGTTGGATATGTTGCTACTCCAACAGAGGTATCTCGATGAGTCATAGAAAAACACACATAACAGATTAAAAGTTAACTAAAAACTTTCAGCTGTAATGGCTTTCATCACACAGAGAGAAACACTCAATCAAATATGACTGCAATTCTGCAGCCTTTCTGGCCAGACATTGGGACTCGGGACAGGCAAGGCGAAAACAACCTGTTTGGGGTGTGAAGAGGAAGCATGGGCTGGGAAGCAGGAAGAGGGGAGGGATGTAAGGCAGAGGTGGGGAAATACACCTGCACTCTGACGAAAGGATAGAGACTGAAGTGCATTGTGGATGGAAGATATGTGAGGCTGAGTATGGGCAGGAAAAGGGAGGGGAGGGGAGGGGAGAGGAGGGGAGGGGAGGGTGGTGATGGTAGGAACTAGTGAAAATTTAGGCCTGCAGGAGCTTAGGGAGAGTTCCACCTGTATAATTAAGAAAATCTGGTGTTTATGGGGAGTACCAGTATGGTACAGGCTGCGTAGCAGTCATTTAAATAAGCCACAGGATGTTTCAGCTGTAACCTGATCAAACTTTGATGATGGTGATTCAAGTGGACAGGCAGCACGTCATGCCCATATAGAAAGCTGCACAGTGGTTGCTCCATAAAGGCTACAAACCAAACCAACCTAGACATCCCATTGGCTGGTTACGGCATCCCCATTGGAATAATATCTTCAACCTATTACACACAACAATTTTTCCTATATAAAAGATACCAACCGACTCACTACACTTTCTGTTCCTTTACCACCGGAACAATGCTTGTCATGGTTAATGCCACCTCCCTTTACACTAACATCACCAAATGTTATAGCCATGCCACTGTTGAACTATTCAGAACTGACTATCCAGAATCCCAATACCCTCATCTGGTTCAGACTCATTGATGACATTTTCATAATCAGAACTGAAGGTGAGAACACACAATCCACTTTGCTCCAATATCTGAACACTTTTTCCCCTATTCGCTTCACCTGGTCCTACTCAACCCAATAAGCCACCTACCTAAACGTTGACCACCTTCTCAAGGACGTGCTCATCATTACCTCCACAAACATCAACCAACCAACCATCAACAATACTTTCATTTAGACAGCTGTCATCCATTCCACATCAAAAAGACCCTTCCATAAAACCTAGGTACCCATGGTCGGCACAAATTATTGATTAAAAAGTCATAGATTTCAGGATAATCTTAAATACACTATCCTGCAAAGTAAAATTTCATATCTTCCAATGTTCTTAGGAAAACTCAAAGACAAATGTGAAGTTATTTTCTGGTTATTGGTCATTTTTATGGCACTACATATCTTTCCTGTTGTATCTTTGCATATGAAAAATTGTTTCTTTGGATTCATCCTTTGCCTAATTTTAGTAGATGGATACAATTTTCTAAATAATTTTGGTTACTAAAAACTGTGATCATTAAGAATTTTGTATATGCTTGACATTATTCAAAGAAAGGGGGCGATCTAAATTGTTATTTGTTGTGAATATATATGCCAAGATCGGTGTTCAATATTTTATTTCACATAACTGGTTTCGTCAAACTTAAGTCATCATTATTGATAGAGCTGAAGCATTGAATTAAAATTTGTGGTGCGGCCGGGAATCGAACCCGGACCTCCATGGTTACTAGGCAGACGTCTTAACCGTTAGACTACCACACCACTAACGATTAAGGCGCCTCGGAATAGTCTATGTACGAATTCCCTCCACAACACAAACTTTAATTCAGCTTCTTTGTTCCAAAGATAATTGCCACTACTGCCAAGGCTCTCCATGCAGCGGTAGTGGCAATTATCTTTGGAACAAAGAAGCTGAATTAAAGTTTGTGTTGTGGAGGGAATTCGTACATAGACTATTCCGAGGCGCCTTAATCGTTAGTGGTGTGGTAGTCTAACGGTTAAGACGTCTGCCTAGTAAGCATGGAGGTCCGGGTTCGATTCCCGGCCGCACCACAAATTTTAATTCAATGCTTCAGCTCTATCAATAATGTCTCTGACATATTTGAGACGAAAATCCGTCTCAGGGATTCTTTCATTGTATTTAAGTCATCATCTTCAGTTCTGCAAATCCACCTTTTTCGCACCTCTCCTTACATAATTTAATACCGCACAGTTCAACTGTGTTGTGTCTTTCTTTACAAGAATTTGCATTTGTTCATCATTTATGATCCCTATAACATCATATAGCTAGATGTGTCATAATTTAAAATAATATGCTATAGGTCATCACTTTTAAAATCAATCACACAACACATTTTCCCCACTTGTTCACACATGTATGTAGAAATATAACATATCTGTGTCTGAGCATAAAACTGCAGCATACCTATTCATATGTTTTGCACACGATTTCACATTACCCACCATATTTTAATTTTGCAAAGGAATTTCCATCATTTATTATGTGAAAAAGAATAGCTTGCTTATCTCTGGATTTGAAATTTATGTCAATATACAATGTATTAGGCTGATGCGGAAGCAGAATCTATTCTTTATAATAATGGAAACTCTAGGTTGGAATTCAACAATATAATAGAGACAGTTTACAACTCACTGTAAAGACATAACAAGGAGCCGCGACTGACGCACGAAAGAGACACACATATACAACACACTTATGCTATTGGCCAAGGCCATCTTCAGAATAAAGAACATTCACGCGATCACACTGGCACACTCCACAGTCTCACAACCATTAGTATTCAGATTCTGAGTGAGGCAGCCGGAGACGACAGTTGTGTGATTGTGAACTGTGCCTGCGCGAATGTTCTTTATTCTGAAGAAGGCCATGGCCGATAGCGTAAGTGGTGTATGTGTGTGTTTTTTATGTGCTTGACAAAGCTCGTCGTTACATACTTTCTTTCTATAAAACCTCATAGCAGCCATGTTTGAATTTGGCAACAAATGAAATATTAATATATCTATGGCTGGTACTCTCAGACAACTGGTGTTCAACATCCAGTTAGTATAGAAATCAATGGGCACACTATTACATAATCAAAGATAACAAAATTAATAAAAGAATATCCTCATAAACATGCAGCATTTACGAATACTGCACCTAGGAGCAAAATATTATTATACCAATGAGATGTAGGTCATATTTATCAATTGTTGTTTTATTATAAAATTTAACACCCAAAATTTACGATATTTTTAACAGATTGCTTAACAATGACTTAAGACCGAAACAGCTGTAGCAGCAAAAAAAATATTTAGCAGCATCAAAAGCGGAAAATATTTATTTATAATGTTGTAAGTAAAGTAGATTAGAAGAAAGTACAATCCCATTAAGTTCAAGTACAAATGTTGGTAGTATAGTGCTTGACACTAAAACATTAAATATCTAGGTGAAATGTTGCAGAGCAGTGGTTCACAACATTTTTTCTCAGCACAGACCACCTAAGGGGCAGCCATCAAAAAAAATGTTTGTAGAACTTTTGGGACTTAACTACGGGGTCATCAGTCCCTAAGCTTACAAACTACTTATGAACTAGCTAAGACTAAGGACGGCACTAATATCCATGCCCGAGGGGGGTTCGAACCACCGACTGTAGTGGCCATGCAGACCGTGACTGGAGCGCCTCAGTCCCCTCGGCCAACGCGGCCAGCCATCTATATATGTTATGCACCTATAATTCCAAATAACATTAAATCTACATCTGCACGCAGAATATCCCTCTTTTCTTGTCCCCCTCTGACACAAAAACAGAAATATTTAAAAAAAACAGGGTCTCTTCCTTCTTAATCTCATGCCCCACTTTCAAAGGTTGATTATAACTTACAGTTGAATATTTCAGTGTTTGCCTGCTGATGTGAAACCCACACACGATGATTTAAATCTGAATTTGCTCATCCTTTCATTCAGTATGAAAGACATGTCAAAATATTCTTTACAGCTTTCCCTCATCTCCTTTCTCACAACAAAAGAGGCACCTTCAGCACATTCTTTTTCTTTTTTGTAATGCAAATCTGGACTGCTCTTGGAATGTTCAGTTACAAAGTTTCTCATCTTTAAAGCAACAGAGTAAAGAGAACAAGAAACATCAAGAGATTAATACATTCCTCAAGTTTGGACCAACCATTCTTCTAATCTTGTTTTTCCCATTTGCAGCATTCATTTATCACACCTTCATTTTGCTCAGAATCTCTGTTAAGAATGACCTTTGACAAACCTTGAAACAATTGCTGTTGTTGAGATGTTTCTGCAAATATGATGAACTTTTGAAGATTTGTGCACAACAGAAACACTCCCACGCCCACAAATCAGCAGGTACAATAGCAGCAGCATCACTGTCCAACTTCACATCAGCAGACTTTTCATCCTGTTGCAGTTGTTCGTTTAACGGAGGAGACGCTGTTTGTACCCCGGCATCAACACACCTCTCCTTGTTCTCACACAGAGTGACAACTGGGGCAGGACCTTTAAAGAGAGATGAACTCATGTATTCACTGTTCATTTAGTATAGTCACAGATTAAAGAGACTCGCTAACTCAAATACAAATAAAAAGAGCTACAAACAAATAGTGATGCTGAACAACAAAATGAGAATATGTCTATGATGCACCAGGTGATACACAATTAACAGAAAAAGTGAGAAAGTTTCAAAAAGTGCTGCCAGTAGCAAAACTGAAAGACACTAAAATACTTGAAATTCTGTTTAATAATGATAAAAATTACCACCACAACAGTTACATTTTTCTCCAGCAGTCAGCATTTCATTAATATGAGAGCTGCTGTTTGTGTGTTTGGGACACTTGGATACAGAAACATTTTTCACAGAATTTAAATACCTTAGAAGTATATGGCAGATTACCTTCAAGACAGAGTACTTTTTTCATGAATCTGTAGTATAGATGCAATGGAGACACAGTGGTGAATACAATGGATTCTAAATCACAGTAAGTAGGAATCAAGCCTTTGACCAGCCATTCCAACTGAGATTTCCCTGAACAACTTAATTAAAATCCCACAATGGATAGTTAATTTTATTGGATGTTCCACTGTACAATACTCTTTCTCAATAAAATTATGACTACACCCAGACCATTTACAAGACACTCTTCAATTACACATTTTTGTCTCATGCAGAGACAGTCAAAGTTTGAACATTTTAGGTTAGGCTTAACTGTAGATGTTACTTCTATTATTTTTAATGTCTACCACCCCTCCCCCCCCCTCTCTCTCTCTCTCTCTCTCTCTCTCTCTCTCTCTCTCTCTCTCTCTCTCTCTCTCTCTCTCACACACACACACGAGCGCTGCCTCCAACCACTATGGCCAATCTGTGGTATCCACATGGCTTAGGTGAGAGCAACCAGTGGTGAGGGTGAGGAAGTGGCAAGGAGGGAAACAGGGGGGGGGGGGGGGGGGGGGGGAATGCACGTCATGGATGGGGGAATATGCTTGTGCTGTCTGACGGACAGTGTGGAAGGAACCGAAATGTGTGGCAAGATGGGAGACAAATGTAAGGATATAGTGTGGCAGGGAAAGGGAGGAGAGGGTGGTAGAAGTACTAGCAAAGGTTTAGGCCTGGGGTATTGTGGGAGCTTAGGATATATTGTAGGAAGAGTTCCCACATGCACAACTCAGAAAATCTGGTGTTTGTGGGGAGGATCCATATGGTACAGGCTGTGGAGCAGTCATTGAAACGAGTCACACTATGCAGCACTGCATGCTCTGCAACAGGATAGTCTAGCTGCCTCCTGGCCACAATTTGAGGGTGGCCATCCATTCGGATAAGACAGCTGGGTGCTGGTCATGCCCACATAAAAAACATGACTGCTTTTACAGGTTGCCTTGCCATTTATATGATAGGACTGTAGTAGGTGGTGGAGAGATAGTGGAAAGGACAGGTTTTGCATTTAGATGTTTTGCAGCGATATGAGTCATGGGGTAAGGGGTTGGGAGCAGGGACGGAGTAGCGATAGACAAGGATATTATACAGATTTGGCAGGTGGCGGAATACTCCTGAAAGCTAATGTTATATTCTATTATTTGTGCCTTTCTGCGGTTCATCAGACTTCGCTGTGGTGATTACAAGCAACCCCTTCTCAAAATATTGTTGAATCCTTCCAGGAATTTCCACTGTTTAAATGTCATTAAAGAACTTTGTGTTGTGCAAGTCTTGCTCCACTGAGGTAGGTCTATAGACTAAATTTTAAAATTTAATGTTTTAGGTTAATTCATAATTACAATTTTGTCATCATCATCTGCAACTCTCCATTCTAGTATAAATTGTAGAAGCCACTTCATCTCTGAATAATTTTCAAAATCTACATCCATTTGACCAAACTTTTATTATAATTATCACTTGCACAGGGGGGCTGATTTTACAAGCCACAGTTCTCATCAATACCAAACTGTCAAATATCAATGTCTTGGACTGTGTCCTGCCAATTAATCCCCTTCTTTTAGACAAATTTTGCTATAATTTTCTTTTCACCCCAATTCACCTCAGCACCACTCATAAGTTACGTAAACTACCCACCTAACCTTCATCATTCTTCTACAGCATCACATTTTAAAATCATCTGTAGTATTCCAATGTGTAGTTTCTGTAGGATACATTGCACTTTTTGCACAACTACATATACTTGAAGCTTATCACATGTGAACAAAATAGTCATACAATGTAATAAAAAATCAATGCTGGATTCTCTCAAAAAATAGGTTGGCTGCAGTGTTTTCTGGAGTTCACCCCTTTCTTGCCATTGTAGTAGTGTCTACTACTTCACCATTCAGTTTTCAAATTATGAATTACGTATGAGGCAATTGTGCCTTTGTTTTGAGAGTAACTTATGAAGCATACCCCATGGATTTTGATACTTCCAAAAATCTTGAATTAGAAAATTTGGCTCGTCTTAACTCAGAGCTAGGGTCTTCTGCTTTTTCTTGGCCCAGTACGCCTTATCTTCTGGCTGTGAGCTTGCTTCCTCTCATCCCCCCATTAAGGTCTGGTGGTGCCTGTACAGTTCTTGCTTGTGAGACACAGTGGGAAGACTCCCTGCAGGATGGCCTGTTGGTATTGAGTTCAATTCTTGGTTATCTGTAGCGGGATCTGCAATTCCTCTAAGTCTGATCTAACAGAGGTAAACTACTTGGCTAATATTTCTTTATTATTATTTATTTACTTATTTATTTTTATTACTGCTGAAAAAAATTGGGTTTAACATCTGGTCAACATCAACGTCATTAGAGAAGGACCACAAGCTCAGAAAAGGGAGAAAAGTAGCCATACCATTCAAAGAAATCATCCGAGCATATGCCTGGAGCAATTTATGAAAATTACAGAAAGCTTAAATCGGAATGGTTGAATGTGAATTTGAACAGTCTTCCTTTCATTATGAAAGTCTTCCTTTCATTATGAAAGTCTTCCTTTAATTATTCCAAAGGAACAGACATTTGTGATGGTACTGCAGCCCTAGATATGATATTAAATAATCAATTATTTTATTCACCAGTTTTGACTGTGAGTCCAGTGTACTAGCCACTGCACTGCCTCATTCTGTAGTGATTAAGGGGAAAAGAAATTTCATTCAGCAATGTCTTATGGTTTTGCTCTGGGGCATCATTTACATTGAGAAGAACACACTGCATGCAACATGCAAGAAGTATGAAATGTGCATTTACATCCACTAATGTTTTATGGGTCTGCTCTGAGGCCTCATTTATACAAAGAAGAATGCATTCCATGCACCATGCAAGAAAGATCATGTGATGTACATCCTAAAACTTGATGCAGAAACTATTTTGGTATTACATACCCTTCAAATAGCATTCTCGAATATTCACACCTTTATAAAATATTTTAATTATTAATTAGGCACAATTTGAAAAGTAAAACAGTCATCAATGAATCACTAAACGAAAAATAGTCTCAAATGTTTGTCATTTCTTCCCCCTATTGAATTAAAAATACTGATAAAGACCAGAAAAACATTATGTAAGAAATTTTTCTTGACATCTGATGCTTCAAAAAGGAATTTTAAGGCGCAGTTCATCTCCATTTTCAAGAAGGGATGTCAAACAGATGTGCAGAACTATAGGCCTATATCTCTAATGTCAGTCAATTGTAGAATTTTGAACACAAATTATGTTCGAGTATAATGACTTTTCTGGAGACTAGAAATATGTGGGAATCAGCATGGATTTTGAAAAAGGCGATCGTGTGAAACCCAGCTCGTGCTATTCGTCTACAAGACTCAAAAGGGCCATAGACATGTATTCCCAGATAGATGCCGTGTTAGTTGACTTCCGCAAGATGTTTGATACAGTTCCCCACAGTTGTTTAATGAACAATGTAAGAGCATATGGTCTACCAGACCAATTGTGTGATTGGATTGAAGAGTTCCTAGATAACAGAATGCAGCATGTCATTCTCAATGGAGAGAAGTCTTCCGAAGTAAGAGTGATTTCAGGTGTGCCACAGGAGAGTGGCGTGAGACCATTGCTATTCACAACATATATAAATGACTTTGAGGATTACATTGAAAGTTCACTGACACTTTTTGCAGATGATGCTGTAGTATATTGATAGGTTGTAACAATGGAAACTCGTATTGAAATACAGGATGATCTGCAATGAATTGACGCATGGTACAGGGAATGGCAATTGAATCTCAATGTAGACAAGTGTAATGTGCTACAAATACATAGAAAAAAAGATCCTTTATCATTTTGCTACACTATAGCAGGTCAGCAACTGGAAGCAGTTAATTCCATTAAAATGGAATGACCATATAGAGTTAATTGTCAGTAAAGCAGATGCCAGACTGGGATTCATTGGAATAATCCTAAGGAAATGCAATCCGAAAACAAAGGAAGTAGGTTACAGTACACTTGTTCGCCCACTGCTTGAATACTACACTGGTGTGGGATCCGTACCAGGTGGGTTGATAGAGGATGTAGAGTAGATCCAACGGAGAGCAGCACGCTTCATTACAGGATCATTTAGTTATCGTGAAAGTGTTACAGAGATGATCGATAAACTCTAGTGGAAGACTCTGCAAGAGCTCTGTAGCTCAGTACACGCTTCTGTTGAACTTTTGAGAACATACCTTTACCAATGAGTCAAGCAGTATATTGCTTCCTCCTACATAAATCTCGCAAGAGATCACAAGGATAAAATCAGAGAGATTAGAACCCACACAGAGGCATACCGACAATCTTTCTTTCCACTAAAAATACGAGCCTAAAATAGGAGGGAGAACCTATAGTGGTACTCAAGGTACACTTTGCCACACACCGTCAGGTGGCTTGCAGAGTACTTATGTAGATGTAGATAGAAATGTACATGAGTTGTGGTGACAATGATTAAAAAAAGGCTTTTCTTTGTTCTCGTTATAGTGAGATCTATTTACCCCTCCAAATGTGAAAATACTCTTTTGACCGAGATCTACATAGGTAGAAATGATGATCATAAAATGAGAAAAGAAAGATTCAAGAGTGTAGAGTGAAAAAGGTTCAAAAATCCTCTGCTAAGCAATTAAATGTGAATTGCAGAGTACCCATACAGATGTGTAGATTGAAGCTCGAATCAAGATAATCAAATCATTTATTTGTGGGTTATTATGTTCTTTAATGCTAGAAACTCCCAGAGACTCTGTCTTTGCAGGTTCCAGACGAACACTAAGTGTTTGAACTGCTACATCTAAGAAACTCTAGGACGCACAGAAGAACCTATACCTAGAAGCTCCATGGTAGGAAAAATAAAAGATATATTGTTTAAGCTATGTGTTCTGTAATAGTATTCTGTATTATCCCTTTTACATTTGTCTTCATAGTGGAAAGTCAGTTAATATTCCAGTCTTAGAGTTGTAATAGGATGGAATAAAACTTTTAAAAGAATTCATGAGTACAAAGAAGTTATTTATAATGAAAGGTGGAATAAATACTATAAGATGATAGAATGACTGAATCTTCGGAAGAGTGAAGTCAATATTAGTTGCAGAAATGTAATTATGGAAACAGACTGGCTGGTTCCGTTATAAATAAAAACATTTGGGCTGTTAACTTTGAACAAGCAATCTCTTCATAATAAATATCACGTAGCAAACTTCACGGTCGAGACATCACAAGATGTAGATGAAGAATATGTAACAGTTATGGCTTCCTTGCTTTCACTGGACTTACATCACAATCACTTCCAGCACTGTTTGTTACCATTTAAGCATTACGAAAAACAAAATGCATTTATAAATGCCAAACTATGCAAATTTTTAGAACAACTCAAACACAAAAATCAAAATTACGCAACCTGCAATTATCTTCAAAGACTATCTTAAGAGTTTTGTCATGCGTCTGCATCTTTAAAGTGCACAGGGACACACGAAAAAAAAAACTGATTTCCCAGATCAAGACACCACCATTCACAACATTTTCCTGCTATTTGAAATGTAAAAACTGTTGATATCAAGCTCACTGAAAGCAGTGTTGTTACAAAGTATTGCATTTTGCTGTTTGATGAACAGTCATCATGATACCTTGTTTCAAAGCCAGTCACTGCAATGGATAATGCCAGTATCATTCAGCTGTTATAAAAGAACACTTAGTACAACCACCAAAAAGAAAGTGAATATTGTGCTCTGGCTTAAAAATAAAAATATTCTGTGTCTGTGCCAAAGTCCTTCAACTCATTAATCCAAGCAAGTCTTGTGACAAAATGTACAAACTTTACTTAAACATTAATGTAGTCACAGCGTGACGGTATAAAATGATTCAATGAATTTGAGCAAAGAAAGGCTATATGACAAAAATGAACAACAACAAAAATAGCAGACAGTGCATCACTTGTGCATGATGCAATAGACAAAATCTCTCCTTCAGGCAGACTGTCTGTGGCACAATGGAAAACTTAACAGACAAAATTGTGTTACTGTCTCTTAACAAAAAAAACTGTACAATGGTGTTTGGCTAATCACGTGCATTCCATTGTTCATGGGTGTACTTTAGGAGACATCACTTGTTTCACGAAAAGTTTCTTCAAGCACAATTTTCTTTATCTATCATTACTACATTTTATTAATTTACTTATTTACTACTGCACTGTGTCTAAGTGTTTCAAAAAATGTTAAGTTTTTGGAAGTGCCATAAGAGTAACAACTTCAAACACAAATTTTCTGCTGCACTTTTGTTAAAAATGCAGAATACACTTGATCCAAATTATTATTTCCATCAATGAATCACTCATACAAAATCAAACCTGGTCACAAATTCGGAACACAGGAAACTCAACAGCAACATGCATGGTGAACACAAACTTACACATTCTCTCTTCCTTTTCGGCTTCTGCCACAAATTCCTCCAAAAGAACTTCATCAGTGAAATCTCCCTGCTCCTGAAGACCATTAAATTCTGTGTCTCCAAGGGACTCTTTCACAAACTCCATCTTAACATCAACAGATTCTACAAAATGTTCATTGGGAAGTTCTTCAACAAAATTTTCATTTGCTAATGTCGGTGTAGAGTTACTGCCTTCTAATGATTCAGCAAAGTTATTTTTCTCCAGTTTATTCAATGATTGTGTGTCGTCATATTCTGTTTTCATTTCTGTCTGCTGAAATTCAGTCTTTACAGATAATCCTGAAAGATATCCAATAGTGGTTTATACAGCTGTCACACATAACACACAATTTTTTTTAAGCGTTAGAAAAACCCTAAGGGCTGATTGTATAAATGTCGCTAAGATCAACTGTGACATTTAAGAAAAAGACTCCAGTTGATGAATTCGCAATGTTGCAGATCACTAAATTTTCAAATGTTCAAATGTCTGTAAATCTATCGGACCAAACTGCATGGTCATCAGTCCGTAGCTTACAAACTACTTAAATCTAGGTAAACTAACCTACGGAAAAACACACACACCCATGCCTCCACGGCAAGAAACCGCGCAATCTGCAGCGAGGTGCTTTAGATCGCTCTGCACTAAATTTTCAACTGGATGTGATGTAATGCACAAAACCTGATTGCCAACAGAGTTCGCAATGTTGCATAAAAGTAAATTTTGATCAACTGGATTAGATGTAAACCACGAAACCTGGTTGGCAACACCAATAAATCAGCTTCTACGAAATCACTGCTATTGTTAGAAGTGTATTATAAATACACGGTGTAAAAATTAAAGAAAACAATCACAAGAAATTTCTACAAGAAATATTTCCAGAGCCAACAAATGATGTCATTCTTAGTGTTTAATGGTCTTGAACACAGATGTGGCCCAACATACTCGTTGAAAATTGTAGGATAGTAGCAAGTAGCATATTCAAGTGGTAAGGGTTCAAAAGATAGTGCTGTCATAATTACCTTTATGACCTATGTTGTAGATGGTGTTCTGTACAGAAGCTGTGTGGTGCAGTCTATTTAGCTACAAACACCAACCGACACCAAGCAAGGCGTAAAAATCTGATATTGCAGAGCAAGATGCAAATATAACAGGTCACCAATCATAGATTTCGGGGCTTTCTGTGAGGGCCGAAGTTTCAAAGACTCATAGGTTTTAATGCCTTGTTATTAAATGTTTACTTAGGTACAGCGTTTGACGACTTACACGGATTTGACCACAATGTGATACTATTTCTTTTGGGACTGACATACCCTTGCCTTCCTCAGATTTTTAATCACACCCATTCACATGTCAGAGCTTAAAGGTTAACTTGGATTGAGAACTATAGTAAAACTTTGACTTTTTAAACAATCAATGCCAGAGTACAAAGAAGTGATTTGTGATTGGGGGGGGGGCTTCAGACGTTCTATGCAAATGCAGTTCCTATATCACTTTATGCACTACGTGGGCAATGACAGCTAAATTCTTGCCCTCTTGTGCAAAATGGTTTGTATAAAGATTAATACAAACTGTTATTTGAGACCAGGAAACATTTTTGTAACATATGTCAAGTCATTACTAGCTGCTTTCAAACTTCAGTTACTTAATCTTAACTGCAAATCATTCGAATTTCCCTGTCTAATGCTTCTGTTAACTATTATAGTAAAAACCCATTTTACACTTTTCAACAAAATGTCCAAAAAATGTAAAATGCTGGAAAGTTTAAAATATATGAAGCATACAGAACACACAAATTATTCTCATTAAATATAGTTGAAACGAGATAGAATGGCTGGCCAGTACTTACCATTGTGCTGTACTGCCGATAGTAACACAAATGAAGCAACAGAAAAAAGGGGACAAAAAGGACAAGCTTTCGGAACATATTTCCTTCGTCAGGTAGGAGAGAAGGGAAGAAGAAAGGATGGGAACAGAAGGGAAAGGTAGTTCACGACCTAGGTCATGAAGGTGGTGTTTCAGGACACACTCCCGAAACACCACCTTCATGACCTAGGCCGTGAACTACCTTTCCCTTCTGTTCCCATCCTTTCTTCTTCCCTTCTCTCCCACCTGACGAATGAACTATGTTCCGAAAGCTTGTCCTTTTTGTCCCCTTTATTCTGTTGCTTCATTTGTGTTACTATCGGCAGTACAGCACAATGGTAAGTACTGGCCAGCCATTCTATCTCGTTTTAACTATATTTATCATTTCTGAGGAGAATTTTCATCATTAATCGAAAATTATTCTTATTGTCATTTTCTTTGAGTAGTTCAAAATACAAAATTAAAAGAATTTAAATATTACTGAAATAATTAATTATTTTTGTTTCGAATATCAATTAGCTCTACTCATCTCTACACAATAAACAAAGCATCAGTTGCATTTTCATCACTTGATACACTACCAATGTACTTCCTCAAGCTTCCATAGATTCTCTTCTGCTTGGCACAAATGGTTCTTGGTAATAATCTTCATCATTCTCTTCACCATTTACCCCTCTCTTCCTCCCTTCTAAATGGTTAGTAATGGTGCTACCTACTGTTGTCACAAAACTCACTTCCATTTGTTCATTAGCACTGTCACTCTTTCACTATCGCAGTGTCACTGTGGTGGCACAACCGTGTAAGTGTATAAGGCCACGAAAGTTGCTGTTGGTGTGCCTTCACAACCCTTTGGACGCAAGTGTGATATGACAGGTGAGGAAGGGCCATACTTCAATGGCATGGTCATGGGTGCCACCCATCAGTTGTCAGTTCTTGGAGTGGCAGCAATGGTGTGTGTGAGCCATTCGGGTGCAGGGTAGGGTGGTGGTTTGGTATCGGTCCAGACTGTGCTGGCTCTGCTGCAGGACTTGACAGGAGCCCCAGGTGAAACCTGAAAGGACCAAGCTGCATGGAAGACAGAGTCCATCCACCCTCAACATGTATCCCCACAGGCCGTGGGAGTGGGGGGTCCGGAACTTGTGGACGTAGTTGCCCCAGGTGGCAAACATACATTGTCACTATCCGTACCTGGCTACAAGACATTTCTCTTGCCAGTGCCTTTGTCCACACTATGCCCCAATATGCAATGAGTTTAATCTTTTCGAAGTAACCAATCGAGGTACTGCATTGGCAGACTGAACGAGCAGAATGCCCTCACAGATATCTGGTTGCAAAAAGAGTAATAATTACGGAGCAAGTATGGCACCCGGCAAGGAGGTATGTCTAGCCATTTGATTTGGACAAAAGAGATGATTTTCTGGAGAATCGTGTCAAAGGCCAACACTGATACAACATGTTCTGCCATGCTTGGGCATCTATGTGAAAATACAAAAGCTCATCCTGATCAAAAATGGAAAAAACAATCCGGGCACACTGTCAGGATGGACTGTAGGTTAGCATTGGTGTGCTGCATTATAGTGCAGAAGTTAAAATGATACAAGAAAAAAGATCACATTTGCATGTTTTAGGGCCCACTTTAGGCAATATAAAAATATAAATTAAAAAAAATATCAACAATATGATTAGACACTATTATTGTGATAATATCTATACACTCAACACACAATATTATCTCTGACCGCATTTTAACAGACAGCCAAATTAGTTAATATTTCAATTTAGCTGTGGCAAACAGACTTTTTATTTAAACTTTTACCTCTTTATTATTTTAATATCTCTACCATGTTTTCATTATCTTTTTCCAATGAAATATTATCACTTGTCTTGACACTGTAGTTTGTCCTCTTTTTTTCAAGTTTATTTTCTTTGTCTGTACTGGTTTACGTAAAATCAAGTGACAGTGTCAAATCACTATTATTTTTGCAAATATCTCTTTAACAAAGTGAGTTATGGAAATGACATAAAGAGAGCAAAATTGTAGAGAATTTTCTCCTCTACAAATACGTTTATTCAATTTTCATGTCAGATCAACAGTTGAGTTGTTATTTTCATTTAAATTTTGAACTGTCAAAAGGTGTTGTCGTCCACGGTGGCAGGCACGCGTCCACATGCCGTGCACGAGGACAGGTAGGGAAGGTGGGGGGAGGGAGGAGAGGATGTGGCTGAACTGCCAGAACTTCAAACCCAAGTGTCAATTTGCTTTCCAGTCACCCTGGACACTTTGAATGCTTGCACACCTCAAATAATTTACAATGCTGGTTCAACCCTTTGAGTTCAATAGCCCATGCCTCATAAGACTGATTAGGACACTTGCTACACTGATAAAATTCAACTCTGGATGCTTGAAAGTGTGTATGTTTGCAATGATAGTTTGAAAGTAACTGGCAAATCTGATCAAACGAAAGAGTCACAGGATCTTGTAGAGGAGCTAGTTGACAACACATGGAAAAGTTGTGGGAAGCACCAAGAAAAGAAGAAAACACAACAAGGATTAGCGTCAATAACACCAAAAGCCTGAAAAGGTTGACGCAACCATTTTTCATACATGTCCCATTCCTTCACCAATTCGTCATACGTAGGAAAAGGTGGCAGACAGTAGGCATCACAGATGGAACTGGGGCTTGCAACAGTCAAGACCAATTCCCAAGCAAAGCTGCTGCTGCTTCTGCTGTTGATCTAATTACTGCTACTATTGACTTATCTGTTGTTGTTGAATGAGTTGCTGTATAATCAACTGAGTCAACACTTGATCCATGGAAAGCAAAAACAGGCACTGAAATCCTTTGTCCAATCGACAATACTCTGAGAACTCCAAACAGCCTGATGAATAGCCCTTGCTGCATAGACAAGTAAGTACTCGTCGCCAAAGTGTTGTGTATACCAAAAAACACTTATTGTGCACGTAATATCACAAAGGGCAGGCTAGACAGACATGTCACAAATAAGCAGTAACAGTACACAGTCAGCAAGAGAACGATATATGAGAATGACACACAACTGAGGCCAAACCCAGTTGAGCTTCACGTCTTACAGTGTTCACCAGAGGCTCACTCCTATCGTCAACAGTGTTGGCCAGGTAGTGTATCTGAATATACCATACAGCAACATAGGAATTACAGTAAATAATATTCACAAAATCTAAAGATTGTAGCTGAAACAGAGGTAGCTTGGTTAAGGGGTATCATGGGTGAGTGGGGGCAGAAATTGTCATCTTGTTAAGGAACAACGAGAGTAGTAATATTAAAATGTTTACATTTGACGTCAGATCGTACCAACCTAAGACTTTGCATCTGGTGGGAATTATCACATTTTACTCAGAACTATGATTTATTAAAGTCCAATAGAGAGAAGGGTGTTTTTCAAAAGCAGTATTTGTATCAATGACTGCAAAATTAAAGCCACTGTATTATAACACAATAAAGAGAAGGAAGGTTGCTACTAGTCACTGTCATCAGAGTATTATCATTAAGGTAGTGATTCAGCATACTATCCCATACTTTCAAACACTGCAAACCTATCATACAGGCAGACTTTACTGAACACACCAATAATGAGAATCTTGCTTACCACCAACACCAATGAAAGAGAAGGATGTGGCAAGCTTGTGTGATGGCACACAGAGTAGGCTGTGATAGCGTAGCTCAGTGGCTAGCCATTAGGGCCTCGTGGGCTGTGCCCCAGTGGCCAGCCAATCAGTTTTGCAATCAAAATGTACTATGCGCGACATGACAAGAGTACACCACAACATCCTCTCTCGGTAATGATGTTAGCAACCTAGCACTACATTGTATGACATATAACTTTGCTTATAACTTGTGTTCTCTTTGTTGCAAAGCTGAGCAGGAATATGATGCACTTTTTGCAGAAATCTGTATGAAATTGAAGTTAAAGGCTGTGATAACACAAGAGGGAGTTGGAAAATAGTTTTACCCTATCGACTGTGGACTGAATTGCATATGAAAGGAAAAAAATAGAATGAGATATTAAAGATAATACATATCTCTATTTTTCTACATAAATTCCAAGTACATTGAGAGATTTGTCATACCATTTCATAAGCTTCATAAAGCCTTCCAGGAAAAAATTAGGATGTTGCATATGAAAGAAGCGTTGGACGGCTTCCAGTATTGCTTTCAAAGTGCCTTCCCGCGAGAGTCTTCCTCAAAGCTGGAAACAGATGGAAGTCACTTGGTGTAAGATCAGGATTGTATGGCGGATGGTGTAGCCACTCCCAACCAAGAGTTGCAATATGGTTTTGCTTTGCCGTCGCTGAGTGTGGTCTTGCATTGTCATCCAACAGCAGAATGCCAGATCTCAGCAGGCCACGCTGCTTTTTTGCAAATCACCTCTTTCAATTTCAACAGAGTGGCACAGTACCACACAGAATTGATAGTTGCATCCTCCAAAAAGTATGTAACACACTGCTTTTTTCCTGGGCAGCTTTTTGAAGCTTATAAAGTGGTCTCACAAATGTCTCAATGTACTTTGAAATTATGTAGAAAAATAAAGAAATATCTTATCTTTGATGTCTCTTTCAATCTTTTTCCTTTCATACACAACTCAGCCCACAGTCGACAAGATAAACTTATTTTCCAGCTCCCCATAGTATAAAGAAAATGTGTGATATGTAACATTAAATCATTAATGATAGGACAGCTCTGTATTGAAGAATAGGACTTCTGTTAAACCTACACAAAAATGCATAAAAAGCAAGAAAGCATAAAATGTGGGAATGTAAAAATGGGGTTTTACTGTAATTGCCTTTAATCTTTTTCACATTAACTGTGAGTTTTTTCCCATTAATACTTATGGAAATAATAATGGTTTGCACAAATTACATTCTTTGACCATATTTTTGTAGAACTAATCTCAAAGTTGATATGAATATTAAGACGAAAAATTCCTAGCAGGAAAAATTAAATATAAAAAATAGACGAAGATTACACACCAGGTGAAGGAGCACAGGTGTAACAGCATCACAAATAAATAAATGAATACACACACACACACACACACACACACACACACACACACAAACGCTAGCTTTCGCAGCCTAGCTGCTTCATCAGGCAGAAGGGAAGGAGAGGGAAAAGGAAATGATGAGGGTTTTAAGGAAGGGGGTAAGGAGCCATTCCAATCACGGGACAGGAAAGACTTACCTAGGGGAAAAAATGGAGGGTAAATAAATGCACACATACCCACACATTCACACAGACACAAGTACACCTAGGCAGACATACGGTAGAAAGCAAAGAAGTTAAGAAGTTAGACCTTAACTTCTTTGCTTTCTACAGTATGTCTGCCTAGGTGTACTTGTGTCTGTGTGAATGTGTGGGTGTGTGTGCATTTATTTACCCTCCATTTTTTTCCCCAAGGTAAGTCTTTCCTGTCCCGGGATTGGAATGGCTCCTTACCCCCTTCCTTAAAACCCTCATCCTTTCCATTTCCCTCTCCTTCCCTTCTGCCTGATGAAGCAGCTAGGCTGCGAAAGCTAGCGTTCGTTTGTGTGTGTGTGTGTGTGTGTGTGTGTGTGTGTGTTCATTTATTTATTTGTGATGCTGTTACACCTGTGCTCTTTCGCCTGGTGAGTAATCTTCGTCTATTTTTTATATTTAATCTCAAAGTTGGAAACTTATTTCACAATTTGACAATGGAAGTGAAGTGTTTGGACACACAATCATAAATATTATTATTTACTTATTTTCATCATGTATTTGCTAAACATGAAAACTGTTCTATCGTATTGTCACTAGAACTACAACTGAAGTTGATTTGATCTGTGACATTTTACTAGTCAAAGTTGATCCTAGTTCAGAGTGAGTTCTGCCTTATCATAGTGTGACATGTTTTCTCTCCCCCTCCCCCACACCTGTAGGATCAAATGCTTTATACAATCTGGCCTAAACAGTACTTCCTAGTTAAATTCCATTAATATAGATATGACTTGTACACAATGTGAAATTCTGATAGCATTACCTGGATAAACACAAAGAGAAAGAATTAAACATGAATGTGAACAGCAATAATAACTATACTAAGCTAGTGAGAGCTGAGCCGCTTCAAACGTACCATCACAACTGGCGTGATTTCGGATACCAAGGGGATTTCAGACTAAAAAAACACCTCTCTGGATACACCACTGCTATCAACACAACAAGCTGAATTTTCAAATTTATTGCTGTAATCAAAACTCTGAGTAATGATTATTCAACTAACATTAAAATAATAATTAATTTTTTTTTCGGCGGTAAAATTTTGTAAACCTGTGTAGCTGCACATGTTGCACCTGCCTAAATACAGACCTGTTCAGACTGCATGGTTTATCTTCTCTTTCTCCTTTCAATAAAACACACATCAAATATTTAGTGAAAGGCTACCCTCACAAAACTGGCAGAAAAGACAAGAAATTACCTAAAAACTTGCCTCAAGAAGAAGGGATACACTCACTCCTCTAGCAGCATTCAGAAAATCTCTCCTTTCAACCAAGTGAAATTACTGAAAAATCTCGCACAGAAGTGAACATACAGACAGTTATGTATGTTTCCAACATAAAGCCAATGCTGGAAAATCTCCCATCTAACTACATAATTAACTACAATGAAACCAGTTAAACTCATATAGAAACAAATTAGAATAAAATAAAATTGATTTAAGTCCGAAAGTTCCCCATATACTTCTAAACTCTGTACAGAGATTTAAAATACATGTGTCTGAAATCAGTCCATGGAATGGGATGATTTTGTACACTATTTGTCTACATCAGGCAAATATAGATATACACAGACTTTCTGTTTATAGGATATTTTATTGGTTATACATATACCCCACACATCTGCAACTAACAATACAATCTGGCAAATCATATGAAAGTTATGGTGAGAATAATCTCAAAACTGTCTGAAATCACCCTGTTTGACAGTACCAAAAGATGACCGCTCACCTAAAGCAAACTCGTGCGCAACACAGCAACACTTTGCACTAAACAGTGTGCACATTAGCTTTTGAAATTATGTTTTACACACACACACACACACACACACACACAAATTGTACAATCCCATGGTCACAGCAATACTGATACTAGATCACTGAAAGTGATTGCCTGAGCCGTACGAAGTGAGGAGCAGGTATGAAAGAAGGTAAAGAGGAGGTAGCACAAAAATGGAATATCACTGGATAGAGAAGTGGAAGGGAAGGGGGGGGGGAGTAAGGATGTTAAGAGAAAAGTTCAGGTAACAGTTTTCAATACCTACCAAATTTCTATAGTCATGCTGCCAGCATTGGGGTGTACTTTTGGGAATTTGTGTGATTGTGTGATTTTGTGTGTGTGTGTGTGTGTGTGCGTGTGTGTGTGTGTGTGTGTGTGTGTGTGTGTGTGTGTGTGTGTGTGTGTATTTCTCCTGGAAAAAGTGAGAAGGCTCGAAAGTTAGTATGAATGCTGTTTTCTGGTAGCCTGCATGTTGCTGTGCTCCACACACCAACTCGCTGTAGGTAAGTGGTTGCCTTTTCTTTAGCTTACATATTACTCCATCCAGAAATTTATACTATTGTTACGAGAAAAGTTAATATTTTACTTATCCTTATATATTTTCTGTAGAACAGCAACTTTCTGTAATACTGACTCTTAGGAAAATTAGTGAAAAGCAAATTGAAATTTACAATGAGAAACTATTTTCTAATATTATATGTCTTAAGTCAATGCAATTTCATTTCACAGACCACAATAATAAAGCGGAGGTGGAGGGAGTTATTTTACACACATCTGCAGAATATACTCATTTCACAAATGAGTTTTTCTTAATCATATATTTCACTTGTGAAGAACCTAATGTTAGGTAAGTAATGTGTTAAAACTGAATTTGGTATAAGTAAAAAAATATGAATAGATAAACACTTCTGTAACACCTTAGTTAACTTCAATGTAAATATTAAAAATCAGCAGACAATTTGAATTTTAGGCAAATAACTATGGAACAATAAGTTCCTACTCCTTAAAAAGATTATGCATACACAAACCTTCGTTTTTCAACACTCGCAACACTGATCCAAGCTGCTGATCGTCCAAAGCTAGTGTTTCACCATTCGTTCTTAACTGAGAAACCAATAACTGAACACCAACATTGTGACTTTCCTGATCTGCACAAGTAACCTATAATGAAACATATGAAAAACCTTAAATTACATTTATTGCTGAATACACATTAACAAATGTTTGTATAGCTTATGGGACTTAACAACGGGATTATCAGTCCCTAAACTTACAAACTACTTATGAACTAAGACTAAGGACAGCACAAATATCCATGTCCGAGGGGGGATTCGAACCCCCGACCGTAGTGGCCGTGCAGACCGTGACTGGAGCGCCTCAGTCCCCATGGCCACCGCGGCCGACTACACATGAACAAACTACTGATTATGGATGACAATTTGTTACTTGTAAAGAAGTTTTTAAAGGGCTGTTACACTGTAACCGTAATAGAATTTACTTTGTAAAAATAATTCAGAATGATTGAAAGCAAAAAATCCATAAGGGAAAGAAAAGGACATCACACATTTATAAACAATTGCTGTGTTTCTCTCCAATAAAAAAACAATATTGCTTGTTTATCATTGCGTACTTTAAATATGATTATCACATGAAAATCCATTTCCATTTTGGAATTTACAATCTTTTTAAATTTATTTCTAATAGTCACAGGAAACACAAGACAGTGAGGACATGCTGTCACACTGACAAGGTGAAGTCCACTAGATTACTTTGTGTGCTCCAGAACCATTACCAGTAAACAATATGAGTCACATATGTTTTCACAAACTCCCATTATCTATACATGAGAACTGAAGCATTGATGAAAATTTGTAGCAAGCAGGAGACCCAAGTTCAGATACTAGCCTTGGTATATATTTTCATATGATGCTTCAGTCTGCATATGCGAGGTCTGTTCAAATAATTATAAACTTTGTCCACAAATTATTTCTAAGCTTCTCTTAAACTTATTGTGCATGGTCGCATTCGAAATAGTCTCCTCAACAACTGATACACAACTCCCATTATCATTTTCATTTCCGGAAGCAATCTTTGTATGCTTCATGCTGGATAACACCAAGCGCCATAAGAGAATTTTCTTTTATCTCGTCTATCATTGTAAATCTTTGTCCTTTTAACAGGGTTTTAAACGAAGTCTGGTGGGGGCAGGCCTAAAGATAACATAGGATGAGGCAGCACAGCGATTTTGTTTTTTGTGAAACATTTGAAGTGTTCTGGACATTTGTTAAAGTATATTCTTCCAAGTTAAGCACATAATTTAACATAGCTGTATTCAGTTTTAATTAAGAGATCCAGCCTCAACTGTGCCTCTGTCATTTCCAATGTTTGCAATTATAATTTGTTAACTTCTTGGTGTTAATTTTTCAATTATAATGTTCTTAATAAATATAAAGAAGAACTCAATTTTACTGAGAAACTTCTTAAAATCAATTTATTCGCCTTATTACACTTTTAGACGAATAACAGAACAATATGTTCAACATCAGTCAAACCATGAATGAATAATAAGATAGTACCATGAATATGCATAAAAATCAATAAGAATTAATGCTTCATTTGTCTTTTCTGTCCTGTTCAGTTACTCTTAGATCATAGAGAAACTTCGTCAAATACTTCATGTGTCTTCTGCGACTACTTTGCGCCACCTTTCACCTCCAGGATCTGTAACAAACATTGATTCTGACGGCAGCTTCTGCTCTGTGCAAGCCTAATATCAACTTAATTAATATTTAGATACCTCAAGTCAATATAAAAAGGTTGCAGTACGTATTCAATGTAACACTACACAGACACGAACAAACAGGGATTAACATGTGATGGCGTTATTGTGATGCAAGAGCCATGAATTGTCTCATCACATTTCAGGCTGTCTCCTGTGGCATGAATTCATGATGAAGTAATCATTGAAAGTTATCAATGTCAGAGCATGGCTTTGACATCCGACCTGAGCTGAGCTGATGAGCTGCTTTTTTAGTCCTTGACAATGTTTCTCTAACTATTGTGAAAATTGAACCTTGGTCTTATCATCTTAACCATAGACCCACATCTCATCACCAGCTGTAATTCTCTTAAAGAATATCTCGTTCTCATTTGTGCAATCCAAAAGCTCTTCACAGATTGTAAGGTGATGTTCTTTCTGGTTTTGACTCGTGAGCCATGGGACGAATATGACAAAAAGATGCATTCCAAGTTACTGTTTAAGGATTTAATGAGATGACCCAACTAAAATGTTACATTCTTCTGCAGTCTCTTGGACAGTCAGTCTTCAATTGGCACTCACAATTTCTTTGACTTTCTGAGATGAACGTTACCTGTAGATGTCGAAGTGCGTCCTGAGTCAGGGTATCTGTAACTTCTGTCCAGTCATTTCTAAATCGCATGAACCATTTGTAACACTAGTATGGGTAAACACTCATCACCTTAGGCTTTCATCATTTGGTGTGTATCTGCTTAAGTTTTCTTGGGTTTCATGCCAAATTTAATGCAGACACTTGGATCCTCTAATCTGCAATCTCGGAATTCAAGAACTGAGTGACAATGTTCTACTTAATACAGCACTGAACAATAACAGGCATACAATAATGAAACTTCTGGCAAATACACATTCAAACACAAGTGTGTGGCAAGATACAAACTGCATTTCACTCCAACATTCAATTGGTGTGAAATTACAAATGTTCCAGAATTTCTGGAATATACCTCATATTCATCATTACAGAAGTTGAGAAGGCAGACTTGCTAGTAAAACCTGGGTCACAGATCTTTCACTGTGACAATGTGAGGAACAGGAAAAAAAAACCTGTGCTACAATTTGGATTCCATGCAACAGTGCCAACAACACTGGTGCAAGTATTTCATAAAAAAACTATGTTCTACAAAAGCTGGTCCTTTCTTTTGTAGGAAGGAAATCAATGAACAGTGAAAAAATACTACAACAAACAATGAGAGATGGACAAAATGTGGCCTACAGACCATGGTCTGTGCCCCTCTGGCATGCAGAAACCCTGACAAATGACAGCTGAAGGGGACCTGATTAAGTCACTGTCAGGGATATCAATTTGGTATCAGTGATGATAAATAGCCCAATTTATCATTTACAAGAGCCAAATGCAGACAGCTGAAGAACTGTTCAACTTAAGAAGAGGAACTGAAACAAACTAAAAGAAAAGAGAAGAAAATGAAACAGAGCAAAATAAGTATGTAGCATTTTTAACATACATGATTGCAGCCAGGTTGAGTTTGTTAATAAAAGGTTAATAAAATTCTTCATGAAGGTGAGGCATGAAAGATGTAGTGTGTGTCATGTGTATGAATGAAAAGTGAACAATTAACAATCAGGAGGTGACCCATCTTCACACCATGTGGGTTCCCTTACCTTAGGACTTGTGTCAGGCTGTCTGTGTTTACCAATCAGTAACAGCTGTGTGATAGTATGTTAGTCACTTGTGTAACTTTAAACTGAACTTCCACTAAGTATGTATTGTCTGCTGAAGAGAGACATCTTGAAGTCCTTGCGGACCTCTTTGTGGTAACCATTCAGTTTATTATCTGTCTACATAATTACAATAAAAACGCATCTACCTAAAATTAAATATGATTGTGTCCACTTGTATAATTTAAAATTTAATTGGACACTGTAAGAGGACAAAAAACATGACTACACAAAATGATTTTCACCTTGCAACAACACAAACACAAACAAACACACACACACACACACACACACACACACACACACACACAAACCCAACCGCCAACTGTTGCAGCCGTAATTTTGTTGAATGTTTGGAAAACTCTGGGCAAGGGAAAGGTCCCAGAATTACTCTTGCTTGTAACAGCGATGACCACATAGTAATAAGGACAGAAAGCTGGCTAAAACTATATGTTAAGAGCAACTAAATTTCAACTCTGAAATGTATATTGTAATAAATGGGGGAACAGATGATGGGAGGCAAGTTTCTAGCAACCAATAGGAATACAATAATACCTAACGAGATTACGGCAGACTCAGAAACTAAAAAGATTTGGGTGCACATAATAGTTAGAAGTTGATCCAAGATGATCACTAGATGCTTTTATATATCCCCTGCCTCAGCAGCAGTAATGGCAGAACATCTGACAAAAAACTTTGAAAATGTTTCTTGTAAATTTCCTTCTCAAACAGTAGTTTTATGGGAGGTTTTAACTTCCCATAAATACACTGGGAGACTCAAATCTTTAGAAACGGAGGTAGGATCGAAGAAGGGAATGAAATTGTCCTAAGTGCTTTATCCAAAAATTACTTTAAGCAGTTGAACATAGAATCAACTAGTGAAGATAAGATCTTAAATCTGCTAATAACAAACAGACCTGAACTTTTAGACTTAGTTTGCCCAAAAGGAATCAGTGTTCATAAAACTGCTACAGACTCAATGACTACAGCTGTAAACAGGAATACAAAGGAGATCCTTCTGTTTAGGAAGAGGACAAGAGACACATTTCAGATTATCTGACAGTTCAACACAGTAATTTTATCTCCAGCACAGACAATTTTGTTCTGAGAGTATACAGATCTAGAAGAATCACCCAAACTATTCCTACCACCTTCATATGTTGCAAAAATACCATGAACGTAAAATTAGAGATATATGAGCTGACACAAAAGCCTTTCCAGCAGTAGTTCTCCTCGAAACCATAGGCAACTGGAACAAGAAGAGGAGGAAGTGACAGTGTCACTCAAAGAACCTTCTGCTACAAATTGGAAGATGGCTTGCAGTGTAGACATGAGGAGTTACCTGTTAATAGCAAAGGTCTCAACTTTGAGGACTTAATCTGCCAGGAAGTTACATTCCTGTACAAACTCTGTAATCTCATGTCAGCTTCCTCCAGAAGTCCTATGGTATCACAAAGAACTGAAAATTAGTCTATCCAATCAAGATAACTTTGCAGGTGTCCAAAGATTTCTTGAAACTTTGATACTTTATTTTATACAGCAATAGAGACAACACTCCTTTGGGCTATAAACTACATACTTAGGCATCATGGAAGCAGATAAATTAACCTGGTTGAAAGTGGAGGAAGTGGTAGCAAAAACATCTGCTAAATAAAAGAAATTCAGTGAATAAATTACAAGAGTAGTTGTAGAGATTGAACACCAATGGCTGTAGAAGTGCTGGGAACAAAATAAAACACAGCTCTTTTTATGAACATTAAGAATGCCTAGAACTTTGTATCATGCTGAAAATATTTGAAAATTTCTGTATTAATGTTGCTAGTAGCAACATAAGTAAGATGATTACACAATAAAACTACAAGTTGTTAAGGATCCAGAATTGAACTTCAGGTTGGATCCAAATGCAGAATGGAGATTATGTATGTCATTTTTCATCATATTGGATAAAGTCAGAAAATAAGTCAAAACAATGTTTTGTTGATTGTAATGATCTTACAAGGGGAACACCAAGAATGGTACCAACGGATTTTGATGGGTTGCAGGTATGTTGTGAGGGAATTCCTCCAGACCATCAACCTAAAAGGATTTATTCCAATGGCCTTGATTTCTAAGAAAATCGAGATCAAATATGCAGCAAATTACCACACGTAACATGTCTACTTATACATGGTGGTTACAACTCAGCGAGGCAGCATGGTGTAATCGGCAAGGTGCTAGGCTCCCAGGCAGGAGACCCGGGTTCGATACCTAGCGGCAGAACAATTTTTAAAAATTGTAATTGCTACTTTTTATATTTGAAAAAAATTAAGCAAAGAAAAAGATATAAAGAAAGAAAAACAAAAATAATGAAAAGTCAAACGATTAAACAAATAACCAGGAAAATAAAAAGAATCTTCCGCTTCGGGTCATTTATTTTATTATTATTATTTTTCACTTTTCTTCATTTCTCTTTTATTGTGCATAATTATATGCCTTTATACCCACTCCTATGTTACAGCTTGAGTAAACAGTCAGGATAATAGCAAATAATACAGTAGCAACTGATTATTTTACTTATTGCTCAGTGTGATTTACTCAATGTCGTCATCGTCATGGTAGCTGTAAACATAGCTATTAAATGTTGCGCAAATATTATAGGTATTAACAAAAGACTGTTTACTGATTTCACCTTAAAAGTGTGCTTTGAAAAAACAAAATGAATAAAATACTAATCATGCAATATGTAACATATTGAGTGAATGTTACATGTTTTTATCCTGACCATTTACTGCAAAAGTTTACATAAGAATGGTTATAAAAATACATAATTATGCGCAATCATCGGCCAGGTGTGAAAAGTAATTGACCCATGTTGGACTTGAACCCAGATCGCCTTCATGGCAGCCTCGCATATTGCCGATTACACCACGCTGTTTCGCTGAGCGGTAACCACCATGTTTAAGTAGACACGTTATGTGTGGTAATTTGCTGTGAATTTGATTTTGATTTTCTTAGAAATCAAGGCCCATTGGAACAAATCCTTTTAGCTTGTTGGTCTGGAGGAATTCCCTCACAACATACCTACGACCCATCAAATTCCGCTGGTGACATACTTTGTGTTAACAGTCCACTTAAGGATTGGAAATTGCAATATATAATGGAAAACTTTCAGTCTTGGATGGCATTATTTCCTCAGGCAATACCACATATCATAAGACAAGAAACAAAGGACAAAAAGCTTCCACATTCTACCATCCATTTCTTTAGATACTTTGTGTTTGAATATTTCCACAAGAACCTTGTGTTTGAACATTTCCACAAGCACCTAACATCAACTTGGACAAAATATACTTCTTTTGTATAATAAGAAGTAAATTAGAAGCATCAAGTTTCCGGGTCATATAATAAATGTCACTAATTAACAAAAAAGAAATTATTCCATTTTTGCTTACAGAAAACAAATATAGATAAATAACAAATAAAGATGCCTGAAAACAACTAGGATTAAAATGAACCTACTAGTTCAATGAACTGGATTGACTGTAGTGATAAGAGAAAGTGAAGATGGCCCCTCACAGGACTCCTCCAGTTTGATTGTTATTAACTGTCATGTCTACCAGATAGCAGCAGACTACAATTATACATACCTGCTGTTGTGGAGACAGGGGTCCACCACGAGCTTTTGATGATGAAGGTTCAGGCTTAGACATCTGCACAATCTGTGGCATTGTTGTGGGCAGAGATGTAGCTGCTGACTGGTAGAGAACTGACCCAACCTCACTGTTCACCAAGCTAGTTGCTGGTGGCGGCTCTCCCACCTGAATAACAAACGACAGATAAAGGATTAACAGTTTGAAAATGTCTAGATTGACAAAAATAAGAAATGACAGTGTTACTGTAAGTGATGATTTTATCTAACAGACTGTAGTTCATCATAATTAACTTAATGAACACTGTTGGATAAAAATCTCCTCTTAATGTCTCCTCACCCGTCCAACATGATCTCTTCACTGCTTGCTGAACCACCATCCAATTTTGGACGATTTTTGTATTATAAGTCAATGTCTTGCAAACATTTGTCAAAACTGGTAATATTAAACAAACTTCCTTCACAGATACCTCAAAATTGTTTCTGGAACCCCTACTTTGTCAGAACAAACACACAGTGGGACATATTTGATTTTAGTGAAATTTTACTTGCCGTCCTGGCGGCCTTGCGTGGTAACATTGGCAATCGTGTGACATTGTCATTAGCCAATCACGTGATAACACAAATGTTTCGTCATGAAAACTTCATTTTATGAGAGCAATTCCTTTTACTGAGCGAACAAGGTTGCTTAGAAGAACCTCTCAACCATAGCTCAGGAATAGCATTATTTATTTATTTCATGGTTTGTACAAAACACTAATCAGGTCATTCTATGCTGATTTCTAAGAATATTAACTTGGGAAAGATTTTCTATTATGTTATTGATGTTGCCAATATAATTATGAGGCTGCCAGCAAGCTTGGAATGGTGTGAAATGGGAGAGGGGAGGAGGGAGGTGAAAAGGTGATTATCAGAGAAGGAGAAAAAGATGGCACACAGTTGGGAGAGAGCCATGAAGTGGGAAGAGAAGTAGGATTGGGAGGAGAAGAGGGGGGGAACAGAAGGAGACTGTGGACTGTTACGTGGTTACAAGACCATATATTATGTTGTGTGGATAACTGTGTGAATTTCAGAAGTGCTGGTAGTGGAGGGGACAATCCAGATAGCCTGAGTTCTAAAGCAGCCCTTGAAATCATGAATGTTGTGCTTAGCTGCATGTTTGTTAAAGGGTAGCCACACATTCTGATGGACAGATGGTTGGTAGTCACGGCAATATAATAAGCTGTTCAGTGATTGCAGCAGAGTTAGCAGATCATAGGCCTGCTTTCACGGTTGGTCCCACTTCTGTTAGGGCTAAGATAAGCTTTTAACAAGACTGGAATAGAAAGTGCTGAGTGGATGCATTGAGCAATTGCAAAGGGTTTGTCCAAGTGAATGGCATTGGAAGAAGCCAAAACATGAACTAGAATATTGGAGAGGTTAGGTAAACAACAGAATACCACTTTAGGAGGAGTCAGAAGAATCTTGGGTAGAATGTGTCTGATTTCAAGGTATGACAATGGATGATCAAAGTCCTGATGAAGGATGTTGTTCATTTGTTTCATGCCAAGGTGACAACGGGGGCACTTATTTGTGGTTGGAAATTGGTGGTGGAAGGCAGAATGGATACGGTACGGGTAATCTGTTGGAGGTCAAGGTCTAGGAGGTAATGCCTGTCTGTGATGGCCTTTGTGAGGGTACGGTATAGGAATTCTCATCACAGCAAATATGCCTTCAGCTTCAGTCTGTAGCAGTCAGCCACTGTGATAATATCAATAACTAGAGCAATGACAACGAATACTTGTGTTATAATTTTGTATTTTTATATTTCGACATGTTAAGCTATTAGCTAATCTCTGCTAACGCTTGACAATGGTAAATAACCGAAACCGGTAGCACTGATAAATAATAAACAGCTATGGTCAACATGTCGTTCTGCAAATATGCCTTCCATAGATGGAAAGACTATGTAAATGGCGGGACTTTTTGGTGTTTAACCCTTTTGACCCAAACGGATTTTGCTTTCTTACCGTAATGTCAACCTTCTAGCATGCTTCCAACCAACATGCAATGATAGTTCAGGCTGTGTTCTTCACCTACACAATCATCTCATGTTGGTTGGAATCATCAAAAGACTGACGTCGGAGGAAAAGAGAAAATCAACTCCCACAATCGGGTAGATTCACGTGGAAAGGGTTAATAAATAGTAGCTGTCAACATGATGATATTGTTGGTGGGTTTAAATGGACAGAGGTGTGGATGAAACCATAAATCATGCCCAGGAAGGTATTATGTGGGGTTGAGGAGGTCCAAGTGAGGTACATGGGAGAGGAAAATGTGAAGTAACGAAAATAGGGTGTATTGGATCTACTTAAAATCATGAAAATGTCTTCATTGATCCTGAACCAGACCAGGTGTTTGGTGTTCTGGGAGGCTATGACGGTTTTCTCTAAACAGACCACAGAGAAGTTGGCATTGGAGGATGCTGTACAGGTGCCCATTGATGTACCATGTATTTGATTCAACCCTTCAAAGGAGTAGTAGTTGTTAGTTAAGATAAAGTTAGTATGGCTTATGAGATAAGAGGTAGTGTTTGAGAGGAGCATGGGTGTATGGGTATGACACGTAAGGACCAAAGAGGTAAAAGGGAGGGGTGGTTGAAGAGTCGGTGAAGGACGTTAGTGGTACCTTTGATTTCGGCTAAAAGGTTTCGAGGTATTGCTCAATGACGCCCGAAATTCTTACAGTCAAAACAATGAAACTAAACACAATTGGGCACCTAGGATTATTTAGTTTGTTGATTTTTTGGGAAGATTAGTTTGAATTTGGGAGAAATGTAGGAACACGCGAGGCAATACTCACACTAAGAATTATCTTAGAAGATAGGTTAAGGAAAGGGATACGACGTTTTTAGCATTTGTGGATTTGGAGAAAGCTTTTGACAATGTTGATTGGAATACACTCTTTCAAATTCTGAAGATAGCGGGAGTGAAATGTAGGGATCAAAGAGTTATATTGAACTTGAACTGTTGTGGTGTAAAGTCAGCACCACACGCCAGACATAAGAGAACAACTGTGGAGAAGGCAGCAATTGATCAAAAGCCAATTGCAAGCATGCACCGCGCACCCTGGAGGAAGTAACCAAAGATGTGCGCCTTCTGCAAGCGGCTATATCTAGGCCGACATACATCTGGACGGCCCGTCAGTTATTAATCAGCTACGAAGTCAGAAATAGGACAGTAATAAGTCAGAATGCGGCTACGAACTTAGCAGTAACTAGGTCATAGCGCAGCTAGCATGGTGGTGGTGGTGGTGGTGGTGGTGGACATAAGGGACCAAACAACGAGGTCATCAGTCCCTTCAACCTCAAATTGTACACGCCACGGAACCCAAAGAAAAATAGGGGAAAGCCAAAAGATCATTACACTAGGAGTTAAAATTGTCTCACCAACAAGACTAAGACCAACCCAGGGCAGCAAATGCTACAGTGTCCGCTCCCACGGCTCCAGAAGCGCGACTACCCTAAACTACAAGTTACTAATGGCACAGTGGTCAACGTATCACAGCTCCAGGTCAGGGAGAAATAAAACTATGTTAAAATGTAAAAGCGTGGGGGACTGGTGGGGATAAGGCTCTAAACCCCACAAACAGCCAAGAATTACAAACCCACTCACCCCGACCAAGCGAGTCCTATAGCTGACAATAAAATCTACTTTCACGGAGGAAGGCAAGGACGCGATCTACAATCCGTGGGTCATCCGCCAAAACTAGAGGCAATGAAGGCGGTAGGCCATAGTCGCCACAAAGTGTCAAATAGAGAGGGCATTCAGTCAGAATATGAGACACGGATTGTACAGCTCCACAATCACAATGTGGCGCAGCTAGCATCATACGGACGACGAAGCAAGAAGCGAAAAGAGAGAAAAAACAGACATATGTTCTAAAGTTGAGTATCCTTGTATCTTCAGTCAATAAAACTTGTTATACAAATCTCTATAGGGATTTTTTAGCTGACCATCGATTCCTGCACCAGTACCTTTCCTGACACTAGACCGAGACGAGTACTGAACTAATGGCAGAAAGAATGAAACAACAAAAGGCTACGAGGTCACAACATGAACAGAAACCAGATAGCAGTTATTAGAGTCGAAGGGCATGAAAGAAGGAAGAAAGCTTAGGGTTTAACATCCCGTTGACAGCTTTGTCATTAGAGATGGAGCTAACCCTCGGTGTGATGTGCAAGGAAGGGGAAGGAAATCAGCTGTGCTCTTTGAAGGGAACCATCCCGGCATTAGCCTGGAGTGAGTTAGGAAAATCACGGAAAACCTAAATCTGGATGGCGAAAGGTGGACTTGAACCACCATCCTCACGAATGCAAGTCCAGTGCGTTACTGCGTTACCACTGTGCCACCTCGCTCGGTCGAAGGGCACGAAAGGTCGCAGCAGTTGGGAAGGTAGTAAGACAGGGTTGTAGCCTTCCCCCAATTTTGTTCAATCTGTACATTGAGCAAGCTGTGAAGGAATGGAAGGAGAAGTTTGGAGAGGGAATTAAAGTCCATGGAGGGGGAATGAAAACTTTGTAGTTTGCTGATGGCATAGTAATTCTGTCGGAGACAGCAAAGGAGCTGGAAGAGCAATTAAATGGAATGGAGAGTGTATTGAAAGGAAGATATAAGATGAACATTAATAAGAGGAAAACGAGGGTAATGGATTGTAGTGTTGGAAAATCAGGCAAAGCTGAAGGAATCAGATTAGGTAATGAGACAATAAAAGTAGTAGATACGTTTTGTTATTGGGGTAGCAAGATAACTTCTGATGGCCGAAGTAAAAGAAGATATAAAATGCAGTATGGCTATGGGAAGGACAGTGTTTATGGAGAAGAGAAATTTGTTGACATCAAATATTAGTTTAAATGTGAGGAAGTCCTTTCTGAAAGCATTTGTCTGGACTGTAGCATTGTATGGGAGTGAAACGTGAATGATCAGGAGTTCAGACAAAAAGATGATAGAAGCTTTTCAAATGTGGTGCTACAGATGAATGATGAATATTAGGTAGGTAGGTCACGTAACTAATGAGGCAGTGCTCAACAGAAATGGGGAGAAAAGGAGTTTCTGGCATATTGTAAGAGAAGGAATAGAATGGTGGGACACACTGTGAGACATCAAGGAATTGTCAACTTGGCATTAGAAGGAAGTGTGAGGGGTAAAACTCATAGAGGGAGACCGAGGGACGAATACAGTAAGCAGATTCAAAAGGATGTAGGTTGTTCGTATTCTCAAATGAAGAGGCTTGCACAGGAGGGGGTAGCATGGAGAGCTGCATCAAACCAGTCTGCGGATTGAAGAGCACAACAACATGCAGATATACCTCTGAATATACATATTTGAAATTGCATAACAATCACCACATAGTTCAGGAGATATTTCGTTAAAAAAATAAGTGGATAAAAATACGCCCTATGGCACATGAGGTTATAATTTATTAAGTCTATACTAACAACTTCATTGGCAATACATTTCGGAGACAGTTGTCAAACAATAACATTCATGGAAATATGCCCTATCATGCATATGGTTTTACTCTATCACTTCTCTATTACTAACAGAATTTGCAATAGATTTCACAGAGGAGCCTGCATACAGCACTTATATAAATGAATATATACCTGCAAAATTATATTGTTGTGCAACACATAGAGCAAAAGATATGACATAGTAAATTAATACTGCAACAGGTAAAAACATGTCACATCATGCACCACAGTTTTAATATATTTCTCATTTACTACTTAGACACTACTGCATGTGTCATCTTAAGGACACTCCGGGAAGTTGACAGTGCTGTTGACATCTTTGAACTGTGAAGTGCAAACAGCTGCAGGTGAAGGCACTAGCTTTCTACAGAACTATTATGAAGCATAGCCATAGGCAAGTTTACAAAATAGCATCAGAGAAACATGAGACAGAAGCACATAGCCAAACACAAATCACAGAACAATCTGTTAAGTATTGCGGAGTGGATTTGACATCTCCATGTTTCTCACATGGACAACTCTGTCGCCTGCTCAAGGTTGAGCTCACCAAAGAATTTATTCATACTAGCACCTGGGCAAATAACAAAAATATTGTTTACAGTCAAGTTTTGAATTAAATTAATGTAATACATCATTTGTATTTTATTACTGTTGTGACCTCGTCGCCTTTTTGTTCTTTATTCGTCCCGGTCTGGTTGTCAAAGGTATTGGTGCAGGAGCCTTTGACATCTAAAACATTGATATAGTTAGTATTATAAGATATTTATTGACTGAAAGTTACAATACAGTAACATAAGTCTGTTTCTTCTCTCCTCTTGCTTCTTGCAGCGGCGTCTGTAGGATGCCAGCTGTGCTGTGACCTAGTTACTGCTAAGTTTGTAGCCGCATTCTGATTTAGTACTGTCCTAGATCTGTCTTCGTAGCTGCCTATAACTGCCTGTGGTCTGAGTAGTAACTGTCCAAGTTCTCACTAGTAACTGACCTGAGTTCTGAATAGTAACTGTCATATTCCCGAATAGTAACTGCCGGGCGTCCAGACGTATGTCGGCCTAGATACGATCGTTCTTTTATGTCTGGCGTGTGGCACTGACTTTATGCCACAACAATTACTATTTTTCTTTCATTGGATACCGCACTTATAATTTTGTACATTATGCATATTTCTTTGTTTTACTCTTTCATAATTTCTAAGCTCTTTTCATGAATATATGGACATGAAATGCCCATGAGCAAAGAGTCATGTTTAATAGTGAATTACACTTTAAAAAAAATGGGAATCATGCATAAAAACTTATAATTATTGTTTTGTGATGTTATTTTTCAATTTCTGAAAGTAAAACAGTAGATTATTTGGACTAGAATTGTAACAAAGAATTATTTTGGCTTTACTAAACTTACATGTTATACGAGACAAGCCAAACCTATGATATTGATTTTATTTTCACAAAAACTTATTTTTTTCAAAACTTTTTCTCTCTTCTTTACACTCACGTTACCCACCACCTCAATTTTTCACATGCACTCAGAGATAATAATCCAGAGAACTAACATTGGGAAGAATGTGCAAGTCACAGTATGATCCTCACCTACCTACCCATCTGTCATCAATAGAACAATGCACGCATCTTCGGTTACTCCCTCCAGATTGCGCAGCACATACTACCGATTGGCTTTCAGTTGATCACTGCCTTCTCCACAATCATTCTCTTACGTCTGGCGTGTGGCGCTGACTTTACTCCTCAACAGTTCAATTTGAATATAACTCTTTGATCCCTATTTTCACTCCCACTATCTTCAGAATTTGAAAGAGTGTATTCCATTCAACATTGTAAAAAGCTTTCTCCAAATCCACAAATGCTAAAAACATCAAGGTTGTAACATCAACAGGACTGAGGATAGGTTGCAACTCACCATAAAGGTCATTGGTGAGCTGTAGGCAGTCACATGGGGGGAGGGGGGGGGAGAGACATTCACACAACTCAGCTTTCAGCCACAGCATTCATCAGAGAAAAAATACACGTACATTCACTCAGACACAATTCTTGTGTGCATGACCATGATCTCCATCTGCTGTGACCTATGTGCATGTGTGCACGAGTTATGACAAGAGTGACTGTGAGAATGGATGTGACGTCCTTCTGATGAAGGCTGTGGCTGAAAAATTAAGTAGTCTAAATGTGATTGTCTTTGCTACGTGCCTGTGTGCAGCTCAGTGATCACTTTTACAATGAGCTCCAATCTAACATCATTATTGTGGTCTTCAATATAATAATAAAATGCATAATTTGCAATTGACATTAAAGAAAATCGCTGAACCACAGATAGACAAAAGGAAACACAATGACACAACTTAAGTCTTCATCAGAAAAAGACTCTTACCCATTCATACAATCATACAGGCACAACTATGCACGAATAACTGGTGTCTCCAGCTGTTGCATCTCATTTAGTGTCACAATCAGCTTCCAGTCAAAATTTGGACTGCTTTCTACAGTCAGCGGAGGTAAAATATAGGGAGAGTTATTTACAACTTGTACAAAAGCCAGACTGCAGTTATTAGCCTCGAAGGGCATTAAAGGGAAGCATCAGTTGGGAAGGGAGTAAGACAGGGTTGTAGCCTTTCTCCGATGTTATTCAATTTGTACATCGAGCAGGCGGTGAAGGAAAGCAAGGAAAAATTTGGAATAGGGATTAAAGTTCAGGGGGAAGAAATAAAAACATTGCGTTTTGCTGATGACATTGTAATTCTATCAGAGACAGCACATGACCTGGAAGAGCAGTTAAATGGAATGGACAGTGTGTTGAAGAGAGCGTATAAAATGAACATTAACGAGAGCAAAACAAAAATAATGGAATGCGGTCTTCAAAAATCAGGCGATGCTGAAGGAATTAGATTGGGTAACGAAGCAATGAAGGTGGAAGATGAGTTTTGTTACTTGGGTAGTAAAATAACATGCGATGGTCGCAGTACAGAGGATATAAAATGCAGAATGGCAATGAGAAGAAAAGCATTTTTGAAAAAGAGAAATTTGCTAACATCGAATATTAAATTAAGGGTAAGGAAGTCTTTTCTGAAGGCATTTGTGTGTAGTGTTGCCTTGTATGGGAGTGAAACATGGACGATAAGCAGTGCGGACAGGAAGAGAATAGAGGCCTTTGAAATGTGTGGTGCTACAGAAGAATGCTGAAGATTAGGTGGGTAGATCACATAACTAATGAAGAGGTACTGAACAGAATTGGTGAGAAAAGGAATTTTTGGCATACCCTGACTAACAGAAGGGATCGCTTGGTAGGACACATTCTTAGACATCGGGGAACATAAATTTAGCATTGGAGGGAAATGTGTGGGGTAAAAATCGCAGAGGGAGACCAAGAGACGCGTATAGTAAGCAGATTCAAATGGATGTGGGTTGCCGTTCTTATGAGGAGATGAAAAGGCTTGCTCAGGATAGAGTAGGGTGGAGAGCTGCATCAAACCAGTCTCTGGACTGAAGACCATAACAACAACAACATTCTACAGTCATATAACAAACCATTTGAGAATACCTTGAGACAGTCAGAAAATTTGGATGTACACAACTCCCTTAAGCCAACTGAGATACTAAAATTTTTTCATCTTGGCATATTTGATATTCCATGCACAACAAGGTCGAATTGCAGTGCTAGGAGTACCTCGATGTTGTTCCTATTATTTCACTGAAAAAGTGGGCCATCCCCTTTTTGGTGATTATCATGCTGCAGCAATGTCGCAACCAAGTGAGTTATGTCAGAGTTAATATCAGGCCAAAACATGTGTTTCTCACTAAACACTAGGTTCTAGAAATGACCCAGAGATCCAAATGTAGAAGCTGTAGGAATTTTTGTCAGAGAGAGGTAGAAATCATAGCTTGTCGATGAACCACGCCATCACGCATTGATAACCAATAAAAGGAGCAAATTAGTTGCATAGGAGATTCAAGGACCTGCCTGAAATTCTGTCAGGCCACCCTTGCTGAACATGAGGAGTACCTTGCCACAAAACAGTGTCTGTTGGTGCTGCAATCTGGGACCCCGTGACAGGAAAATCCTGTACCACAGGAATTCTGTACAAAGCACCAGCATTGGTATGTTGTGCGGTATCCTGATAGAGTACTTCATAATTCAAATGGGGAAAATATAAGGCCCACCTCTGAAAATCACTTGCAGCCCTGTTGGACAGTGACGCAAACGGATTTAATATGGAGACCAAGGGCTTGTGAGCAGTGTAAATTTGTAAATGTCATTTAGCCTCTGTGTGTGTCTTGGATGCATAAGCAGTATGTCATTCTGAGTCATCTTGTTGGGATGCACCTGTGGTCAGGACCAAATGACAACCAGGATAGAATTTTGCTTGACATGTGGCAGTTTATAGGTTACTTTTCAGCTGTACGAATGAATTTTCACGCACCAAAGTCTGTCAAAACTGCACATTCTTCTGCAATAATTGAGGCAAGGGATGTGCGAGCTCCACAGTACCTGGAATACCTGGAGCTCCTTAATATAAGCTGGGCAAAGGAGAACCATGGTAGTGGCAATGTGCTGATGCAGAGCCTTAATTCCTTCATAAGACACTTTAAATCTCAAGTAAACATCTGAAGATTAATAAAACTGGTGAATTTGAAAGGCTGCATTTGAGTCCAGTAGTATGCAAAACATGGAACAAAGCCACAAATTGTAAAGGTGTTCTACTGTAGGGTACCCGTAACAATAAAGTGAACCAGATAACTTATGCAACTAGGTACAGTAGCCATTAACTGCTCCAGGAAACAATGGAAAATGGCCAGGGTGCTGGCTACACCAAACAGATGCTGGTATCAATAGAGAATCAAAGGCATATTGATGCTTATAACTTCGACGAAGGCCTTTCAAAGAATGAGCTGAATAGCCCCCAACAGCACTATTCTAGCCAGCTCAGTCTTGACCAGGTCATGCAATTTGTCCAAACACAACCAACAGGTGAAACAAGCTGGTCCCACAACTGGGAACCAGATTCAAATCCGTCAACAATGCAGTGGTGTCATCCCCTGTCCCCTCATCTCAAGAAGTTCAAGAGCTAGCCATCTACTGGAAAGATGCTTCATTGATTAGGGAGACCCACCGCTTATTAATTCCCAGGAATCTGGTGTCTCCATCACTCGGGAATGATTAACAACAATAATTCAGAATTTATTATGTGCAATTACGGTGAAACATCCACAAATACTGCAAACTGCAACAAAGAGTGTACTGATTCATAATAAAATACGTCGCCATGTCGTAAATGTTGTAATGCAGAAGTTGCACTAACTGAAATGTAATTATCATACCTTCAATCCTTTCAAAAAGGCCTTGAAGGATCGATGATTCCTGTTAGAATAGCATGTGCTTGTACCATGTCAAGAAAATAATGGGTCTTGCTGTTAGCTTTAATGTAATGTGAACTACAAAATTGTAAGCACAGCTCAGGCCTTCTGAGAATAATTTTGAAAACTTGAAACACAACTCTTCTAGTTCCTAATACGGAATGTTTTCAGGTACTAGAAATCCCACCGATTTTAAAAATATCAGGTTTTCTGTGCCTGCATCATCCGCTACTAAATGTGTCAATGTCCACACAACAGCCTTTAAGTCATAAGACCAGAAAATTTCCCAGAACACGAAATTTTGATTGTTACAACTTATATGCGTAGTCACAGGCAACAGAGCCAGAAATCCTAAATCCACATATGTCTGGGAGTTTATCAATGTCACTGCTGCACCAGTATCAACTTATGTGTGCACATTCTTCTTGAATACTTTTACTTCAATAAAGAGTTTGTTAGCATTGGCATGTTCGCAATTAATGTACATGGTCCAGTCTGTTTTTGGCCCCACTTTGAGGGGTGAGACTGACATACTGAAGAAATATGGCCCTTTTTCCTACTGGACAGAACTGAAGAGAGGTTTGAGATTGTTTAGCCTGCTGCGCCCTATGAGATGCTGAGATCATGTTTCAGTGTCCACCACATCATCCCACCTGCACAAAACTGCTAACATACACAGATGCTCATTGGTGCCGTCAAAAGCGAGTGTGTAGACGGAACCATTTTTCATAGCCTTTCCAATACTCAAATGCCTCATCATATTGGGGGGGGGAGGGGGAGAGGGGGGGGGGGTCCAGAAAAGGTGAAGAAACCCTGGTAGTCAACAGTGTCAACAAGTCTGGTTAGCAGCTGTGCATGTCTTGTATTGTGACAATGTAAGTAGGAGGCGAGGTACTGGCAGAATTGAAGTTGTGTCTGGATAGCTCAGTGGTAGAGCACTTGCCTGCGAAAGATAAAGATCCCAGGTTCCGGCACACAATTTTAATCTGCCAGGAAGTTTCCGTATGTGACATGATTCCATCCTGCTGAAACCCCACGTTTTCTGTGTTAAGATTTCGCAATCTGGATGTAAAGAATGTTTCAAACATGTCAACATACCAAGTAGATGTTACTGTTATGCAGTACTACCCTCACATTCCAAAAAATAATGGCCAATAACACCAAGACAAATATGACTATAAGTAACATTGGCACTATGTAATGTATCCTTGAAACACTAAAGGATTTTCTTTTGTTCAGTAACAGAAGTTCAGTTTGGTTCCTGTTGATTCTACTTATAGGTGGGATTTCATTAGGTATGGCCTGCACCTCAATAGCAAAGGAAAGGGGAAACTAGCTGGGTTGATAGCAAAATCCTTAAGGGGAGGACATACAATTCATGGAAGTACTATTTTAGGCTAAGTTCATTGTCCAGTGAAAAGCTCAGGCATGCAGGTGCTAAAGATGTTAAAAACTCACAAAAGTAAAAAGTGATGTCATCATTTTTCACCAGAATATTGTGGGATAAAAGAATAAAATAGATAAGCATTTGGTTTGTTTAGATGATATAGAAACTGATAATGTAATAGATATACTTTGCCTGTTTGAGCATCACATTGTCACTGGTATGGAACATGTGAATGTCAGTGGATTTAAATTAACTGCAAATGTAAATAAGATAATAACGTAAGAGGAGGATTTGTCGTATATGTCAAAAGCTATCACAGTGAAAAAAGTTTAGAAACAAAAAAGTTTTGTGTAGAGCAACATATTGAAGCATGTCCCTGTCAGATTAAACTCAATGATGACTCTCTCATAATTGGAACAGTATATGGTTCCCCTTTAGGAAACTTCCAGTATTTCTGTAAAACTTGGATGCCTTGTTGTGCTATCTGTCTAATACAAGGAAGCAAATTACACTCCTGCCCATTAAAATTGCTACACCATGCATATGACGTGCTATAGATGCAAAATTTAACCGACAGAAAGAAGATGCTGGATATGCAAATGATTAGCTTTTCAGAGCATTCACACAAGGTTGGCATTGGTGGCGACACCTACAACTGCTGACATGAGGAAAGTTTCCAACAATTTCTCATACACAAACAGCAGTTGACCAGCGTTGCCTGGTGAAACGTCGTCTTGATGCCTCGTGTAAGGAGGAGAAATGAGTACCATCACATTTCCGACTTTGATAAAGGTCAGAATGTAGTCTATTGCGATTGCGGTTTATCTTATCGCAACATTGCTGCTTGGGTTGGTCGCGATCCAATGACTGTTAGCAGAATATGGAATCGGTCAGTTCAGGAAGGCAATACAGAATTGCGTGCTGGATCCCAATGGCCTCGTATCACTAGCAGTCGAGATGACAGGCATCTTATCTACATGCCTGTAATGGATCGTGCAGCCACGTCTTGATCCCTGAGTCAACAGATGGTGATGTTTGCAAGACAACAACCATCTGCATGAACAGTTCGATGACGTTTGCAGTAGCATTGACTATCAGCTCAGAGACCATGGTTGAGGTTACCCTTGACACTGCATCACAGACAGGAGCGCCAGCGATGGTGTACGCAATGACGAACCTGGGTGCACGAACAGCAAAATGACCTTTTTTTTCCGGATGTATCCAGGTTCTGTTTACATCATCATGGTCACATCCGTGTTTGGTGACATTGTGGTGAACGCACATTGGAGGCACATATTCGCCATCGCTATACTGGTGTATCACCCAGCGTGATGGTACAGGGTGCCATTGGCTACACATCTGGGTCACCTCTTGTTCGCATCAACGGCACTTTGAACAGTGGCCGTTACATTTCAGATGTGTTACAACCCGTGGCTCTAACCTTCATTTGATCCCTGGGAAACCATACATCATCAGCAGGATAATGCATGACCGCATTACAGCCATGTGGATAAGATGCCTGTCATCTTGACTGCTAGTGATTCAAGGCTGTTGGGAATCCTGCACGGTGTTACGTATTGCCCACCTGAACCCACCGATTCACATTCTGCTAACAGTCATTGTATTGCGACCAACGCGAGTAGCAATTTTGCGATATGATAAACCTGTAATTGTGATAGCCTACAATAAGACCTTTATCAAAGTCGGAAATGTGATGGTACGCATTTCTCCTCCTTACACGAGGCATCACAACAACGTTACACCAGGCAACGCTGGTCAACTGCTGTTTGTGTATGAGAAATTGTTGGAAACTTTCCTCATGTCAGCATGAACCTTGTGTGAATGCTCTGATAAGCTAATCATTTGCATATCACAGCATCTATTCCTGTCAGTTAAATTTTGAATCTGTAGCACGTCATCTTCGTGGTGTAGCCATTTTAATTGCCAGAGTGTATATTCACGAAGACGCTAAGTTAGTTCTTTTTGTTGACGATGTATAGCTATCACACCTGACAATCAGGAATTAACTGATGAAATTATAAAAGATGTTCCTCAGAAAATTATTAAGTGGTTCTCTACAAATGGACTCCCCATTAAACTTTAATAAAACCCAGTATATACAGTTTCATGCAGTAAATGGCATGACACCATTAATAAAATTAGACTTTGAACATAAATCTGTAGCTAAGGTACAATATTCAAAAATTTTAGGTGTTTGTATTGATGAGGGATTGAATTGGAAGGAACACACTGAAGATCTTCTGAAACGTTTGACTTCAGCTACTTATGCTATCAGGGTCATAGCAAAATTTGTTGATATAAATGTCAGTAAAATAGCTTACTATGCCTATTCTCTTTCCCTGCTTTCATATGGGATCATATTCAAGGGCAATTCAGCCTTGAGTAAAAAAGTATTCATCGCACAAAAGCGTGTAATCAGAATAATTGCTGGAGACCACTCAAGATCATCCTGCAGACACTTATTTTAGGATCTAGGAATCTTCACTGTAGCTTCACAATATATATATTCACTCATGAAATTTGTTATTAATAATCTGACCCAATTCAAGAGTAATAGCAGTGTGCATAGCTACAACACTAGGAGAAAGGGAGATATTCACTATTCAAGGTTAAATCTAACTTTGGGACAGAAAGGGGTGATTATGCTGCCACAAAAGTCTTTGGTCACTAACCAAGTAGCATCAAAAATTCGACAGACAGCCAACTGGTATTTAAAAAGAAATTTCTGGAAGGCAACTCCATCTACACTTTAGATGAATATTTAGATAAAACTTAAAAAATTAAAAAAAAATATATATTAAAAATCATTAAAATATTTTCATGTACAGACATCATTTACTAAACTGACACTGTCCACATGATTACAAAATGCCGTATATATGATCTATGGACCAATTATGAATCTAATGTAACCACTAAAGAAGTAGACTACTTCAGACACTAATACACTCTCAAGGAATTGGAATCCTTGACTTCAGCTAACATGTTATAAAAATCCTTCCACTACAGGCTCTCACAGTGTTAGTTGCTCTACAAGCTATGTATTGTGGGTTAGAACTTTATTTCACGAAGTATTCTTTGTATGCTTCATCTCCAAAACCCCAGGAGAGCTGTATTTTGTTAAGTGAACAGCGAGAAAGCTCTTGATGGAAATTTGAGCAACTGCAATGTTCTCTTGGGTATGTATCATTCAAACTCCAACTAGAGATTTTTTTTCCTTTTTTCTTTTTTCCCCATTTTGGGCAAGTTTTATAAAAATTACACCTTACTGTAACTGGATGAGCCGACAGGACAGTATATAACATCCTACCTTGTAAAAAACACTCACAGCAACAGCATGTTCCACACTAATATAAAGCTGAATGAATAGTAGTAGCTACACGTTCACAACAACATGCATAGTTCCAAACAACTTAGTGCTGACTTTGATAATGATCTCAGCTACTGGGCACCTACGAAACTATACCATCCCAGACCAACGTCAAGTGATTTTCAAAATGTGTGTTATCCTCTTTATGTAACACCTGCCATTTTTGATTATATCTTTTACAAATAGCCTCACAAATAATGAGGACACAGTTCACATATGATAAGAGGAATGTTTTACTTCTTTTCTCATCAGTTACATTTACAAATTAAAGGTACTATTAAAGAAACAGAACAAAAATAAAATACATAAAGGTTCATTTTCTGTTGTTAAGCCTTATATCCAAGCAGTATATTTATTAGACACTGTGAAGTGAATAAATTGCAGTATTTAGGCCTGATAAAAAATCCAATAAATGACTGTGCAATACCTGTCCAGTATAACGTGGTGAATACTGTGCTGCTGAGCTCATGTTAGAGTCAAGAGGACTGACATGGTTTTCAAATTCTGGTAAGGAAGTAGATGGCTGGGGGGAGAATGGCGCACCAGGTTCATAGATACCATTCTGCCCTCCAACATACTCCACCTGCAATTTAAAAACAAATGGATGTCAGATAAATTCCACAAAAAATATCCACCACTCTTGAAACCATTACGGAAATAACAGATAAATAAGAACACATGCAGTTCTGGTACTTCAGCCTTGTATTTCATCTGTGATGTGCAAGAAACTTGGAAGAAGATTTATCCAGTAGGTGAATGTCGTATTTCATAAACATCAATTTTCACAAATCAGGTCTTTGAAAATCATTAGGTACATTCGAAAGCTCTGCTCGCAGAGACATCACTGCATCGGAGGGAACTTGAGTATCGGATGCAGAAGTGTATGCACTTTGGGGTGGTTGAAGGATGCACCTAGGGTATTACAGCTACTGACACATTCACCCAAGCCAACTTGTCCTCACCTGAAGAGCCATATGAAGTGTTCCATAAAACACAGTAAGACATCTCTAAGGCTAGTAGCATCTTAGGGATATTGATTCCAAAATTTAACACAGCTTTTTGGGGAAACAATGGGAGTTAAATACAGAAATAAACCAGTAATATTAGACTGCTCTTGTAAAGCTGAACAGGGCTAAGGCACAAAACACAAATCTAAATAAGAAAGAATTTATTTCGCTGCAATCTGAAATAATGTACAGCGCTGTTGTGGTGGTTTTGAATGATGCATTGAGAATTGTTAAGATCAAAGAATCCAATGGAAGAATGAAAGATACATGCAAACAAAATGTTTTGTTGTTCTACTCAGGTAAACCTGATGTGTAGAGAGGATATACAGTGGTATTTGGTTTGTGATGGTATTCACAGGTCTGTCCTGGAATTTCAATAATAAACCAGTCAATGAAGACCAGAAATACAGAACCATGATTTCAAGTGCAAACTGTTTCAAGGTAAAAAGTAAAAGTAAACTACATATCCTGCATAAACAGTCTACCTCATTTCTTCTCTAGTACTAAGGGTTTCCTCATAAAGGACAAAAAGGTGCAGTAACTTTCTGGCCATTCCTTAACTCACCACTGAGTGCATGATGTAATTATAGACTTTATACTGTTGATGATAAGACAGCAGCAAGGTGCCACATTTACCAAACCATCACCTTCCAATCAACACTACTAAGTTCACTGAAAACATCACACTTACAAATTACACATTTCACAGTCATTGTTTATAGAAATATATTTTGTAAAAAGCTGCAAAGACAAACACTTTTAATAAACTTTAACTCCATTACATAAACATAAGCTCAATGAAATTAAACATAGTATATCTGTGATATGAAATGCGAGCAGTGCTTGTATTTTTGTTGTTTGTGAGTTTGAATGGCGCTCAACATCGAGGTTATCGGCGCCCACTTCGAAGTGAGGCAGCCAGAGGTGATGGTTGTATGACTGTGTTGTGTGCCTGTGTGATTGCCTGAGTGTTCTATTTTCTGAAGAAGGCCATGGCTGATAGCTGAAAGTATTGTATGTGTGTGTCTTTTGTAAGTGCCTTCCGCAGCTCGTCGCCACGTCTTTGCTGTGGATTGTAAACTGTCCTTACTATATTATTAATTCCAACCTGGACTTTCCATTATTGTATTATGCAAATGTGAGGTATTTCAGTCCTATGTGATTATGTTTGGTTACATAGTGAATTATAAATTATATCTACATATGTAATTCAAAAACGAACACGCAAATGATGACAGGCAAAAGCTAGTAGAGATTTGTGCGTCTATAAAAAGATCGATGCGTGAAGCATACAATAATTATCACAGCCATACCTTAGCAAAAGATCTTTCCGAGAACCTGAAAAAATTCTGGTCCTATGTAAAATCGATAAGCGGGTCAAAGCCCACTGTCCAGTCACTAGTTGATCATTCCGGGGCAGTAATAGAAGAAAGCAAACGGAAAGCTGAAGTTCTAAATTTAACCTTTAAGAAATCTTTCACGCAGGAGGACCGCACAAATATACCATCATTTGATCAACGTACTAATTCCAAAATGGGGGACATAGCAATAGGTATTTCCGGTGTAGAGAAGCAGCTGAGAGAGCTAAATACGAAAAAGTCTGCTGGTCCTGATGGAATACCAGTTCGGTTTTACAAAGACTATTCTGCGGCATTGGCCCCCTACTTAGCTTGCATTTATAGCGAATCTTTAATTCAGCGCAAAGTTGCTAGTGATTGGAAAAAAGCGCAGGTGACTCCCGTGTATAAGAAAGGAAAGAGAATTGACCCATACAATTACAGGCCAATATCGTTGACATCGGTTTCATGTAGAATTTTGGAGCATATTCTCAGTTCGAATATAGTAAATTTCCTTGAAACGGAAAAGCTTCTTTCCATGAATCAGCACGGGTTTAGGAAACATCGTTCATGTGAAACTCAGCTTGCCCTTTTCTCGCATGACATCTTGCGAGCCATGGACAAAGGCGGATTGTGTTTTTCTCGACTTCAAAAAGGCGTTTGACGCGGTGCCACACTGCAGACTGCTAACGAAGATATGAGCTTATGGAATAGGTTCACAGATTTGTGACTGGCTGGAAGACTTCCTAAGTAATAGAACGCAGTACGTTGTTCTCGACGGCGAGTGTTCAGAGATGAGTGTATCGTCAGGCGTGCCCCAGGGGAGTGTGATAGGACCGCTATTATTTTCTATCTATATAAATGATCTGATGGACAGAGTAAGTTGTAATTTGCGGCTGTTTGCTGATGATGCTGTGGTGTATGGGAAGGTGTCGTCTGTAACTTACTGTAATAGCATACAGGTTGACTTAGACAAAATTTCTAGTTGGTGCGAAGAATGGCAGCTAGCTCTCAATGTAGAAAAATGTAAGGTGATGCGCATGAGTAGAAAAAACAATCCCATAATGTTCGAATACAGCATTAGAAGTGAGCTTCTTGATGCTGTCGCGTCGTTCAAATATCTCGGCGTAACATTGCAGAGCGATATGAAATGGAACGAGCATGTAAGGACAGTTGTGAGTAAGGCAGACAGCCGACTTCGGTTTATTGGGAGAATTTTGGGAAGATGTACTTCATCTGTAAAGGAGACCGCGTATAAAACGCTTGTATGACCACGTCTTGAGTATTGCTCAAGTATTTGGGACCCGCAGCAGATCGGTTTGAAGACATAGAGGCGGTTCAGAGGCGAGCAGCTAGATTTGTTACCGGTAGGTTCGACCAATGCGCGAGTGTCACGGAAATGCTCCGGCAACTCAATTGGGGATCGCTGGAAGAAAGACAACGTTCTTTTCGTGAATTTCTGTTAAGTAAATTTAGAGGGCCGGAATTTGAAGCTGAGTGTAGTACGATCTTGCTGCCGCCTACTTACATTTCGCGTAAAGATCACAAAGACAAGATAAGAGAAATTAGGGCTCGTACGGAGGCATATAGGCATTCTTTCTTTCCTCGTTCAATTTGGGAGTGGAATAGGAAAGGAAATGCCTAGTAGTGGTACAGTGTACCCTCTGCCACGAACCTTAAGGTGAATTGCGGAGTATGTAGAATTGTAGATGTAGAATTGCCCAATCATTACATGTATTCATATGTCATTCTATTATGGTGCAATTGCGAAGTTGTTATTTGTATTATAGAATTAAAGATATATAATACTAATATAGTCACTATAAATGTTGGTAGATTCCTAATTAGATAACAAATAAGTTGTTCTATGATCACTAACTAAAATAACCTACTTGGTTTCCCATGGCAATATAAACTAATATTTGAAAAACTTTATACACATTTGAGAGTACTTCATTATTATGTGGTTACAGGTAGTTGCATAATGGAATATAAATTATTGTTATGTCATTATGATGATGTGCAACTGCCAGATCATTACATTTAGTCTGATGTCATATTACGCTGTGATTGCCAAGTAATTCTATTTATTATAGAAATAAAGATGTATAATTTTGATATAGTCACTACAGGTGTTGGTAGATAAATAATTACATAAAAAATTATGACAAGGTGTTGAATAGGTGGATCCATGAACACTAGCTAAAATAACCGATTTGGGTTCCCATGAGATCTCAGGACTTTTTATGGTGGAAGGAATTCATCATGAGACTTGCATTTTTGTACATTATATATTTTTTATGGGATTCGGTCTTTCCCAACCCACCAGTCACAGTACAATGGCAAAAGAATTGTATATTTTGGATTCAAACTTAAATGTGAAAAAGGTACATTATTTTTTTGTGAGAAAAAACCAGAACTGACAGTAAAGTATGAATATTATCTCAAATGGTTCAGTGAATATTTTCATTATAGAATTGGTCGCCCACAAGTAGACTATGTTCTGCCTGTGAGGTACTTCTGGCCAAATTAGATCTCCATTTCTGAATGAAATTGCAAAACAAGTGGCTATCGAATTTTGATTGTCCACTAGCAATGAGCACTGACGTTTTATAAAAAACTACAAGAGATGATAAAACAGTGCACTGAAAGAAATGATGTAGTCGGCCCAGTGTTTGATTACATGTAAAATGTGGTTCTTCCTTCTCTTCGTGTATGAAAACTGGAGCTTTTTGTATTTGGAATCTATAATTTGAGAAGCAATACTGCACAGTTTTATTGCTACCATGAAGGACAAGGTAACTGGGGACTCAAAGTGTGTATTTTTCTTAATGACTACAAACATGAACTACCTGACTGTGTGAAAGAACTGAGTGTGTTTAGTGAATCGTGGCAGGCAAAACACAACACTTGTGTCACACCTGATGTATTAGCAATAACTGGGAAATTTAAGTTAACTCAGCATTATTTTCGTGTACGAGGTCACTTCTTGCTCCCATGCAATAGAGATTTTGCCATAATAGAGAGTGACATGACAAACAGTATGTTGAAGTGACAGTTAATACAACAAAAAGACTCAATTCATTTGAATTCAATTGAAGATTATTGAGTGTTAAAGAATGGTGGGAACAACACTTAAAAAAAAAAATCCTCATTTGCTCAAGACTGTCAAATGAAGGAAAGGTTTTTGCTTAGTAGTTTAAAACTGTGTTGCCATGAGTTTCATTACAAGCTGTCCTCAAGAGGATAATTTATTGGAAAAAGGATGAATGTCTACCAACTCCCAAAGAGGCCTGATGCAAAAGTATTTATCAAATGTGGTGGAACGACTCGTCATTCAGTAAAGGTAATTTAGTTCTATAAGGTTGTGATACATCATAAAATCACAGGAACATTACTTTAAGTGATAAAAAGTTTTTCTTAGTTTTCTCTAAACGGAGGTGAGTGGACTTTCTTCCTTTTCCAATCAATGATTCAAATGTTTTCCTGGCTGCCTAATATTTACCAACAAGTGAAAAATTATTGCCTCAGAAAAATTCAAGTCTTGAGGGAATCAATGACTTTGTTTTTTTTTTTTTTTTTTTTTTTTTTTTTTGTGTGGTTTTAGGGCGCACAACTTCTACGGTCATTAGCGCCCAGACAAGAACATAGATTCGCTAGATCTCAACAAAAAAAAGTTATTGGTAATGACTTTGTTACAGCACTAAAACAGGCTATTATCTGATGAATCTGAAAGTTGATAAATTCTGAGTCCCAATTTTGTTGATTTTTAAGGATCCTTGAACAACACACAGCTCCTGAAAGAGACTACAGACTCATCAGCTGGTAAATATTTATATGTTCCATAACTTTCAAGAAATTTCCCCGACAAGTAATCCACGAGTTTTTTCTTATAACTTAATTGTCGCTTTCATTGTCAGTTAATAGATTTCTCTAAAAGCTCTAAATGTCTTCCTCCGAAAGAATTGAACATACTAATCTCAACCATTTTGCCAGCACAATTGCTACAGTTGAGACATAATCATCACTGGATGCCCATATTGTACAGCACTGTTGCCTACAACAACTCAATTTAAGAATTAACATTTGAAAGCTATGAAACATAAGAGGTCCGTTCAAAGAGCTGCAGGGCTGCAGCTTCCTGCAGCAGCAAAGCAGGCACTACCGCGCAAGCGTGGTACCGATGACGACAGTCAGGCTGCAGGAGGAAATTTTACCTGCAGTTCATGCAGCCAGGAAGCTGCAGGATGCTGCAGCCGGAAGCTACCTTGAACAGCCGGTAGGCCGCAGCATGCTGAGGGATTGCTCTTTGAACACGAATTTCCATACTGTGCATGCACAGTAGCAGCTCTTTGAATGAACCCCATGTCAAATGAGGCTTGACAATCCGAATGGAAAACAAAATTCATGAGTGTCCATCACCACTGACATGTAACGGTTAATTTAAAACTGCTAAAATGCTATTTTTAATAAACCGCAATTTTTCCATCCCATGCATCAAGGAAACTAGAGAAAAACTAACTAGACCTTTTTTGTAGAAAATTTAATATAGTTTTGTCTACCAGTATGAAATAAAAGTGACTCAGCATCCCCTTGCTAATACAGAAGGTTTTTTAGAATGTTTCTTATGACATTCCCTAGTAGCACTGTAAAAAATTTTATGATCACACAATTTTTCCTTCTAATATTTCTTTGTTGAGAGGGTTGCCAGTTACTGATCTGCACTCAAAGGATAATTTAATAATGTTACGTTTGAAATTTTATAAGCCATTATTAAAAAGTCAGATGAAAATGTTGGTAGTTCTTTAATCAATTTCACACAACACGTAAAAGAACATTCAGCCACAAATCTACCATAATTCTGGAGAATTGTGATACAATATCTGAGAAAGAAAACTCTTTTCAGATGGTGCTGGTATAGGCATCTTTCATTAGGAATGACACAAAAAGTAATGGTCAGAGAGTAGCAGACACTGTGGATGTAGCCTAAACTTTACAGTAGAATCATATTTTCACTCTGCAGCTGAGTGAAAATATCATTCTGGAAACATTTCCTAGGCTTTGGCTAAGCCATGTCTCCACCACATCCTTTCTTCAGGAAGTGCTAGTCCTGCAAGGTTATCGGGAGAACTTCTGTGAAGTTTAGAAAGTAGGAGGAAGTAAAGCTGTGAGGATGGGCCATGAAGCATGATGGGATAGCTCAGTTGGTAGAGCTATTGCATGCGAGAAGGCAGGGGCCCCAGGTTCGAATCCCAGTTCCAACACACAGTTTTGATCTGTCAGGAAGTTTTGACATTACAGTAGAAAGAACCAGCTACCCAAGCTCAAATACAAACAAAGAAACTTGAGAAATCTGACGAAAAATAAAAGCAACCAAATTGTTCATTTACATATCACAAAACAATGGAGGAACCAATAAGTTACAAGAGACAAAGAAATGTTGGAACATGAGCAAAATGGAGAAATTGAATATTGTCGGCATAAGATAGAGCAGAAAAACAAACAAGCCAGAGAGTAAAGGGTGTGTGTGTGTGTTTTTTTTTTTTTTTTTTTTTTTTTTTTGGGGGGGGGTTTTAGGGCGCACAACTTCTATGGTCATTAGCGCCCAGCCAAGAACATAGATTCGCTATTATCTCAAAAAATAAAAAAAATAAAAATGGTGACTGTCAGAACATCAACAAGAGGCTAAAAACGAAAGATAAAAGATAATTAAAAGGGTTAAATATCCTTGGATAAGTTGGCAAAGTTGATAAAATGCAAAACTCTAGCAGCTGCTCGAGTGTCATCAGCTAAAATTTCCTCCAGAGTAGACGGAAAGTGAAGGGCTACACGGAGATGATTGAAATTAACACAAGTCAGTAAAACATGTCGCACTGTCAGCAGTTCACCGCAGGAGCACAGCGGTGCAGGGTCGGCGGATAGCAAGTGACGGTGGCTGAAACGGCAGTGACCGAGCCGCAACCGGGCCAGGATGACCTCCTCTCGCTGACAGGGGCGTGAGGAGGTCCTCCAAGCGGTCGGGATCGGTTTTACAGTTCGCAATTTATTGTTGTACATTGAAAACCACGCACTGTGCCATTGTGACACGATACTCCGGCGAAGAGCCCGTTAAACATCGTCCGATGGGACGCAAAAGGTAGCCATGCGAGGCAAAAGAGCTGCGGCCTTGGCTGCTATGTCGGCAGTCTCATTCCCGGGCACACCCACGTGGCCAGGGACCCACAGGAAAGAAACGTGACAGCTGTCATCTGCTAGCAACTGGAGGGAGCGTTGGATCCGATAAACGAGAGGATGGTTCGAGAAAGGGACCTTAAGACTCTGCAGGACACTAAGGGAGTCCGAACATATGGCATAGAAAGGTTGGCGGTGGCAGCAGGTAAACAAAACGGCCTGGTGGAGGGCAAAATGCTCAGCCGTGAAATTCGAGCACCGGTCAGGGAGCTTGTATTGGAAACGGTTGTCCCCGACGACGAAGGCAGATCCGACACCGGCAATGCTCTTGGAACCATCAGTGTAAATAAATATGGCGTTATCGAACTGCGAACCGAGTTCAACAATCCTCGAGCGGTATACCAGATCCGGGGTGCTCTCCTTGGGGAGCGACTAAGTTCAAGGTGAGTGTGAACCTGGGCCTGATGCCACGGTGGCAATGGGCTTTCGCTCAACCAAAAGGTGGAAGGAAGGGTAAAATCGAGCCGCTGTAGTAGGCGGCGAAACCGAACTCCAGGTGGAAGTAAGGCAATCGCAGACAACTGATATTGGCAATCGAGTGAGTCGTCAAAAAATAATCGGTAAGATGGATGGTTGGGCATCGACCGCAGGCGGCATGCGTACCAACCCAAGAGTATGTCGCGCCGGTAATACAGCGGGTAATACAGCAGCCTCGGCATACAGACTTTCAACAGGGCTGGTATAAAATGCACCGGTTGCCAGACGTAATCCCCGATGGTGAACAGAGTTCAGACGGCGGAGAATCGACGGCCGTGCAGAAGAGTATACAAGGCTTCCATAGTCGAGCTTCGACTGAACAATAGCCTGGTAAAGGTGAAGCAGGACGGTACGATCCGCTCCCCATGATGTGCCACTGAGGACACGAAGAACATTAAGGGATCGGGCACAATGGGCAGCCAGGTAGGACACATGTGTGGACCAAGCAAAGTTTACGATCCAACATTAGCCCCAAGAATTTCGTAGTCTCCACGAAAGGGAGAGCAACAGGGCCGAGACGTAGAGAAGGTGGAAGAAATTCCTTGTATCTCCAGAAGTTGATGCACACAGTTTTCTCAGTGGAGAATCGGAACCCATTTGCGATGCTCCAGGAATATAGACGGTCAAGACAGCGTTGAAGACAACGCTCCAAGAGACACGTCTGCTGGGCGCTGCAATAAATTGCGAAATTGTCTACAAAAAGGGATCCGGAAACGTCGGCTGAAAGGCAATCTACGATCGGATTGATTGCAATGGCAAAGAGAGCCACACTCAAGACGGAGCCCTGCGGTACCCCATTCTCCTGGCGAAAGGTATCTGACAAAACAGAGCCCACCCGTACCCGGAACTTGCAATCCGCCAAAAACGCTTGAATGAAAAGAGGGAGGCGGCCCCGAAGGCCCCATGTGTGCAATGTGCGGAGAATGCCCGCTCTCCAACAGGTATCGTATGCCTTCTCCAAGTCGAAGAACACTGCTACTGTTTGACGCTTCTTTAGAAAGTTATTCATAATGAAGGTCGACAACGTAACGAGGTGATCAGCAGCAGAGCAGTGTCGACGAAAACCGCATTGGAAATTTGTTAGGAGGCGGCGAGATTCGAGGAGCCAGACCAACCGAGCGTTAACCATGCGTTCCATCACCTTACAGACACAGCTCGTCAGAGAAATAGGACGATAGCTGGAAGGAAGATGTTTGTCCTTAAGATGACCTTCAGTCCATATGCGATTGTAGTTACTAAGAAGAAAACACTTGCCCGCAGGAGAGAGGTTCTTCAGCATCGCAATATAAATGGAATCGGGCCCGGGAGCAGAAGATCGGGACAGGGCGAGAGCACGGTCTAGCTCCTGCATGGTGAATGCGACGTTATAATTTTCACGATTAAAAGAGTGGAAAGAAGGCAGGGTGATAATGGGCAGAGCTCGAAACCTCCGCAAAGAAATGGCCCAATGCATTGGAAACGTCAGCGGAGTCCACGAGGACTGCGTTCTCCGCGGTCAGGCCAGGAATCGGGGAGTGGACCTTGATGCCGGATAAACGGCGTAGGCCACGCCAAACAAACGTGGAGGGAGTAAAACGGTTAAAAGAACTAGTAAAAGCAGTCCAGCAAGCTTTCTTGCTGTCGTTTATGATACGACGACATTGCGCTCTCATTCGTTTATAATTTATGCAATTCTCCAAAGTTGGGTGGTGGCGGAAGGTGCGTAAAGCACGGCGCCGGGCTCTAAGCGCGTCGCGGCAGGCTGCAGTCCACCATGGGACCTGGACACGACGTGGAGAAGAGGAAGTACGAGGTATGGAACGTTCGGCAGCTGTGAGAATAACCTCTGTGAGGTAGTCGACCTGACTGTCACAGTTGGGAAAATTCCGATTGTGAAAAACAGCCATGGAAGAATAAAGCCCCCAGTCGGCTTTAGAAATGTTCCAACTGGTGGGACGAGGAGATGGGGAATGATGCAGGAAGTGGATGATACAAGGGAAATGGTCACTCGAGTACGTGTCAGAAAGTGCATACCACTCAAACCGACCGGCAAGCTGAGGAGTGCATATTGCGAGATCTATATGGGAATAAGTGTGTGTTGTGTCTGAAAGGAAGGTCGGTGCACCGGTGTTGAGGCAGACAAGATTGACGTGTTGGAGAATGTCCACCAAAAGGGAGCCTCTCGGACAAGGTGCCGGAGAGCCCCATAGGGGGTGGTGGGCATTAAAGTCGCCTACCAACAAGAAAGGTGAAGGGAGCTGGTCAACAAGGTGTAGCACATCTGCCCTAGTAAGGGCAGATGACGATGGCGAATAAATATTACAGAGGGAAAAAGTAAATGTGGATAGGGTGATGCGGACGGCAACTGCCTGTAGGTGAGTATGCAATGAAATGGGATAGTAATAGACATCGTCTCGAAGGAGCATCAGAACCCCTCCATGGGCTGGGATACCTTCCACGGGTGGCAGGTCGAACCGCACAGAGTTGTAGTGGGGAAAGTCCGCACGATCACTTGGACGCAACTTAGTTTCTTGGAGGCAGACGAGAAGCGGGCAGTGCAATCGAAGGAGTAGTTTTAATTCCTCCCGATTGGAACGAATGCCGCGAATATTCCATTGAAGGAGTGCCATGATAAAAAATGAGAGAAGAAAAGCAGGTGGGGTCACCTCGACGGCCGCTGAGGAGCGGACTTCGAGGGAGCACTGCTATCGCCATCTAGTGGCAAAGGGTCATGTTCATTTGGTTCGATCGACGCGTCTGCCACCTCCCGGAGTTGATCAGGAGGGGCAGCTTCCACCGCCGGTAAACGGCCGGGTGCCCGGCAGATGGAGCGTCCCGGTGAAACAGAAGACGGTTGAGGCCGGCAACTGTTGGATGGCGTGACCGAAGAGTCACGCCGCGGTGGGGAAGGGGGGGGCTGTTTTTTCTGGAAGCCTTCTTAGAAGTATGACGGGTTGAAGATGCAGTTGACGATTGAGAAGTCTGAGTCTTGAGAAAATCTTCATGGACTGGTTCTTTTTTTGAACTCCGGGCAGCAGATTTGGGTGCCCGGGATGTGTGTGAACTGGTCGACGAATTCGCTGTAGAACGGGCAGAAGGGATCGGAGAGGTGGAACGAGCAATTTTCGGGCTAGCCGACCTGACGACAGTGTCAGAGAACGTTAGATCGAGGGAGAGTTAACCAACAAACAACTAGTGCTTACAAGGAAAACACAAAGGATAATAATTAAAACAAAAAGACTATGCAGTAAATTTAAGGTAGGGAGGAGAGCAAAGACAGGAGATAGAAAAGATAATCAAGCATTGGCCTCATTAGGAAATCAGGAAGTTTTACAAAAGATGAAAGAAGGCACCCAAGAAGATAGTACAAAGATTACTGTTTATGATAAGCAAGGAATTTGTTGACTGAGAAGAAAAATACAGCGAACTAATAGCAAGAATGCTTCTTGTAAACCCTCAATGTGACCCAAAGGTAGATCAAATACTGCTGAATTGTGCAGCCAAACCACAGAGCAAGAAGAATTCATTAAGTATAAAAGATTACTCAATATTTGAAAAACTATAAACCACACAAAATTAATAGAACACCCAACTGATCAACTTAACAGCCATACATTAATGAAATTGCTTAAAGTCTCAACGTTGAACACATTGTGTAGTCAATTATATATTTTTGATGATGTTACAGTGTTTAATAAATGAAATAAATCACAATTTGTGATCAGTTATGGCTTCACTGTACTAGGTTTAGATGGAATACCAAAGTGCGGTGAATGAAAATTTGTGCCCGGCTGGGATTAGAACCTGGGATCTCCTGCTTACTAGGCAAACGTGTTGACCACTCCGCCACAGAGGACACATTGACCAGCCCGATTGCAGAGGACTCTTCCCTCCACGTCTCCCACCACAGCCATATCTCCATTTTCCACGCTGTTTCTTTCCTATACCACAGCCTATTTATTCTGTAACGCTCACAGCCACAATACTGTATTCCCACATCAGGGAAAAATCATCCGATCCTAGCAAGAATACAGGTATAGCTGTTATCAAGAGGGGAAATGAATGGGGAATAATATATTAGTAGTAGGTGGCAAGTTGAGAAGTTAGGCAGAAAGGAAAGCATGGCCACATAATCAAATTGGTTAATCCTTGAGAGATTGTGCAGATGACAATTCTTGTCCACTCCTCTTTGAATTGCCACTGCTTATTTGTAGGAGTCTACAGGAGCGGGTTTGGAAAAAAAAGGCAACCATGTCTGTGTGTTTTGAATTTGTCCTTTGTATGGATTAGTTACCCTTTCTTTTTGTTGGATGACATATGCCCTCCACATGACCTTTTTTTGTAAGAATTTTTTACTGATCTAACAATGGAAAGTCTAGGTTGGAATTCAATAATATAATGAGGACAGTTCACAATTTACTGCACAGACGTGCAAAAGGCACATAGAAAAAAACAGTTACATACACAGAACTTAAGCTTTCGTCTATTAGTCTTCATCAGAAAATAAGACACCATACACACAGGCACACATCACAGATCTACATCTGTCATTTCCAACCTAGTTACCTTCAAGAGTGACATACAGTAGTTGTGTAGAAGACAATAGTCATGGGGGAGGTGATCATGTTTTTCATCAGTATTTCACTTCACTTATTTAATAACTAGCTTATATGCCCATGTTTCAAAACGGTTGTTAAAGAGGAACCTGTATATATCATGGTTTTTAGGGTTCGGGACCTGTGTTAGCAAAAACAGAATCCTTGTTGGATCGCTCTGTCAATAAACTGTTTTCCTAGCCAAGATATCAAATTTAAGTAGAAATTGTCGAAAACGCTGAATGTTCATAAAGTTTTTCATACAAAAAGTGAAATTAATTTAAGTCCGTACTTCGGAACGATGTAAATTTAATGTTAGTTTGTGTTCATAAACTTAAGACTGTGGTGTGAAATTGTCTGTTTGGCGTAAACTTCTGAAAACACTTCTATCGCTGAGATGAAAAATAGTATTGGTTCTATGGTGTAGTACTAAACTGCAAATATATGCTGAAGTATTAGTATGTTGCAGTGTTGCACTGGGGTCAACGTAGTTATTCTGTATGTAGTGCTCCCTATTACCTAAAACTCGATGAATGCTGAAAGTCTGGTAATTCAATCAACAGAGCAGTTCATGTCTGTTTAAATATGACGTCATGGTGGTGTCAATGTGCGATAAAGTAAGTCTGGGTAATCGAAGGAATGCCGTCAGCTGATCATCTGTATAGAATTTTCCATTAAATATAGTATTTCCACTGAATTGCCTTGACATATAGCAGCATCAGCCACTCTTTCACCTAATACATGTCCCCACGTCCTGCAGTGATTACTTCGTAAAGCACGAAATTGAAATCGACATTCTGTAATAGAAATATACAGTGTGTTACAAAAGGGTGTGGCCAAACTTTCAGGAAGAATAAGCAGACAGTTTTTCTCCCTGTATTGTAAGCTCACGAATGCCTTGTCTTGACTTGAAGCGTTTTAACCAACCCGTGCTCGCTTTAAAGTTCGAAGGCCCTCCAAGTTTCTCATTGAACTGCATTGCCTTCACACACAGAATGGGACCTGAAATAGGTTCTCCTTGCGATCTCTTTTGTGTGAACCACTTGTAAACAGCATCATCTAGATCTGTGTTACTGGTAAGCTTAATAGTTTTACGGCTTGTTGATCCATCAGTAGAATCAAGCATAGCCATAAAATTTGCTATGCTCGTCTTTTGTTTTTTTATATCCGTAATTGTTGACTTCCCCATCTTTTACTCATTGGATAAAGTGGTTGCAGATTCACTTTCTTCTAACCTTTTAATAATCTCATACTTGTCCCTCATAGAAAGGACAACACGTTTACGTTTAAGCATTTTGTATCGTCAAGTTCACTTCTTCATGGAGTAGCACACAAGTGGTCGTAACAGAGAACAGAAGGTGACTGTTTGCACCATGAGAAGCTCATCTTGGGGGCGCGCAATCCTTCAAACTGCACGGAGCGGCACGCCTCAACTCTAAGCTGGCACAGCTGTTGCTGTGAACAGCTTTGATAATGTCACTACTTCTACTGCCAGTGCCAAGCCAACAGAAGTATGCTGATTGTTGAATCACAGCGACTGGTGACTTGGCCGGTCAGCAGCGCCTTGCGAAGGCCCCATTAGAAGCAATGTTTTGCCAGCGGTGGCCAAGTGCACCGACTACTATGGGAAACTTGGTTTGGTAGTGAGGGGGATGATGGACGGTAGGGTGGGAGAGTAACGAGAACACAGTTCGGTTAAGAGGTCGTTCGGTTGACCGACGTTCGGATAATCGATGCTCTACTGTACATAGAACATGGCACCCACTAAAATACAGATACTCTTCAATTTTCATAGATATATAACATAAATGAGCTCAGATGGAAAACTAGTACTAAACAAAGAAGGGAAAGCTGAAAGGAATATATAGAAGGCCTGTACAAAGGAAATAGACTTGAAAGCAGTATTCTAGAAGTGGAAGACGCTGTAGAGGAAGATGAGATAGAAGGTACGATACCCCAAGAAGAATATTACAGAGCACTAAAAGATTTGAGTAGAAACAAGGCCACTGGAGTAGATGATGTACCGTCTGAACTGCTTTTGTCATTAGGAGAGCCAGTCATAAAGAAATTGTTCCACCTGGTATGCAAGATGTACAAGACAGGTGAAATACCCTCAGACTTCAAGAAAAAGCAAGTGCAGACAAATGTGAAAATTATAGAACCGTCAGTTTAACAAGTCATGGTTAAAAAATACTAACACAAATTATTTACAGGCGAATAGAAAAACTGGTGGAATCTGACCATGGGGAAGATCAGTTTGGATAAAGGAGAAATGTAGGAAAATGTGAGGCAATACTCACATTACGACTTTTCTTAGAAGATAAGTTATGAAAAGAGAAATCCATGCTTTTAGCATTTGTGGTTCTGGAGAATGCTTTTGATAATGTTGACTGAAATACACTAAAATTATGAAGGTAGCAGGGGTAAAAAATTGAGAGAAAAAAAGTTATATTCAACTTGTACAAAAAACAGACAGCAATTATTAGAGTCGAAGGGCATGAAAGGGTCGCAGTGGTTGGGAAGGGAGTAAGTCAGGGTTGTAGCCTTTCTCCACCGTAGTACAATCTGTACATAGAGCAAGCTGTGAAGGAATGTAAAGAGAAGTTTGGAGAGGGAATTAAAAGTCCAGGAAGAGGGAATAAATACTTTGAGGTTTGCTGATGACACAATAATTCTGTCAGAGACAGCAAAGGACCTGGAAGAGCAATTAAATGGAATGGACATTGTCTTGAAAGGAACATATGAGATGAACATTGACAAGAGTAAAATGAGCATAATGGAATGTAGTCTCAGAAAATCAGGCAATGCTGAAGGAATAAGATTAGGTAATAAAAGTAGTAGATGGGTTTTGTTATTTGGGTAGCAAGAGGCAAGGCAATCTACTCCAGTATTACTTATATTCTATTTATATATGCATATACTTTGCATTTTGAGTGAAATATTTCATTCTGAATCAATGAGACCTTTTGTATAACACCTGATGCTATTTTCTGTTTTGTGGAAGGGGTATGTCATACCAGTAACTTATTTTCTCTTCTTCCAGATTTTGTATGTAGCACATTTCATCATACATAGGAGTGATTTTTGTTAACACTTCCCTTGCAAGTGTAGATTGTAACATGATGCACATGATGAATTAAGAAGTGTATTGTGGAAAACTGAAGATGCTGTCATTTGCCTTGTCAAAATAATGTCTGGCTCTAACAGCGAAGCTACTGGTGAAAATTGGTTTTCCAGCATTCCTCTGGTGGAATACATTTTTTTATCTTACAATGTAAGAGGTAGATATATATAAAAAAAAAAACACACAATTTATATTAATAAAAATAGGTTGTATAATGAACAGTATAATTAAAAACTCAATGGATGATTATTGTCATCAACTCAACCTATTGTGTATCTTTTCTAGGTGCATCCACAAGATGGTTAAGGTGTCACTTGGCATGAAAAATAGCTCCTTGTGGGAATACAGGTATAGCTGCAAGGATGACAGAAAATGAAGGGTTACCTTACCAAACATAACCCTAAATTACATCTCTAACTTTGTATAATACAATAATTCTGCAATCACAAGCAATAGTATTGATATGGTTCTAATAGTCTATATATATTCATACTGGGAGTAGATGTATGACATAGGGTATTAATGTAATGTGGGCTGCCCACTGTCAGCGCAAGCTTCAAATGGGCCTTTGGCAAGTCTAAAATAATGTAAACTGATATACTATAACAGAGTCTCAGCCAAATGTCACGTGTATTTAAACAACTTCGATGGTTTGTAGGTTTTGTGGCTGAATGGTAAAGTGCCAGACCTATGACAATGTTGTTGATGTGAAAACTGCTGAGCTGTGCCATAGTTTGGAATCAAAGTTCAGCTGTAAGGTTCCCTTATAACTGGTTTGGTAACTCACTTCCAACATCAAAGTAAATCAACAGCATGCCAGACCATGCCTAGTAAAGTATTGTGGTGTTCAAACATATCTTCAGATTTATAACTGCTAAACTTTGCGGTTATGTATATGTATGTACATTATGTTTCGTTACATGTTAGTGGTTGCTTTTACTTCATTTTACAAATTTTCCTGAGTAGACATGTCCATATTGCAACAGTGTGAAAGTGTGTGCAGATTAAAGTATCATTAACATGTTGGCTGCCGTGCGGCCACCAGTGGCCACAGCAGGCAGCTCTGTCGCACCTCAGATATCACGGCAGACAACATGTTAATAAATGTGTTTTAGTTTATTACAATAATCTGCAGTATCCAAGTATACCATCACTGTACAGAATATTTTGCCTAGCAAGTTCTTTTTAAAAGGTTTTATTACTTGGCAGAAAATAATGTTTTTGAGTTTAATGTTTACTCTTTTTGCTAACTGTAAATTCAGTCAAGATCTTGATTCATAGAAACAGACACAGCAATTTGTGCAGTAATTAGCAGTGTTACATTTTAGAAGCACAACTGACTGTGACATTTACTCAGATAGTTCAGTTAAAATTTCCTACGTTTAGAATGAAATGAACTCCAATACTATTTATCAGAACCAGACTTCAGTATGGACAAAACTGAAAATAACTAAATATATGACTCTAAGACAAACATCTTTGTCAAGAACTTGAAGTGTGACATACTCGATGGCGGACTAAGGGACAGGGGGTGGAGGGGGCGGACCATCCTGGGCTTCTCAGCATGTGGTGCCTCCAAATACCTCAAACACACGCCCTCCCCCCCTTTTCTTTTTAAGCGCCCTTGACCTATAGTCGTTCTGGGGCCTCCAAATCCCCACAGCTATTTTTTTGAGAGACTACCCTGTACCTCTCGACCTGGGGGACCTCCAAATCTCAAAACTTACTTTTTATAGTAATACATGTATTTCCAAGTGGGACAGGGGGCCTCATTTTGTTTTGCCACCATCCCAGGCCTCTGACAGCCTTAGTCCGCCACTGCTTCTACTGTGCCGATTCAATGCTTCTAATGAATTGGAAACCAGGTGTATTTCACTTAGGTTGTTTTCATTTGAATACTGAATTAAACTGTGTTTTATAATTGATTCTGCGGTGTCTCCCAAGTAAAACTGATGCACCTCAAATCAAAGTGCTACTGATGTGACAAAGTTTGATTGCCCATGGCCATCACTAGAAGATTTTTATCACAATATTGTCATTCTTTTTCTGCTCATTCTTACTGTTAAGTGAGTTACTAGAATGTCTGATACAGGCATACCTTTTCTTTGCTGGGCATCCTGTTTTATTATTATATAGAATGACAAAGTCAGAGAAAAGGGGTGGTAGAGTTATAAGTCTTCTGAATTCCTCTTCTGTGGCAGAGGTACAACTCTACCTGTTCAGAATACTCGAGACAATTACTTTGTGTGAAAGAGTTGTAGAAGTCCATCACAAATAACAATGTACAATTGTGTGTGTTTTATGGCACTACACATTCCCCAACCACAGTGCAAACATATTTATCTTAATAAATAGCTCTTTACTAACAACACAAACACATAACACAAGAGCATGTTATAACATCTCTATAGGTTTATTTAAAAGTAGTACTTAAGAAGGCCTAGTGCATAAACAAACAATAAAACTTGGCCCGTGCAGCCAATGTGGACTTTGGAAAGAATTTAAACAAAAGAAAAGTTGTCAGTTTTATATTGGAGGGATGTGTATTTTACAGGGACAGTTTTCCAACAATTTCCATTTATCTCTGTACAACTGACATATAGGAGAGCTGCGCCTAGTTATTACATCTACACATTGGACATTTCCAACATATTAAAACACTTTCATATCATACCGTGAGATAAAGAAATTTCGACTCCGGTAAATTTCCCTTGTTCACAACCCATTCATCAAGGTCGGTCGCCGGCATTTCATCGTCAGGCGATCCTCCCACGCTGTCCATCGAGACCCGCCCCACCCCGTTGTAGTACTGTAAAATAAAACCGAATTTATGATCAATCCATCGGCTTCCTGGGAGAGAAACACATATTTCGTACACCGTTAAAAATTTAACACCATGGTTGTCATTCTAGAATAAACGGCGGAAGTAAGCAATGACAATACCATGGTAACAATGCCACATCTAGCATGCCCACGAAAAATTTCCCGTGGCAAGTTAAGTCACCAAAACCTCAATTGTTTACTACATTATCAATCAAATATCTTGCACACCAACCTTCCCAAATCCTTAAAATTTCTCGCATAAAACGATACACTGCGAGAGTACTCCACAAACCTCTCAAAGATATAACATGCACAACAACCATCAAATACCGCAAATGGAATGTCAATGCAGGTGCTAGATTATTTCTCTCATGCTACTACCTATTATGTTCTCCAATCTTTAGAGTCCTCTAAATTTGTAGTCTCAGGACTTCAAGAGAAATAACAAACATGTGACAACAATAATTTTTCGCAATAATGTCCTTATAATACTTTTACAATGTCTTTGAGACGTGAGGACTGAGGAGTAAAAAATATTTAGGTACTACCCAAGGAGGTTCAAATAGCAATAACAGACGATTAACTTTGCACGTTGGTGTGAGAGATGGCAAATATGTAAAACGTTACGTTGTCAATATTTGCAGGAAATTCCTCGGATTTCCTAAACAGTTGCACATGATATCATCACTTTCATGTTCAATCCTTGAAATTGTTAGTATTCAGTATTTGCTGGTCATGGTATCCATATGTTTCTATTTTGTAATGTGTATAAACGTTTAATAAAACTTTATTACAAAAAATGTATGCACTAATTGCCTTAAAAATACTGAACAAAAGATAATAGTCTCAGATGCAAGTGTGAAAGCAACCTTTTATAAATGTTAAGCCCCGAAATCAAGAGTCGTTTCATAAGTAACGCGTGTGCCGATCTTAATTATTAATTTAGGCCAATTGATCGTTTGCGATTGTGTACTGTCGAGTACTGGCAGGTAAAGAATTGAGTAGTACAATGGATCCGGAGCCCCATCGTTGAAAAGTTGATGAGAACATCAAACGACCTGGAAATTTGCCATGAAGGCCGTCAGAGAATATGGGATGTTATAGAAACCCTCCTTTAGATCCGACGCAAGAAATATTTCTTGCAAGAAAAGAGACAGTAAAGCGCACTCCTAAGTTATACTCTTTGTGGATAAGACAAATTACTTCCATATAAGGGACACAAATGCAGTACGGTACTGCAGCAGAAGCTTGGACAAGCCTGGAAAAGGCACAAAAACTCTGGACTCACACGTTGAGTGGCCTTCTTTAGAACATTAACCAACTAATTTAGATAAACTCAAGTAGGTAGACTAATTTTGCAATCGAATCATGACAGCTGTGTTTAAGTCAAATGAAGTTTGCAATTAATGAAGGGTGCATAGTCCCATTGGACCTCACTGTATTAAATGATCATTATCAACTACTCCATAAACATCGCATCTGTAAATTGTCTACTTTGTGAAAAAAGTGTTAAAAGGTGTAAGAACATGCATAGTGTTGCATAAATGGTATCAATCAAGTTGTTTTGTGGAAGCAAAATTCTGTAATAAATCGTGTGCATGTGAAACTGAGTGCAACGGTCGTGAAAGCTGATTATGAAATATTCAAAGCTGGACATGAAGTAAGTGTGAGGGAAGAATTACAGATTGACTTAAGTAAAGCCAAACAGTACGCTGAAACACTTAATTCAATATGTGGATCTCTCCACAGAGACGCAAATGTGTAAAAAAAGACAGTGTATATATTATGCATAAAATGTTCTCCCGCCCTGTGTTAAAAACGAACGATTTCAACATTCCACTAATGAACCAATACGAAATTCTTGATGCAGGTAGTCCTAAAACGCGTAAAGAAAGATTCAATGCTACAAGCAACTCCCTAGAAACATCAGATAACCAAAAAAGTGCCAGTGGAAACTCGAAATCATCAGGTACTACTAAATGTAAAATCAGTGTTAGTGTTACAAGTGATAAGGTGGAATCCAAGAGAGATATGCAAACAATCGTGAAAAAAGAAGAAATACATATAGGCCCTATTATCAACCAGTCATGGTAAGAGGTTAGCTACAATCATGTCTGATATCCAGTCTGAATATAAGGTGATTGAAATTTCAAAGCCTGGAACCCCATAATAGGAAGTACTAAAAAAGCTGTAAATCAACACTAAAAAGTGGTGTGAATTGTGCAACAATCGGAGGAGGAAACGAGAGTAGCCTTGCTGTCAGAGCTCTGAAGGAATCTCTACGAAAAATTTCATAAGTAAAGGTATTCAGTGTTAATATTCCCCACAGGCATGACCTAATTGAAAATTCCTGTGTAAACAAAGAAACCTAAAATTTAGAAACATTTGTAGTAGTTTTGTAAACACAACATGCATTGAAGCAACCAGTTCTACAAGACATGGACTGCACAGAAACAACCTGGGCAAGGAAGTGTAGGCCAAAGAAATTCTCCAGGTGATAAAAGCTGCAGGAATGAACAATCACGTAAAAATTTCACTGCCTGCAATATGTTCATTGCCAACTACAAAAGAAAAGAATACAGTACCAACAGCATATGAATAAGAAACATCTATGGCTACATCTAGTAATGAAGAAAGAACATCAGCACATGAAATGTCAATCGCCAGTGGCATCATCAGTAACAGCAGTAGGAAATAAGGTAGCTATAACAGTACCACTAAGAGAAGATTCACCAGTGGCATCATCAGTAGTAGCAATGGGAAATAAGGCAGCAGTACCAGCAACAGTACCACCACAAGAAGCTTCAGCAGCAACAGCAAGTACTCCACCAAATGAAGAAGCAGTAGCAGAAGAAGAATAAGTAGTGTCAAGTGTTGCAGGTAGGAGGAAGATAGTGCCTCCTCTCCGTTTAAAAGATTTTTTAGTGGAAGGCATCATGATAAAGAAGCCTGTAAGATAAGTAATCTAAAACATCCTATAGCCCCTCACCAAAAAGTTCACTCTAAAGGCAACAGCAGTTCTGAATCTAAAATTTGCTATATGGACATTCAAGGTATAAAAGATAAAGGTTTCTTTCTAAATGCTTTTGGATTAGATAATAATTTTGATATTATTGTTTTAGTGAACATTGGGCTACTGTGAGTGAACTTACACTAGTTAAACCTGATAACTATAACACAGCAAATATTTACTGTAGAAAATAGCATTTAAGAAGTGGTGTGGCAATATACACTAACCAGTCAATTAGCTACTCATTTACTCAGTTGGATCTAGATGATTTATGTGAAGAAAAATCTTTGAAGCTACTGGTATATTTATTGTTAGTCTTAAGTTGGTAATAATATCGTTATAAAGATCACCGTAAGGTATCACGGTGTATTTCTGGAAAAATAATGTATTTAGAGGGAGCAAATGGTTACACTACGACTTTATTAGGTGGCGATCTGAATGCAGATTTTAATGTAGTGTAAACAAACAGAGTGTTACTGAAGTAAAAAATCTTCTAAGATAGTACAACTTACATTCTGTCAACAGTAATCCAACAAGAGATAAAGCATGTGTAGACAATATTTTTTTCAACTTTAAAACTGCAGAAGACTCATGTGATATGACAGTATTTTCATTCTCAGATCATAATTCAGTATCTTAAAATTACATAAATAGGTCCCATTCTGATAAGAGTGATATTCCTATCCCTGTCCCAAATGTTGTAATCACCAGATCCATCACAGATGATAAGATTTCCAGGTCCCTTGCTGACAGAGAATGGTTTGACCAAATGTTATGGTGTCACACATTATAGTTCACGTAATGATTTGTCAGCAAAGGTAGTGTTTGATAGGTTTCTCAAAACATTTTAATACTCTTTAACGACAGCATTCCCCTTATGGTGCTGTACAATACAACTAATGCACTGAAGACTGAGCATGCGACATCAGCATATGTTAAATGTAGGAATGAATATAAAAAAGCCATTGTGGAAGCCAAAAAGGCACACAATTTCAGAAGTACCGAGAATTCCACCAATAAGAGCCAAGCCGTATGGAAATTAATAAACGGTGTTGCTAAAGACCCAAGAAACAAATCAATAAATGTAAGTCCCCAAATATTCAACAATTATTTTATTAGATTAATGGAAGAAGTAGGATATGCCATTATCAAACCTGATATCAGCTCATCAGAGTTACTTTTAAAAAATGTTAGTAGATCAACGATAATTCTCCGAAGTCTCCCCTAGTCTTATACTAAAAATAGTAAAGCTGTTGAAATCATCAGACAGTGCAGATATATATGATATATCTTGTAACATGCTAAAAAGAGTAATAGACTGCATTGTGTACCCCTTAACTTTTTGTACAAACAAGTGTATATCTGAGGGATATTTTGTGGATGACCTCAAAGTGCCTAGGGTAGTCCCAGTTTATAAAAAAGGAGATACTGAGTCACCCTCAAGCTACAGGCCAATCAGCAAAGTTTGAAAATCTTAGATTAATCAATGAATGTTAATATGGCTTTAGGAAAAACTTGTCTACTGTTAATGCTATTGAATCTGTTGTCAAATACCTACACCAAGTGTTTGAGGATAAAGACTTTGTCCAACTCACCTTTTGTGATCTAAGCAAAGCTTTTTCATGTGCTGAATATGCACCACTTCTAGACAAACTGGAATTCTAAGGCATCAGAGATATTAGTCTTAAGCTATTAAAATCGTATCTACCGAACTTAGGCAAGTTGTTTGCATTGGCAAAGAAATGTCAAGTACAGAACAAGTCAAGGTAGGTGTGCCACAGTACTGGGCCCTTTCCTGTTCCTGATTATGATTAATGATCTGCCATCATTTATTAAATTCAGTACAGTTTTATATGCAGGTGACACAACATTGCTTCATAGTAGCAATCATTTCAGTAGTCTTAAAACTTGTGTCGCAAAGACTCTTGATGAATCATCCTATTGTTTTAAAGCATATGGGTTCTTATTGAATGAAACTAAAATACAGCAAATGGTCTTTACTCTAAAAGACAAGGTTCCATCGGATGATCCAAGTTACATTAAGTTTTTGGGAGTATATCTAGATGACAAATTATCTTGGGGGTCAACATGTGAAATGTAATAGTAGGAAGTTGTCACGAGTACCGTATATTTCCGCAGATAAGACGATGCCTGAATCATAAAAAAAAAGGCCGCAAAATCCGAGATCGTCTTATGCGACAGAACGAAAAAAAAAAAAAAAAAAAAAAAAAAAAAAAAAAAAAAAATTAGATTGAAATTTAGTCTGAAATTGGTAATTTCGCAGATGTGCTGCAAGGCACGGCTTCGACCTCCAAACGATATATATGCAAGCGGTTAAGTATTGAAACGATACGTATCAAAGAGTTGAGTATTATGACATTTAATGTCATGATTTTAAAGGATGTATTTTGGGATGAACCTAAAGGCCAATTCACACTGTCCGTCACGTCAACGTCACGTCACGGAACCGTCACGTCAAGTTGTATTCACACTGTCCGTCCGTGTCCGTCACGTCAATTCGTCCATCTCAATACGCGATGTTGAAAGTGAGGTTATGAGTGGCGATCTGTTATGTAGAAAGTCATAGTTTAATACTAGAAAGGGGGAACAACAACGCTAAATGTTATTAACGGCCAAAGAAAACTTTACAGTGTATGTTCTTGGCCAACTTACTGAGAACTGAAACAACATTTCAAAACATCGACATCTATTTTCAAGCGGAAAAATAAACATATGAAGACATCAACTCATACTTGTAAGAGCATAAATAGCGCCTGTATACATTAACCATTATGATTTGCTCGCTGACATTGTTAATGCCGTCGTAAACAACTGAATTTTTGTCTTTCATTAAAACTGACATTTTCATTTAAAGTGATATTTAATGAAAAATGCGTAATCAAATTACAATCTGATTCAAATAAACAGTTTGCTTCCGTCGTTTCTTTTACAATGTTAGGTAACAAATCATTTTTTGGTTTCAGATATCCGACCTCGATTTTAGGGGGACACTCAATTGACAAAAATATTTAAGTCGCCATGAAACATTTGAGATTTATTCCTAAACAAGTTACAACAACAACACAAAGATGAATAAAACACATTTGCATATAAACAGTGCAATCGGCGACTGCAACATGTAATTCGCGTGACGACAATAGGTTAACTTCCGATGTTAGCAGACGGCCGTTCCGTCAAAACATTCTTCCCGAGAAAGCTTGACGGACGTTGACGTGACGGTCCGGTGACGGACAGTGTGAATGCCGCCATTAGAAATACATTGCGGAATGTTCTGACGGATGGTGACGTGACGTGATGGACAGTGTGAATTGGCCTTAAGAGTACAACTTTCTGGGTAATTTACAAGAAAGCTTACAATCGAAGTAGCTCGGCCTGAAATGATATATATCAAACATACAACTGTAAATCTATTTAGTGTTTTTGAACCATAGATTCGGATGCTACATGCTCTCACGTACTAAAAAAGACGTTCCTATTTAACATAAACCTTCTTAAGGCTACGCTACAAATAACTGTTTTAAAAAGATTTACAAAAACAAAGTTTTGCGCAATTTTTTTTAAATATTCGCTTTTTGAGCCTTATTAATTTACTGAATGGACAATGTTACAAACGACAACCTATAAGCCATAAAACAGGAATAGAATTAATTACTTACAGTGTAGCTAGATTTTACAATGTCGCTTGTCAAAAATAATTTCTCACTATAGGCATCAAGAGTCGCATTGAAACGATTAGAGTATATTTTCGTACAGAGCTATGAATGGGTTAAAATATGTCGGAGCTATACGCAATAATTGCAGCTTCCTTCGAAATCCTTTATCTTCTGTTCTCGGGAAATTTTGTGTGTTTTCACCCGCATAATATGTGCATCGGCGCGGTTAAATGTGTGTTGGAAATGTGATCAATATTTTTGGGGTGCTTAATTAATTATTCTTTGATGATGATGATGATGATGCTGTACTTATTCGTTGTTAATTTATTATTCCATGTCTTTAGTCATGTATTGTAAATGTATAGCAGTGGCAAAAATATATACGATAAAAAACCAGAATTTATCGTGAAAGATTTAATTTTTGCTGCGCTAGTTTTTTCAACAGGTTATGGTCCCAGTACAAAATAGTTATACGAAAAATTACGAGAAGGCGTGAAGCTAAATTGTTCGACAAAACAGATCGTGAACGTGAAAAAAAAATGGGTACTGCACAAATACCTCAAATTGAAAGACTCGTAGGTCGTGAAAATTACGGGGCCTGGAAATTTGCGATGGAAGCATATTTGCGATTAGATGTTTTATGGGGCGTAATAGATGGTACACTAAAGTCTACCGATTCGCATTTTGTAGACAAAGATAGGAAAGCCAAATCAAAATTAATTTTGTTGGTGGAGCCGATAAATTACGTGCACATTGAAAATACTGCAAATGCACAAGAAGTCTGGAACAAGTTAAGAAAAGCTTTTGAAGACGACGGATTGGCTAGAAGAGTCGGATTGCTCCGTGAATTAATTACCACTCAAATGAATCAGTGCAAAAATGTGGAAGACTACGTTAATAAAATAATATCTACATCTAATAGACTGAGAAATATAGGTTTCCAGATTGTTGACGAGTGTGTTGGTACTTTAATTACTTGCTGGATTACCAGAAAAATATATGCCCATGATAATGGGGTTAAAGAGTTCTGGTGTTCCCATAACAGGTGACAGTATCAAGGTAAAAATATTACAAGATGTGAGAGGCGAAACTGAAGATGAAAGAGCATCAGCATTGAACTCTAAAAATAAAAAGAAGACACAAATCAAGTGGTATAGATGCCAGAAGATGGGTCTTTTTGCTTCACAGTGCAAGGAAAGGATAAGTACTAGTGGTAAAAGGTATGTTTCCAATAACCATGAAAAGAAGTCTTCCAACCAAGGTAAGGTTCTTTCAAAGCATTATTCTTAAAAAAAAGGGGGGGGGATAATGAAGAAACAGAATGGATTTTGGATTCAGGGGCATCACTGCACATTATTAAAAATAAATCTGTATTATATGATGTCAAGGATACAACTAATATAGGTATATCTACAGCTGATGGGTCAAAATTGCAGTGTGAACTTGTTGGAAAAGTTGATCTTAGTATAGTGGTGAATAAAAAACGATAAAATATTACTGCTGAAGGTGTGCATTATGTCAAAGATGTTACCACTAATTTGTTATCTGTTAGTGAGATAGCAAAGAAAGGTAACAAGGTATTTTTTGATATAAATGGAGCTCGAATAATTGACAGTTGTGGTAAAATTGTAGAAACTGCAAGTCACGAAAAAGGAATTTATAAATTAGACATTGTTAAGAATGTTAGTAGCAATGAAAGTCATTCAGTGTACAGTGCCAAAAGTGTTCTGTGGCATAGGAGACTTGGCCATTTAAATAGAAAAGGTATGTCATTATTGAAGGATATGGCAACAGGTTTAGAAGACTATGGTATGTGTAAGGATCCTTGTGAGATATGTATAGTGGGAAAACAGGCAAGAATCCCATTTAAACCCAGTCACAGTAAAACTCAAGAATTACTGCAGATCGTTCATACAGATGTATGTGGTCCCATGGAGAGTGAATCTATTGGGGGAAATAATTATTTTATTATTTTTATTGATGATTATTCTGGGAATATTCATGTTTATCTTATGAATTCTAAAGAACAAGTATGTGATATTTTTGAAGAATTCCGTATTTTGGTGGAAAGACAAAATGGAAAGAAAATAAAGATTGTCAGATCTGATAATGGAAAAGAATACATAAATCATATATTTGAAGGACGTTTAAAGCAAGTTGGTATAAGACATCAGACCACTATACGATATAGCCCTGCACAAAATGGTGTTGCAGATCGAGCAAACAGAACAATAGCGGAAAAAGCGAGGAGTATGCTAAGTGATGCTGGATTACCAAAAAAATTTTGGGCAGAGGCAGTATCAACAGCAGTGTATCTAATAACTCGTTCACCTACCACGGCTATCAAAAGTAAAACGCCATATGAGGTGTGGACAGGAAAAAAACCAGATTTAAGTTTTTTTTTTTTTTTTTTTTTTTTTTTGACTGCTTCTTCCATCGCAGAACATAATCAAATAAATTAAAAACACAATTTTGTGTGTGTTCTACAAGTTTATTTTTGCTTACTTAACCGGTTTTCGGCTTATTAGGCCATCTTCAGACTATAAGCAAAAATAAACTTGTAGAACACACACAAAATTGTGTTTTTAATTTATCAGATTTAAGTAATTTGAGAATTTTTGGCTATAAAGCTATGGTACAAATTCCTAAACTACTAAGAAAGAAATGGGATATAAAATCCAGGAAATATATTTTTGTAGGGTATTGTGAAGAATCAAAGGGTTGTCGTTTTTTGAATTCTATGAATAATAAGATAGTAACCAGTAGAGTTGTTATATTTCTTGAAAATTGTGAAGATAGAACCAAGGAATGTACAACTGTTGGTGTAAATGAAAATAGCAGTATTGGAGAAGAGACAGAAATGGAAGAAGAAACTAATCAAGGGCCAACAGAGACAAGCTATGAGGAAGAAGAAGAACAAAGATGTGATCAAGATAAAGCAGGGAGTGATGAAGATAAAGTAAGACATTCCTCTCGTACAAGGAAACCAAAGAAGTATCCTGATTATGAAATGTATGTTGCCCAGTGTTTCAATGATGAACCGCAAACTGTTGAAGAAGCTATGAATAGTAAAGACTCTAAAAATTGGAAAGAAGCAATTGAGAAAGAATTGCAATCTTTAAATCAAAATGAAACATATGAATGGGTAAATATGCCACAGAAGAAAAAAACTCTTAAACACAAGATGGATATTAAGTATAAAAAATCCTGAAAGTGAAACAACCAAGTATAAAGCAAGATTAGTGGTTAAGGGATGTAATCAAAGGGAAGGTATAGATTACAAAGAAACATTTTCACCTGTTGTAAAATATTCTTCACTGAGGTATCTTTTAGCTTTAGCTGTGAAAGAAATTATGTTAATCCATCAAATGGATGCGCTTATCTAAATGGAATATTAGAAGAGGAAATTTATGTAATGCCACCCAAAGAAGCTCAGAAATATTGTAAAGATAAAGGATAGGTTTGGAAGCTTAAAAAGAGCATATATGGACTGAAACAAAGTGGGTACTGTTGGAATAAGTATTTGCAATCTACATTAGTTAAGATGGGAATGAAGCAGTCAAAGGCAGACCCCTGTATTTATATTAGGAAAAGTAAACAAGAATTAACTATAATGGTTATTTGGGTAGATGATTTTTTTCATTTTAACTAGAGATGATAATCAAATGATTGTTTTCAAAGAACAGCTACAAGAGAGGTTCAATATGCATGACTTGGAATGAAAATTATAAAGCAGAGAAATGGAAACGAGCTTTGGATAGATCAGTCTGCATATAGAAAAGGATTTTGAAAAAGTTTGGAATGGAAGACTGTAAACCAATTTCAACTCCAATGGCAGCTGGGATAAAAATGATGATAAATGAAGAAGACACTGATTATAATCAAGTTACATCTTACTTGGAAGCTGTAGGGAATCTTTTATATCTAGCTCAGACATCAAGGCCAGATATTCTTTTTGCAACAAATGTAGTAAGCAGATTCTGTAGTAACCCTAAAGAAAAACATTGGAAAGCAGTGAAGAGGATCTTCAGATAGCTAAAGGGAACTGTAAATTATAAATTAATTTATTGTAGAGAAGGCAATAAAGAATTGGAATGTTACAGTGATGCAGACTGGGGTAATGAATTAGAATATTGACACTCTATCTATGGAAGCTGTTTAAAACTGATGGGAGGCTCAGTATCCTGGATATGTAAAAGGCAAAGAAGTGTGGCATTAAGTACAGTAGAGGCTGAATATATGGCTTTATCTACTACCGTACAGGAAACTTTGTGGCTCAAAAACTTAATGAATGAAATTGAGGCTGATAATAATTCAAGGACAACAACAGTTTATTGTGATAACCAGGGAGCCATTAATTTAGCCAAAAACATTGTAACAAGTGCTAGAACAAAACACATAGATGTGAGACATCATTTCATCAGGGATCACATTGAGAAGAATAATATTGAAGTGAAATACCTAAGCTCTGAAGAAATGTTGGCTGATTTATTAAGAAAACCATTGACCAAGGAGAGATTCCAGAAAATTGTAAGACAGTATGGCTTAACTGATGGGACTTCATATACAATTCCGAAAAATCTTGTTCAAGGGGGAGTGTTGGAAATGTGATCAATATTTTTGTGGTTCTTAATTAATTATTCTTTGATGATGATGATGCTGTACTTATTCGTTGTTAATTTATTTGCTGCGCTAGTTTTATGAACAATGTGGTATCGGCAAAAGAAATTACTGTTTTAACTTCACGGTGTAATTAAATTTAAAAAAAAAATGCTTCTTCACGATCGGATACAACGTAGCACAAAAAGCACGAAATTTCAAAAGCAGATCGCAAACACTGCAACAAAGGGTGAAATCCAGATGTAGCAATCAAGGAAACTATTTATGGCAGCTTGTAACGGCACTGCTTCTTTGTTACTTTCTGCACTAAGAATTATTTCTCCATCGCCCTTCATATCTGTTCTCTACAATAATGTACTCTTTTCAGACGTTTAGATCGCTTTCAGTGTTATGGAAGATAAAATCGGACGAATACATGAATCGTGAGTTAAAAAATGAGGCCTATGATGTTCTCTTGAAAGTATTTCAAGAAAGATACCCTTCGGCTATGAAGGAAGATGTGAAAAAGAAATTTAATTCGCTTCGTACAAATTACAGAAAAGAGCAGAAAAAAAGGCAATGAGAGAAATCAGGGAGTGGATGTGACAATGTTTACGGAAGTATTATGTGGTACTTCGAGGAAATGAAGTTTCTCATATAGCAAGAAACACCTGAATCCTCATTGTCAACAATTATAGAAGAACAGGCGCGGTTCGTAATTAAAGGCTCTGAGGCGGAGCCGCCCCCAAAAAAAAAAATATTTGAAATATATTTATCAACAACAGATTACAGAATTATAATCATCAGAATTTATTTCGCATTTTTCCGTCACACAGATGTAAAGAATGAAGATGAATGTTTTTGGAACTGTTGATATTGAACGATGTTTTTCAATCGGGTAGTAGCCTTAAGGCTGCGCCTTGAGGTGTCGTTTAGCTCCATGCAGTGGAGGGTTGGGAGTGGGGGTTCGTTGGTGTATTGCTTTTATGGGCGTCTCGAAGGCTCCGAGCTTGTAGCCTAAGAGTGTCCTACCAACCTCCACACTACTTTCACGTTCTTCTGCTTACTTCAAAACGGAATAAAGAGTGACTGAAACTCCACTATCGAATCTCTTGTCTCTGTATATGTCTATTATGTTTTGGTGTGTGGTTTACCACTCATTAGTTTTACTATTTTAATAGAGTTTTAGATAACTTTTTGTTTCTGATATTGGCTGTTGTATCTGGTGTTAGAATAAGTTCGCAAATTTCTCACTAGAGTGCACTACAATGCGGTACCGTAAAGTGTCACCACCTAGTGACACAGTTGCGAATGATTTAAGAAAAAAGCGCGCGAAATATGTCCCGTTACTGTCGATTCTGTTCTCGCTGATTTGGGTTTGCGGTTAACGTGTGTTATTAGTTTCGTCTTTTGTGCGTGTATTGTGGCTAAGTTTTAGTGACTTTTACTTCAAAATGATCTGCTAGAATCGATTTATGAAGTGTGCCTCAATCTCATAAGGAGTGAACTGTCGCAGACAAATTACCTCGCAATCGAAGTTGACGAAACGACTGAATGTGCAAATTTGTTTCAATTGAGGCCAATTCACACTGTCCGTCACGTCAACGTCACGTCACGGAACCGTCACGTCATGTTGTATTCACACTGTCCGTCCGTTTCCGTCACGTCAATTTGTCCATCTCAATACGCGATGTTGAAAGTGAGGTTATGAGTGGCGATCTGTTATGTAGAAAGTCATAGTTTAATACTAGAAAGGGGGAACTACAACGCTAAATGTTATTAACGGCCAAAGAAAACATTACAGTGTGTTTTTGGCCAACTTACTGGGAACTGAAACAACATTTCAAAACACAACATCTATTGTCAAGCGAAAAAATAAACATATGAAGACATCAAACCATACTTGTAAGAGCATAAATAGCGCCTGTATACTTTAACCATTACGGTTTGCTCGCTGACATTGTTAATACCGTCGTAAACAACTGAATTTTTGTCTTTCATTAGAACTGGCATTTTCATTTAAAGTGTTATTTAATGAAAAATGCGTAATCAAATTACAATCTTATTCAAATAAACAGTTTGCTTCAGTCGTTTCTGTTACATTGTTACGTAACAAACAATTTTTTCATTTCAGATATCCGACTTCGATTTTAGGGGGACACTCAATTGACAAAAATATTTAAGTCGTCATGAAACATTTGAGATTTACCCCTAAAACGAGGTACAACAACAACACAAAGATGAATAAGACACATTTGCATATAAACAGGGCAATCGTCGTCTGCAACATGTAATTCGCATGACGAAAATAGGTTAACTTCCGATGTTAGCAGACGGCCGTTCCGTCAAAACATTCTTCTCGAGAAAGCTTGACAGACGTTGACGTGACGTGACGGTCCGGTGACGGACAGTGTGAATGCCGCCATTAGCAATACATTGCGGAATGTTCTGCCGGACGGTGACGTGACGTGACGTGACGGACAGTGTGAATTGGCCTTTGGTCTTCATAATTCGCTATGAATTACTGGGGAAAATAAATGAAAGATTTATTTACTTTGTACGAGCGAAGAGACACACTGCAGAGAATGTAACTGCAGCAATTCTCCGCGAGTTGGAGAAAATGAATATACCTTAAAAACCGGAAAAACTGATAGCTCAGTGTAACAAAGGTGCTCCTGTTATGAGTGGCCACAATAATGGAGTTCGGATAAGAATGAAAGAAGTGTATCAAAATGCGCACGTTATTCACTGTTACTCACAATTATATATTACACCTCATGTTTACAATTGAAATTATCATAAGAAGCAGCGTAGTTTATCCACACCACTTTAAAGATTCCTGCAAACTATGTCATTTAGTACTGTTTATATCGATAAACTCTTGAGACGTAATATCAGTAGATAAAAGCTATCAGAGGGCTTTATGTTGGTTTTAGCCTTTGAGTTTTAGTTGCTTCTGAAACAGGAAGAAGGTGTAGTACGTAAAGTTTCAGGTAAAATATGACATTGCCCCCCACCCCTCTTTCTGGAAATCGTCGTGGTTACAGACTGATACGTAGCTCGAGCTCTAGGTTTGTTCCGATCGGTAAATGTCAGAGCCTTCCCTAGTATGAAAACTACGAGCCGCGCCTGTAGAAGAAACTGAAGAACATAACACCATGACGGTAAGCAGAAATATTTGCTGCACTTATATTAGTTCTGAGAATTGATAAATAAGACTAAATCATACGTCCAGTGGATATGCAGTACATAATTATTTTTCTTGCAACAGCAGTCACCGTAGACACATAAGATTATTTTAGCAGCCAAAAAAATAAATAAATAAAATAAAAATAATAAAAAAATTAAGTATCATTATTATTATTTAGTTGCATCAGTAGTAAAGTCCGATGAACACAAGTTTATTTCTGTTGCTACACAGCTCGCTGTACACACAAAACTCGTCACCAGAACTTTTATTTTTATTTTATTTATTTTTCTAGTTACAGTCAAGACATACACTGAAAGCATTGCATGTACACAATAATTTATGCAATTGACTTATTTAATATGTAATTAATTGTTGTTTTTTACAACTCTTTGCTGCCGTAAAACAGCCCCTGGCCTATTGAAGTTTTCACAGAAAGCTTCTCGGACTTCTGTCGCTCGTTCTGTGTAATTTATGAGTGAGTTTTGCAGCCAAGCAACTCGGAACATTCGTATCTCCACGTCACAGCAACTGTGTCGCCTGTCTCTTCAACCTCCAAACCCACTGATTCTCTTGCCATATCTTCACATGGTGATTTCGACCTCAGGTAGTTACACCAAGGAAAATTTTCTTGCACTTATCTGGTGAAAGGAAGAAAGGTCTTTTGAAAACTCCAAACCATGAGGCCAAAATCCCAAATGCATTTTTTGAAATGCGACATGCTCTACTATAACCATAATTGAATAAACGTTGGGGACTATTCAGGTTCCCTGCAGAATAAGGCTTCAATAGCTTATCAGACATAGCAAAAGTATCATCGCCAACAAAAACATAAGGAGTTTAGTTGTGTAATTGGAGACTGCTTCTTCTTTTTGGATGTTTAACCGGTTTTCAGAAAGTAGCTTTCCAAAGGCAGAGTATGCTAGCATGCCTCCATCAGATATGCATACATTTATCCCAACATCAGCCATAATGCATTCATAATTAGCATTTACAGCTGCCAGCAGCATGATGCTAAAAGTTCCTTTATAGATGTAATAATGTGATCCAGAAGAATGAGGTGGTTTCACAATATGTACATGTTTCCCATCAATTGCACCAAGGCAGTAAGGGAAATTCCAGCGTTCACTAAATTGTTGGGCCACATACCGGGTGATCAAAACGTCAGTATAAATCTGAAAACTTAATAAATCACGGAATAATGTAGATAGAAAGGTAAAAATTGGCACACATGCTTGGAATGACAAGGGATGTTATTAGAAACCCCCCGCCCCGCCAAAAAAAAAAAAAAAAAAAAAAAAAAAAAAGCTAGACGCCTGAGAGATTTCTTGTGCACATCTTTTGGTGATGATAGTGTGCTCAGCCACCACTTTCGTCATTCTGGGCCTCCCTGGTCTCTAGACCTCAGTCCATGCGATTATTGGCTTTGGGGTTACCTGAAGTCACAAGTGTTTTGTGATCGACCGACATCTCTAGGGATGCTGAAAGACAACATCCCATGCCAATGCCTCACCATAACTCCACACATTCTTTACAGTGCTGTTCACAACATTATTCCCCGGCTACAGGTATTGTTGAGGAATGATGGTGAACATACTGAGCATTTCCTGTAAAGAACATCATATTTGCTTTGTCTTGATTTGTTATGGTTATTATTGCTTTCTGATCAGATGAAGCGCCATCTGTTGGACATTTTTAAACTTTTTTTTGTTCTAATAAAAGCCCATGTCAATCCAAGCAAGTGTGCAATTTTTAACTCTCTATCTACATTATTCCGTGATTTATTAATTTTTCAAATTTATACTGAGTTTTTGATCAACTGGTACTTCCATTTAGTGACAGTCGTAGGTATCTGGAAGAAAAGTTAGGATTAGCACTTTTCTGTGTTATTTGAAATGCTTAATCGAGCAATGTTTAATAATGCTGTTTGTCAGGGTAATTTGATATATTCATTAATGTTTGCTGTACTGTCATTTGGTCCTTGTAGTGGATAGGTAATAAGATAATATGTTCAGTACTTTTAGTTAGCTCTGACTGTGATGTAAACCAAATGGTCAACTACTTTAGTGGTTTTTTTTTAGGACTCGGAAATTTTTTGAAGCTGAGATCCAACTGAAGAAACCTCCACAAAAGAGAAGGAAGGCAGCACAGGCTACTATTGAGGATTTACTTGAACGTGCATGCCAGCAAATACGGTAACAGACGTGTGACAAGGACCATATTGGAATTACATGGGCTCTTGAACTACAGAAAATGGACAAAATACAGCAAACATTAGCAAAGAAATTTATAAATGATATTTTATTTGAAGGGATATTGGGCACATTGCATAGAGATTTTGTGATAATAAAAGGTACCGCATCAGCTTCGACACATGGATCCCCACAACATAATTTAACAAGCTCATCAAGTGCTTCAACCAGTGCACACATTATTGAAGGAGAGGGTACTGTGTATTTTCCGAATTTGACTCCTGAATTCTGGTAATTACATACGTTTGCTGAAGTCTGCTGTTTTTCAAGCTGATAGTTAATTCTGAGATATTGAGTTGTGTACAATCATTTACAGTTATAATTATTTCTCATAATATAACCTGTAAATAATATTTCTTAAACTGCATATTAACTAAATAAATTCGCTATTTGGCTTTTATTACAAAAACAACTTTTGTAACATGCTCTACTTTCCCTTTGTGGGTCAAAAATTTGATATTATATGCACTTCACTTACCTTGATGTATTTTTCAAGTTGGTGCAAATAGCTTCGTAGGTTTCCATTACAATACCACTAATTGTTTTGGGTGCTCTGAATGTTGAAAATTTAAGATCTTCAAAAGTGTTTCCAGTTGCCAAGTAATGTAGTTTTATGGATAACCTTTCCCCAGTACTGATCGCTTCTCTCAATATCTTTTCTCTGTACTTAAGGCATAATAAGGTTCACCAATTTGTTGAAAATTTCCTCATTCATCCTTAATCATCCGGCTCTGCAGCATGTTTGTATGACCGTGTGTAGAACGCCTTCCAACCCACATTTTCATCTGCCGTTACTTACTCTTATTTTTCTTTTTGGAGTACGTAGCAATGTCAGTCACAATATATGCCAGGTGCACGTCGTTGAGCACCGATATGATGCTATGGAGGCTGAGCTCTAAAACTGACGTGCCCTTGCATATATATTGTGCCTTTGTGGCGTCGCACTTTCGTGCAATATATTGACATAATATTTCTGTTCAATAAATATTGACCATGAGAGGCCCCCTTCAGGCTACCCGGTGACAACCTGGATGTGAGTGAAGGTTTCGGAAATGAGCATTAACATGCTGGGATTCATCGCACAACTACAATGGCGAATGACGAATATCCGACCACTGCAAGTTTCACGTCACAATAATTCTGCAACCTTCATACACCAGGAACTGTCAAACTGCTCACACATTGTGTTGAGAAGAGATGCCGTTCAACCGACTTAAACAGCGCCGTACTCTGGTCCTCACCATGTTATCAACAGAAATAAAAATACTATGGACATTCTCACAAACAGAAAAAAGAACTCGCCTTCCCCTTTGTCCACCAGTGCCAGCTTCATTCAACAATCAAGCACATACCCATTCATTGCAGGCTCCGGTGGACACCAGAGCAAATCTTGACGTTGAGTGTATTTCCCTGCAAGATTCTTGCATGACGCATAAGGTTTCGTCTCAGGACGCTCCGCCTCTCCAGAGAGGACTGTATAGGGACGGACGGCTCGCGATCACATGGCATGATCACCTCATCACCTGATAAATTCAACGAGTTCGCCAATCGACTGGCAGAGGCGCTGAATATGGCGTTAGTCCTTGTTGCAGCGCGAACTTTGTGTCTAAAGACTCACTTATTCTTATGCCCGGTTTCTGGAAAACTACAGTTACCATACCGTTAGCTACTGTCACGTTATAATTTAACATGCCAGATAACTTCCTTGGGTTTCCCGTAGCCGATTTTAACGACCGTTAGTTAAGTAGGAGGTAACTGCTCCTTCTGTCGATGCTAATAGTTCGTCTCAACAGATAACAGATGCCACTACTAACGAAACTCGCAATTACTCGAATTTTATCGATTATTAAGGGAAAATCGAAGACGCAATACAGTTTGTATAGCTGTCACGAGGTTTTTGCTTCTGTTTAGAAACGCAATGGGCGATAAGCGAGGAAAAAATTTTACTCTATTTGAGAAAAAACCATTTGAACGACCTAGTTGTAGAAAGGAAATCAGTAATAGAAAATAAAGAGAAAGATGGCTCGACTATTTTTGAAAAGTAACACGCCTTTGAAGATATCACAAAACTGTACAAGTCCTTAAATCAGGAGAGAAAACATAAGGCATTCTGTTAAAAAAAGGGGGGGTTAGTAATAAAAATCATACGAATTATTTCTATTGTCAACATCTATTTTTATGAATTTAAGTTTTCCTATTATGTGAATGTGACAATACTTTTTACACTACCAGCTGGTCAATTTACATCCATCCATCCATCTTCCCGAGCCCCATGTTTTAATGAAAAACACTAACACTTGAAACATTGATCGATCATAATGGCAATTGCATGGCAGAACACTATTGCAAAGTGAAGTAACTTTATGGTTAATTGAAAACTTTAATATGAGAGCATGTTTTTGTGATTCGGAATGTAATAAAATTTTACATCCAGATTGGCGATCGCGAGAATGTTGGCCACTGTTGTTCAGTGTCGAGATGTTGCTTGACAATCACGAGGGAGTTACAGCTAATACATAGATAATGCATAGCCGAGTACAGGTAAGTTTTCCTCTTTTGAAAACCTGTCCATAGCATCAAAAGAAGAAGACGTAGAAGAAGAAGTCGCTGATGACGATGACGATAGAATTTCCATTCTTCAGCTTAAAAACTTCTAAAATTGTGCGAAAATTAAATATAAACCAGTCATAAAAACAAATAACAATTGTTAATTTATGGACTTGAGTTTGGAAGCCTCTAGCACTACATAGTGGATATAGTTGAAACTAAGGTTAACGTGTAGGTAACCCCAGGGGAATGCGCATTTATCTTTAATGGACAGGTAACTACGTCTGTGACGGTAACTGCTGTCTCGGAAATCCATTTTGTACTTAACGTTCAGGTAACCCACAGATAACTATAGTGGAACAGGTAACTACTGTTTCGGAAACCGGCCATGAGTCTGTTTAATTACTTTTATTGTATTCTGCTTACCAACTATTACTTAGTCATGTATAGTTGCGTTTGGAACGTATGTTGTATTTATGCAAATATTTTTAAAATAAGGTGTAAAAATATTATATCATTTGCATTTACTACTGGAAGATGCAACACAATTATTATACGTCCATAAATCCTACAACTTTCCTCAGAAACTTCCTGGCAGATTACAATTGTGTGCTGGAACCAGGACTTGAATCTGGGACCTTAGCTTTTCATGGGCAAGCACTCTACCACTGAGCTATTCCGACATGACCCACGGTCCGTCCTGACAACTTCAATTCTCGCTGTACCTCGCCTCCTACTTTACAAACTTCACATAAGTTCTCCTGCAAACCATGCAAGACTAGCACTTCTGGAAGAAAGGATGTGATGGAGACATGACTTTGCCACACCCTAAGGGTTGTTTCCAGAATGAACTGTTCACTCAGCAGCAGTGTGTGTGTGCTGATATGAAAGCCATTTCTCTTTCTTAGCCTTTCTTCCACGAATGCTAGTCTTGCACAGTTTGCAGGAGAACTTCTGTGAAGTTTGGAAAGTAGGAGGTGAAGTATTGGTAGAACTGAAGTTGTGAGGACGGACCGTGAGTCGAGACAGGATCGTTCAGTGCTAGAGCGCTTGCCTGCGAAAGGCAAATGTCCCAGGTGCAAGTCCCAGTTCCGACATACAATTTTAATCTGCCAGGAAGTTTCATACCAGTGCACACTCTGGTGCAGAGTGAAAGTTTCATTCTGGAACTTTCTCTGGGTTTACGACAAACTACTCAATGTTACTTTGGACCATTCAAGATCCCAAGGCAATTGTTCCATGTTACTTATGACAATGAAGTTGTGATGCTACTTGAGACGATAAAAGGTTAGGGACAACACACATGTCCTATGAATTAATTTGTGCAGTGATTCCACAGCTCAGAATAAATTCAAAGTTCCAGCAAGAGTCAACAACGTAAAAGGCAACCAAATTGGTAATGTCGACATAAGCATCAAATTTTGGATGCTGTAGTATGCAGGTCTGACAACTTCTTCCCACAGCAAAAAGGTGTGAACATTCTTGCGATGTGTTTTCGTATCCACAATGAAGTTAGTATAATTTTTCTTGCCTCAAAACAGTTGTTTTCATCTTCAACAAACTTACACTAAAGTTTAATCTTGATGCTATTACTACATTGCAGTCATGCATTACATGTATAATCAAAAATAGGTTTTTTTTTAGCAATGGTGTAAAATGCTAATGTTGGCAAAGAAGTGTTCGCTTTACAAGCAATTAATTCACTGACCAGACAAAGGTACATACCAGAACTCCTTAAACATACAACAAAAACCAAATTAATTACTCACTTCATGATAAACAAGAATGCGTATTCCTATGCTCGCATGTGATTGTGTTTTCAAAGGGGATTCAATTGTCAAATTATATGCTTGTTCTATAGGTGTGAAAGTTGAAAAGATACAGATTACTGGTGTAGAGGCTTTGTTACTGACAGGCCAAGGTTCCTAATACAACTGAATATTTTACTGTGCACAATACATTTTTTTTCTAACAGCAGTGAGCATGATAAAATATTGTTACCAGAGCGTTGTTTTATGCAATGCAAGCATTTAGTTTTTAATGAATTTATTGCAGGTAACACAATTGCAGCCACACAATAAAAGAAAAGGTACATCATAAAGACAAAGAATAACAAACATCAGAGAAATTATTATTATATACATATACACTTAGACTTAACATAGAATTGCTATTTCATCACTCCACCTCAATTCTATGTAACACTAGTTTACAATTTGACACATTCTCAACCCTTTGGACATTTTTTCAAACTTTTCTTTGCACGGTGGTTTTGTAAAAATGTCAGCTAACTGATTTTCTGTAGCAAAGTATTTAACATCTATTATCTTTTTCAGACACAAGTCTCTAACAAAAGCATACTTAACATCTATGTGTTTCAGTCTTTTATATTCCCATTTACAAAGAGAAGAAATGCAAGACTAGTTGTCTTCATAAATTACAAGTTTTTCATTTTTCAAAATTTTTAAATCTTGAAACAACTTCTGAAACCATTAATATTCTGCAGCACAAGTTGCAAGTGATACAAATTCGGCTTCTGTAGATGATAATGCTACAGTAGTTTGCTTTTTAGACCCCCAACTTATGGTGTTACCAAAGAGCTTGATGACATAACCGGTTGTTGATTTCCTATCTGAACTATTTGCCCAATCGGAATCAGCATAAGCAATTACAGTTCCATTGTCTCCCTCATTTTTGTAATGCATTCCATAGTTTACTGTGCCCTGTATGTAATGCAGTATTCTCTTTAAACCTTTCCAATGTGATTCTTTTGGATCACTTTGATAACGACTAAAATAATTAACAGCATAGCTTAAATCAGGTCGTGTTGTTTGTGTTACATACAGCATACACCCTATTAATTCTCTAAAAGGTACTTTCTCATGCAGTCTTTTATCATTTTCAACTTCCCTGTAATTTAATTCCATGGGTGTGTTAATTGGCTTGCATTCATTCATACCAAACCTCTTCAATAAATTTTCCAGGTAAGTTTTCTGACTCGTGATTATTCCATCCTCCCTCTTATCTATCTTAATTCCCAAGAACATTTTTAAATCTCCGAAATCTTTCATCTTAAAGTTACCTTTTAAAGCTAATTTGAATTCTTCAATTTTTTTAATATCATTTCCTAATATGATTATGTCATCAACATACAATAAAACATAAACCTTAGTGTTGGAGTTCCTGAAAGTATATAGACATCCATCAGCATTGCTTTGAACAAAACCTAAATTTTTAACAAACTTGTCAAACATTATATTCCAAGACCTTGAAGCTTGCTTCAAACCATAAATTTGCTTTGTTTAGCTTACCTACAGCACCTGGTTTCTCATTAAATTCTGCTGGTATCTTTACAAAAATTTCTTCATTTAAATTTCCATGAAGAAAAGCACTTTTTACATCCATTTGATTTGCAATCAATTTCTCATGATTCGTGACAGCAAGTAATGTTCTTAAAGTAGTCAGCCTCGCCACAGGAGCATATGTCTCATTATAATCAAACCCTCTTTTTTGAGTACAACCACGAGCAACTAGTCTAGCTTTCTAACTACTAATCTTGCCTGCATCATCACGTTTCACTTTAAAAACCCACTTAGTGTCAATAGCCTTCTAGTCTTCATGTAATTCACATACTGTCCAGGTCTTGTTTTCATTTATTACTCGCATCTCTTCTGCTACAGCATGAAGCCATTCTTCTTTATCTGATCTGCTGTAAATGTCACTGAAAGCCTCTGGAACATCCTCAACATACATTTCCGCATTTAGAGCTAGTACAGCATAATCTTCCATCAATGCTGGCCGCTTTGTTTCTCTTACACTTCTGCGGATTTCAGGGGCTTTCACCTCTTCAGTTTCATTTTCACTTGATACGGAGTCATTTTCAGGAGATGTCACATCTTCTGTTTCATTTTCTTCATCACTGAATATCACATTTGTTGTGTCTTCTTTATGAGAACCAATCTTCATTAACAAAAACAAAATGACTTTCATCAAACTTATCATCTCTTCCAAGAATGATGCGTCTCTCTTCTGGACACCACAGCCGATATCCATTCAAACAATACCCAACCATGAAACATTTCTTTACTCTGGAATCAAACTTTCCAGCAATTACTTCTGCAGGAAGTCGCAAATATGCTACACAACCAAAAACTTTCAGTTTTTGCAACTTTGGCATTTCTCCATACCACAAAGTAGCAGAAACTGTCATTTTTAATGCACTTGTAGGTGTTCTGTTTATCAAGTAAACAACGGTCTTCACTGCTTCTGACCAAAAAAATTTACTAAGTCTACTGTTTAATAACATACAGCGAGCTTTGTTTAAAATGTTCCTGTTCATAGTTCACTCACTCCATTCTGTTGTGGTGTGTACCTCATTGTCAATTCATACTGGATACCTTTTTCTTAAAAAAAACTTTTCATTTCATTTGACAAATATTCACCTCCATTATCACAGCGAAATCTACTAATCCTGAAATTGAAATGAGCTGTTGCCATAGCTTCATATTCTGTAACATATTCCAGTACTTCAGATTTATTCTGCATCACATAAACAGCTGTAATATGGGTATAATCATCTATAAACGTAATTATATACCTCTTTCCATCATAAGACGTTGGAGTTATAGGACCCATAACATCACTATGAATTAGCTCAAGTGGACGTTTTGCTCTTGTCCTCTTCTGATTATGTGGAAGTCTTGTTTGTTTGCCTTCAGTGCAGATGGTGCATGACGGAGGTGTCTTCAAATTTTCAATGTTCATTCCTTCCACATAGTTTGGAAGTACTTTTAGATCAGTATAATTCAAATGACCTAATCTTTGATGCCAAATTTCCAGTAATCCAGTAAGAAGCGCTGAGCAGGGCATCCTGGTGAATTTCAGAGCATACGAATTAGTTTCATTTTTATTTGCGATTGCAACAACATCCTTTCCTTTTTGAATAATTGCTCTTCCATTTTCAAATATAACCTTGAAACCATTTGTCTCCAATTTATGCACTGACAGTAAGTTGTGAGCTAGTCCAGGAACGAATAAAATATTTTTATCAAAATTGGCACTGCCTTCCCATTAATGTAGCTAGTAACATTCATTTCACCAAACTGTGTTGCTTTCAAAACAGATCCGGACTTTGCTACGTTAATCACAACTTCTCTTTCAAGAATGTGCACTTTATCAACATGTTTCAAGTAATTCACAAAGTGTTCACTCGCACCAGAGTCCAAATACCATGAAACTGATTCACTGAACCCAGTCGAAAAACAATATGCATCCGAATTCACAGAAGAATCTTGAGCGTCACAATTAACTGAATTTGCAGAATCTTTCTTGTCTTTGAGTCTTTTATTGCAGTCAGCTCTTTTGTGTCCAAATTCACCACAATTATGACATCTGAAATTATACCACAGTCTAACAAATACAGTCACTACACTTCCGCGGACTTTTGTTATACACTGCGACAGCAGCGCTCCAAGCGGAGGGCAAGCTACTTTTATGAATACGATAGTGGATGAGTGCGAATAGTATCGTTTATATCGATATTAACACATTTTTTTTACATTAGGGAACGTATGTAGTATCATAAAATAGATAATAACTTAAAAATAGCTCCACCTTTGTCTTCCTTACGTCTCCTAAGATAACTGACAAGGTTGGAAACGGTACATTACGGCAAAGTTTATTTACTATTATCTTGTAACCCACAGGGTTATACTAAATAATTTAAATTACTATTAAAATAGAACACCGAATACCCGCCCTTTGGCAGAAAGACGTGTTTTTTCTTCTGAAGAACGTTAACGTTTCTCCTCTCTGATTCCAGTGAAATAGGTGAGCGTGGAACGTAGGAAACGAATGTAGAATGCAATAACTACGGTATTTAACATACCAAATCAGTCACCACAACTGTCGCTGAAGGAAAACATCAGAAACGTGACAAGAAAACTGAAAAAGCAACCAAACTGTATTCAACAAAGAAGAACCCAATTCCACAATTGTTGCTACAGCTGAACCACAAACGGCAAGAATCTTCAAGACAATGTCTTCTTAAACTAAAGTAATCACACTCAAAACAATATGTGCTTATAATAAAGACGAGTGAAGTCTAAACATGTGCGAATCATTAGACCCCATACCACAACGATACGTGTCAAAAAACTCTTTGTCATAGTAAGAACACATCAAAATAGAAATTTATGTTTCTATTATGTTTATATTCTACTTACTTTCAGCGGAATAAGCTGCAAATATACACATATTCGTAAGTATTGGTTCATGACGAAGTTCTTCGTTATACCACTGAATCAGTAAGTTCGACTGTTTTTACATTACTTTCCGTGTTATGTATGCCTCTTGATATATTACTGATGCTTGTAACACAAAAATTATATTAACTATTTCATTAATTACGCACACAAATAATTACAAACAAACATCACTCTTTCGGTGGCTTACCCACCGCTAGGAGCGCTAGTGTCGTTGTAGCTGTCAGTTGGTAACAACTTTTACAGCAGTGAGTGTCGCGACTGTATATGTTAGACTGTGATTATACTGTTTTTCTCCGCCTGAACTGTGCTTACACATTACCAGATTTGTTTTTCCAATTAGTTTTCCTATTACTGAAATTCTTGCGGTACGTATTAAACACTGTGTTCTGTCCACTGTCTACTGCAGGTTTCTTCTTAGAACTTGCATACTTACTTTCATGGTCCATGAGCCTATTTTTTACGAAACTTAACTTCAGATTTTCCGTAGATAACGTCTCGAGTGCAGTTACAACGCTGTCATATTCTTGTGGCATTGTTAATAGAAGATGACACACAGCATCAGTTTCTTCAACAATCGCACCTGACGATCGAAGATCGCGTACCAACTTGTCAAATTCTAAAAAATGCTCACTCATTGTACCTTTTACTGGATTGAACTTCAACTTCAATAACTGTTTACGCAGAAGTAACTGACTGGCGATGCTTTTTCTTTCAAATGTGTCACACAAGTTTTTCCACATCCGAAATGCAATGTTGAAGTCTTTTATGTATTCCAAGTGGCTGTCCGCAATTCGTTCTATTATTCTTGAACGACACTTTTTATCACGTTTTGCAAGAATTTTAAGTAGTTTGTCTTTTTCAGCTCGTTCCTTTTCCCCGTCACTACTCCGAAACTTCACCTTTTCTGTATATTCTCCCACAATCAAATCCAACAAATCTAATTCGTCCAACATACCTTGCATTCGAAATTTCCAGTTTCCGAAATTGTTTCCATCGAAAAGTGGAACTCGATATTTGCTTTCGTAATACTCTTCCGACATCTGTTAATCCAAGTTGACGATCCAACAATACAAAATGCTTGCACAATAATTACGTTTTAAAAATTCCGACTATTTGTTTTCCATCTCTGGGCCCATAACCTGATAAAATATTGTTACCAGAGCGTTATTTTATGCAATGCAAGCATTTAGTTTTTAATGAATTTATTGCAGGCAACACAATTGCAGCCACACAATAAAAGAAAAGGTACATCATAAAGGCAAAGAATAACAAACATCAGAGAAATTATTATTATATACATATACACTTAGACTTTAGGCCAATTCACACTGTCCGTCACGTCAACGTCACATCACGGAACCGTCACGTCAAGTTGTATTCACACTGTCCGTACGTGTCACAGGCGACTAGAGGCAACTTAGGAGGGCACCCAAGACTTCCCGAGCGCCCGATAGATGTCTCTACGGTTACGCAACCAGAGCTCTGTGCGAATTGAGAACAACCAATAGCATTAGCGAGAGCCAAAAGAATTACATTCTGGGGTAAACATTAATTGCCTAGATACGGGCAGTTTGAACGCATTCTGCCTCTTTCTTATGAAAGTAATGCTAGTATATTCTGCAACATTCGACGTTTTTACATTTCCGTCTGATTTCAGAACGAAGTACGAAAAAATAGCTTCGAGTGAAACGTAGCCTATAGAAGGAAAAATCATGTTCTTCCTTATAACAAATTTTTATGTTTGTTTCCAGATATGTGACGATTTCCGAGAGTGTGGTCAGGCAGGCGAATACGAATTTTATTGCTGCTTTCAGAGCAATTTAAGCTGCCCTCATAATTCGCTGCCTGTCCAGATTTATTTTATCTATTTATTTATTTTCGAGGTCTATGAAATCGTGACGGGAGTGTATCGCTGGGATGTAGAATGTGTCATATTATTGCTATAATAATCATAGGTGAATGTCATGCAGCTTACTGACTAAATTGTTTGTAAACAGATGCAACACTTTACTTAAGGACTGCAAGGGCTTAGTGTGTTAATGTTGGCAATGAAATTTTCGCTTTACGATGGTAATCAATTTACTAACCGGACAAGGTTATATACACGAACCTGTCAGCCATAGAGCAGGAACAGCATTAATTACTTATCTCACGGCCAACACAAAAGATTAATTATATATATATTTTTTTTTTCAGAGAACGTGTAATGTGGTTGCCAACACCAACACACTACGTCTGTACCATAAAACTTACGTTCTAATTCGCAGAAAAAGTATACAACCAAAATGTGATTTACCCATGAGAGTGACATGGTCAGTTCTTATAGTGAAGCTAAAGCTTAAACAGAAAGTAATGCAGATTATTAATCAACTCATTTAAAGAATAGATATCTAGAAGACGAGGGGTTCTTGCTTTTTGAATTTAGCCATATCACCACCGACTGATGTAATATAAACTATAGGTTTATTTTATACTCTTCTGCCTGAATAATTTACCGCGTTCCTCATTGTCTCCTGCTAGAATTTTTAATAAAATACTATATTTGAAGATCGTGTTTACTTCTTGTAATATCAAGTTCACATGCACTCTTAGTTTTGTGAACAGTATGATTATAGTTCAGAGAGCACATAAGTAATGAAATGTACTAGCATGACTTAGTGAAGAAAGCCAGCTGTTTCAATAACTCTCTACAACAGTATCTAGAGTGCACTCTGAGAGCGCTGTATTGCGGAAGCAGACAGCCAAATATATGTGGAAGAATATTAATATTGTTGCTGCTCGTGAAGCTGTCCTATTGGGTTCCTACCTAAAGGCACACTGTGAAATTATCATAGATTGGGAAATAAACGGCGATATATTTGCGTCCTTCATTTTCTACTCACAAAGAAATATAAATAATGTAGAACACTGCAAATCATACTTCCCTTACATTAATAAGCAACTCCTAGAATGTGTTCATTAAAATATTTCAAAATATTACAGGAAGTGTGCGGTTACGAACTATGATCCTTTGTATTGACAATGTTGACGATGAACATTTCAAGGCTTTATTATGAAATTATTACAACATCTTATTGCTGCAGTACAATTTCATATGTAATAACAAGGTAAATCTCCTTGTGATGCAGTGTCAGTGCACTGTCACTTTGAAATGGAACTGGGAAACCTTAACACGAAACAGTTTACATATTATGCCAGAATGAACGACGGCGTGTTCTGCATCGAGTTAAGGATATACCAGTACCACAGAATAGGGAACATACAGAGGGAAAGCTGGAGGCGGCGCCTTTGATCTGTGTGTTACCAAGCGTTGCGCTCGACGCCATATTGAAAAGCAGTAAACGCGGAACTATAGCCACTTAGTACTTTGGCTGGAAATGGACTTTTTACGAACTACAGCTAACCTCACCGACTTTTAAGAAAGGAAACGGCTTTTCATTATGCTCTCCTCTATTTTGCGCCCTGTTCTTGCACCTAACTGTAATCCAACGAAAAAAAAGTAGGCCTAAAGTTTAATACAACTACGAAAATGTACGATGAAATCAATGATAGTTTTATTTGGTGCTTATCTCCCGAAAAATCCCAAGTAACGCGAAGTTATGTTTGGGAAATTAGTTATAAACAAGAAAGTGACTTTACAACTGCCAGGTTTTATTTGACACGGATAAATTTGCACAAAATATTGAGTCAGACTTAGCAGTAAAACGTGAACACAGAAGTAATGACGTCTGGGCATATATAAAACTGTTAACTTACACATAAATGAAGGACAGGTAGCGGAAGCATAAAACTACATAACACACTTACTCCGTACTTGTGATATTGTGGCACACATTTTTTCAATTATAGCAAAGGAAAAAAGTGTTCATTATTTTCCTCTTATCTTCCTTGTCAATATGCATTCACTAGAACATTACACACCATTTGTACCTCACAGATGGGTCACTTTTATAACTTTTTTAAAAAAAATTCAATTTTGGTTTTATATTTCACGTCTCTGTTTGTGAACTTCAAGAAATAGAAAATTCTCACTCTGACAAAAAGTTTTACTAAATACTGGAGAATATTTTTTAAGTAAATCAGCTCTCCTTGAATTCACAGTCCGTTTCTTAGCATTGGAAATAAATATTGCCCTTAAAAGATACCTATATGTTATATTTTACTTATGGCAGTGATGTAGTTGTGTTTCAATGTTGGAAAAGTTGTATTTGCTTTAGCAGGATAATAAATTTACTGATCGGAGAAGGGCATATAGAAAAATCCGTCAACTATAGAGCAGGAACTGCATAAAATAATTATTCCCCTTAATCTATTTGTTTGAGTATCTGAAGATCATTCGTTGCCAATATTAGCACACTAGGCCTCCATTGCTGTAAGTAAAATTTTACCTGTTTAAGCAGTGTAGAACAAGGGAAGGAGGCAGGTTGAGTGTCATCGATTTGACTGGTTTAGTTTTACTTACGGCAGTGGAGGAGTAATGATTTAATGTTGGCAACATAATATTCGTTTTACGAGGACAATTACTTTACCGACCAGAGAAATGTAGATACAAGAAACAGCCAGCCATAGAGCTAGAACAGCAAGATTATTCCCCTTATTCCATTTGTTTGAATATCGTAACAAGTTTTTCCGAAAGTTTTTCCGATAGCACTGTACATGTTATTCAGCGCTCTGTTCGTGAATAAACGGCGTAGCGTAATGGGCAAAAAAAGAAAAAAAATGTTCAGTACTGTCGGAAAAATATTCTAGAGCATTTTTTTCCTTTCCTAAGGCCCACTCAGACGAAATATTTCAGGCACGTTATAGGGAGACCAATCTCCTTCTACACACGCAGTTTGGGCGAAATAGGCGGGTCCCGATTGCCGACTTCCCCTTGTAAGAAGAACAACGGTTGTCAACATTAGCAAGCTGCGCCTCCGTTGCCGTTAGTAAAATTTTACCGTTTGCATCAAATTATGTGAAGTTGAGCAGGTAGATGACCCTTAAAAGTTCCTGAAATATCTCGCCTATGTGGGCAACCGGAAAAGGGAAAATGCACGCGCAAAATGTTGAAGTCCCGCTACTTACGCACTGTTCTTTGTCTTTCATTTTATATTATTCCCTGTGACGTTAAACTTATAATTACAAAATATAAATGTACTTCAACATTTCGATGCTGTTAAACTGCTACAGCAACAGCAACAGCGAGTTATCGTCAAGTGAAGAAGCAAGGCTACTTTTAATAATTATGCACACATTGCTCTCATTCGAAACTGGTAACATTTAACTTTTGCCACACATATAGCGACGTTCACTAACCGTTCACCATCTTTTGGGAAGGTGAAGAAGCTGATATCCTTATTTGTATGAGAATTATTGCGGCAATTAGGTGCCGAACACCATCGGCCGCCTTTACTTTCATTGCTGCTCGTAATGAAAACGGAACAGCTCCACCTACTGACACACAGTTCTTTCTTTTCATTTCACTAAATACTTGTTTACTTTTATGCGATTCAGGCAGCAAAAATACACAATAAACAAACAAAGACGGCGCATTACCACCCCACAGAGTATGGAGAGACTACGCGTTTACTGCTTTTCAAGATGGCCGATTCCGCGCATGCGCACTAAATTTTGGACGACAGACTGCAGCGGGAGTTTCCTTTCTGTATACTCCTTATTCTGTGCCAGTACGGTAGCAGTATACGTTAGCGGCGGAAAAATATCACTTCCGTTTTGGACCAGAGACTATACACAGCAAGGATAGAATCTTTGGCAGGATGTGACATGCGCCATTTTAAATTGAGCTTATTTAGAAATTATGAACATTAAACATTAAGACTGCAATTGTGATGCCTTTAACAGTAATCACGAAAACGCTTACCTTATAAATAAATAGTAATTTATAGCAAATTAACATCATAACTCTTCAAGTGTAGGTATAAGCAATCCAAAGCATCTTTTTAAGCAATGTCGTTGTATTGTAATGGACAGCGTTGTGGATTGGAAATTTGTATTATGTATAGGTGTATGTTCAAATCGTATCCTCTCCATATTTTTTTTTTCGTCCTTACATTTTTAAATGAACTTCACTGATTGTATTAAAAGTTAGTCCTACGTTTCTGTCTTTTATTTACATTTAAAACTGATTAGAAAACAAAGGACGAAACAGTTATTTGGATAGTAATTTCCGAATATGTGACGATTTCCGATTGTCTGTTTAAGGGAATACTGTCCTAATAACAAATCACTGTAAATGTACCGTAATAATATTTTCGGATGGGTAATATCACTTAACAAAGTACACTTAGAATAAATATTTCTGTATTTAAGACTTGACAGTAGACATTATTCATTCGTGGGGGTCATTAATAAAGGAAACGTTGATACCCTAACACAGGTTTGAATATGTAATGTGATAATACAAATATTTTATGAGCAGCTTCTTATTCATCTGCAGAAAAGGGGCTAATGACACAGTGTGCATTAAAATGTTTTATTGTGGGTACAAGGTAAATACAATCCAAACAATCTATTGGTATCATCAATTATAAGATAAATAACGGTCGCAGCTACTGGAGCTTCAAGATACTGAGAAACACAGATGTTTAAAGACGTTTCCCAGGTTCTTATCTATTGTACATTTTAAGCTTTTATGGCAGTTTGTTGACATGTTGTCCTTTGGCATCTGTCTCGAGATTTTCTGTCGAAGTTTGAGGTTAGTCAGACGTTTCGCCCCATTATGAACTGCTGACATTGCCCAAGTACGAGCCAATCTCAATCTAAATTGGTGGTAGCGAAATGTAAGTTGTAAAATCAAACAAACGTTGGCTGTAAACTCCTAGACAGAAGCTAGCAGGGCCTATGTACAACATAGATTGTGGCTGGGTACACGATTTAAAGAACGTTATTATTGACTATTTATTTAAAAAAAATAATAAAAATAAGTAGTTGAATGGTAACTGAAAGATACGTACTGTCTGTGAAACAGTTATTTTTCACTCGGACAGGAAAGAAAATTACGTAATACCTAAAGAAACACCAAGCTATTTCGCGAGTAATGAATAGACTGAAGTGAACATTACCCAAGTGTCAACACAAAATAGCATGATCGTCTGCTTTGTTTTTATTCTGAGCTGTCACTTTGGGTTGCGTAGCCTACTCAAAGTTCTTGAAGACACAGATACTATACTTCTGACTGCGAATTTACAGGCACTTCCGGTTGGTATTTTTCCATCGCTAACGTCATGTGTACGGTAGCGTAACCGTAGAGACATCTATCGGGCGTTCGGGAAATCTTGGGTGCCCTCCTAAGCTGCCTCTAGTCGCCTGTGTCCGTGTCCATCACGTCAATTCGTCCATCTCAATACACGACGTTGAAAGTGAGGTTATTAGTTTCGATCTGTTATGTAGAAAATCATAGTTTAATACTAGAAAGGGGGAACAACACCGCTAAATGTTATTAACGGCCAAAGAAAACTTTACAGTGTATGTTTTTGGCCAACTTACTGGGAACTGAAACAACATTTCAAAACATCGACATCTATTTTCAAGCGAAAAAATAAACATATGAAGACATCAAACCATACTTGTAAGAACATAAATAGAGCCTGTATACTTTAACCTTTACGATTTGCTCACTGACATTGTTAAAGGCCAATTCACACTGTCCGTCACGTCAACGTCACGTCACAGCACCGTCACGTCAAGTTGTATTCACACTGTCTGTCACTGTCCGACACGTCATTTCGCCCATCTCAATACGCGATGTTGAAAGTAAGGTTATGAGTGGCGATCTGTTATGTAGAAAGTCATAGTTTAATACTAGAATTGAGGGAACAACTGTTGGAAATGTTTACAGGTAAAAACCAATGTTTGCTTTATGTTCTTTTTTAAGGCTGGAATCTAAGAGACTATATAGGGGAAAAAAAACTATCTGTGGTTGTCATAGCAACAAAATAAGCAACTTATGTATTCTGTGTTTAAGTGAGTGTTCTTAAAATAAAGTTAACTTGAAAATAATTAATAACTCAGCAGGTTATGGGCCCAGAGCTCTAACAGAATAAATAAAACTAAAAACAGAATACACCAACAATTAAGAAACAGAAGAAACCACTTCAAGAATGTTTGAAGAGAGGGAAGTATTTCAAGATATACAAGTGCTTAAAGACAGTAGTACATTCAGCATGTGGGATGTTGAAATTAGAATATTGTTCAGTACACAAGATCTCTGTAATATTGTAGATGGTACAGAAACACTACAAAATTGTGAAACTGAAGAGAAAAAGAAGAAATGGCAGCAACGAGACAGCAAGGCAAAACATTATATAATGAGAACAATCGATAAAAAGGTAAAGCCACATGTATTGTGTTGTGAAACTTCTAAGGCTATGTATGATAAACTTAAAGCAATTTACAAAAGAGATGCTTCTCAAAGAATGCAACAATTACTTCAAGAATTTTACAGTTTCAAATATGATAAAACTAAAGACATAGCAAGTAATATAAGTGCACTGCAGAATATAGCTTTTGACCTGAATCGTCTCCAGTCAGAAAAGATGTCAGATACTATGATAATACCTAAAATACTGTCTATTTTGCCAGATGAATTCAAACACTTTTCTCCAGCATGGGATTCATCACCCAGTGGTGAGAAGACTATGGAAAATTTAATTGCAAGGCTCATAAGAGAAGAGGAACGACTGAGAATTAACAACCAAGAAGAGAGTATTGCCTTTGGTGTTCATTTTAATAAAAGAAAAGACCTAATTTGTAATAACTGTGGTGGACATGGACATTTTGCAAGAGAATGTAAGAAGCCTAAGAAGAAAGAACACTGTTCTATATGCAAGAAAAATAACCACAAAGAAGAAGATTGCTACTTTAAAAATAAAAATCAAATTCAAGGAGCAAAAACAAGAACTTACAAGCCCTGTCCACACTGCAAGAAGAGAAACCACAAAGAAGATGACTGTTATTTTAAGAACAAAGATAACACTAAAATATCATTTTTCACTTTAGAAGATACTAAAGATGATCTAATGCCTGATGAAGAAAAGAAGATAGAAGACAAAGCATGTATTGTATGTGAATGTGACAAAGACAAGACTTTGGAAGAATCCAATGAGAAAAAAGATATGGTAATGGTTGTTGATAGTGCGTGTACAGGACATATGTGTAATGAGGTTGACAAGTTAACAAACGTGAAAGACTATGACAGTGTCGTGAAAGTTGCAAAAGAAGGTGAGTCAATGGAAATAAAAGCAACAGGAAACTTTGAAGGTGTTAACTGTGTTCTCAATGGTGTTATGTATGTACCTCAACTAAGCAGAAATTTGATGTCTGTGAATGCTATAACTGAAAAAGATGGTACAGTTGTCTTTAGTAAACATAATGTTCAAATATACAAAGATGAAAGACTCAAAAAGGACACAAAACAAGAAATGGACTGTACGAAGTAATCATTAAATCAGGAGTGCAATCACTACTGACACAAGAAGAAAAACAAGAATGGCATAAGAAGTTAGGTCATCCAGGCATAAGTTGTACTTCAAAGATCAAGAAAATGTGTGATGGAATTCCTAAGGGTTTATGCTCAGCAGAAAAATTGTGTGATTCATGTGTAAGAGCTAAGCTAACAAGAAAGCCCTTTTCTTCTGAGAGAGAAAGAGCAACAAGACCACTTCAAATAATACATACTGATATCTGTGGAGAGATAGATCCCCCAACATATGATGGATATAGATACTACATGACAGTATTAGATGATTACACCCATTTTTGTGTGACCTATTTGTTAAGATACAAGTCGGAAGCTCCAAGATTCCTAAGGAAATATGTGCTAGAAAGTGAAAATCAGTTTGGTTTAAAAGTGTCAAAAATAAGGTGTGATAAAGGTGGTGAATACACCAGTAATGATTTTAAGAATTGGTGTGAAGGAAAAGGAATTGTGCTAGATTATAGTATTCCTTATAGTCCTCAACTCAATGGGAAAGCAGAAAGATTAAATCTAACAATAATGAATAAGGCAAGAGCTTTGATATTTGATAGCAAAATGCAGAAAGAGCTATGGGGAGAGGCAGTTCTCACAGCTACGTACTTAATTAACAGGAGCCCAACTGTCAATCAAAGTGCAACACCTGCAGAAAAATGGTTTGGGAAAAGACCTGATCTGTCAAGACTTCAAATTTTTGGATCAAATGTTTTTGCCAAAAATCTAGGATACTTGAAGAAACTAGATGAAAGAAGTAAATCATACATTTTTGTTGGTTATGCCCCCAATGGCTATAGACTTTTTGATGCAGATAGAAGAAATATTGTGGTGTCAAGAGATGTTGAATTTGAAAAGAAAGTGACAAAAGAAACTATACAGAAGATTCTTGTTATTGGTGAACCATCAGATGATATTAACAAACAAGTAAATGAAATTCAAAAGCAAGAAAATGGAGGAGACGAAGAAGAACAAGAAAGTGAAGAAGAAGAAAAAGAAGAAAGCGTATGCAACGAAAACACAAGAAACTATAATCTTAGGAACAGAATTAATTTGAAGAAACCTTCAAAGTATGATGATTATGAAACAGCATTACTTTCATTTGAGGAATGTATTAATGGTCCAGACAAAGAAAATTGGTTAAAAGCAATAGAAGAAGAAAAGAAATCACTTGAACAAAATGAAACATGGAAGGTGATCACTCCAGAAGAGGCAAAAGGGAAACAGATCTTAACAAGCAAATGGATCTTTAAGGTCAAAGATGATGGTAGATATAAGGCCAGACTGGTTGTCAGGGGTTGTCAACAAGAAAAGGGAATCGATTTCAAGGAATTATTCAGTCCAGTAGTAGATATATGTTCATTAAGACTGTTGTTTGCTCTGTCAGCAGAGAAAAATTTCCATATAAAACTGTTTGATGTAAAAACAGCATTTCTCTATGGGAAGCTAGATGAAGAGATTTTTATGAAGGTACCTGAAGGATACCAAAAAGCTGGACAAATCTGTGTTTTGAAGAAAGCTCTGTATGGACTTAGGCAAGCTCCATCAAAATGGAATAAAACTCTGACAGAGTTCCTAAAATCAGAAGGACTAATTCAGTTGAAATCAGATCGGTGCATATTTAAAGATGTAACTGAAGAAATGTACATGGCTATACACGTCGATGATGGAATCCTAATAGGAAAAGACTTGGACAAAATTGAAAATATTCTTATGAAACTAAAGAAGAATTTTGAAATGTCTGTGGTAGATAATCCAGACACATGCATAGGCATACAAATAATGAAGACAGAGAATGGAATATTTCTTCATCAAGAACAGTATGTGAAGAAAGTACTAGAAAGATTCAATATGACTAACTGTAAGGGTATGGAGACTCCATTAGTTCCAGAAGGGAAGATAAGTGAAGAAAATCAAGAAGATGAAAACATTAAATTTCCATATCGTGAAGCTGTAGGTAGTCTTTTGTATTTGTCATGTAAAACAAGACCAGATCTTGGATTTGCAGTGAATTATGAGAGCCGCTTCACAGAAGACCCTAAGAAAAGAGATTACAAAAAATGTAAAAAGAACTCTGAGATACATACAAGATTCTAAGAACTATGGCCTTTTTTATAAGAAGAAAGATAATGAAGAAGATGACACTATTCATATACATGTCTACGGTGATGCTGATTATGCACAAGATTTAAGAAACAGTAAGAGTACAAGTGGTTACATTGTTCTCTATAATGATGCTCCAATCATTTGGTGTTCCAAGAAGCAGAGTGTGGTAGCTACTTCATCTACTGAAGCGGAGTACATTTCAGCAGCAGAATGCACTAAAGAAATTAAGCATGTTAAGACCCTACTGCAAGAGTTAACCAGAAGAGAAGTGAAGATCAATCTTCATGTAGATAATCAGAGTGCTATTCAAATGATCAAATCAGGTCAGTTAGTGAGACGAAGCAAGCATATAGATGTGAAATTTCATTATGTTAGTGAACAATACAGAGAAGGGTTGTTTGAGATACAGTACTGCAATACAGAAGAACAATTAGCAGACATATTGACTAAAGCTCTGCAAAGAGTAAAGTTTGAGAAATTTAGAAATGCTATTATGAAACAGATAATATGACATTTGTTATTCTAAAACATATTAAGTGACACTTTACTGTGTAGTAAACTAAAAGTATGGAATTTGTGCTTTAGATTTTGTGTGAAAACAAACATTGTATTTTAAGGGGGGATGTTGGAAATGTTTACAGGTAAAAACCAATGTTTGCTTTATGTTCTTTTTTAAGGCTGGAATCTAAGAGACTATATAGGGAAAAAAAACTATCTGTGGTTGTCATAGCAACAAAATAAGCAACTTATGTATTCTGTGTTTAAGTGAGTGTTCTTAAAATAAAGTTAACTTGAAAATAATTAATAACTCAGCAACAACAACGCTAAATGTTATTGACGGCCAAATAAAACTTTACAGTGGATGTATTTGGCCAACTTACTGGGAACCGTAACAACATTCCAAAACATCGACATCTATTTTCAAGCGAAAAAATAAACATATGAAAACATCAAACAATTCTTATAAGAGTATGGATAGCGCCTGTTTACATTATCCATTACGATTTGCCCGCTGACATTGTTAGTACCATCGTAAACAAATGAATTTTGTCTTTCATTAGAACTGACTTTTCCATTTAAAATGTTATTTAATGAAAAATGCGTAATCAAATTACAATCTCATTCAAATAAACAGTTTGCTTTAGTCTTTTCTGTTACAATGTCACGTGACATAAACCATTTTTTGGTTTCAGATATCAGACCTCGATTTTAGGAGCACACTCGATTGACAAAAATATTTAAGTCGTCATGAAACATTTGAGATTTACCCCTAAAACGAAGTATAACAACAAAATAAAGATGAATAACACACATTTGCATATAAACAGTGCACTCGTAGTCTGCAACATGTAATTCGCGTGTGGAAAATAGGTTAACTTCCGATGTTAGCAGACGGCCGTTCCGTCAAAACATTCTTCTCGAGAAAGCTTGACGGACTTTGACGTGACGTGACGGTCCGGTGACGGACAGTGTGAATGCCGGCATTAGAAATACATTGCGGAATGTTCTGACGGACGGTGACGTGACGTGACGTGACGGACAATGTGAATTGGCCTTAATACCGTCGTAAACAACAGAATTTTTGTCTTTCATTAGAACCGACATTTTCATTTAAAGTGTTATTTAATGAAAAATGCGTAATCAAATTACAGTCTTATTCAAATAAACAGTTTGCTTCAGTCATTTCTGTTACAATGTTACGTAACATAAACCATTTTTTGGTTTCAGATATTCGACCTCGAATTTAGGGTGACACTCAATTGACAAAAATATTTAAGTCATCATGAGACATTTGAGATTTACCCCTAAAACGAGGAATAACAACAACACAAAGATGAATAAGACACATTTACATATAAACAGTGCAATCGTCGACTGCAACATGTAATTCTCGTGACGAAAATAGGTTAATTTCCGATGTTAGCAGACGTCCGTTCCGTCAAAACATTCTTCTCGAGAAAGCTTGACGGACGTTGACGTGACGTGACGATCCGGTGACGGACAGTGTGAATGCCGCCATTAGAAATACATTGCAGAATGTTCTGACGGACGGTGACGTGACGTGACGTGACGGACAGTGTGAATTGGCCTTTAACATAGAATTCCTATTTCATCAGAGCCATGTAGTGTATTCCTAAGTTTCTTAAAGAGTGTTGACACGTTTACTTTTGCCAATGGACTTCAACCCTCGCATATGACCGTTCACACGAGCGCGGAAATTTTGAGTCCAAGCAGGTGCAGTATAGGTTTTTATCATGGCGCCAACTGATGTGCTACGAGCAAGCCTCCTAGTACCGTAGTGGCTTTACTTGCCATCCAGAAAATAACAGAATGTTTAACATTTTTCCTCATTCCAGTCACGATTGTTTTTACTTGCGCAAGTAAGTAAACCCGACCTCAACTTTCGTTTCCCTGTGCGCCAGTTGAGATTTCGGGCGTTCGCACGAGTATCTTGCCGTTCGCATTTCAACGTACGTCAAAGTACATGTTGATAACTGAATGTTCTAAATGTCAAAAAGTTCACGAATTTCATAACGAAGAATATAAATTCATATACCACTCGAGTGTAGAGTTCAGAATAGGTTGTTGAATAGCCGTTGAAAGCAGGCGTCTTCTGTAGTTCGATTATTCATAATTCCCATATTCAGGTGTTTTAGTGGCGTCAAACACATTCACATTCCCACGTGTCTAAATCTCGTTATTATAATACCTTTGAAACTTCCAGTAGACGTGTAGTCTTGTGTGTTGTGGTATGTGGTTGAATTGAAGTACGTCAACAATGATGGAAAAACTTCTAAACATATTAATATTTTGCGCATTGGCTTTATTTGTCAATGTAAATGCCGACGGGGAAACTCTTGTTCTGTTGGATAACCTTGCAATAAAAGAAACACATTCTATGTTCTTTAAATCATTGCAAGGTAAGTAAACCGGCATCTTCAGTATTTTATCTATTTCTCAACGCATGAAAGGCGAAACTGTGAAATGTTCTTCCCTAGCGTAGAAATTTGTAGACTATAGTGCAATCAAAAAGTTCAACACATTTCATTTTCAGTATAAATATGTGTGTAATATATAAAAACATGGTCCTGTATGTATCGTAACGAATGCAGAGTCAGTGCCTAAGATTTTTACCATATCTCCTCAGAGGAACGCTTCTTTCTCAGAACGATGGCTTTATTTCTTCCTGGTAATATAAACTCATCTGATGTGGAACTACTTCCATAGTCATATGGGTTTCAAAATTTTGCACCGACATACAACTTCTCTTTCTGATAAAGTTATGTATATGCCTCTTCCGTTTAAAGAAGAAAATAAAATGCTTTGTAAGGACACCATAAGTATTTTTTTTATATATGCTAAGTAACTCCTTTGTATTGATCTAATCCGCAGTGGAGTAGCTGAGCAGTCAAAGGCGCCTCGCTGCGGAGCACGCTGTTGCTCGCCGTCGGAGGTTCGAGTCCTCCCTGGGGCGTGTGTGTGTGTGTGTGTGTGTGTGTGTGTGTGTGTGTGTTTTGTACTTAGGTTAGTTTACCGCGAAGTTTAAGTAGTTTGTAAGCTACGAACTGATGACCACGCAGTTTGGTCCGATAGAATTACAAATAATATATATATATATATATATTGGACTATATAATCATGAGGGAGGTCAGTCACAGTCAAGCAGACACATGAATCAGAATGTCAATATAGCCTGTATTTAGTATTCAATGAACTTTGATCACTTCTGTCCTTAGTTATAATTATGGAATATGTCCTTCATTATGCCCTGCTGCATTACAGATCGAATGATAACAGTATTGTGGATAGCGTAGTATCTGGGAACGACTTTGTACTATGGGCATTTCGACATCTGATGGACTAGACATTTAAGATTTTGGGAAATCGAAATGGATGTTTTTAATTGATTGTTTTTAATCTCAGGTCTTGGTTTTTCTTGGGTTCCAAAAATATATTGTTTGGTTAGACATAGTAACAATTTTTGTAATTCGCCATAAATGGAGTGACAGGTGGGATAATAATTGAGTCTGAGGTGTTGCAGGTAGCTGCAGAATGTCAAACCACTTGATATTTTTGTATACCATACATATAAAACTAAATACAAACATGAAACTCCAAGGATTATAAACGGCAAATTTTTTAAAAGTATTGTGTGATGAACAGGACAGGTAAAGTTATGGATGGGACATATTTAATGACTTGTCGTCCAAAATTGGCATAACTGTAGACGGGGATACCACCCGTCTACTTTGACCCATGGCGTCATCAAGATGTCGGAAAACCAGTATACTGGATATTTTAATACTTCTGTATTGTAGATACAAATAATCTATAGTTATTATAGATAACAGAATGTACCATCGATCACAGGTCTTAACCCAAAAATTCGCGCATTCAGCGCTCACATAAATAAATCTCTCAGTTAACCTACACCTAAACATCATAATAAACTGATAGTATGAACATACGATAAATAAAGTTTGTGAAAGAATGGTGTCATAGCAATAGGTCTCAGGCTAAATTAAACAATAGAAATACAAAGTTTCCTTTTATTTCAGAATCAGTATTTTTTTTTTTTTTTAAAAAACCTATTATTTTTAAAATTTTAACAGCAGTGGTGGCATAACGTGGATGTTGCCAATGGCCGATGAATGCTATTTGAAAACCCAGTCACATGAAATGAGGGAACTATTAATGTTTTGTGTTGACTGTGAAGTGAATAAGTAATGCTGGTCTGCTACTCTGTTGATACTTCTTGTGATGTTCCATTGTCACGAAAGTGAACATTTCATTGCTAACCTTAGCACACTTTGCCACTGCTGTGGTAGATAAAGTTAATCCTATTGTTTACTATACATCATCGTTTGGTAATATGCCTTGTAGCAGGTTTTGACTGCATAGCTATCCTGGCATCCTATCTTCTACTTCACTCTTCTCTTCATTATTTGGTACCCTCCTTGTGGTCTGCTGACATCCAGAATCTGGAACATAATTGAAGACTGGAATACTACCCATCGGTTTTGACCCCTGATGCCATCGGCGAGGTGACAATTACGTATATACTCCTAGCCATATTGCGATCAAAACAATCCCAAAAAAAATACTGCCACACACACGTATAAACACAAGAAAATTAATGTAAAACCAATAAAATGACACAGGACAAGCACAAGAATATGGGGGTTTTGGGTGAAAACATTTTAAGTGTGGAAAAATTGAGAAAAAAATCAAAAACATACAACAGTATGATTTAATAAAATACAAAAAAAACCAAAACTGGTGCTGAATAGCTAAACCACCCCACCCTTCAAGTGAAGACAGCGATACCAATCAACGCCTCTGTACAAAACCAATAGGCTAGCATAAAAACAATATTAAATACTTCAATTAACGTATACTACACCTAAAATAAAGAAAACTATACCAATGAACCACCGCCCAAATCCCATCAACATCTGCTGAGTACGGGCTTCGCATATCCAGGAACCTGAGCTGGGGACTTCTAAGCACCACCGGTCCTCTAGCCACTGTAAACTCTGGACATGCTTAAGCGGCCACCGTGTGATGCGACGGTGGAACGTTGCATGTACTGGGGAATGGGGGTCTTGGCTTGACCACCCAGGTCGCAAGGATGGAAATACCTCTATAAAAGCCGGCCGAGGGGACTGAGGCGCTTCAGTCACGGTCTGCACGGCCACTATGGTCGGGGGTTCGAATCCCCCCTAGGGCATGGATATTTGTGCCGTCCTTAGTCTTAGCTAGTTGTTAAGCTTAGGGACTGATGACCCTGTAGTTAAGTCCCATAAGTTCTACAAACATTTGAAATTTGAATCTCTATAAAAACCCTTAAATCCCAAGGTGTGCTACATGCTGATGGGATGCATGACTGTTGAGGCAAAAAAGTCGCTAGCGAAAAACTGCCGCACCTCAGTTGTATAAGACTTATTTAGGCGCGCGGGGCTCTGTCTAGGCGGACATGTACTTCTCTAGCTGTTTATGGGATCAGCATGGATATACCGAGTAATTTTAAACCTGCTGATGGGATGGGTGTACCACGGGGGGGGGGGGGGGGGGTACCAACACCCAATCCATAAAGAGGGCTCAGGTTTCCAGTCCTCCAGACTTAGGAGCTGCCAATGAGTAATGAGTAACAGAACACCAGCTGTAAATCAGAATGTCTTTCTATTAATAATTTAAAAAAAGATGGTTCATTTGAGAAAATGTCACCTTTTTACATAAACAAGGCTTTAGAAGGAATTGCAGGTACCCTGAAATCGGTAAAGCGGTTGCGGAATGGTACTCTGTTGGTGGTAACATCAAATTCCCAAAATGTGTCAGAACTTCAATCTGATGTGTATCTTGGGGAATATAATATTGAAACATAGTTACATAGTATCCTGAACTACAGTAAGGGCATAGTCTTCTGTAGAGATATAGTTGACATTCCAGTAGATGAATTAAAGCAAGAACGGGTTGCAGAAGAAAAGGGTGGGTGGGGAACTTGTCCAAACTGAGTCCTTCATGCTAACCTTTAATAGTCCTCGGTTACCTGAGTATGTGAAGGCAGGTATTCTGTGTTTACATGTATGGCCCTATGTCCCTAACCCCATGCATTGTTTCAAGTGTCAGCACTTTGGGCACACAACCTTGGGATGCAAGGGAGAGGGCACTTGTGACAAAGCTGCACATGACGGGTTTGACTCTATGCCACCTGCAATATGCGTTAATTGCTCAGGGGATCAATCAGTTTGGAGTAAGGACAGTAGTGTTTATAGTGTTTAACCAGGAGAAAAAGATACAGGAGTTCAAAACAACTAAGCGTATCTCCTACGCTGAAGCCAGAAAGACCTTTAAGGTAATGCAACCTCCTTCGCATGTGTCCTGCAACAGTGTGTTGCCAAAGCTGATGCCTCCACACAAACGGAGGTTGTTAGTGTAGGCCCGAACATTTGCACCAGTCAGTGTACTGTCAGGCAGCACAATCTTCAGCACCGGTAGTCCCCCCCAAATACATCTGACAAAGGAACAACTACCACCTTTGTAGAGCCCCTACTACTTTCTCCTGCGCACCCTGCTCATTCATCTAGCGCCGCTGCTATCACATCCATTGCAGCTGCTACAAAACCACCCAAGGACAAAAAAGCAACTGGCAAAGCCAAACAGCAGGCAAAAACAGGAACCAAACCATCCGAGCATGTTGACGTTAAAGCAGGTGCTTCCTCTGATTCATCTCCAGATCCCATGGAGATTAATGGGTGTTTGGGGCATTCATCTTGCCCCAAAACTGAACTTTGTTCAGTATCCCCAAATCGGCGGATGGAGAATGTGAAGGTGAAACCTCCATAATCCATGGCATCCATATTGTAGTGGAACATGAATGGGTTCAGGATCCATCTAGAAGACCTAAAATAACTGCTGCAGGAACGTCCCCTGTGTTTGTGTTTCTTGTAAACACATTTTAAGACTTCCGACACCCCCACACTTAGGGGCTATACCATTTACCATAAGGATGACCTTACTGGCAAGAGGACCAAGGGAGGGGTTGTTGTGTTTGTCAGTGATGCACATCACTCCTTGGGCATTCATTTGGTTACTGACCTCCAAGCTGTGGCAGTGGAAGTCAAGTGGGATCACAGTGTGTTCCTTGTATTTACATCCCTAGGAACCGATAGACTCTGAGGCTCTCGCCAGTCTCATAGACCAACTCCCCGCCCATATCTTCTACTGGGAGACTTTAATGCCCACAATGTGTTATGGGTCTCTGCCTCCACTTGTTCAAGGGGTCTGGCTGTAGAATGCTCTTAACATGGGTAATCCCACACATTTCTGTGCTGCCACAGTGACGTTCTCAGCCATCAACCATGTTTTCTGGTCTCCAGCTCTTGCAGACTCTGCTTAGTGGGAAGCCACTGATGACCTCCACAACAGTGACCACTTTCCACTGTGGATCCACTTACCGGATGGCCCATCATTGGGGCAGCAGCTGCCGAGATGGATAACCAGCAGGGTAAACTGGCCTTTTCTCAGACATCTGGCTTTACTAGAACACTGAGATATCACTGCTTGGGTGGACCACATAACACAAGTGATCCACCATGCTGCTGATCTTTCTGTTCCTAGGTCATCTGGTGAACTTCGCAGGCATCCTGCCCGTTGGTGGTCACATGAGTGCTATATGGCAATTGATGCCAGCGTGCGGCTCTATGACAGTTTAAGGGTGCTCTGGCAACTGACAACCTTACGACCTTCAGAGTCGCTAGAGCCAAGGCTTGATGCATTATTAACAAGAGCACGAAAAGGTTGTGCCAAGCATTCCTGAGCTCTGTCAATTTCTCCACTTGTTCTGCAAAGGTATGAGAAGCCATCAGGAGGATTTCTGGTAAAGGCAGTCATTCACCCATCGCAGCTGTGCTGAAACAGGGGTGTCTACAAACAACACCTGTTGACATCGCCCAGACAATGGCAGAGCATTTTGCAAACACTACTTCCATGGCTAGCCAAGGTCCATTGTTCCAGCGATATCATGCTACTGAGAAGAGGCACAAGTTGGGCTTCAGGTCCAACAGCACTGAGTCCTACAACTGCCCTTTCTCCATGTGGGAGCTGGAATCAGCTTTGTCTGCGTCTCATGATATTGCCCTTGGCTATGACAGTATGCAGTACAGTATGCTTTGGCACCTATCTGGAGAATCCAAGGAAATCCTCCTTGCATATTTTAATTTGATATGGCAGGCTGGCCATTTCCCCAACTTGTGGAAGGAAGCAATTTTAATTCCACTTCTTAAACCCCCGTGAACCACAGACATTGCGGACGTGGGGTGGCTTGCATGCCTCAACGATACAGAGAGCCGAACCGCTGTGGAGAGGCCAGACAAATGTGTGGTTCCTGAAGAGTGGCAGCAGCTTTTTCAGTAGTTACCAGTCTGGATGATTGACTGAGCTGGCCTTGTAACATCAGCTAATGTGACTTTGCCACACATTTACTGTGAATGGCTGAAAGCAAGGGGAAACTACAGTCGTTACTTTTCCTTAGGACATGCAGCTCTACTGTATGAATATATGATGGTCTTCTTGGGTAAAATATTCCGGAGGTAAAATAGTACCCCGTTCGGATCTCTCGGCGGGGACTACTCAGGAAGATGTTTTCATCAAGAAAAACAAAACAGGCAATCTACAGGTCGGAGCGTGGAATGTTCTAACCCTTAATCACTTAGGCAAGTTAGAAGATTTAAAAAGGGAAATGGATAGGTTGAAGTTCAATATAGTGGGTATTAGTGAAGTTCGGTGGCAGGATGAACAGGATTTCTGGTCACTTGAGTTCAGGGTTATAAATACAAAATCAGTTGGTGGTAACGCAGGAGTAGGTCTGATAATGAATAAGAAAATAGGAATGCAGGTAAACTACTATGAGCAGCACAGTGATCGCATTATCATTGTCAAGATAGATACGAAGCCAACACCGACAACAGTAGTACAGGTTTATGTGCCAACTAGCACTGCCGATGATTAAGAGATTGAAGAAATGCATGAAGAGTTAAAGGAAATTATTCAGACATTTAAGGGAGAGGAAAACTTAATTGTGATGGGAGACTGGAATTCGGTAGTAGGGAAGGGAAGGAAATGTAGTAGGTGAATATGGGCTGCGGAAAATGGATGAAAGAGGAGATCGCTTGGTGGAATTTTGGGCAGAGCACAATTTAATTAGCACCAACACTTGGTTCAAACATCATGAAAAAAGGCTGTATAAATAGAAGAGACCAGGAGACACTAGAAGGTACCAGATTGACTTTATAATGGTAAGGAATAGATTTTGAAACCTGGTTTTAAACTGTAAGACATATCCAGGGGCAGATTGGTTATGAACTGCAGATTAAAACTTAAGAGACTGCAGAAAGGTAGAAAAGTTAAGAGATGGAACTTGGGCAAATTGAAGGAACAAGGGGTAGTTGAGCGAGTTTCAGAGGGAGCATTAGGCAATCCCTGGATAACACAGGATATACTGAACTTAATTGAGTCCCTGATTTGGTCAAGCAGGTGGTCCCTTTCAGAAGACACAGTCAATTTTTTCCCGTCCTTAGCACAAACATTCGGAGCAATGCTCCATCTTTAATGACCATGTTGTTGATGAGACGTTAAATCCTAAGCTTCCTTCCTTCTCACAATTCGCACTCGCCTCTATTGTAGATCAATTCTTGTCTCCTTCTGCATTGTCTGCACTATTTCCCCCTTCTCTATTCCTCCCTCTTCTCCTCCCCTCCTGCACTGTGTTCCTAAGTTGCATATCTTTCCCTCAATATAGTACCTGCATGATCTATCAGACAGCATCAATATTGTTACCCCCACCCTCACCTGCATCCTTTCCCCTCCTCGTATTTCCTCCACTCATCACTCATTTGCTCTTATTGTGGGGTGAGACTCAGAACGTAGCATCCAAGATAACCATCAAGTATTAGTAAGTTTGCTCCTGTGATAAAGTCGTGATATCTTGGTTCACTGTGAGTGGAATATTGCACCTTCATGGTGCAATTTGTGATGACAGATATACATTTCTGTAATCAGAACCTTGGACATTTTCATACTAGCCACAACTCAACAGTAGTTGTGATCACACCTTGCTCTAATTTCCTTGTTAGATTGGGAAAACATTGGTAGCTTGGAAGAAAGTAAAGTTTTTGGCTTTATATGTTTGTTTGTGCGTGGCAGTGTCTCCCTCATATTACCCACTTCTTTCTCTGTTTTTCTCCACAGAACGTGGGTACACATTAACATTCAAGTCAGCTGATGATGCAGGATTGGTCTTGGCAAAGTATGGGGAATTTCTGTATAAGCACCTGATTATCTTTGCACCCTCTGTTGAAGAATTTGGTGGATCATTAAGTGTGGAATCCATAACTGAGTTCATAGATGGTGGGGGTAAGTATTTTTTAATTATTTTATTTTTTATAATAAGCATTTTTTATTTATGTTCATATTTACTGTGTAGACAGCATTTTCATGGGGTTGTCGACTTGTGATTTCCATTGTACGAAGGCGGAGAGTGGGAGGGGGGGGGGGGAAGTAGCCAGATTTCATGTTCATGAACATGTCAGACCAGTAGATACAAATTATTTTTATTGTGATGGCCATGTTGTGATCATTGCGACTTCATGCTTTAGTCATTTACATATCTGGAATTATCAGGTTTGTTTCCTCATAAAATTAGCAGAAGATATGTTCTTTGTGACACTTAAGTGACATGTGCCAAGGGAATTGTTAATGCCTGAAGAGCTTTTATAGTGTTTCTGATGATGGCTACCAGCCACAATTACTTTTCCCAACATTAACATTTTGGTAATTTCATAAATGTGTTATATTGCACAGCTGCCAAATGATATGTACATCGAAGTGGGTAATTTGGTAGAATCCGTGTACATCGGAGGAAACGGCATTGCCATCGATATATATCGAATATTCGATATAGTGTTTCTGAACCGGAGATTCGGGCGCTACGCGCCCTCACGTACTAAAAAAAAAATTTCTTGTTTAACCTATACCTAACCTAACTATACCTAACCTAACTTTGACTTAAAAAAATTGATCTGTAGCGTAGCCTTAAGAAGGTTAGGTATAGGTTAAACAAGAAATTTTTTTTTTTGTACGTGAGGGCGCGTAGCGCCCAAATCTCCGGTTCAGAAACACTATATCGAATATTCGATATATATCGATGGCTATGCCGTTTCCTTCGATGTACACGGATTCTACCAAATTACCTCGAAGTGTTATATATCGAAACAGTAAATATCAAACAAGCAAGTGTTGTAGTTAAGAGGTGAGAGTTGTGTTTGCGTAATACTAACACCTTAAAGAAAATGACATAGAATAAGGGCAGTAATAGGTTGCGCTCACAGGGAAATAAATTATTAATGCTGTTCCTGCTCTATGGTTGACAGGTTCTCAATGTACCCTTGTCCAGCCAGTAAATTAATTATCTTCGTAAAGGGATATTTTGTTGTGACCAAGGATAATTACTTACCGGAAAAGGGTGCATCCAGAACCTGTCAGCATAGAGCAGGAACAGAAGTCATTATTTAATTTATGCTCACAAAATGTTATTTTGTGCATTCTATTTAACTACAACATTTGTTTGTATCTATTGTTTCAATACATAACACATCAGTATGTATCGTTCTGAAGCCACAGTCAAGCTATGTTACACATCTACGAAATAATCAACATTTTATGTTACCATTAATATGGTAAAATGTACTACATTTTTATACCATTGGGAAGTGATGGATAACTTACGTGGATTCTCATTTACAGGAAACGTATTAGTGGCTGGCAGTTCCAGTTCAGGGGATGTGCTACGAGAGCTTGCCTCAGAAGTGGGCTTTGAGATGGATGAAGAGGGTGCTTCTGTCATTGATCACCTCAACTATGATGTCAGTGACCAGGGAAAGGTGAGATTTCTCTTATTTATTATGATGTTCATGTGTGTGTATGTAGATGGCTGCTAACAAAATATGTTCACATTCAGAAGAGAAAGTTGGTGAAAGAAATTTCGCAAATAAATCTCGTCACAGTGGATAACGCCTTTCTTTTAATGATTTCCACCCCAACTTGTTCATCATTTTTGTGAGACTGCCCCAATATCACAATAATACAAAATCGACTGCCCTTCTCTGGACTTTCTCTAAATCGTCTATCAGTCTCACTTGGTGGGGTTCCCACAATGTGCAGCAATACTACAAAGCACACATAAGTGTTGACAGTTTCTTTAATAGATTTGTTGCATCTTCTAAGTATTCTGCTAATGAAACATAGCCTTTGATTCGCCTTTCCTACAATATTTTCTGTGTGTTGTTTCCAAATTAATCTTTGTGCTACCACATTAATCTGTCTGTCTGCTTATTGTTTCTCTCACACAAAAACATGTGACTATGTTTGCATGCCAAAATTTTTGCTGAGGAAGTTGGAATGTGGACTTGGGCTACTGGTTCCCCACTTTTCTGTCACGATCTTCTAGATGAATATATTTGCCTTTTTGTGCTCTGACAGGAGCATTTATTAGTGGTTTCCTTCTTTCAAATGCTATGACAGGGTGTTCAACAAAAGACAAATTCTGTAGGACCCTACATCAGTCAATGTTTCTTTATATGCTGTGACACATTTAGATGCAACTTAAAACAAATAACAAAACAAAATTGCCTTTGAGATATGACAACAGACTGTACGATAACAGAGAGTGGTTTTTGTAAAATGGAATAAGTTTTTCCTCATGGCCACCAAGTCCACAATGGACAGAAATGGGCACACTATGCAAGTTTCCTTGAAATCCCAATGAGATATTGTTGTGTTCCCAATCTCTATATATAAAAATGTTGTGTTGGTTTGTGTGTGTTTGAAAATCTCAATAAGTTCTTCACCGATTGAGCTCCAAATTTGTCACAAAATTGCAATGTAACAGATACCTATTTACTTAATACTACCTGCCTGGGTATTTATTTATTTATTCCTGCCATTTTTCAGGTATATATTCATTTTTATAAGGCCTGTATGTCTGTGAAATCTCTAGGGAATACAATTAGTAGTAAAGAAGTAATAGATTAAAACTTCATGCCAGAGGGGGCAGTTACTGTTTATGTCCTCATATCTCATGAACTACGTGCCATATTGTGATACAATATGTGTGTATAGTGTTTGTAAAATTTCCTGCAGCTACAATGTGTAGTGTAGAAATTATAAATTGCAACGTCATACCGAATGTTGTAGTTTTCCTCTATCAACAGCAGAAAAGTAGTAAGCGAGAAACTTTTTCTTTTCATCATTTTGCTATGGTTGTCAGCGAGAAAATGTTTAATGAAGGTGTGAAATTATGATTAAAGTTTGTTGCAAGTCGATATGTACTGTCACTCGTATATTGTGTATTTATAAAGTCTCTCCCCATTATGTGACAGTTTTTTGCGATTGCTATTGTTTATGACCTCATATCTTCTGAACCATGTGTCGTACATGATTCTTAACCCTACAAAATTTTTACCTCACGGTAAGAAATGTGTGTACCAAATTTGGTTGAAATCGGTCCAGTGGTTTAGTAGAAAATGAGTAGCATTGTCGCTAAATGCAGCAGTTTTTTGAGCATCTCATGTCATATCTCGTGAACTATGTGTTGTATGTGATTTTACAATTACAGTGACCATACTCATGGATTGAAGATTACGATTACAAAATTTCATAAAGATTGGAGCAAAACTGTAGATTTGTATGCAACACATACACACAAACATACGGCCACTCTGCTTTATATATTAGATTCGATTAATGATGGAAATTCTCAACAGAGGTGATAAATTATTTTTCAAAAGAGATTGATTGGCTGGCCAGTACTTACCTTGTTGCTTTACCGCCGATAGTTACACACAGAAAGAAAAAAGAATGAAAATAAAACAAGCTTTCGGAACTGTGTTACTTCTTCAGGTAAGAGAGAAGGAAAGAAAAAAGGAAGGGGGAGGTAATTCACGACCTAGGTCATGAGTATGTTGACTGAGGATTGTGGAAGTCAGAGATACTCAGCATATTTAGCAGAGTTCTCATTGGTCCCTAAAGTACCTTTTTTCCAAATTTGAACATACATTGTGGCGTATTTTAATAACTACAATAAAGCTTAACTGAGGCACCTTTCATGTTACAGCTGGCTTTAACCTTTGTCTGCTATGATGAGACCACAAATTAAGGAAGCAACAAAGAAATGCAAATTGCAATACGCTATTGGTCAGCAATTGAAGAAGATGATGATGAAAATCATCTTGAGACATATTTCATGGGCCATGCTAAGGCAAAAGATCTCCATCAAAACCTTGTTTCTGCTGGGAGAAAGCAAATCTTCCTTTAAGGACTGATAAACGACAGCATCATCCGCGAACAGTCTAAGGGAGCTATTTAGACTGTCTCCCAAATCGTTTATAAAAAACACAAGGAAGAGTAGTTCGTACAAGAACATATTGATGGCAGAGCAGGAACAACATGAAATGGTTGTTTTATGATAAAAAAATATTGATTCAATATATCAATCTGATAAGAATCTCCTTCAAATTATCACTGTGTTACAGAAAACAACATCCCGAGTAACAATCGCGAATCAGATGCTTTCTAATAATGTTTGCAATTGAAGTAGCCGGACCTATAATGACATACATCGAATGTACGCTTCTAAATCCCTGCCGACAAAAAATGGACGATTACCATTTTAGAATTACTTGGGAATGAAGCTTACGGCAGCTGCACCATTTGGTGCTAATGTAATATTTCAAAAAACTTGGAAGATTATTAGCCTCATTGTGTGTAACTGAGTTTTCAAAGAGCAGTCAACAGATTTTGGCAACATTATTCGCTGCCACAAGTGAAATTTTCCGAAATCATTATACAAATACATCAACATGAAAACTGACATATTGATTTTTGATAGTAATTATACAAGGAGGCCAATGAAACTTACATAATTCAAAAGGCGTTTTGCCATAGATGTGTGTCAAATGAAAGTGATGTGTATAGTTGCTATTAAGATAGGCAAAAGAAAGCAGATGTTTTCATATCTTTAGTTCTGATCACACTTTAAATTCTCCGAGTGTCAAATAAATGATCGTCAAAAATTGCAGTGGTACCTACTTGTGCCTTGTGTGCCAGTCAGGTGCTATGGTGAAATGTGACAGTGAAGTAAAAACTTTTCATGGATCGAAGTTTAGATACATTCGTGTTTAATGGTTAATTTTCAGTAAGATCCATCACGATATTAGCAGTGGAAATCAGAACACTGTAGAAATGATTTCTGAACAAAATGTTTCCTATAGGCATCTTTACTTCATTTAATTTTATGAAACAATAACTTTGTGATAATTTCCAGCAGATTACACATAATTTGAAGCAATTCCCTAAATTTTAATTTTTTCCTTTCAAATAGATACGATGAGCAAAAGACTATATGTGCTTAGAGATAGATGGAGGAAGAGACTGAAGTTGGATCGAAGGAAAGAGAGTGAGGAACAGAGGCCTGGGATTAGATAGAGGGAGGATGAAAGGGTAGATAGTGGGGAAGCAGGAGGTAGTCAAAGCGGATGGGAAATAGGTGGAAAGAATGTGGAAAAACAATTTGTCACATGGTCCAGAGTCGGTTAACTGATCAGTATGTTTATGGAGGAAATGAACTACAAAAGATGTAGGCTAATCTGTCTGATAAGTTTAAAATAATGAGTATCTGTGAAACTATACATTTTATTACTTTCGTTTCACATAGCTACAGTAGCCTAACAAACAATATTGATATGATTGAAGCATTCTCTCAGTGATTCTATTTTCACATGAATTGCAGTATTTCCTCTTCTATTTATTTCATATGAGAGTGAGCTACAGCGAACCATGGCCAGGTTTAGCCAGTTTCAAATAAAATTTCAACATCTCCTTATTATTTCTCAGCTAATACCAACCATACACAAACTCTGCAATCTTTTTAAAATATCTTTCCATACTTTAATAATCTTAACTGTCAATGAGATGGGATATAAAACCCAAACCTCCCTCCACATTCAAGAGATTCACTGTTGCAACTTTTCCTCAGAAGAACCATCAAAAACACTGGCAGGTGCCCAATAGAAACACTCTGGAGTGAACAGTTGTATCCAAGAAACATCCATATCACAAATTATGATCAGATTGTGCCATGTTATATGTTTGTACCAATAGTAGCATGCCAGCCTTGTAGTACAGTTACGGGCATTTACACAGCATTTTAAGAAAATGTCAGTGTGTCAGCAGCTTCATTTGTTCTCTCCATCTGATGTGCGGCACCCGGAGCTAACGGTTGCATGACAGTGTTGTGTGCCTGTGTGATTACGTGAATGTTCTATTTTCTGAAGAAAGCCGTGGCCGATATCTGAAGTGTTGTATGTGTGAGTCCTGTTTATGTGCCAGTCTCAACTCATCATCACGTCTTTGCAGTGAATTGTAAATTGTCCTAATTACTACATTGTTAAACACAATACTTGTCTACAAAAATAGAAAAAATTATGATAATCCACGCCTTTTCACAGCAATACGCTCGCAGCACCCCAAAATGCCCAAGTCAAATTTACATTCTAAAAATTCCCAAAATTGAATATAATTGAGACAACTTTTGAAAGAATAGCTACAAATGTTCTGAATATGTTTCATTTTTTGGTATGAAATAATGCTAAAACTTGTTTTGAATTTTTCAGCATACACTGATTGTAGCAGAGCCAGAGAACCTGATTGAAGCACCCACTATTACTGGCCCTGTGAAAGACCTGCCTCCACTATTATTCCAGGGTACTGGTCTAGTGGCTGACAGGGACAATCCTTTGGTTTTGCCGATTCTTCATGCCAGTTCGTCAGCATATTCGTATACACCTGATCAACAGTTACGTGAGGTATGTTCTGAAGACTGTGAGTAAAGGTGTGGTATAGTTCTATGAAATTATCCTCACCAGTTTTTTTATGTTAAACATAGTTAGTAAGTAAAAACCAACACAGCATTCTCATCAGCGACAGTGAACCCTGAATATGGGTGTCTTGTATATTTGAAAGAGGAAATTTACTACTCTGAAACATTTAGTTTTGCTAGTACACATTTTTGCCAATTTTTAGGTTACTGTCTCCAGGTTTGAAAGGTTCAAAATTTAAGTCATAAACTACTTGCATACATAGCATTCTTCCCCTTTAGATCTGGCACTGCATTAGATCTGTTACCCAATGAAAAAACTTAATTTATGGTAATGTAAGAAATAATGTTCTTTCATAAACAACTGCTTTTTTACCTTTTTATAAGCAGGTCTTAATTACTTGTATACACTGGAAGTTTGTTTTGTTCTAAAGTACAGTGGTAGTTTGATTGCATTTAACCAATTTAAGGAGCAAAGATGACAACCATGAGCAGTATACAAAATTATAAAGTGTTCTTGAATTAAGCCGTTCGTTGCACAGTAAGTTTGCAAATCCTGTGGTGTTAGCCATCTGTATGAGGCACTAAATTCTAATGCTCTTTTGAAAATAAAGCTCTTTTTTTTTTTTTTTTTTTTTTTTTTTTTTTTTTTTTTTTTTTTTTTTTTTTTTTTTTTTTTTGTACACATTATGCATGTAATAATGACACTCCCTGCTTGTTTTCTGTCGGGGTTCGAATCCCCCCCTCGGGCATGGATGTTTGTGCTGTCTTTAGTATAAGCTAGTTCATAAGTAGTTTTCGATTAATGAAGGAAATTCGCCACAGAGATGATTGATTATTTTTCAAAAGAGATAGATTAGCTGGCCAGTACTTACCTTTTTGTTGTACCGCCAAAAGTTACACACAGAAAAAAGGACGAAATTAAACAAGCTTTCGGAACTGTGTTCCTTCTTCTGGTGGAGAGGAGGTAGAAAAAGAAGAAAATGGAAAAGAATGGGAAAGGAAGGGAAAGGTACCTACAGTATCTCTGGCTTCTTACAATCCTGTAACACCATCCTCATGACCTAGGTCATGAATTACCTTTCCCTTCCTTTTCCATTCCTTTTTTCTTCTTTTTCTCCCTCCTCTCCACCTGAAGAAGGAACACAGTTCCGAAAGCTTGTTTAATTTTGTGCTTGTTTCATAAGTAGTTTTTAAGTTTAGGGACTGATGACCCCGTAATGAAGTCCCATAAGCTCTACATACATTTAAATAGATGTATTCATTTTTTTCCCTGTAGCTGGTGCAGAACTAGAACCACATTTCCTGACAAAATTCTGTATTTTCTGCTTACTCTTTTTAATGTCTTAAAGAGCCTTCCTTCCAAAACAATAATCAGCACAATTTAGTTTTGCGCTAGTTTCCTTCTGTCTTTCAGTTAATCGTAATTTTACATTAATGTCAACTAGTGAATTCATTTTACCGTCTTCTCTTTTACAAATATCTTTTTACTTACTTCATCGACAGGTTACACATTTGCCGGCGTATAAGACTTTTTTTTCCCCTGCAAAAATTGGTTCAAAAACTGGATGCGTCTTTTATGCCAGTTGTCAGTTAAAGTAGGTACCCACAAGTTCGATTTCTTTTCAAGGGATTTCAAAAAATTGTGTAAAATGCAGGAAATAATGTTTTAAGCGGGAAAATTTGTCGTTAAGTTTCTCTCTTGTGTTTTCGTAGTTTTTATTTGATATATGTACATAATATGCACCAAAATACATGTCAGAAACTTTATTATTTAGTGAAGGTTTTTTCAATTTTGTTCTATTTTTAGTGCCAAGCGTAACTGAAACCGGTCACTTCATAATAAGTAAAATCTTTCGAAGTAATTTCATTCATCATAATTGATTTTTTTGGCAATCCTGAAACGGTGTCATTTATTATTTGAATAATGAAATGCTGCTCACATATTTGTCCATGTCGTGTCTGACAAAATATTAAAACTTATTCATATTCTCAAGTGCAAATATGTACATAAGTATTTTTTGTTATGTTCGCACAGCGTTTGGGTCTCACAGTTGTCGCCATCTTTATGAGGTTATAGGATGCTTTGCCCCATACAGTGCGCTGGCCAGTACACAGACGCAAACTATCCATCATTCACACAGTTTATGGAACATCACAAAAATACTTAAATATTTGCGCTTCACAATAAATACTCAAAACATGTCATTTTAAACATGTAAGCCCCCCTTACTCGTCGCGCAAAGTTCGTGAACTGATAATCGGCGCGACGCCTGATTGGAGCAATCGTAAGCAGAGCCACCTAGGTGTCAATGACGTAAGCCTTTACAACACTCGCGTCACAGTCGGCACATACTGTAAACAGCAATATGCAAAATATCTATTTGAATAAGAGCAAATTGTCAAGAAACTTGACTGCATAAAATTCATGAACACTGCTTGAAGGCACTGCCTTAGATTTTTGAGGTAGGCTACATGAAGAAATCTCTATATATAAAAATGTTGTGTTGGTTTATGTGTGTTTGAAAATTGTAATAAGTTCTTCACCGATTGAGTTCCAAATTTGTCACAATGTTGCAAATCAAACAGGAAGGTTTTTAGATACCTATTTATTAAATATTGTAGAGGGAAACAATGCTGTTTATAAAACGTAAAGAAAGTTGGACTTACCAGGCGAAAAGGCACCGGTTTGCGGATACACAAATAAAAATAAACACACACACACATACGCACACACCTGAGCTTTTGCAACCTAAGGTTGCTTCATCAGAAAGAGCAGCGAAGGAGAGGGAAAAGGAAAGGATGAGGGTTTTATGGGACTGGGTAAGGAGTCATTCCAATTCCGCGAGAGGAAAGACTTACCTTGGGGGAAAAAGGATAGGTAAACAAACACATACAACCACACACATACACATGCGCGCGCGCGCACACACACCAAGGCAGACATATGCAGAGGTTGGACAGAGATGACAGCCTCGACTACCTCGACTGACATCTCTATTGCAAGCTGTTGTGATCTCTCTTGAAGGTACTCGGTGCAGTGTCCTCTGTTATACTGAGTATTACGAAGCTGAGCACAGTGGAGTCACTTACAAAATATCTTACTAAGTCGGACAACTCTGAGGACGACCCTACCACTCGACAAATCGTTGCACGATGGACATATTGATTATCTGAGTGCCAAATAATAGCCCCCCATCACGCAAAGAATCATTGGTGACTAGATAACACAAAAGTCAGGGATATAAATTAACAGAAATAATTTTGTCACCTCTACAGCTTTGAGGTAATGATTAAATTTTTACCCAAGGTGGTGGCCTAGCTTGGTAATGTTGGCAACTGAATGCCCGCTTCATGAGGATAATTAATTTTCTCTCAACTGAATGCCCACTTCATGAGGATAATTGCTTTTCTTTCAGTAGGAACTGTCAACTACAGAACAACCATGGACCTAATTATCTGTTAAATTGTAAGCACAAAATAATGTTCCCATCAGTCTCTGTTATTGGTTGCTCAGCTCAATTTCACTTACGGTGTCAGCAGCTTAGAGTAGTAATGTTGGCAACGAAGTGTTCGGTTTTCAAGGATAATTGATTTATTGACTGTGGTTCGTACAAGAAGATATTGATGACGGAGCAGGAACTACATTAAATGGTTGTTTTATGGTAAAAAAATGATTAATTCAAAATATTCAATATGATAAGAATCTGCTTCGAATTACTACTGCGTTACAGAAAACAATACTCGCGAGTAACAATCGGGGACCAGATGCTTTCTAATAATGTTTGCAATTGAAGTAGCCGGACCTCTAACGATATATATAGAATGTACGCTTCTAAATCCTTGCCGACAAAAAATGGATGTTAACCGTCTTAGAATTACTTGGGAATGAAGCGTACGGCAGCTGCGGCATTTGGTGCTAATGTAATATTTCAAAAAACTCAGATTATTAACCTTATTGTATGTAACTGAGTTTTCAAAGAGCACTCAAGAGATTTTGGCATCATTATTCGCTACCACAAGTGAAATTTTCCGAAATCATTATACAAATAAATCAACATGAAAACAGACATATCGATATTTGATAGTAATTATACAAGGAGGCCAATGAAACTTACATAATTCAAAAGGCGCTTTGCCATAGATGCGTGTCAAATGAAAATGATGTGTATAGTTGCTATTAAGATAGGCAAAAGAAAGCAGATGTTTTCATATCTTTAGCTCCAACTGTCAAATTAATGAATGTCAAAAATTGCAGTGGTATCAATTTGTGCCTTGTGTACCGGTTAGGTGCTATGGTAAAATGTGACACTGAAGTAACAACTTTTCGTGGATATGAAGTTTAGATACATTCATGTTTAATGGTTAATTTTCAGTACGATACATCATGATATTAGCAGTGGAAATCAAAACACTGTAGAAATGATTTTTGAACAAAATGTTTCCTATAGGCATCTTTACTTCATTTAATTTTATGTAACAATAACTTTGTGATAGTTTCCAGCAGATTATACATAATTTGAAGCAATTCCCTAAATTTTAATTTTTTCCTTTTAAATAGATACGATGAGCGAAATACTATATGTGCTTAGAGATAGATGGGGAGGAGACTGAAGATGGATCGAAGGAAAGAGTGATGAACAGAGATCTGGGATTAGATAGAGGGAGGATGAAAGGGTAGATAGTGGGGAAGCAGGAGATAGACAAAGCGAATGGGAAACAGGTGGAAAGAATGTAGAAAACAATAGCTTTTTATATGGTGAAATATATTTCACATGGTTCAGAGTTGGTTAACTGATCTGTATGTTTATGGAGAAAACGAATGACATAAAATGTAATCTATCTGATGGGTTTAAAATAATGAGTATCTGTGAAACTATACATTTTATAACTTTCATTTCACATAGCCACAGTAGCCTAACGAATGATATCAATATGATTGAAGCATTCTCTCAGTGATTCTATGTTCACATGAATTGTGGTATTTCCTTTTCTATTTATTTCATATGCGAGTGAGCTACAGCAAAGTGTGGCCGGGTTTCGCTAGTGTATTAGAATTATGTTGCAATAGATGTATTAGATGTGATTTATTTATTTTATTTCTCTTAAAGAAAAAGGAAAAAAAAGTCTTAAAATTGGGGTGTTTCTTATATGCCGGCAAATATAGTATTGAGTATGTCTGCCTAGGTGTACTTGTGGGTGTGTGTGCATTTGTTTACCCTCAGGAAAAAAGGGGAGGAGAAAGGGAAGGATGACTTACCTTAGGGGACAAAAAGGAAGGTAAACAAATACACACACACTCACACATATCCACATCCAAACACACCTAGGCAGACATTATATATATATATATATATATATATATATATATATATATATATATATATATATATATATATATACCTAAAGTACAGGCTCGTCGATAGGAACACCAAACACACACAAAAACACACAACCATTCGAGCTTTCGCCACCAGTGGTGGCTTCTTCGGGAAAAAGAGGGAGGAAGGAGAGGAGAAAGGGAAGGATACGGGTTTTAAGGAAGTGGAAAAGGAGCCATTCCAATCCCAGGAGTGGAAGGACTTACCTTAGGGGACAAAAAGGAAGGTAAACAAATACACACACACTCACACATATCCACATCCAAACACACTTAGGCAGACATTTGTAGAAACCAAAGAAGTTGGCTGAATTTGGGAGTAGGGCTAAAGGTGAGGCCTTTGGATAGGACAGAGGTTTCAGTTTGGGAGAGCGGTTTAGAGGAGAGGTTAACTACTGAATTGGGATGTCGTGGTTCCGGATTGTGTGCAGTAGGATTTAAAGGTTTGGGGGGGAGTGGAGCTGGAAGTGGGAGATTGAGTAGATGGGAGAGACTGGGTTTCTGTGCAATAAGAGGAGCTTGAGGTTTACTGGAGTGGTTGTTGAGGGAGTGTGTGTTGAGGGAGAGTGTATTGCCTTTCCGGAGGTGGGTGACAAGGAGTTGGGATAGTTTTTTGAGGTGGAGGGTGGCATGTTGTTCTAATTTCCGGTTGGCCTGTAGGAGGATGTTCTGAACTGCGGGTGTGGATGCGGAAGAGGAAAGGTTGAGGATTTTGATTAGGGATAGGAGTTGACAGGTGTGTTCATTGGCGGAGTTGATGTATAGGTTAAGGATTAGGCGGGTGAGGGCTGTGGATTGTTCTGTTTGGAATTGGTGTAGGGCTTGATGAAAGGATGGGTTACAGCCGGAGATGGGAACTTTTATTGTGAGGCCCTTGGGGGTTATGCCAAATGTTAGACATGCCTGAATAAACAAAATGTGGGACCGTAATCTGGCGAGGATGAAAGCATGCTTGCGGAGGGAATGTATGTAAAACTTGATGGGGTCCAGGTAGGGTAACATAATGTATGGAATGGAAAAGTGAGAACTATGCGTTGAATAAATGACTTCAAAGTATTTAGAAAGGAAAGAAAAAATTTTTTGAAGGTGGATAGATAGCGAAAGGATTCAGCAAAGAAAATAGAAATCTATAAAGTTGTTCAAGAGAGTTGTTGAAGTTGAACCTGGTGGAAACTGAGGTCAACTACAGTTGGTTAACAACGTAATGCACAATAGTTTGGTGGTTGTATTGGCGTCCAAAACAAGTTACAGGGAGGAGAAAATCAAAGGAAAGCGTATTATAATGACTGATTAGTAGTGGCAGATTACGACTATGAGGTAGACAATAATCTGAGGAAGGAATAATAGGGTTAAAAACGTATGAAAGTTACTGAAAAATGAACGGGAATGTCGGAAGAATGAACGGAAATGTGGAAAAATGGGGTTCGGCAATAATAATAATAAGCTGGCGAAGGAATAATAGGGTTAAAACGTTATTGAAAAATGAACGGGAATGTCGGAAAAATGAACGGAAATGTGAAAAAACGGGAATCGGAAATAATAATAATAATCTGACGAAGGAATAATGGGATTAAAACGGATAGAAAGTTATTGAAAAATGAACGGGAATGTCGGAAGAATGAACGGAAATGTGGAAAAACGGAAATCGGAAGTAATAGTAATTATAAGCTGACGAAAGAATAATTGGGTTAAAACGTATAGAAAGTTTAGAAAAATGATCGCGAATGTCGGAAGAATGAATGGAAATGTGGAAAAACGAGAATCGGAAATAATCGCGAAGTTTCTAGAAAAAGCCGAAAATGGTTATTATAGGTTATTGTAAAATGGAGTTGTGAAATAGTATTACCACAGTAAATGTGGATAACGGGTAGATATTATACAGGAGATGCAGTGATGAAAGCGGTAAATAACAAAAAATAAAAAATAATAAATAAAATAATAATGATGAATAGCGTACACGAAAAGTCGTTAGTCGTATTATTAGTGAAGGTTCAGAAGTCAATACTGATTGTTGTATGTGGCTAATTTGGCCAGGAGAAAAATGAACTTTAATGAGAGCGAATGAGAGCGAAATGAACTAAAATGAGAGCGAATATAGGGTGAGAATATAATGTAAAATTAAAAACAGAAGGAGAAAGTAAGAGGACAGAAAAGATTTCGAAAGGCAACAGAGCAATAATGAACGTAAGTAATTGTTAGGTTCAAAAGGATGAAACTAATATTATAGAAGGAGACCTTCCAGGTAGGAAAATGGTATAAAATAAAGATTTTTGACTTACCTAAAGTACAGGCTGGTCGATAGGAACACTAAACACACACAAAAACACACAACCATTCGAGCTTTCGCCACCAGTGGTGGCTTCTTCGGGAAAAAGAGGGAGGAAGGAGAGGAGAAAGGGAAGGATACGGGTTTTAAGGAAGTGGAAA